>JAHLML010000001.1:0-1313671 GCA_019915145.1 Strobilurus orientalis | reverse complement strand
CGTGTCGGAGTTGCTGCAAAACGTTCATTCAGCATGTCATTCCGGCGCTTGATGTCACTGTGACGCTGTGGCGGTATGCGGACGAGATGTGCGCTCATCTCGAGGTGCGCGACTTGGATGGGATCCAAAAGACAGGAAAAAGCACTCACGAGTCGATGACCCGCCGTTCCCACTGCCGTTGCGCATATCGCCCAGCGCACGCACGGCGATGCGTACATCCTCGTCCTGGTCCTCGAGCATGGCCGACATCACGCGAATCTGGGGCTGTTGGATGGCTGGAGGAGAGCGGGAGGCGCCTGCGGGGGTGTCCTATATGGCGGAACTGAGTGGAAGGAAAGAGAAGGACGTGGGAGTGTGGTAGAGAAGAGTAAGAGCCGACAGTTCAATAGGGCTCGCGAGCGTCCATGTGAAAGTCTGCATTTGGAAATATGGAAAAACACGTGGAGATGTGGTGGCGAAGTCTGAACCATTCCCTTCTTATCTCCCACCTTCATGGCGTAGACCGAGTGACTCGTTCTTGTTCATTTTCACGCGTTTGCGCTGACTTTTTCTTACGACGAGGCCAACCTTGGACTCGCTTGAAGACTTGCACTGTGTATCACATGTCAAGCGTCGAGAACTCCAAAATGAATGATGCGCACTGCCACGGGCTTGCATCTGGACGTATCTCTTTCGGGGACATTTGCCCGCCATTCTCTCTCCTGAGACTTCCAAGGTCGCCACTTCTGCAGTGGCGCAGATTCTGCTCGCTTCGCCCAAACGTCTGCCATGCGATCGTTTCTATTCACGTCTCTCGTGTTGCTTGGGAATACACTGGCCCAAACCCCTGCGGCAGAGCTCTTCTCGTCTCGTATTCCAGGTAAAATACTGGCGACGACTGATTCTCTTCCTGCCTCTATTCAGTACCCGCAATGGACGACGACAGCGGGCGACTGGGACCTCTTCGCCCCCGATACTTGGACCTCTGGCTTCTTCCCCGCTACTCTGTACGCCCTAAACACGCGTAAATCTCTCTGTGGTGCCGCAAGCAGTAACGGACTGGACGCCGCGGACTGGCTCAGTCTAGGCCGTGCAACGAGTGCGGCCCTTGCTCCGCTAACAGCGAACAACACAGTCGGCCATGATGTCGGTTTTCTGAGCTTTCCTTATCTCGAAGAGCTCAAAATGTAAGCACGAACCCCATAAGTATAATCTAAAACTTAATAGGTGCTCTTAGTGATCCGTCTAATGATACCGCAGCGGACGTTGTTAATGGATTTGCGACCTACCTCGCTGGCCGGTTCAATCCAACCGTGGGTTGTACGCGGAGCTGGGATACCTCAGATCCGACGGATTTTCAGGTCAGCCACGATTCGGATCCCTCCTGATGATCTCTCACTCTGGCTCTGGATGAAGGTTATCATTGACAACATGATGAACTTGCAAGTCCTCCTCGTGTCCGCCAGCCTCACTGGAAACACCACTCTCGAAAACATGGCAAAGTCGCATGCAAGCACGACGATGAAGAACCAAATCAGAGATGACGGTTCCACCTGGCATGTCGTCGAATACAATTCCACAACTGGGGACGTGATCACGAAAATCACCGCCCAAGGGTACTCAGATAACAGTACCTGGACAAGAGGCCAGGCTTGGGCCGTTTACGGGTTCGCCAACAGTACGTTATCGTATTCCGTTTCGGTGAAGCTTATCTGACGCGTCCAGTGTACAACTGGACCCACGATGCTGATTATCTCGATACGGCGCGAAAGACAGCTACTCTATTCCTCGACCGCATCCCCGCAGATGGTGTCATCCCATGGTACGCCTAATCGCACTCCGTCGGCCCCTTGCCGCTCACCTTGGCCCCAGGGATTTCGACGCGCCCGACACTGACCGACCGGCGGATTCCTCTGCGGCAACCATTGTTGCTACCGGTCTCCTTCTGCTATCACAAATTGAGACCGACTCGGGTAATGCGCAGAAATGGCGGTCGTCTGCTATTGAGGTGGGTTCTTCACCTTATGCATGATTCGTGATTCATCTCGGGCTTATGGCCACGAAGATACTCAACAACGTAACGACGTTGGCTTGGAACGAACCTTGGGAGAGCCTGCTATCCAATGGCACAGTAAATAAACCAGCGGGTAGCTCTCTGACCGGAACCGCGTATGGTCCGTCATTCCCAGCTACCCACGTCCATGAAGGCCCTTGTTGACGCCCACTCATAGGTGACTACTACTACGTCGTCGCAGGGAACGAGCTCATTTCCATGGGCATCGTTAATTGCTCTGGCGAATTGATTGCTGGTGGGAATGCGACTCAGACATCCTCGACTTCGGCGCCTTCGAGCTCGGAAACGTCGCCTTCCGATGGCGCCCAGGGGATTCTTGACGCGGTCACGGTTTGGGGAGGGACTCTACTTGTTATAATCTTTGCGCTCAGCCTACTCTCACTCTAGGGATGGACGTATCATTACACGTGCGGATCGTACATATCTACTTAATGGACTGCAAACACTGGACACAATATGTATCACATCTATGGACTGGATAGTCCGAGTCTACTCCCAGGGTAAATTCGGTGGGCGAACCACTTGCGGATGAGGCTTGTTCGCATTTGGGAGACGGTCGGTAGTGCTCTCGCGGCGCATGCGGCTTGAGGCCTCAACCAGACTATAAAAGTCTACTTTGAGGTCGGCCAGCGATCTCTCAAACTTCTCGAGATCAGGTTGGGCTAATAGTGAGGGCACCACTGTAGGCATCTGTGTGTTGGGTCGTATGTGTGCGTCTGTGTGCGTACTGAGTAACTCACCGCAGAATGCTCCAGAATCCAATGACTGTAATTCAATAAGAGGTGGAGATTTTCGTTCACCGTTTCAAGCCCAGTCTCGAGGTTTCGAAGAGGGGGTCCAATGTCATGATACAGCGTCTCGCGATGTTGTATGCCGGCAAAGCGCCCATATCCCTTGGGCATGAAATGGGAGAGCCATGTCAACCCTCTGATACCTCTACGATGTTCCCTGTTCTCTTGCTCTCCTGCCTCGAGAGCCAGGCGAAGCTGACGACTCTTCTCTACGCCAAGGTCGCTCTTAGGTAGGATTTCTTCATCAAGTTTACGGGAGAAATTTCCGTAGCATTGCTGGAGACCCTGATCCATGGAGAGGGGAAGTCTTAAGAGTTTCTCTCGAAGCGTGCTGAATTCTCGAGCAAGGTGCAGGCGTGCTGTGAGGCCTCTGCATGTTTGTGCCCTTTTGTGAAGATCGAGCAAGAGACTGAGATGCTCGATCCACCGCTTTAGCTAGAGTAGAGGTGAGAGTGATATACGGGTGACAAGACTTGAAAACGAACGTACCGGAGAAGACATGAAACCATATTTAGTATACAGAGAGTCCCAGCATTTCACGGGAAAGAGAATCTGGGAGTTGATAATATCGGTTCCCATGTGCGGTAAGGCGCCAAAGAAACTGTGATAGCTATTCCAAAAAAGTGTTTCCAGGGCCTCGTATTGTGACGGGTAATAAGACGTCGTAGGGACTGCCAACAGACGTTCCACTGGCCTGGAATCCTTTCAAGACTAGGCAGCAAATCGAGATAGCGAATCACGTACAGACGCACTCCATAAACGTTCGGGGTGTGTTGACATCCTGCGACCACGTCGAGCATTACAGATGCGTGATGAACATGTTGGGCAAGATGGGATACAACTTGTTCGGCGTAATCATCGGAGGCATATAGCGGTGCCCATTCAGACAGAGATGAGGGGAGGGATCGCTGGATAGAGAAGTATGCGTCCTCGGGAGAATCTGGTTGCAACAGTGGCGCCGACAGTTGTAGGATGGCCGGTACCGCCAGCGTCGCGAAGACCAGAATTCGAAGAGTCATATCGAATGGTCTTCAGGACTTGGGAGGTATGACTGCTAGGATCGTTGAAAAAAAAATGTGGCTCTCGAGGATCCAGGGAGGAAACATGACTCGGTGGCTCTCACGAAAGAACAATACAGACCACTTTTGGAACTTGGCGAAGAGATGATGCTGGCGAAGAGATGATGCTGGCGAAGAGATGATGCTGGCGAAGAGATGATGCTGGCGAAGACATGATGAAGATCATTACGACGAGGATGGACACCCTATATGAGTGGCCCCACCGCCCAATACTAATGCGCGTCTCGTCCGGGGGAAAGGAATGGTTCTGGGGCACGGTGCCCCACCTCAGTAGACACTTCGATGTTCTTGAGATGACTCAAGTGAGAACAAGGGAACAGATCAGAGTCGCCGTCATTCCACAAATGATTGCGATAGATTGACTCTTCCGATGTCATCGTCCACACTCGTAAATCCAGACTCCGTGTGTTTCTGATGGTCATTGGTATAATGATAAGTGATTCAAGACTCAAACTGGGATATTGGTGAAGTCTGGATGAGCTACGACAACCCTCCGAGGTAATACAGCAGGCCTAGATGCCCTCGGCCCCTGTTTGTACCATTTCTCCAACACAGATGAACTTCGAAGGGCCCCGACTCCAGCCTTGATACGATCAAGCGTGTCCTTCAATGAATCGAGGTCTGGCGGTGATAACAATGACGGCAGCTCTACAGCAATCTGAGCTCGTCAGTCCCAGATGACCGATAATCAACAGTAATTTATCTTACCGCTTGCTGTTGGATGATCCAGGCAGCGAAATGTGTCAGAAGAACGAGATTCTCCTGCTCAATCTTCAAGCTATCGGCCCATTGTCTAATGTCGACTTCTATGCTCGTGAGAATGTTGTCAGTCATACGCGCACGATCGACATGGCCAGGAGGCAACACATGGTGAGCCCGAATGCGTTGAAGCCACGATCGCGAATCAATCTCTCGAAGTACTTCTTTGCTTGCGACCAGTGCTGCCGCTAGACGGTCGACTAACTCTTGCACTCTGTCGACGGCCACCGTGACTTGAGGGAGTATTTCCTCAGTCAAAATCTTCAAGAATCTGCCCCCAAAACATGCCTGAGATCCTGATTGGACGAGACCGGGTAGACGCTTCATTTTTTTGCTGTGATTTCTGAACTCTTGTTGAACTTGAAAGCGTTCAATGATGTTACGCTCGGTGATAGCTCGATGGTAGATGGCAGACAGTTCAAGGAGATCGCTATGAGCTTTCATGATCTGTCAAAAGGAATCGCCTTCAGTGGTGCTTCCTCGCGGAAAGTACGTATAAACTCATACCGGACTTGCCATAGTCTCATGAGTGCCAAAACATTGCACAGGGAAAAGTCTAGTGACGCCAATAATTTCGAAGGCCAATGGGGTCAAGTCGGTAAAGGAGATCGCCAGGTCGTCGAAGTGAGTGAAAGGAGGGAATTCTTCCTTGCTGCCTGGCGCAAAGCGAATCATGACAAGTTTTTCATGTAGCTGATTTAGGCTGGAGAAAATCAGCCTGAGGCTCGAAGAACAGCGACTGATCGACTGACGGTTCAAGACTGAACGGATAAGCTTCGACGTTTCCGCACCCGCGCAGTATCTTGAGCATGGCGTCTGAGTGCTGGACTAGACTGTAAATATCGTTCGCAAGGCGAAAGGAAGAGGTTTGTGGTTCCACTTGTAGGGGTGCGGGCAGATGTGGGTAGACCGCAAAGTACGAGTCCTCGACCAGTTGAGGCAACGTTGTCGGACCAAGAAGATGAACACAGGTCGCGAGGAGAAGGTAAACAACAACGGAGACATAGATCATCATTCGCGCCTGCATGGCACCGAATTTGGCGATACGCGCAAGAGGTTGAAGGGTCTGGAATTGCAAGAAAACGATGGGTACTGGGCGGTGCGAGGAGCTTCAAAAGTGGTTTGTGGCGGGAAAACATGTTCATCGGCGTTGAAGATAGACCCTGAGTAGGTCCAGGGCCAACCCAGGGCAGATCAGGGCTGGCTGTGCTGACATGAAACCACGTGCACACGTCCCCAATTGGATGTCTTCTTGTTTTTGCGTAACAGGACCCCCGAAAATCACAGAAAATGTCTGATACTGGCGAAAAATCTTATCCGCACCCCTAAAAAGGAAACCGTATCCGCACTTTGCATCAGACCTCTGGGCATGCCGATTTTTATCCGCACTTTGCCTCAGAGATGGACGCTTCGGCATCTCCGGCAGAGCCCAAAATAGAAATTTCGGGCGCGCGGCGCGCTCTGAGGAGCGCTTTGGCCCTCCTTTGGGCTGGATTTTATCCGCATCCAGCATCACACGTCTCCGACACCCAGATTTTATCCGCACCTGGACTCACACCATCTCGTCGAAAAGCCCAATTTTTATCCGGAAGGCATCAGACATTTTCGCCAAAAGTTCAAATTTTATCCGCATCGCGATCAGACATTTTGTAGCATTTTCGGGGGTCCTTACAGTCATCCACCACGGAACAGGACAGCCAAATAAGGATCGACCTCGGAAGACTCATCTTTGCGAGAACCTGTCAATTCTGAGTCACGAATATTAGAATGACACGCAATATCATCACTTCTATGTAAAAAAATAAGGCCTACACAATGTGTGAATAGAGGTGCATGGCCGATGTTCTGCACAGACGCTTATCGGAAGCACACCAGGCAACGAGACAAGGTCACATCACACTGATATGCCTTATGGAGACGCCCGGTGATTGCGGATCTACTCGCCTCTACTCGTCCTCGGGTCCATCAGAGTCAAACTCGGGGTCTTCTTCGTCTGTATCTTCCATCTGGTCGTCGTCGTCGCCGTCTTGACGCGACGTCAAGCGCGATGTGCTTGGTACGGCCTGTTTCTTTGGTCTGGGGAGACCCTTCTCCAAGTCACCGAGCTTTGGCTTCAGCCATCCTGCCCGCCGCTTATCCCTTCTCGCACACTCCGATTCCAACTTCCATGCAGCCAGGGCAGTCTGGTTGTCTCGGCGCCTCTGATTGTTGCGCTCCACCCGCGCTACCTCCTCCCTTTTCCATGCAGCCAATTCAGCTGCATACTTTGTCCCATCTTCTGCACGCTGCTCCTTTTCCCTCTCTTTGGCCTCTCTCTCATCCTGCTGTGTCTGTACTGCTGTCATGAACTCCGGTCCAGTGAAGAGTTTTGGCATTCCATCTGCATTCAGCCGCTTTGAGCCTGTGGCCTTCTGCTTCTTTCTCTCCTCATCCTCGTGAAGCTGTGACTGACTCTGCCCAACATAGACGTTTGCCATCACCATGCCTGTCTGGAGCTTGACCAATCGCCGCTTTAGAACTCGCTCGTTCTCCTGTGAGTCAATCAACGAATCACGGAGATCGCGCTCATGCCAGGTTCGTGGGTCAACGTCTAGAACTTCCTCGTAACGACGTTTCATCCTGATTGGCGAAATGGGAGCTGGCTCGCAATGCGGAGGAACCATATCGGAGGTGACGCGCTCGGCAGTGAGGAATGCGTAAGCCGATGAGGAGGAAGATCGCGTAAGAGTATCGAGAAGGTTCCGAGCGATGGGTGTATCAGTTCTCGACGGTGAGTTGGTCACATCAGTCAGTCCAACGGCTGGATTCTGACGCGCGTGGTTTTTTGCGTCCAGGAGAAGATGAGAGACTGCGCGCTCGGGTGTGGAAAGGGGAATGGGAAGCGCACTACGCGAGGATGATGCTAGGGCAGGTGCCATCTGGGAAGCGGTGATGACATCGGGATTGAATGGAACAACACCTGTCTTTCGAAATGCAGAAAGTATGTTATCTCGAGTGAACGCCTTGACGTGGGCTGCACCATAGACCGAGAGGAAGACAGACTTGACAACACTTTTCCCGGTACGCTGCTCATATGCCGTCCTCTCCTCCCGAAACCGCTGCTTAACGACGGCAAAGATCACGACATCAAGTCCCTGATACACATGAGTAGAGTGGGACGGGTAACAGAGGACTTCGATCCGGTTCTTTTTGGCGTACTCCAGGAACCCAAGCGTATAGTGAGAGCTGTGGCCATCAACTACTAGTAAGCGTCGCCGTCCACGAGCCTTTGCTCTGGTTTGCTGATCGAACTGTTTGATCCAAAGAATACCAATCTCGCCGTCAATGTATCCCTTTTTAGAGTGTCCAATTCTAACAAGGTATGATCAAGCGAACATAACGGAATAGAGCGAGATACATACGATGCGTTGAGAGGATTCTCCTGTTCCCAAGAGCTCTGGAAGTACTCGCCCTTGAAGATAACGGCCGGTGGAAGCGATGTGCCATCTGCGCAAATGGTGCACAAGACAGTGATGTTTTCACGGTCACCGCCTTGCTGCTGGTGCTGAACCGACTTTCCCTTGGGCCCAAATACCCGCTCTCGACCTCCGACTCCCTGCTGCATGCCAGTCTCATCGGCACCATACGTGAGCTCATCCGCTATCTTGTCCTCTTCAGTCCCGTCACCGCGTACAACATCAGCCAGAATCTTGAAGTACGCTTCCTTAGTATGAGGATTGACAGCGCGAGCCCTTGATTTATCGAGACCGTGAGTCCAGTATGGCGAGAGACGGTCTGAGTGTTTCTGGACAAAGCGGCCAGCCCAATTCTTTCCGAGGCCATCCTCTGGGAAGGAATTCCCGTGGCGAGCTCGTGCTATCTTCTCCCCAACCTCCTCGATGCGTCGTAGAGTGAGAGGGAAGCCACGATTGGCGAGTGCAATGCAGTAGTCCACAACTTCGTCCTGTTCCTGTTTATTTAGCCAACCAGTCTCCTCGTTCCAATACTCTCGCTTGCTTGGCCGTCCCTGGTGTCGCGCAAGCATGGTACCCCGATGCAGCTTGATGCGTACATGATTCTCTGTCCAACATTTCTCTTCCGCTGCAGCACAAATAATCTGAGCACCCTTTGCTTTTCTACATTCTTTCTCTGCATCTTCCTGCTCGGCTTGGTAGTCCTCAACAGCTTGCAGCATCCACTTCTCTTTAATATCGTTGTAGTTCTGTTTTTTCTTGGCATCGGAGAGAGCGCGGCCGACCATGGTGTGTGAGATGCAGCTTTGACAAGAAGACGCGACAGTGAGGGGAGAATCACAAGGACACTTGCGTCATCAGTCCCAATCGGGAATGTGACAATGATTTCGAGCATTCAAAGGCATTCGACCAAGATTTGTTCTGAAGCAATAGCGTGTCCATGTTATGAATCAGCAACTAATTAGATGAATGCATATTTGCACTGTGAAGAAATGCCAAGTTGCTGAATGGCAGACACGATGTCTAATATACTTAGAATGGTCATTCTCGGCTGATCTTGGTGATAATCGTGAGCTCTGCATATTTTATACAATGATATTGCCTCGGAGGGCGCATAGTTCACTAGGTAATGCATCCAATACATGATTTGCAGTGTGACCGAGAGCAAATCCGACGTTCTGAGCTGTTCCGGGCCGTCTGTCCTGTTGCATGGTGTTGTCCTGTTCCGTGGTGGATGACTGTAACTCTCCTTTGACCTGGACCATCATCGACACGCGAATAACAACATACCAAGAGATCGTTCTTTTGTTCTTTTTTGACGGATCTGATGACCTGTTTCGTTTGTCTACTTTGATGTTCTAATTTTGTTTCTCTTGTCCAAGCCGTGCTCCGAATTTGGTTGTGACCCAGCGTCGCCTTGTCTGAGAGGCTCGACTCGAGCCACACTCTTACCACCATCATGTCTGATCTCAATCTCTCAACAAACTCTCTTACCCCGTTGGCCCCATCAACTATTGACGTCGCTGATAGCTGTCAAATGCCCGCCACAGTTTCAGAAGGTTTGACTGTCCTTAATGAGTCGCCACGGACTAACTTTCAGTCTAGCTCGTACTAGGATTCTACCTAGGCGTTTGCACACTACGGTCGTCAATCCCGTCGCGTCCGTATCGGATGCTTTGCCGTGCTCGAAAGTATCTGTCGATGGTCATTCTGCACTGTCCCCAGGTTTCGGCTTGGGTTCTGACCTATCGGCGACTTGGTCTCAGATATTCTTCCTCTTGTGTCTATGCCTTCTTCTCATCCAGGGCATCCACTCCACCTACATAGGTGCCATGGGCTTCCTTGACTCTAACACCTGTACCGCCACATTTCATATGTTTTGCTTTCAACCCGTTCCCGACATGGCGTCCTCCCGCTCACAACGGATGGGCGCTCTGATCTGGCTTGACTCCAATATCTGCACGGCCAGCTTTCATACGTTCCGTTGCCCGCCAGTTCCAGTTGTCGACGAGGTGCAAACTTGCGAGCCGCAAAGAAAGACCGAAGCTCCACAGTTGATATATCGGGCGTCAACTTTCATTGACGAGATCGCCACCAAAATGCAGACTCTGACAAACTTCATCGTCGATGCAGCTAGCAAGCCTGTGGTCGCAAAGCGCATCGACGATAGCCTAATGATTCTCCAGGTTCAACGCGGTCTCGTTGTCAACACATCTGTGATGTTTGAGGATCCGCAGGACCTCATCGAAGACTTGTCGCAATTTTATTCAGTCCACTTGGTTATGACTCGAAGTCTTCCTGCCCTTCGGTGGGAAGGTTTACACTTCCTAGAGAATGCCTTCTACACTGTGCGTATGTTGATCTCCAGAAGACGTTCATTGTCTGAAAACTTGCAGATAGTGGGATTGGGGTACCACTTGCAGGCGTTTCATGATTCCAAACAGACGGAAGACGATTGGACATCATACATCAGCATAGCGTCTAATGTCATCAAGGACCTAACGAAATTGGCGAATTCGTTTGCAGGCACAATCGAATCTACCTACAACGCGACTTTCCAAGTCGAGGACGACATCCAAGCTATAATTCGCAAATTCGGTCACTACCAAAACAATCTCGATGTCAAGGTTTCCGAACTCTCCAAAGACTGGTGGCGTTTCTTTTCAGATCGTCGCGAGCGCACAATGGCTACTCTTGACCGACAAATACTAGAAAAAGGCAGCACCTCACTCTCTGGCCTTGATGTGAAGACGCTGCTTGCTCTTCCACGTGAGCTGGATGATCTCCTAAGTGCAGCGCAGCGGTATCATGTAGGTATCCTCGAACTGTCCCGGTACAGTATCTAACGTTGTAAAAACAGGAGGACCTCCAGGCCGAAGCAATGGAGTCGATGTCGAACTCGGATCTTGACCAGCAATTCGCTTCTCAGACTGTCCAAAGACTCCATAACATGACGATGGGCATGATATCAACCGCGGAGATGCTTCCCCGTGCATTCGAGTATCACGAAATCCCATTCCCTGACCTTCCTGGGATTCGAAAGCTTGCGGCCCCGGTTGAGGACCAGGTCGATGTGGTAGGACGAGTATAGGATCGCGCCCGGATGAGTAGTTACTGCCTTGAACGACCGGCCTATGTACCTTGTTAGACACAAGCTCTTTCTTTGAATCATCCCGTTACTTTGAGACTTGCTTGGCTGCTTGTCGCCCAGACTTCAGAAGGCCGACGACAGTATGCTCGTGCAAACCGAGGATCTGTTGCCAGCAGTCACTCGCTCACCAGCGACGGACTCAATCGCCTCAAACAAGTGTAATTAAATTCAGATTCAACAACCAGTCTTTGTATCAACTATCGATTCCACCAGCATGAGGATTTGCCCATGAAGGTCTACGCTTCACACTGTCCCACGGCGATGAGTCTCTCCATAAATCCCAGTCAGATTCAGTCCATAAGCGCCTGGACAAGCTATCGACCTGGACGATGGTCTCCGCCAACAAGTCCAAATCCGGAGGCAAATACAGCGAGGGTACGTCAAGGCTCGGCAGCTAGATATACAAGTGAACGGTGAAGTTGTGTATGAGTACGATGCCGTTGGTGGCTTACCGATGGCTGCTCCGACATCCAGAGTGCGTACCGCTCTAGTTGCTCTAGATTGTTATGCGCTATGGCCATCCGATGGGCATAAGCTTCGATGTCAGGTCTTGCGAGCCGTACGGCCTGCATGAGCTTTCGAAGTCGAATCTCAGGGTGCTGCTCGTCTTTCAGGGAGTGGTATAACTTGTCATACCATCCGAACGATTTCAGTTGACGCTCGGTTGCCGACTCGGTTGCCGAGGTCTCTCTCCCACAGACCGAATCAAATGACGACCATCGTTAAAGCCATGCCTCCATCGAGGTCCCATTGAACCCGCCCGTGTCAATGATGTTCCCTGTACTAGTCCGGTTGAAACTAGTATCGGTGAAGTCAGATACATGAGTCAAAACAGGGCAGAGAAAAAATTACACTGAGCCTTCGAAGATTGATTCTGGCGGAAAACCACATGCCGAGAACAGGTCGAGCATCTTCATCGAATGTTGAGCAATCGCTCGTAACGACAGAGCAAAAGTCAAGGGAGAGTTCTGTCGTGCATGGCCCGCATGTTGCGCAGAAGAGTTGATGTCACCACCATATAGGGCAAAGTATGAGTCTTCGAGGAAGGGCCGTATGTCAGAGAGCACGCAAGAAACGCGTGGAAAGTAGGCGATGGCCGGGCAGAGACCACTGAGAGATACAGCGTGCATCCAAATTATGCGCATGTTAAAGGAGAAGGGGCAAGAGGCTCGGCGCCACAAATTGCGATTGGCGGAAAGTAGAAATTTGGTGATCTCGACGCGAAGATTCCGCGGTGATGGACAAATATCTGACACATGAGGTACAACATCGAACTGCCTGCAAATTGATGATACTCAACGTTGGGGCGCACGAACCGTTTTGTGGCGAGAGTATGAGTAGCGGCGTCAGAATCATCTCCGACTCCCGGCATCGACTGTCAACTGCGATCGGCAATTCGGCTGACTTACCGCCCGTCTTCCGCTCTAGCCGAAGCGGGACTTCCAGTGTTGCACTGTCCTGCAGCCAGCCACATTTCTTATACTGCCCAACATCACGTCCTCTTAGTTGGACAAGTAGTAATACAGGACTTGCGGGATCTACCAAACAGCCAGGCCTTCGGTCAATGTTCAGTGCAGGCAGGTGACATTGGTAATTCTCAGGAACTAGCCGCGCGGCGGCGCGCGGCCTTGTAAGCTTGCCGCCCTCATGACTACTGTATCCTGCTCGTGTTGTATCGCATACTCGTAAGTACAGTGCTGGATACTCTGAAATCTCCAGAACGACCTGATTGCACTCACGTTATCTGGCTTGAGCTTGCCCAGTCAGGGCTTCTAGCGGCCCCATCATTTGCCAAAATTGTCAGTGTCAACCTTGCCGCGGCTGGCGATGCCACAAGTATTTGCTGATAGACTCTGGTAGATGTCTCGACGCGCCTCGCCGCAGTACATGTTTCGGCATTTGTAGAATGAGAAGAAGGAAGAGGGTCAAAGTGACCCTGAACTTTCCAGCAACAGCGCCGTTTGGACATTGGGGGACCAGTTCGAATTCACCAATTCAAGATCACCACAAGGTATCCATGCATATATTCAAGGTGTACGCGCTCGGTTCAGACAAGACGTACATCCTAGATTTGCTACACTACTCATCTAGTCAAGCTGGGATAGTACGCACGGTGCCGAAAAGAGTTGGGAAGGAATGTTTCTTCTCGTGTAGCCCAAGTGTGGCCACGTCCATACCGCTAATTACGCTAAATACGGCGTCTGAGTCAAATCGCTCCGCATAGTCCTGGGGGGAATCTCCTTTCCGTACATCCTCCTATTATCATGCAAAATATCAGCTTGAGAGATTACTTGCTGCGATTGAATATTGAACTCTCACCCTAGTCTTGTACATGAGATGCAGAAGATCATTGAGAACCATGCGTAGATCGATGAGATCATGAATCAGAGCTTGCACGTAGTCCCCATTGGCGTGCATGCTGTCCTTGTCCTTCTCCAGCGCCTGATAGTTTCGCGGGGACCAAAAGGAAAGGAATGTACTAAAGACACCTTCGTGGGCATTGACAAGGGCCTGCTTCACAGTGATGACTTCTTCGACAACAACGCGGCTCTCGCGATCGAGTTGCGCAACTGCGTCTGAGGTGGCGTTTACAGAAGCCTCATATGAGGTGAGACTCCGGATGATAGCATTCAGGGCATTGTCCAAGTAGGTCACATAGTCGCCGGTCCAGTCTGCTGCACCGCTCATGCGTTGGCTTTCCTCCAATCTTTGAGTCGTAACACTGATATCACGGAGCTAGAAAATTATCAGGTGTCTAGATCTTGGGAAGAGAAAGGCTTTACGCACAATCTTGGCCAGCTTTAGCAAGAGACGACGACTGTCCGTCCCCAAGTTTGACAATGCACAGACGTATGCGAAGTGGGTCTCTTGTAGGTTGTAGATCATGCTCTTTAACCTCGCAGCATCTTTCGGTTGCACGGAGTTCATCTCGTGCCCTATAGCTACCGCCATGTGGCCGAGATGATGATTGTGGTCCAAGGCGACTCGGACAGATGTTTGATTAGCCACCCGAGAAACGCTAGCCACAAGATTATCGGCAGCATGTGAGTCATCTCGGATGTGTTCAGCAATAGTGTAGATGTATGCTCGCAAATATTTAGATTGCTTGCTAGTAGTCAAGTCGATGGCATCCTCCGGTCCGATTGCGAGTCCTGCCACTCGGTTGTCGGTCGTCGCTACAATAGCGGGGCATCTGATTCGGTAGCTTCCGCTGGAAGCGCACAGAAAGGCACTAATCCCGGAGCCCAGAAAGCTAGCAGCTGTTCTACTGCCCGCTAGAAGACTCGAAGAGTGTGAAACGATAGCAGTGGAGATTCCCTGAGCTCCATGAACTAGGAGCCACACTGGATAGATGACCAGAAACGCTACAGCACAGAGCTGAATGACTGGGGCAAGGGCGGTGATGACTGCCAGAAGACTGATCAGGAAGTCCAGAACATCCTTGGCTTGCAGGTGTCTTGACTTTGTGGCGGGATGGACAGGCGTCGTAGAAACTGGGGGCGCTTTGGAACAGTTGGTCAGCAAGTCAAGACTCAACACAGCATTGCTATTGGTACAGACCAGGGGCCTCCGTCGCAGGAAGGATTTCAGACATTGTCGAAGAATTGCTTAGTAGGTGAGAGAGTTGAGACTGATAAAAGATGGAGGGATGTTGTTATAAGCTGATTCTGGGTCGTGAAAGCCTTTATAGCTGCTCAGAACAAGAGGGACTAAACGAGCATGTCGGTTCTTATTGTTGAGGATCAGCGCTGAACGTCACGGATCAGGATTGGTTCAGGATGAAGGTCTGGTAACGTCCGGCGATCTGTACAGGTCCGTGCCGTGTAATAATAATAAGGTCGCCGATCACTTCAACCCCAAAAGGGGTCACTTTTGTTCTTTCGTGAGAGCCGCCAACTGGCGCCTCTGCCGAACATAGGTAGCCACATTTTCTGTCTCCCTACACCAACATCCATCCACTTTCTAGCACTCTCTGCAATGCACCTCTCCGCTTTGGTCTCCTTGACAGCGGTAGTCTTATACATTACCCTACTACTCCCATTGTCGCCTACAGACAATCTCGAAGACGTTTACTTCTCAGTTTACAGGTCTCTGCCCACATCTCTGTCCGGCCGTGTCATGCCAAAGGCGACTGGTGACTATCCTGACCATATCCTATCGAATCTCTCGAATCATGTACATCATGCTTCTGTGATGCTCGACGTTGTTATGGGATGTCAGCATGCACCGAATGTCTACGGTGTGCGTTTGTATGCAACCTCTTGTCTTGGAATGACACAAAGTCTCACCGTGTGTTCAGACCTTTGAAACACCTCGACGATGCACTTCCATCAACTTATCGCCCGCCGCGATACGGGATTTTCTACTCTACGCTTCGCGTTGGCTGGCGCGACGTCTACTCCGAGCTGCCCGAGTTGGGGGTCAAAATAATGCACTCCCAGTGGCAATTTCCTGTCAAGTGTTGGGACCCTCTGTATATGTATGGCTTCATGGTTTGGCCGGTATGTTCATCCAGCAACTCATCTGCGACTTGCTCATCATCGTCCTAGCTGGGGCACTATATCGACTATCTGGATCTTTTGCTTGATCTCTATCAGAGGGCACAGAAGTGCAGAAGCCTCACAGCACGCCTTCGCATCATTAAACAGTTCAGAGCACTGCAGCAAAAAGTCTCGAAACTTTCAACCGCCATGGACCAAGGTGTTCAACGATGCTACAGAGATTTTGCTCACTTGTTGGACCATGACATTCTACCAGAAAGTGAGCGCGGCGTGATGGAAAGTCGCAATCTTATCCTAGCTCTTGAGGCGGGAGAGCAGGAAAACGAAGAAGATCGTAGATCTATCACATGGTCGGCAAGGCTCTTAGATTTTGTGGCAAAACACGGGCGTGTTTCCGGCATAAACCATCTTGGAATGCTGTATCGTGACATTGGGCCACCTCTTCGCAAATACGCGACTGGGCTCGAATCGGTCAACGAAAACCTGCATCTGTTGTCGCAATACAGTCACTGGATATTAGACCATTCAGTAGTAAGTCGCTCCTGCCCTTCAGACGTCCATGTTCAATTTCTCGCATAGATGCCTAGCAGTTTTACGCCATCACTCTTCGTGCCCCCTGACCTTGACGAGTTTGGACGAGCGCTCGCCGAGCTCAAAAATAATTTTCAACATCTGGCAAATGCTACACATCAGATGCGCCTGAAAAGCGGCAACCAGGGTCTTCCGAGCTCGGATTTGCCTCAACCGAGATTAATTCGTCTCACGGAGGTACCTTGGGCGTAGTGTATCTCAGTCACTACTTGTAATACATATCACCATATAGGTAACACCGAGAACGTTGCGAAAACACAAGGACAATTCATGAACTGAGAACTCAGCGACAACGTTGAATACCATTGACAAGCGATTCGTCAAGAGAGACAGCTGCTCTATCTCCAAGCTGTCCGCCCACTGTCGAACGTCGACTTCTATATCCCGAAGGCCTTCGGGTCGGCGTAGCCTGGAGTACTAGTAAGTGATAGTGTCTTGACTCTTGGCATACGTCGTTGACAATCTTTCCCTCCCTTGTTTTCTGTCGGAAACTGTTCGAAAATGCGGGCCAGACATCCTCGGCTTCGGTTTTCTCAAGCTCAGAAACGCTGTACCAATGGCGCCATGAGCGTTCTTGACGACGGGGAAGGACTCCATTGCCATCGTCCTCACGGTTACAATAGGGACGATTGCAGTATGTGTACTATGTTACTATTCCAAATCCGCCTGCGCTATACAATACAGCTAGAGGGCATGCCCCCGTGAGATGCGGATCATGCACACAACTCTCTTCATATCGTGATGTTGGTAAAATCTGGGTGAGCCACTAAGACCCTTCGAGGTAACACCTTCGGAGCTTTATGTCTCCCCACCCAGGCCTCCGAGTTCGAAGCCATGCTAAGCAAGCTGAGGCTAACCCCTATGCGCCTCAGAGTCGCGGGCAGATGTTCGAGGTCTGGTGGTGAGAACAACGACGGTAGTTCAAACACCATCTGGGTTCGACATTTGTGATCAGCAAAGGTAAGCGCACGAAGCATCGTCGAGCTTACTGGTGGTTGCTGTACAATCCACGCAGCGTACTGCGTCAACAGAAAGATATTCTCCTGCTCGATCTTCACGCTCTCTATCCATTGCAGGAGGTCGCTTTCTATTCCTCTGAGAGCGGAGTCGGTCGCGCAAACATGTTTGATGTAATTAGGATGCGAAAAGTAATTATCGTGCGTGCGCTTGATCCAGGTTCGTGTCTCGAAATCATGTATGCTCTCTTCAGTTTCAGCCAATGCCAAAGACAACGAGTCGGCTAGTGCCTGAAGTTGCAGAATCGCCTGCGAGATTTCGGGGAGGACCTTTTTCTCCAGATCAGGTAGAAAATGCCTTCCAAAGCAGGCTTGAACTCCGGCATGAAGAGCAGGAGGCAATCGACCCATTCGTTCACGGAGCGTTCTGAAATTCCGTGCAAGACGAAAGCGCTCCGAAATGTCGCGCTCCATGTCGGCCTGGCGATAGATAGCCGAAATCTTCAATAAACTGGAGTGCGCGGCCATGACCTGGAGCGTGCCAGTAAGAGAAAAATTCTTCGTAGATTACATGTTACGCACCGCATCTGCCATATAGTTCTGCCCACCATAACATCTCACAGGAAATTGACCACTGGACTTGACGATCTCATAGGCGCCGTCAGAAATTCCGGGAAAAGAAGACAGTTTGTCATCAAAGTCCTTCAGACGAGGGGGCCAATAGATATAGGTGCCGAGAGCAGACACCTTCTGGCTCAAGTGGTGGTAGCTGCAGCCATGCATGAGAGCCACAGTTATAAAACAGCATTGCTTACTCACGGATAATCGCTGAACGGATACGTCTCAACGTTTCCGCAGCCCTTGAGTATTTCGAGCATGGCTTCGGAGTGCTGGAGCTGCTCAACCAGCCCATCCGCAAATAGTAGAAGAGAAGGGGATGACGATTGAACTCGGAGGAGAGAAGGCAGGTGTGGGTGGACTGCAAAGTACGAGTCCTCAGCTAGCTGCGATAGCTCCGAAAGATTCGTCCGTCCAACGGCAAAGACGATGGTGAAACTGATTGTCAGGACAGGCAGCAGGCGCTGCACGACGTTGGAGCGCAAACTAGAAGAAGCATAAGCTGGCATCGAAAGGTGATCAGTCGAATGAGGGTAATGGTTTTGTGGCGAAAGGGGTGGACCGCTTGAGTCCCAACGCGGCAAGACAAGAGAAATGATGCCATCGTTACGCGCCAGGCGACTCGGAGAACAATAACATACGAATTTGGTCAATTGGTCTTGGTCGCTTGCCTGATGGACGATGGACAAAAATTCGACGACATCACGAAGTCATTTCATTATGATTCCAGGTCAGAGTTCCCTGGAGTGCACACTGAGCAAGCATCCGAAGTAGATGAACTCGGTGCTCACCTCAATATACACAAACCTTCAAACCGCACTCGCCTTGGCCTCCTGCAGCTGGAATTCCTTCAAGGACGCGCTATCTGCGAACTCTATCGGCTTCTTCAGCTTCGTCTCAGTCTCGTCGACAGCGACGATATAGATATATTCCATCTTCCACGGGACTCCGTGCTTCGATAGTCCCTCCGATGTAGCCTGTAACACTCGGTTAGCGAGTCCGATCTCCAGAAGATACATTACGAACAGAAATGACCACCGAATTTCCCTGCGTCGCGTAGACTTCGCTGATTTCATACTACCGTCGCCCGAAGTGTGAGCACAAATATTGAGTTTCCCTGGAAATCCATCCTCACCTTCAACGCTCCATGATTAAAGAGCCCACTCATCATGCCCTTCACCATCACTAGGATATCCTCCTTCTTCGACACCGGCATTTCCAGGGAAGCGGGCTTGACCGTCATCTCGAAATCGTCCGTAACGAGCTCAACGGCCTTGTCCCATTCGTGGGCCGCTGCCGCGTCACTGAAGACTTGGAAGAGAGCAACTCCGGGGTGCGTAGAAGACATGAAAAGCGATATTGATGACTGCTGGAGGGTCGAGAGCTGTATGCTTTTATATCTGTTGGGTGCTTTACTACGTGTTTCCCGATGAGCGCGCGTTATTATTACGGGCGGCCTCGCAGCGGAACCTCCGTATGCTTGGGCAGGCTTGAGTCATGGTATACTGTAAGCCAACCATTCCTCGCCAGAGAGATTGGTGCCGCCAGCCCAGCCACCGATGAGAGCGGCCATGAGGGTTTTGGTCATCCAGCCAAACAGGATAATGATCATCGTGAAGACAGGGTGGCAGTCGAGGACAACGCGGAGACCGAAGCCAGCTGACATTCCGCCCAGTACGTTGCGAATAATCCACTCGCGGTCCAACTTGTTGTCATCCAGTATCATCACGTACGGATGCATGGACGACGGAGCCGGTATCGGTGTCGTCGATGGCTTCCATATCGTCAAGAGGAAGAGCAGGAATAGTTTGGTGACCGATGAGTAGAGTAGTGTGAGCGGAATCAAGACGAAGCGGAACTCTTTTCGTATGTGGCTTTCCTGGACCTTTGAGCTCTTTGTGGCAGAGAGAAGACTGAGAACGACGTAGCATGCCAACATAATGCCTGTGTGGAACGCGAGAGTTTCTGATTGGATTTGAGCGAGGACATGGGAGTAAGGAGGGTAGGCGTACCGGCAGAGCAGCCAATAAGTGTTCGCGAAAAGTCAATGATAGTGTTTGTGGACCACGGGGACGCGGAACTAGCTTGAGAAGGGTCTGTATGAACGCGTTAGGTCATAGTCGGCGGGTATTGGCAAGGTCCGTACTCAAATGAGACCAGCGAATGACTGAAACAAACGTCAGCTGGGATTGGCAAAGACGGATATGACGGCTTACACGCATCGATGGCTGTCATAGCGCCTCCCAGCGGCGCTACCAGCGGCCACCTCGCGGGTTGCCGGCTTTCCTCATCCTTTTGTCCGACGCGTCGCGGCTCCGCGCCTCGATTATATAGCAAATGGCGGTAAACGCCACGTTTGAGCAGAATCAAGTCAATGATCAGGAGCAGGGAGTCGTGCTCGACGTAAGGGTCCGCAAACGAGCCGCAAGCCGACTGAGGACAGTCAGTCAAACGATGGATGTAAGTAGAGAAATAGACCAGCATACACACTGCTCTAGCCTGAGGTTATATGCTGATTCGTAGACAGTGTAGAGGTAGGGGATCCAGCCTGTGCATGTGGTACATATTGGCATGAGGGCGAGATGCGAAACCCGCGAAACCCTAACCCCACACTACTGTTCCTGCTTGTTTCCCGCCAAGTCGAATTGAAGTTAAAGAATGGATTGAGTGCGCTACCCTCGTCCTTTCTCTATCTATTTTTCACCATTTGCTGCTTACCTTTTCTCCTTGACGGTGAAGAGCAGGGCCTCTCAGCCCACCTGCGATGGAGGCTTTCACGGACAAGTCAATCAAAGGGAATATTCTTCGATGTCTACAGGACCCTCAAGTAGCCGTTGACGAAGAGAATAGCCGCTTCTTTCTGATTCAATCGGATTTAAATGGACTGTTCAGCATCCAGAAATGGCGCTTATCCACGTCAGACACAATCGAGTGCACGGACCTCAAAGTAGGATGTGCTTCCGGAAATATCTCTGTCTCGCGTTCTGACGCCTCCTAGCCTTCTCTACGACGCGACTTCCAAGCCGCTCCGGTGCCTTTACCTTGCCTGAGAGATATCTCAATCACATACTCAGCCATAGGCGGAAGCGAGTACCTCTTCATTCTCGGAACAGAGAACGCGACGAAGCAAATGGAGCTTGTAGCCATTGATCTCACGACCCACGTATGGCTGAACGTCTCAATCAATGGGCCCGTTCAACCTCGCAGGCACCCATCAATGGTAGCGGTAGAGAATCGACTCTATGTTTTCGGCGGCCGGGACAAGGTCGGTGGACATATCACCTCGTATTCTATGGCAGAGTTCATAGACTATCAATGGTATTGGACTGTACAAGACGAGCCGTATCCGGCTCATATCCCACTGCTTGAAAGTGCTGTTCTCCTACCAGGCATCGACCAAATACTTCTCACATCTGGACAAGAAGGACCGGTACGCGAATTCTCTGTCGGTATAGCGGCAGGCGTTCTGACACTGTGTGATAGGTACGCCACATGGTGATCTTTGACGTCCAATCCTCAACATTCGAGGTGATCAAGGAGACCGCAGGCGGAAGCTGGGTCAATGCTTTCGCGACCACCTCTCTCCCTCCCGCTCTTCCCTTTGCACGAAATCGCAGCCGTGTACCTGTCGCCGCTGTTATGATGTCTGGACTTTCACCCTCTCACGGGTTACAGCTCTGGCACTATCTTTCCTCGCCCTACAACGATCTCCGCTGTCTCAACGTATCAGAACAAATCGAAGACAGGTCCCTGGAACATCCTATTTTCGTTTCCGTCTCAGGCCGTCACTTCATCCTTGGTTCTAACGCATCCGTTGGCACAGGAATGTACGATGTGTGTGAAGAGGTCAACGTGCAAACACTGCTCGATACTCAGGTCAGGATTTATGCCTCTCAAATGCCAGGATTCGATTTCTCACATTATCGCAGTCCTCACCGGTTCTCAACACCCTCCCACCTCCAAAGGTTTCTGAACAATCTTCTCCCTCGCCCTCAGAGTCTTGGAAGTCCTTGCTATCCTCTCCTTTGACACCCTTACCTGTCAAAGTCGAACCGTTCGATCTCGAAGTTCCGCCTCTAAATCTTGCCGACTCGGACAGCGAGGATGAGGTCATCATCGCTTCACCGCCGCCGCCGCCACCACCACCACTACCACGAAAGAAACGTCCACGCAGTCCTTCCGTCATCGTCATATCTTCCGATGATGATGACAACATACCACTACCTCTACCCAAGAGGATGATACGCCCATCGCTGCCGGTGTCCCCACCACTACCACGGAAGAAACGCCCCCGTAGTCCTTCCTTGATTGTCGCCTCCTCCGATGATGATGACAATGGCAACCCGCCAGTTCTGCGCAAGAGAAAGCGAAAGCGTGGAAAACAAAAACTCCCCATTACACACAAAGACGCCCCCAATCTTTTCTTCTGCGATTACGAGGGATGCCACTACTATTATGCCTACAAATCGAACTTGACACGACATGTCGAGCACGTCCACACGAACAGCGGCGTCGGTATGTGCAGTGTTCTTTCCAAGTTGATGATTCTTACCTCCAAAAGCAGAGTATCAATGCTCTCGATGTCTGCGCAAGTACAGTCGAATAGCTTCCTTGCAACGCCATGCGAGATCTTGTGTCCACTAACTTTTCAGATTTCTTGTCGTTCTCCAATTCTTGCATCTACCCGCTATCTCTTTGCTATCCTGCTATCGATTGTCTTGTATGTGTAGATCATCTGTACTTCATATACTCTATAGCTCTTGTACATAGTAATACTTTTTGCGCTCTGATTCTCTCTTGTACGTGATTGTGGCTAGTAACACGTTATCAAATCCTTCTCAAGACTTGACATGCATCGGAATGAACCTCACCTGTCGACCATTTCAACTTGAGGATAATCGAGTCTTTCGAAGTACACAGTACGAGTAGTTACATGCGTGCTGTACATAGTTCAATTTCAAAGCCTCATCCGTGCCCATCCACGAGAGAGCGCGTGAATGACAGCATAGTATGCAGGCTTGGGTTGATAGTTCACATCGAAGAGATCCGGGAATTCGGTGGCTCGCCACGAGTTCTACGCGCTCATTCAGCCTTCCCCGCAAGTACTTGTTGTCAGGCTTTATCACTTACCGCATCACTAACTCCCCAGCTCGTAATCGCTACACATTCGGGGACTGCCAGACACGCATCGACCACGATCGTGTAATCGGTGGGGCTGGCTTGTCCGATGTCGAGCTCTGTGAGGGCCACCTCGGTTCCTGCGACAGCCAAAGCCCTCAAGCCGGCTTGGAGTTGCGTAGCGTTTCCTGCCTGTGTGTTGATGATCAAAGATCCTCTTCCAGGAAAGGAATACATCAAGCATGTACCTGTAGATGCGCCTGGACACCGATGCCATCGATTAGAGTCCGATGTCCAGCGCTATTGATCTTTTTTACGACGGCAACGATTCCGGCAACCTTGGCGTTGTTCGCCTCGAGATTGTAGTCGTTGATATATAACCTGCTATACATCAATCTCCTAAGATCCGAAGTTTACTTGGAAGGGTACTTTGCATGAGGGTCAGCGGCTTTTGCAGCTTCGAAGGCAATCCTGACAAAGTCCTGTGGGTCATTCAGTCAGGAATCCAAATGACATGTGTGGCGAATTTACCTCTCCTAGAACGTTATAGAAAACAGTGGATTTGAACGTTCCGTCTTCGTTGAGAATCTCGCTGCATCATCTGAGGAAGGCAGCCGTTCAACGGAGAAAAAGTCACTTACTTGACTACATCCCACTGGTACGGCGCGAGTCAGCAGGCTTGAAGAACCGAAAGGACTCGGCATGACTTACGGCTACGTCCTATTATCAGTACGAAGCAGACGTCGTCACATGGGAGCAATGTACCCACCATATAGTTTTCCTGCGTAACGACCAGCCACGTTTGCAATGTGGTTTTGAATAACAGAAGTCTGTCCCGAGTTAGCGAAGAGACACGGTCCCGCAGACAGAGAACCTACGAGGGTTGCTGGATCTGTGATATTGGACACCCACGCAGGTAGCTGGTTATGCCAGACTAGAAACAGAGAACACCAGATCAGTCAACTCGCCATCGTAGAAAAAACGAATGCAGGATCACCAAGGCAGTGACCACGGATGATCTTGTTGTTGGCTTCCGCCCAGTCAACGAGGTAATCTGAACCTTCGAACGTGAAGGATCCTTGAGTTGGTTCGGTCGATTCCCACTACAAACATTGGTACAATGAGCCTATCTGCACTGAGGATAGTAGAACGCCATACCTTCATCGAGTTTTCCGGGGTGACCTGACCGAATTCATGTTGCAATAAGGCCTCATTGGCTGAAGACTAAGCTAAATCGTAGGCAAATCGTGTAGTGCAGAGGCGTTACCTGCAATACTAATTGTATTCTCATCCGCGGCGGAGCCCTGGACAGTGAACGTTCCTGAGCTCGAGCAGAGAAAGCGAGCTATCGAGAACAAACCCACCCAGAATTTCCTGCCCCTGGCCACAAGCCTGTCATTCAGTCCAAGCAGAGGTTTTGGAGCGCGTGCGGAAGGGATAACAGTGGCAACACAGTGCCAGTAGAACAGGGCACCGATGATAATTGTGTTGTAGAGTAGTCGCATGTTTTGAGTCTTTGTGAGCAGAGAGGCCTTCGAGTTCACAATGGAGGCTTTATACGGTTGGAAACAAGGGAAGAAAGTCCTGAATGGGGGCAGAATTCGCGGATGTGACTTGAAGAGACGAGGATGACTGCTGAAGAAGCAGAACCAGTCCGTGCTCCAGCGGGCCGTATGATTGAATGAACGAAGCCAGCGCTGCTTTCAAACCGCAAGTTCAGTTCTCGTAAATTGATATAGATGAAGAAGACTCACCAAGGAAATACTTCGGGAGTAGCTCGTCCAGATGAGTCACGAACCTTGCTCTTGAGGACGATATCTTCGGTTTTTCCGAAGTCTGGACCAAGCGGATGTACATCAAATCGCGACGCGGAAGGGAAAGAATGGAGACAGCTATATAATGGCGCGAAGAGCTGAGAGCCTACAGGAGGGTATCAGTATCTAGTAAAGCATGGCTGCCACGAGTGCGACGCGTAGAGATAGATCTGGAGGTGGAATTATGCTGCGAAGGGGGTCCTGGGTCAAAGTCGTTGTCCAATTGATCATACGCCCCCGCATCCATGTCCGAATCGTCTGAGGACTCGCCGTAAGACACAAATAGTAGCAAAGGTTCAAGGCAGTGGGTGGACTGTGTCACTGTGGTAAGACGATAAAGGGTCGACGGTGGCCGAATTCGGGCCGGATAAAGTCACTTATGATTCAGATGGGACACAGTATGGGCTACTGATAGTGTCTAGATGTATGTAGCTTGGTTCTGCTCATATTTAAGCTTGCAAAAGAAAAAGGCTTATTAAGTACTGCATTGGACAAAAAGAAAGATTGGCCACGCCCGGCGCCGGTAG
Source organism: Strobilurus orientalis (assembly GCA_019915145.1). Lineage (NCBI taxonomy): Eukaryota > Fungi > Basidiomycota > Agaricomycetes > Agaricales > Physalacriaceae > Strobilurus > Strobilurus orientalis. Next base: position 1,288,260 of record JAHLML010000001.1, on the reverse strand, counting down.
AGTAGTCCACCCGCCTGCGCCGGCATGGCTAAATTGATCAGAACAGATCGATCGACAATGGGTCGATCACATGATACACACACCTTTGTTCAACACGGTGACCATTGTTGGGCCATTGTCCTGACTCTGAGCGTTCTGCCACTACTTCCTTTTTGAGCTCTCGCGTCTCATTGTCCAACAACATATAATAACCCCAAAATGGACGCCCACGATGTCACAGACACCTCTTCCCACCTCGACGACGTTTGCCACTCGCCAGCCTACGCTGATTCTCTCGGTAAGCTCGCTGAACTACTGCCCGACTATCTCAACTCACAGCTTGGTAGATATGACCACCCCGCACAGCCTTCGTCCCACCAGCTCTTCCGTGAAAAAGGTGCAGCATGAGCTGCAAGCCGAATTCAAGGTCGCGGGCGCCTTCCTCTCTACGGGCAATTTTGACCTGTGGGCGAGAAATGCCTGGGAGATTACTCCCGCGCAGATGAAGGCCTTTGACGACGCGGTCTCATCGAATACCTGGTCTCTGGACAGTGTCGCCATACAGGAATACACAACCGTGCTCAGATACCCCATCTCGTCTACTGGCAAGGAAACCAGGCTCTACCCTCCCTTCCAAAAGATTTGCAACAACTTCCTCGAGCTCATGGCTTCTACTCTACCCGACGGCATAGTTATTCCCCCTGGCAATGCCCTTCGCGTGTGGCATGGCAAGGGCGACACAACGATTGTATCTCGCGATGGATACGGCACCCGTCGGAAGCCCGACCTCGTCTTCGTCACCCTCTCGGACTTTGAAGCTCTGTCTCCCCCTTCCATTCCCGGCACCGTCTCCACTCCAGCCATCTCACTCGAATGGAAGCATGTCAGATATGCCGTCGAAGTTCAGCGGAAGAGTACAAGTCAAGGACTGCAAGACGGCGATGACATGTCTTCTCGGTACCTCCCTTCCGTGGATGAACGCCGAGCAGTCACACAACACCTCTCATTCGACAAGCCAACCAACAACCGACTCCCCCAAACCCAAGGACCGAGTTTGAAGCGCGCTGGTGACGAGCTCGAGGGCCCTCCACCGAAGCGACACATGCAAACCATGGACCTTACTTCCAAGGACGCACAACTTGCGACTTATGTCATGGAAACGTTCCTCGTGAACTATCGCCCCTTCGGAATCGGTATGGCGATATGCAACGATGGCATCACCCTTTGGTATTTTGACTCCATGGGTGTGTGCCGCCACCAGAAATTCGACTTTTTGGCCTCCCACCGACCCCTCATGCTCACTCTCTTTTGCATGAGTGTTTGCCAGAGCAACTACGGATTCAACAAATTCCACAAAAGTCTCGACGGCCGCGGATGTGCCACGCAGTTTAAGGACTCCTACTTCGAGTTCCCGGAGCCCGCTTCCGCCTCGCACGGCTTGAACGCCACCTCCGATTCCTCTCATGCAGCACTTGCTGCCACGGCCCCTCCACCGGTGCGATTCAACGTCGACGGCGACGGTAAACCGATTTTCTTGGCGCGGCAAATGGTCAACCGTCGTTCTTGCGTTGTGCCCGTGGTGTGCCACGACACATCCACGGTTACGGTCCCGGAAACCCCACTCGCTCTCAAAATGTCCTGGGTTGGTAAAGGTCAACGTCGGGTTGAAACCGCGACGCTCGAGAAGATCCTTGCCAACGCTCCGGAGCTCGCTGACAACTTGCCCACCGTCCACTGGAGCCGACTCTATGACTCCGAACGAGATCTTGACCTTCCGCGATTCCGGTTGATGGGACTTCATGGTGCTGATTCTGGATACACGATGCGCGATCTCCTGGTCAGCGTTGCCAGTCGCTATCAGCTATTGTGGGAGGTCAACGATTTGAGCGAGTTCAAGAAGATTTTCATCGAGCTAGTGAAATGTGAGTGCTTCACTTGTTTCATTCATCAAGCACCGGGCCTAATCTTGAGTCCAGGTCACTACGTCGTGTTCGCTAAAGGCGGCGTTCTCCATCGCGATATCAGCGAGGGAAACCTGATGTTCGCCAGGCGCACAAAGACAGTGAACGGCATCCTCCTCGATTTCGACAACTCATCAGATGTTGATGAGGACGGCAACGTCGAGACTTCCAATGCTCAGCAACGAACTGGAACGGCCCCGTTCATGGCATTAGAGCTGCTATGCGTCGAACATCCTCCCCATCTCTACCGACATGACCTCGAGTCCTTCTACTACGTTCTTGTGTGGGCGAGCGTTCACTTCGACCTCGCAAGCAAACGCCGCCTTCCCATGCATAACGTTCTCAAGGACTGGAATGTCGAAAGCACAGATGATTTCAAGGTCGCCTCGAATGCAAAATCTGCATTTATCACGAGGGGGCCGCGCGCACAGGCGGTTTGGAACGTCTGTCGCCCTGAATTCGAACCTCTCCTAAAGACATGGCTGAAGCCCCTCCGCAATATGTTTTTCAAAGGAAACGCCGCCGAGGCTCTTTTTGAGAATGAATCTGACGAGAACGAAGTTTTTGACGTCAAAACTCAAAATGGCGAAGTCACCTACGAGAAGTTCATGAAGATCTTAGAGTCACAGTAGTTGATACTATCTATACTATAGCGTGTATACAGTAGAAAATCTCATAGTGCATACGGTCGGGCTGACCCTCGGGCTATGCAATATGAGGTCGTATGCAAGCGCACATTGTCACAAGGCGTGACATACATCTAGTTTCGGTAATTTCTGTGATTTGTGACACCCAAATCGGTCTGGCGGTCGACCAAAGTAGTCAGAAATGCGCAAAAGTCTATGAGATTGGGGTGATTTCACAGAGAATATCCTCAAAATCATTAATAGTTTGTATGATTGAGTGTTGATTGACCCAACATGCATGCCTGACATAGGTCATTTTGACAGCTCATAATGCATACCCTGCCAAAATTTCTGGCAGACGCTATGCATCAGCCAAATCGACCGTGCATGCATAAATCACTGCATACCGCGTCGGGAACAACCCCATGCCATGCATTATGAGGTCTTATGCACGGTGAGCTCATGCATTATGAGAATTTCTACTGTACCAGACTTATTTATACCCGTATTTATGGCTTGCATCTCTTCCAATATCCGCATGTTATTGTCTGTTGATAAGTGCGAGCAAAGATGGCGTCGTAGCATCGGTCAAAACGGTACTGACCTCCTGTGGACAGCTCTGTGGACCAACGATCATGAGTAGGGCATTCCCTACGGAACACTATGCTGCGCCGTCCCTTTCATGTAACTTAGACTGTAGACGGATATCGGGCCGTGAGCAGCTAAGCTAGGACGTTCCTCAGGGCATCGATGCCACAGTAGCAATTCGTTGAGCAGGAATACGTCGAGCTTTCCATGGCCTTGGTCGGATGAAGTGTGGATGAAAGCAAGATTGCTCTGGGCGGCGTGATCACATTTTCGGAACACCGCCACCCCGCCGCAGCCAAAAATGGAAAGTCCGTCTCTTTGAGCCAGTTTGAGCAGGCGCCAGAAAATGGAGGTGGGCATTAACTGTACTCAAGATTTACATATCGATGCCAGTGACGCTACGCATCGAAGTTAATACAAAATTTGGCAGTCCTCTGACTTCAGAGCACGCGTACATTCTCGGACACCACAGTCGAACAGGCAGCATTCTCATGTTGAATGCGAGCTCCTTGGCAAGGCCCAACGAGCACTACACTGCAGGATCTGAAATACGTACAGTACAGGTCCAGGCAGATCGGAGAAATATGGTAGTAGCGTGTAGCCCATCCACAAAGCGCAATCGCTGTACTCGAAAGATTCAGTCCTCAGGAGGCTCGTGCATTAACAAACACGAGTAGTTGATTATTGTGACAATACCCTCAGCACTGACTGACTTGTCGGTCGCCACCTAAGTTGTCTACAGTATCTTGAAAAGAACAGTAAGCTCTCTGATCGCAAGAATGGTTAGTCACGCATCGAGGAAGAAGTGGCGCTAACCTCCGTGACGAAGGAATGGGAAGCAATTCGGCCAGGGACTAGTGACTGGTAGACCGCCCTCTTGGGTTGAGACGGCTTCCAGGGCGATACAAGGCCGTGTCCTATGCCTTGAAGAAGTATATCTAATCAGATGCGAGAGCATCGATAGTAGACCCACACCACGGTAAGATTGGTTCGCGCCGACCGTTACTTCTACATGACAAGCCTCTCTTTTATCGCTTGAGTCTAATCATGAAAGAGATTCGGCAGGTCCAGACAGAATCAGTCAGAGTTCGATGAGGCGCCGAGGGCCAAGTATATCGCTGAGCAATAGTCAGCGAACGAGTTCCTTTCTTGATCTATTCAGATTCAGGTGTTTCGAGAACCGTGAAACACCTCAATAGATCCGCAAGCGCTGAGGGGAGTGAAAGAATAGAACTCGGGAATCCAGGCACTCCGGACGCGACACCTGGAATACAAAGTAGGCGCGGCCTTTAGATCACAGCTGAAGAGCACAAAGACGGTCGAAATGAAGACGCTGAGCAGAGAGTAGGCAAAATGAAGAAAGTCAAGAACAGGTTCAGGACCAAAGGACAAAGACCAGCTATGTTTACGTTTATTTTGTCGGGGCACTCTTTCTCTTTTCCGCCATCACAGATGACGGGAATAATCAAACACGGCGCGCACCATCGTGTGTGTCCAGGGCTCCAGCACAGGGCCACCCTTTGTCCGGCAGCCTTGTCTTCTGCGCAACGCGACAACAAAAGAGAGCAACGCACGCACCAGGGCTTGGGCCGCCGTCTTAACGACCTTGTTCTTCACTCTTAAACTCACGAAACAATGTCCTCGTCCTTGCCCTTCTGACACGCTTCACGGACGGCCGGCCCTTCACAAATTTACGCCACCTTACGCGACCAAAATGTCCCAGGCTTTCTACGGCAGTGATCACCACATCACCGTCATCTCACCATCGCCAAGCTCGTCATCCGCATCGTCGTCGTCAAGGACGTCGAGCAGCTCCCGCTCTGGCAGCCGCCATCGATCCCGACCGGAGGTTTCAGCCATGGTCACAGACGCGGACGGGCGACTCCATCCATCGCACCGACACTGGCTTCACGAAGCAGACGAAGGGCCTGTGCGTCTAGATGGGCCATCCGTTATTCCACGCGAAGAGCGGGGATGGGGCACCTCAGCGCCTGTTTTTCCAGCAGACTCGGACGATTCGCGACCGAACTCGCCTGGGTTCATTCCTCCGCCCCCACCGGGAGTCGTTTACCCAAATCAACCACATCCCGTAATGCCCAACAATCCCAACCCGGTCATGCCCAACATGCCTGTAATGCCGAACAACATGAATAATCCAGTATTCCCATCGAACCCAGTGTTCCCTCAGCCGACGCCACATATGCCGCCAGTCATGCCCCATCCGAACACTCCCGGTGCTTTCTATCCACTGAACCCTCGGTCGACTGGCGGACCAGTGGTCCCTCCACCACAACCGGTTTACCCTCACCAAACACCTCATATGCCCCCCGTCTTCCCTACTCCTGCTGGTGTCGTCTACTCGCCATACGTACCTGGCCGGGAGGGTTTTCAATTCTCACCAATGCCAGCCATGAACACGTCGAGGGCACAGACACCTGGAATACGCGGAATGAACGCGCCTGTCATGCCGACGCCTTCACCTTGGACGCATGGATCACATCCGGCTGTAATGCCAATGCCCACGCCGAGAATGAACCACCCTGTGATGCCTTCGCCAGAACACATGAACGCGCCAGTGATGCCAATGCCAGCGCCAGGACATTTTGGAGTGATACCTCCTGTAATGCCTGAGCCACATCCTGTGATGCCCATGCCTGCGCCACACGTCTTCCCTCCCGACGACATGGACTCTCCTGGCATGCCACCTGTTTTTCCTATACCGCATGTGGGCATGGACGCTCCTGCCCTTGGCCCTCAATACTATCCAGGAGGTCTACATTTCGAGCAGGCCCAACCTCATGTTCCGCGCCACTTCCATCGACTTATCACCTGTTTTCCGCATCCCAATCCTGCAGACACGTCGGGCATTCCGCATGCTCCCAGTCTGCAGTGGGATATCGCTTACATGCCATTACCAACGGCGCGTTTCTTCCCTGGTCCACCTGGCAATCCCCAGCAGGAACCTCCGCACACTATGCATCTCGAGTCGAACGCGTTCCACCCGTCGCCTAATCGCGAAGTCGCATTCACGACAGAGCACGAAGTGCTCAGGTTTTGGATGGAGACGCGATGGGGGCCAATCAGAGTCGGCGGGACTGGCCACCATGTCAGCGTCTTCATACTGCTGGACGCGATATACAACTACCTTCGCCAGCCGTTGACGAGCGAGGAGATCGGACTGGTCTTGAGCGTACCCGAGAACCGTCATCGGCTAGAGGACGCGAGGATGTGGCGCTTGAGGGAGTTGGAGATTGCGAGGAGGGCGGGGATCAATCATACTCAGCCAGGGTTCTTCCCTGTACTTCCAGATGAGAATCGTTATCTGCGGTCGGATGTGATGGGCGGGCATCGCAGGTTCCATGGATGTCGCCACATTCAGCGCAATGGGGTGATACTGCCTTCGATTGAGTTCATTCCTGGGCCTATTAGGATGGATGTGTGGCTACATAACATTCCGGATTCTATTCGTGTGTAGTGTAGTTGTAGAACCGTATTTATTGTGTAAATTATTATCCAAAAGCTTCCTTGATTTTCGGCCAAGTTTGATCGGACCGACGTCCCGCCGCACATCACTCTTCTTTCAATGACCACGACCTCTTTCTTTTTTCGTCCTGGCTGGAACGCTCGGCGTCGAGCTCGTTCACCAGTCCTATAACATGGGCTCCGTCGACAAAGGCATGCGCCTCAACGTACTTCTCGGCTCTGGTGCTCGCACTGGCTTCAAGCCACCGCCGCCCCATCCTGATGTCGCGCCGCAACGCCCATGAGCTTCGGTCTTTTTCCCTCAAGCCGAAGAGGTTGCTCGAGTAGAGTGAGTCTTCACTTTGGCGACCGCGACGAGCATATCTGACTGAACCGTCTATTCATTGAAGAAGCAGACTCTACCTCTTCCTCCGGCTACACACCCGTCATTCCCCCAAACCTCGCCGCGCCAGGTGTCTGTAGTCGCGGCCGTCCAAATTCTATTGCAAGCGAATATCTTTGAAGACTTCAAGACGCCGCAGGATACCTTGACGCAGACGGAACGCAATTGCCTCCATGATATCGCCAGGTGGAAGCTTACGCGCCCCTCTGAGTTCTTCTACGCGTTCTGCCGCCCCCATCATCCGTCACATATCCTTCAAGTCATTTTGGCATCCCGGACAGGTCTCTGCCATAGTATCTTTGCCCTCCCTAGTACGTCCTCCCGTCACGTCGCGCCACTGGATCTAATAGTAATTGATCCATCGCTTTCTAAGGCTACGTTTGAACGCGCAAAACTGGAAGTAGCGGCCTCGAGGTTGATTAGTCTACTGGTCTACTGATTCTGATACCGGTAAACTGATGGTCAATGCTTCTGGGGGTGCGCCGCCTCCGGGATTGATCTTAGTGCGTTGCTTTTCTGATCCTCAAGTAGAAACATACCCCAAATTTCTCGTGTAAAACCTCAACACAAAACATCCGAGACTGACTGGTGGTTACGACGCTGCGCTCGAGGCCATGAAGGGTAGCGCATATGTTCAATCGTTTGCAAGATGATATCTAATGATTTGCAGGCAAATTTCACCGAAGAGCTTTCGCAGACGATATATCTTGGACTCTTGGCTAATTGCTTCTTCCCCGACGTATAATGTGTAGAGTATTTTGGGATTTTTGGGATTTTCGCGGCCTCTCGCGCTCTCTTCCACACTCGCTCGCCTTTCTGATTGCCTTGTCGGTATATCTCTGCAAGCTGCTCTCTGATTGCTCCATGATCATTCCTTGGCAGAGCGGCTCAATGATGCCCGAGTGATGCATACCTTCGTATTGGAAGGGCAACGACGATGGCTTTCTCGGCGATGTGATACTGGAGTGCCGACAGCTCGTACTCAGCTCGTCCTAGTTGTCAGCTCAACACTTGGTATTTGTGCATCTGTTATTCATCATGTATCATGGGTCGCCTCACCTGGTCTCTCAGTATGAAATTAGTTTCGTCTGCATCTGCGTGCTTCATGGAATTGTGCTTCCAAATGATGCAGTCCGACGTTCTGCCGTCACGCTCATTCGGTTCCCCAAAGAGGCCAATATCATACACACAGGTCGCAACGCGCTCCGTACACTTGTCCATTCAAGCTGCAACCGGGCTCCCATCTTCAAAAGCGGCGAAATATCACCTCAGTTTTACCACGAGAAGAGCAATCCGGTCAATGCAGCGGACCGGTGATAAAGTGGCCATCACATTACGTCACTCGCTTCCTGCTTTAAAGATGTCCTGCCCTTCACCTGACCCCATGTCAATTAAAAGCGCGAGAACGGGTCATCGCATTCGCATCCCTCTTTTCCTTCCTTGACCATGTTCGTTCAACGGTTGGGATGGCTGGCTGGCCTTCCGCTGCTCATCCAAGCACAGGCCTCTTCAGAGTTCACGTCCGACTCGGTCGTAATAACTTCGGGGCTGAGCTCGCCTATCGAGACTTCAGCTTCGACAACAGTCTCCGGATCAGTTGGATTGTCGTCTAGCTTTGCTAGCGCAACCTCGAGCGCGTCTGCCAGCCTCTCTTCGTTACCAGCCCCGATTTCTTCTGTGACTTCCTTCTCAGAATCAGTGTTCAGCTCCTCCGCTGCCTCCTCGTCGGCCGTTTCATCCGTGGTCACCTCGTCGGCACCCCTCAATGCGAGCTCTACACTCTCCTCTGCAGCCGTGTCTTCGACCGCCCCCTCGACCACGACGCGAGTCACCATCCCCATCTCGTCTTACACGTTCACTCCTTACCCATCTCCGACTGCGATGGGAGGCGTTCCCACCGACCCGCAGGCTCCACCGAAGAGTGGCTCCAATGTGCTCCCCGACTTCTCAGCGGCATGGACCGCGGCATATGACAAGGCTAAATCACTGGTAAGTGTATCCTGAGTGTATCCCGCGAAACATGCTCGCTACTACGGCCATCATGTCCGTTTGTCTGTATACTTATGCGTGTTACCAGGTTTCCACCTTCACTTTGGAACAAAAGGTCAATGTTACTACTGGCATCGGTTGGGCATTTGGCCAATGTGTCGTATGTATCCAGTTCCTTGAGCTCCTGGGCCGCTCTGATACGACTATCCTCGAAGGGCAACACTCCAGCAATCAATGGTTCAGTCTTTCCCGGCTTATGCTTGGAGGACTCTCCACTGGGGGTCCGCTTCGGGGACTACGCAACTGTCTTCCCCACCGCAATAAACGCGGCTGCAACGTACGGTCGCCTTCTCATCAGACACTAACGTTACTTCTGATACTGCATATTCAATAGCTTCAATCGTCACCTCATCCGCCTTCGCGGACTGTTCATGGGACACGAACACGTTGGGAAAGGTGTCAACGTCGCTTTAGGCCCGATGATGAACATGGGCCGAATCGCACAGGGAGGAAGAAATTGGGAAGGCTTCGGCGCTGATCCATTCCTAACTGGAGAGGGTGCGTATGAGACTATTTTGGGTATGCAAGAGGGTGGTGTTCAGGCATGTGCTAAACATCTGGTCGGAAAGTAAGTGACTAAATGTTTTTCAAACGAACCTTGGCGTTGAACTCCAGCTAGCGAGCAAGAGCACAAACGCACCATGGAAAGCTCAGACATAGATGATAGAACCATGCATGAAATCTATGCGCATCCGTTCTTGCGTAGCGTGATGGCTGGTGTCGCCAGTATGATGTGCAGTTACAGTGCGTCTTTCTCATGATAGAGCCTTTCATCGAAGCTCACGCCGTAACAGATCTCCTGAACGGAACATACGCTTGCGAAACTGACAAGGTCCTGAACGACATCATCAAGAAGGAGTACGGCTTCCAAGGATGTACGCATGCTCTGAAACGTTACCCTTCAGACTAACCCAATCAACTTGACAGACATCATGTCCGACTGGCAAGCAACTGAGTCTACGATCTCTGCCATAACTGGCTTGGACGTAGGATCTTCCTCTGACCTACTGTTCAGGACTGAGCTGAAGCCTTAGATGACGATGCCCGGAGACATCACGTTCGATTCCGGCAACTCTTATTTCGGTGGAAATCTGACAGCTTATGTCCAAAATGACACTATACCCGAAGCGCGCGTTGACGATATGGGTGGGTCCAATTAGGCTCGGTTGAGCCTGAAGATCAGCAAACTGACATGTACATCGCAGCCACTCGCATCATCGCTGCATGGTATCTCTTAGGACAAGACAGTCCAACATACCCTAAACCCAACTTTGACGCGTTCCTTCCCTACACCGCACCGACACAGGAACACATTGACGTGCAGGACGACCATTATAAGATTGTCCGAACTATTGGGGCGGCCAGCACCGTCCTTCTCAAGAACGAGAACAACGCGCTTCCTTTGGTCAGGCCTAGAAACATTGCGTTGATTGGATTGGATGCTGGACCTAGTGTGGTTGGGCCGAATCCGTACGGAAGTGACCAGGTATGGAGGCATTTCTCAGTCAACTCTTCGTATAAACTGATGATCATATCCAAGGGTGGCAATGAGGGGATTCTGGGTATCGGCTGGGGCTCGGGGTGAGTCATACCAACACACTTACATACCCTTACTGACATATCTCATAGAACCGCTACGTTCACGTATCTTGTATCGGTAGGTCAAGAGTATGTCGCTGGCCTGTGTTTCTTCTGACTTTTGCTCTCAGCCCTATGAAGCCATTTCGCGAAGGGCGCGAAAGGACCACACTACCGTCTCTTGGACGTTCAACAACTTCGACCTTGCCACCGCACGCACTACGGCTCAAAATCAGGCGGCAGCTCTTGTCTTCATCAATTCAGACTCAGGCGAAGGCTACATTACTGTAGATGGCAACGAAGGCGACAGGTGTGTACACTTCCAAAGAAGAGCGTCAGGATATTACTGAGGTTGCCAAAGGAAAAACTTGACGGCATGGCACGGTGGAGACGCTCTCGTAGAAGCGGTTGCGGCCCAGAACAATAACACCATCGTGATTGTGCACAGCGTAGGACCGTTGATTATCGAACCGTGGATCGAACATCCGAACGTCACTGCTGTAAGAAGCTTTCTTGCAGTCATCGCACGTCGTATTGTACTAAATGGTTTGTCCAGGTCCTTTGGGCAGGCGCTCCTGGTCAAGAAGCCGGTAATTCTATCACCGACGTCCTTTATGGGAACTGGAACCCGTCTGGTCGGTTACCTTACACGATTGCCAAGGCGCCGGGAGACTACCCTGCTCAACTGGTCACTGGCGGCGCGGATGCAGACATACTCAACATACCTTACACCGAAGGGTAAGTCCTCCAGTCATTCTTTTCTACTCTTGGCTTATGTGCACGTAGGTTGTTCATCGACTACCGCCATTTCGATGCGGTATGTGCTCCCCGTTCAAGCGAGTACCTCGTTATGATTGAATTATGTCTGTCTAGAAAAACATCACCCCTCGGTATGAGTTCGGATTCGGGCTGAGTTACACGACCTTCGAATATTCGGATCTTTGGATAGAGAGGGTCGGCGACGTTGATTCACCAGATGCTGCCGGATGGGAAGCAGGACATGCTACCGAATTGGGTATCGGGTCATCAAGCGCTGCCTGGTACGCAAACAGTCGCTATATGGTCGTCTACTGTCGGTGAAACTTACGCTCATCTAGGCTTCATGAGCCTGCCTTCAAACTGACCTTCGACGTTTCCAATACTGGTTCACTCTATGGCGGAGATGTACGGCCCTTCCCAGAACCTCAATGATGATGGACACAGAAGACTAACTCATCTTCCTAGATCCCCCAGGTCTATCTCAACATGCCGGCTTCTGCAGAGGAGCCGCCCTCTATCTTGAAAGGATTCACCAATGTTGAAGTTTGGCCAGGCGAAAGCGAGTCGGTTACCATTTATTTGACGCGATATGACGTGTCAATTTGGGACACTGACGCGCAAGGCTGGAGACGACCAAATGGTACCATCGGAGTGACGGTTGGTGCTAGCTCGAGGGATGGTCGCCTGTTTGGATCATTGCCTTGAAATTGACATTGGATCCTGTAAAAACATACCTACCGTCTTTACTGCTTCTGTTAAGCACGGACCTCTTGAACTTGTTTTGGACAATCAATGCTTTATATATCATCCGTTTGGTTACACGGTTCATATTGTGGCGTAGAACTTCTGTCCAAGTACCAAATATGTATCATGGAGAGTCGAGACGTACGAATCAATGTAAAGTGTGCCACGTCTGGATAATAAGTATCAATTACAGTAATGTAGATTATATGTATATACAAGTAGACTACTCGATAGCTTATAAGGTACATGATAGAGGCGCGTCCATGCGTGGGGGTATATCATAAGTGAGGTATAATTTATGTCGACCTGGGTAGGAAGTTGCCTCACATCACGTTCATAAGCCAGCTTGAGCCGTTGGGTGTGAGTCCAGCAAACGCGGTCTTGCCTACGAGGAAGTCCGCCCTCTTCACCCCGCCTCTCTTCTCTTCGTCGTAGATCTTCCTATCACGAATGCGTCGGAAGCGCGCCTGGTACGCCGCCGTTACGCGCTTCTTCTCCGATGAGCCGTGTATAGCGTCAAACTCCTCTTGGCGCACATTTATGCGAAGCCCGTCATATATGGCGCGGAGCACATCCGAGACCGTGATGTATGAGCTATTGGCTCTGGGCTGGACGTGTATTGCCCACTTCGAGGGGAAGTATGAGACGGTTATCGTCATTCGTGCTACTGGGGACGATATTGCTGGCTCGTTCAAAAGTCCGGCTCGCGAGGATAGTGCAGCATACGAAGTGGAGATGTAGGATGGATGCTGCGTCACGTCGAAGTTGACCGCGCGCGGTTTGGCCACTGCTAGAAGTGGATGAAGGGCAGACGATGTGTGGACTTTCGAGTGCCCGTGTGATGACGGTCGCGGAAGGGAAACGGGGTGGGATGGGGGAGTGATAGGTCCTGTCGACGAAGGAAGAGAAGATATGCTTGTGCTAGGTGATGGGGTGTTGGGATTGATGAGAGAGTACTGGTCAGCGAAGCGGACGTGTTTACCAGGCATTGTAGGGGTTCGGTGGGGATGATGCTTTGGCTTTCCATGTCGGCTCCTTATAAGCGTGATAGCCAAGGTGGATTTGGTGACCTCATGCATTGCCTCGCGCGCCTAATAGTAATTGCCAAAGGAGGAAAAAATACCGGGACCAGTACACCGACTCCACATGTGTTCCTAGGAGAATGATGCATAGCCACAACGGAAAAGCGAACGGGCGGACCCATTTGTTCCTGAGAACATGGACAAAACAGCCCACCGGAACTGGTGTATTAACAAGACCACACGTACTTACCAGAAGGCAAAGTAGCGGTTGTCTAGTGAGGAGTCTGAGGATGAAGTAGGCAGGAGATGCTGGATACTCTGCACGACTATACAGGGAGAGTCAGGTTATTAGTCGCCGTCACGGTCCTGTACGCGGCGATAATCCACCACTCATAGCATGAGGCGGAATGCTGTGCGACATTGTCCGTCAAGAATGGAGGTGTAACGAATCCTGACACCGATACGCCGATCTGCATAGGTGTCAGTCATCGCAAATTACATTCTATAGATCGCCAGCTAAAGTTTGTAGCATGGCGCCGGCGCTGCAGAACTTGAAGTTGAATGGGTCCTGAGGAACAGCGATCTGATAGCGGCCTGTCTGGCCGCCTATGTAAGTCCTCGCACGGTACAGCGGCAATGACCACAGAAGCTACTCACTCGGACGGTTTGAAAGAGTATCGCCTTAAAGCACGATGATGAAGCATCATTCAGTCGACGGCTTGTGAGTTGTCCTTGGTTGAGTCCACGTCGAGTCGAAGGAGACCGGCCCGCATACCGACATCAACGTTCTGAACGTAAGTTCAGGTTCAAAAACGTCTACTACTTATTTCTGAACCTTGCTTCGACCCATATTCTGACATGGCTCTTACAGTGAAGAAAGAAGATGACGAGTCCTTTCTCGAAGGCGCCGCTGTCGAGGCTTCAACACCGATGCGTCCACGGAAGCGCTGCAGAGTCACGAAGTCGGAAGAAAGTACTGCGCCTGCCAAACTTGAAATTAACGATGTGCTGGACGAGGAGTTGGTAAAACTGGAGGATATGAAAAACGTGAGTTGCCCACTATGATTCGTGTTGCGAGCTTCCGAGCCTGTGAACTCCTAGCCGAAAGTCAAGAAGAAGAGAGATGCAGCGGGACAGTTGAACGACAGTACACTTCTGGCGCGTCTTAGACCTATCGGCTTGGATTGCTTCCCAATCCCGGTTGACAATGGGCTGGCCAGTATGCCCGCAACGCGCTCTTTCTTCTCTAAGCAGTTTGGAGGTGGCACGCAGGCCACATTCTCTAGGACCGGAGAGACTCATAACAACCCGAAGAAGCGCAACTTTATCTCCCTCAAACTTGATTGGAATCCGCACGGCCCTCAGATTGCAGGCGCACCGGGTCTTTTCTTTGGTGGTGGCTCCTCGAGCTGGGACTCCAAAATCGTGACTGTTCTCATCTGCCTCGAAAGTGGAAAATGGTTGTACGTTGGTGAGTACAAGATGGGTGAAAGTCCTAGACTCTCCAATGAAGAGTGGCTTGCTCAGCCGGCCAAGGGGCGTGTTTTCTCTTTTCCCCGGGCATCGTATGTTGTCTTACTCTTCTCGCCAACAGGTCAAAGCAGCATGGGCCAAAGGCATCCTGAAATATGACTGGGGACGCGACATCAGGGTTACTATTGGGCTGAGGAAGCGCCTTGGGCGTGAACCTACACAGGAAGATATCACCACAGCTCTAGAAGCCGACGAGGATTTCCAGGTCACGGTGGAGGAAATCCAACACGAGTTTGATATCGACCGTGAAGTAAGTCTTTCTAATCGTGGCGAAAGTTTGCGTGACCCGACACCTCCAACAGTACATTTGTATCTGGACCATGAAGTGTGTGGACTACGATGAGGAATTCCCAAGGACTGTCGCAGACAAGTTCGAAGAGTTCGACGCTCGTGAAAAGGCCGAGAGACGAGCGAAGCGGGAACAGAGAGAGGCTGACAGAGCTCTTGAGGACATGAAGCATGAAGAGGGTCGCGAGCGGGAGAGGAACGCGGTGAAGAGCGAGGAAGAGGAAGAGGTTACACCTGAAGGGTCCACGGGGAGACGAGGACAACGAGGGGGAAAGCAGGCCTCCAAGTCGCCTTCGTTGAAAAAGCGCAAGCACGATGATGATGACGAAGATTACGATCCTCGTCGCCATTAGTTCAAGTTGACGACTTGACGACTTCCACCATCTTCAATACGTTCCTTTGGCTTTCTGGTATGGTCATTTCTTGCGCGCTGCTCCCATAGTATTGAGGCATTCAGCCTAATCTTATGACATTTATTTACACATACCTTAGTATTATCTTACATGTACATATCACTTCTATTGTCTTGCATTTTGTGCCACCGATTCACTTCGCATATTTGATCTGCTGCCCCCATTGTGGCACAACGACTAACTTTGATCCGGACCATCAATGCATCACCACCGCGACACCGCTATGCCATTCGTTTTTGTATTCGCTGCTCTCGTTGTTCAAAATGCTGCTTGTGCCTTGTTCGTTGATGTGGAAACGCCTCATTCGAGTTGCTTTTGTTTCCGTTCAAGAACAATACAAGGCTTCGGCGTCCTATATATATTGCCACTGGGACCTCTGCGGATCACCTACTACCGAGCCTGGCATGGCTACCCTACTCACTGAAGAACCGCCCCAAAACTCGCACGAAGACTGGGACATTCAACACGGAAGAATGATAGCGGCGTTGATCCACGACTGCGTTGGCTTTTTTGACTCCTCAGAATCTCCCAGGGACCAGTCTATCGACGAGGCCGACTGGATGATCTCCACCACTATCCAGAACTCGGATCTCTATTGCTTAGAGGGAGACGAAGCCGCGCTGTCACGGCTTCGCGAAGTCGATGGTCCTCCCCTCGATATCGACCAGCTGCCGTGGGGCAACAACCGGACTGTGTGGGCAACAAATACGAATTGGAAGCCGCACATTCTCAATCTCACATCCCTTCGAGACTGGATTCGTTCCTATTCGTCCACACGCCCAGCCTTCTGTCAGACGGAATTTCGGATGTCTTTCATTGGAATCATCGAAGACCTCCGAGAAGATATACACACATTCCTCGAGGCGAATGCATCGACCGACTCCACTGACACGAACATCAAATCCATCGACGAATTCTGCCGGTTCCTTGATGCCAATTTCTCCTACGATCTGACGAGCAACGACGAAGCTACACAGCGACAGAATACACACGGCTTTATCGGCGACCTAACGCAATACCAGGAAGAGCTCTGTGGCTTAGCCGGCGTAACCAGCAAAACGGCTGCTCGCATTGCACAGCGACAAGTACCTGACGAACGACACTGCCAATGTCAAGTGCAAATCTGCCTTTTGACGGACATCCTCAGAGGGCTCTTATTGACACCATTGTGGACAACAGATGGCCAATACGGACCTCGCTCAGCCGCAGCCGACATTCAAGGCCCAAATTCTGGGACTGTCTTCTCTAATCCCGAAACGAAAAGCCTACTTACTAGTCGAGACTTGACTTGTGGGCTCATCAACGGAGGCGAAAGGTTCACCTTGACGTGGAAAACCATCATTGAAATGTATCTTCCGCCTTACGGTCCTAATGATAGAGACCTACACTTATGTGAGTCATCGAGTACGGTTTTCTGTGTCGTATTCTGATTCTGTATGTTTCCAGTACATCTTTTCGACGACCCGCCGGGCGGCGCCATCTTGCTTGCTAAGCTCAATACTCTTCGAAATACAAGCATCCTATCTCCGAAGGACGTCGATTCGTCTACCGTCATTGCACCGCTCATCTCCGCCTGTCTCAAGTTGCTTGGGAATGCTCCCAATTCCTGTTTTCTGGCGATTTCTGAGGATCTGCAGCTGCCAGAACAGAGTCAGCCACCAGAAGGAGATCAGCCGCCAGAAACAGCAGATCCTCCTTTAGCTGAACAATCGTCGGCGGCCATCACTTGTGTGGACGAAGAACAATGGGATCATCGAGAGACGAACACCGCTTTCATTCCTGTGGAGGAACAAGGCGTTACTATGGACCCACAATCTTCGGTGGCCATCACTTGTGTGGACGAAGAACAACAGACAGACACCGCCTTTATTCCTCTAAAGGCACAAGGCGCTATGGACTCACACACCGCGCAGCTATTCGGTGTAGACATTCTCGAGCAGGCAGACGCCGCCTCGGTTCCTGTGGAGGAGCAAGTTAATGCAGATTTCCATTCAGCCCCCATACTGCAACCCGACGCGGATCCTTCTCATAGCTATGAATACCAAGCCCCAAACCCGCTGGCTGGAGTTGATCCCGCCAGTGATACCGAAGATGAAGATCAAGGTACGTCGTTCATGTTTCTGGCCGTAGCTACTGCTGATCTTTATGCGCAGCGCCATCTCTCGTACGCCAGCCACCACCTCTCATTCCACTCGACGGGATGCACCGCATGCTATCAACCTCATACTCGAGACACGGACCGCGCACATCTGGGATCGACTGGGACATGCGCTTCCCTCCAACACCAGCCAACGCCAAATTCTTCCACCACTCCAGAGGATTACGGGATATTGACCTCCGTAGCGGTGCTTTCAGACCAACAAATATCAAAAGCGTCACACTGACTACTCATCATCCGCCCCTCGCCCATATGTTCAAGAGGAAACCTCTGGTCATCAGCGACTCGCGTCTCATTACGGTTGAGACCGTAATGTACGGTCTGTACAACTACCTCCACGCGGTCCTGCCCATGGAGGAATATCGCCACTGGTCGCGCGTGGAGGATAACGCTCGGAAGATACAGATTGCCAGTCGAAGGAGGACGAAAAAGAAGCTCTTGAATCAGGATGAGGTCCCTGGGAACTATTTTCGACGTATTGATGTGTTGCAGAGAGAGTATTGGTTCGAGGGACTCAGGATACATCACTTGGCTGATGGGCAAACTGCGTTACTTGTGGACATTGTAGCAGAATGAAGTATTCTTAGATTCCTAATCCAACTTTGCCATAACTGATTGCGCAGCATGGATTGAAGTGACCTATGGGCCTAAACGACGTGAGCTCATCGAAAGAGAACTTGGCTCAGAAATAACAATAGGACCAGAGACTGAGAGCTCAGCTCTGAGCAGCTTGTGATCACCGGGTCGGGTGAGAGTCGTCACGTAATGTCAACGCGTAATTTGCTCGCGGTCAGAGACAGGATGTTGCGCCACAGATGCGATCGCGATCACGTGTCATTAGATGGCTGCCTCGAAAAATGCTCGAAACTCATGCCCTCCGGAGGTCAGCAATGTGAAACGGTATCGGAAAGGTAAGAGGACTCTATATGAGCCTTCTAAGACGTTTAAGAACCCAACAGTAATCGGGACAAGCCTGGATTTTGCCCAATTGAGTTCTACGTAGCCTCTTTCTTTCAAAATGAGACACAATGGCCAAAAAGCGGACATTCCTCCATGTCCAGGAGGTTCTAACGAGCTAGCAGCAACTTGTTTCGATCAAGTGACCTCGGGGTTATGGGCCCCGCGCGCTACCACTGCGCCATGCTGCTGAAAGGCTTTATAAATCTTGCGTTTAAGACCCGTCTGATCGCGCGAGGTATCCCAATAACTCTTACTAGTCAGCGTCTTGAGACAACGGTCGCATCCTTCTCTTTCAAGTACGTCCGACACTAGAGATACAGTACAACAACCACCGTAGATTATACAAGATACGAATGACAGATACAAAATCGATCGAAGAGCTGATCAAAGTACCACAGATATCATGTTCGCATTACCTCTTGCGTGCAGAGCCCAGGTGTCTGAATGACATGCGAAGTGAGTGACCTGCCTCTATCGTGATTTGTGCCACAAAAGACACAACTCAGGTACGCCGTACCGATGGTCGTCACCGTTAGACTGCCACTAAATATTTTTATAAC
Organism: Strobilurus orientalis; assembly: GCA_019915145.1. Lineage (NCBI taxonomy): Eukaryota > Fungi > Basidiomycota > Agaricomycetes > Agaricales > Physalacriaceae > Strobilurus > Strobilurus orientalis. Next base: position 1,269,177 of record JAHLML010000001.1, on the reverse strand, counting down.
GGCTTCATTGTTCAGCTGAGTTACTGGGAGTGGTTCGAGTCTACTATAAAAGGGGCTCGACTTGAGTGCGTTGAATGAACGTACCCAAAGGTGCATGGCTCAAGAATTACCCCCATCGGAGCTCCGACGGATGCCAAAATTAATGCGCCACTACGGCACACGGTTGGTTGACAATGATATGCTGAATGCCTGATCATAGATACTGTAGCTCAATGTCATCCTGAGCATTCTCAACGATCGGTTGCATTAATGATTGACGTCAAGGGAGTAAGTCTATACAGTACCGCAAATTTTCCGTTCTACTTATCAGTGCTGGGACTCTAGATCTGTAGCTGCTTCGGATACATACACTGGAACGATAGTAGTCACGGACTCCGTAGCATCTGAGGCATTGATGTCCGATTAAACCTGGTCGACGATACTGTATATCCTCCAATGCTGAGTACACCCATCAAGACGCCTGGGTGTAGAAAAGATGACGTCCCCGAGCCAGGCGTAGCGCAAACCACGCTTATGGAGAACCTGGGCGCTGTTTGTTGTCGGGAGCGTCAGGTCTTGAGACAAAGAGATAGTAGGACTAAACGGAGGATAACGATACAGGCGCCTGACAAAGCCAGAGCAAGGAGGTAAGACGATGCTAAGAGGACACGCATTCGTCATCTCGCAGCTCAGCGTCTGAACAGACTCAAACTTGCACGAAGAACTTGATTTTTGGTCATGCGCCAAGAGCTTGAGAGACGTCGGGATTGCGGCATTCAAATCAGTCAGCAAACGCTGAGTCGGCCACGGCAGACCCGCAAGGAATTGTCATACGGTACGTTCAACGACAATGGGAGAATGTAAGGCTACAAAGTAGTAAGATGGACGCAGCTTTTTATTGAGTGGTGAGTCATTCGGAGAGCCCCCGCCACCGGATGTTTATTGTGTGTGATCGTCGGCCTCGCAGGGGATATCAGAGAATGTGGCTGTGTGCGATGTGATGCCCGAGGGTCACGGCCAGCAAAAAAAAGAGTGCCATGTATCGACAAGCATAGGTTGATGTCAAGATGGAAGATGACAAGGATCCGCAGCTGGGCGTGAAAGCCCTTGAAGCGTCGAAGCGTCAAACAGTCAAAGGCCTTTTGTCATGTGAAACCGGGTCCGATGGTTATCGCGCAGTAGCCGAGTATGACTCCAGTCCGAATACAAATGGTAGCACGAGGTCATGTCGCGATTGAATGAAAGAGATGGTTGCTAGATAGCGGCAAGATATCAATCAGGATCAGGAAGATCAACGGTTAGGCGCCCACAAGAACAAAGAAAGAGAACGAAACGAGGACAAAGGGAGACAAGGATGGGGGCGACCACAGGGTTGGGTCCGTTCCGGAAGGTTCTGCCATCAGTCATCGTGATGATTCATTTGATGTTTGACGCTGGGTTGACGTGGGAGGCGTGGAGGACGAACGAGAACGGCGCTGAGCAGGACAGAGAGACGCAGACAGTGCTAGGGCGGAACTGAGAAGCAAGAAAGGGGACGGAGGCAGAGAAGGCAGAGGCAGCCGTTATCGCGCACTGGTCGTCAGGGGACATCCGAAACCACCGATGGGAAGGGCGTTCGTTCGTCGTCGGCAACAGCGAGCTAGACCAGGGCAGCATCGACAACGATAAGAGCGGGCTAGGCAGGACGGCGGGCAGAGGGAGGGAGGGGAGCGGAACGTCGGTGACGATGGCGATGAGCTGGCAACAAACGATGTGGAACAAAAGGGCTGTTATGTAAGCTGATCGAGGTGGGGCCATGGTTTTAGAAGCGGAGTTGAAATTGCGTGATGGGGTTAGGGTTTGGCGGCATATATAAGGTCGATTTCTGGTGGGCGATTCACTTTCCCCCCCAACCTCGACTTTTTCCCACGCCTGCTTGCCTATTTTTTTTTTCGAAGATGTCCAACCAACCGACGCTGCAGACCCGCCAGCTCAACTTCTTCGCCCGGAACAGCGGCAACGTCGGCCAGCAGCAGCAACAGTTCCAGCAGCAGCAGCAGCAGGCGCAGCAGGTCCAGCAGGCCAACCACGGCCTGGCGCTGCCGACGGGCAACCCGTACCTCCAGCGCCCGACGCTCCCGGGCCCGTCGCCGCTCTCCAACTCGTACTCCGCACCACAGCAGACGTACCAGCAGCCATCGCCACAGTCGTCGACGTCGTCCAACTCTCCCCCATCGCCACCAAACGCGCTCGCTGGGCCCTCGACGCCCGCAGCTATCCCTGCAACACCCGTTCCCCTCACACTAGAGCAGCAGCATATCACTGCCGTCGAGGGCATCGTCCCCACGCTGCAGAACATCGTCGCCACGGTCAACCTCGACTGCCGTCTTGACCTGAAGACGATCGCGCTCCACGCGCGCAATGCGGAATACAACCCCAAGGTTGGTACCTTTCTTTGACCCCTGCCCTCCGCGTGAAGTCGAACTGTTTATATCGTTCGACGTTAGCGTTTTGCAGCTGTGATCATGCGTATCCGCGATCCCAAGACGACCGCCCTGATATTTGCGTCCGGCAAGATGGTTGTCACTGGTGCAAAGTCGGAGGACGACTCGAGGCTGGCGTCGCGCAAGTACGCGCGTATCGTGCAGAAGCTCGGCTTTGACGCCAAGTTCTCCGAGTTCAAGATCCAAAACATCGTCGGCAGTTGCGACGTCAAGTTCCCCATTCGCTTGGAGGGACTCGCATACTCCCACGGACAGTTCAGCAGCTACGAGCCCGAGGTGCGTCCCCCGTAACATTTCCTTTTGACTGTCTCTCATCGTGCTGCAGCTATTCCCCGGTCTCATCTACCGTATGATCAAGCCCAAGGTCGTGCTGCTCATCTTCGTGTCGGGGAAGATAGTGTTGACGGGCGCCAAGGTAAATATCCTCCTTTCTTTATCGTCGGCGGTTGTCCCGCGTCTTTTCTCATCCAGTGGCCATGTCCGCTGACACCTTTCGCGCACCTTAGGTTCGAGAAGAGATCTATACGGCGTTCAACACTATATACACCGTGCTGTGCGAGTTTAGGAAACCTTGATTGGCTTCCCCCTCGTGCAATACCCCCTTGCCGCGGATGTCGACTGCTCCTCCACGACCACTCCTACCTCACGCTCGCTCCTCACCTACACACATACTAATCCGTGGCATACATTGGGTCTCGAGGAGCACGTCGGCACCGCAGATGGCAAGTTTCCCAAAAGCTTTGTTTGCATCGGCTGTTGGAGGATGCTCCAGCCAGGGTTTTTTCGCGTCGTCGTCTCTGTTTTTTTATTATTTTTCTTTTCTTTTTACTCTCATGCACGTACCACTATTCCCCCACCCAACCATCCCCAATTACATCATACAATACACATACATATAGCATTACCTGTCGATAGGACCTTCTCTGTATACAATCATCCCAATGAAATACTGTAAACTAAATATTGGTTTTGCCTGTTGAGGCGAAGTATCTCGACGCGCGCTTGGTGACTGGCGCTGAGTAAATCCGAGTGAAATGTTGAACTGTGCTGCAACTCAATTCGTCTATTCAAGTCTTCTCTCCATTACTTCTTGGCTGATGTTGAGCAATACGGGGCCCGGCGACGGCTTCTCTCAGTTGATGCCACAATCTGCTCGCTCCCAATCGGCAGAAGTCAACAATTGGTGACTTGGCTATTTTGGGAGGCAAGGGTACCTTGCGAAAAGCCTCGACCAGACTATGGGGGTCTGTAGATTTGATTCTGTGCGCAAGGTGGCGAATTGAAAGAAGGCTGTCATTTCGGAGGCAATGGTCTTGTCGTGGATGTGCAAAAAGCCTCGACCGGACGATAATTTCGCTTTTGTGCGCGAGGTGGCGAATTGAACGAAGAAATCGCAAGATGCCTACTACTACTCACCGACCTGCGATAGGTCTCGTCTCGAAGGCCTAGTCATTTTTTGACTTTGCTCGGGAGTTCCAAGACTTGGACAGCCTGCGAACACGCGGTGGTTAGCGCTTGCATGATCTGATCTATAGCGTCAGAATATATATCACGAAGAAGTGTCGAACAGCAGTCGTGCTTCCAGTATCGGCTCCGCCACAGCATACGCAAAGAAAGGTATAGGTTATAATTGAAACAAACATCAAAAATACATCTTCGTTCGCATTCGCATTAGTGTGTTTTCTCTGCTGGCACCGGAATCAAGAAGTGTGGGGAGGGCGGGGGTCTATTAACCGAGGTTCAGACGGAAGATGTCGTTCAAGCTGTGGGATGTGGTGTGATGAGTCAGGGCTCCGACGCGTTGGAAGGATGCGTACACGTAGTATGTCTCGCCCTCTGGGATGAGCTGGAAGTGCTGTGTGAAAGGAAGGGCCTGCTCGCCGCCGTCGATCTGATGAGGGCATCCAACAACAGCAATCAGTGGTGCGATCAAAGGTGGCTGTGGAGAGGGCGTCGTACGGTGAGGTTGCCGGTGACGAGGACGACCATGGCGCCGGGTGTCAGGGAGGGCTGGGCGTCGCACTTGACGACGGTGTGCTTCACGGACTCGAAGGGCAGAGACTGCGGTGTTGGTTCGGGACGATCAGTCCGCTGCTGTGGCGCGCAGACGGACACGACGCACCGTGAGTTTCTCGGTGATGTCGTTGGCGCCCATGAGCTGTGTATCCTCCCATGTCAACATCGAGTTCGGGCGCTGCGAAAAAAAGACGGTGAAATTCAGTTTTTTCTCGTGTGGCCGGAGATGGACGCTGATAGGACGCACGTAGAGGTTGATGAGGTTGGCACGGGTACTGTCGAATGTGCCGTAGTAGAAATTCACGAACTGCTCGGCGATCTGGGGGTTGAAGGCCATGGCGACGAGGGAGCACTGCAGGTGGTGGTGGAGAACAGAAAAGGGCGAGCACGTGATAGCATCATTCTTTCCAGATGTCAGACTCAATGATCCGGATCAGTTCAGAGCCTCAGCCTGTCCTCGACCGCCATGCTTAGTTGCGCTGTTTATCGATACGGATCTCCAGTGGTTTCTGCATGAGTGACTGACTAGCGATTAGACCTGCGCCACCCAAGCCCGACGCGCTGATTGAGATCGATCACCGCCTACGCGCCTTCCTTCGCGCGTACCTCGTGGCTGCTAGCTTCAGCATACTTACCTTATACTAGGAAAACAACAAGAAGCTATCTGCCCATTCCCTCACTGCCGTGCTCATAGTGCGGACGTTAGCACGGAGTTGTACCAGAGAAGCTTCCGTGTTGACGCGTCTGGCGCGCGCTCATCGAACTGTGAAATGCAAGCCGACTTAGCGAGGACAAAGCACTATTGATACCGTCTTACCCATTGATATAGACTAAGACATGCGTTGGTGGAACGGTCACCATACAGTACCCCGTTGGCGCGTCAAGTCTACAACGGGCCCAGCGGATGGCTGGGACAGTTACGCCAGGGAAGTATCATTTTGCATGCGTGCGCTATTCAGTCTCACACCCTGAACTGATCTGTGCTCCAACCTGGCCTCACCCAGTGAACTTGGCGAAGACTCGGCGCACTCGCAATCGGTAGGGTCAAGGCCACTAGTCACTGGCAAGTCGGATATCGATTACCATTCAAGGTTTAGGCAAAGGGACCTCTCCGGTGTACTTAGGTCTCCACGTCACGGTACAGCTTGACGTAGACTTCGAATTGGGCTCATCGTCATTAGTGGTTAGGATGCGCGATCCTCCGACTCCGTGATAGGTCTTGCATGCGATGATCTGCGATCTACCCGGATGCATCACTATGCATCTGGACATCATGCAACCACTTCCCGGCTATTAGGCCCTAATAGGCTGGTTGAGCGTACCTTCCTTGCCCGCTGTCATCGTTCTCGGTCTCCTATCACGAGAAACAGGTTAGTCATTCATACCTTTTCGTTCGCCTACCGTGGTTGCCAGTGAGGCATGGGATTCGGAAAACTCAATTGTATACGTGAAGATCTCGTTGAACTAACGAGTATGTTCAACAGGAGCGATCGCAAGGAAAAGGTTCCGTGGGACTATAATACGCGTATGTGCGCGTTCGTCGCGAGACACGACCAACTCGGACGTAACCTCGTCATATGAATCGAGCAAGGCACAACTCAAGAGCTAGGCCAAGGGGGTGCATGCTCAATTTGGGCTGCCCTAACTGCGGCACTGGAGCTGGCGCTGGCAGTATATATACACAGGCTCGAAATCTGCCATGCTTATCTGCAAATCTTCTCCAATATGTCTTCCTCCAACGACGTCGCGACGCCCTATGTTCTCATTGTATGAAAGATACTCTTTGATTTCTCATAACCTTGTTTAACTGATCGTCTAGGCCAACGAAGAGGAATGGGACAGGTACTTCAAGCTTTCATCCCGCCATTCATTCCACCTAACGCGCGTACGTAGGCTCGATGCGATGGCCAATGGAATCAGCAGGTACCTGGGTAACAAGATCACGCTCGCAGACTTGGGCCAACCACGAAAGATCCTGGAAGTTGGGTACGAGCTCTTTGTGTGTTTCTCGGGTGTGGATCACTGAACGGATGTCCTTTCAGCGCTGGGTCAGGAGCATGGTGAGCCCTAGTCTCAATGTTTTGTTACCTCGCCATTCAACAGTTGGCTTACAGGGCTATCCAAGCTGGCAAGACATATCCTGAGGCCAGCGTCCTCGCCGTCGACATGAATCCTCTCCCCGCAAGGTACGTGTTCGCGCCCCAACCCTCTGAGAGTAGGGAAATCAAGCTATCTCTAGGCCATTACCACCTAATGTGCAATACCAACAAATCAACGTGCTCCAGCCCTTCCCATTCCCGGCGGGCAGCTTTGACGTCGTTCACGTCCGTCTGGTTCTCTGTCACGTACGCGATGTCCTGCTCAGCATACATAATACATCGCGCTCACCTCTAGCCTCGCAGCTTCCGGATGGCCACTCCGTCCTCTCCCGCCTCATAGACCTCGTCGCCCCAGGGGGCTGGATTTTGATCGACGAAATCGATTGGTCCGGGAACTTCCAAGGATTGGACAAAGCCCCGGGAATCAAGGGCGGTCTAGCGGCCTTGATAGCGGGCATGCAGGCAGAACACGGAGATGCGCATTATGGGAAGACTGTCCAGTCGTATCTCGAGTCCTCGAAGGAGTTGAGCGATGTACACGTCCGGGAAGTCGACCTGCCCCTTAACCCCGTCCCCGAAGGTATGTGCTCCTCCGCACGCATTTATTATTCCATTGCTTATATTGTCGTCCGCAGACGCAGATTTGGCGGTCCTCAGTAAGACGATGAAGGAGTCCCTCGTGCGTGCGCTTGGCGGGGCGCCGATTGGAGAGAACCCCACTACGGAAGCGTTGACGAAACAGAAGCAGGATGATTTCCTTGCTGAGATGGCCAGCGACGACTTGGAGTGGCAGTATTCATGCCAGCTGTATTTCTCATGGTCGAAGAAGCGTGTGTAGATTTGTATAGGCTGAGTATATGTAGTAGTCCTGCCCACGGTTGTCCTTGGAAATAATGATATGGTCAGTGTACTGTATTTACCAGTGCCAATGACTGAGGGTAATGGCATTGCTGACCACCCTACGGGAGTTCATATGGTGAGTTGATACTTAGCAGTGAATGACCGTGACCGAGGGGGCCTTGCACTGAAAGTTGAGTCTGAAGTGACGGCCGTCTCAGTGTGGCCATTGGGGCTGGTAAAAGACTAGTCAGTTTTGATCTAGGCGCTGGAAGAAGAGATCTAAATGCTTCTAGGAAGCCAGCCGGTCTGTCCTGGTCTGGTTGTGGTAGACCTGAAATCACAGGAGCCCTCACAATGTCGCCTATCCAGGGCTTCGAACGAATGTCATTCATGTTCCTCTCTCAAGGAGACTGCACAGCGTTGTCTTTGTCTACATGAGTACATACGTGATAGTCACAATTGAAAGGATCAGTTCAGTCCTCATCGTTACAGAAGTCAGGCATAAGAAGAGTTGTTAGGTACGACTTTGAGCCATCTGGGTATATCCTGCCTGCTGTCCAGGGAATATCTCGCCCGACCTTGAGCTGTATTGCCTCTCTCACTTTGGCCGACAGCAGACCCTTTAGATTAACCGCCAGACGCACGCAGATGAAGAGATCCATCCCTTGTGCTTTGAGCGCATGGAACCCGTCAACGGCCTCAGGCAGAAAGTCGAGCTTCTCCAACTCCCCAATATCGATTTCCTCAGGTTCGCGCTGGAGTATTCTCTCCAACTCCCCGACATCATTCTCCTGCCAATGCTTCGTCAAACCAAGCCGGAAGACGCTCAATTCAGAGCGCGATTGCAACGCTTTGACCAGTCTTCTCTGTATGTCTCGTCCAGGTTCATGCCCAAGTCCATCCCGGTGGCCGAAGAATGGCATGTACAGAGACTGCTGATAGTCCTTCACAAAGGCTATGTATGAGAAGAAGGTCAACATCCTCCAAGGCGGCAACCCAGGGCGATTCTTCGTCTCCTGTACAGATCGCGCTGATGCCCAAGACACTGAGATTCGGTGTCTCATGGAGGACTGTGCGCACGAGAAGCCTCTCGTTCGTGCCGTTAAAATCGCCGTCTTCGAGTCGCAGCGAGGTGAGGTGCAAAGCGCACTGTGATTTCAAGAGTAGTTTGTGAAGCCCGTCAACTCGGTGTTCGGTCGAAAACGGACCATGGCCCGAGCCTCCTCGAAGCATGACGTCCTGAAGATTTGGAAAACGGACATGGTTCCAGATATCGGTTGAGCTAGTAATGAGCTGTTTCACGCAACTCAAAACAATCGGAGTCGTTGGCTGGGCCGGAACGATGATGAAGGTCGCCCCCCGGCCTGGTGCTGGTAACCATTCCACGACGATAGTGTGGAGGCGTGTGCACTGGGAGAGGAGAGTAGTAGGTAATCTCTCGAAGGTCTTTAACTTGACCTGCAGGGTCCTTATTCGGTCCCACTGTATATCTGAATGAACTTCGCCGCCCAGCCAGATGTATTTCGTAAGGTTGGGACACTTGGAAAAGCCTCGAAAGACCGGCGGAAGTACCGCAAGGCCGAACAATGGAGGTTCGGAAGGCTTTATTGACAGACATTGCAAGCTGTGAAGCCGATTCTCGATGGGACAAAAGACGGTGTCGCTGTTGGGAAAGAGGATGAGTTCGGCACTGCGCCAACGGTGCGACTCCGCAAAAACAAGCGATAGGCATTCTTCAACATCGGGATTCTGTTGGATATCTGGGACATCGGAGATTATGATGTCCAGCGGTAGTTGACCGGAGCGGTCAAGCACGGCGCGAAGTCGAGGGATGATGAAGGGGTCGGCAGATGGGTTCAAGAATGAAAGTTTGAACCTAGTCCACATCGAGTGGCACACCAGCGACGCTTGATACCACGATTTCGAAACTAAACCCAGCTTCCATTGTGACCCGCTGAGGCTCAGTGCATCATCCGAGGCGGCATACCACATGATCTTGGCCAGCACCTCGACGGGCATGCGACGAAGTGGTGATGCGAAGCCTCGCAAACAGGTATGAAGTCTCGCAATTGAGGAATACTCGGTCTCGAGGGCATCCAGAGCGATCTGCAAAATCTCCATCTGCTGAGCTATCCTCTCCCCGTCGTTCTCAACCTCAGACAGCGAGGCCGATAGAGCACGCATCTGCTCGTCGGAAGGCACATCATTAGATGTATGAACATTGCGAAGGATATCCATCTTCTGTACGGTGCCTTGGTGATAGGCAGCTCGTCCGATGAGGGAATCACCGCGACAATCTGAGCAGAGGGACATTCTAAGATTGCTTGAGCAAGTGTCATATCGGGTATTGGAGCAACCTGCCTGATTCAGGTCAAAGATTAGGGGCACTTTACTGTTGACGGTACGGTTGACAGCAGGACTTCGTGGTCTTGTTTGGCGTCGGTATGTACTGATGCGATCACAGAGCCATTTTGTATTCAATGGTTCGTCTTGAGCTCTCAAGGAGATTTGCAAGGATCAGCCCGGTCCTTATTGTTGTAGAAGTCAAGCATAGAAATAATTCAGATTATGAGTATCAAACTGTACTACGCCTACCAGCCAGGCGACCTGGGTATGCTACGCAGCGGCCTCTGTGGGAGTAGAAGGGATCCAGCCTCAGCCAGCCTCAGGTGATTATCCGAGTCTGAGCCCTCTGGGTGAATCCTCCCTGTCGTCCAGTGAATATCTCGCCCAACCTTGAACTGTACTGCTTCCGTCACTTTGACTGACACCACCCTCTTCACAGTGACCGCCAAACGTACACAGATGGACAGATCCATCCCCTGTGCTTTGAGCGCATGGAATCCGTCGACAGCCTCAGGCAGGTCGAGCTTCTCCAACTCCCCAATGTCAATTTCCTCGGGCCGCCAAGGTTTGCGCTGGAGGATGCTCTCCAACTCGCCGTCATCATTCCCCAGCCAATTTTTCGTCAACCCAAGCCGGAAGACGCTCAATCCGGAGCGCGATTGCAAGGCGTTGACCAGCCTTCTCTGCGTGTCTCGTCCGGCTTCATGTCCAAATTCATCCCGGTGGCCAAAGAATGGCATGTAAAGAGTCTGTTGATAGTCCTTCACGAAGGCTACGTATGAGAAGAAGGTCAACATGGGAAGAAATGAAGCATCCTCCAGGGCGGCGACCCAGGGCGATTCTTCGTCCTTTGTGAAGGTCGCGCTGATGTCTAAGACCTTGAGATTCGACGTCTCCCGGAGGACACTGCGGACAAGCTCTGTCTCGATTGTGCCTCTCAGTTTGGTGTCTTTGAGTCGCAGCGAGGTAAGATGCAAAGCGCAGCGTGAGTCAGTGATTAGTTCATAGAGCTCATAAGTGACCGGGAATTCGCCGAAAGCTGACTTCAACATTCCTCGAAGTACGATGTCCCGAAGTTTTGGGAGGCGGATCTGCTTCCAGACTCCGGCTGTAGTAGTGATAAGCTGTTCTACGCAGCCTAAGATGATTGGGACCGTTGGCAGGGGGGCTGGTACAAAGGACGGTCCCACGACGACGTCAAAGGTGGAGAGGTGAGTGCAGACGACGTCGAGGGTGTGGAGGCGTGTGCACTGAGAAAGGAGATGAGTAGGCAATGCGCTGAGTTCAGATATCTTCGTCTGCAGGGTCCTTATTCCCTCCCATGCTATATCCGAATCAATCTCGCCCAGCCAGATATATTTCGTGAGGTTGGGACACTTGGAGAAACCTCGAAAGACCGGCGGTACCGGAGGGGCGAAGAGCTGAGATTCGTAGGGCTTCAATGCGAGACATTGTAAATTTTGTAGCCGATTCTCGATAGGACGAAGGATGGTGGAGTCCATGTTCAAAAAGTTTATGAATTTGGCACTACGCCAGCGGTGCGACTCTGCAAGGAGAAGCGATAGGGATCTTTCAACAACAGAATTCTGTAGGGTTTCTGATGGTGCATTGGTCATTTCGAAGTCCAGCGTGAGCTGACCGGAGCGGTCAAGCACGGCGCGAAGTCGAGGGAGGATGAAGGGGTCGAGAATGTCCAATGAGAGTTTGAAGCTGGTCCACATCGAGCGGCACATCAGCGACGCTTGATACCACGGTTTCGAGACTAATCCCAGCTCCCATTGTGGCGCTGTGAGGCTCATTGCATCATCCGAGGCGGCATGCCACAATATCATGGAGAGCACCTCGACGGGCATGCGACGAAGTGGTGATGCAAAGCCTCGCAAGCAGGTATGGAGTCTCTCAATTGAGGACCGCTCGGTGTAGAGGGCATACCAAGCGGTCTGCAAAGCGTGCATCTGCTGATCTAACCTGTTCGCATCGCTTGCCATGTCAGGTAGCAAAGTTATAAGAGCACCGATTTGATCGTCGGAAGGTGCAGAGTTAGATGTAAAGAGATTGCAAAGGATATCCAGCTTCTGTACGGCGTCTTCGTGATAGGCAGCACGTCCGATGAGGGAATCACAGCGACAATCTGAGCAGAGAGACATTCTAAGGTGCTTGAGCAAGTGTTGTTCATATCGAGTATTAGAAAATACCTGCCTAATTTGAGCCAAGGATTGAAGTTAGTGTACTGTTGACGTTCTGGTAAGGATTCAAAAGCACTTTGTGGCTCTTTGAAGTTCGTGGCCTTCACCGGACTTTGGGCCGAATAATGCTCTGCAGATATGTATAGGAAACAGCCTATAAACACCAAATATGTGTGAAGTAAATTGCTGGTATCACCTGGGTGGTTATTCGGTGAACACAGGCTGTAATCTCTAAATATACCACAGATATTTCTATGGCCCTCAAAAAAAAAGTACAAGTCCACTCAACATGTCATCGGGGCGGTGACCCGATCACTGACCCGCCTTAGCCTTGGCTTGACCAGCAACCACCACCACCAACGCCACCTCTTCATCTGCCGACATTCATCGTCTCCCGCGATGTCCACAGCAACACGTTTACTGCACAGCCTTTATATTCGGCCATCCACGCGCGGCCCTGTCAACAACGATCCGCCTTCGATGTCAAGATATCGTCAATATGCCAGCAAAGCGCGGGAATCAACACACGAGAAGATCTCTGTTGGAAGGAGTTTATAACTTGATATACAGGCGCAAACGCGGAGGCAGAGTAGGAGGTTGACTGGACAAGGTGCGTGATCCGTTCCCGTGCCATTTTTTGGTGCTGACAGTGACACGCGCTAAGACACGTCGACATGCGCGCTGCCATGCCGCCAAACGAAATGGTGCGCTATATGTCTCTCCACTCACACCCCGAACTCAATCGCCGTTTTAGATCAAGGGCGAGTCCTTTCTTCGGTTCCGTCGCAGAGATGCTCGCTCTACTTTCTCCTTGGGCCGCTAGCACGCACGTCAACCTTAAGCCCATGCATAGGCGCATCCCACAAGGTGGACTGGACAAGCCTCAAGGTCCGTGGTTGTTTCCGTGCCATTCCTCGTTGTTTGACTTGTGCCGTGCACAGACGTTACAGTGAGACGCGTCGACATTCTCGCTATCACGCCGCCTATTGGGTAGAACCTTCCACGGTGCGCTTTATGTCCACTTCCACTTGACCAAATACTCATTCGCCATCTTGACAGCCTATGTCCGCACGCGCGCACCCGACGCTTTATTGTTATTATAAGTTATAACATCTGCGGGCAAGTCATTCTCCAGTTCCGTTGCACAGTTGCTGACCTCCTTTGTTCCCTGGGCAGATAGCACGGACATATTCAAACAAATCTTATCTCCTCGCGCCCATAAACGCTTGCAAGTTGCAACACGCGTACGATCACACGCGGCATACTGGTAAGAATTTTTGAATATTCTCGAAGTCTTGCTTGAACTAACTCTGCTTCCTAGATCCAGGATCACGGTGCGTGGTGAATAGCTCAGCTACGTAAACGTTGTTAGTTAGTGACTGCATGTACTTGTATTATAGTCAATCAGATACTTGATCAGTCCACTTTGTGAGCAGGCTAGGGTGCACAGGGAGGGTCACACATATATCTCCAGAACATATTCGGTAGATACAGACGTAACATGTTGTGAATATTCGGTGAATAGGGGACATAATCTCCGAATAAACTCTGGCGGCTATCTTGTGATTATCTCGAAGATATTGTGTGTTTACATGGTGTATCTTCCGAATATCCTCGGAGTATTATTCGGCCCAAAGTCCGGTGCTTGTTTGGCGTCGGAATACTGATGCGATCAGAGCCAATTTGGATCTTCCAATTGTTCGTCTTACCACCGTTATTCGCAGGTTACTCGCTCACTGTTACGTTTTGACGCCGGCTGCCTGCGACAATGTCAGAACGCCCGATGATGCGGCGCAAATCGTCTGCGCAGAACTTGCTCTCGTCGTTCAAGCCAGCGAACATCAACACCACCGCTGTGCCCATGACACCGACCATCGCAACGCCAATGGACCCACCCGACACCGCGGTGCCGCAGGGCACGTCGATAGAGTACCTACGCGACCTGGTGCAGAAGAGAATAATAACACTGACATATATGCGTAATATGCACGAAGGGTGCGTACTGGCCGCCTGGCCCCGCCGCGTTCCTCACCATTGTGCAGCCAGAGCCACTGGTTCCACACCATATTCCTTTCCAAATCCGACCTCGAGCGCGAATTCAACAACGCAGAGATGAAGAAGCGCACGGGCCGCTTCACGATCCTCGGCATGTCGCTCAGTAACCTGCTCGACGTGCACCATCCGCCAGACCTGATCCGCGGTCTCACCAACACTCTCGCAGAGTACGACCAGGCCAGGGAGGACAACACCACCAACTCGAGACTCCGCCAGGCTCCACGTCGCCTCTTTCGCAACCGCGGAAAGCGTCCCGCCGAACTCTACAACGACGCCGCCGGTGGCGACTCCTCCTACCTTATCACTCCCCACATTCCCTTCCAGCTCGACTACCACTTCACCCTGATCGCTCTCCTTGACGTCCTCTCCGAAATCTACGCCAAAATATCACGAACATTAGGCTCCGCACCGTTTCCGCGTATGATGGGCCCGTTGGGTCCCCTCTCTCCCCATCCTGGCGTTGCAGACCTGCTCGATCCCGCTGATGAACTGTTCTCCATCGCCAACGCATCAGCAGTGCCTGGTACCACCTTCCTCGGCGCCCCGGCAACTGTCGATACAGAGGCTATATTAAAGATAGATGCCAAGCTGCGGAAGATCACTGGTACACTGTTGAAGGAGCTCGATCATCTCGCACGGAATGCCATCAAGAACGAGCTGGCAAGCCTGGATCCGAGGCTAGACTTTGACGCAGGAGTATAGCGAGTCGCCTTGCTGAGCAAGTGACGCTTGCAGTCTGGAGTTCGTGCAGTCGGTGCCAGTACTTTGGGTGGTGTTCAGGCTGGTGTGATATAATGGTGTACTATAATGTAAGTTATAACAAGGTAATCGGCATACCCTCTACTGCGCCTTGATTGGCGGATACCGGGAGCTGAACGGGATCGGGAGACAGGATTGTGCGAGGTTTTGTCTTTGTGTGGCCTCGTCGCGATTCCAACTTGATTCATCAACTCAAGGGGATCTCACCACTTTTCTGCGACGTGAGGTTGAACGGTCACCGTATCCTCCCAATCGAGTTCATCGGCCGGCCCTCAAGCTCACCTTGCCAGCTTGGCATTGAATTGGGAAGACGTGTGAACGTCATTTCCACTATCCCTATGATTCTGCCGTCTCGAAGCGCGTTCGACTCTTGCTCTTATGACACGTCGAATTTTCTGATATCAGTGATATGCTCTGACTACACGCCCTGCATAATTGGCGGCTACTTCAATCCCCACATTGCGGCGATGCCCATATGTCTTTGACCATCGTGTGGGCGGTTGCGCCGTCGCACTCTTGCCAGTTGAATCCGTGCATGTCTCCCAACTTCCACTCTCTCACAGCCCGTTTGACAGCAGGTTCTGATGAATGTTTTGCATCATGCGGCGAAACATTCCTCGTGCTTATCTATACACGGTATATAGAATCAATGGCGCTATTAATTCAGGTTCCTGGAACTTTCTCTAGCGCCCTCATGTCAAAAATGGTTGTTAAACTTTTCCTCCCTCTCATCCTCGCCGCATCAGGTTGAATTGCTGTTTTCCTCCTGGCAATTTCATGCTCAACGACTTTGCAGCCTCTGCAGCGACGATCACCGTTTTCGATATCCAAGGACCAGCCGTCCCGACCCTCCCGGTTGAGACCAACGTCGATTTCCAGGTGCTGGGCTCAGCCAGCGGACAAACAACTCTCCTAGAGCAGGTCAAGATCACCACAGCTGCTCGAACGACCACCGACTCCGCCGGGGCCATCCACACCACGGTCGTATCAACCGCGCTCACCGCGGAAAGTGCGTCTACTGCACGCTTTACACGTGAATGATAGTCATCTAACCTCATCTTTACTCTGCAGTCACGTACCTCGTCTCCTCTGGCGGCTTTGTGCGATTCCGTGCGATAGAGACAGGGACGGGGGCGACGCTGAATATCCTCGAAGCGTGCACCTACGATCCTCAGGGTGCGGGTCAGTGTATCGAGGAGGCATTTCCCTCCGGCGGCCCCACGCAAGCTACCACGATCTTTTCTGGCACGCTTGTGCCGATCTTCACTTTCACTGAGGGCGTATCCGAATCGTCTTCTGGATCTACGGCGACTACGACTAGTGCTAATAGTAGTAGTATTGCGGCTACCACGAGTGCTAGTAGCACTACCAGTAGTAGCACGTCCACATCCGCCAGTCAGAGTACGGTGACCGCTCCCCCGACGAGTTCAAGTTCGCACTCGGCATCAACGACTCTTGTGGAGACCATCACCTCTGGCTCGGCCTCCTCTACTGGTGGCGCCAACGCAGGCATATCCCTCGTCTCTGGATCGGTGGGAACTGCAATGGCTGCGATGTCAATTGGGTTGGCGTTTGGTGCACTTTTGGTCTTCTAGTTTTTCATTTCGTTGATTTGTTTGGGTGGTGGACCGGACATGACTTTTCATGATACTTCTGGACGATACGCATTTGTACGTAGTTAACACGACGATGATGCTAAGGAACGTTGCTTTACACGAGAAAATTAGTAGGGATAAGTTCTACGATGAAAAGTTCCAAGGACCGTTATATAGTCTCTGGGAAACCCTCTTGAGCTATCTTATCGCTATCCTAGCCATAGTGGCGTCATGTGTACTAGCTTCAACACAGTGAATATGATTCAGTGATATTTGGATGGAAGTGTTCGTTCCTAGTGAATTTTTTCCGCTGCTCTCTCTGCAATCGTATACACGAGTCCTTCAAGTTGTGGGTGACACTCAGGCTCAGGTGCGGTATGCTACAGTCCACAGTTAGTACAATCGAAAGGTAATAGTCTCAGCGTACTAGGATAGATGCATCGACAACACCATCTTTGCTCATACAGTAGGAACATATGCGGAAGAGATGCAAGCCATAAATACGGGTATAAATAAGTCTGGTATACACGCTATAAAGAGTACAGTAGAGTCTACTCCGATTCTAAAATCTCCATAAACCTGTCGAAGGTCACTTCGCCATTTTGAGTTTTTATGTCAAAGACCTTGTTTTTCGCAGATTTCCTGGTGGAACGATCTGCGGCATGGTTTCCGTCGTGAAACATCTCGCGGAGGGGTTGAAGCCACGTCTCTAACAGAGGTTCGAATTCAGGGCGACAGGCATCCCAAACCTTTTGCGTCCTAGCCTTCGTCGTCAAAAAAGCAGACTTCGCGTCTGAGGCGGCTTCGAAATCACTTGTGCTCTCGACATTCCAGGCCTTGAGGGCGGGATGCATGGGAAGGCGGCGTTTGTTTGCGAGGTCGAAGTGAACGCTCGCCCACACAAGAACGTAGAAGAAGGATTCGAGGTCGTGTCGGTAGAGATGGGGAGGATGTTCGACGCATAGCAGCTCTAATGCCATGAACGGGGCCGTTCCAGTTCGTTGCTGGGCAGTGGAAGTCTCAACGTTGCCATCCTTGTCAACATCCGATGAGTTGTCGAAATCGAGGAGGATGCCGTTCACTGTCTTTATGCGCCTGGCGAACATCAGGTTTCCCTCGCTGATATCGCGATGGAGAACGCCGCCTTTAGCGAACACGACGTAGTGACCTGGACTCAAGATTAGGCCCGGTGCTTGATGACTGGATAAAACAAGTGAAGCACTCACATTTCACTAGCTCGATGAAAATCTTCTTGAACTCGCTCAAATCGTTCACCTCCCACAATAGCTGATAGCGACTGGCAACGCTGACTAGGAGGTCGCGCATCGTGTACCCAGAATCATCGCCATGAAGGCCCATCAACCGGAATCGCGGAAGGTCGAGATCTCGTTCGGAGTCATAGAGTCGGCTCCAGTGGACGGTGGGCAAGTTGTCAGCGAGCTCCGGAGCGTTGGCAAGGATCTTCTCGAGCGTCGCGGTTTCAACCCGACGTTGACCTTTACCAACCCAGGACATTTTGAGAGCGAGTGGGGTTTCCGGGACCGTAACCGTGGATGTGTCGTGGCACACCACGGGCACAACGCAAGAACGACGGTTGACCATTTGCCGCGCCAAGAAAATCGGTTTACC
Organism: Strobilurus orientalis; assembly: GCA_019915145.1. Lineage (NCBI taxonomy): Eukaryota > Fungi > Basidiomycota > Agaricomycetes > Agaricales > Physalacriaceae > Strobilurus > Strobilurus orientalis. Next base: position 1,251,190 of record JAHLML010000001.1, on the reverse strand, counting down.
GTCGCCGTCGACGTTGAATCGCACCGGTGGAGGGGCCGTGGCAGCAGGTGCTGTATGAGAGGAATCGGAGGTGGCGTTCAAGCCGTGCGAGGCGGAAGCGGGCTCCGGGAACTCGAAGTAGGATTCCTTAAACTGCGTGGCACATCCGCGGCCGTCGAGACTTTTGTGGAATTTGTTGAATCCGTAGTTGCTCTGGCAAACACTCATGCAAAAGAGAGTGAGCATGAGGGGTCGGTGGGAGGCCAAAAAGTCGAATTTCTGGTGGCGGCACACACCCATGGAGTCATAATACCACAGAGTGATGCCATCGTTGCATATGGCCATACCGATTCCGAAGGGGCGATAGTTCACGAGGAACGTTTCCATGACATAAGTCGCAAGTTGTGCGTCCTTGGAAGTAAGGTCCATGGTTTGCATGTGTCGCTTCGGTGGAGGGCCCTCGAGCTCGTCACCAGCGCGCTTCAAACTCGGTCCTTGGGTTTGGGGGAGTCGGTCGTTGGTTGGCTTGTCGAATGAGAGGTGTCGTGTAACTGCTCGGCGTTGAGCCGCGGAAGGGATGTACCCAGAAGACATGTCATCGCCGTCTTGCAGTCCTTGACTTGTACTCTTCCGCTGAACTTCGACGGCATATCTGACATGCTTCCATTCGAGTGAGATGGCTGGAGTGGAGACGGTGCCGGGAATGGAAGGGGGAGACAGAGCTTCAAAGTCCGAGAGGGTGACGAAGACGAGGTCGGGCTTCCGACGGGTGCCGTATCCATCGCGAGATACAATCGTTGTGTCGCCCTTGCCATGCCACACGCGAAGGGCATTGCCAGGGGGAATAACTATGCCGTCGGGTAGAGTAGAAGCCATGAGCTCGAGGAAATTGTTGCAAATCTTTTGGAAGGGAGGGTAGAGCCTGGTTTCCTTGCCAGTAGACGAGATGGGGTATCTGAGCACGGCTGCGTATTCCTGTATGGCGACAGTGTCCAGAGACCAGGTCTTCGATGAGACCGCGTCGTCAAAGGCCTTCATCTGCGCGGGAGTAATCTCCCAGGCATTTCTCGCCCACAGGTCAAAATTTCCCGTAGAGAGGAAGGCGCCCGCGACCTTGAATTCGGCTTGCAGCTCATGCTGCACCTTTTTCACTGAAGAGCTGGTGGGGCGAAGGCTGTGCGGGGTGGTCATATCTACCAAGCTGTGAGTTGAGATAGTCGTGCAGTAGTTGAGCGAGCTTACCGAGAAAATCAGCGTAGGCTGGCGAGTGGCAAACGTCGTCGAGGTGGGAAGAGGTGTCTGTGACATCGTGGGCGTCCATTTTGGGGTTATTATATGTTGTTGGACAATGAGACGCGAGAGCTCAAAAAGGAAGTAGTGGCAGAACGCTCAGAGTCAGGACAATGGCCCAACAATGGTCACCGTGTTGAACAGAGGTGTGTGTATCATGTGATCGACCCATTGTCGATCGATCTGATCTGATCAATTTAGCCATGCCGGCGCAGGCCCGTGGACTACTCTACCGGCGGACGGTGGCCAATCTTTCTATTTGTCCAATAAGTAATATGCCTTGCTCTTGAATATAAGCAGAGATAAGCTACATACACTCAGACATTACCAGTAGTCAACACTGTGTCCCATCTGAATCATAAGTGACTTTATCCGGCCGGAATTCGGCCACCGTCCGTCGCCATCGACCCTTTATCGTCTTACCACAGTCCACCACTTGACCGGTCTGACCACCCACTGCCTCGAACCTTTCCTACTACTTGTGTCTTACGTCTGGCTGTTCTAGCCGCCGTCGTACGAATCATCAAGATACTATTTGAACCATAACATGGCTGATTCTCGTTTCCCAGATGACAACACTCAAGTGAGTGCACTTCCGCTCGAATAGTTGTAATTTTCAGGTTGACGGCGGCTCATTCTTCCGTTCAGACGCTGCTTGGCTGGCTCTCTCATATGTATGTTGAGGCTCGAAGTCACTACGAGAATGTCTTCCTCGGTGGTTACTTCACGCGCGTCAAATGGTTCCCATTCGGCCTTCTCCTGAAAGTCGGGCGCTCGGATATCGGTCTTGAGGCAGACACCCTGCGATACATTCGCCAGCATACGTCAATCCCTGTTCCGCGCGTGATTACCTCTGCGACTTATGGGAAGGATGCTTACACACTGATGGAGAAGATTCGAGGAGTGTCACTGGAGCGTGTATGGCCGACGCTTGATGCCCAGCAAAGGGACCACGTCATTGCCCAATTGCGCGACTTTGTCGCTCAACTTCGACGGCTTCCGCATCCTCCAGATGTGGCACACCAATGCATATGCTCCCTCCACGGGCTAGCGACGCGCGATAGTCGTGTTTCGTCGTATCATAGCTTTGGACCCTACTCATCAGAGAGGGAATTCAACGATCGCTTGATCGAAGCTTCCGACGCGTTCATGGACAGTGAACTCACCGCACCCCTTCGTGCTCGGATGCGTGATGATCACCCCATTGTATTCACGCATGGCGACTTGACTCCCCGAAATATTGTCATGCTCGGTGACACCGTTGTGGCTCTCGTCGACTGGGAGGAGTCCGGATGGCTTCCAGAGTACTGGGAACTGGTGAAGGCGAGATGGAGTCCCGGAATGGATAAGAATTCTGGTTGGAACGAAGCCTTGTGGGAGGTCTTGGGACGCGAACAGGAAGGTGACTTATCCCTTGACCAAGAGCTGTCGAAGTACATGGTTGGGGCATTTTGACATATCGACGTAACACGTTGGATATACAACAAGATGTTACAATTATTCATATCCTACTCCGAAAGATTGACTATCGTAACACGCCGGCCACCTCCAGCACGACATTCCTTCGTCCCCAGACCTGCGTCCCTCATGGCTGGGAATAAAGTTGATTGTGTGATGACCACATCCGAGTCTTCGACCCATCCATGCGTCCTCAGCAATCCGATGACCTCAACGACCCAGTCGCGACAGTTCCATGCTGGGTATTTGACGACGGGGGTGTTAGAGGCGATAATCTATAGCTTTCACTATCAAAACCGCTGTTATAATATGAACAACATACAACGCACCTTCTTCAGATCGTCAAGACGATCTGGCTCAACATACCCAATACACACTCCACCAAGACACTTGTTGGTGTTCCCGAGCATAACCTCCTCGATGAAGGACATCGACCATTCAACCCGGCCGTCGCGGAAATGTCTATCTGTGGCCTGCCAGCACGGGCCCTTCTGCTCCTTTAGATTGACCAAGACAATAATTGCCCAATGAAGCTGTTCAGGATTGTCCACTGAGTAGACATCGCGCTCGTATTGGGACACGATGATTGGGTAGCGGTTTGTGGCCTTGTTGGATGGTTTGAAAATCTTCCTCAAGGTGTCCATAAGAGAGCGTATACAATGTAGCCACTTGTCTCGCCTGTACTTAAATCAGGTGTGGCTGATGTCCCCATTGTTAGCCCGATATATAAGTTCTTGTCATGTGTGCGTCAAATTTCCGAGATAAGCAAACGGTGCGATAGGCCTGGGTACAATAGTAGGCAGTGGCACAACCATTATACTTTTTCCCTTCATCGCCTTCGATTTGAGTTGGTCCGTCTTCCATGTGGAGTTCTATATGAACAGAGTGGTTGACTTTGGTTCATTTTGACTCGCTTGGAAGCTCACTTGGATCCTCCCTGTGCAGGTCTGAACACCGTAGCATACCACGACCTCCTATCCATTGAAGTAGTATTACCCAAGTGTTTGTCGTCACCGCGAGTCTGCTGCCCTCAAGAGAAGCAGTCGAGGCAATGCCATTGGCAACAAGGGCAAACGACGACGACGACGGTGTCGGAGATGATGCAGACGAGGCGGTCAATGCCTAGAAATTCATGAGGATGCTGATTCTGACACAGTGACAGGCTCGGCGAGCCTTCATACTCTTTCCTCAATGTACCTAGGAAGAGGCCGGGGGCTATCATGAGGCAGACCTCCGACGGAAAGAGGAGGGCGTTAGATGGTACGCTAAGCTCACCGAAGGGAGGAATGCAGTGACTTCCGCTGTCTCAACAAAAAATGTAGGTGAGGGCGACGCAGATCAGTCCGCAACAGAATCTGCAGACTCGAGTGTACCGACGCACGAAGCACAGCTACAGTAAGTTTGATAGTGGCCAGGAACGCTGAAGAGTTTCTTGTTTTTGGTGTCAAATCGAATGATTCGAATCGAATGAACTTTGGAGCCTAGATGCCGCCTCCAGCACCAGGCAGAGACGAGACCGTGCAACGAAAGACGGCGTTCTCTACGTTTTCTGAGATTACGGTCTACTAGGCGGTGAACGAGTTGGGGACAGAGCCAGGGGCCGGCCTGGGCAGAGCCAGTGGGGTACTAGGCGAAACCATTATCGTATAGTAGTCAAGAGTTGCGGTTCCCATACAGTAACTATAGTGATCGACTCTGAAGCGTTCAGTAGGTAGGTGAATGAACCCAGTCAGCATGGATTAGAAGGAGCATAATACTGCCAGTGACAGAGAGAGATGTTGACGGCAAGTTGACGGGAGTAATTCAAGTGCAAGTGCAGGTCCGTGTTTGCTTTTGTTGACCGTCTCCATTTTCCCTATCGGGGTATCCTGGCCATAGTGGCGTCATGCCGCATTGCGTGTACTAGCCTCACTAGCCAAGTTCAAAGTTGAAGATTCACGGCGAGATTCACGGACAGACTGGCGGCACATGTGCTTGAGAGCTTTACACATTTCCTCGTCACTACCGAGCGAGTCATCGACACCGACTCGCCACGAGACTCAAGAGGGGAGGAGCTGAACGTCGCAGAGCCCGTGTCCATGATAGTCGGTCCACAGAGCTGTCCACATAGGCAATCCATGGCCAGGTCTAACGACACTATCTTTGTTCATATAAACAGTCAATAAGCGAAAGAGTGGATTATAAATACGGGTATAAATAAGCGTAGTTTGACACACGCTACTGTAACATAAAGAGTAGATTATCTACTCCGATTCTAAAATGTCCATAAACCTCTCGAAGGTCACTTCGCCGTTTTGAGTTTTTATGTCAAAGACCTTGTTTTTTGCAGATTTCCTGGTGGAACGGTCTGCGGCATGGTTTCCGTCGTGAAACATCTCGCGGAGGGGTTGAAGCCACGTCTCTAACAGAGGTTCGAATTCGGGGCGACAGGCATCCCAAACCTCCTGTCTAACACTTGCCACCGTCAGGAATGACGACTTTGCGTTCCGGGCGACCTTGAAATCATCTGTGCAGTCAACATTCCAGTCCTTGAGAGCAGGATGCATAGGAAGGCGGCGTTTGTTTGTGAGGTCGAAGTGAACGCTCGCCCACACAAGAACGTAGAAGAAGGATTCGAGGTCGTGTCGGTAGAGATGGGGAGGATGTTCGACGCATAGCAGCTCTAATGCCATGAACGGGGCCGTTCCAGTTCGTTGCTGGGCAGTGGAAGTCTCGACGTTGCCGTCCTCATCAACATCTGATGAGTTGTCGAAATCGAGGAGGATGCCGTTCACTGTCTTTAAGCGCCTGGCGAACATGAGGTTTCCCTCGCTGATATCGCGATGGAGAACGCCGCCTTTAGCGAACACGACGTAGTGACCTGGACTCAAGATTAGGCCCGGTGCTTGATGACTGGATAAAACAAGTGAAACACTCACATTTCACTAGCTCGATGAAAATCTTCTTGAACTCGCTCAAATCGTTCACCTCCCACAATAGCTGATAGCGACTGGCAACGCTGACCAGGAGATCGCGCATCGTGTATCCAGAATCAGCACCATGAAGTCCCATCAACCGGAATCGCGGAAGGTCAAGATCTCGTTCGGAGTCATAGAGTCGGCTCCAGTGAACGGTGGGCAAGTTGTCAGCGAGCTCCGGAGCTTTGGCAAGGATCTTCTCGAGCGTCTCGGTTTCAACCCGACGTTGACCTTTACCAACCCAGGACATTTTGAGAGCGAGTGGGGTTTCCGGGACCGTATCAGTGGATATGTCGTCGCACACCACGGGCACAACGCAAGAACGACGGTTGACCATTTGCCGCGCCAAGAAAATCGGTTTACCGTCGCCGTCGACGTTGAATCGCACCGGTGGAGGGGCCGTGGCAGCAGGTGCTGCATGAGAGGAATCGGAGGTGGCGTTCAAGCCGTGCGAGGCGGAAGCGGGCTCCGGGAACTCGAAGTAGGAGTCCTTAAACTGCGTGGCACATCCGCGGCCGTCGGGACTTTTGTGGAATTTGTTGAATCCGTAGTTGCTCTGGCAAACACTCATGCAAAAGAGAGTGAGCATGAGGGGTCGGTGGGAGGCCAAAAAGTCGAATTTCTGGTGGCGGCACACACCCATGGAGTCAAAATACCAAAGGGTGATGCCATCGTTGCATATCGCCATACCGATTCCGAAGGGGCGATAGTTCACGAGGAACGTTTCCATGACATAAGTCGCAAGTTGTGCGTCCTTGGAAGTAAGGTCCATGGTTTGCATGTGTCGCTTCGGTGGAGGGCCCTCGAGCTCGTCACCAGCGCGCTTCAAACTCGGTCCTTGGGTTTGGGGGAGTCGGTTGTTGGTTGGCTTGTCGAATGAGAGGTGTTGTGTGACTGCTCGGCGTTCATCCACGGAAGGGAGGTACCGAGAAGACATGTCATCGCCGTCTTGCAGTCCTTGACTTGTACTCTTCCGCTGAACTTCGACGGCATATCTGACATGCTTCCATTCGAGTGAGATGGCTGGAGTGGAGACGGTGCCGGGAATGGAAGGGGGAGACAGAGCTTCAAAGTCCGAGAGGGTGACGAAGACGAGGTCGGGCTTCCGACGGGTGCCGTATCCATCGCGAGATACAATCGTTGTGTCGCCCTTGCCATGCCACACGCGAAGGGCATTGCCAGGGGGAATAACTATGCCGTCGGGTAGAGTAGAAGCCATGAGCTCGAGGAAGTTGTTGCAAATCTTTTGGAAGGGAGGGTAGAGCCTGGTTTCCTTGCCAGTAGACGAGATGGGGTATCTGAGCACGGCTGCGTATTCCTGTATGGCGACACTGTCCAGAGACCAGGTCTTCGATGAGACCGCGTCGTCAAAGGCCTTCATCTGCGCGGGAGTAATCTCCCAGGCATTTCTCGCCCACAGGTCAAAATTGCCCGTAGAGAGGAAGGCGCCCGCGACCTTGAATTCGGCTTGCAGCTCATGCTGCACCTTTTTCACTGAAGAGCTGGTGGGACGAAGGCTGTGCGGGGTGGTCATATCTACCAAGCTGTTAGTTGAGATAGTCGTGCAGTAGTTGAGCGAGCTTACCGAGAAAATCAGCGTAGGCTGGCGAGTGGCAAACGTCGTCGAGGTGGGAAGAGGTGTCTGTGACATCGTGGGCGTCCATTTTGGGGTTATTATATGTTGTTGGACAATGAGACGCGAGAGCTCAAAAAGGAAGTAGTGGCAGAACGCTCAGAGTCAGGACAATGGCCCAACAATGGTCACCGTGTTGAACAAAGGTGTGTGTATCATGTGATCGACCCATTGTCGATCGATCTCTCTGATCTGATGAGCCACGCCGGCGCGGACATTGATACACCCGGTGGACTACTCTACCGGCGGACGGTGGCCAATCTTTCTATTTGTCCAATAAGTAATAAGCTTTGTTCTTGAATATAAGCAGAGATAAGCTACATACACTCAGACATTACCAGTAGTCTACACTGTGTCCCATCTGAATTATAAGTGACTTTATCCGGCCCGAATTCGGCCACCGTCGACCCTTTATCGAGCTCTTTATCGTCTTACCACAGTGACACAGTCCACCCACTGCCTTGAACCACTGCCTTGAACCTTTGCTACTATTTGTGTCTTACGCGTCTGGCTGTTCTAGCCATTTGTTGGCCGTCTCCGTCAACGGTTCCTCCTTCTTAGCAACGACACTCGTTTCGTATTTGCAGTAATGGCCATCTCGAAGAAAGTCAAGCGTGAGCTCGACGAAGACTCTCCATTGAACTCGAGATCCTTTCCTGCCGATGAGGCGCGTCCCAGCAAGCGACGCCGGCGGCTCACGAAGTCCCCATCGCCGAAACTTGAATACTTCAGTGACGTGGTTAAAGAGGAGGAGGAGAAGGTGAAAAGCGAGACTGGGATTGAAGAACAACAGGATGATAGTGAGCCGAAGGAGGGTGAGAGGACTCGTCATCTGGAGCAGGAACCTCAGAGTGAGCCTCTAGTGAAGGAGGAAGACAGACATAAGCTTGAGCTACTTCGAAACGTATGGGCGATTCTTGCTTCAAAGACATGTACTCACATTTCTTTGACAGCCTTCGGTCAAGCCGCTGAAGGCCGACGTCAACGATAATGTTTTTGTCGACCGTCTCGACGGGCTGGACATATTTCCCATACCAGTATCTGACGACTTGGCGCGTGCAACGGCGAATCGTCCGTTCTTCACCGAGTTCTTTGGCGGCTCGTCTCAGGACCCCTTCCCACACACTGGTAAGGATAACAACAAGATCCCAGTAAAGCGCCTTTTTGACGGTCTGTCGTTGGACTGGAATCCACGCGCGCCTCAGATGCCGGGCGCTCCTGGGCTTTTCTTTGGCAACAGAAAGCCTGGCTCGAACTGGGATAAGCCTTTGTCTACTCTGATCTGTGTGGGGGGAAGTGACTGGATGTACTGCGGAGAGTACAAGATGGGAGCGTCGCCTCGTCTTACAGCTCAGGAATGGAAATCCCACTCACCCGCTGTATGTCTCTGAAACGTGTCGCGCGCCGGCTCGAGCCTTTCTGATGATGGTTTCACTAGTTCAAAAAGGTTTGGTCTAAAGGCATTCGCGAGAAGGGATGGGGCCAAGAGAGGATAGCTTCTATAGCGTCCAGGAAATTTGGACGAGCACCAACAGAACAAGAGCTCGCTGCCATCACAACTGACGAGATTATTGAAGCGTTTGATAACGACTTGGAGGTGCGTTCAATGTTTGGTAGTCTGACTACTGCATTTGAATAACGACGTGGCTTAGCATCTCTACATTTGGACCATGAAATGCGTTGGTTATGACGAAGAGTTCCCAAGGACTATCGCGGCAGAGTGGGAGGCATACAAGCAACGGCAGAGGATGCTCAGGGAACAGAAAATTGCAGAAAGCAAAGTCAAGAAAGAGGAGACAGACGAAGGCAGCAAAACGAAAAAACGAGGCCCGGCTGCGAAGCCAAAGAAGGCCGCTACGCTCACTAAAGCTCGGCTTGCTAGGCGCAAGCAAGGGTCTTCAGACGATTCGGACGAGGATGCGGGGGCGTATGATCAATCGGACGACGACTCCTTTGACCCAGGACGCTCTTGGCGGCATGATTCCACTTCTGGATCTATCTCTACGCGTCGCACTCGTCGCGGCAATGCCTCGCTAGATATTGATACCCTCTTGTAGACTCCGATCTCAGCTATGCGTGTCGTTGGTCTAGACATGCTCTATATTCCGTCTTGGAACAATCTTTGTGAAATAATATCAGATAGGACGTGCGAGAACGGAGGATTAGAGCGGCGATATTATTATTAGAGCGGCGAGCGCTGCGTAAAGTTTCATGAGGACACGGCACCTGGAAGGCTTGGGTGTCGCGTCGGCGTCAGCGTCTCATAGATTGTGATTCTTGTGAATATGTACGGTGTACTGTATTGCATTCGGCAGGATTCAAGCAGGATTCAATGTCCAGCAGCTGGTCCCAGCTGGTCGTTCAGGGCAAGAAGGGCATGACGTAATGGGGCCCGTGGGGTAAATCGCGTCCCTGTCTGTCCCTGTCAGTCTCAGTCTGTCTCAGTGACGGTCAAGTGACGGCCCGAAGCTTGCTCTCGACGACGACCACGACGACAATGAGCTGCAGTCACAGCCACCATGGCTATCCCACCGAGAACCACTCCCCCGGACAGAAATGGGTGAAGGGCCTCACCCAAGGACGCATGGGCACCTTTACGGGCGGCCACTACGCCGACATCAATCTGTCGTCGGTGCTGTACACGCACATCGTCGACAGCGAGGCCAACATCAAGCTTCAAGTGTGCGTTGCCTTCCAAATCTGCACGAATATGGCCCTTGACTTGCATGCCACAGCTGGAGTGCTCCGGGCATCACGAAACCATCATTCAAGGAGGCAATGAAGCAGGAATTCAAGCCAGCCAAGAAGTATCAATCGTTCGGACCATCCTGTAAGTGCACATATACTATGCTACCTACTCAAAACTAACGCTGCGAAGGGGTATGTATTCTGCCGGCCCTTCACCAGTACACTTATCCCTCATAGACGAACCACTGGTGGAAAGTCCACCTTGTCATCCCCGGATACTGGCAGCAGTACGAGGTCGTTCAATGTCAGCGTCCACCTCTTTCCTCGACATTGTCTGACGACTCCCCTAGTTGAGTTCGACCCGGGATGTGAAGCCATGGTCTACTCTGTGGATGGCACTCCTCTCCAAGGTATGCGCGCGCCTTTCTGGTCGCCGACGATAGCTGACTTGTGTCCAGGCCTTACCGGAGGAGCAGGCGGTGATCGCAGGGTGGAGCACATCATTCCGATGGAGGCGCGCAAGAAAGGCGTTTACGACATTATCATCGAGTCCACCTGCAATGGTATGTTCGGTGTGCCGTGGAATGGTGATACCATCGAGCCTCCCGACGTATGTGGATACATCGCGGCCGCTTTTCCGCCGTCTCTGACACGTATGTATCTCAGATGAACCGGTACTTCACCCTCGCATCAGCGGACCTTGTGGTTCCCAATCAGGACGCCTGGCACCTCATGTGGGACTTCCAGACGCTACGCGAGATCATTGACAACGTTGGTGGAAACACGCCGTATGTTTGATTTGGTCCGTTTACGCGACTGTCTTACCGACCTTCCGCTAGACTTCAGAACCAAGCTTTGGTTGTAGCTAACGAGATCATCAACACGTTCAAGAAAGGTGATCCCTCAACGGTTAACAAGTGCCGCAAGATCGTCGAACGAGTATTCGGCAAGGATTGGCAAGCGAAAGGCGCCGATATCTACGACGAAGGGGACAAGAACTCCGCCATCTGGGGAATTGGTACGGTTCTAGCTCTTATCTTAATGCTCATCTTCTGACCTCCACTTGTAGGGCAGTAAGTGCACTTTTTATGTCGAACGGAAGTGCATCTACTGAGTATCACATTCTTCTAGCTGTCACATTGACACTGCGTGGTAGTTACTTATGACCTTCTTACTGCCGGATGGTGTTCATTCGCCTTGCAGGTTGTGGCCGTATCATGTCACTCAGCAGAAAGTTGCGCGCTCCTGGTCCACGCAGGTCGACTTGATGGAGCGTTACCCCGAGCATCGTTTCTCGTGTTCGCAGGCGCAGCAATTCAAATGGCTCGAGCAGGTCAGTGGATTGACTCCAACTCTCGCAATGCAACTGACGTGTTTTCGTTACCAGCTTTACCCTCCTTTGTTTGAGAAGGTGAAAGAAAAGGTTCTCGCTGGCAAGTTTCAGCCAATCGGCGGCTCCTGGGTGGAGAACGACGCGAACATGCCTTCTGGGGAGGCCTTGGTCAGGCAATTTTTGTTCGGTCAACGCTTCTTTGAGGAGAAGTTTGGAGCCCGCTGTGAGACTGCTTGGCTGCCTGACTCCTTTGGATTGAGTGGCGCTCTTCCTCAAATCATCAGAGGAGCTGGGATGAAGTACTTCTTTACGCAGAAGCTCAGCTGGTATGAAACCTTTTTATGCCTCTTTATTGGCTTTGTCTAACGATGCGGTGCATATAGGAACAACATGTAGGAACATCGTTTCATCGAAAGCTTTTGTAGCTGACTTGCTTCAGTAATCGTTTCCCTCATTCGACTTTCAACTGGGTTGGCATCGATGGTACTCAAGTCTTGTGCCACATGACGCCCGGTGTGTAGCCACGCTCTCAGTCATACAGTATTCGAATCCTAATTCGGTGTATCTCTCAGTCGACACCTACACTGCTCAAGCGACAGTGAACGATGTCAAGAAAGGTATCGAGAACCACAAGGTGAGATAGCTTCTAGTTACCCTTATTGTATCCCACCTAACGACATGTAGAATTTGGAATCGTCCGCGACCGCTCTTCTCGTGTTCGGTAACGGTGACGGCGGAGGGGGACCCTTGCCGAAGATGTTGGAGAATGTTTGTGCTCAGTAACGCTCTCAGAGAGCTCAAGTTGACGAAGTACAGCTTCGTCGAATCCGGGCTGTGAACAATACACACAAGGAGCTCCCATCAGTCTATATGGGACGGTCCACGGACGAATTCTTTGATATGCTGCTAGAGACCACATCTCGAGGATCGACACTACCCAACTGGTGAGTACCAGAGAGTGTTTGACGCAGTACGCTTATGCTTTCACTCCAGGCATGGCGAATTGTACCTCGAGGTAATGACTTCGAACTCGTCTCGAAGTAAACGCCTCGACTGATTCGCGCTCCAGTTCCATCGCGGTACCTATACTTCTCACAGTTAGTTCTTCTCTGTGTTGAGCTTGGTGCAGTATCTCATACGTATCCCCAGGTCCCATCAAGAAGGGTAACCGACACTCTGAGATTCTTCTCCGCGACGTCGAGCATCTCGCTACATTGGCCTCGCTGTACAAACCGTCGGATTACTCTTACCCGAAGAAGGAGATCAACGATAATTGGGAGAAGGTTCTCCTTAACCAATGTAAGTATTTTGAGCTTCCCTTTCTTGACCTGTACTCACGATACTGCACACCGCTAGTCCACGATGGTTTGTTTTCGTAACTAGTAGCTTCCGATGATCAACTGACCTTTTCCCTCTTCTCAGTTCTTCCTGGATCCGCTATGTACGTGCATATATCCATCCTTCTTCGAGATTGCCTGAACGTCATGCAGCGGTATGGTATACGACGATGCCCAGAAATTGTACGACGAGGTGGCCAAGAGTGGTAAAATCCTTCTCGAAGAAGCCTTCAGCGTCTTATTCCCCGCGTCGATGTCCGTCTTGGCACCCGAGTTCAAATCAAGTAACACCAAGCTGCACGATATCATCGCCGTCAACACCACGTTCTTCCCGCGCCGCGAGATCGTCAAGGTCCCTACGGCCGGGCTGAAGGCTCTGAAGCATGAGGTCGTCCAGACTTCGACGGACGGCAAAGAGGCGTATGTTATGATGGAGTGTGGACCCGACACTACGACTAGCTTCGCGGTCGCAAGCGATTTGGGTGGTCCGGCGCTGAAGAACGTCCCGCTCCCTGTTTCGGGTAAGAAGAGTTTTTACTGTGTCACAGGCCTGGCTGATTCATACTTCGCAGTGTACACAAATGGATCTGACCATTTCGTTCTCCGTAACTCGAGCGTCCAGATGATAATCTCGAAGGGAAGAATCACTAGTCTCCTCGACGTTCAGCTGGGGTAAGTCTGTTCTCAAAATCAGCTCTACGTGTTGGACTAATGAACACACCAGTCGTGAACTTCTTGTTGAGGGCCAAACTGGTGGTCTGATCATCTTCGAGGATCGTCCGAACTACTGGGATGCCTGGGGTGCGAAAATTGCCCTCGTTCGTGTCGACTACACTGACTGAAGGGTGATCGCATAGATGTCGAAATTCATCACTTGGAAAGCCCTCATCCCCTTGAGTTCAGCAATGTATCTGTCGTTGCTCACGGTCCTCTGCGCGCCTCTGTCAAGGCTGACCTCACATATGGTGCTAGTAAAGTCAGCGTAACGGTAAGATCTCTATCGTTCTTCGAGCAATGACTTGCTGATTTCATTGTCAGATCTCTTTGGATGCGGTGGCCGGTTCGTCCGCTTGCACGTTTTGTTCAGACATTCGCTAAACCTCTTGCAGCAACCGTCAAGCCAGGATCCCGATCCCTATTCGTGTTCGATGCCCACGTTGACTGGCGCCAGAGGCACGAGTTCTTGAAGTGTAAGCTTTCGCGATTCGCTCGATTTGTGTTATGGCTTATGCTGTCTCTCAGTCCAACTGCCCTTGAACATCTTGAACGAGAATGCCACCTACGAAACACAGTTTGGTTACGTTCAGCGACCGACACACAAGAACACTAGCTGGGACATAGCCAAGGTATGGAGACTTGACCATGTTAGCTGAACATAGTTGACGCTGTCGTAGTTCGAGGTATGCGGCCACAAGTACGCCGACCTCAGCGAATATGGTTATGGTGTCGCGATATTGTCTGAATCGAAGTATGGATTCTCGTGTCTCGGAAACATCCTCAGTATCTCTCTGTTGAGAAGCGCAACGGCTCCAGATGCTGAGCAGGATCAAGGTGGATGGCTTGTCTCTTCGAACACACCATCGTGCTGACCGACCCCTAGGCGAACATGACTTCTCTTGGGCTGTCATGCCCCACCAAGGTCACTTCCTGGAATCCGACGTTCCCATGGCAGGCTACCTTTTCAACTCTCCCTTGTTTGGTATGTCCCACCTTTGACGGCGTGTTCTCGAACCTCTTACTGACTTCCGTTTGTAGTGAGAAGCTCAAACAACTACTTGAACTCGTCCATGTCGGAATCCCCATTCACTGTTCACGGAGCGCCGAACGTATTCCTCGAAACCATCAAGAGGGGAGAAGACGACGACAAGAAGACCAAGACTGTCATCTTGCGTCTGTACGAAGCGTTTGGAGGACATGCCTCTGCTACTCTCGAGATCGGGGCGGGGATAGCTGTTAAGAAGGCGTCCTTGACGAACCTGATGGAGGACGAGGCTGAATCAACCGAGCTGGCGTTGACGTCCTCACTAGAAAGTAAGACCAAGCTCAAGTTGAGCTTCCACCGCTTCGAGGTCAAGACCGTCAAGCTTGTCATCGGCAAGATGGGTAAGCACCAGTCGTATGTTCCCAATCTTTCTATAGACGTTCGTTGCACTGACTTGGGTTGTGTATGGCAGACGCGATAGTTGGGTGACCGTTGATTCTGGCATCGATGGCGTTCAATGTAAGAGTTGAAACTCGGTACAATCTGTAACACTGTAACATCATCTTTAACAGGCAAAATGCTCCGAACTCTCGAGCCGACTGTCGCAAAGATTTGAGCGCAAATCAATCACCACCGTTGAGAGTCGAGACTGGGAGTCGTTAAACGAAAAGATATCATTACGCCGACGGGAACAGAGCTCTCGTCGTATTCATACATGGACAGGAAGCTGAGCCTAACTACACTGTAAGATCATCCGACGGTGAACGTGCGGGTACAACAAGCTGTGGCGTCGGATAAACATCCAGCGACCAGTTGACTTTGCCGTGATGTCTCGCAGCGTCTGCCAAACGCTCTAATGATGTATCAAAGCCAGAAAGCAACTTCGCGAGCTGCTTGAGATCTGGTGGTGCCATCAGAGAAGACGGCAGAACGGAGTCCTGGCGCGAGCGTGAGCTAAAGATACGGGAATCTCGGTATTATTATCTTACCCCTGAGGGATGTTGTAGCATCCAATGCGCATAGCGCGAAAGCAGACTGAAATTCTTGTCCAGGACGTCGAACCCTTCGCCGAACTCACGTAACAGTGATTCAACTTCGTTCAACATGCGATGATTGTACTCGAACCCGAGATGACCATGTTGAGGCCAAAGTATCTCATATATCCAGAGATACCAGGGTGGATGATTCCGCTCCTCTTCATTTTCTGCCTGGGCGGCGTCAAGAGCGGCCAGGATCAGCTGGCTCTCTTCGACACACTTTTGTGTGCGAGGAAGGATATCACGATCCAGGCGATCCGCAAGCTGGCCGTAGCACTTCTGCATAGCGCCATTCATTGCATTGGGCATTGAGTCAAAGAGTTTCTTGATCTCCTGGAAGCGCTTAGCGATGTGTAACCGGGAGACTATGTCGGTCTGTGTCTTCGCATCCTCATAGAGCTGAAGCATAGCGTGTATCAGTTGAGTCCATTGGCGAAACTGGTGTCTGATCAGTAACCCGAAAAGACAAAGAGAGAAATTGGGTACAGGCTGATACAGAGAGTCGACCCTCTTCCGACTCCAGCAGTCGATGGGGAACAACTTGTTCAAGTCGAACACTGCATGTCCGAGCGGCGATAAATCACCATGAAGGTTCCGCCATCCTGTCAGCAAAGCCACGCGGAAATTCTTATATTGCGGAGGAGAGTGATATATGTCTCCTGATTGAAGATGATGCTCTGCTTTCATGGGACTGGAAGCATATCAACACAAAGAGCGTAGTAAGAGTACCGTGAGCTTACACCATCTTGTACAGGACATCTGGTGTTCGCGTGGAACCAGCAACGATATCAAGCATAGCAGAGGAGAATTCAAGATGTTCTGAGAAGCTGTTGAGCAGTTCGAGTTGGAGAGCAGAGTTGTCGGGCACAGAATCGTAGCAGAGGCGATCCGTTACGACACTCGGCACATATGGGTAGAGGGCGAAACAGGTCTCTTCCGTTGAGAGTTTGTGCCGTGAGAGAGATATCCAGAGAAGTAGTACAGTTAGTGTCAGGATTATGCGGTTCATATCTCTGGGGAGGGGGTGAAGATAGAATTGATTTGCAGCCACAAAATGAGGCGCTTGAAGAGGTGTGAGATCTCGATTCTCCGAATTACCTACCCCCAAATAGGCAGGTCTGAGTCAGCGGCCATCGACGGCATCAGCCACAACTCAATCGGACAGTCGGACTCACTCACTGACAGAGCGAGCTCAGAGCTGCTCAGAACGAGCTCGCAGCGGTAGTCCGCCTCTGCCCGCTCAACTTACAAGTCACTCAGCGCTGGGCCAAAGGCGCAATCCATTTTAGCAGCAGCAGCATTCACAACGCAAGAAGATCTATAACTCAATGGCAGAGATCTCACCAGGATCTCATAAGATCTTACACCTCTTAATGAGGCGGCGGGAAACAATTGACATTGTTTGCCGCGCACTGATCCACGTCCGTGATCTACGACACCCCGCTATATATATAAAATCGCATCCGATTCCGTCAATAATCGTTATCCTTATACTTCTCTTTCCGCCAGTCTCTCCCATGCACCCAATGTCAGAGGAGCCCAGCAGAACACAGAACGGTCAGCCTTCTTATATGAATGGCTGTTGCAAACGCGAGCTCATATTTACTCTACTCTCTAGCCACACTGGTGGAGAGCCCTGATACCCCTGCCACGCTCTCCAGACCTAACACGCCAACAAGTGTCCGTGCGCTACTCTGGCGATTTTGTCTCATGATCATGAAGATTATGGCAACCTTACTCGCCTCACCGTTGAAGATGGTAGTCAAGCTTTCTGCCGCCACAATCCCAGTGGTGGGCTCATCCCTATTGAGCATGTCCTTGTTCATTGTGCTGGTTTATCTTGCCTTCTATGGGACATACAGCTTCCTTGCCAGCCGCCTGTATGCATCTATGAACTTCGTCGGTACATCCGTGGAAGTCGTAACGAACGCCACATTCTTGACCTTCGACGACGCCATGTGCGCCATGACTCATGACATTCGGTGCCCACCCCGCGAGCAAGCCACAACCAGCGACAGTGTTGTTTTTACGCCTACATTTCTGGGGACCATTGCTCAGGAAGTCAACCAAGCCAGTCTTCTCACCCACGAATTCAGTAACCAGATTCTTCTGGTCACCAACAACGTGTCGATACAGGCAGCCCTTGACCACAACAATGTCCTCGACAGGCTCGCCTTCGAATTGAAACATGGGACACATTCACTGAGCCCTTCGGAGGCAACTCATCTCTTCGAACTGACGAAGGGACTTGCCAAGGCTCACTGGAATTATGTTCAACTACTCGGAAGCCTATCTGCTAGCGGTCGAAAATTTGTACGAGAGCTCATTGATTGCGTAAATATATATTCATCTCTTTTCTTCAAATTTGACTAATTCTATTACATAGATGTGTTCCACCAGTCGAAAGATACAGAAACTAGGAGACTCTCTGGCCCGCAATGAGACACCTGACTACCTAGCATTTGTTGAGTTTCTGGAGACAGAACTGGGCAATCTCGCTTTGAAAGCAGAACGATTTGAACGCTCCGTCGACCGCACTGTAGCAGCCATCGACGAAACTCTCGTTGCCGGACAGCCGCTTTGGAATGCTCTCAGTTCCGCCAAATATGCCATTGATGCTTCGATCCAGGAAGCTCGAGATCGTTTCAGTGCATATTGGCGCCCCCGACGTCACGACGACATGCAGAATGATAGCATCAAGGTCACTCGTAGCGAGGCCTACATAGCTCGTATTCTGGACGACTTGAAGACAGTGACGTTCATGCTTCTTAATTTGAGAGTACAGTTAGAAGATACACAAGTATGTTCAGCGAAATCTGACCCCGATCATCAGATACATAATTAATGATTTTGTAGGACACTCTCCAGAAGAGCAACGGCTCTATCCAACACAAAGACACTCTGGACCACGTCTTTTCTATGATACAGGTTCTGGATCGGTCTACAGAGGGCCTACAAGAGCTAAAGCTATCTGCTGCCGCCCAATTCCTGATATTAGAGCGAACTCCAATTGTGTCACCCCTGGACTTGTTAGATGGTTAAGCAGATTCTTCGCAGATGATGGGTAGGCAACTTTTGGTAGCGATTGTCTATACACTGTACCGTCAATCCTTATGTTTTCTTCCTTTCTTATTATCATGACATCGGATTACACCCCGCTCGAGACTAAGTTCTATACTCTATCGCACAGCACAGCGTATCTCACACATTCACATGACTCCACCAAGCTAAAACATCTGAATCCGCCAGTACTCTAGTGCATATCCGGAAGAGCAACGCATAACAGAGACCGAACCTGTCGACGCTTGTATGAGAGCTCTAAAATCACCAATGCTACTTATTGGTGATATGTTGATACTGACGGAAGAAAATTCGTCGAGGACACGCAGCTCCTGTGGCGCGATAGTGGTTCGATGACCATCCTCCCCGGGAGATAAAGCTCGCACTTTACATGACGCTCGGAGGTAGACACCAATTCCTCCGGAGTTCTACCAAAGACGCCAACTCCGGCCTAGCTATCAAATAGGCCTTGAATCGGCATGATTCAGTTAGTGGAAGATTAGTGTTCAACCGCGGCCAATACATATACACATAGCGGGCGCCGCGATATGAAGACCAGGTAAAGACAGTGTAAATACCCAACTGACTCGAAGGGTGTTACTAGCAATGAGCGTGGAAGTAGTGTCAATGTCGTCGTCAATATCGATATCTCGGCGCACCGGACCCATGTTGATATTGATGAGGGTCATATTCTTGCTACGCGCTGGAAGCCTTGTCGCGTCCAATTCACGATATTCGTCCAGGAAATGCGACGCGGCAAACTGACAGTCGTCAGGCCGCAAGATTGGAAGTAGTCAGGTCTCTGGCGCATCGCATGACGACGCGGTCTACAGCTACCACACTGAGAAATAAATCACTCCCATAGGTTGTTATAGCACAGTACGAAGACGCACCTGTTGTCCGGGACAGTCATTTGCGTGCCTTGCAAGATTTGGCGGGTGCTTGCTGGGAGGGATAGAGGCGCGGGACTTTGGCGTCTACCGCTAGGTTCCCACAAACGCACGAGGAGGACGCAGTCGCGTTAATGCGTGACCGTCAACGAGGAAGAGAGAGCCACAGAGACCTGACAGAGACTGACAGTGGATCAGTGGGAAGACTCAGGGCAGCATAGATATTTGGGCACAGCCACATCGGCACACATGCCGGCCAGTAGGAAGTAGTAAGTTCTCAGTACTATCAGCAGTAAGCAAGCCGACGAGACGACGTGTCTCGGAGCGGCAGGACGCGTAGGATAAGCCGGCAGGAGGGACGCGTCAGCCGACGCGATACAACTCATACTGTACTCTCAACTTATTACTTAACAAGAACCACAATACAACTCATACTCTCAACTGATTGCTGCTTACATAGTATACAGGAGAGAGTAAGACCATGTTATGACTTACAGTAGCGACAACATCCCCTCAAGACAAGATTCGAGATTTGAGAGGACGCGGGCTAGACGATTTGTGACACGCCGCTTGCCGACATACACGCGTCATGTTGAATAACATCGTTTTTCCAACACGTTGGCTTACAGTATACCCTGACTCAAGCCTGCCCAAGCATACGGAGATTCCGCTCAACGCGCACTCATCGGGTAACACGTCGTAAAGCACCCAACATAATAATAACAACGTGCGCTGTCATTGGGAGACACATGATCAATTTAAAAGGCTTGAGAGCACCCGACAGATATAAAAGCATACAGCTCTCGACCCTCCAGCAGTCATTAATATCACCTTTCATGTCTTCTACGCACCCCGGAGCTGCTCTCTTCAAAGTCTTCAGTGACGCGGCAGCGGCCCACGAATGGGACAAGGTCGTTGAGTTGGTTACGGACGATTTTGAGATGACGGTCAAGCCCGCTTCCTTACAAATACCGGTATTGAAGAAGGAGGATATCCCAGTGATGTTGAAGGGCATGATGGGTGGGCTCTTCAATCCTGGAGCGTTGAAGGTGAGGATGGATTTCCAGGGAAACTTAATATTGTGCTAACAATCTGGGCATGGGTACTAGTATGAAATCAGCGAAGTCCACGCGACGCAAGGGGATTCTGTGGTCATTTCTGTTCGTGATTCCTATTCTGAGGAATGGGGCTCGCTAAACGAGTGTTACAGACTACATCGAAGGGACTATCGAAGCACGGAGTCCCGTGGAACATGGAATATATCTTAATCATCGTTGTCGACGAGACTGAGACGAAGTTCAAGAAGGTGATAGAGTTCGCGGATAGCGCGTCCTTGAAGGAATTCCGGCTGCAGGAGGCCAAGGCGAGTGCGGTTTGAAGGTTTGTATACTTTAAGGTGAGCGCCCGAGTTCAACAATCTCAAAGGTTTGCTCAGTGTGCACTCTAGGTTGACTCTGGGAAACTCTGGCTAGGAATATGTAATGAAATGGCTTCGTGATGTCGTCGAATTTTTGTCCATCATCCATCAGGCAAGCGACCAAGACCAATTGACCAAATTCGTATGTTATTGTCCTCGCCTGGCGCGCAACGAAGGCATCATTTTTTTGTCTTGCCGCGTTGGGACCAAGTATATCCATAATATTACAGCGAGTATCAGGATTGCGCGCTCCATTTCCGGGAAGGGGTTGGAGACAATCTTAATTTGCAGCCACAATCGGTCGAGTACTTGAAGCCTTGGACATCGATGAAGGTCTGATGGAGGTTGGATGAAGGCGCTAAATGAGGCGCGGAACCAATGCGGATGTACGGACCGTGATCATTGATGTCGCATTGTGTTGCCGAAGCTCGCCGATCTCAGTGCTCACCCTCCTCCCTCCTCTTTCTCCATCGTAATCCGTTGCCACGAACCCATTCGCTTCCGAAAATGATGAGCGTAGACACCAGCAAGATGATACTCATTGTCTCGCCGCATTGCCACCTGCAGCCCGTAGTCATATCCGTCAATCTCTCATGGCAAAAATTTCCATGGGCCTGTTCAGCATCAACGGCGCGCTCAGATTAGTTGCTCGTGCGAGAATATCGAACGAGAGCTAGTCCGTACAGCCACTAGTCTTCTGTTTTATGTGGATCTGCGACGAAGGTGAAGAAGAAGATGGCGCTCGAACAAAGGACTCTAACCTGTCTAATGGTGAGAGCCTCATGGGAGTGCCATTCGAAGAGGCCGCTTCCATCCAGGAGGTGAGGGCGGGTCTCAAGTGCTCTAGACGTTCGCTAAAGGGAACTTTTCCCCAGGTTGGTCCTCGCCCTTGGGCGCAGGTTCTCGACAATACACCGCTATCGTGGCCATCCTGTCGAGCGCCTCATCTCAATCGAGTAATCATCACACCGACCAAATTCAGCTGTTATTGTTCTCGACAAGGGACCATAGACAATCGCGTACGACTGATGGCATCATTTCCCTTCTTGATTCTTGAAGCTTCCTCCGTCATTCAATTTTGTGGCGTTAAACAGTTGCACCGCGTCGTTCGACATGCGCGTAAATCCAATGCACGTTCTGGTTGGTAGTGCTCTATGTCTAACTGCCATCTACTACCCACACGTTTCATATGTGTACCACGAGATAGGGCCCATCCTCGAAGACTCGCACTTCGCCCTATATGGTGGCGGCATCATATCTTCTACAGGGCATGTGCCTACTATTCAGCAGAGCTCCCCCACAGATTTCGCTTCGTCTTTACGAGCAATTGCTCACCATTCGATGAAGATGACTGACTTGCTCTCGGCATGTGGTTTTCCATTGGATCAGGCCTTCAGGGGCCGAGTGTATGTCCTTCCCCTTCTTGTTTCTACTACAGCATTTGACCTAACCTGCTAATCCCAGGCTCAATCACGCTCTCTCGATGAAGATACTTGACACCGCAGGTCCCGGCGCCTACAACAAGCTACATGATCTGTTTCACCAATTCCCTCGCCTTGGATCATCGGAACTACGC
Organism: Strobilurus orientalis; assembly: GCA_019915145.1. Classification (NCBI taxonomy): domain Eukaryota; kingdom Fungi; phylum Basidiomycota; class Agaricomycetes; order Agaricales; family Physalacriaceae; genus Strobilurus; species Strobilurus orientalis. The sequence goes on along the minus strand of JAHLML010000001.1, from coordinate 1,228,833 downwards.
CATGTCGGCACGAGTCTCCAATCAGTCAGTGACGCATTTTCAAGGACGTGTTGGCTATATGTGCCGGGTTATTATATCTCGGGATCGTTGACTGCACCGGTATGTCTGCACCATCCTCAACATGTTGTCCAGCAATAATGAACTTCCGTAGTATATAGATGCCGTCAACCAGCTATATCGACTCCACAATGCTTATACCCGCGCTCGTGATGCAAATGGGCTCGTCGAACGGTTCCATGCAGCCAGAAACTTCCGAGCGGTGCGCGCTGGGGTCCCTACACTTTCCGACAGCGTAAACGAGGGACTCCGCAAATGCTTCGAGCTTTCTTATAAGCGGATAAACGGGACCGCATCGGAGACCTGGCTCGCTGTCAGCGATGGCTCTGGTCTACTTCGCTCTCTGGAGAGCACTCTATCAACGACCGAGCGTCAGTTGGAATCTTTCGGGTGGTATGATCGACTCTACTACCGCATAAAGAAGAAGGAGCACCCGGAGATTCGACTTGGAGAATTCATACGTACTATGCACCTCGCAAAACCTATCGTCGAAGCTTATGTCCATCGACTGGCCATAGTGCATGACAACCTAGAGCAACTAGAGCGGTACGTGCTCTGGATGACGAAGCAACCGCCGGTAAGCTATCAACCGCATCTCTTCACGCATATCTCTAACATTTGTGCGTACTTAAAGTTGCCGAGAGTCGATGTCCCCTCTCTGAACTCTCCCCCGGATCTCGACTTGTTTGCGCACACCATTGTACAAGTCGACAGCACTTCCAGGCGCTTATGGAGTGAATCCGAAATGACCTCATGGGCCGATCTATTGTCGTGGGACGGTGTGTGGCGGAGACCATCATTGGCGAATCCTCATGCTGGTGAGATCGATGCTTGATACAAGCCGTTTGCATGGTACGTTGCAAGCGTGAGCCAAGCAAACGACAAGCTCGAAGAGGATACTGCACGACTCCGATCCAGTGTTCCGCATATTTCTTTATGTCTACCCTACATATGTGTCGCGCAATTTCTGTGCGTTGAGGATGTCGACTACGAGAGGTTACAGGCAGGGAGCCATCACCCCAAGCCTCGCAGTCACAGTCCGATACAAGCATAGACAGTGCTAATTAGTGTCAGTTGGTATACAGATACACCATGCGTTCGGGTCAATGGGCGACATTCCTGTCTACATTACATTTGTCGGTGCCACGCGTTCGAATGGAATTCTTTGCGGCTCAACGAGTTTTGGCCGGGGTAGGTCATCCAATGACATGGGCATTTCGATATCGTAGTGATTCCTCGCAACGTTTGCCAGACGCTCCAACGCCGTCGAAAGGCTCGATATCATCTTCTCGAGCTGCTTGAGATCTGGCGGTGTCACCAGAGAAGACGGGGGAACATAATCCTAGAGCAAGTGTGAGCGGACTGTAGATATTAGTTGTCAACAGCATGGAAAGATTGCCTTCGACGGATGTTTAAGCATCCAATGCGCATACTGCGAGAGTAGGCCGAAGTTCTTGTTAAGGATGTCGATATCCTCGATGAATGCACGCATGATCGTGCCGACTTCTTCTAGCCTGCGGCGATGTTCTTCAGTGGCACGATGGCCGCGAGACGGCCAGATTATATCGTGTATCCAGAGATACAAAGGCGGATGGTCACGTCTCTCCTCGTTCTCCGTTTCGGCAGCGTCCAGAGCCGCCAGGATCAACTGGTTCTCTGCTGTGCAATTGCGTAGTTGGGGAAGCATATCGCGATCCAAGCGTTCTGCAAGCTGGCCATAGCACTTTTGCATAACGCTGTTCATCGTACTGGGTATTGATTCGAATTTCTCCCGGACGTTTTGGAGGCGCTGGGGTCGTGCCTTTACGTTGGTCCGCGTCTGCGCCTCTTTGGAAAGTTGAAGCATAGCGCGTAGAAAAAGTATCCATTCGCGAAACTGGCTTATGCTGAGTGACATCAAAGGATAGAGAGATGACATACGGGCCAGTACAAAGAGTCCTCCTTGTTATGGCTCCAACACTGAACAGGAAATAGGTCATTTGTGTCGGACACTGCTTTCTCGAGCGGCGATAGAGTATATCGGAACGTTTGCCATCCTTTGAGCAGAGCGTTGCGAAGATTTCTGTAGTGCGGAGGATAGTAGTGAGACTCTCTGGGTTCGAGTTGGTCGATTGCTTTCATGAGGCTGGAGGGATGTTGGCTCAAGGAAAGTGGCGATCAGCGTACGTACATCATGTCATCTAAGACCCTTGGTGTTTGCGTAGAGCCCACCACGAGTTCGACCATAGCGGAGGAGTGCTCGAGGTGGTCTGACAGGCCACTCAGCAGCTCGAGTTGTAGGGCAGAATCGTCGGATACAATGTCGTGACAGAGCCAGTCTGTGGCGGAGCTAGGCAGATAGAGGTATATCGAAAAGCAGGCCATTTCCGTCGTTGGTTTGGGTAATTCTGTGATAAGAAAGAGGATGACTGTCAGAACGATGAGGTGCATTGTGAGGGAGGTGCAGATGGATTCGCAGCCACATTGAGATGAAGGCTGTAATTGAGGCGTGGAACCGTTCGGATACACCGGACACAATCAACCCTGGCTAAGCTCAAGTTCAATTTGTAAGTAAGTACCTCCCACAATGCATCGTAAATCAGTGCTGTAAGATCCCGAACAGTCAAAAAAGCATACATGGAGTGTGAAGCTCATACACCATCATATATCAAACTCAAAGTCCGAATCGTCCCCATCGTCGGCGGATCGTCTGATATTCTTTTGCGGTTTGCCATTCGTCGAGGTAGCGGCAGAGCGCATGCGCGAAGACGCGTCTGCCGCGAAGTCCTCATCATCATCGTCTGAATCCTCGGTCTCTTTACGCTCTGTTGGCTGAGGAACATCTGGGAGATCCACACCGCCGGTCATGAGAAGGATCGCTTCCAGTTCTGTGAACAGTCAGCAGAGGTGAAATGGATGAGGGAGACTCGTACCTTCTGACCGTCGTTCTCGATCCGACCCCCACGCAATGACCTGGTTCCTGATCTCGCCTTTGCGGTAGATGATGAGCATGGGTATTCGCGAGTCGGGGAGGTTGGGGATGCATTTGTCGCCGACGATGGACACGAACTTCGTCCGTGGGTACTTGGCCGCCAGTGTGCGGATGTGGCCAAAAGTGCGTTCACTCCGGGGTAGGCTGGATTAAAGGTATGAGACTTGCTGCAATGAGGTAGAGGCGAAGCCCACCCGTCTTTGTACAACAAGCACACCACCCCGGTACCCTTCTCCTCCGTGTCCTCCTCCTCATCGATAGCGCTCGCCTCGGTGACCTCTCGCGTATAATCATCGCGTCCTATGGGGTACACTCTGCCGAAACGCGCCTTTTTCTCGGCCTTGCGCTCAGCGGCCATGCGCTGCCGGCGGTGTGCGGCTATGTGGCGTTCTGTCTCGTCGTCTGGGGCATCTTCGCTGAGCTCCTTGAGTTCGGAGGGTGTAAAGTCGTCGAGCAGTTCGTCCAGCGTAGGGGAGGGAGGAGGTGATGGTGACGGCGGCGGGGCCTCTTTTTCTGGTATTATTCCATACTTTCTGAGGGCGTCATTGCTGCAAGGACCAGAGGTCAGGGAATGAACAAGAGAGAAGGGGAGGACGCGCACAATTCGGTGTCTTCGTTTGGATTGACGGACATGGTCGACTCTGAGTGGCTGATAGATGGGCGTTATATAGTGGATAGACTGTGGGACGACGACTGTGGAAGGATGACTCTGTCGAATGACTGTAAGAGGGAAGAGCTGTGATCACGGAGATAACGGCCCCGCCGCCCTCCTTGGCTGTGGACCACCATGTCTGCGGAGCTCATCCCCCGCCACTACCAGACCGAGGTCTTTGCGCAGGCGCAGAAACGCAACATCATCGCTGCGCTCGACACCGGCAGCGGCAAGACATTCATCAGCACCCTCCTCATCAAATGGATCGCAGCCCAGCCCAGCTCGTATCGGAAATCCGTGGTCTTTCTCGTCCCAAAGGTCGCGCTGGCCGAACAACAGGCCGATTTCATTGAGAAGCACTCCTCTTTTCGCGTTCTCAAGGTGTACGGCGCGATGGAGATCGACGTGTCGGACAGGGCGGGCTGGGAGAAGAAATTCGCCCAGCACGATGTGATTGTCATTACGCGTGTGTTCCCTGCCCTCTATCTAGGCCCACAATTGACAGTAAATTAGCCCAGGTTTTCCACAATCTCATCACCCATTCCGTCTGGCAAATCGCAAAAGTGTCCCTCCTCGTCTTTGATGAATGCCACCACGCGCGAAAGAACCACCCATACAACATGATCATGCGCGAATACAAGAGCATGCCTCCTTCGAAGCGCCCGAAAGTGTTCGGTATGACCGCCTCGCCCATCCTGAACCCCAATCAGGCCGAAAAGTCTTTGAGGGAACTCGAGGCGAACATGGACTCGACCATAATCGGCGTCACCAACACCACGGAGCTCTCGGAAAACTCTCCAAAGCCTGACGAGGTGAGTTTAAACCCTTCTCGAAGGCATATATTCACCTTTGACGCAGATCGTACGCGTTTATCCACCGCCACCGCTACATCCGACCTGCCATGTCTCTTCCCTCTATGCATCCCTCGCCGTATTCCCTTTCATCAAATCGATGGAGGAATGGGATGTCATCGAACGGCGCTACTTCGTCACCCTGTTCAATCTGGGACCCTTCGCCGCAGCCATGTACCTTCACCATGAAATGTGGACGCGCATCCGAGCACTCATCATCCAAAGTACGGGATGGTGCGATGGCGACGAGGCGTTGGTGTTGACTGCAAAGGCCCAATCGCTCTCGGATGACTACTACCACGTTGCAGAAATCCTCCTCGAATTCCAGTCATTCTTCTCGCCCGACTGTGAGGTACTCTTGGAATGGTGCTCGCCGAAACTTGGCGTTCTGGTGGAGACAATCCTCGCACATCATTCAGACACATTCCAGGGTATCATCTTCGTTGAACAGCGCCAGACCGCCGCGTGTCTGGCTAGGATCCTCCCTAACCTGCCGGAACTGAAAGGACTCGTTCGTTGTGCCGATTTGGTCGGCAAATCGACGACCAGTGAAGGTGTATCGAATGTTCGCGGTGGCGTCACCAACAAGGAAGCGATGCAGGCTTTTCGGTCAAAGAAAGCCAACTTGCGTAAGCAACTTCTTCTTCCTCGAGTGAGTCTCATTAAATTCACACCCTTCTAGTCATTGCCACTGCTGTTGCGGAAGAAGGCCTTGATTTCCCCGCATGCGATCTCGTCATTCGCTTCGATAAAGTGCAGCACCTCGTCGGCTATGTCCAATCTCGAGGCCGGGCGCGCAACAAAGCATCCACCTTCATTGTCATGGTGCAGAACGACGAGACAGAGTACCTCAAGAAGCTGTCTACGCTGTCGTCCTCCGAACCCGCCCTGAAGTCACTCTACCAGTCCAAAGCAGAGACCATCTCGCGAAAGGTGGAAGAGGACGACGACGACGATGACAATCCCGAGGACATGAAAGCACGCGAGCGGTATATCATCGCGCGGACTGGGGCGTTTGTGACCTACGATAACGCTATCGCCCTCATCGGACATCTGTGCTCCCTCATACCCGTCGACAAGTACACCAGCCCCCAAGTGCCGGTATTCACAGATGACCACCATTCGCGCCTCACTCTCCCTGCTTGTTTACCCCTCCCTCCGGAAGACCTGGTGTTCAAGGGTCCCTTGAGACACTCGAAGAAGGAGGCGAAGCGCGCGGTGGCGTTCATGGCGGTGGTGCGGCTGCATGAGTTGGATGTCCTCGATGACTACCTCCTCCCTGTTTCGAACAAGAAAGGGAAGGGGAACGAGGATCTGGAGGGTCGGCCTTTGCTTCGTCTCACTGCTGTGCCGAACATCATGGATGTGGTGGTGCGGGATCCATGGACAATGGAAACCGCATTGTGGTTGCATACAGTGTATGTGGATGGGCAGGCCGCGGGTGGATTGATCACTGGAACGAGATTCCCTCCGGTGTCCGTTCGAAGCTATGCTTCCATGGCGGAAGTACGATCATCGACTCGAATAGAGTTGACCGACGACGATTCATGGGTGATGGATCGCTTTACCAGGCTCATGGTATGGCACGTCAACACCGCCAAGGATATCACATCGCCGATGAGTATGTACTTGGTCCCACTCACAGACCAAGACGAGCCCGACTTCGTGGCAATGAAGCGGCTGCTCTCTAACCCATACGGCTCACAAGACTGGACGCCTGTAACCGAAGCCCACAATGACCGCTGCATGGTTGTCAATACGAACCAACACGGTCGACCGTACATTTTCCATCGACTCCGAGATGATCTCACTCCCATGTCTCCCCTTCCCCCAGACATGAACAGTCCTTTCTCAACATATTACGACTACTGGGTGGACCGCTGGACGCGGAAAAAGTGGCAACCCAACATACCTCGCGACGGACCCCTCATCGAAGTCTCTCGTCTACCTCGCTTCGACGCAGGTAAATACCCCCTGGATCCATCCATCATAACTTCTCCTACTTCCTTTTCTCCCATCCTCCTCCCCTTAGGTTGTTGCAGCTGGCTCAACGTGCCATGGGACGTCCTGCGCGCGTACCGGGCGCTCCCGCATTTGGCGCGGCGCCTGACGGACGTGTACCGCGCCCGCGCGGCCAGATTTGAACTCGGACTTCCTCCAGTGATGGATGATCTCCTAGTCCAAGCCCTGACCATCCCCGGCGCGCTAGCCAGCTTCAACAACCAGCGCCTCGAGACCCTCGGGGACGCGGTGCTCGAGCTGTGCACGACCGTGCATTTGTATACCAAGTACCCGCACCGCCACGAGGGCCAACTCGACGTGATGAGGCAGAACTGCATTTCTAACCGCTTTTTGATGACTAGGGCGCTGGAGGTTGGGCTGGAGCATTTCGTGACGGGGGAGAGCCATAGTGTGCGGACGTGGAGGTATGTGGGGTGTGCGAGTGGGAGGTGTGCGAGGCGGGAGACGCCAAGGAGGAGTTTGCAGGATTGCATGGAGGCGACGTTGGGTGCGGCGTTTGTGACGGGTGGGATACCGATGTCTCTTCGGGCTGGAGCTGCGTTGGGGATGTCTATGGGTGGGGTGGAGTCCTGGCCAGAGCGGTATGGACGACGGCCGAGGACGCCTGTGGCGCCGATGTTTTGGCAGATTGAGCAAGATATTGGGTATAAGTTTAGGGACGGGCGTTTACTGGCTCAAGCGCTGACGCATCCATCTTTTGCATCGGCCGAATTCTCTGTGAGCTATCAGCGTCTGGAATTCCTTGGAGACGGTGAGTGAGCTGCCAGTCCTTTTGTGATTACAGACGTTACAAACAGATCCATAGCTTTGCTTGATCTCGTCGTTGTCGACTATCTGTACAAACGGTTCCCCCAGGCGTCCTCCGAACAACTGCACATGCCCAAAGCCACAGTTGTGTGCGCATCTGCCTTGGCTTTTCTTGCCATCAAGTACCTCAAAGCTCATACCGTTGCTCTGATCAACAATGTGGAACTCAGCATGGCCATTGATGAGGCCGTCCCCGTCCTCGAGGACCTTTCCCCAGAAGACATCATCTCTCATGGATGGAAGTATCACCCTCCGAAAGTCATCAGCGACCTCTTCGAAAGCGTAATGGGCGCTGTGCTTATTGACTCGGGCTACGATTACGAGAGAACAGCTACGGTGGTCGAATATGTCATGAGAGACTTACTAGCGTTAGTATCCCCAGCTGTGAAACGCGACCCCATCACCGAAATGCACCAATGGGTCGCTAAAGCAGGTTGTCGATTGAAACCCAAGTTCTCGTATGTTACTCTCATATGTGAGGGCTCCTCTGAATGCCCTTTCTAGATCGCACCCCAAAGGAGCATACACGGGGATTGCAGTTAGCTTACACGATGTGCATTTGGTCGGCCCCATCGTCTCCCAATCATCGGCGACATCGAAATTCGTAGCAGCTGAGCGTGGTTTAGCGCTCCTGAGAGATCCCGCAAAGGCTTCGAATTTACAGACGATCTGTAATTGTGGGAAGGTCGTAGTGGAAGGAACAGTAGACATACCAGGGCTCACAGTCTCGAGTGGGGAAGACTATGATGATACCCAGACGAGTGTAGAATGAAATGACAATGTTGAATGTAGTGTACTCTCGACCGTTAAGGGATCTCAATTGGGTCTCGCCCTCTGCTCAATGGTAATAAAAATACATCCAAAGTCTCATGAGAGAAGATAAGTCACCCGCACAAGTGCACAGTAAGTATATACTAGTGGTCGCGGCCTCATTTCTATGTGCAGACAGTCGTGAACCGACTCTCAGAATTCATTCACATCTACTGACGTCTGAGCACGAAGGAACATGGAATGATGGAATGAACTACTCACAAGCCAACGCCACACCTTCTGCATCATGTTCTTCGGCGGCTCTAGTTCCTCATCCTCCTCGATCATGTCAGCGCCGGTCTCGAAGTCCATGTCCTGCACCCTGACCCAGGATGTCTTGCGCCAGAGCTTGCACACAACGAACATGACGGGCAAAAGTGCAAAGCCGAAGTAGTTCGTCACGAACGTATCCGTGGCCCACTGGCCGCGGAGGAAGGTTGCCCACCCGCTGAAGAGACATATTATGAAGGACATTCCGCACGCGTAGTACGCGGCGTATGGCTGGAATGGCGAACGATAGGGAAGGTGACGGCGGTCTCGTCCTTGAGCTTTCATTCCATAGTAGAACCTGACGATTATTATGAGAAAAGATAGGGAATTTGGAGATGGTTGAGATGTACCGGAGATAGGTGAAAGAGCTTCCCATCCATGTAAGCATGCCTGCGATACTGGTGAGGTTCTGGAACCTGGAAAGAAATGAGCATGTGCAGACGGTAGGTATAGAATTAGACACACCATGTGAAGACTTTGCCCGCGTTAGTGGAAAGGGTCATAAACGCCAGTGTCGAGAAGAGGGAGCAGAAGATGATGGCGATGTAGGGTAGGCCGCCCTTCGTGGTCCGGGTGAAGATCTTGGGAGCGTTACCCACGTTCGCCAGGCCAACTACTTAGGGTCAGCACGAGGCATGGAAGAGAGCAAAGCGAAGAAACTGACACAGAGCACGAGAGGAACAGTAAAGGTCACTACTTCCGGCGCTCCACGCAGCCGTTATGAGGACGGCGTTGATGATGGAAGGGAGTGCTTTAATACCAGCTCGCTCAATGGCGATAACGAAGGGAGACGCAGACGCGTCGGATCCACCTAATGCCAAATGTGGATCGTTGGAGGGAACGAGCATGCCGACAATCCAGACACTTCCGATATAGAATATGCTAATTCGGATATACACGCGCTTGATCGCCTTGGGGAGGTTGCGGCGAGGGTTCTTCGTCTCTGCTGCTGCGATCTGAGGAGAGAGTGATGAGCAGAAGCGCGTAAGGTGACCATGTTATACTTACAGCAACGATCTCGGTCCCTACATATGCCTGTTGCGCGTTTAACAGTGTGCGTTTGCAAGGAAAGGTAATCTTACCCCAGCGCTGACGATGAGACTGCGCCAGAAACCCAGGAAACGACCCCATGCACCGTCAATACCTAGATCGCAAGATAATTAGATACTTCTTGAGATAGGAATGGCGTGAAGCGCACCGAAGAACTGAACGAATGGTCCTGGGTTCTTCCAATACCTGAAACCGATACGGTCGCCAGTGACACCTCCCAAGTCGAGGATTATTCCGAGAAGAATCAACCCTAGACAGCGTCTGAATTTGTTATCAAAGCAGAGGAGGCAAATTACCGACCGACGATGGCAATGACCTTGATTGACGAAAAAATGAACTCGCACTCCCCATACACGCCTGCGCCGAACATGTTGATAGTAACGATGACGATCAAGCATACCACGACTATATGGGCGATCAGTCTAGCTTAGAAGAAAGCGTCAAGGGGGAGGCTCACTCCAAACGGCATTGCTGACGGGGGGATTCCAGTACTCCATGAGTACACCGACAGCACTCATTTCCGCAGGCTGTATGACTGGTGAGATACACAAGACTAATGAATTCAGCCATGCGTCGTACCAGGACAAGTATCCAGTTATACCTGCAAGGATATGTTAGTGTACGCTATATCTGAAGAAAAGAGGTGATCTACCAGTACATCCATCCCAGCGCAAAAGAGAACGCAGGGTCAACGAAGCGCTCTGCAAGTGCAATATGTCCACCGGGTATGGGGAGATATGCAATCATTTCTCCGAGGGAGATCTGTTTGGCGTGGTGAGGCGCAGTCATGATGAATTTGTCGAAATAGATGTATACCATGGTAGAATAGCACAGGCTTCCGGAGAGGATGTAGCCCAGAAGTAATCCAACCGGGCCCTACAAAGAGGTATACGTCAAGGAAGATTGTCGAATGGTGAAACATGGGCGTACACCGTTGACGAGACCATTAGCGGCACCAACCTAGATCGAATTAGAGTAGGAAGTTGAGGAAAAGTTGAAGACTCACGAAAAGACCAGTTCCTATGACCTGTGTATGGCAGTGAGCAAGAGAACCGCGAACAATGATTCGAGCGACGTACGCCTCCGATACTGAAAGAAATAGAAGTTGAACGTCAGCGTTGAACAGTAGTCCTTGGAGGCAGAGGGCTCACCTGATCATAGCAATGTGTCTGTCCTTCAGCTGCCTCTTGAGCCCAGTGTCGGGAGCAGCTTGTGCCTCAGCATAAGTAACGTCGACCTGGGATTTCGCATCCAGAGAGTCGTCTTTGTCGCTGAACGTCGCCATGGTCGTGACCGGAATTCAAGGTGGGATTGCTCCTGAATATGAATAACGATTGCTCTCTCCCATATCGTCCGCCGTGGCAAGTTGAAATAGCGCCTGATGAGTGCAATGATAAGGGACGATAAGCCAGCAGATATTTCAGATATACAAGGATATACACAGCTCGATCGCTTAGGGGGAGGGGAGGTGGGGGGAGGAACGCACTCGGGATTCATACACAGCCGTTGACTGTTTGCGGCAAAAAGAAGACTATCAGGCTACTGTTTACACTTCAACCAACAGCCTTCCCGGACGAGTGAAATCCGAAGAAAGCAGCTACGGATACTCGGGGGCGGGACCCCTCCGCCTTTTGCCTGCCGCCTTCGACTTGTTCTCCTAATTATTGCTATTATTAGCTCGAGCGAATAGACATAACTTAAGTACTGGGCCACTGGCCGTCTTTCCTCACGCAACTTGCATTCAGAGAAGATTGAGGCTCTGATCAAGCACCCAAAAGTTTGCTAACGGCCACAGTACACAGGTGTTTACGCAGGTCGACGCAATCCACTTATGAACTTTTCGTAGGCAGCCAGACTCGAGGTCGAAATGACCTGTTTTCTATAACGCCAACTGGAAGCAAGGCTGCTCAATACATGGTCTACATAAGCAAGCCTGTTAACAAGTTTACTTCGTCGACTCAAAATCCCTCTTGTAAGTCTCTGATTACCCTTTCGTTCATCAAAAACTCATAATGTCCCCCCTCTACCGAAATGAAACGACTGCCCACCAAGTGCCTCGCCCCCAGATCAAGCCATTCTAATCTGTCCTGCTCATCGATAGTTCTCACAGCACCAGTGCGAGCGACGTATACGCTCACGGGCGCCTTGACAGACGCCATCCATTCCAGCATAGCATTCATCGGTGATACAGCATGTCCAGTCGTCAATTTGTGGACAAAATCGGCCACCGTGGCGGTAAACTGCTTGATCGTGGCCACCGCAGCTTCGATAGACGGCGGTGCCGGGCTACCAAGTGTGGCGTGATCAATGAAGACCTGCAGTTGTTTCTTCATGACACTCCAGTTCCCGTCACTTTTCATCAAACCAGCTACAGCGGTCACAGCCACCGCACCTATCCTCTCGCGGTTTAGTGGAACCGCAGGGTCTAGATTTCCGAGTTGGGTTGCGGAATACACATATAAGAGAGGGAAATGGTCGAGCATGGCAAGTTGAATGACATCGTCTCCGTTGTCTTCGAAAATCTTGGCCAACAGGAAAGCAAGAATGCTGGTACCGGAGTAGGCAGCAAATCGGTATGGACCTTCGGGTCGTTGTTCCTTGATCCTCGAGAAATAGAAGGCGGCCAACTCATCCAGACTGGTCAGCGGCGTGTCTGGGGTCGCTTGTAGCGTCCAGACGGCGGTTCGGAATTTTTCAGAGTAGGCTGCGTACTCGAACCATAATCCACCAGCACCTGATAGGGTGTGAGTTGCAAGTCCTCAATAGCGAAACGAAACTAACCATGGATCATAATGAGAGGTGGCTCGCTCTTGCCTTCACGCAGTTTCACGATGGTCTGCCCGGATGATATTGGAAGCCTGGCATAGTCCAAAGTTGGGTGCTCGTCCTCTACTGCCAGCTCTGCGACAGTCGGGATGCTTAGCGATCCAATGATAAAACCACGAACGAAGGCGCTCAGACCCAAGATAGTGGGGAATTCGAACACAAAATTCTGAGGCAACAGTCTGAGAGACGCCAGGGCAATGGTTTTCGACTCTCGCATCGCGCGTAGAATCGCATTACGGATTGAAGTAGCGGCAAGGCTAGAGAAAATGAATCAATGGTAACACTGGGAAGCTTTGCCGGACGATGTGTACCTGTCTCCACCGAATTCGAAAAGATTATCATCGTCCTTGATGGGTTGGGCAAGAACGTCGTGTACGATCTTTCGCACGAGAATCGTAACGTTTTCGAGATCCCACTTTGAAGGCAGCGGGATGTGGGAAAGTGATATGTTGTCCACGGCGTTGTACAACGCGTCGATTTCATCTTTGTACATTTCAAGAATATGACCGCGCCGGAGGGTCCCCTTCGAAGTGACCTCAAACGGTTTCGATGGTCTTGAAACAAGAATCATCTATACACGATACATGGGCATGAGCTCGGACGGAGAGTCGATATACGAGGACATCACCTCTTTGTATATTCGCGAGTGTTGGGGTGCATTTGCATTGGCAAGAACTACTGTGTCCCTAGAAGGAGATCATGAGATTAGGAGCCGATAACAAAGTGATGGATGAACCAGATCGTGTTCCGGTATTCTACCAGCTTTCCTGTATCACTGGGATCGAAAGCGTACTGTGGCTTGGGTAATATGAGAACTCCCGGTTGGAACCTAGACCTTCCGAACATGATCGCTGCTGATATGTATTCACTGGCTAGAAGGGCAGCCTCTGATGAAGAGACCCGTGTCAAGCGCTGAGATTAAACAGGAATTCTTCTACGTACCAATCGGTGTGGGATTAGTCTGCATGTTGCGAGAGATCAGCGTAATCCTTTCACACGTAGTTGTCCTTCACCTTTTCCTGTGGCAGATGTTCAGTCAGTAAATGCGGAGGTGAACATAAGAGCACTTACTCCGGTACTATGCACAATTTGCTCATCTGGAGTCATCGTAAGTTACGCGAAACTTCGCGGCGAAAGACTACGCAAATTAAAAACTGACCTGCTCTACCATGAAGTTTGAAATATTCCGGATATACTGGGTGACGAATGACGAGGTCCTTCGTGTCAAAGGCTTTCACTCCCTCAATTTCGGTATTCACCAGAGCCGGGGAAAACGCATGACATTCCTGAGTACCAATATCAGTCAATAGGTCACGCGAATGAGCGGCGAGGGGGATATGCACCCGCACGTATAAGCGAAAGGTGCCTTCTGTATCGGGAACAAAGGCGACGTCAACATGAGGCGCCATCTAGAAATATAAGCCTACAAGCCTGTTCTGTGGCGTCAACATACCTGTTGCCACTCCCAACCAATGGAAGGAGGGTGAGCTTGTACGGCTGGTTCAGATTTACGAAATTTGTCAGATCATGAGTTGACTGACTGCGAAATACCGTGAGCATGCCGGTTTCAGTACTGAGGTATTTCGTCAATATTGAATCGAGGGTTAGAGCATACACTGACAGTCCATAGGTCGTTGCTATAGGGACGTCATTGGTTTGCAGTATCTCGCCCGCTGCCTTCGACAAGCCGCCGCCTCCAAAGAACTGCGTAGAGACCATATAGCTGAGACTGGATGTTTATGATTTTACGCACCACAGCAGTGCATGAACGCAAGACTGAAATTGCTTGTGCATCTTTGGACCACTCCTGAGACGAACGGTCAGACTTGACGCGCTCAGGTGCAGAACTCGTACCTCAAGAAAAGAAGGCACAACGAACAGTATTGTACAGCGAAGGGACACGATACTGTTCAGAAAGCGCTCCGGTGTGGGTACATGAGCTGTTGGTACCGGCGGAAAAACGGCTAAGACTAGACCGCTCGATATCTGTTCTCGTGTCACTCAGGATTTGGGCCAATGGTTAACGTTCAACTCAGACTTGCCATCTGACTACAAGCAAAGAATGCCATCAGGTCTCGAGACACATTAGCATTCCAGAAATGTCAGGCTCAGGTTCAAGCTGTACTTACGATACAACGGTAGTGCTTGTGCAGCGAAAGTCTTGCCAGTCAACTCCATCCCACCATAGTCTATGTCCAATATGTTATCGATCAGTAGCACCTACGGACAGGAAGAGACATAACACACATGGGAGAGTGCAAATTTGCACAAGCAGACGATGTGTGAGCGTTATCGCACTCGGAAAACGACTGGATCCAGAGGAGTGGTATATGATAGCGACTTCACTTAAGTCGGCTCGCTCAGGCGGCGGGGATGCCTCGAGCGACGTGCGGCCCGGGGGATTATAGAGCTCTTCAAAGGTAGGCATCGAAAGAAGCTGGATACGACTTGTTTCAGACCCTTCGTGTCGACGGCCTTGACGAACAAGTTCGGCCACATCCTGCATCTGTTTGTCGCGACTGACAATGAGATGGTGACAATTGGTGGATTCCATGAGATGAATGACCGCAGGTGCGGAATTCCGTGTAGAGATAGGAAACGGGATAAACCCGGCGCGCATGAGACCTTGGACGACCGTATAGAATGTGATGGTATCTGCGCTGATAGTCAGCAATTGGCAGACGATGCCGACCTGATAGGAAGTGTACACACCGGAGTTGGAAAGAATTGCAATGACCGGGCGCTTGCAAGAGCCGTCGACTTGAAGACGACGCTGGAGTAGATCTCTGGAGGTCTGTATGGCTACGGCAACGCGCTTCCATGGGACGCTGACAGGTTTCGCGTCATCTGGATGTTCATAACAAAACACAGGATGTGCCGCGCTGCTCTTCGCGTGAAAATCAACCAGCTCCGGGACCGTAAGAGATCCGTGAAGAGGTGGAGGACTGAAGGTGGGCGAGTTCAAACCCTGGGGGGTAGTATACTGCATGAGGTCTGCGGAATGAATGGCACCCGAGGAGGCCCTTTCACTTTAATACTCTGCAATTCAATAGCAAAGGCACCGGGTGTGTATCGGCAACGAGAAGTCGCCAGTAATACATTCACAATGCACTCATGTGTTGGTTGATCTGACAACTACTGTATTAGTCTCAATACAGTACTGAATGCACTAGCGCATCCGTCGACTCACACGGAGATCTCCCAGTCCAAGTCGATGGGGACAGTTCTTCATCCTGACTCTACTTATTTGCTCTGTGGCATTGTAGTCTCTGCTTCTTCCAAATCGGATCACAATTTTGTGGGGCCTCGGATGGCTCGCAAGCCAGGCTGGCAGGGAACCTCGTCATTTCGGGCGAAAGGGGGGCATAATAGCGCTGAATGGCTCTGGGCTCGAAAAAAGGTTCACTTGTCAGCGCGTGCCAGTGAAAAGGAGTGCAGGGATAAACAAACGTGTGAAAGGAGGTCAAAGACTGTCAGTCTCAAGATTCAAGGGAAGTGTAGTGCTGGTGTGGTGTAAAGGGGTAAAATCTTCGTGTTGAACTTACCCTGCTTCGATTCGAAGCTCGATGTTCACGATCACGAGGCTTGTGTCGTCTTGCCCTTCAACTCCAAGTTCCTTGAACTTGAAGCCTTCATTCCTTCATTCCTAACACCTAGCACTCATCCTTGAGTCCTTACCCACCGCGACCTGATTTGAGAGTTCTGGCCACTCAAACCTTCAGCGCTTCAGCTTCAGTCAATCCTAACATGTACAGTACACATCGTCAAGTGGATGATTGTGTAAATATCCATCCGTAATCTCGAATATTGTCACTAGTCTTCCCGAAAAACAATTCCGTTTCGTACATCCAGTTCAATGTCCCCACAACGCAGTCTTTGACACCAGAGACCCAGAGCCTCCGGTCGTACTCTACCCTGCTTGGGACCTTAGCTACATCAGGGGCAGGTTGGCGACGGAAGATGGAAGATAAGGAGGGCGTGCTGGGTGGCAGGAGGATGCTGCTTTCCAGACGGCAAAACGCATCCAAGGCATCCTCGACCATTTCCCCCGCCTGATGCGCGGCCACTTGAACAGAGACGTTGTCGTTGTGCATGATCACAGAAATTAGGCTGCAATCTGTGGGGGCGCGGATGTTGTACGATGCGATGTCCTGAATGAATGCAACTTAGAGGTGGGGACATGTTGAGTTACGAGATGATTTACAAGGGACAGGGCAATTATGTTGACAGCAGTAAGCCTGAGGGTGTGAACTTCATCGGTTTCCTCAATCACCGTCATTCCCTCTACAGCCTCGATAAGATCGAGAAGAAGGAGCGCTCCGCTGGAGGCCTGGAGATAAGATGTGTATTCCTCAGTGGCTGGTACTGTTGTGTCTGAAGCTGAAGGCGTAGATCGATAGTGATTCAGAGATTCAGCGAATCTTTGATGCCAAGTCGGAGACAAATCATCAGTGAGAGCTTTGATATCTGGTAGTGTGCTGTGTCATCATCAGCAGCCTGATTGTAGTCTATCGTAGTGGAGGTATTACTCACTGCCGGAGTAAACGGTGGGCCCCGAGACTGTCAATTCCTTTGAGTTCCTCTGGCCCATCCCAGTCACCGGACTGCTCGCCGCGTATGTTACGCGAGTACTGTATCATCCATAGCGAGCAGAAGTCTGCAGCGATACGCAACTGCAATCCGTCACAGGTAGGAAAACACAAGGCGGCCAGAAGACCGCCCTTGACTTCATGCAGAACATTGACATCCACGGTTGAGACAGAGCTTAGGCGCGCTATAGACTGGTCTGAGGCCCATTTACAGCGTGGATTCGTGCGGAGCTCAAACGACCGAACGTATGAGGGAATATCAGGAAGCTGAAAGGTTGTACGTCCATTGTCCATGTGAGGTCATGGAAGAGAGTAGGGGACTCAAGTGGAGTTCGCTTCAACAGAAGTCGCAGTTAAAACGCGGCATCTCTTGCCGCGTAGCCGCCATCAAGTGGCGCAATGCGAGCTCTTGTTCTGTTGGTGCTCGTCCAAATTTCCTGGACGCTATGAAAGCTATTCTCTCTGGCCCCATCCCTTCTCGCGAATGCCTTTAGACCAGACCTTTTTGAACTAGAGAAACCATCATCAGAAAGGGTCGAGCCGGAGCGCGACACGTTTCAGAGACATACAGCGGGTGAGTGGAATTTCCATTCCTGAGCTGTAAGACGAGGAGACGCTCCCATCTTGTACTCTCCGCAGTACATCCAGTCACTTCCCCCAACACAGATCAGAGTAGACAGAGGCTGATCCCAGTTCGAGCCAGGCTTTCTGTTGCCAAAGAAAAGCCCAGGAGCGCCCGGCATCTGAGGCGCGCGTGGATTCCAGTCCAACGACAGACCAGCAAACAAGCATTTTACTGGGATGTCGTTATCCTTACCAGTGTGTGAGAAGGGGTCTTGGGACGAGCCGCCAAAGAATTTGGAGAAGAACGGACGATTCGCCGTTGCATGCGCCAAGTCGTCAGATACTGGTATGGGAAATACGTCCAGCCCGTCGAGACGGTCGACAAAAACATTATCGTTGACGTCGGCCTTGAGCGGTTTGACCGACGGCTGTCAAAAGAAATGTGAGTACATGTCTTTGAAGCAAGAACTGCTCATACGTTTCGAAGGAGTTCAAGCTTATGTCTGTCCTCCTCCTTCACTAGCTCACTATCCTGTTGTTCCTTAATCCCAGTCTCGCTCTTCACCTTCACCTCCTCCTTGACCGCGTCACTGGGCTATTCAAGTTTCGGCGATGGGGAACTCGTGAGCCGCCGGCGTCGCTTGCTACGATGGGATTCCAAATCCAATGTAGAGTCTTCGTGGAGCTCACGCTTGACTTTCTTCGAGATGGCCATTTTCAAGCGAGATGAGTGTCGTTGCTAAGAAGGGGCCCGGAGATCCGTTTACGTGCCGCGTCCGCGGAGGGAGAACGAAGACGGTCAACAAAAGACTATAACAGCCAGACGCGCAAGACACAAATGGTAGCAAAGGTTCAAGGCAGTGGGTGGTGGTAAGACGATAAAGGGTCGACGGTGACCAGATTCGGACCGGATAAAGTCAGTGATGATCATGATTCAGATGGAACAGGGTGTGGACTACAGTACTTGTCGTGTCTGATTGTAGTATGTAGCTTTGTTTGAGAGGAAAGCCCAATTACTGCATTGGAACCAGATTGCCACAGGTGACAGAAGGATGTATTGGCCACCGTCCGCCGGTAGAGTAGTCCACCCGCCTGCGCCGGCATGGCTAAATTGATCAGATCAGATCGATCGACAATGGGTCGATCACATGATACACACACCTTTGTTCAACACGGTGACCATTGTTGGGCCATTGTCCTGACTCTGAGCGTTCTGCGACTACTTCCTTTTTGAGCTCTCGCGTCTCATTGTCCAACAACATATAATAACCCCAAAATGGACGCCCACGATGTCACAGACACCTCTTCCCACCTCGACGACCTTTGCCACTCGCCAGCCTACGCTGATTCTCTCGGTAAGCTCGCTGAACTACTGCCCGACTATCTCAACTAACAGCTTGCTAGATATGACCACCCCGCACAGCCTTCGTCCCACCAGCTCTTCAGTGAAAAAGGTGCAGCATGAGCTGCAAGCCGAATTCAAGGTCGCGGGCGCCTTCCTCTCTACGGGCAATTTTGACCTGTGGGCGAGAAATGCCTGGGAGATTACTCCCGCGCAGATGAAGGCCTTTGACGACGCGGTCTCATCGAAAACCTGGTCTCTGGACAGTGTCGCCATACAGGAATACGCAGCCGTGCTCAGATACCCCATCTCGTCTACTGGCAAGGAAACCAGGCTTTACCCTCCCTTCCAAAAGATTTGCAACAACTTCCTCGAGCTCATGGCTTCTACTCTACCCGACGGCATAGTTATTCCCCCTGGCAATGCCCTTCGCGTGTGGCATGGCAAGGGCGA
The DNA here is from genome assembly GCA_019915145.1 of Strobilurus orientalis. Classification (NCBI taxonomy): domain Eukaryota; kingdom Fungi; phylum Basidiomycota; class Agaricomycetes; order Agaricales; family Physalacriaceae; genus Strobilurus; species Strobilurus orientalis. The sequence continues at coordinate 1,209,569 of JAHLML010000001.1, read as the reverse complement.
CACAACGATTGTATCTCGCGATGGATACGGCACCCGTCGGAAGCCCGACCTCGTCTTCGTCACCCTCTCGGACTTTGAAGCTCTGTCTCCCCCTTCCATTCCCGGCACCGTCTCCACTCCAGCCATCTCACTCGAATGGAAGCATGTCAGATATGCCGTCGAAGTTCAGCGGAAGAGTACAAGTCAAGGACTGCAAGACGGCGATGACATGTCTTCTCGGTACCTCCCTTCCGTGGATGAACGCCGAGCAGTCACACAACACCTCTCATTCGACAAGCCAACCAACGACCGACTCCCCCAAACCCAAGGACCGAGTTTGAAGCGCGCTGGTGACGAGCTCGAGGGCCCTCCACCGAAGCGACACATGCAAACCATGGACCTTACTTCCAAGGACGCACAACTTGCGACTTATGTCATGGAAACGTTCCTCGTGAACTATCGCCCCTTCGGAATCGGTATGGCCATATGCAACGATGGCATCACTCTGTGGTATTTTGACTCCATGGGTGTGTGCCGCCACCAGAAATTCGACTTTTTGGCCTCCCACCGACCCCTCATGCTCACTCTCTTTTGCATGAGTGTTTGCCAGAGCAACTACGGATTCAACAAATTCCACAAAAGTCTCGACGGCCGCGGATGTGCCACGCAGTTTAAGGACTCCTACTTCGAGTTCCCGGAGCCCGCTTCCGCCTCGCACGGCTTGAACGCCACCTCCGATTCCTCTCATGCAGCACCTGCTGCCACGGCCCCTCCACCGGTGCGATTCAACGTCGACGGCGACGGTAAACCGATTTTCTTGGCGCGGCAAATGGTCAACCGTCGTTCTTGCGTTGTGCCCGTGGTGTGCCACGACACATCCACGGTTACGGTCCCGGAAACCCCACTCGCTCTCAAAATGTCCTGGGTTGGTAAAGGTCAACGTCGGGTTGAAACCGCGACGCTCGAGAAGATCCTTGCCAACGCTCCGGAGCTCGCTGACAACTTGCCCACCGTCCACTGGAGCCGACTCTATGACTCCGAACGAGATCTCGACCTTCCGCGATTCCGGTTGATGGGCCTTCATGGCGATGATTCTGGATACACGATGCGCGACCTCCTAGTCAGCGTTGCCAGTCGCTATCAGCTATTGTGGGAGGTGAACGATTTGAGCGAGTTCAAGAAGATTTTCATCGAGCTAGTTAAATGTGAGTACTTCTTGGATTTTAAGTCGTCAAACACCGGGGCTAATTTCGAGTCCAGGTCACTACGTCGTGTTCATCAAAGGGGGCGTCCTCCATCGCGACATCAGCGAGGGAAACCTTATGTTCGCCAGACGCACAAAGACCGTGAACGGCATCCTCCTCGATTTCGACAACTCATCAGACGTTGATGAGGACGGCAACGTTGAGTCTTCCACTGCCCAACAACGAACCGGAACGGCCCCGTTCATGGCTCGAGAGCTGCTAAGCGTCGAGCATCCTCCCCATATCTACCGCCATGACCTTGAGTCCTTCTTCTACGTTCTGGTGTGGGCGAGCGTTCATTTCGACCTCGCAAACAAACGCCACCTCCCCATGCATCCCGCTCTCAAGAATTGGAATGTTGAGAGCGCAGATGATTTCAAACTTGCCCGCTCCCTCAAGTCGGGATTCTTGATGGGAGATACTACGCAGGAGATTTGGGATGCTTGTCGCCCCGAATTCGAACCTCTGATAGAGACATGGCTTGAACCTCTCCGCGAAATGTTTCTCGATGGAAGCCTTGCCTCAGATCGTTCTAAGAGGAGATCTACGAAAAACAAGGTCTTCAACATAAAAACTCAGAATGGCGAAGTGACCTTCGAGAAGTTTATGGAGATTTTAGAATCGGAGTAGATACTGTACTCTTTTCACCGTGTATACTACACTTATTTATACCCGTATTTATGGTTTGCATCTCTTTCGCATATCGTCTGTTCATGTGTAAGTGGGCCTTGATTCCCTCGATCTTGACGCCCTCGAACTTACCATAAGAAGCGGTCTCTTCTTCTAGATGGATGGTATGTGCTCTGAATATTTCCTTTGCCTATTCACTCGGTTACAGCACCTCAAATATGAGGACTTCCAGACTCTCGTGACCAGCGGCGACAAGAAGACGACCGGATTTTGGGACTACATCATTGCCGAGCTACTACTTAACAAGTTATAATCCCTCATAACAAGCGACGCAAATTGTAGCATGTGCGTCACCACGGCGACTAGTTATAGTTGAATTATCGGTATGGTAGGTACGGACAGCGGCGCGACAGCCACATAAGACAGAGTCTGGACTTAGAGATCGTATCAATACCGAGTTTGACCTAGAAATCAACTGCAATGTGTATTATTTCTACTCAGAGCTCGTCGTAGCCCATATCCTCATCATCATTCAACCCAGAATCGTCAGAATCACTGCCATCTTCTCCATCCGAGTCATCAAGGTCTGACTCTGTACCACTCCCATCCTCCAAGCCCGCTGATGTTTACTCCTCTTCGTCGTTGACTTGTACCGTCTGCATCCAACGCTTCGGGTCTGAGGTCTGAGATATCAGTGACAGAGTGCCCAACTCCGCCACGCAGGTAGCGCATAAACATGTCACAGTCTACAAATCTGAAAAAGACAATTCACTTACATCGCCCTTCGCAGTGTATGAGGTACGCACATATTGACATAGAAGTTTGTCCAGTCATCGGAGTCGCCCGCGAATCGTGCGCAAGTGGCAATGACGGTCCGTAGAAGCTCCAAGGTACGCCCATCACTGAAGGCCGGGATGAGATGGCTCCCTCGTAAGACAAGATGGGGGTCCAAGAAGCCGAAAGCAAACTTCGTTCCTAACACCTAGGACTCATCCTTGAGGTCCTTACCCACCGCGACCTGATTTGAGAGTTCTGGCCACTCAAACCTTCAGCGCTTCAGCTTCAGTCGATCCTAACATGTACAGTACACATCGTCAAGTGGATGATTGTGTAAATATCCATCCGTAATCTCGAACATTGTCACCAGTCTTCCCGAAAAACAATTCCGTTTCGTACATCCAATTCAATGTCCCCACAACGCAGTCTTTGACACCAGAGACCCAGAGCCTCCGGTCGTACTCTACCCTGCTTGGGACCTTAGCTACATCAGGGGCAGGTTGGCGACGGAAGATGGAAGATAAGGAGGGCGCGCTGGGTGGCAGGAGGATGCTGGTTTCCAGACGGCGGAACGCATCCAAGGCATCCTCGACCATTTCCCCCGCCTGATGCGCGGCCACTTGGACAGAGACGTTGTCGTTGTGCATGATCACAGAAATTAGGCTGCAATCTGTGGGGGCGCGGATGTTGTACGATGCGATGTCCTGAATGAATGCAACTTAGAGGTTGGGACATGTTGAGTTACGAGATGATTTACAAGAGACAGGGCAATTATGTTGACAGCGGTAAGCCTGAGGGTGTGAACTTCATCGGTTTCCTCAATCACCGTCAGTCCCTCTACAGCCTCGATAAGATCAAGAAGAAGGAGCGCTCCGCTGGAGGCCTGAAGATAGGATATGTATTCCTCAGTGGATGGTACTGTTGTGTCTGAAGCTGAAGGCGTAGATCGATAGTGATTCAGAGATTCAGCAAATCTTTGATGCCAAGTCGGAGACAAATCATCAGTGAGAGCTTTGATATCTGGTAGTATGCTGTGTCATCATCAGCAGCCTGATTGTAGTCTATCGTAGTGGGGTATCACTTACTGCCGGAGTAAACGGTGGGCCCCGAGACTGTCAATTCCTTTGAGTTCCTCTGGCCCATCCCAGTCACCGGACTGCTCGCCGCGTATGTTATGCGAGTACTGTGTCATCCACAGCGAGCAGAAGTCTGCAGCGATACGCAACTGCAATCCGTCACAGGTAGGAAAACACAAGGCGGCCAGAAGACCGCCCTTGACTTCATGCAGAACATTGACATCCACGGTTGAGACAGAGCTAAGGCGCGCTATAGACTGGTCTGAGGCCCATTTACAGCGTGGATTCGTGCGGAGCTCAAACGACCGAACGTATGAGGGAATATCAGGAAGCTGAAAGGTTGTACGTCCATTGTCCATGTGAGGTCATGGAAGAGAGTAGGGACTCAAGTGGAGTTCGCTTCAACTGAAGTCGGAGTTGAAACGCGGCATCTCTTGCCGCGTAGCCGCCATCAAGTGGCGCAATATGATTGCCGCTGGAATAAATAAAGCGCCCCAGATAGACACAGTAAAACCCTATATAACCTCAGAAAAAGAAAAATCAAGTGTTCTTTCATCATCCATCCCCGGCTCCATCGCCTTGAGGATCCTCGCCCTGAGTTCCAGTCCCATCTCCCTCTCGATCACGCTTTTTCTTCTCCATGATTATGAACGACAGGACGACCAAGTCAAGATCCACGCCACAATGAGGCTGAACCAGTAGTCTCGCTTTCCGTTCATCCCCGAACAAGCCCATCCTAGTGGGAACATAGGTGAAGCGCGCCAACTCTTCGTTTGAACCTGTGAGACTCATCTATACAGGAACGTAGTTCAAACGAGATATCCAGCGACCGGGTGGGAGTCACTCACATAGCAACCACCACGCGAGATATTCCAACAATATTCTCTCCTGTCATTTCCCATAAAGTAACGCGCTCTGTTTGAGCGTTAGCTGTACATTTGGGCTCTTCGATGGAGAGCAGCGCACGAGCTAAATCGACCCTTCCGGTACAGAAACTCCGAGCTGAGGACGCCTCCCAGGCCTTCGAATTCAGTGCTTTCCACCATCGTCGCTGCGTCCCAGTTCCGACCCCGCCATGATATTTGGCCGATAGTCACCGGAGGGTCCGACAGGCGCAGAAGTTGAGTAAAACGCCGACCGTCCGCTTTGTTGGTGTAGACAGCATAATGCGTTTCACCGTTGCCTGATACCAGTGTGGTGTTCAATGGGTTGTTGGGCACCAGGAAGAAGTTCATGAGAGCGTCGATGGTGGAGCCAAGCAACGATTGAGACCGATAGCGCGAACTTGGGGATAATATTAAAGGCCAGACTTTCGAACTCTGCACTTTAGTCACCGGCACTGGATCGTCGTTCATTAGTTATTGATAATATGTACTCAACCTGTGATGCGTGCCATGAGAAACAAGAATGCAGATCGTTAGGAAGACGTACTCATAAAGATCCACAGAAAGATAAACTATAACTACACAGATCCGCAAAGCAATGATACATGTACTGTTATGATGACAAGAAAGTTAAGACCCCCAGCGTATTGCCAAACCCAGCGAATCCGCGCGATCTGGCAATGACAAAGGGCGCCACACGTGTAAACGGCAAGTGTGGGATAGGAACCAAGGTCGAAGCAGGCACATCGTCCTCAGTCTCCGTTAGCATCGATAGAGTCGAAGCCTGTATATCAGGGTCCGAAATGTCAAACGTCCACAATTCCCATCGATCCAACGTCGAAGGCGACAGCCCACTACCAGGACTTGTCACTGTGTCCCGTACGAGCTTCTTATTTTGCGACCGAGGCCGCCTCCGGACACCCACTATTTTGCCCTCATGCATCCCCCAACCACCTCTCTCGCACATGGTATCCGACACCTTCACGACATGCACGCTGAACCAGAATGACGCGACCTTCGAAGAAGATCTCAGCCCATCAGCAGGGCCCACCACATGGTCAGCCTCGAATTCGTCCAGAGGCAAAAGCAACGTGTCCGAAGTCGACGCACGTCTACTAGAATCCTTCTCAGATGCCCTCCTAGAATGCACGCCATGCCCCGAGACGGGGAACGCCGTTTCCATTCCAGACGAAAGCCGCGCATGGCGGGCTAATGGCGAATTGGAAGATGCGAAGCTCCCACTCCTCGAAGCCTTTCCGAGGCTATCGTACCGACGTGTGGTCTGCAAAGGAACACAGCTGCACCGTCGGGACGTATCCGCATCGTTATGGAAGACCTTGAAGAAATGCACAATCTGGTTGGCGGAGAATGCAAGAGAGAAGCAGTCGGGACGAAGGTGGCCACACAAACGACATGTCCCGAGGGGCACAGGAGATAAGGATAGTTGCGTGACCTTCCCATAGGCGTCATCCAATGTGCGTATTAGTTCGCCTGTTAGGCCATCCCATAAAGAGATGACCCCTGCCTCGGTGGTGACACCAACAACAGTGCGAGTCTCGTCGTACATGAGGGTGCGGCACACATGGACAGCGCTAACGTGATCCGTCGGGTTCCCAGCCTGGACAGAGAACTCCGGCAGAAGAATACGATCGGTCTCGCTGACTTCCTGTACGTCGAGTTTACCGTCGTCCAAAAAGAACGCCACCAGGAGAGTATTCTGAGGAGACACTCGAAGCAGATGAGGCTTCACAACGCTTGCGTGCCCCGAAGGCCGAAGTTGGACGGCAGTGGATAGTTGTGCCACAGACCACTTGGCAACCACACCGCTCTCGTAGACAGAGACAAGCGATATGGGCGCCACAGGTTCCATCGGCGACGTGGGCCGTGACTGTGGTGGGGTTTTCGTCCCTTTCTTCGATGGTAAGAACTGCAGTTCCGATACCCCAGCCGAGGAGGTGTCGAGGAATAAATGGGGGAAGGCAAAGACACGATCGTGCTTGATGGACCAGACTGCAATGATTCCAGCCCCGGTCCCCACAGCGCAGTGTTCACCGCTATCATCCATGGCCACACAAGTCACCGTCGAAGGACTGGAAGAAGTACTGGCCGACCGCAGCAAAACATCTGTGGCATCGATAGAAACATGCGTTTGCACGTCCAACTGCCAAATGACGATCTCGTTCCGCAAGCCCACTGTGATCACCACCTGACCATTCTTGCTTGATGCAATGAGCTCGACATCGCTCGAAAACGCCCGCGGAAGAGTCGAGAACGAGGCTTGGCTACGTAAGGCTGGCACCTCAACCTGGGCAGTCTCCTCCTCGACGCGTGCGCGGTGTTTCTGCGCCTCGAGTAGTTCGGTGTCCTTGAGTAGATATAACAAGAGGCCGTATAGAGCGATTATCGTCGCAGCAATCGGGAGAACCATAATCCTGAACAACCAGACCAGTGACCGAATGCTACGAAATCGCGGTCGATGCGGCTTGGGCAGGTTATTGACATGGTCCACGTCAGGTAGAAGAGTCATTATCGTTGGGCTCTCCACCCGAAGATGAATGATAGATTCCGTGGGATTCAGAGTCTTCCATAGCAGCCAGGCAGGATCCTGGTTATCCAGACCGCCGATCTTTCCTCTGTCACCAGAATGTCGGGAGATGGCACCTCTGTGGGCGGATAGCTTGGGGGCGATGTCTGATGGGATTGTGGCGTAATACAGCGTGGCTGTGGTCGCGAGAAGCTAGGACTCATTGAGAACGTGTTGGTAATCAGCAAGCAAAAAACTCACTAGGAAAAGACTCAGGTTCTTTCTTGCCCGAGCTCCAAATAAGGTCTGCACGATTGAGGCCCTTTTCTGCCACACCGATTTGTTCTTGAAGGTATCGGTAGCTTTGAGAGGCATAGCGGGAGTTAAGCTTGGATCGAGCCGCAGGAGTTCATCGAGCTAAAAACAGGTCAACTCGAAACCAAGGGAAGCACAGAAGATGTTTACTTCGAGACGTTGCATATCAATGGAAAGAACAGCAAGGAAGAATGTGTGGGCCAAGAACCAATGGGCTACGAGCACCACCACCGCGAACGAGCAGAACTGGCGTATCGCACCACCCGAAAGAAATGCTATGACTCCAAGAACCGCGTTGTAGAAGACAACCTTGAGCGTATTCGAAGTCCCCGCATAACTCAGTCCCTCGGCTATCCGTTGCTTCACTGGCAAAGTAACGTGCGTTTTCCCCACCGCATCCACCTAGAAACAGGTCAGTCGGTACGTTTAATAGCGACTTTCGAATGACCAACCAGGTTGAACATATTCTCCGCGCCGACGAACAAAATCATGATCGGTAACAACTCCCTAGATGAAAGTCAGGATCGACATAATGTGATGATCAATGCGGAGAACGCACCAAGGCACCATGGTTACCTTGAAGCCAACAAGAGCACACACACTGAGACTGGTGACGGTACTGACGGCGATTTCGACGAGGGCAGTGAAGGTGACACCGATGCGGGAGTGGACAGTCTTCACCTGCCGCATCGTCCAGGAGACATAGACGAAAAAGCCGCCATAGGCCAAGTAGAGGAATGCGGAAATGGCGGTCCAGCCCTTACGCCCTGGCGGCGATGAGTGATACTGATGGGAAATTTGAGAACGAAGATACAAGATGCCAAGCGACGAGACACACCTCCAACGCCGGCAAGTAAGGCTCTTCGGAATCGAGAATGAGCTCCGCATTCGAAGGCTTGACACTGTCGACCATCTGAAGCCAATTGAAATGGTCGGATTTCTCGAGGCAGTCCGTTTCGGGGAAGAAGTACGTGAGGACGAGGTACTTTGCATAGTCCAAATTGGATTCGTTGTCAAAATCCCGTTCCGCGAGTACCATAGACGGGGTCAATGGGATCCCTGCGACAGAGACGTTCCTAGATAAGCTCAGCGTGGAGAGAATGTCGGGGTCCGAAAGGAGGGCAATCTTGTCGTGATTCCAAAACTCCAGGGGGGAGAGAACAAGGCACTGCCCGTCGCCGCGCCTGATGCAACGAGATGATATGAGCTCGTCGAGAGTGTTCTCGAGCTTGAGTGTCGAAAGAAGAGTCTGATGGTCGAGGGCAGTGTCGTCCTCCTCGTCCGGACTGTGAATGAGGATCCGCTCGACGCGTACGGTGCGCCCTATTCCACATCGGGCGCGCGATACTGCATCTTCGCGGACGCGGAGGCTGTCGTACCTGGACCACACGTCGACCAGGTCCTTCTGGGCATTGAAACCGGATGACCCGCCGAGTATCGAGACAGACTGCGGCTGGGAGGAGGAATACAGCGCCAAGGCCGGATAGAACAGCGACGTTATGACTACCCCCGATATGAGGATTACGCGGATTTGGTGGGTTGCACAATGCCTGGAGCGGGGTCAGCACGCGTAGAGAGCGGGGGTGGGCGACATACAGTCCGAAATGGAGGAAAGCCCAGTTTCCGTAGCTGCGAACGACGGCGAGGAACGAAGCAAGCGACTCGAGCATATTCAATGGATGTCCACTGCGCGGAATGGTCGGCCAGAGGGCCGTGGGCGTCGATAGTGGTCGCGGTCTGTTATCGTGCATGCAGAGGAATGTTCCGACGCCCACTCAGCATTCTACGCAAGGAGGTCGTGGTGGTGGGAAGCTAGGCCGGGATGCCCTTCGCTAAGGGGCCGAGCCTGTTCCCACGTGTCAGAAAAGGCAACCGGCGGGGCGCGATCCTCCTCTCCTCCTGACCGCCATGATAGACTCCGTCGTTGCTCTGTATGACCGCCTGCTTCAGCCAGTTGCCCCCGGATTGGGCATCTCTATAATTGACTTTGCTGGGGCAGTCCGACTATGCGTAATTATGCGACAAATCAAGGACATGTTACACAAAGAACACATGGCCAAGCCTGGTGCTGTCGCTGAGGACAGATCTTTCGCTCGGAGTGCTGCTACGACTCTTGTTGTAGTCTTTGGAGGTCGGTGCTGCCTCGACACGTCTCTCTGCAGCGTCCTAATCGACGTTGTACAGGCGAAGTCATGGCTTGTATGATCTAATTCTCTGTTCATGATATCATATCCTCAATCAAAGTTCAGTCCCATTAATTGGAACACCACCTTCTTTCATGGTCTCTGCAACAGCTACCATTCTGTTCACAGTCCTTCAAGCCCTGGTAGACATGATTCCTTCTATACCCGCGCCTTTCCTAGAGATGGAGCTTCCCCTCTCTATCTTCGATGGGTTTACGCGTGCATTACTCCTCTGCAACTTCATAACCCCCGTGGTCACCGCAAGCGCGTCCCCGGCTATCGCGAACTCTGCATGGACTCTTTTGGTTACTTCCTTCGTTCGTATCTCATCTCCGCAGCGAACTCCACTGACTCCGTTCATTCAGATCGCAGCGAACGGTGGTTTCTTCCTTGTCAATTTATTCTCTTTCATGAACCCCACCCCGCTGGGACTACAGACGCCACCAGAGCTCCTACCATATGGATGGGCCATTGCAGACCTGTGGTGTGCACCATTGATTACAGGATTATACGCGCTTCTCACCCACGCGCAACCGGCGTGGGCTGAACTGCATTCCCTCCTACTGAACGAGACGGATCCTGTTGATCCAGAACAGGCAAGGGCTTTGTGTGCTGTAATCCTTGCTTCAATTTTTGCGACACGGACCATCAAGAACTTCAGGCATGTCTTGCGCCCACAAAGTCCGTTTTCCCTCCGTACGACATCCACCTATCACTCACCATCCCCAGAGAAACTCAAGACGCAGTAATGACCACAATTAATCTACTTACGTACCTTCACGACGCGCTGGTGTCCGCACCGTGATCGAGACTTTAACGCCCAGACAATAGTATTAGACCGGTCCAGACATGAATAGTACCGCTTGGACATATATCTTCAGTCATCTCACAATACTGTACATGTTTTGCTTCCAACCCCCAATTCCAGCTAAGAGAGACAAAGCAATATGGCTCTCCTCCCTCCGCTACGCCACACACCCCACGTGACATGATATCCCGGAAACTTCCGCACCGCGGACCCGGGAGCGTCCCTTGAACGCGATCCCCAACAAATCTCGCACTTGCACTTGCACTGCTCTTGCTGCCATGAACGGTGCCCGCCAGCTCTCTTCTGCGTCGAGGTCGTGTCTGCGCCAGTCCAAGCGACGTGAGTCGCCATTATAAACTTACGCGTGCGAGTGCGATTAATGGAGCAATTACAAGTCCTGCATGCGACGCCCAACCGACGAGCGGTGACACAGCTGCAGATGCCGGCCATGTCGCCTACGATGACCGAGGGCGGTATCGCCTCTTGGAAGAAGCAGCCCGGTGATGCTTTTTCGGCTGGGGACGTCCTACTCGAAATCGTACGTCCAGTTCATTTTACCCCAATTGGTTCGTTGAAATAATCCATTGTCGCAGGAAACGGACAAGGCGACGATTGACGTGGAGGCGCAGGATGACGGGATAATGGGCAGGATTCTCGTGCGTTTCCTCAGCTTTGGAATGGCATTCCCACTTATGCGAACAACAACAGATGCCAGACGGTTCCAAAGCCATCCCAGTCGGCAAAATCATCGCGTTACTCGCAGAAGAGGGCGACGACATTTCGAATCTCGAAGTCCCCGCAGAAGCGTCATCATCATCTGCTCCTCCTCCTCCTCCCAAGGAAGAAGCAGCGGCCGCACCACCACCACCCTCTCCGCCTTCCGAGCCCAAATCCCATTTAACGTCGCCTCCTTCGCATTCGCGTCCCCTCTTCCCGTCTGTTCACCGACTTCTGATTGAACACGGTGTTGAGAATACGGACAAGATTAAGGGCACCGGTATACGAGGGATGCTGACCAAGGGCGACGTGCTGGCCTTCCTGGGCAAGGCTTCTGGTCCTCTAGGCACTTACAAGGAGTCCAAACCCGAAGCTAAGCCTTCACCCGCTGCGCCGAAGAAGGAGGAACCCAAAGTGTGTATCCCAATTGTCTCTAAACACCATTCACCTTACGCGGTCAATAGATATTGGACGGAGCCGCACTTCGACGCCTTATTGTCGCGACTATGCTCAAGAACTCAGTTCGCCCGGTTGCGGCAGCGGCACCAGCACCGGACTTCGACTCGGTTATTGCGGATTACCTCCCCCCTGCGCCAAAATCGGTAGCGACGCCTGCTGTTACACCGCTGCCATTGAAGACCAAGTCGGACACTGCCACTTACTTTGATGGTTTACTCTAGAGGTTGTCGTATAATGCAATCACACATTATTTGCTAGCTCGCAAATTCGCCTCGGCTTTCATGTGGGAATTGGCACGATCAACCATCTTCTTCGCGTCTCGTTCGCACGTCCATTGCTCCGAGGTATTACATTGATTTCAATCATCCAATTCTACAGCACCTTGGGTATATTTATGGATTAAACGGAGGCATCTCCTGGACGCGTCCTTCTGATGGCCACACCTCCGTCATCGTGAATGCCTCCCATATCCTCCCTCCTCTGGCCACATACAGCATATCGAGCGTATTGGTGATAGGCCCAGACAGCAAGTCCGCCTCGGGATTGTACACCACAAGGTCCGCAAGCTTGCCTACTGACAGCGATCCGACAGAGCCCCAGATTCCCAGAGTCTGTGCTGCTGAGGATGTTGCGGCTTGTAAGACCTGGAAACATATAAGCTGAGTTCCCGGCAAGGTGAGTGAAGTCCTACGAACCTCGTAATTGGTCAAACCACCCGTTTTGGTGAACGCCATCTCTGTATGGTAGTTGTGGCCCATTGGGCGTTCTCCGTGCGCGCCGATGTGAGCCTTCAAGCCCATGTGAACCATTTTGGCTACTGAGGAGGAGATGTTGAACAGTCCGTATGCTGATTGAATCAATGAGTCCTATCTCAAACGCCACTCAAGTCAGAGAGACGCACATTCCCGAGGTCGCGTCTTGGACTCATGCAGACCTTCCAAGATGTCGTGTGGGATATAGTTGCGCAATCTGCAAGAAGAGGCCCATTGAGACGTTATTGACTACATCAAGAAAATCAGCGCACTTGGAATCGTTCGGGACATTATCATGGGCCCAAACGTACTCCTCCCCAGCCACTCCTCCATAGCTTACAACATGTGTCGGTGTCGCTCCAGTGCCACTCTTTGCGTAAAGGGTCAGCACATCGTTGTAAAGAACCGACACCGGTATCGAGTGTTCCACAGTGGTCATGCCTACATTAGTTGGTTAGACAACGGTATACAGAGTGAAAGATGTGTTCAGCTCACCGTCGATGATATACGTCAAATCCCAATCATAATACCCACCTCCTTCCGGTACACACAACAGTCCCAGCTCTCGTCCCCTTTTGAGAAGTCTCTGTCTCGATGCGCTGGCAACGCCGTCAGTACACAGGTGGCAAGAAAGGGAATGGAACGCATACCGAGAAGACAACTGATAGTTCTTGTACGAGATCGCCGCAGGGCCTCCCTCCGCCTTGATGCGCATCAAGCAGGAGGTCGCTTCATCCATGTCGACAATTTCTTCGTGTATGCCCTTCCAGCTCCCACCGAACAGAGGCGAGCCAGTCGTGAGTGAGCGCGGGCCGACGAATTGACCGCTCTCGAGACGGCTGCGCTCGATGAAGGTGCTGACGGTGTCGGAACTCGGGCTGGGAAGGGAGTTGGGGATGAGGATGCAGAAAAAGAATGGGATGGAAGACGCACTTGTGCACAGTGGTGATACCATACGCAAGATGCGTGAGGAGTTCCCATGATTTCGCTGGATGGACGTCTAGGCAGCCACTCCAGTGGGCGTGGACATCGATGAAACCCGGTACGACAAAGCCTGACGGGACATCCTCCAGTCAACCACAAACGGAGTGTAGAGAGAGTACGCATACCACCATGGGCATCAACCTTCTTGGTGCCTTGAGGGACCTCAACATTCGACCCGATGGCTCTAATCACGCCCCCTTCCACTAACATCGTTCCATTGAGTATGAGGTCCCGCTCTGGGTCACCAGTCTCCATCGTGAGGATCGTGGCATTGACAGTGGCAAGGACACCAGACTGCCCTGATGCCGCCGCTTCCTGCTTGATTCGAGCGACGTCGGTCGAGTGCGAGACGTGCACCTCTTGGGCTTGTACCAACTCCTTCGTGCAGGCGATACCAAAGTTGAGTGTGTCAGACTTGATGGCCGTCTCGCACTGCTTGAGTTGAGAAACCTCAATCCAATAAATAGTAGGACCTAATCGGCGATTGTTAGCCACATACCAAAAATGCGGAAGGGATTCAGACTGACCGAAGAACCAAAACAGCCTCTTTCCATCCCCGCTCCACGCAAGGTCATGTCCTCCATGTGCACTCAGCCTCACCAGCCCCTCCGTCGCATTCCCTGGTTTAGCCCAGAGCTCCGAATTCGAACCAACCGGTGCCAAAAAGACATGCTGGAACTCCCTGAACGCAATCATCCCAGAGCTCGACAGGGCGATTTCGTTGGTCATCTTCCCAGAAATCAATGTATGCTGTCCAAACTCAGAAGCAGAGATATCGACGATGTACACCTTTTCCGCTTCTTGAACCTGAACCTGGTCAAGGCCAATGAACTTGAGCTGAACGCGGTCCGTCACGGCAGGGATGATCTTAGTAATGAAATGGACATTGGAGACAGTGGCTTTGGAGTCATGAAGGACGATGTTTCCGACATACAGACCCGGTGCAGCTGTAGCAACAGCAGACCCAGTCAGGGTATCTCCCTCATTCTTAATGAAAGCGATCTTGCGGTGCTCGGCACTAGGGCCGGAGGATATCGTCGCCGACTGGTATCGCCCAAACGCCATCCCATCCACTTGATACGCCACACCGGATATCAGGTCGCCAATTTCGAAACTCGTGAAGTTGGCGTCGGACCAGCGACCGTGCACAACGAGGGTGTTCGACCCCTCGACGAAGGACGGAGAGTAATACGGCGCCTTCGAATCCAATACCGGGACTCTGGTCAAGACCCCCGTGCGCAGATCCTGCACAACAGTAACACCAGCAGCCTGGAACACAGCCATGTCGCCCTTTTCGTCCACGCGAAGGTCGCGGAACGCATGCACGCGCATCTCGTCTTGGGTCTCCAGATCAACGAGGTCGATACCCCCAGTGAGCGTATCGGCGAGTTTCAGCTCGATGTGGGCGCGGAAGCGGATGGGGGTGGCTGAGCCGGCTGGGATGCGTTCGCCGAACGCGTTCACCGTGAGGGGGACGTTATAGATCTGGCCCGCCGCCCAGATGATGACCGCGTCGTCTGTGGGCGTGAAGGCGAAAGAGGGATAGGTGCCCATGGGTGCCCAGACGGTGGAGAGGTCGTACGACAAGCCATCGAATGCGTAGTGGATTGTCCCGGTTTCGAGGTCTCTAGGGAAGTGATCAATGAGGCGTCGGTGTGAGTCAAGTGAATTGGAGAGCATACTTGAGGACAAGAACCTCGTGGTCGCGTACGCGTCTTACGAACGCAAGCGTCCTCTTGTCGCGAGAGAGCTCAGGACGTGAGGCACCTCCCGGATATGCCTCTACAAGGAGAGTATCTTTCCCTGTGGTCATATTCCTAGAATGTATGGCGTACACCCCAGCATGGGCATCTTGTTCAAAGTCATCAATAATATGTCTGGAGAAAGCTTTTGTCCGCGCACATACCTTTGTTTTCGCCAATTATGTACGAATCGACTGCGTTCTTCGCGTAGATGAGAGTATCCTCCGATCTCCACAAGAATTGCTCTGGTCCAATTTGTTGGTTGTAGTAGTCGTCCACTGTCATACCGGGAGGGAGGGTGCGCCCCAGAATACGACGGCCGCTGTGGGCCTCTATCTGGCGATGCTCAGACAAGGAGGGAACGTCGTATTCCCATCCCTCCGAGGCGGCAAGGGTGATCTTGGAGGTGTACCACTTTGACGCGATGATCTTGGAACCGGAGGGATGGAAACGAGCGTCAGAGACCCAGCGGAAACTCTCGTTGGTTACGCGACGAGCTGGCAAGATGTCAGAGGACATTATACTACAAATGATTACCACGCACCATCTAGCCGTCCTTCACTAATGAGACGCCTCCGTCGCTGTTGCACATCCTCCTTCGCGCCCGTCGCCGATAACATGTCCTCATACCGCCTCTGCTTGACTACCCTGGCTATCTCTGGCCTCCTAACGTCCATCGCCGCACACCCCGACCACGGCATCACCCAGATGTTCTCCACGCCGAGCTCAGCGTCGCTCCTGAACACGATTCGGTCACCCTCGGGCGAGAAATGCGGGTCGGAGTCGTATGGCACTCCGAGCAGAATAGGGCGCGCAGTGTGGACTTTGCTGGACGCGTCGGATGATGGCAGACAGTACAGCTCGCCGAGCATGTCGAACACGATCTCTCCGCTAATGGGGTGGACGTCCAGTCTCAGCCATGTTCCCTCCTCGACATCGTACTCGAGTGTCCGCGGATACGGAAAGTCGGTGGAGATGTCCCAGGCTGTTTGTTGGCGGTACGGCCAGACGCTGTCCTGCCATTCATCGGCAGCGTCAACTTGATGTACTGTCGACTCAGTGGTGGTGATTGTGCAAATGAGAGAGAGCGCAGATGCGCAAAGTAGAATTATCAGGAATGAGCGTCGGGAGTGCAACAGCCTGGCAGAGACTGGCGAGGACCTCGGGGATTTCTCCATGGCCGTCGTCGCGAACGGCAGGAAAGCAGCACAAGTGTCATGGTGTATGCAGGTTAAGTAGGGAGGCGCTTATCTGGGTTATCGCGGCCCTGATTTCCCCTATCATTTGGGCGCTTATTTACTGGGTGAGCGTACGTCGACGGTTCTTGAAGACCTCTTGTCAACTACATACGACGACGACATACAACGACAGGCTCTGGAGAATGGCTTTCAATTCAGACTCTTCCAACGCCTAGGTTCGAAGTAACGAGCTCACCCCGCCGACGCCTAGCCCCACTTGGACCTCGACTCGTCGAGCTTGAATCCGAAGCCCAGGAACCGTCTTTGGATTAGTTATAGACCTCGATGCGAGGATCTATAACATGCTGAGTCTTCCTGGATGGTTTCGAGGGATGCGGGCTTGTTATCACTTGTTAAAATAATCACGGTAGAGTGTGGGCAAAGGCTCGGAGAGCCCTTGGGCCGGACACACTTCCGGGAAACCGAACGAGAGCTGGATAGAATTTGGAAATGTCCGTCAGAGCAGTTTATTGTCGATGTGAGTCTGAGAGAATTAGGTGTAACTTTGGACATGTGGCGCAACCTGGTTGGATGAGGGTGCCGAATGAGCAAGTAGCGAGTGTATGCGTGCTTGACATTATCGTGAGTGCAGACAATGACGGTCGAAAAGAGAGCTAACTGCATCACCGATCGAAGGCAGTTGCTCGACATCCTCGATACTGTCAGTCCTCTCGACAAGTGTAAGCATTCCAGTCAGTCATGATATACCATAGCAAATATTATAAAGATCCAAGTTATTTACAAGTCCGTTGCACTCATTCAGCATCCTCCTTTGCCTCCTCTTCTTTTGCTTCATCCTCCTTTGCTTCATCCTCTTTTGCCTCACCCTCCTTTGCCTCATCTTCCTTAGTGTCTTCCTTAGCCTCCTCGCCATCTCCAGGTGCCTGCTTGCTGCCCATGACAGTGGCATTCAACCTACCGACCGACCAAAAGTCAACAAAGTTCGCAAGAGCAGTCGCGGAACTCACGTCAACATGACCTGGACAGTCTCTTTCTCCCCGCCCTCCCCTTGCAGCTCGACAGCGAACCGCTTGGTGCCCTTCCAACCATAGCTACCCGTGCTGAACGTCGTCGCCGTGAGCGCAACAGTCGACAGGAACCCAGGATCCGCAGTGGCCGCCGGAACAGTCTCGTCGTCCGCAATGCTAGGAGGCGTATGCGTTACGTTAACGTGAAGAGGGAGCGCTCTGGATTTGAAGTTGGATGCTGAAAGGTTGGCCTGGGTAGCGCGTCAATGTTAGATTTGGTGGCAGCGACGGTGTACATACCTTGACGCCACCTCCGCGCTTGCCCTTCTTGCCCTTGCTAGCGGGACTGGTGCCGTTGTCGGTTTTCGCCGCCTTGCTCGCCCTCGTTGTGGGGCCCGAATCATCAGAGGCTCTCTTGGTTCCTACACCGCTGTCAGCGCCAAAGTCAAACTCGTTGCCAGATAGCGCTTACCGGCCATCGTTTATGAGGAGTGGAGGGTTGGACGTTCGGTGATGGTGGAGGTGTCCAAGGAAGTTGGTTCGACTTCAAGGAATTCAAATGTTTATATTGTCTAGGGGACGACATGACGTCACGCGACTGATTTACACCTGATCACCGTCACCGAACCGCGTCTCTGCGGATGGCGCACACCACCCGACAATGACATACGCTTTGTGGTGTTCATTGTCGTTGATAATTGAATTGGCTGCGAGCAAAGTATTGCCGACCGTGGCGGTCAGCGGGACATTTCAAAGATAAGTGTCCGAATCTGATTCGTTGACAAGGTGAGTTGTGGCGTGTTCTAGACTGTCACGCGTCTAGTTCAATCCTCAATGCTTACGGATACCAGGGACAAATTTAGCAGACATAGGCAGCATTTTGATTCTTCAGACTTTCAAGGCAAATTGCATTGTGCAGTGAGTCTTGTCTGAAAAGCTGTCTTGAGCGCGCCGGTGGTAGCACTAGGAGTCTAGGACCAATATTACGATAGGCTGAACCGAACCCGACGATATGACCGTTACTGCGTTGTACTAGACTAGGGAGACACCTCCCACGCATCAGGGACATCGTTTCCAACTCCCATACATCATGCATGAAGCTCGTATGTCTGATGTGTAGTGGCTCGTGTTCTTCTGAGTGAGGATATCTACCGCTGCCGAGGGCTTCATGGTTAAAAATGATGTTCGGTGCAGCGGTCCGCGCGTCGCATTCCTAGATGCACGATCGGCGATCGCGCGTTCTTAAGCACGTCTTAAACTTTCCATCGGCACCCCCCTCAAATTCTCCAGTCACATCGCGTCAGTCTCAAGTCTATACCCCAGTGTCTGACTAACTACACAATTATTTCTCCCCCGTCGGCTAACACAGCTAGGAGAGTCAATGAGTATCACAATGGAGAAGTATGACAAGTAAACCCGTCTTCTCGTGCGCCACATAGACGCCGTACCTGCGTACTCAGTAAGACCCCTTAGCTCAGCGGTAGAGTGTGTGATTCCAGCTAGGAAGATCCACAAGGCCATCCGTTCAAATCGGGTAGGGGTCATTCGTTTTGATAGTTTTATCCCGGAGAGTATTTACGCCACAATTGCTGTGGTTGCCATCGATGATCGCGCAATGCGCCAGTTTTTTTTTTTTTTTTTTTTTTAAGTCCGTTAAAATTTTGGCCATGTTTCTCCGCTTAAATACCAGTCACTCCTGCATTTGGAACCATGAGCGGCGCAGCTTGAGACTGCCATCCCAGCAACCCAAGCTAGGTTAGTATTCTTACATATCAAAAGGTAAATTTGAGTAGTTACTCGTTCTGAGAGCACAGGATTTCGGTTCAACACGCCGCAATTGTCGTCTTCTGCTGTGCCAGCGGGACTCGAAGCATCTCAGTTTACTAATCCAGCACGTCAAAAATTTCCTGGACAGTTCAATTATTCACAGCTAGTAGGTCAACGGCGAGATTCACCCTCAAATCTTCCAACAGCGGCCGAGTTCTCTCGTCTTCTCGTCTTCACCATCTCCTTCTTCGTGTCATGGGATCTACAATATTTGCCACTTAGACTCACGATGAGAAAGGTCGACCTCTTTGTGGCGAATCGAGCTCATCTGGCGTTTTGGAGAGCATGTATCCGGATTCTGCATTTGCCTCGATTTCTCCGCGCGCGTCTCACGCGGTGTAGCATTCAGCCTCCTTCCTCCCTAGCAACAGCGGTCTCTGTCCGCAATCCTTCCTCTATACCGTCGATGTCCATTGTAGCAGCTGCACCTTCCAACCTCTTCTCAAAGTGCCTGAAATTCTGGTCTGCGCCTGGGGCTGACGGTCTCTGTATCGTCGCGTCTGGATCCCACGCATCGGGTACGGTCACCGTGTCGCAGCGCGCCAGTCCTTCCAAATCCAAGGAAATCCGGACGAGCGTCCAGTTGTCATGTAGGGAGACTCACATGGACGCAATGAAACTGTGCACCGTCGCGGAGGTGGAAGATGGACAGCGGATCGAGATCAAGGCGCGTCTTTGCCACCTCATTATCGCGCACCGTCGTTTCTTATCGTGTTCAGACACCCAATTTCGACGACCCAACCGATACTACGCCGCGATTACAGATCCATGTCACCATTAGCTTTCCATCGAGTAACGACTTCGCAAAATCCTTGACGTTGATGTTGCCACACTTCGCCTGCCTCTTCAAGGGGCCGATGCACATCAAGACCATCAGCGCTCAGAAGCTGAGATCAATATATATCGAAGATGTATGCTTATCGCTAGTCCCTTTTTCTCGACTGACAATTCGCATTAGACCCTGCATTGCAATAAATTCCAGGGAACGACATCAGGAAACATTGTGGGCCGTCTTGTGGCAAAGACAGCACTGACGCTCAAGGCGGTCCACGGCGACATCAAGATTGAGGCCAAATTTCGTGCGCACAAGAATACCCACAAGAAGGACGGCATTTCTGTTCGCCTACGAAGCCAAAGCGGGTAGGTCTACTTGTGTCTGAGCCCCGACCTCCTCTCATTTCTTCTCTTTAGAAAGATCACGGCGGTGCTAAACTGCCATCGCACCGAGCCGTACCGCATTGACGTGGACGCCACATCTTCCAAACGTCCGATCAAGCTAAATCTCAACGGTATGACAGGAGATCCAGAGCTGCATCTCATGACTGCCACCGCAAACGCTAGCGCGACTGTGATGCTTCCACGTACCTTCTTAGGAGAATTTTCCTTGAGTTCAGAGGGCAACAAGCCGGCTGTACAGTTACGCCATTCCGATGATAGGTCTGCGCAAATTCATTCCTCGCGGGAGGAAAGTGTGGCCAAGGCATGGGGAACCGTAGGGATGCGTTCGACGGACGGTCTAGGAATGGGCAACGTGAAGATCATTGCCCACCAGGGGAGCGCCAGGCTTGTTATCTGAATAACACGATGTACAGTCAGAGATACACTACACTATGTACACTATGATCTGCAGTATTGTATGATAAATAAACTTAATTATACTTGTACAACTCAATCTTCACAACGAACTCGAAATATAATGCGTACGGTACCTCTAAGTCCGCGCTGGCATTGGTTTTGGAACGCCCATCAAGAACTCCTTGCAGGTGAGGAGGTGGGTGTCTATGTGGGCCTTTGGAATGATTTGGCAATATGTGTGGCCTCTGATTGACTCGGGTATCACAATGACATCGCTTCGATTGAAGGTCTCCAGACGATGCTGCCCTATCAAATGGTGGCGAAGTGCTGTAGCCTTGACGGGCTTCAGAACCTTTCCTGTCAGACGTTCGAAGAAATTGCAGTGAATAGGAGGACCGCCATTGGCGCCGTGCATCTTATGCGCGCAATAAAGCCTCCAACTGCGGCGTTCCAGCTGGACCATGACATCCACATTGGGAGAGCCACAGTTGGGCTCGCGCGTTAACCAGAAGCTTGGTTCTTGGCCGAAGGGATACGGTCGAGGGTGCTTTTCGGCTGCGTGATGGACCTGGAAGGTAGTGAGGAAAAAGGCGAGGGCATACAGAGAGGTGGACTTACAGCGTCCAACCATGTCATAACGCGACATTCTGGCTGGAGGTTGTGAAGTACACAGGTCCTGCACAGATAACCTGGACAGATGCCGTTCATAAGGGTAGTCTTGCACTCATCCGGATGCCAAAGTGAGGCGTCCCGAGGGAAGGTGGCGAATTCGGGAGTGAAGACAATCCGAGGCCAGTCTATGACGAGGTCAGCTGTCTTCACAACACGACGAACAGGATGAACCCACGGTAATGTGTCATGCTTTGGATGAGACCCTTGACAATCTCCTCCGCGCCAGGATACAAGCGGAATCTTTTGACTGGCTTGTTCCATGAACGGGGACCGCCAGTTTCCTCAATCGGCAGTTGGCAATGGGGGGACGACCACATCGCATCGCACCAATGGGTGATCACTCTGGGATAGGTGACCGGATCCTTACAAAAAGTGCACTGAAAGACGGTTTTGGCGAGGAAGAGTGAATCCATATCGGCGTTTGGGTCGTTCTCCCGGACCAAGTCAAGTAAACCCGCCTTCTTCTTCACGAGCCATTCCTTGAAGAGTTGTGGAAAGCAGTCGAATACCGGCTGGAACATTTCCATCTTTGGGGATTCGGTGGGTCCAAGATTGTCGACGACCTCTCGGAACTCGGGGATGTCAAGTATCTCGTCGGGACTGGGGATGAACAGATCCAGAGGGGCTTCAGTTTCAAAAGCGACGATTGTTTGGTGGTGTGACTGCTCGCTCAAGAGTTCTCTGATGCAGTCGCGGTGAAGGTCACGAAGAATCGGCAGGAGGTCCAAGTACTGGAAACATTGCTCTGCGTACTCCAGCGACTTGAGCACTCTGTCTTTGATGCGTGCCCATTCTATAGCCGGGTCAGCAGGAAGCATAGCATCAGTGAGCGAGGACACTTACCTATGTCATCAATATCTTCAGGAAAGTCAATGAAGGAAAAGCCTTTCGTATTATGGAAATCGATCTTCTCGGGAGTCTTTGCGTATGGCGTATCCTTGATATGTTCATTTAGACTATGAGGGCGATCAATTTCACGAGTAAGTATTTGTCGCGATATATGGACTCACTACCGCCAGCGATTCCAAGCACGAGCATGTCTCTTCTCGTGTATGTTATTGGAGAGAAGCTCATATGCTTCCCATTGCTGATCGGCTTGCTCAGGAAAGCTGGACAGCAAGATTCGACAGGAACACTTACATCGTTAATCGTGTCGTTGATAGTTTTCCAGGGAGCCATCACCTTTTTCGCATCATACCAATCAGGAGGTAAAGTAGGTCGCATTTCTCGATACCATCGTGCCATTTGCTTGGCTCGAGGGAGAAAGTATGCGCGTGCAGCTGTTTTGGAATGTCAGAGAGCTGGCAAACGTTGAGAGGGGACAAGCTCACAATCTGGGTCGTCGCTCTCCAATCGAGAGAATATGTAAGGATGTAGGTCCAGTGGTATATCAGCAGTCTCGCTGCCAGGTTGAGACAGTGCCGAACGAGGTACGAAACTAGTATGGACTAAGTCAAGACTATCGTATTGATTGACTGGCGCAACTCACCCTTCAGTGAGACAATTGTGACAGATCCATGTATCTCCAAGCGGATAGACTTGAAGGCGATCTTCAGCTCCGCAATCTGGTTGCTAAAGATGGAGGTAAACACACGCGCAGTGGAATGCAGTAGCTCAACTCACCCCACAGACTCTCTCGTACAGGAATCTGGAGGCCCAATAGTGGAACTGCCTGCCAAGTCGTTCCGTGTCCTCATCTGGACGGCCGTACAGAAGGATGTCCTCGAGATAACGGGGTCTTAAGAACGACTTCGGGCCATCCCAATCCAAACTGAGGTCGAAACCCTCGATTTGGTGTAGTGCAGACTTCCAGGGTACGCCGTCACTGTCATCAACAAGGAAGAGCCTCAGCTTGCGGCATGTGCGCGCCAAATTGACCAGATCGTAAGGCCCTAAGAGGGAGAAGATCTGGAGCGAACGGATTAGGTTGGAATTGAGGGGGATATGAATCTGCTCTTGCCTTGTCTAGCAGCCTTTTCTGGAGACACTGTAGTTTCGGTACAGGAGCATACGGGGTCGCGCCATGAGGTTCTTCACCGCTACGGCGGCGTTTGCGTTGCGGTTCGTCGTTTGTGGGGGAGGACGAGCGTGAGCGGCGGGGCATCGTGGTTGAGGTTTACAGGGAAACGCGAGTCGGATGAAGTTGCCATTCTTTATACGATAATGCAGACAAAAGAGTCCCGAATGAGCGAACAAAAGAGACCCGGGAGAGGCCCAAGTTCGATCAGACAGTGGATGCGGCACTCGGTCCGATTGATCCGATGAGCGGGTCGCTTCATTGACTGTCGTTGTGAACTCAACGAAATTACAGATAGTTTCCAAGGTTCGGATGGAGACCGCTTTGTGCTATGTGCCAGATGACATGCTCGCAGCGGGAGCGGCGAGTGCTCTTAACTGGCTGCAGTTGGGCGGTTGGGCGGTGTCACATGCGCCACAACGAGCGAATTTCAATTTGCTCCATTGTCTGCTTTTAGTATCCCTTGGTTTCTCTTGTTCACCCCCCTTGGGCCCATATGAAATAACTCAGCTGAAGTAGCGATTTGAAACCCCCAATACCGCCTCGACAGTCAGACAGAGCACTGAGCTTGTCATGTCGCGCTACTCAATTCCGTAACTTATGTCCCCGTTCGGTAGGTCGCATTCTGCAATGGTATACAGACGACGTGTATTCCAGAGTGAACGATACAAGTGACATAGTTACACAGACAGCAAATACAGAAAGAAATACAGAGAGCAATGAAAATAGGGCATACAGGCCGACAAACCCTTCTGTTCATGTAAAATCACACACACCCAACTCCCTCACCTTCCAATGGTCGTTGCCCAAATACTCCAACCCCCCAAAGATCGTACGCCCACACAACAAATCCACCCTCGTCGGTCCCTTCCCCGCCTCTTCAACCGGGTTCGGCGAGTTTGCAATTCGCCACTGGTACGCCTTCGTAAATGCCTCGGACGCAACCAGGTCCTTGAACTTGTCCAACATCGCAGGCCCCAGCGGGACCCTGTACGCCTTATACAACGCATCCAGCACCTCCACCGCTTCGACGGTCTCGAAATTCGGGAACGTGGTCATCGTCACCTTGTACCACTCATCCGAGATGTACGACGGGCAGTGGATGACCATGCGCTTGATGTTGGTGTGCGTCGACGCGTTGGCGCTCATCTCTGCCTCTTCTATGGGCACGTAGGTGTTGTAGTGGGGGTGCCAGCGCACGCGAAAACGACCCCGATCTTGTGGATTGAATGCAATGTTGATCTTGTATTCGTATTGGTTCGTGCGTCGACCTGTGGCGTCCTTGAGGAGGCGTCGACTGAGGCAGGGGACAAGGGCGATATGCTCTGCTTTGACGGGCTCTGCGAGGATGAGGATGTCAGCGACTATGAAAGGGATAATGGGATACTCACCAACGAAAGCATTGGGGAACTGCGACATAGATTGTGAGACGTGCCTCTGAGAGGTTGACGGATGACGAACAGCCGGTTGTGCATAACCGTTGTACGATACAGGGAACGGAGCCTGGTAGTTGGCGGAAGGAAGGGGCCGAGGAACGGTGGGCTGTCGATCTGGGGGATGGGGGTCATCAAACGATGGATCCAATCCGGAGGTGGCGTGAGAAGCTCACAAGCGTTTGACTGGTTCTTCTGCATTTGCCTTTGCGCCGCCGTCTGGGCATCTCGGGCTGCTCTCTCTTTTTGCATTCGTTCTATTTCAGCAAACGTTTGAGTACGTGGCGCCTCGTTGTAGTAGTTATTCGGCTCTACAAAGGTTACCACGTCATATTGAATAGGCGCCCAGCCACGACTTGGACTTACGGTTGGTCGGTCTTAATATGCCTTTCGCAGGTCCTGTGGAGCTTTGAGAGGAGAATCCAGAGCAGGAAGGAGATAACACACTGTGAGCCTGAGTGTCTGCGTTCGTACCAGAGGTTGTGCCAGAACCTAACAAAAAAAGTTGACAGGCGCCACGGACGGCCTTTGAGGTGGCTCACCAGTTGGATGCTTCAAAATGCCTTTGCGCGGTTCTACAAACTATGAGACCTTGCTGAACACAATAAAGGTAATGACTTACGGGGCCGATAAGCAGATGGAGCCAGTTCCCGTCTTGGTGTTAATTGCCCAGAATGGCCTTGAGAGTGTATTAGAGACGCAGGGGGGGAACGGACCGTCAGCTCACTGGCTGCCATCATAGCCGCTGGCATTGGAGGGATGAAAGGCTGCATGCGTCGGCCTTGCGGTTAAGAGTGCGACCAAAGGTTATTTCGTGAAGATGGTCGGAGGGAGAGGGGCGAGCGCCTCCCAAGTCACGGAGAGAAGAGTATCAACACGAGTTGATGCCTGACTGGATGAATACATGTCAATCGCTTCTCTTCACATGGTGGGTCCTATCTCGTCCAATCCTCCGACGTGCCATTTTCGTCGTGCACTTCAGATCGATACCTGCACCCCTACAAGCCCTGCAGAGTGCCTTCCGAACGCTAAAATTCAAGTGATGTTGATGTTGGGATCCCCGAGTGCCGGATCGATGCGTGTCGTTCCTTAAGCGCGTGTGAGCCTGTGGGCGCTTAAGCATCCACGCGCAAGGGATGACTGCATTGATCATGCTTACCAGATGCTTACTCGGTGATAGAGACGCTGTTGAAAGGCAGGTCGGACCCCAACATTTGGGGCATATCACCCCGCGAGCAAAGGGGAGTAGTAAAACGCCTCGAGGTGATGGTGGTGGGTCCAATTGAGCCACAAAGCAGAGCTGGTGACCCGGTTCTCGACGGTACTAGTTGTTCCATTCATCGTTCGTCGAAATTCGTGCCAAAGTCTAGCTTGATAGCAGCGCCAAAGCCTAGCCTGATAGCGGATCTAACCTTGAGGCGAGTCGGATGCTGTGAGCGATCCATGGCTATCGGAGGCGGAGGTGAACAGGTGTCATTATCGCGGGATGCCAGTGAATATCGTTACCTCTGATGACAACTGGTCCAATCGAGAAACTGAGCGAAGGCCAACGTGCGAGTGCTTGGGATATGGAGGAGTCGGGTCGAATGTTTAACGTCAAGTCAATACAAATTACGTCTCTTGCGGAGGGAGGACTCAAAGCAGGCGGAAGGCAAGTGTCATTTCGAGTCCAGAACAAAGCAGTCGCGCGCCGTCATCCGCTTGGTTCGACGGGCTGTCGCAACCACAGATCGTGGTTGCTGTTCAAGGCTGTAGCGGCTCAAACTCCGCTACAGTATTGTGCTTACGTGAGCATAGCATCTCTTCTTTCGGCCACCACTTGGCGAGCGCGTCAAAACATTCTCGTCGTTGACCAACGCGTCTCACAAGCCCCAGGAACTGTGCTCCCCAGCGACTTTTTCAACTTTGTTCGTCTTGTGCCGAATTGCCTCGCAATATCTTAACAGTGGCAAATTTGTACCGCTCTTTGAATGGCTATTATCCGGCTACGCATCATGACTTGGTCTACACACTGAGGTTTTGCAGTATCTTGATGGTGTCTTCGCTGAATTGCACAACCGTTACATCCGAGACGACGGTGGCATACGTTTACGAAGAGGTTGATATTAGCACGTCAACTGTCTACCCACAGTCTCCGATATGCATCTCCACAAAAGGTCTCATATCACTTGGCTAATCCCTACCAACGAAGGACCTAAGTTCACAGGTCTAGGACCTCGATTATTGCGTTGTTAGTCATCTTTCTGTCTTCTCACTACTCAATCTGATGTGTTCTGATGTAGCTCGAGCTCGGCTCCGAGTCTCATCATGTTCGGAGCAGGGCTTGATCGATGCCAGTTACCTTCGCCAATGAAGGTGTGCAAGCAGCGAGATCGCGTCGTATGCGGTAGCGCTCAGAACACACACAGAGGTGCACGAGCCTGGATAGCGATGTGCGTGGAAGTTGATGATTTCCAAGCCTCGAGAGTCAGCCTCGCCGATGGGGACTGGAAAAATGTTACGGTCCGGGTCATGTTAAGGAGTCTGAAAAAGCAAGGGAACACTTCGAGCTCGACTACTTAGTGTGATCACGAGTGCGAGCGGGGAGAGAAGTGGCCCGCCAGTCGTACGCTGAAAAGACGCCTACGTAGGGTTTAACAGATACGCGTCGCCGTCCCCGCAAGATGGATCCGTAGAGTCAGAGCTCTCAACTCCGCGGAGCATTCATTGAGGAAGTCTCGGTGTAACTTGAAGGCCTCGATCGATCATGATCAGGCTGATTTCGACTACACTACTTGACGCCACATTCCTGCGTATCTGTGTCAGAGCTATGGGCCGAGCCGTGGAATATCAAACTATTGGTACATATGAGCAGGGGAGAAAGCTGACTAGAGCAAAACAAAAGAATAGATGGTAGTATACATTGGTAGGGAGACTGGGTAAATCAGAGCCATTCCTTCCTCAAGCACTTTGCGATCTCTCCGCAATTGCCGCACTTCCGAGGCTCCGACTCGTACGCCTTTGGATCGAACTCATTGAAGTGGTCGATGGGGTGGCGATCGCCTTTGTAGGACCTTCCAGTCCGCGAGCTCATATGATACCATTGAGGCTCTAGGAGAGGGTCAATCCGCAGTCGAAAACGCGCCAGTTCGAGTAAACTGACCCATTTCACAATACTTTCTGCCAAAGTTGGAGGTTTCGCAATAGCACGAGCCTGGTCGCGGTCAACTTAGGGTGCCAGGCAAGAGCGGTCGCGACATACCTCGGCTATGGTGGCAAGCGCAGCTCTCGCAAGCAATGTATCCACAGTCAGGGCACTCCTCCTCGTCGTATCTCTCGTCAGAACGAAACTTCACGTTGCAGCCAGTGCAGTGGGTCTTGGGCGGCTTCGTCTTTGGTTTCGCCGCTTCCCTCGCCTCGTGAGCCTCGTTGATCTCGCGCAACTTGGCGTTCATAGCGCACGCCTTCTTGTGGTTCGACCAGTCCGCCTTTTGACATTTTTCCGAGCTGGAACGACACTAGATTAGCAGGCAGAGAGTGGGGAAGAAGGCAGTTTACCAGTAGTAAGCGTATTTACAGGCCGAGCACTGCTTATCAGCAGGCTTGAGGGACATGCAGCTTTCGGCTTCGCAGACAGGCATGATGATGGAGTGAAGCTAACCTGAATTGAGCCGCCACACGCGACAAGTCACGACACGTGCTACGTGACAACTGGTCAAGGTTCAATACGCCTGGTGAACCCGGCTCTAGTACGAGCGAAGACAGGGGACCGACTCAGAGTGAGCACTGAGCAAGCGGCAGGCCGTTGGCATACACTGCTGGACTCACAGTGCTGTCAGGCTAACTTGCTGACATATGTATAGGGATATCATTTCCTCTCCTCCATATGAAAGAGATCTCATTGTACTATATTTCCTAACAACCGATACACTGGACCTCAGATGTCTGCCACCTCCAAAAACCATGACTCAAGTGAAAGGAAGCGCCGTTTTCATTCAATCACACTCGAGAAAAACCTCATCCCAAGTAACATGAAAATCATCACCCAAGACCATCACCTAAAGCCGGGCCAGAAAAGTACGCCTCGAACTCATCCCAAGGGCCAGGCGTCCACCAGCCCGACGGCTGCACACCCCAATTCAGCGCCGAGTCATCCAAATCCCATCCCAGTCCCGGTTGCTGTTGCTGTATGCCCGAGGCCAAGTCTAAGCCCGAGTCCGCATCATCATCCGACTGCTTGCGTTTGTTCCCCTTGTTGTTGTCCGGGACCTTCAGGAGCACGAACACCTCTCTGATCACATCACTGTGGAATTTCTCCGTGAATAGGTAGGATGGGGAAGACGGAGGGTAAGGGGACGTACTGATACCTCCCAGCGATCTGCCACCGCCCTTCGTGGCTCTTCAACACCTCCATCATCTTGTGCACTTCGTTCAAATCCCGCGGTGTCGCCAACTGCGCGTCTGCCGCGTTCATCAGCAGCACGATGGACGCGTGCAGGATCGCGGCGAACGCGGTGGACGTGGGTACGGTGCCGAAGGCGCGATGGTACACATCGAGGACATGTGAGCATGAACGCGCAGCGTTGGAGCACACGGCTACGCTCGTGAAGGACGCATTTTCCCCTCTGATGAAAGGGCGGTGGATCTGGATTTGGACCCAGTAGTACGTCGTGTAGATGGTCGCTGAGGGTGGGGAGGGGAGGTGGGGGTCCCAGCGTACTATACACGCGACTTGTCATTAGGGGGAGAAAGTGAAAGAGAAAGGAAGAGGTGAGACGCACGATGGTCGGGAAGGGTGTCGAACCACTTGTTCAGCGCCGAGTCCAGTTCTACCACCACGTTGTGGCCCCATTCGACTGTGGAGAGCGCGTCCCAGAACTCGGAACGCTTGATGGAGTAGATCGTCCCTTGTGCAAAGCTGTATATCTCCAACAATTTGATGAGTGATACCCATTCCGTGACAAGTGAGGGTATGCCTGCGGGTTGCACCCACGGCTGGGTGGGATCAGCCAGCAATTCGCCGGGCCAACACTCATCGTCGACTTCGAGAGGGTATTGAGCATCGAACCTGCATTCGGCATGAGCCACGGACTTGAACCGAAGGACTCAGACTTACTCATCTGAGTTCGTAGTACGCATACGCCCAAACATCGACGCCGAGTACACGTCAACCGTAATGAGCGCCCACCACGCCCTAGTCAGCGACTCGTCCAGCGGCGTCCACGCCTCCCCAACCCTCCTCCGCTTCCTGTGCACACCCATATCCTGCGCCAGCCGAATCCCCAGCCCAATAAGGAACCAACACTGGTCCGCCTTGCTCAATCCATACATGTACATCACCATCAGCGGCACGAGCTGCAGATCCCACAAACACCCCGGCGCGGTGAAGGTTACCGGGTCGATGGGGCGCAGCTGGCGATACCACTCCCACCCCGCCTCTAGCTCCAAGTCTGAGGACTCGAAGTCGCGCGAGGCGACGGCGCACACCCCGAGGACGACGAGCCCGAACTCGCGCGAGGCGTGGTGCACGCCGTGGGCGATGTCTCTCCGGAAGGAGGGCCCGTGGATAAGACACACGCGGCGGTTCATCCCCTCCAGGAACACCGTCACCAGCGCGTCGATGAGGGCCAGGGGCGGGAACACGAGGGGCGGGAGCTTGAGGTGGGAAACCGTCTGCCAAGGGGGCTCAGTCCAGTATTCCGGCCTCCGGAGGCTAGTAGGACGGGGATCGATGTTCTCCTTGAGGTCAAAAGCGGTGAAGATGAAGTTGGTGTCTTTAGCGGCGCCGTAGTGGCTGTTCTTGGTCGAGAGGGTGAGTCTGCTCATTGGGCCTTCCATGGTTTGGACAGAGGATTTCTCCGACTCTTCTAGGGATGAATGGACTTGAGTCTGCTCTAGTTGCGCCACTCTGTCCTCCAGCGCGCGTGCGTAACGCGCTAGTTCGATCAACAAGGGCTTGGTCACTCGGCTGTCTTTTGGAACAACATATGGCGTGGTCGTCGACAGGATTGCGGAGATATGGACTTGGATATCTTCGCTAGAATCCCAGGAAGATGTGGGAATTGCGCCACTCTGAGAGTTTGCGTGATTCAGACTCAGAGTGAATTCAGGAGGCAGGATGGAATATGTACTCACCTTCCTAGATTTGGCGGCGATGTGTGTGCATTCCGTACCGAACGCTTGACAGTTCGAGCACTTGGCTCCGGGACTTTCTGCACTGTCGCCTGAAGAGGGGTTTGAGAGGTATGTAAGTATGAGACCAATCAGCTTCGCTTACACGCTTTCTTCCTCACCCGACAACTGTCGCAAGCGCCTTGCAGTCTGCGTTTCTTCAAGCCGTCCATATGTGATCGAGTCCGAGTATGTATACCTGGCGTCGCGTATTTATTCGCTGCGCAAGGTGGTCAAACACGTCGCCAGACGCGCAGTACAACGAGATGGACATGGTGGGAGGTGATGAAACTCAGCGAGATCACCGCGAGCCGTGGCAGGCGGGTGTAAGCAGGTATTACGTGGGAGCTGGGTGTTACCTCTTACTCGGTATCGTGTGCTCAATCTGAGTCTCTGTCTGAGTCTCCATTGCGGAGCAAGATTGGCTGACCCAAGAGCTATATATTGTCACTCATGTATACATTCTCAGAACCAAGTTCAATGAGATGGAGATAACATCAAATGGTGTAGCGGAAATCTGGATGTCGGTCACCAAGTTCTATCCACGCACGAAGGCCTCCGTCGCCCTTACCCTCGTCACCATCCATGTAAGGCGCCAGTATCTGAGCGCGATCTCTTCGCTTACGCTCATTCATTCGGCTGAGGTATAGAGCGTTGACACCGCTTCCAACCATAACCAGTGCGCAACTAAACAAGCAATTCAAGATCAACGCAAAGCATGCGAGATTCCATGACTTACAATACTAAATTCACGATTGTAGTCTTGACGAATCTCGGTCCTTCCTTCGTGGGATACAGCCAAGTGCTAGTGATACCACCCTAGATGACGGTGTAGGTCAACTACTGACAGCAAACAGGTAGGTAGGTAGGTACTCACGGAGTTGGTAGCGATGAACCCGACGGCAATACTGGTTGCGCGCCGATAGTAGGGCTCAGAATTGTTGGCCATCCAAGCGGACATAACAGGTGCAGTCGCGTACACCCCTGGTACACTGAAGAACATAGATCCGTACTTTGTGAACTTGTGATCAGAACCTACAGGCGTTGAGCGACGAAATTTAGACGCATGATACAGATGAAAAATATGTACCTAGAAATATGGCGAAACCAATCACGCCAAGCAAAGAGATCATAGCAGTGGGTAGAGCTCGAGCGTTGTAACGATCGGCAAAATATGCAGAGAACAGCGTAACTTGTGAAGTAGTCAGGGTTCAACTTGAAGGGACAGGTCCAATATGTGCTGAAAACATACCGAAAAATCCGGCAGCAAACGGTCCGACACTGAGAAGCTGGGTTTTGGTGGCACTGAACCCAAGTTGTCTGACAATGGAGGGAAGGAAGAGACCTAGTCCATAGAGCGTTGTTCCGGCAAAGTAGAACATGATGAAGACCATGATAACGTGAGGCGAGCGGAGGGAGTGCAATACTTCTTTGAAGCTGAAATGATCTGCAGGATTGATTGATGGTCGGTCGACTTCGAGTCGTCGAAGGAGAATTCTAAGCAGACATGGAAATCAGTCAGTATTTGAACAGACTTGGGATTCTGCCTACTTTTTCTGATTGTCTGAGAGGAAGAGAACTTCGCCAGGACTTGAAGGTACCAGGAGGAAGCCGAGTAGCCCCATGAGAACACTGAAAATCCCTTCCTGTGATGGTTTCTCCGACTCAGCTTCGGAGAGAATAGACAACGCAGAAGTAACATACAAGGATGAAGATCCACGACCAGCCTGCTTTGTTTCCTATACCATCCATGTTCTGGATGGCCGCTGCGAGCAAGCCGGAGAAAGCGCCAGAAAGCTGCTGTGCGTCAGGCAAAGTACACCCACTAGAATAAACAATCACGAACAGAAGCGGACGAAAAGAAAATGGCAACTCTGGAGGGAGGCGGTAAGGACTTGCTTCAAAGCCGAACTTTCAACCGAAATGCGTACCTGAGCGAGAGCTCCGCGCGAGTATAAAATCCTGACAAATAGAGGACGATGCCCGGGAACATGGGGCCCTCTACAAGCCCGAGCACTGCTCTTACCGCGACAAGACCGGCATACGAGGTCACAAGGCCTTGAAGTTGATAATATCTCTTAGCATCATCACACAGGGTGATCGACTAATCGCACCTTGTAAAGTAACGATGACACCCCAAACGGTGAGGAGGGCAGGCATCAGGTATTTTGGTCCAATTTTGCGCAGGAGAAGGTTGGCGGGGAGTTCGGCAAAGATGTACGGTCTGAAAGGTAACGGTGGTAAGCACGGTGTAGAGCGGACGTATGAGAATACGAACACGAAGAGCACGGTTACACATATTTGATACTGGTGATCCGTAAGACCGAGGTCGGCCTGAAGGCCAGCGACACGAGCATTGCCTGTGATTGATGTGAGGGTGCAGAAAACAAATAGACAAATAGGCCGACCAATGTTTGCGCGATCCTAAATGCTGGAGCATGAGCTCTAAGAATGCTGGAGTCAACGGACAGACATACCAGGAAGGACAAGAGGTAGAACATTGTCATAACAGGCAAGATGGCATAGTCGAGCTTTCGAACAGCCCTCCTCTCGAGTTCCTTCTCCTCCGGAGTAAGCTCTGCAACAAATGGTATGGACGAGCGAGACTCTTCCTTCGACAGGGACATTGTGGAAGGGAAGGAAGAAACGACTTGATTTGTTTATGGGCTCTGATATCTTTTTGAGCATGCCCACATCGCGCGTGATCTCCGAAGCACCACTTTTTTGTAAGGCACGACAGCGTATAGGCCATAGCTCCTTGGGACATCAGTTCATCGGAGATTTCACCGTCGGTCTGATGCGTTTGTAGGTACACCGTACAGGTGGGTAGAGAGGGTGGTGCCCACCTCCTGATGGTGGTAGTGAACGCGTGAACGCGATTCTCACCTCACGACTGGTAGGCTGAGAGTTCCAGACATGGTGCAGAGATCATACAGACACTAGGAGCCTGTACGATGTTGTCGCTACGCGTGGGTCCCAGTTCCTAGAGAAGCAAAGTGGTGTAAGATTGAAGAATCATGATGTTATGTCGCTCGCATCAATATACCGGTTGAAGCCGTCGTTTCTTCATCGCCGTAGAAGATGAGTTCACGAAGTTGTGGCTGTATTGGGAGATTCCCTGGCACACCCTGGTGCCTTTGAGCATCTCAATGTCCAAACTAGAGAATGTGTAGATGGGCGCTGAAAGTGGTTGCAGTCGCCAAGTTTCAACGGTAAGTCGTTCGCCCGGATTGGCCGAGCTAGAAGATAGTGGCGTCAGCATTGTGTCCTCCTACATAGTCCACCACATATGACCTGCCAAGTTTTCAGTACTGTCGCGGGACAATGCCGACAAAATGGGTCGAAAGCTCGGAGTAAAGCAGAGATGAGATCGAACTCGCGCTGCTATTCTAAATTTGACTGTCCGAGTCGGCAACTGCTAAGGTCCGAAAGAATTGGCGCCAACACATTTTCTCAGGCCGCAAAGAGAAGAGGGACTGGAAGTTCGCTGAAAGAGAGGTTCCAATAGTAGTCCAGGATGACGGTAGGAGCGCAAGTGCCGAATGTGGAAGATTTGCGGGATTGCCGCCGATCACCTGGGTCCTGACACCCTTTCTATCCTCCACCTTCAACGACTTCGACATACCTCATCCCGCGCCGCCGTTGCAACCATGCACCGCTGTGACCTCGAAGTGACCGAACCCGACAGGAACGCTGTATCGCTATCAAGCTCTCCTCGTCAAGACTCACAGTCATGAGTTGAAAGTTCATCTCATTCCAATCTTTGGGCCGCCGTCGCCTCAGATCCCGCACTACTCGGGAGTAAAACACCTGCGCGTTCTCCGAATCACTACGGTGATGCCACTCTCGGGCAATGCTGGTAGCCTGGCGTTCGAGAAGGCAATCAAAACGACGAAGGACGTTCGCATCATCGCTCGTCTACCAACGCTCTGTCACACGTCTCGGTCTATACATCCTATGTTGACCTTGACTTGCATATCCTCGGCCGAGTCTACAGCCATTACGTCTCACGGACGCCACGGTTTCAAGATGCGTCTACATTTCTTCGAAATGACTTGGTTCCTTGCCTGCTGAACACAATCGCCCGTTACGCACATCTATACACGCATGATTAAGACGGACCACATGTACAGTCAATGGACCAGCTGCACTGAGAAGCCCGCCGGTGGGCCCGTTCAGCGACCCGTGAACGCGACACCGTTACAGCGAGTCTGCCAGTTTCGGTCTGCCTTCACAAGTCAGTCTTTGTCAGTCAGCATGATGTCGACAGCCCAACAGAGTCTCTGCATAATATTGATTGAATCCTACAGTCAACACGGATAGCCCGTCGGTGTCGTACACACCAAGCGGGTTACACGGCCACAGTTGCCGTCTTGTATATCGACTCTTGATTGAACCAGCAATGACCATACCAGTTTCGACGGCGCAACTGGTTGGTACATTTCTAGAGGTGCTTGGCTACGGTGAATATCTGTTTCTCTGCTTTTGGGTTCGTTTCTTATGCTTCCGTGTCAAGGTGTATACCTCGTTGTCCTTCCACGATGTGTCAAGATTCTTTGGAGGAAGTGGGGGGACGTCTCGAGTATCCCCCAGGTGTACTTTTCTGTCACCATGCTCATAACGTTCCTCCTCATCACGACGGTCAGTAGGATTTCACAACGCTCTTTCCTCCTACTCACGCGCTCGATCTACAAAGCACGTTATTGTCGACCTGACACGGGCATTGCAAGCCTTTACCGGCAACCTGGACACTGGTGGCGCAGCAGAGCTGTATTACGCAAAAGCTAACACATCTCTCACTATCGTCAAGACTGCGTCCTATGTCTCTGTAACACTCATAGCAGATCTCCTGCTTGTGAGTGACTTCAAGTCGAGTATTTCCACGCAAGGATCTCACCGAAGTTCTCAAGATATTCCGCACATCCCTTGTTCATTCCCGTAGGTGGTCGGTGTTGATCATGCCTATGCTTTTGTTCGGTGTCGACCTTGGTGAGGGCAAGACTACTCCTCGTGGATCTTGTTGATTGTCATCGCTTGTAGCAATGTCTATCTGGTTTATGTGGTCAATAGGCGAGGCCGACCCCGAAAGCAGTGTTCTTCATTCGACAGCTTTTGACCGTTCCAAGTATTTCTTCATCGCTACTCTAGTTTTGAACTGGTATTGCACAGGTACGTCGCTCTCTCACTTTCTCGGATCTGTCGACTCAATCACCGTCAAATCAGCCAGTATTGCCTACAGGATACGGTCTATAGACCGCATACTAAGCAACGCGTCCACGTATCGTCTCGGCGGCGGCGGCTATAGCGCATTCCCCATCATCCTGGAAAGCGGTATGCAGGAATACATCTACTGAAAGAACTCATCGCTTCTATTCCGCGGCCTTGGTATGCTTGATATCAACATGCGTGGCGGACAGTTCGATCTTTTTCTTTTTCCTCAACTCCGTAAGTCTCATACTTCGATGGAGACGACGTTCGCTTACGAGGACCTTCGGCCAGATGCCGCCCCTTATTGTGCGTCCTACGCGCCTGTTCATCGCTTATACCCAAATGCATTCAACAGGGATCGGTCTTCTCGTGTGTCATTCTACGCAGCGCGATGGACACAAGACGCTTCGATCAAGTCACCACACATCTTGGGGACGTATCCGGCAATAGCATCAGAGGTGCCAGAAGAAGACCAGGCGAGCAGACGTCTGGCCATGGTGTGCATATCCATCTTGAACGGGTCATTCATCAGCAATCGTCGCCGACGGGAGATTCAGTGAAGAGCCTCTCTGTCGTTTAGTTTGTGCTTTGTACCATGTCATTCGTTTACGACTGTCATTCGGACTTGAGGACGTCGGGGTAATTTAAATTATCCTAGAAACACCTGGTATAACTCGAATGTTAATAAGCGCCACTGGCATTCTAGTATAACGTCGAACACCCTGTGAAGAAAAGCCTCAACAAAGTTTAGTGTCGATCTAGGTCGTACCTGTCTCTCCAAGTTGTTGTGAAGAAGCGCAGGATGAGGGAACGAACTTTTACAACAGCTCTCGGGGCTGTTGGTGATGCCCAGATGTCCTCACGCTACACGTACATGCGCCTGTATTCGACCGAGGGCAAGGATATACAACTGTACAACAACAAAGGGAGGTAGACTAGAAATGGACATGGAAGGAAAGTAATAATGATAAGGTTGCGAATGCAAAATGTGATGTAGGAAATGAGAGGCCCGCCTGTGATTAAGGTACCGAGGATAACGACGACATTGAAGAGTGGGTTGAAGTCCATGAAAGAGTGCGCGTCGCGCGATCCCTTCCCCGAGATGGCGGGTCGTCGTTGTCGTCGTCTACTCCCTCCTGGTCCGGGTCCGAGTCAGGGTCAATGGGGATGTCCTCATCCTCATCCTCGTCCTCGGTCCCATTAGTCTCGCTATCGTACCCGTCGTCGTCATCTTCATCCGAATCATCATCGTCATCAACACGACCCCCTGGTTCGAGCCACTTCGCGTACCACCGCCCCAGGAAGATCTTGATATTATTCGGAAGACCGAGGTACTCGACATTGCGCGCTATTCCTTCCCAGTGTATGGAGCCCTGCCTGAGGGCATCGCGGATGAGACGAGTGTGGCCGAAGTACATCCAGTGGATGAGGAGGTGGAGGGAGGATGGGTCGGGTACGGGGAGGTATAGAACTGGGTGCTTGATCGTGGATGAGGGCATAAGGCGCGGTAGGCGGTCATGAGGGATGGTGTAGTTGCCCGATGGTGTGCGTAGGGTGGTGTGTGCGGATGTAGAGGTGTTTATGAGGTCGATGGGCGAAGCGTCGCTGAACAGTACACGAAGGAATGTGGAGTGGGCGAGGAGATAGTCAGTGTGTAACTGCGAATGTTTCATAATCAAACCTCCGTGAGCGAACAACGACACGCCACGTACATTCATGGTGATTTGTGGTACAGCGCCGATACAAGGTTCAGTTGCACGTCGGCCGGTCGTTTCGTAAGAAGGCATGGGTGCATCAAGTGATGATGGATCGAGGGATGGTCTGTGTTGCGGAACGGGAACAACTGGGAAGGAGATTGGCATTTAGCGTTCGTTATCATTACCAGTGTGCGATCAAACACTAAATAAAAAACGTACTTATTGTGCAATCGGCGGTTTCTGGATGATCCCAATATCCAGGGGCCAGCGCATGCAGTTGTTGGAAGATATACTCCTCTGGTACACCGGCAAGAGAAGGCGGAGGGAACTGACGTGGTTCGAACATGGTCTTGTGGGACGTGGGAGGAGGAGTAGGAGGACCGGGATCGTGGGTGGGCGTATCACTATATTGCGAGGACTCGTTTGGTCCACGGCAGGACGGCTGGCCAGGACAGTCCATCTTTTGAATGCCCTGGGACTAAGATGGAGTAAGGACAATAGCCTTGACACGTTGAAAGCGGATGGAATGGGAGGTCGAGGACGCCGAGAAAGGAGAAGAAGATCCAGCGGAGCGGTGCAGGAGGATAATAGACACGCGCTGAGTCGCCGTTGACTGATGGATGAAAAGTCTTTTGTTCAACGAAAGGGGACTTGAATAGGGTGATGTCGGAGAGCGTCACCGAAACGTTCCTTTGGGCCTGCTTCTACTTACAGAGAGCTGCAGATGTAGACCGAGGTGAGAGCGAGCAAGTAAGGAATCCAAGTAACCCATTTGAAAGCCAATTGTCCTGCGGTTGGATTATGATCGGGAAAGCTAATTGTTGGGGTGACCAAATCGTCTATTGTTTTGTGCCTCGCGGAGGCCTGTCTGTCTCAGAGCCGCCATGTGGGGAATGCATTCCGGCCGTGGCCAACTGGAAGAATGAGACTCTGCGAGTCCGAGTGGTGGCAGGAAATGAAGTGTCTCAACCACGTGGCGGGCGAGTTCCGATTTGGGGCATCGCGCCACTCCGCCCTTGCAATTGCTTCCATCCGCCATGATCAAATCAAGTTTTCCCCTCAACCCTCCTGTGTCGGCCAGCATTCGACTTCCATGATCTGCTACCTCCTCCGTATCCGTCGTGCGCGATTTTTTTGGCAAGTGAACAAATGAACATAAGTGAGATCCAGAAGATTCACTGTCTAGAGAGGCAGGCAGTGCAACTGTTCGGTACGTATCAAGTTTCATAGAAAGGCATGTGTATTCAAAGACGCCCTTTCATGCAGAGTTTGGCCTCACCATGATGTCCTCCGGACGCGTCACATATCACACTACAATTCTTTCATTCCAGACCTCTAGTCCTCCGAACCGTGCAATCTTGTCCTACAGAGGTAAGTACCAGAATCTTATTACTCGATGTCAAAGGCTCAATCATATAGCTAGCAACTGGCACGAGCGCATACCACTTTCACATCCATTCCTCTCAACACCACTTCCTACATCATGAGTCGGAATGACGCCTGCAGGCCAGCCTCGATGTCGAACGCCTTCGCGGAGATCTGCCTTCTTGAGGAACAGGCAGAAATTGCGGTTTCCTATCCTCCATCACGCCCTTCACTCGTCTTAGGATGTGATACCAAAGTCTGCTACAACGAATTGGTATCCACAGCGCTATTCGGCTTCTGCATCTTGGGACTTGCGGCCTACCTCTCATATCGAAATCGGAGACTGCAAGATCAGCTCAGAACGTCCGAAGATAAGCTCAAAGAGTCTGAACGCGAGAGGAGACGCGTCGCCGCCGAGTGGTGCAAATTGGAAGGCACTTCTGCCACAGAACTTGACAGTGTCCAGTCTGAATTGCGAGCCACCCGTGCGCACCTCGTTGAGGCTGTCAAAGACCGAGACGAACTGCGCCAGAGGAATTCGACGACGGAGGCGGATGCTGCAAAGCTTCTTCAAGAGCTCAACAATGCTCAGTCTAAATCACGCGCCACTCGTACGCAGCTCGCCGGTGCTGTCAAGATTCGAGATGCACTGCGGCGAAGGATATCGACAATGGAGGCGGATGCTGCGAATTTCCTCCACGAGCTTGTCAGTGTCCAGTCTAACCTACGAGCGGCTCGTACGCAGCTCGCAGAGGCTGTCAAAGAGCGAGATGGATTGCGGCAAAGAAAATCGACGATAGCGGCGGATGCTGCAAAGCTCCTCCAAGAACAACAGGAGCTACTGCCAACAATCCGGAGGCTCCAGACACTTCGTTCAGAGCTGGATGAACGTTGTTCGGACCTACTGGCGGACCTAGAGGTTGCGTATCACACGGATTTGGAGCACGAACAAGCCCAAGCTCGGAGGCATCTTCAAGAGTTTACTGGCTTGCGGATCGTGATGGAGGATCGCGCCAAAGAACACAATCTTGCACTCGAGAGGTGCGATGCGCGGCTGGCCGACAGTCAGAGGAAGTTGCAGTTGGCGCAGGCGAGGATTGGAGAGCTCGAGCAGGAGAAGTGCAATGGTCGTGGAACTGGTGAAGAAGAGCCTGGGCGTTTTGAGGGAGAGAAGACGGGGGAGAAGCAGGGACACTCATACTCCGATTGGTGTCCGGTTGCTACTGAGGAAAAGCGTTGTCAAGACCGAGATGCCGCATGGGTTGGATTTTGGATAGACGCCCAAGCTCTTGAGCGGTTCCACTTCGTGCTAGCCGAATTCGTCGCCGTGGAGTTCAAATTCTCGAAGGCCCGCCCGTTGACGCTGCACACTGTCCCTTGGCCTGTTCTGCTGAACCCGAAGAACCTTCGTTTGGAGCACATCGACTCGAAGGCTATCCATGCGTTTCTTGCTTATTCCCGGAGGAGTATGGAGGGCGAGAAGTATGATAAGCTTCTCACGACGATGCAGAGGACGTTCCATCCTGATAAGTGGGTTGCATCCCAAGAGTCGATTTTGGATGTACCCGAAGGGGCGAGGGAGTCTATGATGAGGGCTGCTACCACTGTTTCACAGGTTGTGAATGCGAGTGTGAGCGCGAGGACTCGTAGGTAAGGCGTATACCCATTTTAATGTATTTTGGCTCGTTTGTGCTCCGTTGATATGCTTGTCTGTTGGTGTTGGCTGTGTTAGAAATGGACTAGAGTTTATAGAGATGTCAGAAAATTATACCAAGCACTATCAGGCGCGCAGACCCCGATTGTGGTATGGCGCGCCGACGGCGGCTTCGGACCGGGGTTTAGAAAATGATCGGTCAAGACGAACGTGCGCTCTTCCACCGCCGCCATCATGGTGAATTTTTTCATGATGGCTTTCTCTTACCATCACTGTGACCGTGCTATCCAACAACACTTACTTCCCGTACAATCACAGTCATGTCCATCAGTGCCAGAGTCCAGGAGGCGCGAATCCGGCCGGTGACAGACTCGGAGGACGACACGAAACTGGCACGGTTCATGATAGCGAAATCATGCATGGAGGGTCTGGCTAGTGCTAACGTTCGCAGTGCGTCTCTTTACTGCGCCCATTCATTTTCCCATACTAACGTCTCCCCGTAGCACTCAGGCATCCTTTAACGATCGCTCTCTGGACAGGGTTTTCACTCCTGCTGACGTCGTACATGCACTGGTGGCCGTCACAGCAGCCCAGCTCATGGGCGTGGTACTACGCGTATCTGATGCCGGCTCCTGCGTTCATGGCTTGTGCAGCGCCGGTGTTGGCATTCAGTGATTGGGTCAACCGCCCGGCATTCGAATCGCACACCCAGTCCACAGTCCGCGCCCTGGACTCCTTCCCCTCCTTCTACACCTCACACTCCAAGTCCAAGTCCCTCCGCGGCATGTGGATCCTCGAATATGGTGCCACCTTCGTCGGCCTTGTTGCCCTCACATCCGACCTAGATGAGGCGCGCATCAGCCACCTATTTGTCGACGAGCCCTTCCGCAAAGCAGGCGCGCAGGACGACCTCGTCAGGCACGCTGTGGACGTGGCGTTCGGAGACGGAAAGATCAATCTGGTCAAGGCAGAAAGCAATCCGCTGAGGGCGTATGTTGGTGACGCGCTTGGTGCGCTGCAGTTTAGGGAGGGTGCGGATGAGAACGCGAGGGTGGTGGGATTGTATAGGTGGAGGATAACCGAGCGCGTGTTGGAGAGGAGAGTTTGGGAGAAGACAAGGAGCTCTTAGGTGAGGTTCAGTTCGGCGCCTTGGGATGCGATGCGCTGAGGCGTTTATTGCACAGTATACCTGGCATACCTATTTCAGAAATGCTATCACCGGCTCTATGGCCGAGTTTCATCGCTACGTACGCAGGAAGGGGTCCCGATGAGAGGACGCGTTTGTCGATAGACTGATCCAAATTTGGGACGAACACCGTCATGATCAAGTTGACAAGGATAGTAAATATTTTGATGGATCAAGCTAAGTACTGCCTCGTTCTACTATGCATGCGTGAGCTTGGCGTGGCGTGAGAGATACTCTCACGCTACAGCTTTCTATCAACTACTCTCATCTCGATGAACCGAGAGGACGCTGCCCTCGACTTTCGCATATCCGACCGCGAGACATTGAGGAAGGAACTCATCTAATATTACGACCTCATAGTTGCCCTCGCTGCAACTCGCGGCTTAACGGAAGATAAGCGTCATTGGCGCGACCTCGAAAGAGATATCTTCAGCGCAACAGATGAGGTGATTGACTTCTTGCCTCGCGAGCTTCAGATTTGTTGATTCATTCACGCACAAGATGTTCGATTGGTGGACAGCCTGTGTTCAACTCAACATCCAAACCTATCACTTCTGTTGGATAGTCCAGGGTTCTCAAGCCCCTCTTTCCACAATGGCATATTTTACCTGCGACCTTGAGAAAGAACCGGGACCGAGGGACGGATTTAGGCCTTTTGCACTTCTGAGTGGCCAAGAACTTCAGTACTATCTGGTGCGTGTGACGATCCTGCTTGATGATTGTGTCTTAAGGTGGCTTGGACAGACGGACGACTCGAACGTGGGCCACGAGGACCTGCATCCTCCTATACCCCCTGGCGAATTTTTCTCAGACCTGTTCACTGACAATAATCAAGCTGTCCGCTTCATATCTGTGCAGCGAGAGTCGGATGCTCTAATATCAGAAGTTCTTCTCCCACGGTACCAACAGCTCCAATTCGAGATCTCTTCCCTCTCCGGTGTCTTATATCGTTGTAACCCCAACCAGTTTAACTTTGCTTTCCGACGTGATGGCGGCGGCGTAGCCGGACCCCTGCAAATTGGGCTGGACATTGTCGAGAGCGCGTTCAAAGCCGTACCTGTAGTCGGCGGAGCCATTGAGAGCGCGTGGGCCACGGTCAGGAAGATCGTATCTACTGCCGAGGTGCGTAATCTGACTGAGGTTGTGTAGATGTTTCTGACTGAGTGTCTGTCAGGGTGCCCGAACATGCAAGGAGACTTTCGCCGGGCACACAGCTAGGATGGCCTTGGTCGTCTTCAAAAACATGGGCTCCTCCCTAGATAGGCCCTCCAAAATGCACGACAAGCTGGCAGTTCTGCAGATGTATGGTACATGAATGTAG
Source organism: Strobilurus orientalis (assembly GCA_019915145.1). Taxonomy (NCBI): domain Eukaryota; kingdom Fungi; phylum Basidiomycota; class Agaricomycetes; order Agaricales; family Physalacriaceae; genus Strobilurus; species Strobilurus orientalis. The sequence continues at coordinate 1,166,184 of JAHLML010000001.1, read as the reverse complement.
CGGTCTACTTCGACTCATAAGTTCACAGCATTCTTTCTAAGGTTGAGAACGAGCTGAAGAAGCTCGGAAGTCTCAAATTTCGAAATCACCTACTCTGCCAGGCCAAGATCAACAGCAAGATCTCGAAATTGAGGGACATGCTCAGCGAGGCATACATAACATTCGGCGTGAGCATCCCCTTCTCTACCACAATCTGTCACTCAATTTCTGTAGATTGAAAGCCACGTTACAGAAGTTCAGCTCCTTTTTGAGCTGCATAGCTCACACTCTGCTTCAATTGCGCGGCTCGATGCGATGAAAGCCGCACAAGAGACAATTCTGGAGCAAGTCCAACTCGCAAAGACATGGTGTGTAGTTCGAAACACTGGCCCGTCGCAACTTCTCACATATTTTACTTGCATACTTCTTTAATACCCTCTTGATGGCAGCCCGGCTCTCCTGATCTTCATCCTCCCAATCACTCTCGTTCCCACCATTCGCCTCTCCGTTCCCAGTTTCGCCTTTCGGTTCCTCACCGACATCGGGGAATCCAAAGCTGACGACGTGGACATCCTTCTCGTCGTCATAGCCATCCCATGCGAGCACGAGATGCAAGTCCTGTGCAAGCTTGGTGATGAAGGCACGGTCCTGCGCCGAAAACGTGTTGGGCATCGTCAAGGTGGGCGACTTGCGCTTGCTCTGAGGTGCTGCAACGAAGTCGTGCACTTGGTCGAAGATGAGACGTTGTGGACGTGTCAGAACTGTCGTCGAGAGTGTTGAGAAAATATGATTGGTAGGGAACCATAACATACCAAGCTGATTGCGCTTCCGTGCTGCCTCTCGCTCAGCGTCTCCGATGTGCTTAGACTGTTTGCCTTTGTACCAGTTCAGATCAGCGTATTCCTTCTCGAATACGTCCTTCTCCCAATTTGCCATTTCATTCAACACGGCCTGGAGTCGCGTAGTGTTGATGGTGCCGGTGTTGTTGATGTACCCACCTGAATAAATATTAGGGAAGAGACAAGGTCGAGAAAACGAAAACTAACCCATCGAAGGTAGCACCCTCTTGTACACGTCGAATAGCTTCTCCAGTCCATTCTCGTGGATATGCAGATCCGGTAAATTCGGCAAGAAATCATTGCCCACGAAGACCGCCAGTAAAACAAAGTCGTCTATGACCCTCTCCATGTCGTAAGGGAATGGGAGAGACGGAGCTACGTCGTTGAATTCCAGATCCAAGTACTCCCTAAGGAGACATATGTGGAGGAGGTAGAAGTTGATCTGCTCTGGGCCTTTCGAACCCTTTGATTTAGATGATGCCGGACCGAACTTGACCTCCTCACGGAGGAGACAGAAGTGGGGATCGTGCGAAACGAGACCGAGCATGATCAGGTCGGCATCCAGACCATAGAGACAGTGACGAGTTTGACCGTCGTATCCTGGCTGTGCGCGCATATTCCGAATGTACTCCATGATCTTGTGCTCGCCCTCTCCAGGAACTTCGTGACCGCTCAACACGACCTCAACCTCCTGCCATCCGGCGTCCTCAGTGATCTTCTTGTTGATAAAGTAGCGCAGCTGGTCTTGCAGGCGCTGCATGAAGGGTGTTCCGGGCGTGATACAATTACTGTCGAACGCCTTCTCCTGGGGTAGGACTTCGCCCTTGGCGAGGGCTTTCTCGCGGAGCTGCGAGGCACCGAGGGCGGTGCGGAATCGCCGGGAGCGCTGCTGGTTCATCTTGGCACGAGGCGCCACGCCATCGACCGCGAGGAAGAAGAGCTTGCGCGGCTTGATTTTCGAGAACAGGTGCTCGATGTATGTGAATATGGAGGTGAATATCTGGGCCTCGGTGAGGCGGAAATGCGGGTCGTCATCGTTCGGGTGGGAGCAGTTGTGGATGATGTCTGAGCGATGTAAGAGGCCCTTCCTGGAGGTGCGCCCCGGAGTCTGAACATGATGCTATCGGTCGAAGGACCACCGCCAATAGGGTTCCATCTTCGATCCCAAGATTGGTGAATTTGGCACTCGCCAATTTTCCAGATTTGGCGGTTATTGGCACGGAAAATCGGAGTTCGCGGCTGAAGGAGGTTTTTGGCACATCTCGAATCGGACTCCTAGGACGCTCGGTATTTTCAGCAGCAGGCGAGAGGCAGGCTGCGACGGGTACATAGCACTGTCTGGCATGTTGCTCCCGACGGCGGGACATTTGGCACTGTGGCACTACACTTGCGCCGAAACAGCCTTCATTTGGCTCCAAACGGCACTGCACTGAGGGTGTCAAAAGCGCTCAAATTTGGCACTATGGATCGTAGTTCGGCCTCAAAATCACTGAAATTTGGCACTTTAGGATCAAAGATGGAACCGTATTGGCGGTGGTCCTTCGGTCGACAGGAGACGTTACCGTTTTTGATCGACCGTTATTAGTTGACCCTGAGTTGACCCTCACTTCGGTCAGGTGTTGAATATTGAATGTTGAGGCGAGGTGCTCACGGTAGTTCATACATCACTGGCTACGCAAACATTCCCAGAGTCGCCCATAATCACCAAAAGCAGCAATTTATTTGTACGGAAAAAGATCTCTCATGATACAGAAAAAGATACTCGAGAAGACGGCCAAGTTCAGCAACTAAGTAAGGCAGAACAACTAGGTAAACGGAAATTGCACTTGCGGATTCGGATGTCTTAACGTAAGCATCTAGCACTTAGTGTTGGCATAGACTTGTGTGGCAAAGCACTATGCGTAACGTCAGTAATGCTGAACTTGTTTGCCACAACCAAAACATACGTTGTAGTTGTCAGCGTTGATGAGCTTGTTGGAAACCGACAAAGCCTGGTCAGCACTGCATCCGTAAGCGACGTCGTCTAATAATGAGAGGTTCAGAGTGAGATGATATTCTTTCTGGAAAGAACGCAGCACGTACTCGTGCCAGATAGAGCGTGGGTGAACTGCAAACGATCAGAGAGTTGCCTGTTTGAGATATGAAGAGCATGCCTCGTGAAGAGTGGTTCCACCACGAACGTTGCGGGCAGCGACTGTGGTCCCAGAGCAGAGAGAAGTCGACGCAACCTGGTTGAAGAAGACGTTGCAGTAGTAGATCTGAAGGCGACGTTAGCATGTGCAAACGATCCACATTGTCAGCGTGCACTGACGTTTGTGGTCGCGGTGACAGTGTAGGCAACGACACTGCCGGTGCAGCCACCGAAAGAGTCAACGCAGCTCAATCTTCAAAGACGTGAGATGATTGAAAGATAAGTACCCTCATACTAGCGGAGACATACGTGCGCGTGGAAGAAGACTCGGCAGCGACGGCGTTGAAAACACCGCGGATCGTGGTCTGGGAGTTGGTTCCCCAGTAAGCCGTATACAAAGAGTTGGCACCGTTGGAGGCAATGTAGCTAGATGCTCCTGAGGCCAAAGCCTTGGCTTCAGTGTAACTGTTCGAAACTGAGTCACACGAATTCAGCAGGGGCCATACTACTACTAACCTAGCATCAATAAAGGTCTTGCGGGACGCAGTGGTGCAGATATTGGTAGCACGCTTGTTGCGCTGGTGGAGCTCGCGCTTCGCCAAATCACCCGAGATGGTAACCTTTACGGAGTTGGTGGAGGCATCAACTTTGTCCAAGGCGTCCGTGCTAGTGACGCGCGCGAGGGTTGGGGCAATGTAGAAGTTGGTGACGGGTTCAAAGTTGTACGTTCCCTCCCCAGCGGAGGCGAAGTCGAACAAGGTGGAGACTGTCATTTCGGACGCGGGTCAGAAAGAGTCCTAAATCCAGACACAATACTTTCTCACCATTGTGCTCGACAGTAACGGTTTCACCAGAAGCAATGAAAGTGTAGTCTGCGTCATTGGCGTCTTCAAGAGAAACAGAGAGCTAGGTGAGCCCGGTGAGCAAAACGCGCGTCGTAAGGGAGGAAGAAGGCCCTGACCTTAATGCCAGTGAAAGGCACGGGTTCGCCATCTTTGCCAGTGACGGCAAAGGACCTCGTAGGCAGGCCGTCGTCCAAAATGGTGGCGTATTTGAGAATCTTCATGTCTTCCGTACCACTGTTCGTGACGGATGCCGTGAACTTGAGATCATCGACGGAGCTGACCACTGCGGCCGGTCCTGTAACGGACACAGTGAGGCCGTCAAAGCGCCTCAACGGACCTGCAAAGGCAGCGGCGGCGAAGCTCAAAACGACGAAGGGTGTGAACATCTTGAGCGAATGCAGAGAGAGAGGTTGACGAGCAGGAGATGCCTTGGGTTTTGACTAGCCCGGCCAGACGTCTTATATATGTTTTTCTTATCTCCTCCTTCCCCCAACTCACCTCGTGGAGAGGAGTCACCTACTCAGACACCCCCAGGAGAAGATACCAAGAGCTCATGGATGGTCAGAAAGATGATAAGGACAGATTAATGAAACGTTCTTCGCCATGAGATGATTACATCGGTTCAAACCTGTAGAAGACCATGACAAGTCCAGATACTATGATAGGCGGTGCCCTCGTTCGATCAGACAGTCTCGGCCAGGTTCAAATCCAGCTTCTAGTTCGGTAGACTGCCGCAAAGGAGCTGTTTGGTCGGTAAATCTCCGCGATATTAGTGTTCACGAGCTTCAAAGCTAAGAGTCAGTTCGGCCACGGATTCAGATCCAGATCACGGTGATCCCAATCACCTAATATAGTAGCCGTGACAGTATCAGCCTAGACCCAAGGTCTGCGATGACCCGCACAAGATAAGCCGACTTCTTGTCAATGCTCCCAACTCTCTCAGCACATCCCGACACTGGCGGTGCCGCGCGCTCCTAGGCCGCCATTGGCCACAACTTAGTTTGGAAACAATATTTATCTCTATCTTTTACACATCTTTGTTTGGGTACTACGAATTTTGACTCTGTTATGGTGAATAATAATTTTATGTCTTTCTGAGATCGTCGGTGGCGGCGGCGACACAGGCGGGAAGCGGAGAATTGATCAAATCATCGGTGAACTCATTTGTGGGTTGCGGTCTAGACTGGGTCTGTCACGGCTACTATATTAGGTGATTGGGATCACCGTGATCTGGATCTGAATCCGTGGCCGAACTGACTCTAAGCCATACTAGACATAGTTTGTAGACCTCGATTTGCCTGGCATCTAGTGGACACCAGAACCAGTGGAATTTCTAGTGAACACGATGACGAAACTTTCTTAACTTCTTACCGACGATGTTCCCGAGGACAGTCCCACATACAGCTTGGTCAGATAGATGACTCTCGAGTGTTTGTGAAAGGGAGCATTGTGGCATAGTTTGCCCTGTCAGTACAGCACGACTCACAATCCGAGTACGGTACTATGATCCAAGACGTGGAGCATCTGGATCCCATCTTGAACGTCGTACTCAACAGGGAGATACGACGAACAGGTGGTCGGGTGCTCATCCGTCTCGGCAGTCAGGACATCGACTTCTCGCCTTCCTTCACCATGTTCCTTTCAACCCGTAGGCCATCGGTTGAGGCACGTTTGGTGACATGGCTTCTGGGGAGTGTATTGTGTAATAGAACTAACCCTGTTACCCATCCATATACCGCAGGGAAGTGACAGACAACGCGCTGCACGAATCAGCCTTGGGTGGCAGTGGGCCACAACCGGGGTTCATGAAAATTCATGGCCTGATCATTTTGGTGTTGTCGTCGGCAGCTGCAGCTATAATGGATACTTGGCAGTCTGGGTAGTAAGTCTTGGGAACTGACGATGCATAAGTGCTGAGGTCCCGAATCATTGAAAGGCAAACGAAGTTCCGCCGTCGACGTTGTTCGCCCTTGATCAGGTTGCTCGCACGACAGTGGCACAAATTGCACATCCACCATACGGCAATATATGAAAATGACAAGTCACTCACACACGCCATGGTCACTGCCAAACAAATCATCAGCATAAGAGCTGTCCGACTCGCTACGAGACTCAAAAGGGGAGGAGATGAACGCCACATAGCGGCGGCTAGCCCGTAGTACCCATTAGTTCGGTCGCCCAAAGTACTGCCTGCCATGAAGGGCTGGTCCCAGAGTACGTCCATCGAACGTGCATTGCTCAATGCGATGACAACACCTTTCGCAGCCAAAGGGACGCCACCGGATGCATTCCCCACCATGATGACGCGATCTTCGAGGGCGAACGTTTGACTTTGGAGGCGGTAAGGCGCATGAGCTGGCTTGAGTACTGCCTGTTGTGGAATGCCTTCTTCATCGCAGCTGGCGTGTTAGTTCTGGAAGCGTTGAAGCCATCAGCAGCCTTCTCACTTTCGCGAACAACATCCTGGAAGACACGATTAGTCAAGCTGGGATACTTCTCTAATCTGACAATACTGACCTTGCTCAGTTGATCACAAAACAGCGACAGAGGCTCGAAGGCGCGTACACCTTGAGGTTTGAGCCATGATTTGATCTCCTTGAGACGACCTTCAGCATCTTCACCGAACACATCTGATGCCCTGGCCATAGCTAAAACTGCTAGTCAGCCAAATGCCTGGATCTAAGTGGAAGACCAGCTACTTACCATCGCCACCCGCATCAAGCGACCTGAAGACGTCAGGGAATTTGAGCTATCACCTATCAGAGTCCGTCCTTTTCAAAAGAAAATCTCAGATCGCGCACCTTGTACTCCTTGATCAAATTTATCGCCTTCTCGCTAAACTCCTAGTCCCCACGACCCCCTGGACCGCCTTCGTATCGCCTGCCCGAATCACCCTCCTTCTCCTTGCTCGAATAACCGACCACCTTCATCGCCTTCACCTCGTATTTCAAGCAAAGCCCCAGGTCATTCTTCTGCCCGTTTGCAGACAACAAACACCATAAATCTTGACGTGATCTTCGACAATGCCCGTCCACTCATCTGCGCCATCTGCGCCGCCTCATACGCAGAGTGATACTTTTCGGATTGCGGTTGTTGAGCATTGACGATCGATGTGAAGGTCGAGTTTTCGGTCTTGTCCGACGGGAAGAACTGGAAAAGCACGGACCAGTCAATAGATGGGTTACATGTCATTGAAGAAAACCCACAGCAAGGATAACACTCAGTGTCTCTTCAGTGGTTGCCGAAACCTGTGCTGCCACTCCATATGTGTGTTCACCCAAAAATAATATCCGACTGTTTTCGGGGAACCCTTTAGACAATGGCGGCGCAGGTCGCTCGATATAACGAGGATCTTCCGCACTGGCGCCCTGGCGCAGAACCATCTGCAATGGTGCTTCAGTCTCCTTGTCGGCACCTTCGTAATCTTTGACAAGCGCCCCAGTATCGATACGCTTCAAGCCTAGAAGAGATGATAAGAACTGCAACACCAAGATAGAAAATAAGGTGAGGTACCTTTCAACAACCTCACATGCACCAGCGCTTCCACGTCGCCAGTGACCACGCCCCACTTCTTCGACTGCATCGTCTCAATCCTCTCCGCCTTCCCCCTCCACCAACTCCCATTATGCGGGTTCGAAATGACCCTCTCCTTCGCGCCCTGCACCACACTCATCTTCTCATACTTGAACATCGCATCGCTCATCCCAACAACGATCGCCTCCTTCAAGAACGGCCAGTTCACAAACACCCGCGCCCCAATGAGGTCTTGAGTAGCACGCTTCATGTTCACCTGCTGTGCGTGGAAGAACTGGTTTCCAGTAGTCTTGATGTTCAGCACCATCGACTTGTTCCTCGACTCGGAGCCGTGTACATTGACGCCATGGAAGCCCAGGACAGCGGTAGTTGGAAGAGTCTTGAGCGAGGGGAAACCCGCCATGAGTTTGACGCCTTCCACCGGTGTTTCTGTGACGGGATGCAGGATGGGGAGATTGAACACCTCCATCTTACACATACAGCGTGCGATAGCGGGGAAAAAGCCGGGCAACGATGAGGCGTAGAAAGCAGGCTCCCGGCTGCCGTCATATACGAACCGGGTGCTTGCACCAAATTGATTCCGTTCACGCTCTGCCGCAGACAGACGCGCTTCTCGAGCTAGTTCCAATCTCAGCCTCATGTATCAAAGCAGAAAGAAAATGACACTGACCGCCCATCGCCTTCCTCAATCGAACAGCATCAATGAATGGAATCTTGACAATCGCCTCCCACTCCGCCTTCTTTCCGTTCATGTCCTGTTCAAACTCTAACGGGTAGAAATCCAAGATAGGCGAATTCGGCGAGTGCATAAGGTCCTGAAGAGGAATTAGGAAAAGAGATGCCAAGCATTCAACCGACTCACCTGGTACGCCTCCGGAATATGCTCTTTGCTAGCCAGCGGCAAGACACCCATGAGCTGCTCATATGGGCGGAAGGGTTCTCCAAGCTCGAAATTGAACGACATCTTGTCCACGCTCTGGAGGTCTGGATCGAAATTAAGTCATGGCTGTCGGACAGAGAGACCATGGACACATACCACTAATTCTGGGGGCATAATGGTAGTCGTAGAACCACCCCCAGCTGGCGACGCCTCCGTGATAGTAGTGCATCGCCCACTGCAGATCCTCCACATATCGGAACGCCAACTTTCCCAGGTCGTCAGAGAATTCGAGCTTCTCCTTGGGACATGGCTGTAAGAGGATGATGGCGGCGGACCTCAGCGGGCCGGAATTAAACCTGCCAAATGCGCTCCTTGACCTCCTGCTCAGAGCTCTCAAGTAGCTTTTCTTGGCTCGTGGAACAACGGATACGGTTGCAGCGCGTATAAATGATTGCCCTCAGTCCGCCGATATACTCGACTGCACCAATTCGCCCCCAAGCCCGAACAGGAATGGCGCGCGAGGAGTTCTCTCAGACGACCTACGAAGAGGCGGAGCGGCGTCTCGTGCGCAAGATTGACCTGGCACATTGTCCCCAGCATCTGGGTGCCCCTACACCTATCCTACCTCGACTGCGCCGACATCGGGAATGCGGCGGCATGGAGACCGGGCTCGGCGACATGGAAAACCAGTACTTTATCGTCCAAATCGCGTCCTTCATCTCCTACGATCCACCCAAAATGCCTCTAAACAGTCTTTCAACGCAGCCCACCCGTCGTATCTGGCGTGGCTGTGGTTCGTATGGGGGGCGTCGCCGCCATCAGCAAATACCAGCAGCTCGCAGCTATGCGAGGCAGGCTTCGCATTCTGTACGCGTCTTTTCTCTGGTTTCCTTCTTGACTCTCACGGGTGTACACAGGACGCGTTTTCTGGTTTCCTCGCCTGCCTCATAACCGACAAGCTCGTTGTTTCTCGTGCAATCGAGGGCTAGCAATGGCTATTCCTCATTGAGGACATCGGATCTTCCTTTGCCGCCTGCTGCGCCTGGTACATCTTCCCGGACTGGCCTGCCACCACTTCATGGCTCACTCCCGAAGAATGCGTAAGTGCTTTACTGATTTCATTTCCACACCATCTTATACCTCGCTGTTCTTAGTTCATTGCTGTGCAACGTCTGGCGTACGACGGTATCGGCGGTGTCTCCTCAAGTAAAGACCAGCACGCAGAGCCCACGCACGCTGAAACGTTCAAGATGGCCATCACGCCCTGGAGGATGTGGTGCCTCTCTGTCATGTACATGCTCGCCACTGGCGCGAAGACCATCCAGTACTTCATCCCCACCCTCGTAGGACAGCTTGGTTATTTCGGTCAGTTCTTCCATCTTCATCTTGCTAATACACAGTCAGCTAATTCGACCTGCAGGTTACTCAAAGCAGTACATGGCCATTCCCATCTGACGTCGTCACATGCACTGGTGGCCGTCACAGCAGCCCAGCGCATGGGAGTGGTACTACGCGTACCTGATGCCGGCTCCTGCGTTTATGGCGTGTGCAGCGCCGGTGTTGGCATCTCCCAATCTACACTCCGCGCCCTCAACTCCTTCTCCTCCTTCTACACCTCACAATCCAAGTCCAAGTCCCTCTGCGGCATGTGGAACTTAGAATATGGCGCCCCTTCGTCAGCCTCATTACCCTCACATCCGACCTAGATGAGACGCGCATCAGCCACATATTTGTTGACGAGCCCTTCCGCAAAGCAGGCGCGCAAGACGATCTTGTCAGGCACGCTGTGGACGTGGCGTTTGGGGACGGGAAGATCAATTTGGTCAAAGCAGAAAACAATCCGCTGAGGGCGTATGTTGGTGACGCGCTTGATGCGCTGCAGTTTAGGGAGGGCGCGGATGAGAACGCGAGGGTGGTGGGATTGTATAGGTGGAGGATAACCGAGCGCGTGTTGGAGAGGAGAGTTTGGGAGAAGACAAGGAGCTCTTAGGTGAGGTTCAGTTCGGTGCCTTGGGATGCGATGCGCTGAGGCGTTTATTGCACAGTATACCTGGCATACGTATTTCAAAAATGCTATTACAGGCTCTATGGCCGAGTTTCATCGGTACGTACGTACGCAGGAAGGGGTCCCGATGAGAGGACGCGTTTGTCGATAAATTGTAGGCTCGCGACCACCTCGGTCCACAGCACGTGCTTCGCTTTACATACTGTAGTGTGAACCGGCTGGAAACGAATGAGCCGGATTTGGCGGATGCCGCCAAATCATCCTGGTCACTTTTCCTCGTAGCCCATCTACCTCGTAAAAAAAGTCGAAAAATTCAATAAACGAAAGATGCTTATTTTTGAAATCTGAGCAACTTTTGTTAAGTAGGAAAAAAAAGTTTTTTTTTCAACAGCATTACTTCGTCTCTCGAGCTTCCCCCAGGGTGTCTTGGCCATCTCGAGGTCAGACATACATCTCAGAAAAAGTCATTTTTTGCTCTTACTGAAAGTTGCTCAAAATCAAAAAATAAGCAACTTTCATTTAGTGAACTTTTTAACTTTTTTTACGACCTACAGTCGAAAGCGATTGAAAGTGCGGCGGATGATTTGGGAGCATCAGCCAAATCCGGCTTCACTGCGACCAGCCGCTTCGCCAGAGTGAAAAGCGCAGCCACGTGGCGAAGCGGATGGTCACGAGCCTAGATCAAGTACCGCCTCTGTCTACCATGCATGCGTGAGCTCGGTGTGGCGTGAGAGAGACTCTCACGCTACAGCTTTCTATCGACTACAGCTTCTATCGACTACAGCTTTCTATCAGCTACTCTCATCTCGATGAACCGAGAGGACGCTGCCCTCGACTTTCGCATATCCGACCGCGAGTCATTGAGGAAGGAACTCATCCAATATTATCAGCTCCTAGTTGCCCTCTCTGCAACTCTCGGCTTAACGGAACATGAGCGCGCATGGCGCAGCGACGAAAAAGCCATCTCCAGCCCAACGGATGAGGTGATTGACTTTTTGCCTCGCGAGCCTCAGATTTGTTGATTCATTCACAATCAAGTCGTTCGACTACTGGACAGCCCTTGTTCGATTCAACCTCCAAGGCTTTCACTTCGCTTGGATAGACCGGGGTTCTCAAGACCCTCTTCCCACAAATGCATATTTTCGCTACGAGCTTGAGAAAGAACCGGGCCCGAGGGACGGATTCAAGCCTTTTGCACTCCTGAGTGACCAAAGAACGTTGTTTCTTCATCTGGTGCGTGTGACGATCCTGCTCGATGATTGTGTGTTAAGGTGGCTTGTACAGGTTGACTCGGACGAGGGTCAAGAGGACCTAAAGTCCGAGGGTTTCATATCCACTAGCGATCTTTACTTAGACGTGCTCACTGGCCATAATCAAACTGTTCGCTTCATATCTGTGCAGCGAGAATCGGATGCTCTTATATCCCAATTTCTTCTCCCGCGGTACAAACAGCTCCAATCCGAGATCTCTTCCCTCTCCGGTGTCATCTATCGTACCCCCAACCAAATTGACCTTGCTTTCCGACGTGATGGCGGCGGCGCAGTCGGACCGCTGCAAATCGGGCTTGACATTGCCGAAAGCGCGTTCAAAGCCGTACCAGTGGTCGGTGGAATCATTGAGAGCGCGTGCGCCACGGTCAGGAAGATCGTATCTACTGCCGAGGTGCGTAATTTGACTGATGTTAGATATTTCTGACTCAAGTGTCTGTCAGGGTGCGCGAACATGCAAGCAGACTTGTACAGACCTCGCCGGGCACACAGCTAGGATGGCCTTGGTCGTCTTCAAGAACATGGGCTCCTCCCTGGATAAGCCCTCCGAAATGCACGACAAGCTGGCAGTTCTGCAGGTGTATGTTACATGAATGTAGCGGTCTACTTCGACTCATAACTTCACAGCATTCTTTCTAAGGTCGAGAACGAGCTGGAGAAGCTCGGAAGTCTCAAATTCCGTAAACGCCTACTCTGCCAGGCCAAGATCAACAGCAAAATCTTGAATTTGAGAGACATGCTCAGCGAGGCATACATAACATTCGGCGTGAGCAACTCCTTCTCTGCCACGATCTATCACTCAATCTTCGTAGATTGAGAGCCACGTTACAGAAGTTCAGCTCCTCCTTGAGCTGCACAGCTTACACTCTGCTTCTATTGCGAAGCTCGATGCCTTGAAATCTGCACAAGAGACAATTCTTGAGCAAGTCCAACTCATTCGCACAGACATGGTGTGTAGTTTGAAACACTGGGCCATTGCAACTTCTCACATATTTAAAGCGGAGACACTTCCAACACGGGTTGGTGACCTCCAGTCCTCAGCCTCGCGGATCATTCATCGAGGAAGTATCGGAGTTGAAAGACTCAGACGGGAGTGGTGAGGTAGATTTGAACACCACTGACACCCAAGAATTGCTCGAGGCTTCGGAGGACAAGACGACAATCATCGAGGCGCATTCAGCAAGCTCGGAGAGCACTGGATATGCGATGGAGGTCAACAACGACGACGCTCTGGCGCCCTCAGCACGCGCAGGCAGTCCCGATGCCCATATCGAAGAGGAAGCATTGCAACCTACGGAAGGCTCACAAGCGGTAGCGATTGTATGCACTAGAAGCTCTGCTACCGCTGAGGACGTAGCGGAAAGCGGTGGTTGTATGACTGGTGTTCGACCGGGAGAGGTTCTTGTGAAGGAGTGTGGTAGCCCAGGCCATGACACGGGTGCAGGGTTTCCGTTTCTTTCGTTTTTGCTTGGGTCGTACGCCCTCGTCGTTACGGTTCTTGCTGGTATCTTGATTAGTCGTTCTGGTTAGATTCTGATATTGTTTATTAGTTGTACATGTACACTTAATGTCTAAATCTGAGTCACGCTGCCATAGCTTCAAGCCGAGATCACTTTGAAAGTCCATCAAATAGCTCAGAAATTTGAAAAGTGCTGCCAGTGCGTGGAGGACGGTCATTGTCATCAAGACATTATAGTCCTTTCGTGCAGGCTTTGGCCTCATGTACTACTCTGATCTCAACGTCACAAATCACATTGCATCGTGGTCTATCTCACCGGTTTCCATGAAAGATCGCCACGACCTACCTGGAACAGAAGAACTGCTGATCACCACTGGCATTCATTCATTGCATTTGGTGAAAGACCAACCGCCAACATCTTATCCCATTCTCCGAGTCGATATCCTCTGGCTCTGTGTATGTCGAACCGCTCCGTCGCGCAACCATGGAACTGGCGCACACTCGCGCAGATTTGCGTATCGCAGGACCGCATTGAGTGGGTTGGCGCCACACCTCCACGCCGAGACCAAAGCCTCTCAACTCTCATCCAGAACGCTTTCAACACATCAATCCTATTCGCCACTTGCGCCGCCATATCATTATCTATAGTGGTCCTCGCTCGGCGGAATCGGCGGTGGCAGAAGGAAATGCGCGGCAAACGGCGCACCCCGACTCAGGAAAAACTCAAGGAGCACAATAGCACCCTCAAAGATCTGGACAAATCGAGAATGGCAAATCTCGTGCTAGAAGGACAGGTCGCCGCGCTCATTGGGGCACGAGATAGGCTGCTAGAGGAAAACCAAAGCCTTCTCTGCCAGTGCGAAGACTATCAAAAGGCTCTAGGACGCGAGAAGGCTCGACTTGCCGATCTGCGAGCCCTGTTGGAAACACGAGGAAAGGAGTACGATCTCGAACGCCAGCAGCTTAGGATGCAGCTCGCGGAAAGTCAACGGAAGTTGAAAGAGGCGGATGAGAGGATTAGGCAATTATCTGGCGAGACGGAGGAGGAGAAGAGATGGCGGCGAGCAACCGCGACTGAGGAAGAGCGTTGTCGCGTCCGAGATGCGGTGTGGCTTGTCGGATCTTGGGCAGACGCTCGAGCTCTTGAGCGGTTCCACTTCGTGCTAGCCAAATTCGTCGCGGTGGAGTTCAAGTTCTCCAAGGCCCGTCCATTGACGCTGCATACCATCCCTTGGCCTGTTCTTCTGCACCCAAAAGACGTGCGCTTGAAGGACGTCGATGCAAAGGCTATCAAGGCGTTCCTGAGTTATGCGCAGAGGACAATGGAGGGCGCGAAGTATGGGAAGCTTCTCACGACGATGCAGCGGACGTTCCATCCTGATAAGTGGGTTGCTTCCAAAGAGTCGATCCTGGACGAGCCTACGGGGACGAGGGAGTCTATGATGAGGACTGTGACCACGGTTTCGCAAATTGTTAATGCCAGCTTGAGTAGATAGATCGTGTTGATGAGAGCCTACAGTATCGAGTTGATGAATACAGCTAATGATTGCGTCCCAAAGTGAGTCGACGGGTGCAAGTGTCGGGTGTCGGCATGACGCGTAACCGTTGAGCGTCATTACCCTTTTCGGCGTGTCAGCCATTGCCTTTCTTAGTTTCGTACGCCCTTCACATTCCGTCGGGTCGGTCAACATGGGTCAGTCCTCGTTCCTTGTCTCTTGTGGTATGCGCTATAATGTTGCGGTGATTGCTCTGCTGTGCAGGTATTCCCAAGGTGCGTGCATCCAGTGCCATTTGGCCCCAACAACTCACAGTTCACCCCAGTTTTTCAGATATATATCGTGAGTTCGCTGTCGGACTGCTTTCGGAGATGTTGACGATGCCGGCACAGGGAGCGGTATCCGCTCACGTCGCAGCTCATCACGGAGAACAACATTCCGGAGTTTGGTGCGTCGTATCCGCTTCGGATGAGCGACACGGTGTGCTCAGTCGCCCGCCTCAGACAACCTGTACCTCGACTTCAATGCCATCATCCACAACTGCTCCCACCCGAACGATGACGACCCGCATTTCCGCCTCACCGAGGCCCAGATATTCACCTCCATATTCACCTACATCGAGCACCTGTTCTCGAAAATCAAGCCGCGCAAGCTCTTCTTCCTCGCGGTCGATGGCGTGGCGCCTCGTGCCAAGATGAACCAGCAGCGCTCCCGGCGATTCCGCACCGCCCTCGGTGCCTCGCAGCTTCGCGAGAAAGCCCTCGCCAAGGGCGAAGTCCTACCCCAGGAGAAGGCGTTCGACAGTAATTGTATCACGCCCGGAACACCCTTCATGCAGCGCCTGCAGGATCAGCTGCGCTATTTTATCAACAAGAAGATCACCGAGGATGCCGGATGGCAGGAGGTTGAGGTCGTGTTGAGCGGTCACGAAGTTCCCGGAGAGGGCGAGCACAAGATCATGGAGTACATTCGGAATATGCGCGCACAGCCAGGATACGACGGTCAAACTCGCCACTGTCTCTATGGCCTGGACGCCGACTTGATCATGCTCGGTCTCGTCTCGCACGATCCCCACTTCTGTCTACTCCGTGAGGAGGTCAAGTTCGGTCCGGCGTCATCCAAATCAAAGGGTTCCAAAGGGCCAGAGCAGATCAATTTCTACCTCCTCCACATATGTCTCCTGAGGGAGTACTTGGATCTGGAATTCAACGACGTCGCTCCATCTCTCCCATTCCCTTACGACGTGGAGAGGGTCATAGACGACTTTGTCTTACTGGCGGTCTTCGTGGGCAATGACTTCTTGCCGAATTTACCGGATCTGCATATCCACGAGAATGGACTGGAGAAGCTATTCGACGTGTACAAGAGGGTGTTACCCGCGATGGGTTAGTTCTCATTTCCTCGACTTTGCCACACTCCTCATATCTCTCCAGGTGGATACATCAATAACACCGGAACCATCAACACTACGCGGCTCCAGGCCGTGTTGAATGAAATGGCGAACTGGGAGAAGGACGTGTTCGAGAAAGAATACGCCGATCTGAACTGGTACAAAGGCAAACAGTCCAAGCATATTGGGGACGCTGAGCGAGAGGCAGCACGGAAGCGCAATCAGCTTGGTCTGTTTTGGTCCTCTCCCGATAATACCTACTTAACAATCTTGATGACAGTACTCACGCGTCCACAACGTCTCATCTTCGACCAAGTGCACGACTTTGTCGCAGCACCTCGGAGCAAGCGCAAGTCGCCCACTTTGACGATGCCCAACACGTTTTCGGCGCAGGATCGTGCCTTCATCACCAAGCTCGCGCAGGACTTGCATCTCGTGCTCGCTTGGGATGGCTATGACGACGAGAAGGATGTCCACGTCGTCAGCTTTGGATTTCCCGATGTCGGTGAAGGTGACGAGGAACCGAACGGCGAAACTGGGAACGGAGAGGCGAATGGTGGTAACGAGAGTGATTGGGAGGACGAAGATCAGGAGAGCCGGGCTGCTATCGAGAGGGTGCTGAAGAAGTATGCAAAGGCCGCTGTGTTTGACGACGATCAGGATGGCGGATTTGATGCTAGAGAGGAGAAGCGGTTGAAGGACAGGATGGACGAGTGGAAGCGGGGCTACTACAAGGAGAAACTCGAGTTCTCTTATGATTCGCCGGAGGACCTTGGAAAGTTGGCGTTCCGTTATGTGGAGGGTCTGCAGTGGGTGATGCACTACTATTATGGAGGCGTCGCTAGCTGGGGGTGGTTCTACGACTATCATTATGCCCCCAGGATCAGCGGTTCGTATCCTTGGTCTCTCTGTTCGACAGCTTTGACTTAATCTCGATCCAGACCTCCAGGGCGTGGACAAGATGTCGTTCAATTTCGAGCTTGGAGAACCCTTCCGCCCATATGAGCAACTCATGGGTGTCTTGCCGCTGGCTAGCAAGGAGCATATTCCGGAGGCGTACCAGGTCAGTTGTCTCTGTGCTCGACATCTCTTTTCCTGACTCCCTCATAGGACCTCATGTACTCGCCCAATTCGCCTATCTTGGATTTCTACCCGCTAGAGTTCGAACAGGACATGAACGGAAAGAAGGCAGAGTGGGAGGCGATTGTCAAGATTCCATTCATTGATGCTGTTCGATTGAGGAAGGCGATGGGCGGTGGGTAGTTTTTTTCCCTTTGATACATCAGCTGAAATCGGAACTAGCTCGAGAAGCGCGTCTGTCTGCGGCTGAGCGTGAACGGAATCAGTTCGGTGCAAGCACTCGGTTCATATATGACGGCAGCCGGGAGCCTGCTTTCTACGCTTCATCGTTGCCCGGCTTCTTCCCCGCTATCGCACGCTGTATGTGTAAGATGGAGGTGTTCAACCTCCCCATCCTACATCCCGTTACCGAAACACCGGTGGAAGGCGTCAAACTCATGGCTGGTTTCCCCTCGCTCAAGACTCTGCCAACCACCGCGGTATTGGGCTTCCATGGCGTCAATGTACACGGCTCCGAGTCGAGGAACAAGTCGATGGTCCTGAACATCAAGACTACTGGAAACCAGTTCTTCCACGCACAGCAGGTGAACATGAAGCGTGCTACTCAAGACCTCATTGGGGCGCGGGTGTTTGTGAACTGGCCGTTCTTGAAGGAGGCGATCGTTGTTGGGATGAGCGATGCGATGTTCAAGTATGAGAAGATGAGCGTGGTGCAGGGCGCGAAGGAGAGGGTTATTTCGAACCCGCATAATGGGAGCTGGTGGAGAGGGAAGGCGGAGAGGATCGAGACGATGCAGTCGAAGAAGTGGGGCGTGGTCACTGGCGATGTGGAAGCGCTGGTGCATGTGAGGTTGTTGAAAGGTACTTCACCTCATTATTCTGGTGTTGCCGTTTTTCATCTCTTTTTAGGCTTGAAGCGTATTGATACCGGGGCGCTTGTCAAAGATTACGAGGGTGCTGACAAGGAGACTGAAGCACCATTACAGATGGTCTTGCGCGAGGGCGCTAGTGCGGAAGATCCTCGTTATATTGAGCGACCTGCACCGCCATTGTCTGAAGAGTTCCCCGAAAACAGTCGCATCTTCTTCTTGGGCGAACACGCATATGGAGTGGCAGCACAGGTTTCGGCAACCACTGACGAAACCCTGAGTGTTATCCTTGCTGTGAGTTCTTCTCGTTGTCCTTAACCCATTCATTCATTAACGGGTCCGGGCGCCTAGTTCTTCCCTTCGGACAAGACCGAAAACTCGAC
The DNA here is from genome assembly GCA_019915145.1 of Strobilurus orientalis. NCBI lineage: Eukaryota > Fungi > Basidiomycota > Agaricomycetes > Agaricales > Physalacriaceae > Strobilurus > Strobilurus orientalis. Next base: position 1,148,026 of record JAHLML010000001.1, on the reverse strand, counting down.
CTTCACATCGATCGTCAACGCTCAGCAACCGCAATCCGAAAAGTACCACTCTGCGTACGAGGCGGCGCAGATGGCGCAGATGAGTGGGCGGGCATTGTCGAAAATCACGTCGAGCTTCATGGTGTTGTCTGCGGATGGGCAGAAGAATAACCTGGGGCTTTGCTTGAAATACGAGGTGAAGGCGATGAAGGTGGTTGGCTATTCGAGGAAGGAGAAGGAGGGCGATGGGGGTAGGCGATACGGAGGCGGACCAGGGGGTCGTGGGGGTTGGGAGTTCAGCGAGAAGGCGATCAAGTTGATCAAGGAGTACAAGGTGCGCGATCTGGGTTTCTGTTTCAAAAAGGATGGACTCTGATGTTGGTGATAGCTCAAATTCCCTGACGTCTTCAGGTCGCTTGATGCGGGTGGCGATGGTAAGCAGCCGGTCTTCCACTCAGATCCAGGCATCTGGCTGACTAGCAGTCCCAGCTATGGCCAGGGCGTCAGATGTGTTCGGTGAAGATGCTGAAGCTCGTCTCAAGGAGATCAAATCATGGCTCAAAGCTCAAGGTGTACGCGACTTCGAGCCTGTGTCGCTGTTTTGTGATCAACTGAGCAAGGTCAGTGTTGTCAGAGAAGTATCACGGCTTGACTTATCATGTCTTCCAGGATGTTGTTCGCGAAATTGAGAAGGCTGCTGATGGCTTCAACGCTTCCAGAACCAATACTCCAGCTGCGATGAAGAAGGCACTTGTGAAAGGTATTCCGCGACAGGCAGTTCTCAAGCCAGCCCATGCGCCTTACCGCCTCCAAAGTCAAACATTCGCCCTCGGAGATCGCGTCATCATGGTGGCGAATGCATCTGGTGGCGTCCCTTTGGCTGCGAAAGGTGTTGTCATCGGTTTGAGCAACGCACGCTCGATGGACGTACTCTGGGACCAGCCCTTCATGGCAGGAAGCACTTTGGGCGACCGGTGCTCGCAGTATCGTGGATCGACGGTTGAGTTGGAGAGTTGTCTCAATTTGACGAACCCGCAGTTCATCGCGTCCACGAAACTGAATGATCCTGCCCCGCCACCACAAGTACATGCCCCCAATGCGCCACCGTTCAAGCCACGGTATGGACCTCGGCCTGCCCTTGAAGGAGATGGTTCGGGAGCATTTAGGCCTGCACAACGAGGTGGCTTTGCCAATGGAGCGAATCACAGAGGAGGCTTCAACCCAGGAGCGAATCACAGAGGTGGATCAAACCCTCCAGGCCCGAAGCCGGCTTTCTCCCCTACGCAACCAAAGTGAGTGGTTGTTCGTTCAAGTATATAATGAGAGCAAAGCTGATTACTCATTGTAGACCACCATTCTCAATACTGGCGAATCCCAATGCAGGCCGAGGGAGAGGTGGGGCGAGAGGTATGGCTCCAGGAATGGGTGCGGGACGTGGCATGGACGCGCCAGCGGGGTCAGGGATAGGCCGGGGGATGCACAGGGGAACAGGACAATTCCGAGGGAGGGGGCGAGGGCGAGGTGCTGTGCCACTGCCAGTCCAGCCAGCGCCGTCTACATCTTAGTAGAAAAGAGTTGGAGTTGGTTTGACGTATGAATGCAGCGCGAAGGATTCAGGAGGGAGGTCAACGGATCGGTCTTGCTGTAATTTATCTTGTTGTCTGTACACTGTAGCACCTTTTTGTTTAAGTTGACACTGGGGACTGCTCTGGGCACGGACTCCGCAGAGAAACCGGACTCGTGCGACTGCCGGTTGCGCACGTGGCAGTTGCCGGGTCAATCAAAACGGCAGTCCCCCGTGAACCGAACCAATGGGTACTACGGGCTATGCGGCGTTCAACTAGGTTCAACTCCTCCCCTTTTGACTCTCATGGCCAGTCGGACGGCTCCCAGGCTGATAATTTGTTTGGCAGTGACGAGGGCCTGTGTAAGTGACTTGGACTCCTCTCTCAATGTCGTATGGTAAATGTAAAATTTGTGCCAATGTCGTGCGAAAACCTGATCAAGGGCGAACGAGGTCGATGGCGGAACCTTCGTTTGCCTTTCAGTGATTCGGGACCTCGCCACTTACAGCCACTTACGCGTTATCAGCACCCAAGACTTACCCAGACTGCCAAGTATCTAATATAGCTGCAGCTGCATGACCGACAACACCAAGAGGATCAGGCCAAACCCCGGTTGTGGCCCACTGCCACCCAGTGCTGAGTGCAAATAATCGACTTTGATGACGATCTGGTGCATTCGAAGGCGGTGAAGTTTGCGCGTTGTCTGCCACTTCCTTCCGGTATATAGATGGGTAAGTTTTCATCACTCAGTACACTCCCCAGAAGCCATGTCGCTAGACGTGCCAAGGTCTGACAATGTTGCTAGCGGAGTCTCGTCGAAGTGGCCGTCGACCTAGAGAAAGCGCTTGCAATTCGTTATCGATGAAGGCTCGGATCGACTCGTCTGAGTCGTGTTGTAAGTATTGCCAAGGCAGACTATGCCATATTCCATGCAATGCTCTCTTTCACAAACATTCGAGAGTCATCTATCTGACCAAGCTGCATGTGGGACTGTCCTCAGGAACATCGTCGGTATGAAGTGAAGTAAGTTTCCTCGTGGTATTCACTAGAAATCCTACTCGTTCTGGTGTCCACTCTAGATGCCAAGCAAAACGAGGTCGACGAACGATCTCTAGTATGGCTTGGCTTTGGAGTTTGTGGACGCTAATATCGCGGAGAGCTACCGACCCAACAGCTCCTTTGCGGCAGTCTACCGAACTGGAAGCTGGATTGAAACCCGCACTTAATTTGGCCGAAACTGTCTGATCGGACGAGGGCACCGTCTATCATAGGTAGTATCTGAGCTTGTCACGGTCTTCTATAGGTTTGAATTGATGTAATCATCTCATGACGAAGAACGTCTCATTATTCTGACCTTATAGTTAGCGTTATCTTTCCAACCGTCCATGCGCTCTTCGTATTTTCTCCTGGGGTGTCTGAGTATGTGACTCTTTTCCACGAGGTGAGTTGGGGGAAGGAGGAGATAAGAAAAACGTATATAAGGCGTCTGGTCGAGCTAGTTAAAACCCAAGGCATCTCCTGCTCGTCGACTTCTCTCGCCACACTCGCTCCAAGATGTTCACACCCTTCGTCGTTCTGAGCTTTGCCGCCGCTGCCTTTGCAGGTCCGCTGAAGCGCTTCGATGGCCTCACCGTGTCAGTTACAGGACCGGCTGCAGAGGTCAGCTCGGTCGATGATCTCAAGTTCACGGCATCCGTCACGAACAGTGGAACGGAAGATGTGAAGATTCTCAAGTACGCCACCATTTTGGACGACGGCTTGCCTACGAGGTCCTTCGCCGTTACCAAAGATGGCGAGCCCGTGTCTTTCACTGGTGTCAAGGTCGGGGCCTTTCTTCCTCCATTACGACGCGTGTCTTGCTCACGAAGCTCGCTTAGCTCTCTGTCTCTCTCGAAGACGCTAGTGACGCAGATTACACTTTCATTGCTGCTGGTGAAACCGTTACTGTCGAGCACGATGGTGAGAAAGTATCGTCTCTGAACTTAGGACTCTCCCTGACCTGCGTCCAAAATGACAGTCTCCACCTTGTTCGATTTCGCCTCCGCTGGGGAGGGAAAGTACAACTTTGAGCCCGTGACCAACTTCTACATTGCTCCAACCCTCGCCCGCGTCACCAGCACAGACGCCTTGGACAAAGTCGATGCCTCCACCAACTCCGTTAAGGTTACTATCTCGGGTGATTTGGCGAAGCGCGAGCTTCACCAGCGCAACAAGCGTGCTACTAATATCTGCACCACTGCGTCCCGCAAGACCTTTATTGATGCTAGGTTAGTAGAAGTATGGCACCTGCTGAATTCGTGTGACTGAGTTTTAAACAGTTACACTGAGGCCAAGGCTTTGGCCTCAGGAGCTTCTAGCTACATTGCCTCTAACGGTGCCAACTCTTTGTATACGGCTTACTGGGGAACCAACTCTCAGACCACGATCCGCGGTGTTTTCAACGCCGCCGCTGCCGAGTCTTCTTCCACGCGCACGTATGTCTCCCCTAGTATGAGGTTACTCATCTTCCAATCATCTCACGTCTTTGAAGATTGAGCTGCGTTGATTCTTACGGTGTCTGCACCGGTAGTGTCATCGCCTACACTGTCATCGCGACCACAAACGTCAGTGCACGTTATTATGTGGATTGTTTGCGCATGCTAACGTCGCCTTCAGATCTACTACTGCAGCATCTTCTTCAACGAGGTTGCGTCGAGTTCTCTCTGCTCTGGGACCACAGTCGCTTCCCGCAATGTTCGTGGTGGAACCACTCTTCACGAGGTACGCTCTTCAAATTTCAGACAGGCAGCTCTCTGATCGTTTGCAGCTCACCCACGCTCTCTCTGGCACGAGTACGTGCTGCGCTTTTTCCAGAAAGAATATCATCTCACTCTGAACCTCTCATCTTTAGACGACGTCACTTACGGATGCAGTGCTGACCAGGCTTTGTCGGTTTCCAACAAGCGCATCAACGCTGACAACTACAACGTATGTTTTGGTTGTGGAAAACAGGTTCAGCATGACTGACGTTACGCATAGTGCTTTGCCACGCAAGTCTATGCCAACACCAAGTGCTAGATGCTCAGGTCAAGACATCCGAATCCGCAAGTCAAAGTTCCGTTTACCTAGTGCTTGTTCTCTCAGTTGCTGGACTTGGCGTCCTCTCGAGTATTTTTTTCTGTATCATGAAAATCTTCTTCCCTACAAATAAATTGTTGCTGTTGGTGATTATGGGCTGGCTCTGGGAATGTTTGCGTAGCCAGTGATGTCTGAACTACTCACCGTGAGCACCTCGGCCTCAACGCCTGACCGAAGTAAGGGTCAACTAATAGCGGTCGATCAAAAACGGTAATCTCTCCTGTGGACCGACTATCATCATGTTCATACTCCGACGCGCACCTCCAGGCAGGGCCTCTTACCTCGCTCAGACTATCAATGGCATATGGTGGATGTTACGTGCACCTTCGGGCGAACCCTGATCAAGGGCATACGACGTCAATGGCTCAATTTCGGTCGCCTTTCAATGATTCGGCCCGGGGATCTCAACACTTACGCGTTTGCAGCTCTCAAAACTCACCCAAGCTTCCCGTTATAACCCCAGCTGCATGATAGGCAACACCACAAGGGTCAGTGCCCCGGCCAGGAAAAGTCGATCAGCACGTACCGTCCTCAATCAATATCACTGCGAATACGCGTGCGAATCATCATCCACAGGACCTAGGTGATCAGGCCGTTCAAGCAGTGTGAGTACATATACACACAGTGTTTTTTTTGCGCCCATGCTTACCCGTCAGAGGATCCTTGAAAGCCCTTGACACAACTCTTCAAGCATTTCCTGGATACATGAGAAATCAAGTTGAAAACGACGCAAAATACTTTGCCGATGCTCCCAATGATATAGAGTATAGTTTCTGATGATTATTTTCAGATCAGTATGTTGACGCGATGTTCAATGACCTGATGGGTTCAAGTTCTCATGTACATGTGCCGCCAGTGTGCCACCAGTCTGATTTTTGATTGCCGTTGTTGTACGCGTTCGTTGTGTACATAAGTAAGTGGGCTTTGGATCCCTCAATTTTGGCACCCTCGAACTTACCATGAAAGGCGGTCTCTTTCTTCTACTGTGCTTGCCTTTCTTCGCGCGATGCTGGGCTGGGGCCAGACTTCTTGCTAAACCCTCGAAGTCCGAGTACGACTTCATCATCATAGGCGGTAAGAGCACCAAGTCTCTCTGGCAGCGCGTCACTCAAGAATATTCGGTTTAGGCGGAACGGCAGGGAGTGTATTGGCCAATCGACTGTCCGAGAATCACCATGTATCTGTTCTGGTCATTGAGGCCGGAGTCGAGTTCGTTCTTCCTGTCTAATTCGACGTACAAGACCTTTATGCTTGCGCCTCCAGTAATGCGAACATCTTGGCGACCGAAGTCCCTTTCCTCGCCACAGCGCTGCCCGGATCAAGCGTTGATTGGAATTTCACCACAGTACCGCAATGCAAGCATGATGTCTTTTATATGTCGAAACCGTCCTGATAACTACTCCTTAGCTGGACTGTATGGCCGTACCGTGCCATTAGAGCGCGGCTTCGTACTCGGTGGCAGCAGTTCCGTCAGTGCGTCCTTGTACTCGAACTTCCGTTGACCCGCACCGAGCATAACTTTCAGATTACATGACATGGAATCGCTGCTCCAACGACTTCTGGAACTCGATGGCCGATGTATCGCATAATCCGATATGGAGCTGGCCTCAGATTGAGAAATATTACATGAAGGTGTGGACATGTTCTCATCTTAAGCGCGGATCTGATTATAACCGTATCCTCGAACTCGAAGACCTCCTCACTGGCTCCTCCTGCGGACAACCACGATACTGAAGGCCAGGTGAATCCAAAGGTTCACGGTCATGGCCCTGTGCAAGTTAGTCTCCCGGGATTTAAGAGTGAACTCGAGGAGCGTGTCATCCGTTCTGCAAGACTTCTTGGCGGCCGTTTTGCGTACACGGAGGATCTCAACGCTGGGACTCCTCTTGGTATCGGTATGTCTGGTTCGACACATCGATGCGTACCCTCATGACGCGGCAGGTTATATTCAAAATTCCGTCGGAAACGGAACTCGTAGCTCGGCGGCTACAGCATACCTTGAGCCCGTCTTTGGCAGAAAGAATCTTGATGTGATTACTAGGACGAGAGTGACGAGGGTTTTCGGGCGCAGAAAGGCCTCCGAGATTGACTCAGTCGAGATAGCCACAGAAGAAGAGGGTTGAGTTGCTTCTTCTGGTTCAGACAGGCATCTGATTGTTTTTGCAGGTCCACGTACAGTAATCACATCACGGAAAGAAATCATCCTTTGCGGTGGTGTGATGGGTATGTACTGTTTTCAACACCGGTGCCGACCTTCAAGTTACTTACATTGTCTCGGAAAGGAACACCTCAAATATTGTCTCTCTCGGGCATTGGTCCTTCTAAAGTACTCCGACGCCTTGGTATAGATGTTATCGTCGACGCGCCTGGAGTGGGCGCCAATCTTGTCGACCATCCGCTCGTTGGTAGCTACTTTGTTGTCAACTCAACCGACACCTGGGACATCGTTCTTCGAGATCAAACTGTTTTCACGGATTTACTCAACGAATGGCTTACAGAACGGCAAGGCTTGTTCGTCGACACGCCTGCCAACACCATCGGCTTTTTCAAGCTTCCAGACTTTGGGGAATTTGACCCATCGACTGGTCCTAATTCGCCGAACACCGAAATATTCTTCAGTGTATGTTGACATCCAGAACAATGCTTATCGTTACTTATTCATATGTATCTAGAATGGCTTCGCACCGTTTGGTACCATACCGGCACCGTCTATTGGCTCATATCTTACGGTAGTATCGGCTGTTGTCTCTCCAACCTCTCGTATGTATCACACTCACGTCACGATCGATGCATTGACACTCGCGCCTCCCCTGCACACAGGCGGCAACGTTACTATCTCGTCTGTCAACCCATTCGATGCCCCGATTATTGATCTAGGACTCTTGAGCACTCCATACGACATCAAAGCGATGATTCAGTCCTTAAAGGACGCCCAGACCATCATCAATACGAAGCCATGGAACGGCTATGTCTTGAACCTTTTTGGCGATTTGGTCAACGCTACAACGGACGACCTTCTTGCGGAATACGCTAGAAAGAATGCGGTCACCGTCAATCATCCCCTCGGCACTGCGAGTATCGGTGATGTCGTTGATTCTGAGCTGAAAGTGGTCGGAATTTCTGGCTTGAGGGTTGTCGATGCATCTATTCTAGTACGCTGACACTATCATTAACTGAAACATTGCACTGACTGCTGACGATAGCATACCGCACCTGAATGTCACCCACAAGGCCTCGTGTATACGATTGCAGAGAGAGCAGCGGAACTCATTAGGAACGAACACTTCGATTTTCCTCAATGGGAACTTGTTCCGCCATCTACCTACCTGTAACAGTAACCTGCCTACCGTCCATTAAGATATCACTGCATCATATCTACTGTGTTGAAGCTAGTACACTTCCTTCCTTCCTTCCGCTATAGTCAGGATAGCTTGATTTGATAAGATACACGGTGAGGGTTTCCCAGAGGTACCAAGAAGGTCGAGTATACCTAGTATACACACAACGGAAACATGTAGATACCCGAGACGCGGACACACTTCACCCCGTGTGTCCACATCAGAGTTACGCGGGATTACGACGTTTCGACTCCTCGCAGATGGCCAATCTGTGCTTGTGAGGCTCCTTGTGGATCTGGGATGATGAATTCGCGCAACTGAAGACGGCACTGGGTCATACTCTCTCGCAAGTACTCTGTGATGCCGTCGGCTAGCGGCATTCCGGATAGCTCCGGAACGGCTCCGCGATCCAACATCTACAGTCCCCACCTGGTCCCCACTGATCTAACGCTACCTGTTTCCTTTCTATATTGCGCGTTGTCCGTTATTTGCTTCCTTTCCATCGCCTATCAATTGCAGCACATGGCGCCCGTTACACACCGTGGCGGTATATAGATGCGTAATTTTGCATAACTCAGTATACTCCCCAGAGGCCATGTCGCCAAGCGTGCCAATTCCTGACGATATTGCTGTATTGTAAGTCATACCTACAATTTCTTCTCAATGCAGTAGCTCATCCGATCGTGTCCCAACTCCCAGAACGGGCCCTTTGGTACTTTTCAACGTATCTCGTTCGAGATCTTGCGCTCATCCTCAAGCAGCTTCTTGGCCACCTTTTCAATTGGGCCCTTCTGGGAGCTTTGAGTGTGCAAGCCTGTGAGTATCTGATGCCCTCTAGGTCACAATACTGACTTAGTTGTTCAGATATCTACTACCTTGCCTTCCCATACGATCGTGTCTTCCCAACGAAGGCACTGACTTTGTTTATATACATATTTGAGGTAACTCAGAGCTGCGTCAACACCCGAGATGCTTTCCGCAATTTTGGAACAGGGTTCGTCGATCTACAGGCGCCTTCGAGTCGCTTTCAAGTTGACTTCACCTCTAGCTGGGGCGATATGGTTGGTCTCGATGCCCTGGGTACATATTGGCTTGGCGCACCTGTTATGACTGCCATTAGTATGCGAATTTCCATAACTATGCATGTCACTGATCTTTTTGCGCTTGAAGTCAGCTGTGTAGTCCAAATATTCTATGCCTGGAGAATTTGGATTTTCTCGAAGCGCAACTGGATTCCTGGATTGATTGTATTTGTAAGTCAGTGGCGCATGCACCCATTATCATTTAACATGCCGCATTATCAGCTTTCCCTGGTTCAATCTGTTGCTGGAGTGTATGCTGGCGACTGGGCAAAACGCATCAATCACTTCTCCGAGATTCAGTCTACAACATACGTTGTAACTTCGGTATCACCGTTTCTTTTTCTCCTCCTCGTTTACTACTAACTCGCTCCGTACTACGTAGATTTGGTTGGCCGGAACTGCTTGTTGCGATATTATCATTGCCCTCACAATGTCTTGGACACTCATGCGAGCACGCACCGGTGTCAAATCCACCGATGCCATAGTCGTCCGAATTGTGCGACTCAGCGTAGAGACGGGCGCAATGTGCGCCGCTTTTGCCTCGCTGGATCTCATCTTCTACCTGGTCTTCAAACATAACAACTACCATATGATTCCAAGCATTGCCCTCACCAAGATGTACTCCAACAGCCTATTTGCGGCGAGTAATCTGCTTGACTTGACTCTTGAGATTGAGGAAGCTGATATTCTAATAGGTGCTGAACTCACGGGCGCGAATCATAGGTGGTAGAATGACCGATACGGCCGACACCGATCCATCCCTCTCCATGCGTGAGAGATCGTCTACGCAAGGGAATGGAGGGGCGATACGGTTCAGACGGCCAACCGTTATATCAGCACGCCATGACGTCGAGCTTCTCCCCAGTACTACTACATTGAGCGCTCTCGGAAATAGCAGTCAGGCAACCAGTGAACCTATTGCACCGAGGGATTGTTTTGATTATGATCGTTCGGAGAGAACCAGTGCGTACAAAGGCTCCCACTTCAGTGGAACATACATACTGACATGGCACAGAGCCAGAATCTCTTTGAGTGTCAGTGGCGATGAAGAGAGATATGCGACACTTTGTAGCTGCTTATCAGTTTTTGACCGTCATGTATCCCGGTTTTGGCTCGATATAAACCGACATTACGGTCTGTGGCTCTGGCTCAACTCTGAGGTTCCCACGGTCAGTAACCTCTCCGTGCAGAGCCTTGTGCTCTCGTTTTGAAAATCACTTGATAACACGAAGAGAAGGTGTAGGCGCGTCGTCCAGTGGCAACGGCGGTCTGCTTGGCCAGATTGATCTGTACAAATTATTATTTCATTATATACCGTCGAAGTTGCCAAGCACCGGGGGCATTCACCGCCTCGTTCCGAAAGGAACGAGTCAGACTCGTTCCAGCGGCACCTGGACAAAACATGAACTTTTTGCCCTTTCACCTGTTGATAAGACGTCAGAGCGGAAATTTCGGGCCGGCTCAGGATTTGAGAGCGAACCAGCTCATGGCTGCGGATGCGGCAGGGTATTAGATTGATTTTGAAATAATGACAATAACATGGATATTATGATAGTTGTGAATGAAAACATAGATCGTTCAGAACACGCATTTAAGGCTCAACCAAAGCATCGACCATGACAGCGATGCATGCTATAACATTGAGCCGTTTGCCGTAGTCGGTACATTTGCGTGATGGCGCCGATGTCTCTACTACCAGACGATGACCCTCGCCAGCATGCAAGCCATTCTATACCTTGACGTGTCGCATTCGGACGACGCCATACATCCACCAGGAAGCTGTTTGCCCAGCGTCGAATACAGTGAGGTACGTGGAAGTTGATGAGTGCTGAGATTGACACATTTAGACGCTATTACCGGTGTCAGGAGAAGAGGAAACAAGGGAAAGAGCAAGTAAACGCACCTTTGAGGTGACCGAGCACCAGGGCCATGCACGTCGCCTCCGCTCACCGTCCGGTCGGTCTCCGACTGCTTTGCCTTTGCGCCATCCGCTCTCCCTGCCATACATTTACCGTGTCATCCGTCCACCACAGCGCGTCTAACTCCATGTCGTTGTCGGCGTTCGTTCTACATCGATCGTTGACAATATTTGGACGTCGGAATTCCGGATGTTGCTGTTTTAGGTTCGTTATTGATTATGGCAATGCTGGGAGGGAAAGAAGAAGGAACGGTCGTGATCCGGAGAGAGAGGTGACCGCGATCACATATTGGCGTTTAGCTCATGACCGTCATGCGCACATAGCCCGCCCGACTGGTTCTCGCTCAGCGTCGCTGCCCAGCAACGAGACCCCCAATCCGCCGGGCGATAGACGGTGACATCTCGTTCGCGTTGACGGCAATTGACCATTGCGCGCCGTTTGTTGTGGTAGCCGTCTTTTTAGCAGTGTTCTGTGCAATCCTTGCCTTGCTTTCTCTTCGCTCTAGGATGAACGTCTCTTCACCCACCTCCGACCACACTTCGAAAACGTTCCCATTGACTGTCCAATGCTATGTGAGCCAGTTTAGCGCGAGGAATTGCTCGGAGCGCGAAGGGCAAAGCAAAGCAGAACTGCTCCTCGATGAACTGGTCCTTAGGTGGGCCGGGCCTTTGAGCGCCATGTTATCGCATCATCGATGTTCGTGTATGTTGGTTCTATCATTGCTGTGAGTTTCTTGCGACTTTGTCCGTTGCGATGTTTACCTTACTTTCACTAGGCGGGTTGCACCATCCATCTCCGCCATTATTTACGATCCTACCGACAGACAAATTCTTGCGAAGATTGTCTGTGACGGTTCGGACACATCGACGTCGCTGACGCCTTACATTTCCCCCACGTTCGCCACATTCGATCAGACCCTGATTCTGCGTAAGAAATTCATTACTACCCGGTAGGTAGTTTGCGTACCACACTATGCTTCTCACGTAACCTCCTCAGAACGGTGGCCATCAATGTCGCGTGAACGTCCTCTTGTCTGTCTTGGTTTCTTGCCGATACGTGCATCGTTCGCGAAGCTTCTTCATGTTCTTCTTGGACAATCTAACTTCCTGTCCACGAAGTGTTATGATCTTGGGCATCGGACGAATTACAGCACACCTTGGAAGTCGAGAAAGTGAGTTAGCGTAGCTCTTGGAACGGGGAAAAGATGAAGGAATGGGAGGTTATAGTCAAAAGAGTTGTTGGTTGCGTGAAGGAGATGGGAGTAGTTAGAGGTATAGAGAAGAGAGTAATGTAATGATGAGAAGAAGTCGAGACAGTATGAACACGTACCTTAGTAGCGCCCGTACGTCTGTTTGATCCCACGCGGGCTACCACAAATACAAAATACATTGCGATACATGAATGAACACGCTGATTGTGTAAGAAATATGATGGTCTATTCTACATTGCTCTAGTATGATCCATAAGTCTTAAGTCCCGTATACGCTCCCACGCTGCATTCGCCAGAATCTCGTCCCTGGTGTCCTTAACGAGGACTGAGTCCTCGTCGCGGAAAGCAAGCATCACCTTGCTATTCTTCTCGTCGTCCTGCTGCTGCTCTTCCTTTTCGGGTATGTCGACGCCACCAGCTTTCGCTCTGACCCATATGCCAATATGATGGAGAACTCCGTCAGGATCTCGCAAGTGTTCGCAGGGACGAATGAACCGTCCTTTGTTGGGGCCCCAAAACGCGTATATTCGGTAGTTATGGCCAAATCGCCCACCGGGGTGTATGGGCTCACAGAGCTCGGGGGTAAGAAGACTTTTCTTCTGCGGATTGAGGGTTTGCACGGCACAACGTAAGAGTGCGAGAGGGAGGTGTGGACTGTCGGGATTAGCTGTGAGCACGGCGAAAAGTCGAATACCGCCTGCCTCTTCTTCAGCCTTCCTCTTCTTGGCGCCGCCTGATCTCGAGTTCTTCTCCCTGGCTCTGTACAAAACCTCGAAGCGAAAACCTCGCAGATTAGGATCCTTCAACCAGTGATCTTTGTCGAAGTCTGCCCTCACGAGAGGTACAGGAGGAGGCGGCAACCGAGGACGTCGGGAGAGGAGGGTGGGATCGTTTGCTCGCAGTTTTTGTGAGAATGCAGCGCGGCCGTGGAGTTCATCTTTCTTGCTATACCACGGAGATCGATACAAGATGTCCTCGGGCTCCCATATCCAATCCACATTCCATTCCTTCACTCGTTCTTCCAAGGGCCCTGCAAAAGCCATCTGACTGGGGAGAAGAGGGCATGCAATTCGGAGTGGCCACATAGTACTAGGTAGAAGAAGAGGTCTGATCAGCTTTCGTACTTGTTCAGCTAACACGTATACGCACTCCCAATCTCGAATGTTTTCATAATGGTACACCTCAACCGGGGGGATCTGATTGCGAACAATGGTGAACTGGACCTGGATGCGTATGCCGTTTCTGTACGTATGTTCGATAACTTTCCCAGTATCCTGATTGAACCGACGCGAGAACCCTGCCTGACCCGGCGTATCCAAAAGAACATCCTTGACGATGGCTTGTTCTTTGTTATGAGGATCGCCTTCTAGTAGAACCATGACTCTACGGCCTAGCCATGGTGTTAAACCAGTATAGCCCAAAAACTCAGGTTTGCGATGATTCTCGGTGGACTCGGAGCCACCATACCAATTTTGATCCACTATGCGGAGAGAGTTGACGTGTAAAGTGAGAGACTGAAGAATTTGAGTAGATGTAGTGTGAATAGGACGAGTACTCACTTGGGCTTCTATGCGATTGTCATTATGAAGATGAAGAACAACCGTAGCGTGACGCTGTCCGCCCTTTTCCGAAAGGTCAACCACAAACCCAGGACCAGCTTCGCTCCCGTTCGGCAACCGACACCTGACCAGATCACCGACTGATACCACCTTCATGAGACGGTGTCTGGGAACACAGATGCAATCACCATTGTCGGTAAACAGCTCCACGCCTGCGACGAACGAGCGACTTGACGAGGTGTGGCGTCCCACCTGCTTCGTCTCCGAGTCCTCGAAGAGCTCTCCGAACCCCATGACCCAGTTGGACGGACGGGGAAGGGATGCTTCAGCACGTGTACGCAAGGAACGGAGACTGGGGTGCTGTGAAGTAAGGAAGAGACCAAGGAGAGAGGGATCGATGCAGTTTGTGAGGTGGTGTTGTGCGACGGAGAACGGAAGATGGATCATCTCTAGATCGTGATCAAAAATGCGATGGGTAATTCCTGTATAGACGCGACATTCCCCGTCCTGGGATGAGATAGCTCGATGCATGCTTTCGGGAGGTGCGAGACGAGGTGATGGACGATGAACTTGACCCTTCCTCTTCCTCTTGTTTCTCTTCTCCTTCGAAATGGGTAAGATCTCCCCGACGGCTTCCCCGACTCCCTGTTCGGGCATATCATCGATATCGGACATGGGAGGGCAAGGAACGACGAGAATGGTGCACATGGGATGCTCCGTTTCAGTCTGATTACGCATGGCATCGCAATCAGCCTCGACCTCGCGGAGCTGGTTTTGTTTCTCTTCCAACGTGCGGGCGGCCTCTGCTTCTAGGGCATCATACGCGGCCTGTATCTTTTCGGCCTCTCCATCCAAAACTGCCTTCTTGGCAAGCCACGTACGGCGCGCATCTGCTCGGTGAGGTACATTGCCCGCCTCTTGCTTCTTTGCATCCAGCTCCTTGAGGGTTTTCTCCCGAGCAGCAGCCAGCTCCTGTTCTTGCTGCTGTCTCAGTTCAGCGATCTCCTCTCTCTTCTCGACCGCCAAGCGACTCGCCCTGTCGAGCTTCTTCTTCAGGCCCTCTGTCCTCTCCACATCCGACGGGTGGACGAATTGGTTGACGATCAGCCCGACGTCTTGTTTGTATAACCCCGATGGAATCGTAACCCAGTGATCCACGAGTAAAGGAATGGGGGGGAGGTCTATGGTCTTGAGAAAGTGGGGGTGATTAACGACTTGCGAAATGTAGATATTGAATCGTCTCCAAGGAGTAGGATTGGTAGGGGGTTTGCCGATGGAGTGCCAGACTTGTGGAAAAAAGTTCGATCTGAGGCAGGCAGGAATTGCCTGGAGCGCGTAGCCGATTTGGGGATTGAAATCGTGTTCGACCAGGAGGAAGATACCATCTATTCGAGGATGAGGCACGGCCGCGAGAATGTTGAGATGAGGTCAGGATGACTGCACTTCGTGCAAACGCGAAATAACAGCGGGTTTGCAGCCAGTCTAGATATGACATCAAAATGAATCGACATGAAGTGCAAAGACGCGCCGACCTTGCAATACAAAAGGACGATAGAGAGAAAAGGGTCTGTATACACCCGTTGGAGAAGGAGAGGATCGAGGGAGGAATGGTCGGGCAACGCTTGTGCAGCAGCGAACGGATGGTGTGAGCTAGGAATGACGCACTGTTCCCCAATCACAAGTTGGCAACTCATCCTTGACGATACTTCGTAGTCCTGCATGGTTCCTGGGTACTGAAGTGGGCTGTGAAGGAATCAACAAGCATCTCGAAAGAGTAGAGATGACGCACCATTCCCCCATCACAAGTTGGCATCTCATCCTCGACGATAGTTTGTAGTCCTGCGTAATTACTGGGTCCTGGAGTAAGCTGTGAAGCGGAAGCGAGTTAGTGTCGAGACCATGAACATGGCGGGCGTCACTGACGAGCTGATTGTCCCGGTTGTCCGTGATGACAGCAAGTGTTCTTTGACTCGTTGAGGCTTTTGCTCTGAAAGAGAAGTGACTGGACGATGGAGCTGAATCTTGAACGTCGACAGTCTCTTCGGCCTTGCCCTTGCCCTTGTCCTTAGCCTGGATCTTCTTCGTGAAAGTCAGTATCTTGAGAGAGAATAGATACAAGACTATGTACTTGGGCAAGAGATTGGGGACCTTGTGCGATTTCCGGTGCCATGGAGCCTGCCCCAGAGTCCAGTGCCCGTGAACGTGAACGTGTCTGCGACAGATGCGTCAATTGTCAACACATGAAAGGTTATCGATAGTACGCACAACTCTGGTAGAGGTCTTGACGGCCGGCTGTAACAAGCATGAGACATGAGGAGTGAACATGGAATCACGACACGGCGTACAGGTATATTCTTCCTGGGCTTCTTCACCTTACGAGGTGGTTTAAATTGGAGTTTATTCGAAGCAAGTGTTGTAGTCCCGGGGTCGATGTCCTCTCTGCCGGCCTCGTCGTCCTTGCGCCGTTTGCGTTTGATAATCCGGAAGGTGGGCTGAGGAGAAGGAATCTCGCTTTCAGACATAGTGACCTCGCCCGCGAAACCGCTCTCGGAAACGGACATAGTGTCGTCCAGAACGCGAAAGGTGCTGAACGAGCGGGATGAAAGAGATACGAGGGTCAAACATGCGTAAGACCATGCGTCGGAAATCCGGTATAACCGCAGAGCGTGTCGGGCAAGGCCGCTTCGGTCTCAGAAGTAAGAACCGCCAAGTTGGAATTATCCTGGACCCCACTAGAGCAACGCGGATTGCTGCAACCACCGACATGGATTCTCCTTGGGAATTTCATTGATACCTCAGTTTTTTTTTTTTTTGGTGACTTACGTGGGTCATAAACACTACATAACCATATTTCCATGGCCCTCGACGTTTCGAATCGCTCCCTAACGCCGTTGAGGCGCAATACTATAGCAGCCCCACACCCCGGTTGGTGGTGCGAGGACAAGTGGAAAAAGGCCACGTGCTTCCTGGGGCCATAACCAAATGCAGCCCAAAACAAGAAATCCGAGAGAATCGGATTTCGTGTTCTGGCGTCTGCTTAGGCAGGTATTCGGTATACACGTGATCTTTTCCCACTTAGCTTCTAACCACATCGACTCCAAGCCAGCAAACGGGAATGCACAGGTGAGCGCCCTCCCACCCCACGTATGATAGTTTTAATGTACAAAAAATGAATTATGAACGTTGAGAAAAATGAGGAGAGCCCGGCGCTGCATGGCGGATTAAATTTGTAGGGAGAGTCCAGGTCGCTAATGCCAATTTCTAGATGGACTCCATCACCGGGCTTTTCGATATCGAAGCGGAAGAGACGGTAGACGAGGACCGGACGCTGGTGAGCTATTCGAAAACCTATCTGCTCGTGTCCGACACTAATCTTGAATTAGTAGCGCAATGGATTTTATCTCTATAGCAAACAACCGCTATGCCGGTGCGTCTCGATTATCTGTCTACCGAGATACTGATTATCTGCTCTCTCTAGCACATCATACACGGACTCTCTTCCCACGTCCACGCTGGTCTCCATCCGAACAATAACCTGAAGATCCTATTCTTCGCCCTGTCCGTGCACTGATCCTCGTTACACCTCCCGGAGATCCTTTTGTGGTGCGGGCCACCCCTGGAACGACCGCAAACATGGCACCTCTCCCGATCATCATAGTACTACCACTTATCTCGTCAACCTTCCATCTTCAACGTTCCTATACCCCGCGTTCTCATATCCCACCTTCGCCTCCCATCAACCTCATACTTAACTTTGATCTCAGTCCCTCGCTTTTCTACTTTGCCCTCTCCATCTGCTCCCTCCCTCACACTTACCCTCGACCTCCCCTCGCTCCCCTCCCCTTCCCTACCCCCCTCCCATGCCCCGCGTCCACACCCGCCCTCCCCTCCTCCTGCGTTGCCTCCCTTCCTTTATCTCCGCCTCCCCTAGCTGTCCCTATCTACCCCCACACCTCTTCCACCTCCCCTACTTCTTCTATACTCACCCTGCGCCCTCCCTCCCTCGCCCTCCCCCCTCTCGCTCTCTCCTTCTCCATCCCCTCCCCTTGCTACTCCTCCCGAGCCCACGCCAACGTCCACGGCCTTTCTCCTTCTCTCATCCTCCGTCTCACTTCCCCGCTATTCTTCCCAGCCCCGCGCTCTCTTCCTCCTAGCCCCACGCTCTACCTTCCTACACCTACGGCCAGCACCTCTGCACCTGTGAGCGCATACGCCGGCGAGCTCGCGCAACATGGTGGTGGGCCGACGCACAACGATGAGCCGGAAAAGCGACGAACGACTACGCCTATCGGATGAAGATTATGTCCGTCAGTATATCATCAGTATATCAGAATCTGCAAAGCGAACTCACCGTTTGCGTAGCCCATTTCGTTAACACAATCGGGAACACAATCAATTGCGGGATCCCGAACCGAGGAAACCGGTGCAAAATACTTACCTACGTCGATATGCAAGTCGACTTCTTCCGCCTTGCGAGACTTTCTTGGACGACTACGACGACGTATGCAGTGTGATGCGCCGGGCGGGTGGACATGTGCTCGGCGTCGATGATCGCTGTGTCAGCGATGGCCATGGTGTAATAGGTGTGTGATCTCATTTTTGCTCTTTGCTTTCACCTTCAACCAGCAACTGATTGACAACATGACTCTCACCAGGTGAGCTAGTTCCAAATCATTGTCCAGCCACTTTCATTGACCTTTAGCCAGACTTTTCACTAAATTTGTGAAGGCATTGTGTATGCCAAGGTAAGTGCTCAACCTCCCTCATTTGGATCATGCTAACTTCGTGGCGTCTTCGCGCGCGCGCGCAGAACCACGCGGCGTCAACGCCGAGACAATGATACCACATCCGTTGAGATGGACGTCGTCGTCGTCGTCCGTGAGGTGCGTCGGCCGCCGTATCGATTTTCGCCGCGTTAAGCGCCCGCCCGTGTTGCAGGGCATCTCTGCTACCGCCGAACAAAACCGGAACGCCTTGAACGAGGTCAGCACCGAATTAGACAACGACAGCGTTGTGGAGCACGTACGCTATCTCTTGTTCATGTTGTTTCATTTTTGAACATATATATATCACAGGGCATGTCATTGTACGACGACGAGTCGACTTAGTAGATCACACGTATTTGTCGCTGGAAATATCACGTTCTTTCTTGCTCAAATAAAACATGTTCATGTTACTACAATGTTGCTACTACCTTAGTACCTATGGACTGTGCTTTGATACTTTCTTGCCGCGTCGGCAGAGCCGCGAGCTGGTTCGCTCTCAGGGTTTTCAGCCCGCCCGGTATATCCGATCTGACGTCTTATCGAGATTGAAGGGCAAAACGCCCATGTTTTGTCCAGGTTCCGATGGAACGAGTCTGACTCGTTCCTTTCGGAACGAGGTGGAAAATGCCCCCGGTGCAAGGGCGTTGAACGTTGATCGACGATAGATATGACATTTGAGAGAGTCAACAGCGCATCTACCAGGAGTGGAGGAGGAGGATTGTACGACAATGTAAACTCGAGTGTCAAAAAGCATCGTAATGCCAGGCGAATAGAAGGAGTCATAGCCTCGCGGTATTGAGTCCCATTACAATTTGAGAGTTCAACGATTTCTTGATGTAGGTTTTAGGCTGTTGGGTATCGATTTTCATAGCAGCCTCTTCTTGGACACGGCCGACGGGCAAGTGGCGAACGCGTGCGGATGAATCACTGTGCCGATGAAACATGCTGAAAATCCGGATATCTGTCAATACGGTTTGACTTGACTTTCAGCACGAATCAGATTGAAATTCAGCACGTTTTCGGCATTTTCAGTACGAAAGATGCTGAATAAATCAGCACCGATAAAGGTACATGCAACGTGTGGATTTTCAGCATGTTATTCAATACATCTGGTACCAGGGCGCACCCGCCCCCCCGCCGCTCACAGCACACTGGGTAGCTAGGAGCATTCACACCGATTGTACAATGTAAAGTTGACTTTTTATTGGGGTATCTACTCTAGGACAGATGGTAGACTACGGTGTACGACGACTCTACACCACCTGCTGCTTGCGCAGTGTCACGAATCGCCTCTATTTTGCTCCCTCCATCACGTGCTCCCCACTCCCGACATTGACACATTCTCCCATCTCTTCATTCACCTCGGCCTGGGCCTAGCCCACACTCCCCTGTCATCCATCGTCTTGGTATTGCCTAGACCTGTCCATCAGTGGTCTGGTGACCACCTGGGTCCACTCCGGACCGGCTATTGTTCTCACTCCGGCCCGCCTATTGTCTCGCCACATTGGGCCTTTCTATTGTCCTCCTCTTATTGTTTTATTGTTCTCCTTTCGGATACACAGCCACGGACTCTGTATATATATAGTAGCTCCCTCTCCCCTAGTTTCCTCAGTTTGTCAACTTCGTCTACTCACTGTTCGGTCGCCCCCTGCACTGTAGTAGCATTGCTCTCTCACCACTATCATCTATCTTATCCTCTCTGCTCTCTATCTCGTCCCTGTCTTGTGTGACCTGGGTGGTTGTTTGGTTACGCCTGACACTGCCTTTGACACTTTGACAAACTCCTCTACACCCACCTCACACCTTCGCTCGTCGCATGCCCGCCGACCGTACAACCCCTGAACCTCCATCTGATCCCCAACCTCGCCCTACTCGCCTTACCTTCAAGAAGACTTCGGTCACTACACCCCGTACGTTAACACACCGCGAAGCTCTCTTTCACAATCTACCGGTTGCTATTAGGGCTCGTCATCGCGGAGATTACCGCAGCTTCTGGCGTGACACCGATACCGGTCCACGCACTCGTACCCCTCCACCATCGCTCGCTACACAGCAGACCAAGCGCCGCCTACACCACCTGCCGGCGCCTACCTTCATCAAGGGAAATACTATCTCTTCGACGAAGACTACACCCCCCAAGAAATCTTCTACGAATCAGAAGACGAAGAAGGCTACCCCGCATCTTGGCACTACATCGTCGCTGACGGAGACAAGTACTACCTTGAACCACACGAACACGAGGAAGCCCAAAGGCGTTTAGAAGAGCGCAATCGAGCTGAGTTACAGCCATCCACCCAGACACCAAGCTCACCAGTACCTTCCTCCTCAGCTCCTCCTGCTCCACCGTCTCCTGTTACACCAGAACAGGCCTACTCTAGCCCTGCCCCTGTTTCCCCAGTTTTACCCCTTGTCCAGGACAATCCATCACCTACACCCCAGTCTCCTGCCCTAGATCTTGATCCCCCTGAACCATCAGAACCACCGTCTCCCCCGTCTTCTCCTCCCAATCCCTCTAGATCTCCGTCTCCATCTCTTCCAGTTCCTCCTGTTCCTTCTATCATGTCTATCCCCAGTGAACGTGGAGCCAAGCTCGACGACTTCGTCGGCGATCGCGCCACATCTACCACATGGCTGGCTCAGTACCGCAATCACATGCGGCTCAATACTGCTCGCTACACCACCAATATCGAGAAGGTCTCGGTCTTCCTGTCCTACTTCAAAGGACCCCTCGCTGGCAAATGGGCTGAGCGGCGCATGAAGGAGTATGACGATGATCAGGCCGATGCCGACATCGCCGACGCAGATAAACGTTGGACTACCGAGGCATCCATCATCGACAGGTTCAAATTGGACTATGCGGCTATTGACCCTACCACTGCCGCTCGCACTGCCATCGAGAACATCCGCCAAGAAAAAGACTTAGCCAGCATTGATAAGTTCATCACGACCTTTGATGGATACGCTGACGACTCCGAGTTCGATGACAGTTCGCTCCTCTACTTCTTCAAACGAGGATTGAACCCCAGTCTCTTGGATTGTATCTCCATGTCCTACCCCATCCCTGACACTCTCGATAAATTCAAGACTCGCGCTGTTGAAATGCAGCATGCCTTTGAAGCCCGCAAGGCCGAAAAGGCTAATTGGACGCAGCGCACTCATTCTTCGCCCAGCAACTACGCGCCCCGGGCCCAGCCTCAGCGTACTTCTGCCCCTGCTCAGGACATGGGAGTTCCCATGGATGTTGATGCATCCCGCGGCTCAGGTGCATCGTCAAACTACCCTCCTTTGACTAGACTGACACCTATCGAGCGCGAGATCCTTCGCAAGAAGGGTGCTTGCTTCAGATGTCGTGGCCCAGGACATATATCCGCAAACTGCCCCAACCGGTCTGGTCCAAGTGCTCCAGTCCCAAGCCGCACCATCCGTGCCGCCGATACCTCTGCCGCACCTGCGGCTGTTCCCACTTCCTCTTCCGACACTGCTCCCGCATCGTCTGCCGATGCCATTCAACAAATTAGCAACGCGGCTAACCTACTCCGTGGTCTCCAGGGAGATGATAAAGCGCAGGCCTTGGCCTTCTTGAAGGATGTTGCTGGTCTGGATTTTTAGAGCGCTCCCCTACCCCGACGTTAGGAGGAGTTGTACAACAATCTGTTACAAATTTTACCAATCGATTCTCTGTGTTATCAACCCTTTGTGAGCGTATTCATCCCAAAGAACTTCGAATGTCGGCAGTCACCCAGAACCGACAGACACCCTCGATCACACTGGAACTTGAATTCATTGGCAAAATCACTGGCAGAAAAATCGTCGCACAAGCTCTAATTGATAGCGGCGCTGAAGGTATCATTATCAACGCCCGCTATGCAAACCAGCATCATTTTACCCTCATTCCCCTTTCCTCCCCTTTCCCTGTTCGCAATGTTGACGGCACCGAGAACGTCATGGGCTGGGTTCGACACTATACCACTCAGCGCGTTCGGATCTACAGCCGAGATGGTCACTCCTATCATGAAGAGCTAATCGAGCTGTACGTCACAGACATTGGTGATCACGACGTCATTCTCGGCACCGACTGGCTCGACGAACACAACCCAGAAATAGATTGGGCTGGTGTTCAGGTGGATTTCACTCGATGCCCCGACTCTTGTATCCTCAAGAACCCACCAGTGACTGACGTACGTGCTCACGCTAAACGTATTCCCATCCCCACTAAACGCTCTCCCCACGACCCTCGTCTTCATCATCGAGACTACCAAGTTCAATGGAAGGATCGCGCAGGCAACCTCCGGCCTGTTCCAGTCCAGCGTACAGCCGGACAACGCCGAAGCATCCGACCCCGAGTGTACAATCGGGTTCAAATCCCTGTTGTCCTATTCACCGAGGACGACGATGAGGAAGAAGAGGTCCCAAGAGAATGGGAAGAGCAAATGTATACTGAAGTGTTCCGGGATGATTATCCCCGTCCGGTGCGAGATCCACAACCTTCTGACGGTCCCTCTATTCAAATTCGCGCTGGATTTAGCAAGGCGCAGGAACTTGCTGAAGCTAGCCAAAAGCCTAAGGACACTCGTCCCCTCGCTGAGCGTATTCCCCCTCAGTATCATGCGTACCTCACTGTCTTTGACAAGCACACGTCGGACCGACTTCCCCAACATAGCCCTTGGGATCACGCTATCGATCTCAAACCCGGTTTTCAACCCAAACCATGCAAAACCTACCCATTGTCCCCAACCGAGCAAGCGGAGCTCGACGCATTTCTTGATGAAAACTTGGCCAAAGGGTACATACGTCCCTCTAAGTCTCCCATGGCGAGTCCCTTCTTCTTCGTTAAAAAGAAAGACGGAAAACTACGCCCTGTCCAGGATTATCGCGAACTCAACAAAGGCACTATCAAGAACGAGTATCCACTCCCGCTCATTGGAGAGTTAGTCGATAAACTCAAGGGCGCTCGCTACTTTTCAAAGGTAGATCTTCGTCAGGGCTACAACAACTGCCGACTCAAGGACGGAGACGAGTGGAAAGGCGCGTTCAAAACCAACCGCGGCCTGTTTGAACCATTGGTGATGTTCTTTGGTCTTATGAATTCCCCTGCCACGTTTCAAGCAATGATGAATACCATTCTCAAGGACCTCATTGACTCTGGCAAAGTCGTCGTATATATGGACGACATCCTAATCTTCACCGAGACCCTAGAGGAACACCGCAAGGTTGTCCTACAAGTTCTTCAGCGCTTGAAGGAGCATGATCTCTATGCTAAGCCTGAGAAATGCACCTTTGAAGCTGAGTCAATCGAATTCCTTGGACTCATCATCTCTCACAATGAACTTCGCATGGACCCAGTCAAGGTGGACGGCGTCGCCAAGTGGCCGTTACCTCGGAATGTCAAGGACGTGCAGTCATTCCTCGGCTTTGGGAACTTCTACCGCCGCTTCATCGAAGGGTTCTCCAAAGTCGCACGCCCCTTGTTCGATCTGACTAAGAAAGACGAGCCATGGATCTGGAAACCGGATTGTCAAGAGGCCTTCGAGGCACTTAAAGATGCGTTCACATCGTCCCCCGTTCTCATCATGCCCAACCCTGATAAGCCCTATCGGGTGGAAGTAGATGCTTCCGACTATGCCACAGGCGGAATCCTGTCCCAGACGGGAGACGACGACCAATGGCATCCTGTTGCCTACATCTCTAAGTCTCTCTCTGAACCTCAACGCAATTATGACATTCATGACAAGGAACTTCTCGCTATCATCCGCGCTCTGGAAGCCTGGCGCCAATACCTTGAAGGTTCGGCACATCCGGTTGACGTTCTCACCGATCACAAGAACCTCGAATACTTTGCCAACTCGCAAAAGCTCAGCCGACGACAGGCTCGTTGGGCACTATTCCTCACTCGCTTCGACTTCACTCTCACTCATAAACCTGGTACCCAGAACCGTAGCGACCCACTCTCCCGCCGTGCGGATCACAAAGAAGGGGTCGATGACGACAATACTGATAGGGTGCTCCTTGATCCGAAGTTCTTCCGGATCCGCGCCACTCGGCCTGGAGAAGTTGCAGCTGTCGGAGATGCTGACCTGCGACGACGCATTCGGGAATGTCCAAACAAGGACGCTGAAGTCCGTGGTGCGTTAGAAGTCATCCTTCATAATGGTCCCCGTTCGCTGGTCAAGAATCTACAGGAATGGAATTACGAAGATGGACTAGTACTTTTTCGAGGCAAGGTCTATGTTCCCGACGACCTACAGTTACGTCGAGACATTGTCAAGATGCACCATGATTCCCTCGGCCCAGGACACCCTGGACGCTTCAAGACTTACGAACTTCTCAGCCGAGAGTTCTGGTGGCCAGGCATGTCTGTCTTTGTCCGCGACTATGTTGATGGCTGCGCTACTTGTCAGATGACGAAGCCCAGGAATCATCCGGCACATGTCCCTCTTATACCAAATGAGGTTCCTGAGCGTCCCTTTGGGACCATCACCACCGACTTCATCACAGATCTACCCGAGTGCGATGGGTACAATGCGATCCATTGCGTTGTCGACCGTTTCACCAAGACGGTAATTGTATCCCCGTGCCACAAGACTATTGATGCAGATGGCACCGTTGACATCCTGGTAAACGGTGTTTATCGACGCTATGGTCTCTGGGACAAGATGATTTCCGACCGCGGTCCCCAGTTTGCAAGCAAGGTTATGCAAGCTGTCCACGCTAAGCTAGGAATCACCTCCGCGCTTAGTACAGCTTACCATCCCCAGACAGATGGCGAAACCGAACGCTATAATCAGGAACTCGAACAGTACCTCCGCGTTTTTTGCAATTACCGACAGGACGACTGGGTCAAATACCTTCCCTTTGCGGAATTCTCCCACAATAGTCGTATTCACTCTGCTACGGGCAAGTCTCCCTTCGAACTCCTTCATGGTTTCCAACCCCGCTTATACCCTTCTCTCAATCCCACGTTTAATATCCCTACTGTTGAGGAACGCCTAACCAATCTGGAACGACTTCGCGAGGAGGTTAAGGCTAGCCTCACTACCGCTGCAGAGATCATGAAGCGGAACAACGGAGATGTCACCAAGAAGGGCATTACGTTCAAGGTTGGCGACAAGGTGTTGCTTGATGGAAAGAACCTCAAAACAACGCGACCCAAAGCTAAGCTCTCAGACAAGCATCATGGACCTTTCGAAGTCACTGACGTACTTGGACCAGTCAACTACCGTCTCAAACTTCCTCCCACTTGGCGTATACACCCTGTCTTCCACGCCGCCCTCCTCCTTCCCTTTGTGGAAACCGAGGCCCATGGGCCCAATTTCCCATCCAATCCGCCAGACCTCATTGACGACAAGGAGGGGTTCGATGTTGAAGCCATACTCGACTCCCGTGCAACACGAAACAAACGCGGAATTCAGTATCTGGTGAAATGGCTAGTGTACAGCTTGGTCGCCTCGCGACCGCCCCAGCTGTAACTCGGGTTCTGCGAACCCTCGCAAGGAACACGCCACACTCGCGGACTCATCCATGTTCGCCGCGGCGTCCCAGACCCAGCCTATCGCTCATCGATGAACTCTTCACCATGTGGACGAGCCGCCGCAGGCCACCGTACATCTCGGCCGAGGAGAAGGTCTCACCAATCAGGTCGTTCGCTGCGAGGACTTGCAACCGTGCAACCGACCATTTCACCTCTCGCGGACGTATGGATCAGCCGCGCGGACAGCGCAGCATGGTTCGCGAGGCCAGAACCAGCTAAATGTTCAACCGCGACAAGAGTATTTCCAACCAGGAGGTTTCAGGAGCCTCATGTTAGCACTTCCGCTTTAGGTACTGTAGATAGTTCGGCCGAGCCGTGTAGGTATACCAGAGCGCGCGAGAAATGAAGACTTTACTTTTGACCACCACTTCGTCTTGTGTGAATTCGCGGTTCGCGGTCTCCAGTCTACACTTGAAAGCTACGAGTGGTGCTCGTCGTTGTTCACATTTGTCTGTCTACCGTCGCGAAGCTACTACCTACGTTCGCGAAGTTCGCGCATTCATCCGCTACCACTGTCCATCGTCATCTCGCTGCTTGCGAAGCCTCCCTCGAAACCGCTGCGTTTGCAGTCATTTCTTGTCGAACTCGCCGGGTTGCGTACAAGTGGAGCCCACCGCGAGGGGGTTTTTACATAGCACGACTTCGGCGCGCGGACTCTGGCACGAGGAGCGTCTAGACTTCGGGACGCATCAGGGCGCTTCATTCCTCGTACCCCGCGACCTCAGACACCTCCACCTGAGCCGTCCGCGGAATCACCTACCGGTTTCCATACACCAGAGGAGTCCTTTTCGGACCTTCCCCCATTCTTTCTAGGACCAACACTCTCTCCGCATTCGACACAAGTCGAGCCCGAGGTTATTACCTTAGAGGCCGAGGTACTCGCCCTTCGACTTCGCAATCTTATTCCTCTCGACGACGACCCCTTCGCGGAATATAACCGTACCGGGGAATCTTTCGAGGAAGCACTCCTGAGGTTGCGCCTTACCCCGCCCTTTGTAACCTTTACCCCTACGTCGACCCCGTCGACGCTCTC
This sequence comes from Strobilurus orientalis, assembly GCA_019915145.1. Taxonomy (NCBI): domain Eukaryota; kingdom Fungi; phylum Basidiomycota; class Agaricomycetes; order Agaricales; family Physalacriaceae; genus Strobilurus; species Strobilurus orientalis. The sequence continues at coordinate 1,120,930 of JAHLML010000001.1, read as the reverse complement.
ATCTCCTTCCTCCTCTTCATATCATATACCTTCCTCACTCTCGTTACCCCCGATTCTTTCCGCTACCACTATGGCAGCATCCAAAATGCCCTTGCGAACTAGCAAGAACGCACCGTACTTTTCGGGACACCCGCACGAGCTCGCGGACTACTTGGAAGACGTTAAGCAGCAATGCGAAGACGCGTCGGTTAACGACGAACCAGGGTGGATCAAGTTCGCATGTCACTATGCGCCGCGGGAAGTCCGTATCGCTTGGGAAACTTGTGGGCAGCCCGCGGTGGCGGGCGGCACTGCGGTAACGTGGGAAGAATTCAAAAAGTCTATCCACGAGATGTACCCAGGATCCGTTATTGCGAGTCGCTATGTTCCATTGGACCTGGAGAATTTCGCGCGAAAACAGGCCCGCGAGGTACCCATCCAAACCCGCGAGCAATTGGGGGCCTTTTCGCGAACATTCATGAGCATGGTCAGTGCGCTGTTGGCGTCTGGTCAAATTTCGGGCGCAGATATCTCGCGCTGCATGTTTCTGGGGCTGGGTACGGAGCTGGAAGCCTCTACGAGGCATCGTCTGGAGACGCGTTACCCGGACCACCGCCCTACTATGCCGTACACCTCAGCAGAGATTGTTGGGGCCGCGGATTGGGTACTTCCTGGGTCTGAAGGCGATCACGTGTCTTTGGCGCAGGTCCAGCCTACTTATTCTGATCAGCGCGGACGCGGCTCGAGGAATCCCTTCCTCAACCAGGATTTTCGTGAAGGGTCCACCCCTGTAGTCGAGGTCAAGACTGAACCTGTGGACCCCGCCACCGTTCAGCTCCAACAATCGGTTGCCCAATTGGCCAACCAGTTCAGCTCGTTTATCGCGGAGATGCGTCGTGGAGGAACCCCCATCACCGCGAACCAGGCGGTCGCTATGGTGCAAAAGCTTTGTACCTTCTGTCAGTTAAAAGGGTGCAAAGCTACTCGGTGGGAGTTCTGCGACGAGTTCAACGATCTCCTACACCTGGGTCTCATTCGCAACAACCCGCAGGGGAGGGCCGAAATGCGCGATGGATCGAATTTTCCAAAAGGAAGTGGGTCGCTCGCAGAACGTATCCGCCGCGCGTATCAGAACATCCCCTCTTCTTCGAACGACGCAACTACTCAATCATTCCTCCTGTCGGTGTTTCCCCAGGCGGTCACCCGGGCACCTTCTGTGGAAACGGTCCAGACAGTATCCTCCAATATGCTGTCAACGTTTGGAATGGAAGTCGTTGGGCGTCAAGGTCCTTGGGACGACCAACTAGCCACGTACGCCACGACGGTACGGCGGAACCAACAAAGCAAGGCTCGCGTCATGTCTACCAATCCAGTCGTGACACGCTCGTCCCTGCGAAGCAAGCCACCTCCACCCGCAGCAGGGAAGGGACTCGATCCGGCGTCTCATACGGATGAGTTGCCTCGCGCCGCTTCAGAACCACCCCTGGCGGACGAAGAAGATACGCCAACCCCAGCGAGGACGCAAGGGCCGCCAGCGGGGTCGTCCAAACCTTCGAGCGCTCCTCTTCCTCCGCACCCAGGGCACACCATCGAACCGCGAGATCGCTCGGCGGATAAATCGGGTTCCGCAGGGCTTTCTTTGCCCACTGCGACTCACCGCGGAATCCAAGCTGCACCACTTCCGCGGGAGCGAGCACCTGTACGTCAATATCGCGCCACCGCGCCTAGTGAGGACGCATCGGCGGCGGATCGCGTTCTAGGATTGGTCCTTGACGGCGCGTCTACCATCAACGCGCGGGATCTATTGGCGATCTCACCTGATCTTCGCCGGCTTTTACGCGACTATGTCACGCCGCGTCACCGTCCCGCCTTGCCGGACGGATCGGCCGTGTCGGGGCAGCCACAACCGGCGACAGCGCTACTCGCAGAGATTGCCGAAGAAGAGGAGGAAGACTGCGAGGATTACGGGAACGACGAAACGTCAGAGAGAGTTTACGATGTGATGCAGTACACTCTCCCGGATAATGTGGTTGTCGCCGGCGAGTCGGCGTCGCTCCGCGCTGTGACTGTCTTGGTCAACCACTCTTACGAGGTTGAAGGGATTCTCGATGGTGGTTCGCAGTTGGTTTCCATGTCGGAAAGTGTTTGGCGCGCGCTTGGAATTCCGTTGGATAACTCGGTGGTCGTTCGCGTTCAATCTGCGAACGGTGGAATCGAGCGCTCTCTTGGAATGTGCCGTCACGTGCCCTTTACGGTCGGCGGAATCACGCTCTATCTTCAGGTGCATGTTGTGCCGGGGGCGATGTACAACATCCTACTGGGTCGGCCGTTCATGATACTGGCGGAGGCGGTATTGAAGGACTATCAGGATGGGGGTCAAACCCTGGAGCTCAAAGATCCGAATTCGGAACTCACCATCGCTATTCCCACCCACGGTCGCGGATGCCCTCAGTTCTCTGCGGGGTCTATGCAGGTTTCTCGCTCGCCACTTATCCACATGCGTGCCGCGGTCGCGAATAACCGCGAGGACACTAGCGATTGATGGATTCCATATCGCAGAACGAAATTGGTTTGATAATATCGGTACAACAACTCGCCTCGGATAACTCGCATAGGACACCTCGTCTCGCCGAATCGGTAGTGGATCCATACCTCATACAAGATACCACCTCACTACCCGGCTTTTCCATCTCTATTTCTGGTCTCACTCATTCTCTCATCTCTCAAACGGTACACTGCGAAAATCCTAATCTCTCTTTCTCCGATCGCGCATTCGTTTATGCAGCCGCCCATTACGGTGACCGACATGGCGAAGGATACCCCGCGACTGTTCACTGCGGTCCCCGCGTGAACCTACCCTCTACCGAGTTACCCCTTCAGCAAGGGTTTCTCTCTCTACTCGTCGAAAACCCTGTTCATACAATCGCGCTGGAGACTCTCATTCACCCGTACACGGATGACGGGTCTCGCTATACCCCTGATGGCATTCTTGCCGTCAACAAGTACAAGAAAATGGCCGATCGCGTCAAACCAGTTCCTGCTACGTTGCCGGAGCACTTTTGCGTTCGTCGCAACATCGTCGGCGACCCGCTCGCGGGAATGGTTCCCTTACCTATCTTTCCGCCCGAATTCGTTCCTACTGGCCGTTACACCGCGGAGAATCGCGACATCATTGACGTTCTCCATCCTGGGGATTTCTTGTGGCCTGAGGAACGCAAGCTCATGCACTGGTTAATGATGCAGCAAGAATCCGCCTTCGCCTGGGACGAATCGCAGAAGGGACATTTCCGCGAGGACTTCTTCCCACCCGTCATCATGCCGGTAACGGAGCATACCCCCTGGGTCCACCGCAACATTCCCATTCCACCGGGTCTGTACGAACAGATCATTCGCATCGTTCGCGAAAAAGATCTCCTCGGGCGCGTATGAGCCTAGCAACTCTTCGTATCGTTCGCGTTGGTTCACCGTGCTCAAAAAGGACGGCACCTCTCTTCGCATTGTCCACGACCTGCAGCCGCTCAACGCAGTGACCATTCGCGACTCGGGCGTTATTCCATTCATCGAAACCTTGGCTGAATCGTTCGGTGCGCGAGCATGCTATGGGGTGCTCGACCTCTATGTCGCGTTCGACCAACACTCACTGGCGGTCCTGTCGCGAGATTTCACGACGTTTCAGACCCCGTTAGGGACGTTTCGCCTCACGAAGTTGCCCATGGGTTGGACCAACTCCGTTCAGGTTCTTCATGGTGATGTCACCTACACGCTCCGCGACGAGATACCGCATGTCACCATTCCCTTCTTGGACGACGCGGGGATCAAGGGACCGCACACGCGGTACGAGCTCCCTGAGGGGGGGTTTGAAACCATCCTTGGCAATACGGGGATCCGGCGGTTCATCTGGGAGCACTTCACGAATCTCAATCGCGTCATTCAGCGCATCAAATATGTGGGATGCACTTGGTCGGGGAAGAAGGCGTACCTCTGTGTCCCGGAAGCGATCATCGTTGGGAACACCTGCACGTATGAAGGGCGCATTCCTGACGAATCCAAGGTCGCAAAGGTGTTGTCATGGGGTCCCTGTCGGGATGTCACTGACGTTCGCGCTTTCTTGGGCACCGCTGGTCTGATGCGGAATTTTGTCTGGAACTATGCGGCGATTTCGCGCCCTCTTGTGGACCTTACGCGGAAGGACGTGCCCTTTGTGTGGCTGCCTGTTCATACCGCGGCGCAGGAGACGCTGAAGGAGGAGATCGCGAATTCTCCCGCCTTGCGTCCCCTTGACTACGCCTCTGATGCGCCGGTCATCCTGGCCGTGGACTCTAGCAATATCGCTATTGGTTTTGCTCTATTTCAAGAGGATGTGGCGGACTCGAAGATTCGTTATCTCAATCGCTGCGGTTCGCTCCCACTCAACACGCGAGAGTCTAACTACAGTCAGCCTAAGTTGGAACTGTACGGTGTTTATCGCTCTCTCAAGGCCGTCCAGCTGTTCATCATCGGTGTGCGGAACCTGGTACTCGAGGTGGACGCAACCGCGATCAAGGGAATGCTCAACAACCCCGACATGAACCCTTCCGCGACCATCAACCGCTGGGTCGCGGGGGTTCTTCTCTTTCATTTCAAGTTGGTCCATGTCCCGGGCCTACTCCATGGCGTAGACGGACTGTCGCGTCGTCGTCCATTTCCTGGCGAGGAGGTAGTGGAGGATGACCCGGGGTGGTTGGACGACAAATACTCCTTTGTTCATGTCATGAATCCACTTCCTTTCGTTCAACGTCGCGGTCCGACGTTGTCTCCCTCTCTCTCCACTCTTTCTCAGTTCGTGTCGGCGGTGGAGACATCCGCGGACGATCCACCTGAACCCTCGTTTCCTCTCACGGGGAAGGACGTTCAGAACGAAGATCGTGTCGGATGGGTACGCGAGTATCTTCGCGACTTTGTGGCGCCTTCGGGGCTGGATGAACCTCGTTTGCGAAATTTCATTCGTTACGCATCAGACTTCTTCTTGCGTGATGGGGAGTTGTGGCGTCGCGACGCAGGGGGGCAACATCAGCTGGTGGTACCCCCTTCGCGGCGCTACCGTCTGGTCAAGATGGCCCACGACGAGTTGGGGCACAAGGGGGTGTTCTCTGTGCGTCAGCACCTCGTTTTGCGCTTCTGGTGGCCGCACTTGTCTGCGGATGTGGCTTGGTTCGTTCGGACCTGTCACTGGTGTCAGGTCCGTCAGACGCAGCATTGGCACATTCCTCCTGTCGTCGCATACCCAGCTCCACTCTTCACCAAGGCTCACATTGATACCATGTTCATGGAGCTATCGAATGGTTACAAAGCCATCATTCACGCTCGCTGTTCCCTCACGGCCTGGCCAGAGGCTCGTGCGTTGCGCAACGAGAACGCGTCAACCATTGCGGACTTCATTTATGAAGAGCTCATTACGCGATGGGGCTCTTTGCGTGAGATCGTCACGGACAACGGTCCTCCGTTCGTCAAAGCGCTCGCGGTCCTGGAGAGGAAGTACGGCATCAAGCACATCCGCATCTCCGCGTACAATTCGCAGGCTCAAGGTGTCATCGAAAATCGTCATTTTGATGTACGCGAGGCCTTGTTCAAGATTGCGCGCGGCAATGCGAAGTGGTGGTGGCGCTGCGTTTACGCGATGCTATGGGCAGAGCGTGTCACTGTTTCGCGACAGTTGGGTGTTAGTCCTTATCGCGCTGCTACTGGGGTTGAACCCATCCTCCCTTTCGACTATGTGGAGGCTACTTTCTTGCTGGAATCCCCCGTCGGCCCTGCTGTCACGTACAGACCTGATCGCGACTCGAGCCGCTGCCTTGGAACACCGAGGGGAGGAGCTACAAGCTCTCCGCGAGCGCGTGCACGAGGCTCGCCTGTCGTCTGTACGGCGCTGGGCGGAGGATCATAAGCATCGCATAGTCGACTTCGATTTCAAGCGCGGTGATGTGGTCCTCCTACGTAATAGCAAGGTTGATGGCTCTGTGGGAGGCAAGTGGCAGGAACGCTACTTTGGACCTCTATTCGTTCTGTCACGGACTCGTGGGGGCGCATACATCATCGTGGACTTGGATGGCACCCCCTACGCGCGTCCAGTCGCAGCGCGCAGGGTGATGCCGTATTTTGAGCGCACGCATGTCGACCTGCCGGCGGTTCTCACAGACACGGCCTTGCCAGCGGAGGAACTTTTGCGGCTAGAGGACTCTATCGACGAAGGGGAGGATTAGCTACCGAAACCCCACCTTTTGTACTATTCCTCCCTCAGACCTGCGAATGCACTTTTTTTTATTGTTTGACTATTGGTCGCGCGGGGTGTTTTGGGATCTGCGGTAGGTCTCGGAATTGGTCTGGGACTGTCGACACGTGTGGCGTGTCTGTTGTTTGGGAAAAGGGTCTCGCGAGTGTTCGCGGGCCTTGTGTTTGGTTCTCATGTGGTGCGTGAGGAAGGAACAGGGAGGGGGGGGGGGCATGTGTGGCATGTTAATCTATTGCTTGGTGGGCAGGACAAGACTACAGCTAGGGGGGGTACACTGCTACCGTTTGCTACGTCTGGAATCGGTGCGAGGTTGCCGCAGGGCCTACTCTTCCAACAACACTGGTTGCGGTCTCGTTCTCACCAACGGGTCGATCGCCCCTCTGATGTGCATTCTGGAGCTGGCGCACTTTTTCCATGGCGAGGTTGAGCTTGAAGTGCGTATGGTGGAGGCGCCGGGTGGTTTCGCGGCGTTCAAATGTGTATTGCTCGATTCGAGAGTCGAGGACCGCGAGTCGATCGCGGAGGAGGTTTTTCTCTGCCTCATAGGCTTCGCGGTGTTGGGCGAGGGCGGGGGTGGGGCATTGTGTGAGGCGTGCTTGTGCTCGCAGGTCTGAGCTCCAGAGCCCCACGGCTTGGAAGCTGCAGAGGCGCCGGCTCGCGATGCATTGTGAGCATTTCGCGGGGACGGTGCGGGGAAGGGAGTCCGGGACGATGGGGGTCACACAGCGGTGGTTTCCCTCCGCGCAGGAGGTGCACTTAGGATCGCGAGCCTGTCGGTTATGAACAGGGAGTTCGTAGGGGGGGGGGGGGGGGGGTACGAGGAGGAAACCATGGTTGACAGCGTCCGCGATGCGTTGCTCCCAGGTCTCGCCGGCTGGCCTCGGTTGTCGGGGGCTCAGACCTTGGAATCTCAGGCTGGGTGTCTCCCAGGCGTCGCCGGTATTCACTTGCACTTCCCCCAGGTATGGGTTCGTGGGGTGCGGGCCCAGTACCAGCTGGAAGGAAGGCGGCATGGTGGTGGACGGGGTGGTGGAGTTGGGGGTTTGGAGTGGGTTGTTTGGCCCTTTTAAAATGGCGCTCAGGTTCCGTTTGGTTCCGGCTTGCGCAAGCTCTTGCGTAAGCTTAGGATTGTTGGCGCTTCCCTTTGCCGCGTGGCGGAGGGAGACGTGGTTCGCGGGGCTAGCCCGGTGCCTGACGCGTTGTTTTTTTTGGGGTTGGGGGGGGGGGGAAGAGGTTTCTCTTCATTTTGTTTGGTGCGCGTATTCGCGCGAATACTGGGGGGACACGATGATATTACAGCAAGATGGGGGGGGACTACGCGGGCAACTACTGGTAAAAGTATCAAGATGACAAAAAGGGGGGGGGGGGGGGGGGGGTACATGTGTATGTGTATGGTCCAACGGCCTACTCTTCGCGGCTTTTCTTGCGAGCACTTCCTTCCTCCTCATCGCTCCCTTCGCTCGCCTCACGATTGCGCTTTCTCATCGTCGAAGGACCGGGGCCAGCCTGCGCGATCTCTACCGGACTTCGCTCGCGGTCTTTGCCCTTCTTCTTCTTCGTCTTCTTCTCTCGAGCGGCTACCGCGGTTTGGGGGTCGATGATCTCCACATCCTCGCTGCCAGAAGCATCGTGTTCGCGATCGGCCTTCTCGCGGCGTTCATTCTCCTGGTGGATAAGGGCGAGGCGGTCACAGATGAGGGAGATATTGGTAGCGACGGCGATCCTTTCGTCCTGGAGTGCGTCGATCTGGCGGTCGAGGCTGCGAATACGAGCAACGTCCACGTCGTAGGTGCGAAGGAGGAAGCTCAGTTCGGAGGCCAGCAGAGGATTGTCAGCCTCCGCGAGCAGTTCCCCATCCCACTCTCGCTCGCTCAGCCGTGCGTCGGTGATAGCGTCAGGTTCGCGATCGCCATGACGATAGCGTGTGTCGGTGGCTGCGCGGGCTTGCCGACGAGTGCGGGGGGCGGTAAGATCTTCGGTTGCAGAGGCGGTGGGGGTCTTGCCGTGATACGAGTCGGCCCGCTCTTTGGTCTTGGGTTTGGATTTCGGTTTGGGGGGAGGTTTGTTGGCAGCGAGGAAGGAGCATCCGAGGTGGCTGCGGCGGCAGAAGAAGCAACCAATGCCAGTGTTCGCTTTGGCGTTGGCGGGGAGTAAGCACAAGTGGGGGTGCTCGTCAGTCTTCCGGCGTTGGCATTGGTCGCAGGGGGGATCCGTGTCCATAAGAAGCACCTGCTTGTGGGCGGCGAGAGCAGCCTCAACGTTGCCGCGGACCGCGTCATTTACGTTGACACCTGCCGCGAGGAGCGCGGGGTCGTTCCAGTTCGCCAGGGCTGTTGGGGGGGTCAGGGGGGGAGGGGGGGAATAGAGGAAAAGGGGGGGGGACTAACCAGTGGGTTGGGGGGAAAACTTTTCGCGCGGACGAAAAGGCTCGTCGTCCTCGTCAAGGCGGTCCGCGGGGTCAACGATGGCGACCGCCTTCTTCTTCCCCTTATCGATAGGCGGACGGGGGGTGGAGGTATCGTCGGAAGGGCCGGCATTACCGGAGACCTCGGGGTCGGGGGCAGGATGAGGAGTGCCGTGTTCTTCGGCCTGGTCGGTGTCCATGTCGACGTCGATAAAGTCAGCCTCCTGAAGGATTTCGACGTGAGTGAAGTAGAGGGGGAGGGGGATGAGTAAGTTGCCTACCTGGGAATGGGTGGCTGTGTTGAGAGCAGTGGGTTCGCGCGCGGGGGATGGACTGGGCGCAGCTTCCTCTAGCTCGGGCGATCCAAACGGAACAGGGCGCAGGGTGAGGGGTGCAGAGGAAACGGACTCGCTGGGGGCCCGTTGGGCGGGGGCGACCGTCGTTTGAGCTGGGTAAACGAGGGGCGGAGGGCGCACGAAGGGCTTGGGCCTGGGACGCGGGGCCTGGAATAGCACGGGGACAGGGGGCGGTGCTGCAGAAGGAGGCGTAGGTTGTCGTGAGGGAAGTGGTCCCTTTGCGGCGGCCGCAGGACTGGATGGATCGGGGCTGGGCACGCCGGGTTCGGTGGGTTCAGTTTTGACGTGGATTGGGAGGGCCACTGGTTTGGGCGCGCCGTTCGCGTCATCGTCATCGTCGTCGTCGTCGTCACCCCAGAAAGCGTCGACCTCGTCAATGATATGTTTGGCGCTGGCAGCGTTGAGCTCGACGCCAAAGAACGGTTTGCAGATGCCGAACCAGGAGTGGTCGAAGAAATGATGGAGGAAGGGAGGGAGTATTTCGGCGGCTACACAGGCCACGGTGAGGTGCGCGTAATCGCGCGCGACATACACCTCGTCGGGGGCGGCGTTCTTTTCCTGGAGCATGGCGACGCGGCGGTCGACGTATTTTCCCTGGAAAGGAGTGAGCAAAGGGGGCGATGGAAGAGAGAGGGAAGAGGGACGCACCGCCCAGTACGCCAGCTTGGTAATCAGCAGTTTGGCAGTGTCCAGTGTGGCGGCTTCGCCCGCCGCGTTCCGACCATCTGGACCCTCCAACGCGTGTTTGAAGGCCGAGCATTTGAAGAGGAGGGCATGGCGGCATTTGGCAATATCCTCGATGGTGGGTTTGGGGACGTCTTGTCTCGCGCCGGGGGCGGGGCTTTCCAAGTCGGCCATGGTGGGGGAGCTGAAGGGAAAGCGGACTTGGTGAAAAATTTCGAGCAGCGGCCTCGGGCTCGGTGTTCCTGGGTTCTGACGACAACGGATCCGCGATCTGTCGATTAAGCTTTCTGACTTGGACTTCTCAACTTCTGGGGTTTCACTGGGGAATCCCCAAATCACATTCATTCCACAGACTACTTTACTGGCCTACAGACACCTCCAGGGCACCGGACACCGTGGCGCTGGCGATGTGGCGCATGCTACGCGTTTAACTCAGTCTGATCCTGCATATTCAGCGGGGTACTCGTTTTCTTCGCGATCGTGGATGCCGTCGGCTGGATAGGGCCCGCGGGCGTCATTGCCGTACGAGGAGGGGGGGGCTGTGTTGACAAAGACACGCGCGAGGTGTTCTGTGGCGGCACGAACCTCGCAAGTGTTGTGGTGTGAAGTGTGGGGACAGAAGCTGCAAGTACTTGCGACAAGGGGAGCTGGGGGAGGGGGACGCGTCAGGGAAGGATACCAAAAAGGGGGGGGGGGGGAGGGGGGGGGGAACGTACGAGGGGAGGGGGGGCGAGGGGACAGGGTCTCCCCTGGGCGCGGCGCTTCTCATAGCGCGTGTGGAGTTCGCGTTGGCGAAGAATGGACGCGATGCCGAACTCCTTTTCAGCGCGAGTCAGCGCGAGCATTGAGAGCCGGTGCCCATAACGAGGAAGGCGTTCGAAGGCGGGATGGTAGCCCGTGGCGGAGGTGACTTGCTCGAGGACCGACCCCATCATCGCGTAGAAGCTGGTGGTGTCTGGAACGCACCACCCCTGCTGTGCAGCTTTGGCAGCCTTCGCGTGATACACACTCGCGAGGTCGAGTACGACCAGGAGCAGGGGTAGGATGACGTCGGGGCCGTTCGCCGGATCGTCCGCGTGGAAGTAGTAAGCCCCGATGGCGCCGCGCAGGGAGACGAGGGTCTCCGACATATGGAGTGTGTTGAGGACGGAGGTGGTGGACGAGAAACGTTCCCATCCAGGGGTCCCATATTCGATGTCACCCTGGGGGAGGGGAAACAGGTCGCGGCGCGCCTCGAAGAGGGGATCGCTGGGAAAGTAGAAGGGGGCGCGTTCAGCACTGATACGGTCGACGGGGTTAGGTGCTTCGCGAAGGCTCGCGACGGAGGGAGTGGAGGACCGCAGAACCACTTCGGCTTGTGCAGAGGTTAGGAGGGATTGGAGATCCATTGCTTGGTCTGCCGACAAATCTTGTGAATGCGTCTTGCTTTATATGTCGGCGTTATCGATGACCATTGGATCGGCTCGGCTGGCGATTGGACCTCGGGGACGGATCTCGCGACTATCGATGACTATGCAAATCTCAGAAGCTATCTCAGGAGCTCTTCCCGTCCTTCGATTATCGCCTATCTACTCCATCTCTACGCGACCGCTATGTTACTTGGCGGCTAGAGGATCTCAAGTTCAAGGCCTCAAGTGTCTCCATGTCAATCTCCTCCATGGCTTCCGCGACGCCCTCCACATCGGCCTCGGTGTATATTCCATCAACGATTTCATCTGCGGGGAGTCCGTACGCGGTGTTGAAGCCTCCGGTGGCTTTGCGCGTGTAGAAACGGACTAAGCCGGTTTCCGCATCATAGGCGTAGAGCCCGGAGGTTGGGGTGAAATCCAGCAATGCCAGGAGCGCCACGTGATGGGAATGCCGTTCGGCGGCGCGTTCGCGAAGTTTCGCCCCATTCTTCAGGGTCGCGAAGGCGGGTCTCCACGCAGTACCCGTCAGGAATTCCGTCAAACGTTGGATAACGGTCTCAGCCTCGTAGCTGTCGTAGTCGGCCCAACCTCCCTGCCAGGCTTGACGCTTCCGGGCACGCATGAAGTCCGCGGCGTCAAAAAGGGAGTTCAGGTGTCGGACGTCTTGGGCGCTAGGGTCTGCGGAGCGCAAGGTGTCGTAGAGCTCGGGAGTAGGGGCACGACGAGTGATGAAGTTTGCGGTCGCGTGGATGACGCGCAAGTTGGTGGAGGAGGCGTGGGAGTAGATGGTGGTGGTACCGCGCATAGCGCCGCGATCCAGGGGACGCCGAGTGGGGCGGGAGTAGCGGGACGCGGGGGGTTGGCGAGTTGTGAGTACCATGGTTGCGGGATTAGGGAGGGCGGTCCGGGCTTTTTATGGGCTACGGGGGTTGTGGCCAAAAAGGGGGGAGCTGGAATTTTTTGGTTGGGGGGAGATGTACAGCTTGGTCGCCTCGCGACCGCCCCAGCTGTAACTCGGGTTCTGCGAACCCTCGCAAGGAACACGCCACACTCGCGGACTCATCCATGTTCGCCGCGGCGTCCCAGACCCAGCCTATCGCTCATCGATGAACTCTTCACCATGTGGACGAGCCGCCGCAGGCCACCGTACATCTCGGCCGAGGAGAAGGTCTCACCAATCAGGTCGTTCGCTGCGAGGACTTGCAACCGTGCAACCGACCATTTCACCTCTCGCGGACGTATGGATCAGCCGCGCGGACAGCGCAGCATGGTTCGCGAGGCCAGAACCAGCTAAATGTTCAACCGCGACAAGAGTATTTCCAACCAGGAGGTTTCAGGAGCCTCATGTTAGCACTTCCGCTTTAGGTACTGTAGATAGTTCGGCCGAGCCGTGTAGGTATACCAGAGCGCGCGAGAAATGAAGACTTTACTTTTGACCACCACTTCGTCTTGTGTGAATTCGCGGTTCGCGGTCTCCAGTCTACACTTGAAAGCTACGAGTGGTGCTCGTCGTTGTTCACATTTGTCTGTCTACCGTCGCGAAGCTACTACCTACGTTCGCGAAGTTCGCGCATTCATCCGCTACCACTGTCCATCGTCATCTCGCTGCTTGCGAAGCCTCCCTCGAAACCGCTGCGTTTGCAGTCATTTCTTGTCGAACTCGCCGGGTTGCGTACACTAGACTACCCTTCATCGGAGAACACCTGGGAGCCCAGTTCCAGCCTCACAAAGGCCCTCCCATTGATCGAGGAATTCCATCGTACGCATCCCACGGCTTACTCCAAACCTCGTCCCCACCTTCGCACTCTCGGTGTCAGCGTTAACGACATCTGGGTCGGGACTTCCGCGCTCCAGGCGCAAGCGCGTCCTAAAGAGGGGGTATTGTCACGAATCGCCTCTATTTTGCTCCCTCCATCACGTGCTCCCCACTCCCGACATCGACACATTCTCCCATCTCTTCATTCACCTCGGCCTGGGCCTAGCCCACACTCCCCTGTCATCCATCGTCTTGGTATTGCCTAGACCTGTCCATCAGTGGTCTGGTGACCACCTGGGTCCACTCCGGACCGGCTATTGTTCTCACTCCGGCCCGCCTATTGTCTCGCCACATTGGGCCTTTCTATTGTCCTCCTCTTATTGTTTTATTGTTCTCCTTTCGGATACACAGCCACGGACTCTGTATATATATAGTAGCTCCCTCTCCCCTAGTTTCCTCAGTTTGTCAACTTCGTCTACTCACTGTTCGGTCGCCCCCTGCACTGTAGTAGCATTGCTCTCTCACCACTATCATCTATCTTATCCTCTCTGCTCTCTATCTCGTCCCTGTCTTGTGTGACCTGGGTGGTTGTTTGGTTACGCCTGACACTGCCTTTGACACGCAGCCCTCGCGCGTACTATGAAGTCATGATGACATACACTCCACGGCCATCCCGCTAACTCGCTCGAGAGCGTGGGTCCTTGTATAGTGGGGCAGGTGGGGTGCATCAGTAGGGGAATGGTGACAGGCAGCTAGACAAGGAGCGGGTGTTGCTTGAAGGGCGACACTAGAGAGACAAGGACATGAGTTCGAGTGAGTACAGGAAAAGCGGGACACGCACGTCGTAGCCCCAGAAGCGGCCATCTGGCCAAACACCCTCGCGGTCGTTGCTCCCGGTCTATCCAACCTATGTCTTCATGTTCGGGTCATGTAGATGTTTCCGCGGCGGCGCGCTGCAATCCCATGGCGGGGCGGTCCTGACAGCGCAATCAGTGCAGTATAGCATAGGTGGGGCGATGAGTAAAGGCTTTGCTGGTGGTGGTTGAGAGCAAGAAGGTATTCGGCGAGTTTGCGGCCTAAGTTCAAACCTGACTAAGCGGCTCCCACGCCACATCACAGCCATGATTTTGCCTATGTCAGAACGTGCTGAGGGACGTGCTGAGGGTTCAGCATGCCATTCAGCATCAAACATGCTGAAAACCGAAATTCAGTATTGGGCATGCTGAAATTCAGGTCGAATGCTTGGCACAGTGGAAGTGGCGTGTTGATGATCTTGGCTTTCGGTGGCCCTGAATCCCAATCAATATGAGCTAAACCTGGCTATGTAAATGTCCGCTCGAGTTCGTCAGTACTATTAATCGCCGTTGGTACAAGCTAATCAAGTCTGCATGGGGGAGACTCTAGTGCACAAGACTCAAGTTACTGCCCAAATCTTGTGGCCTGAGACCCTGCTGACACCTGAACGTTGAACGCTGATCATGCACTCAATATTTTGCGGACAAACGATGCCACGCGCGTACGAAGGCCCTGGTGATAACACAATGGTCACTACGAGAGTCAAGGAATAACGCATCCACTTGCCAACAAGACGCGTACGCCTCTAGCTGAGTCTCAGGCATCTATAATGTGTTTCAGAGGGAGTCAGCACTTGGGACTTTCGAGATAATTTAAAGGCTGAATGATGGATAGAGAGAGATCATCTGCTTATAATGTCTATCCTTGACCTTGCTCCTGAACCTAGTTCCAAGCTTGGATACTACCGCGTCTTGTCCTCCCGTGCCGGAGTGCGCGTGTCGCCGCTATGCCTTGGTGCTATGAGCATCGGAGACAAGTGGTCCCTTATGGGATCGATGAATAAGGAATCCAGTTTTGAACTTCTGGACGCATATTTCGACATGGTGGTAATTCTATCGACACAGCGAACGGCGAAGAGAGGGAGCCGGCGATATCCAGGCGCGTCAGTGACGATCAAAGAGAGAAGTGTTGCCGCCGGCAAATTTAAATCTCATCTGGCTCTTGCCCGCTGACCACAATCTGCTTGGTGTCGACGCGTCTCTCCCGTCTCTTGGTGCCCACCGCCACCAATGCTATGTCTTCTCTCTCAACAACGTCCGGAGGAACCCCAGTCTAGATTTCTGAGCCACCCCTCTCTTCTCCCAACTCGTTGCTGTTGAATGGTTCTCCCCGCTCCTCGGTATGTACTAGAGTCATGACGGTCTTCTGCCTATCCCAGTCGGGGATACATAGACCAGCAGTCCGTGGGTGTCCTTGGTTTGAGTCCGACGCTATTTGGATTTTTTTTTGGTGTAGGGCGGCTAACGTCCTCCGAATCTCCGCTATGCATGACAGGTGTTGTTCTGGATCTTCTACTTCGCGGTTGACGAGTGGGCGTCATATCTGCTGCGATCCCTCCAGCGTCCGAATCTTCCTCCTCCTTGAAATCCGGGAAGAGCACCACCACCTCGTCTTTCCTACACTGGCAGCGCGCTCTTGACGTAACAGCGAGAGTGTGCATACACCAGTCATATGATGGTATGGTTTTTGTCGACAGTCCTCTACTCAGAGTCTGGTGTGTTATCTGGCTACAGCTACGGATCCGGAAACTCTCTATCCTCTGCGCATGTCATTCACTCGGGGATACATGGACTAGCAGTCTGTGGGTGTCCATTTAGTCTGTTCAACCACCGTTGTTTTTTTCGCCGCGTAGGGTCCTCTCCGCAACTTACTTGGAGAGTTCGGTGTGGGAGACAAGCTCAGATTTGTGGCATTGTGAATAGACCTCACCGCGGTTGACTTGGAGTCATTTTCGGTGTGATCCATCCAGTGGCGCCTATTTGAAAGTCCGGGAAGAGAACCAGGACCTCGTCTTTCCTTCACTGTCAGCGCGCTCTTGACGTACCGGCGAGAGTGTGTATTCATCATTAAATTGAACAGCATAACTTTTGTCGACTTCGCAGTAACACAAATGGTTTACCGAAATCTGCGAGCGTCAAGTTTGATTGCGAGTCTCACTTCGGGATACATGGACCAGCAGTCTCTGGGTCTCCATGTTATTCGTTGTCGTTGTCTTTTTTGTGTAGGGTGTCCGCCGTTCAAAAACGTCCTGTTCGGTGTCTTGTGCGGAACGCCAATCGAGTACGTCTAGGTAATAGTGGCGGAGTCTACTTGTTATCATTATTACTGCTCAGCGCTAGCAAGATTGTTACATATCTTGTTTGCGGGTCAATCAGAAAAAAACCTGCTGTGTACAAGGGAACAGGACAGGTGCGATTCCGATGAGGTATCGCGCCTCCACTGAACTGCACGTAACACGAAGTGATCGGGATCAATAACCTTCTCTTACTCTTGCCATCACGATGGCCAAGAACGGTTGTGTGCTTCACCGACGAATGGAGACTTGCAACAACGATGATCTGTCACGGTCGAGAGGGTGTAGCGCGACAGGAAGCCCGACTCTGAATCCGGCGCGAAGGACGACAGAACGATTTAGGACCACGAACACGGGAACCGTCTAGAGGCCTCCTCATCTCCGCGACCTGAACTCGCCACCTCCGCGACGTGACCGGCGGTAGACTTGGGGAGACGATTGTCGCCGAAGTGGGGGGGCTGCGGATCAGGTGCGTCATCGTTCGGTGCTCTCCTTCCACCCGCTCAAGTCGTCATCGCAGAAGTGCGCGCCCGGATCAAGTGGAGGACGGGCGGGGTTGTCGTCTCGCTTTGCTCTCACCGCCCTTCGTCCGCCTCATCTCTTGCCGCCCTCCGCTTCCTAGCCCCGCCGCATCGGCCCCCGTATCCTCCTCCTCCTCCACACTTGACATGCTTGACACCCACACGCGTCCCCGTGCGCCCCTCCCTCTGTATGCATTCTCCTTCCATGTAGCCCCTCCCCTCCGCTCGCCCAACCGCCCCCCTCTTCGCCCAACCGCCC
Source organism: Strobilurus orientalis (assembly GCA_019915145.1). Classification (NCBI taxonomy): domain Eukaryota; kingdom Fungi; phylum Basidiomycota; class Agaricomycetes; order Agaricales; family Physalacriaceae; genus Strobilurus; species Strobilurus orientalis. Next base: position 1,104,146 of record JAHLML010000001.1, on the reverse strand, counting down.
CCCTCCTCGCCCAACCGCCCCCATCCACCATCCTCTGTTTACCGCCATCCTCCACCCTCCTATGATACCCGCCTTCGTGGCATTTCCCCTGCTGTGCTCCCACACCCTCCCCCCGATGCCCCCAAAGAAGAGTCCTCCTTCCCTCCCCTCCCCTCCCCTTGTCCTCCCCCATTCACGCCCCTCTTCCTAACGTGCACCAGAGTGACACTTTTTCAGGATAAGTGGCGCCCCCATGGTCTATCGTGTGGGTTGCCGTAAGCTGAATAATCAGGCCTTTTTTTCGTACATCGTGTGTTCGCTCGCGATCGGACGACCGACGTTGCGAAACATTCCAACATGGTGTATGATGGAGGTACTGCGCCGTTGTTACGAGGATTGCTTCCCCGACCGAAATGATGCTTGCCAGCTCGGTACGCGGCGTGCTGTTGAACTCGGATGCGGTCATTTTCATTCTGGTTCGAGCAAGATTTTCAATTGATCTCATATTGTCTCACTGCTGTGCTCAGCCGATTGAATTTGAGAGTTCCCCGGGCCTTTGCCAGTGTTTGTGGCGTGGACGATCTTGCTAAAGATAAAGGTCATAAGCTCATCACCCGCGATGCCGATGACTTCTTGAGCTTGAGGATAGTGCGTTGTCGTACCGTCTCCACCTCTCTCGTCCTCTCCCAGTGCACCTCGTCGCTCCCTTCCTACACCGCTCTCTTGTCTACTTGTACCGGGATGGTATGATTCGAGTTGCTTGGCCTACACCACGCATCGTTTCTCATCTGTCTCCGCTTCTCCTCCCTCCTTGGATCTTGTAAAGTTGTTAGCGCCCTCATCGTCTAACGTACACGGTGGGGTGCATACGTATCGGAGGAACAACGACTTGTTTTCTTTTACGCCCGCTTGAAACTTGATATTGCTTATAAATGACGTGGGCTGTCCCACGGTGAGCGAGCGCAAGCAAGCGACGCCGCAAGCGGCGGGCTCTTGAATCCTCCGGCATTGAAGCGGCTTCGCCGCGGCCCTATGGGCGGGACTGCGCCCTACCGGGCGCAGGATTGAAGGCGGCTGCGCCGCCTCAGAGGCGCGGAGCCCACAGGCGGCGTTGCCGCCCTGAGACGCGCGTTATGTGCGCGAATGATGATCGACAGCCAGCAGGCTGGCGTCTTGACCGATTCTCGCCGTTGAAAGGCCGTAGCACGCGTATATTATGATAATAGATACCATGAACAAAAAATGGAGGGCATACGGCCAATAATGAATGAACTGCTACCTAAATACGTTAGCGGCGCAGAATGCGTCGCAGAATTTGTACTTGGTTGTTCGACAGTGGATGCTGTCTGCCTCACGGAAAATCGGTATGCTCGCTGCGCTCGCAATGACGACCAATGCAACATACCAGCACTCCCGGAGTGGCGCTGATGGCTGTGCATCTTCCACTCGACGTCTCTGTGGCGTAATTTGCTCCTCCCTCTCGGATGTCAATCCTCTTTGGTCGGCACATTGCACTATCTTCCACATCTACTAGTAATCGACTCCAGCAGCGCCTGCGTGGTCGATCGCGTGCGGGGCTGTAATTCGCGACGTCATGTTGAAGTATAGAGTCACGTCTCTACCTTCGATGACCATATGAGGGATGACTTCGCGAACTCAACAAGGGCTCGTAACCTCGCGGTCTCGGGCGTGTACTGCGACCTTCATATCCAATCTAAGTCTTTTGGGGTCCAGTGCGCTTGGTTCTTGTTGTGCGATAATTCTGATCGGGAGGATTATACGTCTTTGAGTCTTACCGTCACCGTCGAGGTCGAATCAGCAAAAAGGTAAGATAGAGTATGCTATTTATCCGATGAGGTATCGCGCTTTTATGATTGGCGCTGAAGGTGAAAGGTGAGGGATCGCGACCACAACGGTGACGGAAGCACTGGACGCCACCTCTCTAAGTTCTCGTCTTCGTCTGCATCACCCGCTACTTACTACTACACTCCACTATGCTTCCTTCCACCGATGGTCATGGTATGCAAACGCCTCAATGGTGGCGTGTATGAATTGACTTGTTGCGCTCATTTTGTGCAGTGAACACGATCTCTCAGAGAATCTCACAGCGCTCTCTTGGCGTAGGTACCGGAGTTTTCTGACTGCCTTGATCCTACTGATGAGTTTTTTATATCAGTCATGTCTGTCCTGTGGCGTGTTGCCTGTTGAGTTTGTTTCCGTACGGCGGGAGGTACTCTTGGAATAAATCGGGACAAAGCGCGATGTCGATCTTTCTCCGGCGCTCTTCACCTGATCTGTCTATTCCAAGCAGCACCTCCGTGGTTGAACGCGTGAGGAGCTCTAGGTGACCGTTCCCGTTCATTTTTCCCTTTAGCTGCATTTCTGCTTCTCGCATTCATCGAGTAGTACATATCCAATCCCAATTAGCATACACAAATCACTGTTGGGGGGCAGATGGTGAGATGAGTGTGAACGCGAGATTTGATCGGGAGCAATACCCGCCTTGGCGTCTTACCGCCATCATGCAGTGCACACTTTTACTGCCTGGACGGAGCACCAATGTGGACTTTTCTACTCACAGACTCGACGGCGGACAGCGCACTCTGAGTTTTGGAAGCAAGCCCCGAGCTTGGGACCGCGTTGTACGATTGAAGGGCAATGGTGAGTCAAGAGCGACGGCGGCGAAACGATGGGATAAAGAACTCGAATTGAGTGCGTGTCTTTTGTTACCGCTGTGTTGTCTTTCTCACTCTCCCAGGGTGACAGCTCCCCTCCGTTTATATTTCCAGCGCGTTTTGTATGCGAGAGAGGGATGACGCGATATCGAGAGGTGCACTGTGTTGATGGCGTCTTCCTCAGTCCTGCATCGACTGCACCAATCCTTTCACTGCCCGTTATAGGGCGGCAAGGATCACGGCTCCGACGCATAGCACGACCAGGACATCGCACACCATCACCCCGAGCACTTTGAAGACGACTCACCACATACGCGACCTGAACTCGCCATTTCCGCGACGTGAACGGTGACAGACTCGGAGACGTGACCAGCAAAAAAGACAACGGTCATAAACTCATCACCCGCGAGGCCGATGAGGCATCGCGTCCTCTTGAGCTTGAGGATAGCGCGTTGTCGTACCGTCTCCACCTCTCTTGTCTTCTCCCAGTGCACCTCGTCGCTCCCTTCCTACACCCTTCTTGTACCGGGATGCTATGTTTGCGCCCGATTCAAGTTGCTTGACTTTGTCAAGACTACGTTCCTCCTCTGCCTCCCCCTTTCCTCTCTTCCTCCCTCTTTGGATCTTGTACTTGTTAGCGCCCTCATCGTCTAACGTACACGGTGGGGTGCATACCAAGGGTTAATGCGTAATGTCTTGTTTTCTTTTACACCCGCTTGAAACTTGGCGTTTTTTGTGACGGACACCGCAACATACCAGTGTTCCCGGAGTGGCGCTGATGGCTGCGCATCTTCCACTCGACGTCTTTGTGGCGTAATTTGCTCCTCCCTCCCGGGATGTCATTGATCTTCGGTTGGCGCATTGCACTATCTTCCACATCTACTAGTAATCGACTCCAGCAGCGCCTGCGTGGTCGGTCGCGTGCGGGGCTGTAACTCTCGATTGACTTTGCGTTTCATAATTTTACTACTACGTTGGCGTGTAGGGTCGAGTCAGATGCCCAGCTTTAACATCAGTATGAGGGGAGACTTCGCAAACTCAAGAGTGGCTGGTAACCTCGTGGTATCGGGCGTTCACTGAGTTGGTCTTCATATGCTCTTTTGAGTTGTCGTGAACGCGATGATTTTGATCGGGAGCAATATACGCCTTAGCATCTTACCGTCACCGTGCAGTCTTGTCTGGAAACCCGTCGTAGACGTGAACATCGGATGTGTCGAATGCTAATGCCACAGGCTTGGAATAGATATGTATTACAAAACACGATAACCCACACGTTCTCTCTTGGTGCGGGATCATACCGTCAAATCTAAACTTTCCGGGATCAGCTTCTTCTGCGATTTATCTTCGTTCGCACTCGGAGTCACTGCTGATCGTCTGAACTCAAACTTTCTCTCCCGACTACGACGACATGGACTCGCACGAAAGGCGTCAAAGAGTCGACAAAATCCGCCTTCTCATTCACAAAGAACTACAAAGAGGACCACCGTCGGCTCAGCGGGAAATGAAGTTTTGCGCAGCCAAGCAGAGGGATCTCGACGATTTGGACCAGGAACATTTCCTGGGAGACGTGACTTTGCCATTTTGCTTCCACCATCGCCTATTCTGATGATTTGTGGATAGTGGCGCTGTAAAAACTGCCAAACGACTGGGAGGGTACAGTGCACGACCTTCAAGTCACGGTCAAGAATCTACTGCATGCACTGCAACAATCGCACAAGAGTAAACGACTATGGCGAGCGATGCAGTTTTCTCAATGAAGAACTCTATGACTATCTCGCAGGGAAAGACTTGTTGATCATCGGCGAGAGTTCCATCCCGTATGATGAGTTCTCACGTTATCTCGAGGATGTCCTTGGCGAGAAATGCACTACCCACAAGCTCAACACACGAATCGTTAGCAAAAGTACGTAACTCGCTTCGCATGTAAAGTCGGAGGTGTGGTGTTCAACTTGAGACAGACTTACTAGAGGAGCTGCAAGGTGAGGGCGCCTCCATTGATGAGAGATGGCGGTGATTAGAGTCTTCTTGACACAGACGCACATCTGGACATAAAAGGTAGATATAGTTGCACGCAACCCCACTTCAGAGTCACTGCAATGTTTCTAGATCTATCGCGTCGCCTATCCCGCCAGTCGAAGACAACCGCAACCTCCAAGGCCGACAAACAGACACTAGTCGCACAAGTAGCCGATCTCCGTGATGAAAAGGCCGAGCAAAAAGGTTTCTAACTCTCCATTTTGGCCAGGATGACCGTGACGCCCTGATACTCGTCTAGCTACTATCGAGAAGCAAGACATCGAGGCAAAAACGTTACGAAAGTACAATGGCGTTCTCGAAGGTATGCGCATATTGTATCACTGTCGTCCTTACTAAGTCAGCCACATACAGCCAAAATGACAACTTTGTCGTCTCGAGTACGCAGGCTTACCAAGACCAACACTGAACATAATGCCGCCTTGGAATCAGCGCGTAATGATCTTACCAGTAAAAGTGCCAAGCTGGACAGTAAGCCTGTTCCCTGTGTCACCCATACCGTGGCTGACTAGTCACATACAGCCGAAAAAGCAGCCTTATCATCCCAAGTGCGCCGGCTTACCGAAACAGAGACAGCTTCTCATGCCATCCTCAAAACGACGCGCAATGAGAACAGCAATCTCACTGGCAAAGTTTCTAGAATGGAGGGTGCGTGGTCTCTAAGATTTTCGTGACATGTCTGACGTGCTACATGCAGCCGAGAACACAGTTTTAGCACGTCAAGTGCGCGAGCTTACTGAGGCCAATGCTGCTCTACGGAATGAGAAGAAGGGCGAGTCCTCTTCGCTGGCGTGTGTTCTCGTATCGCATCTCTGACTTTGATTGCCATAGAGATAACGAGCAGCCGAAGCCTCCAAGACATCCTCGAGAGTCATGTCTTGGATCGCCAAATCAAGTCCCTCTCCGACCTCGGGAGTGAGACGGATGTTCATAAATTGGGAGCGAGCATCGCGAAGCACGTGGAGATTCTGAAGCAGCTATCCGCTCGTCGACAGGAGCATCTAAATGACGGGGACGCGGTGCAGCTGCTGATGGCTGGCCCCAGTCTGCAGCTGAGCGCCCATGTCAAGAGCGAGCAGAGAGAGGGTGAACCTCTTTTGAAAAGGAAACGGGGAATGGGAACAGAATGAACGAATTTGACATGGGTCCGTAGAATTGTGCGTGGACCCATGCGTGTGTGCGTGTGTGCGTGGTGCGTAGGTGCGTGAGTTCACGCACGTGTCACACTGTGACACACGCATGTCGACTTGGGCCTACTATCATAGTACGCGAACACTGAATACCTTTCTTCGGGACGAGCGCGTACCATTTACTCTATGACTTTGAGACTGGGCTAGTACTCTCAATGCTTCGCGAGCTGGTACCATCGTGGGAGTTAGATCTCGGAGCTTGTGCCCACTATGGATTTGTCAATTCAGCGTTGTTCTCGTTGCGCGTCAGCTCACTTGTATATATACCTACCCCTTTGATCTCCTTTCTAGAACGGCTATGACAGTACTATCTTTCTGGAGAACACGACATCTCGAGCTCTAATGTTCCTTGCCAACGTACTGCTGCAGATATGTCCGCCACTGCTCGGTCATGTTATGATTGACGACTCGGAGCACAGGATTATTGTAACGGTAAGAGCACCAATTGCTCTGGGTCCACCAGAGAACTCTCGCCGTCTTTTGCCTCCGTATCGCTGACTACAACCGGATACCTGCAGACGCCGCCGTTTCGGATATTGTTCTCTAAGCTCTTCTCAGTCGGAGTCCGTCCATCCATTGTCCCATACCATCGCTGTGCCTGTTACCCTAAGCTACCAGCCAATGATGAGCAATGACCGTGGTGCTAATATACCGACATCGTCCCTTTTCTACTCGCATTGCAGATCAATAAGAGTTTATGTTCTACTGCCGTCGCTCTGTTATGCATGTACCTATCCCATGTGTCATCTCCGAGGAGCAGCAGCTCTGATATTAGTATACCAAGCTCCAATAGCTCTTACTACACTTGTCACGCTGCATCACGCGTGCGTGGACGTGCGTGGACATGTAGGGCGCCTGTGCGTGGATGCGTGAGTGCATGCGTGATGCATGCGTGGCTGCGTGATGAGATGCGGCGCATGCGTGAATACATGCGTGAGCTTACGTGGACGTATGGTTGTTCAGGCAACTTACAACAAAGTCCAACGACTTTCACAGTACGCCTCATTGTGCCTCAGTTTGAGGGCCTTCAAATGTAATCAATTTCTCGGGCATGCCCGCTGAGTACAAGAACAAGGCGCGTTACCTCATTGTTGATCTTAACCTCGGTATATCTTCACGCAATGTAGGCTGCCTCCCGGTACATTTGGATGTCTACTTGCATCGGCAGATACGCGCCAAAGGGCGGTGTTTGACGCGACTTTCCCAATTAAGGAAGGACGTGCGTGAAGACTCTTTGGCATCTCCCATGACGATCCCTTATAGTTCGGGCTCAGTTCTTGCTGGAATACCCTATAGTAAGTCATCTGATCACGTCTCTGGTATAATCTCAAATCCCATTTTTGAGCAGTCGGCCATTGGTGCAACAGGCGGGTGCTTACTCCGGTCCATGCGTGGTGTGAGGTGCGTAGGTGCGTGGAAATGTGCGTGACCTGCGTGTCCACACGCATGCGTATACGCACATTTCTACGAGCCCATTTGACATTGCGTCATCGGTTCGAGCAAAAGCGTCGGTCTTCTAGTAACCTCAGTGTCGTAGTTCTCATATGCAGTGTACAAGAAGAGCGTGTTTATCTCGATCTCAGTTCGAAGGAGTGCTGTCTTTAGGTGCGGACTCGGATCCTTGTCTGTCTATGTAAGGTGGAAGCCTACCTCTCTCTGTCTCTCTTCCATGATGCGCGTAGAATCAAGACTGTAACAATCAACGAAGGGAGTACATGACAGCGCACCAAACAGCCGAGATGTATACCTAGCATGAGATTCCAGGATATGTTGTTAGGTACACAGAATAGACCGTCAGAACGAGAGACGTTCGGAATGTAAACATTTGCAGTCTGAGTACAGTAGCACACGACGGTTCTGATTCACCTAAAGAGCATGATCGGACTACGGTCCGAGGTTCCATCTTTTCCTCTTACCGTCATCACGAAACGCGTCGCCGAACTTCATCGTCTAAGGATTGCTCGAACGCCAGGATGAGGCCAAAATGAAGATGAAGAGATGCGGAAGGCGGGTGTTTTGTCGGGTATCGCAATCGTTGCAATGTGGATTGCTCAGTCTCACAAGACTCAGCGACTGTGAAGGGGAGAGTACGGAGCCCCAACAGTGCTAACACGCATCCGTTTGCTCCCTCGATGCACGCATCTTCGAACGTGACGGACTCCCAGGAAGGCACTCGACCGCGGCCATTCTCTCTTTGCATGTTCAGGAGCTCAGTACAAGGCGCCCTGCGAGAGATAGGTATACTCGCGTCAATACGCCTCCCGCTCTTGTACATATATTTGAAAAGCGCAACTACGTGCGTTCTTGGCATTGCGTCTCTTGCTGCTTACTTATCAGCTCGTCAGTCAGTCAAGGGCGGACACCTTGCCCTGCTTTGCTGGTCAATCCTCCACTCGATCCTCCTACCGCACCGGCTCCCATCCTCTTCTCTTCTCCTGAACGACGAACCCAGTGCGCTGTCATGGAATGACTTCCGAACTCTCGTCTTGACAATCCTGCCATCCACAGTGGGTAACCAGTTCCGATCATTGACCTTGTACCGATTTGGAACAAGGTTGATTATTGGTGAGCCCTTTCGTTGTACCAGTTGTAATGTAACTGATCAAAACACAAGGAATACCACATATTGAACAATGCCTGCCACCGAGATGGAACAAAAGCAAAGACGGGCCTGTTTCCACATCAAGCTATATGAACAGGCATCGCGATAGTCCTTGTTGTCTCCTAAACGCCACCTCTTGACGAGGATACTTCTTTAAACCTTACTCTCCTGAATTGTCGACATGGCTGCCACTCAACGCTACGATCCCGGCTGGTCCGGACTTTCACCACCGTCCTCTCCCACCCGCCCTGTCGACGCGATCCGCCCACAGGACCAGGAATTTGTCAACAACCCGCTCTACCGCGAATATCTCATGCGACGTGGCCTGGCCGCAATCGAAGAAGAGCTTGCGCGCGATCAAGCGGCTCGCGAGCATGATCCTAGTTCTCATCCCGGAGTCCCTCCTCCTTCTGCTCCTTCTGGGCGCCGGCCCTCCACTGTCGCATCAAGCGTCGTCTCAGGCGTATCTACCGCTAATTGGGTATACGGTGGGCACGGTCCCCGTTCAACTAGCTCAACAACACCAAGCGTAGTGAGCGGAACAACGTCTGTGCGTTGGGACGGCTCGGACAGAGGTTCCGAGGCTAGTTCTGTGGTTAGTGGTGTATCGGCTCCGGACTGGGATGCAAGATCCCAAGCGAGTGTTACGTCGAGTGGCGCATCGACCGTGAGCGGAGCATCCACTGCCAGTTGGCATTCCAAATCGTCTGTAGTTTCGGATGCGACGAGCGTGGTCAGCGGCACCTCCACTGCGCACTGGAGTGTAGGACATGCTCGTAACGCGGCTCATCGTGGATCTTCCGCGCCTTCTGATGGGACTGGCGCCGTCAGCGGTAAATCACTCAAATCATCTCCTCAAGTAGGTCATTCTCTGGCACACTTCAATCGTCTCTGAAGAATGTATAGGCCGGTTCGCCCTCGTCGAAGCTACTCATAGCTGGGCGTGCTGAGGTGGCCCCCGACACCGTTGAGAAACCCGCAAAGAGAATTCTCTACAATTGGCGTGGCTATGGTGTACCAGAGGAATTCAACACTTACCTCAAAATGATTGGTCGTGTGAGCTATTCGGACGCATTTGCTCTATTTGGTTTGTACCTCTTTTACTATGCCACCAAATTTTAGCCTGATTCTCCTTCAAAGTGAAGCTGTGGCTTGATACCAATAAGCACCGTTCCCCGACTGATCCACAGGTCACTTGGCCAGGAGATGGTTTGGTGACTGATATACCTGATGCACAGGGGAGGCTCTTCAAGGACTATCCGCTTACATTGATATTGCCTGGTGAGGATCTGTATAAATACGGCGACTGCACGTGGCACGTGCTTCGAAGTCGTACGTCGACCACTGCAGGAGGCCTATATTGCGGGCTTACTCTTTTGACCAGATCTCATCAGGGCTGCCGCCGAGGTCAGACATATCCGACGCGTCGATGAATGGTGTAAGTCTCTAGGCTGCGACCACGCCGACCGACACTTTTCTGACGGACACACACAGTGTCGGAACTTTTACGGTTGAATGAAAATTGTCGTGACACGGAGACGTCTATCAGATTGCCAGGTTCCGCTTCCAAAGTCACGCCTCAGGAGGGAACAAAGGCGTGCGCCGAGGTGTACTACCGTGACCGGCATCTTCTTGGATTGTCCACTCTCTTCCGTGATTGTGATTTTGATCGAAGTCCTACCCACTATAGCATTAGGAAGAGACTCAACCCAAGTGAGTGGGCTCACCTGAAAGCTAGTATGTTCTACGTCTCTTCAAAGTCAGTTCATCGTATACTCACACGACTGTGGTAGGGGTCAAATACATGTTATGGCACGAGGCCTTCCTGAAGAGTGCTTGGATAGTACTCAATTCTCCAACCTATCTGGTTGGCGAATACTTTCCCTTGTAACACCGCTACTCACGTCCTTGTGAATTTGATGTGAATCACTTTCATATGCAAGATACCATACGAGTTATCGAAGGAAGGCAGGAAGTGTAGAGTATTGTCAAGGAGCAGTACAGTAAGGTCGCACCAGTGCGCATATTCTTAGCTATAGGCAGAATCATATGTGAGAATACAAATGTCTTACAGAAGTCCAACTGTTGGGACTCACTGCTGGCGGTGCTTTTTCTTTGTGTGTCGGCGCTTCTCCAGCTTCAGATCCGACATACTTGCAGGTTGCCGACTGCTTGGTTGCAAATAATCCTCGGCTGTGGCCCAACGATCCTCAATTGATGTCTGGGCCAACCGTGAACGTTTGAACACCGACACTCGGAGTACATCAAGAATGATAACTCACCTCTAGGACTAATCCCCTAAAGCCTTGTAGAAAGGTGTACATTTGACGGCATTCGTTTCGAAATTGTGTCATATTCTTCATCTGGAAGTAGTACTCGAGATGACTGTGGAAATTGTTGACAATGTGCTCCTGATCGGGTCTTATACACGATCCTGTCCCCACCAGATTAGTCGATGGGCATTCTGCATTGAACTATGATGACTCACGAAGCAGGGTTTTGACAGATGTGCCCTTGAATATGGGATACAGATGATACAGAAGCGATGTTGCAGTTAGATATGTCGGTCCCGGATGTTGGCAGCACACAACGGCGTGCACCCAAAGTAGCCGAGCAACCCACGAAGTGGTATGTCCGTGAGCAACGAGGGTATTTTCGATCTCAGTAGGCGAGACCGTGGACACGAAACTAGTGCCTCGAGCGATTGGATTGGCGAGATGATATAGGACTCCTGCTATGATATCGATCAGGAAAGCGAGTTGACGTTCAGATTGGATGTGTGTCTCTCTGTAAGTAGGGGTGTCTACCAAGATGAGTGCTGAACCGTTGAAGCTGCCCAGTATAACCGAGGACGCCGGACTTGGACCCATAAGGATTTCGTTGAAAGCGTCACGCAAGCTGTCAGAGACGCCCCTAGACCTAACAAAGGATTTCGCAAGGCGACAAAGGCGCCTTTGCATCCGTGGGACATCCCAGTCCTCTCTGATGAAGTGTCTGTATGCACCAGGATATTCCTTGTACATGCATTGCCACGAAGGATGCGAGAAGAGAAGACGATCCCGAATCGAGAGAAGGTCTCTGATTACATCGTGAAAACTGGGCAGTGGTACTCGATAGAGGGATAGACAGCTTGTGTCGACGGAGAGAGACAACAAATGTTGCCAATGAGTAGTGATGTCAAAGGCTTCGCAATCGGCCTCGCGAGCTGTATGGAGGATGAGAGAACAGTCGTATGCGAGGGCTGTTACGACGAGCTCGGCATTTCCGCTCGTGACCTTGGAAACATCGTGTGAGCACCCGCGTCCTAGCGGAATACCCGCGACAACTATAGAACGCGTAGTGGGACTTGTACTGGCAGTCTGAGGGTCATCCAAAGGGGCAGAATCGATAGAGACTGTCGTCTCGTGATGTGGTGATTGCACGACAGAGTAAGACTCCCGAACGCGCCGAGTTATGGGAGAGATAGGCCGGCGAGGAGGATTGGATTTCCTCATGTCTTCACTCGCTATCGGAGCCTGATTTGAGTGGTCTAGAAGAGCCGACCGTGCTGCTGGTTATGTTCAAATTTCAATTGACTGTGCTTGCTCGAGGGAGACTCGGTACATACCATCATGAACGCGGAATGGCGGCCCAGGTAATGCATTCCGTGTAGCCATCGCACAAGAACGTCAGAGAGAACAAAGATGAAATCGAAATTGTGGCTGACATGGCGCTCTGACAGGTTAAAAGCTGAGGTGAATTCTCACCTTATTGTCTGGAGCCAACACCGACACTACGACGTGATTGATCTGAGAACAATTAGGCATCATCATGGACACACAACATCAACGTACCACAATAAACCACACGGATTGTGGCTCTTGATCACCTGGCCCCCATGCAAGAGTCAGTGAGAGAAGGTTTCCGCTATCATGACCCGATTGATCTGAGAACAATTAGGCATCATCGTGGACACACAAGATCAACGCACGACAATAAACCAGAAGGATTGTGGCTCTTGATCGATGATTGGCCGAGATTGTTGGGGTTGATGGCCTGGACCTCATGCGAGAGAACACCGTTTCCGAAGGCGAGAGTGGAGACGACGGAAGAGCAAGGTCAAGGATGACGCCTTTGGGAAAGCACAACATGGCGCGCCATCAAACTACGCTTCGACTTATGCGGGGTGAAACGCTCAGTCACCCAGTGTCACTGTTCAAATAACTGGGTATGAGAGTCCAGCTTGTGTGCCACGAGAGCGGGGTCTTGGCCCGGTGTGATGAAGGACTGTCCAAGAGCGCCACGCCACAATCCCTTCCATCAAGATCATGGTGGGAAATGACGGTCAGCGCACGAAAACGCGTGGAGAGTAGCGAGAGATGTAAGAGACCGATAGGACAAAGGGCAAGGTATGGAATAGCGGTTATTTGAAGGACTCGGGGGTAAGGTGAAAGAGAACCAAGCTCTACACTACTCTATCGTAACTCTACACAGAAGTTAGAACAAACATGACCTCAACACCCCACAAAAACAGCGCACCTGAGCACCCACATACTGATTCCTACGCCACACTACCAGTCCTTGAACTCGATTTCCAACTGTTTAAGAGTGATTGGTAATGTGCATTTTGGCGAGCAAAATGACTGGCTTACCTCCGACGTAAGATGGTCAATTTCTTCGTTGATCTCTTCCATGACAGTTCTTAGAGCTGTGACGGATGCTCCGCTGCATCGCCCTCTAGCCTCCTGAATAGCCGAATCTATGGCGAGAGACTTCTGTTCGCGCGATAAGGGCGCAGCTTTCTGTATATCCCTGGGGAATACAAGGGATCGTATATGATTCCCAAACCAGGGATGGGCATACCACTGGATGGTAGTATACAACAGCACAATGTTTACATGCACTGACCTGTCCTGGATCAGCGAGGCACCACAAGTATTACATTTTGAATCGGGACTAAATATTGCAATTGCCGCGGTTTCGGTGATAAAAGGCAGAAAGACCGTCACGGGCTCGCTGGGCATCCACCATAGTGTCGGGATGTACTGAGGTAGCAGAAGCTGACGAGCAATGCCCTCGGCTTCGGAGTGATAATGGGTCAGAGCGCAATAGTCCGATCCGGTGATAAGCTGGAGCTCTGGTACACCGGAAGCCGCAGACAACGAGAACGCGAGAGATCGTCGCGCAGCAACGTGACAGAGCTCCTTCCAACGGTACCGACAAGCGATAGCGAACAGCCGCAGCACCTCATGGGCGCCGCCACTCACAAGCAAGGAAGAGGAAAGGATATCCTGGTGCAGAACAACCTCCACCTCCTCCATCATATACTTTCGAAGGGCGTCAACCAAAGGGACCAGGACGTTCAGAGTCTTTTCGTCGGCTACGGCGAATCTCTGCGTAGGATATACGCATAGCAGGACCGCACGGAATGTAGACGAGTCCTCCGGCACATCAAGCATCGGCAGATTCTCGTGTGTCTCCACGGGAACACCATCCTGGAAGAGATTGGCAAAGAAGGGCGACGCAAACATCAGGAATGCTTTGACAGCGTACATACGCACGCCATCGGAGGTACGGATGACGATATCTGCGCGCTCCGGTGAGTCGAACAGACTAGCGAGTGAGGATCCAGGTCCACTGGCATTGCGCGACATCCTGGATGACAGTGCGCACTATGGTGGCGGTGGTGGTGGTGGTGGTGGTGGTCGGAGTGAGAAGGGCCCATCGTTCCTCGCGTGCCAATGCCGTGATGTGGACACGAGACCTCGGGAACATCCAGGATACATAACTGTCGAGTCGGGATGGCGGGAAGACAGGACCCGCGTCCCCTGAACAGATTGATCGCTGCTTATCCAACTGTTTCCCACGCCCTCCCCACAATCATCCATCGGACCAGTGCTGAGTTTACGAGTTGAGTTTACAACGTTTACTGTAAACAGCCTTGACTGTAAACTCCGTAAACCGTAAAGCCTTGATGTAAACGGAATTGCCGGTAAAGCCTTGACTGCCGGCGCACATGATGATGATCGTCTTGTGCCCCCGCTCGCCTCCGACCACGACGACCTCGGTCAAAGCATGTCATATATAACCGTTTTCTTGACTTTCGTTGCTTAGAGTTGGCTGAGAGACCTATCTACCAACTCACCTCAAAATGCTTGCTGAATCACTCGGAACTCCCCTGGCCATTCTTTGGTGCCAACTACGCGCTAACCTTGCTTCCTTTTTCCAGCTCGTTCTTCAGAGGCAGCCAGTAAACATCTAATTAAGCGGTTCAATAATCTACTCTGCACTGATGTATAACGTCGTGCAGGAAGAAAAGGGTTAGATCGCAGATGAAGAGACGGAAACTCGGCGGGACGGGATGGCTCTCCGACGTGACAAGTTCGATAGATGCATAAAATAGGATACACGCCTAATGGGAAATTGACTCAATTGAACTTCTCCCTACTTTATGGTAGCGTCCGAAGCACTGAGGACGATGGGGATGTCGTGTGATACCTTGCTTCACAGGAGCCCGGCTCGGCGGCCCGATCGCCTTTACTTGACTTGACGGTTTACTTACCTTTACGAGGTTTACCGGTAAACCACGTAAACGGTAAACTCAAGGGTAAACTCAGCACTGATCCATCCCGTCCTTCTTCTCATGCGCCAAGCTGCAACATTGACATCGATACGTGAACCTTTGAGCTCTGTATGATTTCTTCCAGATTCATTGTGCTGATCATACGCACTGCTCATGGTGAGTCCTCTCATTGTAGCAGTTTTGACTTGATCAGTGCCCAGTGAATGCGGCAAAGTTCTGATATCATCGAAATGTCCATCACCAACTCCGAGCGCCTTCAGTGAATGTGTTCCCCATCCTTCCCTCCCCGCCAACACCTTCTCATGCCCTGAGATACTCAATGACGCGTCTCCCATTGCTCTTTCGCGATGGACAAATCACCATGTACTCAGTCTCCTCCATGGACGCGCAGAGTGCGTGTAGACGATCCTTCGTTTGACCTTTTCTGGCTTCTAATGATACGGGGTTGCGACACTGGTCGTGATATCTCGGGAACACAGAAAGCAGGAGGAGGACTCGTAGCCTCGCGGTCTCGTTTCTCATGCCTCGGTTTGTGTCGCGTATTTTCTTGGAAGTACGTGTGACTGTGGTTGCCGGGTCTATTCCATGATATGCTCATCTCGTTATTCGACGATGCAGACTCTGGACCTACTATCATCACTAGGAGGGGACACTGCCGCGGCGTCTTGCCGTACCTGCGTTCCAGAGCACGTTTGTGTACTCGGTCTAGGAACTTGAGGATGGTGGTAGACATCGGAGTCGTGGCCTCACGGTAACGGCAGCACGAATATCATGTTGTGCTCTGCTGTCAACCATTTTTTGTCTGCGAGCCGACTTGCTGTACACGAACTTGATTTCCTGGTGTCAAATCTAGACGTGCACTCCTGGTCTAAAGGCCCTAGTGCGCATTGCTCTCTCTGTACGTGTGTCAAATTTTTTTCTGGCCATAGTAGATGTTCTCTAGCTGCCCTCTTGCGCTTTCGACCTGAGGGCCCGACGTCGGTCTCAACTTCGTCCCTCTGTTAATCAGGACGGAATCGTAGCCTCACGGTATCGACATCCCATGGACCCGACATCGTCGCGAGAATTGATATCATTTTTTGGGTTGTTGGGAAGGACGTCGCAGCTGCTATTATCATTATGCATAGAGAGGTCTGGTGGGTATACGATGGCCTCGCGGTTACAGCTACTACCTTGGTTTGAGAAAAACATACTTACGTTTTTCTTTTTGGAAAAAGGCGCCGCACAGAGAGGTTTGGTAGGAAACGTTGTTACCTGAAAGTTGTCTCTTTAAGGATGTTTAGAATGTGAGATTCGTTTTGGATGAAGAGGACTCCGAGTCGAAGGTGTAGCAGGCAGGAGCTGAGAGTCCAGGGAGTCGTGGCTTAGCGGCAACGAGTACTTGCCAGTGTGTGAGCGATAAGATTGTTTTGTCGTCGGCGATCGGAAGCAATACACGGTTTTCCTCCTTTTCCGTCAGGATCTGGACGCGATTGCAATTGCATTCCAGGACACCGAAACGGTGCACTCTGACGTGTCTTCGTTTTGTTATACTTTGCCGTGCATTGATATACCTCCAGGCCATCGCGGTTCTTCCCTCCCCACCAACACTTTCGATCCTTCTCACTTCAATACTTCAGTCCTCAATGATGCGTCTCTTTCACTGCCAATCTGAGTTGTAATGAAAGGCGCCTCTCCTCCAGTACTGCTCGTCCCCGGCGGGCCGTGTCTGCTAGCTTACCTGGATTCTTGCAGCGCGTTCGCGGCGTAACAGCTCGATGCGCTCATTCTAAATTGACCTGTCAGTCATTTTTCTCTCTATATGGAGCATCGGAATCTTGTGTCAGCTGTAGCATCTGATGGAAGGGACTCGTGGCCTCACGGTAACGAGCTCCAGTGGCAAGTATTTGTAGTCTTTTGATACACGACGGACGGCATCATGGTGCCAGGATTCTGTTTACTGTTGCTGATGAGGTTACTCGGGCGCGGACGCACTCACTGCCTTCTCATCGACATTGGACGAGAATCCTTCCCCGTTCTGTCAACCTCTACGCGTCGTTGTCGCCCTCGCTCTCTCATCCGTTGCATCGAGGCGGGAAACGGCTCACCACCCCCAGCGCCTTTCCTCTTCCCTGCCCCGCTGCGTCGCCCCCGACTTGCTAACACCCCTTTTACCTCACCCTCCCTCTTCCCCAGAATTGAAAGCTTCTCGGTGCAGCGCTTGCTCAACGGATGAACTCGCTACACGTGTTTCCATTCCCAAAGACTGTGTCACTGTTTTTGTCCCGCGGAAACTTAGCTCGAGCACCACGATATGCCTCTCTGGCATCGATTCATAGGGAGCGAGGATGGCTCACGAGTCGGCCGCTCCGCGCATACACATGGGATCAGATTGGTTTTCATATGCTGAGCCATTTTTGCTTGTGTTTTGGGCGAGAACTACGTGTGCTTTGAACGAGTTGTTTGCCCGGTAGAGGATACTCAGCTTCGCAGCTCGGTGTGTGTTGTAGTTCTATGGCATCTATGATTTGGGAGCGAGGATGGCTCACGCGTCGGCCTTCCCGCGCATTACACGGGAAGTAATTCTCTTTTTTTCTTGTTGTGCTCACTACCCTACCCTTTGCTTGCGTTTTGGGCTTTAACACATTGAGTGTCCTTGAACAAGTTGTTAGGTGGAGGATACTCAACTTCGCAGTTCAGTGTGTGTTGTACCAATTGTTGCCTACATAGTGGGGAAGGACTCGTGGCCTCACGGTAGCGAGTACTAGTGTCCGAGCGGCGATAGCTAGAATATATGTTTTTGTCGACTGGATTGCTCCTTCACTCTTCCCGAAATGATCGTGCCTAGCAGCCGCCCCACAGAAGTCTATGAAGAATACTGTAGGTGACGAGGGCAAGAAAGCGCTAGCGTTGTACCGACTTTGCCTACGTACTAGGGAGGGACTCGTAGCTTCGAGGTGGCGAGTACTAGTGGACCAGTGATAGTCGTATTTTACGACTGTCATCCTTATCTCTTTTCTCTTTGCGTGGCTTCTGTCCACAGATTCCACCAATAAATCTTTTGTTTGTTGTACTTGGTTGATTCGGATGGTGTATTACTTATCGACAAAGATGATGTGGATTCGTGACCTCGCGGTATGTAGTCCTCTTCAAACGGTGGACATAGTTCAACTTTTTGGGCTCGGCAAGCTTTTGGCTTAGGTACATACATTAAAATGATTGTACG
Source organism: Strobilurus orientalis (assembly GCA_019915145.1). Classification (NCBI taxonomy): domain Eukaryota; kingdom Fungi; phylum Basidiomycota; class Agaricomycetes; order Agaricales; family Physalacriaceae; genus Strobilurus; species Strobilurus orientalis. The sequence goes on along the minus strand of JAHLML010000001.1, from coordinate 1,085,899 downwards.
AGAGACGTCTGGGGTTCAGGAGTTTACATATCTGCACTTGAGTCTTGGGAGAAAGAACATGAGCGGGCGCGCGGCCCGAGGTTCCGACTTTTCCTCTTTCTCTCTTACCGTCACCACGAGCAACTGGAGCCAGACTCTACGCGTACAGCTCGGCATTGCAGGATATATACGCTCGTCAGGATCAAGCCGGCCTACAGCGAGCAAGGTGAAGGATGAAGAGCCAGGCGCAGCGACGTTACTCGGTGCGTTGTCGGGTCTTGTATTCGGTGCTCTGTTGATTGCTGACTCCTCACAGACACCGGAAGCCTTGAAGCTTGACGCGCCGATAGCATGTTCTCTAGAAGGAGTGTTCCTCCTTCACCGACTTCACGGACCCTGGGCTTCATGTTCTCGTACCCAGGGAGGCGCTAAACCACCGTCATCTGGCTCTCGCACGCGGAAGGCAGAGCACCAGCACCACCCTTCGCGTCATACAGCCTTCTTCGTGCACGCAGACCCAGGACGTGAGCGACTTCTAGCGACGCGCCCGACTGCACCCAGCTCCCAGCGACGCTCAGGACCATCCGGCGAGAGAGAGAGAGGCGTCCTTGCGGCAAGCCAGCCTCCTTCCCAGCAGGTGCATTGTCGACATTGCGGCACGCGCCGCCCACTCAATGTCTCGTCAGTCGACAGCTTGTGCAGCCCGTTCACCCCACCTCAACTCCCCTCTCGTTGAGCTCGACGCGTCCCTCACCCCAGGAAGAGAACAGGATGTACGACGCGCCGGGGCGTCCGCATCACCCACTCCACTTCCCTCCGATCACCACTCCCTCACCAACCCCCTCCCTTCCCGTCGGGGTTAGGGCCACCCTCCACTTCTGGCGACTGTCGCAGGAGTGGCAGACAAGGTGCGTCATCGCTCGACTCTCTCCTCCCACTCACTCAAGTCGTCATTGCAGCACCGCGGGGGATGGAAGCCACCCTCTCAACAGAGACAACATCGGAAGGGGCGTCTTCTTCCCTCCACCGCCCCGCGTGAGGACCGGCACCCCGGGGAATGCGGGGAAGAAGCCCTACACTCGCCACCTCCTCGGCAACCTGGCGAGCGTCCACCCCCCGACGTGTGCGCGTGAGGACCGGGGAGGAACCTCAAAGCGGTGCGCGTGGTGCTGATGGCGTCTTCTTCACTGCCCCACCGACAGCCATCCCCCAACCCCAGCTCGCCATGCACCAACCACCCGGCGAGCGCTGTCCGTGAAGCGGGTACTCCTCCCCCGCCGTTCCCCTCCTCCTATGCTCAACCGGGAGTGGGGAGGGACGCCCGACGTGAACGGTGCGGATCGGTGGAGATGAGAAGAAGCCAAGGACGGTGCCTCACCAGCCGGTGGATCAAGTGAAGGACGGGCGGGGTTGTCGTCCCCCTCGTACTTCCCCGCCCGCTTAGCCCTCCCTCCGCCTCATCTCCCGCCGTCCCTGCTCACCCCCGCTCTCGCCGATGTTCGTTCCGCCGCCGACTGGCCCCTCCCCCCACCCTCCTTTGCTCCCCGCTTGCAACCTCCCCACATTGCCTCGTCGCCTCCCCTGCTTTTGCCCCTCACCCTCTTACATTCTGCTCCCCTCGTGTCATCCCCCCTGCTTCATCTTCCTAGCGCGTATGAGTCAAGTATGCGGGTCGTCTCGGCTGTATAAGTGGCGCCCCCATGGTCTATCGTGTGAGCTGCCATAGAGTAGGCCGTTTGCATAATCAATCTGAGTTTTTGTTTTCTGTGCCGTGGCACGCAAGCTCGGACGACCGACGTTCGGAAACAATATCTGGTTGAGTCCGGATGGAGTGTACTGCGCCCTATCACGCGTTGATGAGAGACCGAATACATGTTTTCCTGCCCGTTGATTGGCGCGCTGTCACACTCCAAAATTTGCACGAGATGAACGAGACATAAGTATCTCCCGTGTGCTGTCATCCAAAAGAAAAAGGTTGACACATCATGAAACGATATTACAGCTGATTCCGATGAGGTATCGTGCCTTCAAGTTGAGGGAAGGGAACAGAGCGCGACCTGATGGGGACCATTCTGAACTTGCGGGACAATGGTGTGCAGCCGCAGAGAGTTGTTTCCTGCCACTCGAGGCCGACGCGATTTGATGTTTGGGTCCCCTTTCCCTCGCTCGCGAACTAGCCACAACCCAATTTCGCGAGACTCTCCCAGTGCGCTCTTGGCACAAGTGTGCTAATGACTGCGAGTTCGGATCTTTTTTTTTTTTGATATATATATATATCATCTTGTCGCACTGCAGTGCTCAGGCAACTTGAAGTTGATAGTTCCCTTCGTTTGTGGCGTGCACGATTTTTGGTGAAGGTCTGGCCAGCAAAAAAAATACTATAGTCACAATCACTCAACAGGACGCGATGCCGATGAGGCATCGCGCCTTCAAGTTCCTGGAGCACCTTCGTATACTCGTCGCTTCTTCCTGGACCGCTCTCTTGTCTTGTTGTACCGGGATGGTATGTTTGGCCTACACCACGCACCGTTCCTCATCTGTCTCCACTTCTCCTCCCTCCTTGGATCTTGTAAAGTTGTTAGCGCCCTCATCGTCTAACGTACACGGTGGGGTGCATACGTATCGGAGGAACAACGACTTGTTTTCTTTTACGCCCGCTTGAAACTTGATATTGCTTATAAATGACGTGGGCTGTCCCACGGTGAGCGAGCGCAAGCAAGCGACGCCGCAAGCGGCGGGCTCTTGAATCCTCCGGCATTGAAGCGGCTTCGCCGCGGCCCTATGGGCGGGACTGCGCCCTACCGGGCGCAGGATTGAAGGCGGCTGCGCCGCCTCAGAGGCGCGGAGCCCACAGGCGGCGTTGCCGCCCTGAGACGCGCGTTATGTGCGCGAATGATGATTGACAGCCAGCAGGCTGGTGTCTTGACCGATTCTCGCCGTTGAAAGGCCGTAGCACGCGTATATTATGATAATAGATACCATGAACAAAAAATGGAGGGCGTACGGCCAATAATGAATGAACTGCTACCTAAATACGTTAGCGGCGCAGAATTTGTACTTGTTTGTTCGACAGTGGATGCTGTCTGCCTCACGGAAAATCGGTATGCTCGCTGCGCTCGCAATGACGACCAATGCAACATACCAGCACTCCCGGAGTGGCGCTGATGGCTGTGCATCTTCCACTCGACGTCTCTGTGGCGTAATTTGCTCCTCCCTCTCGGATGTCAATCCTCTTTGGTCGGCACATTGCACTATCTTCCACATCTACTAGTAATCGACTCCAGCAGCGCCTGCGTGGTCGATCGCGTGCGGGGCTGTAACTCTCGATTGACTTTGCGTTTTATGATTTACTACTACATCATGTTGAAGTATAGAGTCACGTCTCTACCTTCGATGTCAGTCTAAGGGATGACTTCGCAAACTCAACAAGGGCTCGTAACCTCGCGGTCTCGGGCGTGTACTGCGACCTTCATATCCAATCTAAGTCTTTTGGGGTCCAGTGCGCTTGGTTCTTGTTGTGCGATAATTCTGATCGGGAGGATTATACGTCTTTGAGTCTTACCGTCACCGTCAAGGTCGAATCAGCAAAAAGGTAAGAGAGAGTATGCTATTTATCCGATGAGGTATCGCGCTTTTATGATTGGCGCTGAAGGTGAAAGGTGAGGGATCACGACCACAACGGTGACGGAAGCACTGGACGCCACCTCTCTAAGTTCTCGTCTTCGTCTGCATCACCCGCTACTTACTACTACACTCCACTATGCTTCCTTCCACCGATGGTCATGGTATGCAAACGCCTCAATGGTGGCGTGTATGAATTGACTTGTTGCGCTCATTTTGTGCAGTGAACACAATCTCTCAGAGAATCTCACAGCGCTCTCTTGGCGTAGGTACCGGAGTTTTCTGACTGCCTTGATCCTACTGATGAGTTTTTTATATCAGTCATGTCTGTCCTGTGGCGTGTTGCCTGTTGAGTTTGTTTCCGTACGGCGGGAGGTACTCTTGGAATAAATCGGGACAAAGCGCGATGTCGATCTTTCTCCGGCGCTCTTCACCTGATCTGTCTATTCCAAGCAGCACCTCCGTGGTTGAACGCGTGAGGAGCTCTAGGTGACCGTTCCCGTTCATTTTTCCCTTTAGCTGCATTTCTGCTTCTCGCATTCATCGAGTAGTACATATCCAATCCCAATTAGCATACACAAATCACTGTTGGGGGCCAGATGGTGAGATGAGTGTGAACGCGAGATTTGATCGGGAGCAATACCCGCCTTGGTGTCTTACCGCCATCATGCAGTGCACACTTTTACTGCCTGGACGGAGCACCAATGTGGACTTTTCTACTCACAGACTCGACGGCGGACAGCGCACTCTGAGTTTTGGAAGCAAGCCCCGAGCTTGGGACCGCGTTGTACGATTGAAGGGCAATGGTGAGTCAAGAGCGACGGCGGCGAAACGATGGGATAAAGAACTCGAATTGAGTGCGTGTCTTTTGTTACCGCTGTGTTGTCTTTCTCACTCTCCCAGGGTGACAGCTCCCCTCCGTTTATATTTCCAGCGCGTTTTGTATGCGAGAGAGGGATGACGCGATATCGAGAGGTGCACTGTGTTGATGGCGTCTTCCTCAGTCCTGCATCGACTGCACCAATCCTTTCACTGCCCGTTATAGGGCGGCAAGGATCACGGCTCCGACGCATAGCACGACCAGGACATCGCACACCATCACCCCGAGCACTTTGAAGACGACTCACCACATACGCGACCTGAACTCGCCATTTCCGCGACGTGAACGATGACAGACTCGGAGACGTGACCAGCAAAAAAGACAACGGTCATAAACTCATCACCCGCGAGGCCGATGAGGCATCGCGTCCTCTTGAGCTTGAGGATAGCGCGTTGTCGTACCGTCTCCACCTCTCTTGTCTTCTCCCAGTGCACCTCGTCGCTCCCTTCCTACACCCTTCTTGTACCGGGATGCTATGTTTGCGCCCCGATTCAAGTTGCTTGACTTTGTCAAGACTACGTTCCTCCTCTGCCTCCCCCTTTCCTCTCTTCCTCCCTCTTTGGATCTTGTACTTGTTAGCGCCCTCATCGTCTAACGTACACGGTGGGGTGCATACCAAGGGTTAATGCGTAATGTCTTGTTTTCTTTTACACCCGCTTGAAACTTGGCGTTTCTTGTGACGGACACCGCAACATACCAGTGTTCCCGGAGTGGCGCTGATGGCTGCGCATCTTCCACTCGACGTCTTTGTGGCGTAATTTGCTCCTCCCTCCCGGGATGTCATTGATCTTCGGTTGGCGCATTGCACTATCTTCCACATCTACTAGTAATCGACTCCAGCAGCGCCTGCGTGGTCGGTCGCGTGCGGGGCTGTAACTCTCGATTGACTTTGCGTTTCATAATTTTACTACTACGTTGGCGTGTAGGGTCGAGTCAGATGCCCAGCTTTAACATCAGTATGAGGGGAGACTTCGCAAACTCAAGAGTGGCTCGTAACCTCGTGGTATCGGGCGTTCACTGAGTTGGTCTTCATATGCATATTATGCTCTTTTGAGTTGTCGTGAACGCGATGATTTTGATCGGGAGCAATATACGCCTTAGCATCTTACCGTCACCGTGCAGTCTTGTCTGGAAACCCGTCGTAGACGTGAACATCGGATGTGTCGAATGCTAATGCCACAGGCTTGGAATAGATATGTATTACAAAACACGATAACCCACATGTTCTCTCTTGGTGCGGGATCATACCGTCAAATCTAAACTTTCCGCGATCAGCTTCTTCTGCGATTTATCTTCGTTCGCACTCGGGGTCACTGCTGATCGTCTGAACTCAAACTTTCTCTCCCGACTACGACGACATGGACTCGCACGAAAGGCGTCAAAGAGTCGACAAAATCCGCCTTCTCATTCACAAAGAACTACAAAGAGGACCACCGTCGGCTCAGCGGGAAATGAAGTTTTGCGCAGCCAAGCAGAGGGATCTCGACGATTTGGACCAGGAACATTTCCTGGGAGACGTGACTTTGCCATTTTGCTTCCACCATCGCCTATTCTGATGATTTGTGGATAGTGGCGCTGTAAAAACTGCCAAACGACTGGGAGGGTGCAGTGCACGACCTTCAAGTCACGGTCAAGAATATACTGTATGCACTGCAATAATCGCACGAGAGTAACCGACTATGGCGAGCGATGCAGTTTTCTGAATGAAGAACTGTATGACTATCTCGGAGGGAAAGACTTGTTGATCATCGGCGAGAGTTCCATCCCGTATGATGAGTTCTTGCGCTATCTGGAGGATGTCCTTGGCGAGAAATGCGCTACCCACAAGCTCAACACACGTATCGTTAGCAAAAGTACGTCACTCGCTTTGCATGTGAAGTTGGAGGTGTGGTGTTCACCTTGAGACAGACGTACTAGAGGAGCTGCAAGGTGAGGGCGTCTCATTGACGAGAGATGGCGATAATTAGAATTTCTTCGACACAGACGCCCATTTGGACATAAAGGGTAGGGATGGTTGTACGCGACTGCTCTTCAGAATGACTCCTTCGATGTTCATAGATCTATCGCGACGCCTCGCCCGCCAATCAAAGACAACCGCGACCTCCAAGGCCGACAAACAGACACTAGTCGCGCAAGTAGCCAATCTCCGTGACGAACAGGCAGAGCAAAAAGGTTTCTATCCCTCCATTTTGGTCAGGATGACCATGACGCCCTGATACTCGTCTAGCTACTATCGCGAAGCAAGACACCGAGGCAAAAACGTTACGAAAGTACAATGGCGTTCTCGAAGGTATGTGCATATTGTGTCACTGTTGTCCTTTCTAAGTGAACCACATACAGCGAAAATGACAACTTTGTCGTCTCGAGTACGCAGGCTTACCAAGACCAACACTGAACATAATGCCACCTTGGAGTCAACGCGTCATGATCTTACCAGTGAAATCGCCAAGCTGGAGAGTATGCCTGTTCCCTGTGTCACCCATACCGTATCTGACTAGTCACATACAGCCGAAAAAGCAGCCTTATCATCGCAAGTGCGCCGGCTTACCGAAACAGATACAGCTTCTCATGCCATCCTCAAAACGACACGCAATGAGAACAGCAATCTCACTGAAAGAGTTTCTAGAATAGAGGGTACGTGGTCTCTAACACCTCTGCGACATGTCTGACACTGTGCTACATGCAGCCGAAAACACAGCTTTAGCACGTCAAGTGCGCGAGCTTACCGAGGCCAATGCTACGTGCCATGTCGACCTCGAAGCTCTGCGGAATGAGAAGAAGGGCAAGTCCTCCTCGCTGGCGTGTGTTCTCGTATCGCGTCTCTGACTTTGATTGCCATAGAAATAACAAGCAGCCGCAGCCTCCAAGACATCCTCGAAGGCCATGTCCTGGATCGCCAAATCAAGTCCCTTTCTGACCTCGGGAGCGAGACGGATGTTCATAAGTTGGGAGCGAGCATCGCGAAGCACGTGGAGATTCTGAAGCAGCTATCCGCTCGTCGACAGGAGCATCTGGATGACGGGGACGCGGTGCAGCTGTTGATGGCTGGCCCCAGTCTGCTGTTGAGCGCCCATGTCAAGAGTGAGCAGAGAGAGGGTGAACCTCTTCTGAAAAGGAAACGGGGAATGGAAACAGAATGGACAAGCTAGTAGAACATTGCGCTATCGATTCGAGCAAAAGCTTCACTCTTTTAGTAACCTGAGTGTCTTATTTCTCATATGCACTAGTGTACAAGAAAAGCGTGTTTATCTTGATCTCAGTTCGAAGGAGTGCTGTTGTTTCGTAGCCCACGACGGTTCACCGAAAGAGCATGATCGGACTACGGTCCGAGGTTCCGTCTTTTCCTCTTACCGTCATCACGAAACGCGTCGCCGAACTTCGTCGCCTTAGGATCGCTCGAACGCCAGGATGAGGCCAAAATGAAAGATGAAGAGATGCGGAAGGGGTGTTTCGTTGGGTGTTGTAGTCGTTGCAATGTGGATTGCTCAGTCTCACAAGACCCAGCGACTGTGACGGGGAGAGTACGGAGCCCCAACAGTGTGAACACGCCTCCGTCCGCCTCCTTGATGGACACACCACCGGAGGTGACGGAATCCCTTGAAGGCGCTCGACCGCAGCCATTCCCCCTTTGCATGTTCATGAGCAGTCATGAGCTCAGTACCACGCACTCTGCGAGAGATAGGTATTCTCGCGTCAAGTCCGCCTCCCGCTCTCGCAAATATGTGACAGTGCAGGTGCGTTGCTGACATCGCATATCCTGCTGCTCACTTATCGGCTCGTCAGTCAATCAAGAACAGACACGTTGCCCTGCCTTGCCTGTCAACTCCCCACTCGATTCTCCTACCGCACCGGCTCCCATCCTCTTCTCTTCTCCTGAACCACGAACCGAGTGCGTTGTCATGGAATGACTTCCGAGCTCTCGTCTTGACGATCCTGTCATCTACAATGGGTAACCAGTCATGATCATTGACTTTGTACCGATTGGGAACAAGGATCATTATGGTGAGCCCTTTCGTTGCATCAAGTATAATGTAACTGATCAAAATACAAGGAACACCACATACTGAACAATGTACACCACCGAGATGGAACAAAAGCCAAAACGGGCCTGTTTGCACATCGAGCTATATGAACAGGCATCGCGATAGTCCTTGTCGTCTTCCAAACGCCACCTCTTGACGAGGATATCTCTCTACATTCTCCTCCCCTGATTCTTTGACATGGCTGCCACTCACCGCTACGATCCCGGCCGGTCCGGACTCTCACCACCGTCCTCTCCCACCCGCCCGGTAGACGCGATCCGCCCACAGGACCAGGAATTTGTCAACAACCCGCTCTACCGCGAATATCTCATGCGACGTGGCCTAGCCGCAATCGAAGAAGAGCTTGCGCGCGATCAAGCGGCGCGCGAGCATGATCCTTTCTCTCATCCCGGAGTCCCTCCTCCTTCTGGGCGCCGGCCCTCCACTGTCGCATCAAGCGTCGTCTCAGGCGTATCTACCGCTAATTGGGTATACGGTGGGCACGGTTCCCATTCAACCAGCTCAACAACACCAAGCGTGGTCAGCGGGACAACGTCTGTGCGTTGGGACGGCTCGGACAGAGGTTCCGAGGCTAGTTCTGTGGTCAGTGGTGTATCCGCTCCGGACTGGGATGTAAGATCCCAATCGAGTGTCACGTCGAGTGGCGCATCGAGCGTGAGCGGAGCATCCACTGCCAGTTGGCAGTCCAAATCGACTGTAGTTTCGGATGCGACGAGCGTGGTCAGTGGCACCTCCACTGCGCACTGGAGTGTAGAGCATGCTCGTAATGCGGCTCGTCGTGGATCTTCCGCGCCTTCTGATGGGACTGGCGTCGTCAGCGGTAAATCACTGAAATCATCTCCTCAAGTAGGTTATTCTCTGGCACACTTCAATCGTCTCTGAAGAATGTATAGGCCGGTTCGCCCTCGTTGAAGCTACTCATAGCTGGGCGTGCTGAGGTGGCCCCCGACACCGTTAAGACACCCGCAAAGAGAATATACAATTGGCGTGGCTATGGTGTATCAGAGGAATTCAACACTTACCTCAAAATGATTGGTCGTGTGAGCTATTCGGACGCATTTGCTCTATTTGGTTCGTACCTCTTTCACTATGCCACCGAATTTTAGCCTGATTCTCCTTCAAAGTGAAGCTGTGGCTTGATACCAATAAGCACCGTTCCCCGACCGATCTACAGGTCACTTGGCCAGTAGACGGTTTGGTAACTGACATACCTGACGCACAGGGGAGGCTCTTCAAGGACTATCCGCTTACAATGGTATTGCCTCGTGAGGATCTGTATAAATACGGCGACTGCACATGGCACGGGCTTCGAAGTCGTACGTCGACCTCTGCCGGAGGCCTATATTACGGGCTTACTCTTTTCCAACAGATCTCATCAGGGCCGCCGCCGAGGTCAAACATATCCGACGCGCCGATGATTGGTGTAAGTCTCTAGGCTGTGACCAGGCCGGCCGACACTTTTCTGACGGACACGCACAGTGTCGGAACTGTTACGGTTGAATGAAAACTGTCGCGACAAGGAGACGTCTATCAGAATGCCCGGTTCCGCTTCCAAAGTCACGCCTCAGGAGGGAACAAAGGCATGTGCCGAGGTGTTCCACCGTGACCGACATCTTCTTGGATTGTCCACTCTCTTCCGTGATTGTGATTTCGAGCGAAGTCTTGCCAGCTATAGAATCGAAGACGAACACAAGCCAAGTGAGTGGGGTCACCTCAAAGCTAGTATGTCGACATCTTTTTAAACTCAATCATCACATACTCACACGACTGTGGTAGGAGTCAAATATATGCTATGGCACGAGGCATTCCGGAAGAGTGCATGGATAGTCCTTAATTCTCCAAGTAATCTGGTTGGCGAGTACTTTCCCTTGTAACACCATTGGCCCACGTCGTCCTGGATTTAATGTGAATTACTTTCATGTGCAAGAACTGTGCAATGTTTAGAAGGAAGGAATGACGTGAATTGCCAAAGAACACTAAGGTAAGTAGCACAAGTGCACATGTTCTTAGCTACAGGCAGAATTCTCTGACAAGACATCAACTGTCCCACAAAGGTCCTACTGTTGGGACCTACTGCGGGCGGCGCTGTTTCTTTGCGTGTCGGCGTTTCTCCAGCTTCAAATCCGACACAGTTTCAGGTTGCCTATCGCTTGGGTGCAAATATTCTTCGACTGTGGCCTCATAACTGCGATCCTCGATTGAAGTCTGGGTCAAACATGAGCAACGACTTGGAGTACACCGAAAACAATGGCTCACCTCTAGGACTAATCCTTCGAAGCCTTGTAGAAAGGTGTGCATTTGACGGCATTCGTTTTGAAATTGTGCCATATTCTTCATCTGGAAGTAGTACTCGAGATGATCGTAGAACCTGTTGACAATGTGCTCCTGACCGGGGCTCAAACACGATCCTGTCCCCACCAAATCAGTCGACGGGCATCTTGCATAAACCATGACGACTCACGAAGTAGCGTTTGGACAGATGTACCCTTGAATATGGGATACAGATGGTACAGAAGCGATGTTGTAGTTAGATATGTCGGTCCCGGACGTTGGCAACACACGATGGCGTGCACACAAAGTAGCCGAGCAACCCATGAAGTGGTACGTCCGTGAGCGACGAGGGTATTTTCGATCTCAGTAGGCGGCGAGACCGTAGACAGGAAGCTATTGCCTCTATTGTTTGGACTAGAAAGATGGTATATGACTCCTGATATGATATCAATCAGGAAAGTGAGTTGACGTTCTGATTGGATGTGCGGGTGTGTGGCGGTGTCCGTTAAGATGAGTGCTGATCCGCCAAATTTCCCGAGTATCACCGAGGACGCCCGACTCGGGCCTTCAAGGATGTCACTGAAAGCGTCACGCAAATATCGGGGGATGCCGTCAGACCGTACAAAGGATTTCGCAAGGCGACGAAAGCGTCTTTGCATCCGTGGGACATCCCAGTCCTCTCTGATGAAGTGTCTGTATGCACCAGGATATTCCTTGTAGATGGATTGCCACGAAGGATGAGAGAAGAGAAGACGATCCCGAATCGAGAGAAGGTCTCTGATTACATCGTGAAAACTGGGCAGTGGTACTCGATAGAGGGATAGACAGCTTGTGTCGATGGAGAGAGACAATAAATGTCGCCAATGAGTAGTGATGTCAAAAGCTTCGCAATCGGCTTCACGAGCTGTATGGAGGATGAGAGAACAGTCGTATGCGAGGGCTGTTACGATGAGCTCGGCATTTCCGCTCGTGACCTTGGAAACATCGTGTGAGCACCCGCGTCCTAGCGGAATACCCGCGACAACTATAGAACGCGTAGTTGGACTTGTAATGGCAGTCTGAGGGTTATCCAAAGGGGCAGAATCGATAGAGACTGTCGTCTCCTGATGTGGTGATTGCACGACAGAGTAAGACTCCTGAACGCGCCGAGTTATGGGAGAGATATGCCGGCGAGAAGGATTGGATTTCCTCATGTCTTCGCTCGCTATCGGAGCCTGATTTGAGTGGTCTGAAAGAGCCGACCGCGCTGCTGGTTATGTTCAAATGGCTGTCCTTGCTCCAGGGAAATTCGGTACATACCATCATAAATGGGGAATGGCTGCCCAGCTAATGCACTCCGTGTAGCCATCGCGCAAGAACGTCAGAGAGAACAGAGATGAAATCGAAATTGTGGCTAACATGGCACTCTGGGCTGAGCTTAAGAGCTGAGCTGAACTCTCACCTTATTGTCTGGCGCCAACACCGACACTAGGAAGTGATTGATCTGAGAACAATTAGGCATCATCATGGACACACAAGATCAACGTACCACAATAAACCTCACGAATTGTGGCTCTTGATCCATGATCGGCCGAGATTCTTGGAATTGGTGACCTGGCCCTCATGCGAGAGTCAGTGAGAGAAGGTTTCCACTATCACGGCGTGATTGATCTGAGAACAATTAGACATCATCATGGACACACAAGATCAATGCACGACAATAAACCAGAAGGATTGTGGCTCTTGATACATGATTGGCCAAGATCGTTGGTGTTGGTGACCTGGACCGCGTGCGAGAGACAACGAAGATCTGGAATATCAAGATCAAGGATGATGCCTTTGAGAGAACACAACAGCGCGCCACCAAACTACGCCTCGAGTCATGCCTGTTGAACCACTCAGTGCGAAAGTTCAGTTCATGTAGCATGTGCGCGAGAGCGAAGCATCGACCGGGTGTGATGAAGAAGTACGCAAGAGCAATTCATTCCCAACAAGATCATGATAGGGAACGACGGTCAGGGCACAAGATGCTTGGAGGGGATATCTTTTATTCTGTGCGCGTAGATTGGGCTGTAAGAGACCTACAGGATGAAAGGTAGAGATAGAATAGCGGTAATTCAAAGGGCTCAGGCCGAGATGAAAGGGAACCAAGCAGTACACTGGTACGCTCCCGTAATCCTACACAGAATAAAAATGACCATTAGCACGCGTAGTAGTCTCGTACTCATCACATACTAGTTCAAGGAAACGCCTCGACGCACCTGAGAACCCACATCCTACGCCACACTACCAATCCATGAACTTGATTTCCAACTGGATAAAAGTCGTTGGTAAGTTGGGTATTAGCAAGGAAGATAACAACATTACCTTCGATGTAAGACGGTCGATTTCTTCGTTGATTGCTTCCAAGACGGTTCTGAAAGCTGTGACAGTCCACGCCCGGCTGCATTGCCCTATAGCCTCCCGGATAGCCAAATCTACGGCGATAGACTTCTGTTCGTGCGATGGTGGCGCAGTGTTCTGTGTATCCCTGCTGAATACTAGGGATTGTATATAATTCCCGAACCAGGGATGGGCATACCACTGGACAGTAATATACGAAAGCACAGTGGTTACATGCACTGACTTGTCCCGGATCAGCGAGGTGCCACAAGAACAACGTCGGGAGGGCGCGGGAAAAACTTAGATAAGCAGCGTATCGATCTCCTCAGGTGACGCGGTCCTGTCCAATCTTCAAGTTCCCGCCATCCCAACCCGACAGTTATGTATTCTGGACGTTCCCATGGTCTCGTGTCTACATAACGGCATTGGCACGCGAGGAACGATGCCCTTCTCGCGTTCGACCACCACCAGTGCGCACTGTCATCGATATCCAAGATGTTGGCGCAATGCCATTGGACTTGAATCCTCACTGGCACTCGCTAGTCTGTTCGACTCACCCGAGCGGGCAGATATCGTCATTCGTACCTCCGATGGCGTGCGTATGTACGCTGTCAAAGCATTCCTGACGTTTGCGTCGCCCTTCTTCGCCAATCTCTTCCAGGATGGTGTTCCCGCGGAGACCTACGAGAATTTGCCGCTGCTTGATGTGTCGGAGGACTCGTCTACCTTCCGTGCGGTCCTGCTATGCGTATATCCTACGCAGAGATTCGCCGTAGCCGACGAAAAGACTCTGGACGTCCTGGTCTCCTTGGTTGACGCCCTTCGAAAGTATATGATGGAGGAGGTGGAGGCCGTTCTGCACCAGGATATCCTTTCCTCTTCGTTGCTTGTGAGTGGCGGCGCCCATGAGGTGCTGCGGCTGTTCGCTATCGCTTGTCGGTACCGTTGGAAGGAGCTCTGTCACGTTGCTGCGCGACGATCTCTGGCGTTCTCGTTGTCTGCGGCTTCTGGTGTACCAGAGCTCCAGCTTATCACTGGATCGGACTATTGCGCTCTGACCCAGTATCACTCCAATGCTGAGGGCATTGCTCGTAAGCTTCTGCTACCTCAATCTGTCCCGACACCATGGTGGATGCCGAGCGACACTGTGACGGTCTTTCTTCCTTTCATCACCAATGCCGCGGCAGAGGCAATATTCAGTTCCGAATCAAAATGTGATACTTCCCTGCATTGTAGTTCGCGACTCTGCTCAAGGTCTGCATAGTTTTGACAGGGTCTGACTATGTAACGGTCCCCTCCACATGGTCATCGAATCTCGATACGCGGACCTTTTGGCTCTGGATGATTCTCTCCAGTTCTCGTCCTGATTTCTACACTGGGTGCACCATTTTTCAGTCCGCGCCTTGACTCTGCACCAACTCAACTACTTATGGTGAACCTTTTGCTGCATCAGTCTTGATTTGATCAGTGCCACGACGACAGTGAATTTGCCAAGGTCCATAATCTCTAGATTCACACTCCATGACCACTCCATGGCTCACGTACTCCGGGAAAGAGAGGTTGAGCAGAGTGGGGTCCGAGTCGGTACACCTCTTCATTTCATCATCCTTCCCCACCCACACCTTCTCCCCCGACCCCGACTCTGGCCAGCCCCCAATATCGCGTCTTCCGCGATGGAAGAATCACCATGTACTCAGTCTCCTCCATGGACGCGCAGAGTGCGTGTAGACGATCCTTCGTTTGACCTTTTCTGGCTTCTAATGATACGGGGTTGCGACACTGGTCGTGATATCTCGGGAACACAGAAAGCAGGAGGAGGACTCGTAGCCTCGCGGTCTCGTTTCTCATGCCTCGGTTTGTGTCGCGTATTTTCTTGGAAGTACGTGTGACTGTGGTTGCCGGGTCTATTCCATGATGTGCTCATCTCGTTATTCGACGATGCAGACTCTGAACCTACTATCATCACTAGGAGGGGACACTGCCGCGGCGTCTTGTCGTACCTGCGTTCCAAAGCACGTTCGTGTACTTGATCTGGGAGCTCGAGGATAGTAGTAGACATCGGGGTCGTGGCCTCACGGTAACGACAGCACGAATATCTTGTTGTGCTCTGTTGTCAACCATTCTTGTCTGCGAGCCGACTTGCTGTACATGAACTTCATTTGCTGGTGTCAAATCTAGACGTGCACTTTTGGTCTAAAGGCCCTAGTGCCCGATGCACTCCCTATATGTCTGTCAAAGTTTTTTCTTGGCCAAAGAAGTTGTTCTCTTGCTGCCCTCCCTATCCTCCTTGCGCTGGCTCGGACTGGCGGAGGACGTCGACCTCGGTCTCAATTCCATTCCTATGTTGATCAGGACGGAGTCGTAGCCTCACGGTTATTGACATCCCATGATTGACCGTGTCGCAAAACCGACATCATTTTTTGGGTTGTTGGGAAGGACGTCGCAGCTGCTATTATCATTATGCATAGAGAGGTCTGGTGGGTAGACGATGGCCTCGCGGTTACAGCTACTACCTTAGTTTGAGAAAAACATACTTACGTTTTTCTTTATGGAAAAAGGCGCCGCACAGAGAGGTTTGGTAGGAAACGTTGTTACCTGAAAGTTGTCTCTTTGAGTATGTTCAGAATGTGAGATTCGTTTTGGATGAAGAGGACTCCGAGTCGAAGGTGTAGCAGGCAGGAGCTGAGAGTCCAGGGAGTCGTGGCTTAGCGGCAACGAGTACTTGCCAGTGTGTGAGCGATAAGATTGTTTTGTCGTCGGCGATCGGAAGCAATACACGGTTTTCCTCCTCCTCCGTCAGGATCTGGACGCGATTGCATTCCAGGACACCTCAACGGTGCACTCTGACGTGTCTTCGTTTTGTTATACTTTGCCGTACATTGATATACCTCCAGGCCATATGTCGCGCCGGTTCTTCCCTCCCCACCAACACTTTCGATCCTTCTCACTTCAATACTTCAGTCCTCAATGATGCGTCTCTTTCACTGCCTATCTGAGTTGCAATGGAAGGCGCCTCTCCTCCAGTACTGCTCGTCCCCGCGCCGTGTCTGCTAGCTTACCTGGATTCTTGCAGCGCGTTCGCAGCCTATGTAACGGCTCGATGCGCTCATGCAAAATTGGCAAAGTAGTCATTTTTCTCTCTTTTTGTAGTATTGAGCATCGGAATCCACGGGTGTCCTCGCATGTGACGGAAGGGACTCGTGGCCTGACGGTAACGAGTACCAATAACATCTCTTTGGAGTCGTTTTGATACTCGCCTTCTGTTTATTGTCGCTGATGCACTGGCAGGTTACTCGGGCGCGGACGCGCTTACTGCCTCCTCCGAGTCATCGACATGGGACGGCAACCGTCCGTCTTACGGCGGGGATGGAGTCAACGCCTACGCGCTATACCGCCTCCTCCCTCATCTGTCGCGTTGAGGCGGGGAAACGGCTCAACACCCCCAACGCATTCCCCCTCTCCGCCATCTCCTCATCGCCCGCTGAAGACATACGTGTCACCTCCCAGTTTGACTGCCTGACTCCCCTCTCCTTCTTTATCTGCTCCCCTGGATGTACATGTGCAAGCTTCTCGGTGCAGCGCTTGCTCAACGGACGAACTCGCTACACGTGTTTCCACTCCTTTGTGTCAGTGTTTTTGTCCCGCGAAGGAGAAGCTCCTTCGTGCTGGTAACATCTCCCTTCGGAACTCAGTGGTATTGAGCGTAGATGGCTAACGAGTTGGCCTTCCCGCGCATACAAGGACGAGTCTCAATCTTTTGTAGGCTCGCTACCCTGTTCAATGCCTGTGTTTTTGGGCGTGAACACAGTGTGTATGTGTGCTTCGAACAAGTTGTTGGGTGGAGGATACAAAGCTTCGCAGCTCGGTGGGTGTTGTAGTTCTATGGCATCGGTTACTTGGGAGCGAGGATGGCTCACGAGTCGGGCTTCCCGCGCATAGACACGGAAGGAATTTGGTAAATTTTTATATGCTCGCTAACCTGTT
Source organism: Strobilurus orientalis (assembly GCA_019915145.1). Lineage (NCBI taxonomy): Eukaryota > Fungi > Basidiomycota > Agaricomycetes > Agaricales > Physalacriaceae > Strobilurus > Strobilurus orientalis. Next base: position 1,068,760 of record JAHLML010000001.1, on the reverse strand, counting down.
TCTTGTGTGTGTTCTTGGGCGTGAACACGGTGAGTAGTAGTGTTTGAACGAGTTGTTGGGTAGACGATACTTAACTTCGCGGCTTTGTGTGTGGTTATCTGACGGCAAAGAAGTGTTGTGCCGACATAGAGAAGGACTCGTGGCCCCGCGGTGGCGAGTACTAGTGTCCGAGCGGCTATAGCTAGAATATATGTTTTTGACAACTGAAATTCTCCTTCTCTCTTCTCTTCACTGGACTACGAGATGTTTGTACTCAGCACTCGCCCACAGACCACCGAAACTCTTCCCTTGTGTGCTGTATGTAGTTGACTCGGATGTCAGTATTTGTACTACTTATCGACAAAGAGACAACCTGCATGAGGGCTCGTAACCTCGCGGTATGGGGTCCTCATAAACAAACCCATTTAAGCGATTTTTTGGGTTCCGCAAGCTTGTAGGTTTGACGTTGTTAAGTACATACAGTATGCTGAGCTCAAAAGACGTTGAGAATTTACTTCGGCATTTGCTGTCGGTCGAGACTCGAGAGAACATGAACGGGGCACGGGCCGAGGTTCCGACGCCGTGCTCTTTTCCTTTTACCGTCATCACGAGCGTCGTTGGGAACCGTACAGCTCGCACGGATATCAGGATGAATCCGGAACACACCGCGCGGAGTGCAAGATGAAAGGGATGCCGCTGCGGGAGATGCGGAACGACGCAGCACGACGGATATTCGGTGCGTGAACTTATCATGGCCCATTCTTCGTTTCTCCGTGGGTTGCTCACTTCTTCAAGACTACGAGTTCGACGGGCATGTGCCGTTCCAACACGCAAATGTTTTCTTCCATTCACGTAACCACCGACGTGACAGAAGTCTGTCGACCGCAGCCATCTGTTCGTCGCGTGTTTGACGGCTTCTGCACAATCACCTCTTCACACCATCCATCATCGTGCACGGAGACCCGGACACGACAGACTCACCACACCCGGAGAAAGATCGCGGGAGCGTGACCAAGGCCTCTCCACTGATCTTTGGCATGCGTGTTGCGGATTCGGGTCGACAAACCTGGTGCGTTTCTGGCACCACATTGGCTGCGCTTACTGACCACAGTCAATGAAGGTTTTGGAAAGAGCGACTACTTGCGGCGGACTCGCTAACCTCCGTTCACCTTCCCTCTTGTCCGGGTTCAACCCCCTCTATCGCACCGTCCCCGGTCCCAATCCTCTTCTCTCCCTTGAACGACGAACCCGGTATGAAGGAGGTGAATGCCTTCCTCACCCCAGAAAGGGAGTAGGAGAGACGGCGCGCCAACGCGCTCGCATCACCCACTTCCCTTCTCATAGGATCTCACCGCCGGGTGGGAGGAGGATTTTCCACGCGCGCTAGGCTCCTTACTCGCGGGGTGGGGAGGCTGACGCCGGTGGGATACATGCCGCCCCTCCTCATAAGCACCCCCCCTCTTGGTCCGCCCTCCCCCTCTTCGACGTGTGCCCGCCCGCTCTCTTCACCCGGGGAGAGCACGTCGTAGTGATTGTGAAGGGTCGCACCCCCGGGCCGGAGAACTCCCCATCGTGCGTGACCCATGGCTGGGGATGTGGCATATATATTGATTCATAATGCCGTTGAGAGGGCGAATCATGTTGCACGCCCTCCCGCGTTCGTGTGCGTTGGCATTTGTTCCGTATAGGCACTTACCTTACTTATACCGGGGTCGTGGCCTTGCGGCTATGAACGGTGATGTTGCTGTCGTCGCCTTTTTCAATTTACTAGACACAAGAGGCGCGCTGATGGCGTCTTCCTCACTGCTGCATCAACTGCTAGTCACCCCAATCCTTCATAGGTCGGCAGGAATCCCGACTCCGGCGCATAGAACGACTAGCACGATGCACGCCATCACCCCCGACTCACGCGACCCTGAACTCGCCATTTCTGCGACGTGAACGGCGGTAGACTCGGAGACGTGGCGACTGTCGCAGGAGTGGCAGACAAGGTGCGTCATCGCTCGGCTCTCCCCTCCCACCAACTCAAGTCGACATCGCAGACGTGCGTGCCCGGAAGCCTCCCTCTCACATCGGGAGGGCGTCTTCTTCACCACACCGCCGGACGCGTGTGCGTGAGGACCGTGCTGATGGCATCTTCTCCACTGCCCCACCGCCATCCCCCAACCCCGGGAGGGGAAGACGCTCGGCATGCACCAACCACCTTCTCAACAACCCGGCATGAGGAGGGTGATGCACCGGGAGTGGGGAGGGCCGCCCGACGTGAACAGTGCGGATCGGTGGCGATGAGGAGAAGCCAAGGACGGTGCGTCTCATTCTTAGCGCGGACATCGAATCAAGTGAAGGACGGGCGGGGTTGTCGTCCTCCTCGTACCCCCCCCCCCGCCCCCCCCCGCCCCCTTCGCTCTGGTCCCTCCCCCCACCCTCCTTTGCTCCCCGCTTGCAACGTCCCCACATTGCCTCGTCGCCTCCCCCTCACCCTCCTGCGTTCTGCGCTTCCCCCCCTCCCCTCGTGTCATCCCCCCTGCTGTGCGAAGCACACCCTCCCCTGTATGCCCCTCCTCTTCCGGACGCATACGAGTGATGTATCGGTGACGTCTCGGCCATATAAGCAGCGCCCCCATGGTCTATCGTGTGGGCTGCCATAGGGCGCTTGGGAAGTCAATCTGAGTTTTTGTTTTCTGTGCCGTAGCAAGCTCGCTCGGACGACCGACGACATCTGGCTGGGGTAGGATTGGTGACCTATGGCCAGTTGACGAGAGAGGATCGAGGTCCGAGTCGATGCTTTCCCGCTCGGTAAGTACTTGGCGCCCTTTGGACAGGGTGCGATCGTTTGCAACTGGCTTGTAAGTACGAGATGAACGAGAGATAACTTATCTCCCGTGTGCTGCCATCCAAAAAGAAAAAAAAAAAGGTTGACACATCATGAAACAATATTACAGCTGATTCCGATGAGGTATCGTGCCATGAGGGAAGGGAACAGAGCTCGACCTGATGGGGACCATTCTGAACTTGCGGGACTGGATGAAGCATTGGTATGTGGCTACGGCGATGCAGTCGCGAAGGGAGCATGTCAGTTGTTGTTTCCTGCCTGCCACTCGAGGTCGGTCCGCCGACGCGACTTGACGCTTAGTTCTCCTTCCCTCCTAGCCTCCTAGCCACGACCCACTCTCGCAGGACTGTCCCAGCGCACTCTTGGTATAACAGCATCGGAGTGTGCTAATGACGGCAAGTTCGGATGCTTTTTTTTTTTTTGCTATCATCTCACTGCTCAGTCAACTTGATGGTTCTATTTGTGGCGTGGCGTGGATGATAGGTTCAAGGTCAGGTCAACAAAAGAATACTATAATCACCATTACTCAACAGGGCGCGATGCCGATGAGGCATCGCTCCTTCTTGAGGAGGGTTGGAAGTGCAAGGTAAGGTAACAATCTCGACAGCGGAAGGATACTAACCCACGGCCGCTCTTTCCTGCCACTCGAGCTCGACGCGTCTCAATGTTCCTTGCAAACTCGCCGCAACCCAATTTCGCAAGACCGTACCAGTGCACTCTTGGTGTAACAGTACCGGAGATGACAGCGAGTTTGGAATTTTTTTTGGTATATATATCATCTGTCATGCGCGGTGTCTGAATACTAGGACAACCACCCAAGTCACACAGGACAGGGACAAGAGAGAAAGACGATGAGGATGAGATAGAAGATAGATGTGAGTGAGCAATGCTACTACAGTGCAGGGAGCGACCGAACAGTGGGTAGACGAAGTTGACAAACTGAGGAACTAGCTAGAGAGACCGTGTGATATATACTGTGAGGTACGGGCTATCATAGGATAAATAACGGGTATCATAAGGTGCTGTGAACATGTGAACTATGGGGGCCGGAGCGGGTGTGAACAGCGGTCCGGGTTGGCTGTGAACATGTGAACATTCACCGTCGGAAAGTGTGAACATTCACAGTTGGGAAGTGTGAACATTCACGGTTGGGAAGTGTGAACATCCGGAACGGGAAGGTGTGAACATCCGGAACAGGAAGGTGTGAACATCCGGAACAGGAAGGTGTGAACTAGTCACGTGACGAGTAGGACCGTCCTACTCGTATGATCACATTGACTGTGAACATGGCCGTGAACACAGTGTTGGAAGAGAGTGGCGATGACGAGGGGCGAGGGAAACACGTGATGGAGGAAGTAAAATGGAGGCGATTCGTGACAATACCCCCTCTTTAGGACGCGCTTGCGCCTGGAGCGCGGAAGTCCCGACCCAAATGTCGTTAACGGTGACACCGAGAGCGCGAAGGTGGGGACGAGGTTTGGAGTAAGCTGTGGGATGTGTACGATGGAATTCCTCAATCAATGGGAGGGCCTTTGTGAGGCTGGAACTGGGCTCCCAGGTGTTCTCCGATGAAGGGTAGTCCAACCATTTCACCAGGTATTGAATTCCGCGTTTGTTTCGTGTTGCGCGGGAGTCAAGTATGGCTTCAACATCGAACTCCTCCTTGTCGTCAATGAGGTCTGGCGGATTGGATGGGAAATTGGGCCCATGAGCCTCGGTTTCCACAAAGGGAAGGAGGAGGGCGGCGTGGAAGACAGGGTGTATACGCCAAGTGGGAGGAAGTTTGAGACGGTAGTTGACTGGTCCAAGTACGTCAGTGACTTCAAAAGGTCCATGATGCTTGTCTGAGAGCTTAGCTTTGGGTCGCGTTGTCTTGAGGTTCTTTCCATCAAGCAACACCTTGTCGCCAACCTTGAACATAATGCCCTTCTTGGTGACATCTCCGTTGTTCCGCTTCATGATCTCTGCAGCGGTAGTGAGGCTAGCCTTAACCTCCTCGCGAAGTCGTTCCAGATTGGTGAGGCGTTCCTCAACAGTAGGGATATTAGACGTGGGATTGAGAGAAGGGTATAAGCGGGGTTGGAAACCATGAAGGAGTTCGAAGGGAGACTTGCCCGTAGCAGAGTGAATACGACTATTGTGGGAGAATTCCGCAAAGGGAAGGTATTTGACCCAGTCGTCCTGTCGGTAATTGCAAAAAACGCGAAGGTACTGTTCGAGTTCCTGATTGTAGCGTTCGGTTTCGCCATCTGTCTGGGGATGGTAAGCTGTACTAAGCGCGGAGGTGATTCCTAGCTTAGCGTGGACAGCTTGCATAACCTTGCTTGCAAACTGGGGACCGCGGTCGGAAATCATCTTGTCCCAGAGACCATAGCGTCGATAAACACCGTTTACCAGGATGTCAACGGTGCCGTCTGCATCAATAGTCTTGTGGCACGGGGATACAATTACCGTCTTGGTGAAACGGTCGACAACGCAATGGATCGCATTGTACCCATCGCACTCGGGTAGATCTGTGATGAAGTCGGTGGTGATGGTCCCAAAGGGACGCTCAGGAACCTCATTTGGTATAAGAGGGACATGTGCCGGATGATTCCTGGGCTTCGTCATCTGACAAGTAGCGCAGCCATCAACATAGTCGCGGACAAAGATAGACATGCCTGGCCACCAGAACTCTCGGCTGAGAAGTTCATAAGTCTTGAAGCGTCCAGGGTGTCCAGGGCCGAGGGAATCATGGTGCATCTTGACAATGTCTCGACGTAACTGCAGGTCGTCGGGAACATAGACCTTGCCTCGAAAAAGGACTAGTCCATCTTCGTAATTCCATTCCTGTAGATTCTTGACCAGCGAACGGGGACCATTACGAAGGATGACTTCTAACGCACCACGGACTTCGGCGTCCTTATTTGGACATTCCCGAATGCGTCGTCGCAGGTCGGCATCTCCAATGGCTGCAACTTCTCCAGGCCGAGTGGCGCGGATCCGGAAGAACTTTGGATCAAGGAGCACCCTATCAGTGTTGTCGTCATCGACCCCCTCTTTGTGATCCGCACGGCGGGAGAGTGGGTCGCTGCGGTTCTGGGTACCAGGTTTATGAGTGAGAGTGAAATCGAAGCGAGTGAGGAATAGTGCCCAACGAGCCTGTCGTCGGCTAAGCTTTTGCGAGTTGGCAAAGTATTCGAGGTTCTTGTGATCAGTGAGAACATCAACCGGGTGTGCCGAACCTTCGAGGTATTGGCGCCAGGCTTCCAGAGCACGGATAATAGCGAGAAGTTCCTTGTCATGAATGTCATAATTGCGTTGAGGTTCAGAGAGAGACTTAGAGATGTAAGCAACAGGATGCCATTGGTCGTCGTCGCCCGTCTGGGACAGGATTCCGCCTGTGGCATAGTCGGAAGCATCTACTTCCACCCGATAGGGCTTATCAGGGTTGGGCATAATGAGAACGGGGGACGATGTGAACGCATCTTTAAGTGCCTCGAAGGCCTCTTGACACTCCGGTTTCCAGATCCATGGCTTGTCTTTCTTAGTCAGATCGAACAAGGGGCGTGCGACTTTGGAGAACCCTTCGATGAAGCGGCGGTAAAAGTTCCCAAAGCCGAGGAATGACTGCACGTCCTTGACATTCCGAGGTAACGGCCACTTGGTGACGCCGTCCACCTTGACTGGGTCCATGCGAAGTTCATTGTGAGAGATGATGAGTCCAAGGAATTCGATCGACTCAGCTTCAAAGGTGCATTTCTCAGGCTTAGCATAGAGATCATGCTCCTTCAGGCGTTGAAGAACTTGTAGGACAACCTTGCGGTGTTCCTCTAGGGTCTCGGTGAAGATTAGGATGTCGTCCATATATACGACGACTTTGCCAGAGTCAATGAGGTCCTTGAGAATGGTATTCATCATTGCTTGAAACGTGGCAGGGGAATTCATAAGACCAAAGAACATCACCAATGGTTCAAACAGGCCGCGGTTGGTTTTGAACGCGCCTTTCCACTCGTCTCCGTCCTTGAGTCGGCAGTTGTTGTAGCCCTGACGAAGATCTACCTTTGAAAAGTAGCGAGCGCCCTTGAGTTTATCGACTAACTCTCCAATGAGCGGGAGTGGATACTCGTTCTTGATAGTGCCTTTGTTGAGTTCGCGATAATCCTGGACAGGGCGTAGTTTTCCGTCTTTCTTTTTAACGAAGAAGAAGGGACTCGCCATGGGAGACTTAGAGGGACGTATGTACCCTTTAGCCAAGTTTTCATCAAGAAATGCGTCGAGCTCCGCTTGCTCGGTTGGGGACAATGGGTAGGTTTTGCATGGTTTGGGTTGAAAACCGGGTTTGAGATCGATAGCGTGATCCCAAGGGCTATGTTGGGGAAGTCGGTCCGACGTGTGCTTGTCAAAGACAGTGAGGTACGCATGATACTGAGAGGGAATACGCTCAGCGAGAGGACGAGTGTCCTTGGGCTTTTGGCTAGCTTCAGCAAGTTCCTGTGCCTTGCTAAATCCAGCGCGAATTTGAATAGAGGGACCATCAGAAGGTTGTGGATCTTGCACCGGACGGGGATAATCATCCCGGAACACTTCAGTATACATCTGCTCTTCCCATTCTCTTGGGACCTCTTCTTCTTCATCGTCGTCCTCGGTGAATAGGACAACAGGGATTTGAACCCGATTGTACACTCGGGGTCGGATGCTTCGGCGTTGTCCGGCTGTACGCTGGACTGGAACAGGCCGGAGGTTGCCTGCGCGATCCTTCCATTGAACTTGGTAGTCTCGATGATGAAGACGAGGGTCGTGGGGAGAGCGTTTAGTGGGGATAGGAATACGTTTAGCGTGAGCACGTACATCAGTCACTGGTGGGTTCTTGAGGATACAAGAGTCGGGGCATCGAGTGAAATCCACCTGAACACCAGCCCAATCTATTTCTGGGTTGTGTTCGTCGAGCCAGTCGGTGCCAAGAATGACATCGTGATCACCAATGTCTGTGACGTAAAGCTCGATTAGCTCTTCGTGATAGGAGTGACCATCTCGGCTGTAGATCCGAACGCGCTGAGTGGTATAGTGTCGAACCCAGCCCATGACGTTCTCGGTGCCGTCAACATTGCGAACAGGGAAAGGGGAGGAAAGGGGAATGAGGGTAAAATGATGCTGGTTTGCATAGCGGGCGTTGATAATGATACCTTCAGCGCCGCTATCAATTAGAGCTTGTGCGACGATTTTTCTGCCAGTGATTTTGCCAATGAATTCAAGTTCCAGTGTGATCGAGGGTGTCTGTCGGTTCTGGGTGACTGCCGACATTCGAAGTTCTTTGGGATGAATACGCTCACAAAGGGTTGATAACACAGAGAATCGATTGGTAAAATTTGTGACAGAATGTTGTACAACTCCTCCTAACGTCGGGGTAGGGGAGCACTCTAAAAATCCAGACCAGCAACATCCTTCAAGAAGGCCAAGGCCTGCGCTTTCTCATCTCCCTGGAGACCACGGAGTAAGTTAGCCGCGTTGCTTATTTGGTGAATAGCATCGGCAGACGATGCGGGAGCAGTATCGGAGGGGGAAGTGGGAACAGCCGCAGGTGCGGCAGAGGTATCGGCGGCACGGATGGTGCGGCTTGGGACTGGAGCACTTGGACCAGACCGGTTGGGGCAGTTTGCGGATATATGTCCTGGGCCGCGACATCTAAAGCAAGCACCCTTCTTGCGAAGGATCTCGCGCTCGATAGGTGTCAGTCTGGTCAAAGGAGGGTAGTTCGACGATGCACCTGAGCCGCGGGATGCATCAACATCCATGGGAACTCCCATATCCTGAGCAGGGGCAGAAGTACGCTGAGGCTGGGCCCGGGGAGCGTAGTTGCTGGGCGAAGAATGAGTGCGCTGCGTCCAATTAGCCTTTTCGGCCTTGCGGGCTTCAAAGGCATGCTGCATTTCAACAGCGCGAGTCTTGAATGTAGCAAGGGTGTCAGGGATGGGATAGGACATGGAGATACGATCCAAGAGACTGGGGTTCAAGCCTCGCTTGAAGAAGTAGAGGAGCGAACTGTCGTCGAACTCGGAGTCGTCAGCGTATCCATCAAAGGTCGTGATGAACTTATCAATGCTGGCTAAGTCTTTTTCTTGGCGGATGTTCTCGATGGCGGTGCGAGCAGCAGTGGTAGGGTCAATAGCCGCATAGTCCAATTTGAACCTGTCGATGATGGATGCCTCGGTAGTCCAACGCTTATCTGCGGGGTCGATGTCGGCGTCGGCCTGATCAGCGTCATACTCTATCATGCGCCGCTCAGCCCATTTGCCAGCGAGGGGTCCTTTGAAGTAGGACAAGAAGACCGAGACCTTCTCGATATTGGTGGAGTAGCGAGCAGTATTGAGCCGCATGTGATTGCGGTACTGGGCCAGCCAAGTGGTAGATGTAGCGCGATCGCCGACGAAATCGTCGAGCTTGGCTCCACGCTCACTGGGGATAGTAGCCATGATAGAAGGAACAGGAGGGACCGGAAGAGATGGAGACGGAGATGGAGAGGGATTGGGAGGAGAAGACGGGGAAGACGGTGGTTCTGATGGTTCAGGGGGATCAGGATCTAGGGCAGGAGACTGGGGTGTAGGCGATGGATTGTCCTGAACAGAAAGTGGAACTGGGGAGACAGGGGCAGGGCTAGAGTAGGTCTGTTCTGGTGTAACAGGAGACGGTGGAGCAGGAGGAGCTGAGGAGGAATGTACTGGTGAGCTTGGTGTCTGGGTGGATGGCTGTAACTCAGCTCGATTGCGCTCTTCTAAACGCCTTTGGGCTTCCTCGTGTTCGTGTGGTTCAAGGTAGTACTTGTCTCCGTCAGAGACGATGTAGTGCCAAGATGCGGGGTAGCCTTCTTCGTCTTCTGATTCGTAGAAGATTTCTTGGGGGGTGTAGTCTTCGTCGAAGAGATAGTATTTCCCTTGATGAAGGTAGGCGCCGGTAGGTGGTGTAGGCGGCGCTTGGTCTGCTGAGTAGCGAGCGATGGTGGAGGGGTACGAGTGCGTGGACCGGTATCGGTGTCACGCCAGAAGCTGCGATAATCTCCGCGATGACGAGCCCTAATAGCAACCGGTAGATTGTGAAAGAGGGCTTCGTGGTGTGTTAACGTACGGGGTGTAGTGACCGAAGTCTTCTTGAAGGTAAGGCGAGTAGGGCGAGGTTGGGAATCAGATGGAGGTTCAGGGGTTGTACGGTCGGCGGGCATGCGACGAGCGAGGGTGTGAGGTGGGTGTAGAGGAGTTTGTCAAAGTGTCATGCGCGGTGTCTGAATACTAGGACAACCACCCAAGTCACACAGGACAGGGACAAGAGAGAAAGACGATGAGGATGAGATAGAAGATAGATGTGAGTGAGCAATGCTACTACAGTGCAGGGAGCGACCGAACAGTGGGTAGACGAAGTTGACAAACTGAGGAACTAGCTAGAGAGACCGTGTGATATATACTGTGAGGTACGGGCTATCATAGGATAAATAACGGGTATCATAAGGTGCTGTGAACATGTGAACTATGGGGGCCAGAGCGGGTGTGAACAGCGGTCCGGGTTGGCTGTGAACATGTGAACATTCACCGTCGGAAAGTGTGAACATTCACAGTTGGGAAGTGTGAACATTCACGGTTGGGAAGTGTGAACATCCGGAACGGGAAGGTGTGAACATCCGGAACAGGAAGGTGTGAACATCCGGAACAGGAAGGTGTGAACTAGTCACGTGACGAGTAGGACCGTCCTACTCGTATGATCACATTGACTGTGAACATGGCCGTGAACACAGTGTTGGAAGAGAGTGGCGATGACGAGGGGCGAGGGAAACACGTGATGGAGGAAGTAAAATGGAGGCGATTCGTGACATCATCTGCTCTCACCGCAGCACTCGGGCGACTTGATGATTCCCTTTGTGGCGTGTCGAAGGTTGCAAAAGATACTAGTGGGCAAATTCATTATGTATCCGCGATGCCGATGAGGCATTGCGCCTTCACATTTCTTATGTAGATCTGGTATTCAATCATCTCCCTCTTACTGTCGTACGATCACAAGATCGGTGTTGACAGCGCCTCCGTATGTCGTCTTGAAGTCTCTGGCCTCACTGCTTCTTCCTACACTCCACTGTGCTCACACTTTCTTGTATAGCGCCCCAATCACTTGTCGTTTTGAGTCGGGCTGCGTTACGAGACTACGCCACGCACCGTTTCTCCTCAACCTCCCCCTCTTCCGCTCTTCGTCCTTCTTTGGATCTTGTACTTGTCAGCGCCATTGTCGTCTAACAGACGCATATCGAGGCACAATGATAACTTGTTTTTTTTCTGGGGCTAAGACTTATGACGGGCGCTGCGACATACCAGCGCTCCCGGGGTTGCGTATCTTCTATCTTGGCACTTTTTGTGGCGTGAATTTGACTGTCTCTGCTCCTCCCGCCCACGCCTCCCCTCGGTCGGCGCATTGCGTGATCTTCCACATCATGAAAGGTGACGGACTAAACTTAAGTTTCGCCGGTGACCACCGGGGTGAGCACAAGCCATCGCTCATCTTATGTTATGCTCACACGATAACACACCCACGAGCCTGAACATGAACTTGAGCAACAAAACAAATATCCTAAACTCAAGGTGCAGCTCAAGTTCGAGTACTCAAGACTCAAGGTTGGAAAAAAGTGGTGCAAAACTCAAATTCTCGATCAACGCAGATTTGACATGGTCTCAGATTAAAGCTAACATACGTAGAGTAGGTGGAAGAGGAATACGAGGTCCGATAAGGCCACGGTAGTACGAATGCGACGGTGTCACCCCCATTACGGACTGTCTGCTGAGAAGATTGGGATCTAATCAGTATGTCGTAGAAACAACAAGAATCATGAGACGACGACGTACCACCAAAAATATAGACGATTGCCACAGCCCTTGTCATCGACGACAAGTGATCGCGATGGTCAATGAGGGTATTCATGAGCATGAGAGGTCAAAGTAGACATAGGATTGGGCACGTACCTTGTCAGATTTTACCAAGCGGCTTCTGCCGTGAGAGCCGAAAATTTCTCGGGGCGCTAAGCGGACTCTATGTCCGCAGAGTGTGTGCTCTCGTCCTCTGCGCCAGATAAGTAGAAGAGTTGAGCGCCTTAGCCGATGTCGTGGCTCCGCATTTGGCTTCCAGCGGAGTCAGGCTATCCAGTCGGTGGGTGAAGCGATGACTCATGAGGGAGAGAGGACAAAGGGCGGACTTTGAAAAATTGTGAAACACGGTCTCGTGCCTGTCGTGCCTTATGCACTTTGGACGACAATTCGGCCTGGACACGTTGCCGTGGTTGCGAGGCTGACTAAGCATTTGTCCTTTTCCATCAACCACCACGGAGTCACCACGGCCACGACGACGACGACCAGGACCACGACGCGGCGACGACGACGACGAACAGCCCCACGATACGGCAGGACCATGACACGGCGACGACGACGACGAACAGGCCCACACCACGGCAACGATCACGACGCCGCGCCCCACGACCGCTTCGCAGCGACGACGACCTCATGGACGATGACGACCACGACGCGACCACGACGCGACCACGACCATGACGCTGCGCCCAACGACCAGCGACGACGACCTCAATGAAGTTCTCGCCAGCTCTGCGTCACAAGCCAAAGTTGGAGACAATTATGGGATGGAGGATCGGTGTGTGTCGCGAACACAACGAAGGATGGCTGGCGTCGCATTGGGAAGGATTGCGTGCGTCGTGTTTCTTCCTCTCTCTCTCATTTGTCTCTGTGCTAACGGTGTCGACGACATACCGACTACCTTGACCTTTACCGTGCGTGTATGTCGATTTGTGTAATCTTTGTTCCAAACATTTCTTCATAGTCATTCATTGGCCTGTTGCCTTCAACGACACTGGTAAGGGCCTCGAGCCTCCGCTGTTGCATCGTGCGGATATTTCGACGTGTCGGCCCCCTCTCCCCCATTTCAACCGATTCCGACTCCTGCCTGGTTGGGCTGTGCTACAGTTGTTCTGGACTACGTCTTTGGGAGCTCCCGTTTGGACGACCTCGAGTTGAGCCCCAAGTCTGAGCTTCAGTTCGAGTCTCAACTTGATTACGACACTTGACTTGCTTGGGCTCGGTGAGACGTGAACTTGAGTTTCGGCTCAAGTTTTAAACTTCAATTATGCGATGAGTCCCTCGACTCTAGGCTCGCAACTTGAGTCAGCCCGTAACCTTGAGTCACATGGCTTGAGTTTGACTCAAGTTAGTATCTTAGCTTGAGCTTTGTGTAAGTAGCGTACATAGTCTGTAATTGTGTACCAATGACTGTCTTGCTCCATTACCAAAATCTGAACAAGAGTGAAACATAAGATGAGCAATGGCTCATGCTCACCCCGGTGATCACCGACGAAACTTAAGCCTAGAGTGTCATCTTTTTGCCACATCTACTAGTAGTCTAGTCTCCCTTAGTCAGCCTACCATAAATCCGCAACAAGTTCCGTTTATAGTAGTCTGATTTCATTCGCGCCTGTCATGTAGGAGCTGCCCGTTCTTCCTAATCAGGAAATACGAAAAAGGAAATCCGCACCCGCACCTTACCTCCTGCTACATCATCGCGTTTTTCTTTCGCGTATCCATGTCGTTTCCGCCTCCTACCACAATAAAATTCGTCGATCCATACACCCCCTCGTCTGTCTCGGTAACTAAGCCGTGTAAAAAGCGCCAAAATGCGAAGCAAGCCTCCATAGAGACCCCAACATCATATCCGGACATCTTTGGACTCAACGGCTTGGATGAAGCATCTCCAAGCGAATCCTCATCGGCGGCATCTATTCTGGACTTTTCTTCGACTTCCTCCACGCTATCAACCCCCGTTCCCCTCAGCCGCATTGCACAATATACGCCAACCAGTCCTCTGAAGCCAGGCACGAAGCGAGGCTATTCACGCACAGTTATTGTCAATTCCCCCACCAAGGACAAGGAGAATCGTGGATATAGGGCTCGTACACCATCGCCATCTCCATCCAAGCGCTCCAGAGCGGAATTGGCACCCATTCCTCCAGTCGCAGTTCTGACTGCAAATGCTCGGACACGGACACGAAGAAAGCGGCCCCCACAGCGCTCACCTGTTGCCAAACTGGAGGCAGTTCTGGCCTGTATCACGGACCAGGGATTGACGTTGGGAGCATTTCTGGATGTTCTCTTTCGGCCACCAAAGCGGAAAGTCTCATCGCCTGATCAAGAGGCGAAGTTCTCTCGGTCTCCACGACATAGGATCATGGTACAACGCTTCATCGCTGGTCATTCCAAGCATACTGTCGCAACACTTGTTGACTTCTGGATGCGAAGCCCGGACGGAGTCTTGGATGACACTCATTCCGAGCACGGATTGATGTTCGCGGCTCTGGGTGACTCTGGAGTAGACTGGAAGGATATCAAGTCAGCCAGACCTGCCCTCACTTCATTTGCGACTCAAACTGTGGAGAAACAGGTCGCTCTTGGGGCGGAGAATGCGGTCAAACGGAGAAGTGGATTGCAGGCATCACTTACGAGTAAGAAAGAGGCCAATCGCAAACACTGGGTAGACTTTGGAGCCGATATCTTCAATACGGCGGGAAAGGTCATCATGCAGCACGAATCGCTTCTCTACAACATCATGAAAAGTGCTGCTCTTCGACGTCCTCGGATACGGGATGGCAAGGTCATTGTGCGAAAGACACGTCCCCCGGAAGCAGTAAGTTCAAGATCACTTGTTCTGGACACTCTCTGATGCGTCTTCAGGTTATCATTAATGCAATATCAGCGCTGAACTTCTGTCGGACCCGTTCTGCCAATCTCCTGCCTATGGCCCGTGGTCTACTGTACTTTGCCTCTTCGGCGCCCGTTGATCTCATTGCCTACAATTCCCGTCTCGCGCTCTCTCCATCGTATACCACGCTCTATCAGAGTGCCAAGGCCCTCGGACACGAACAAGCAATACTCACAGTCGAATGTGGTCAAGATCCTGATGTTGTCGGGTGCTACATTTTGGACAACGTTCAAAATATGCACCGTGTTCGTCATGCGCGTATGGGGCGTCAGGACGCAATGAACGTTGGTATGGCAGGCATCTATGTCGAGGCCCCACCTGGTGTTCTGCCAAATGCACTGGACCCCGATGACAAAAAGCGCCGCATCCTCGAGAATCAACGGAAAGATCTTACTGTCACAAGATTGCGGTCGATGATTGATTGGGATCATCAACTACTTGTTCGTGCCCTTCAATTCATACAGGTCTTGGCCAATATCATTCCCGAGGCTGCTCCGCTCAGGACGAGAGTCAATCACGAGTTCCGTACTACTGCAAGCAAGTTACGGCTTCCGCCTCACAAGTCAATCGTTCACCCCCTGGCTCCCAATGGCTATAAACAAACAGTACCTACAGAGCTTAAAGCTTCACTTCGCGATCTCTATGCGCAGACGGGCGATACTCTTGGCAAGTATTTGCGGCTACTCAAGCTGACGGGCGGTGATGGTATGACATACGGACAAATCATTCAGCTCAAGACGTATCTCCAGTTCCATCCTGACGAGTTTGCATCAATGGAACTAGTCGATGCGATGCTTCAAGTATGGCACACGAAATGGACGTCTCTTATTCGGGCATTCAAGACACACTGGGGCAGACTATCTGGGAAGCATACCAACCCCGCCAGTCTTGGACACAGTGCTTCAAAGATTGGTCGAAAGCAACCTGGAAATATGAAGAAGGTGGACTTCTACTCCGGAACGGAGATAATGAACACTGTTCTTGATGCACGTATGCTCGATATATGGTCGTGCGTATTTTGCTATATTTCATCAAGATCTAGCTACTCACATGTCGTGTATAGGATTCAACTGGAGACCGACGATATATTTGGATACTTTCGTCGCAAGGCAGCCGCGAATGAGACTCCGACATTTGAAGAGCTCATGCCCATTGCTCGAAGAATCGCGACTGCGTACTGTACACCTCGGGGTAAACAGATGGCCATGGCACCTCCATCACGAGTGGAAGGCTCGCAATGGGCAGCTACGGTACCATCCGGAGATGACTGGATTCCAATCGACGTGGAGCAGACTCAAAAGAAGCGTAAATCTGGGAAGAGGTCAGAGACAGGTGTCTCTAACAAAGAGCCGTTGACAGCGGCCACGTCTACAGCACCGTGTCAAGGTGACCATGTCCTGCGCCAGGCGTGTGATTTCCTCGACGATGCGCTCACGTTGAGGGAGATCTCGTATGCTGTAGCAGGTGGTGATCCCGGACGTGTTTATGAATGTCTCAAGGTGAGTACTCATAATCTACTGTGCTGAAACTTGCATAACCGTTCACAGGAGATGCTCTTCACCTTTGCAGGATCCAGTCACTCCAACTATACTGGATACTTGCTCGAGTTCATCACCAACCTTGAGCTTGAGTGTAGCCCAGCGCTACATGATGCTATCCTCAAATGTCTTCTGGTCAACCTCATTGGCACGGATGGCTGCTGGCACGAAGGCGACTGGGTTCAAGAATTCTTCAACCGACTGTTAGAGGACATCGTTCAGAAAAAGAGCGCCGAGTTTGATGACGAGTTCATCAGGGAAGTCGTCGCTCGAAACCTACAACACTTTGCGTCACTTAAAGAGGACTCACGACGAAGTGTAGGTCTAGCAAAGCACGCGGGAGCTCACCGCTCTCCAGGTATCACTCCAGAGCTTCGTACTCTCCTTCCCATTTACAGGAGCGAGCAAATCCATCGATGGCGCCCTACAAGGCAGATTGACGACCGCCAAACCGATAGCTTCGAACTTGGGATGGCAAACATGCCGGTCACACTCAAACGATGGGTTAAAAAATCAAACGGAGCTCGATTTGTAGCAACGAAGCATTACAAAGTCGGCGACAATCAAGCTAATAACCAAGATGGTACCGACGACGATGGTAGCTTGTCTGAAGGTTCAGATGAGGATGAGGATCAGGGAGAGAATCAATACGAACACGCAGCTACAAGGGGTTCCATTTCGCTCTCAGAAGACGGTCAGATCTGGATTGATCCTCATGATATGCTGGCAGACGATGATGTGGACAGGGAGGCAGCTGAGCAAACATCAGATGAATCAGACGATGACAATCTTACGGACGACTAGATACCTTGTTGCAATGTACGTTCTTGCTGGGAAGCAGCCTTCTTTCTTTGAATGGTCTCCGCTGCTTTTCGACGGGACGTGGCTGCAGTCTCAGATCGAATACCATCGAAGGTAGTACGCAGCTTGGAGATGGTGCGAAGGAGAGGTTCGTGATTATCAGGTAAGAGTGCTGGTGCACCACGCACTGCGCAGGCTACAGATGCGGTGTCTGTGAGCGACGCAAAGCATTGGTCGTCCAATAACGAAAGGATGATGTTGTCGGGAAGGTAGTCTGACTCGTAGAAGGCGATGGCGGTGTCGGGTGCTTCATAAAAGCAAGTAGCGCGGAATTCCTTGAGCTGAGGAATGCCATGCATCTCGCGCATTGCCTTTGTGATATGCGGAACCTTGGGAAGAGCAGCTTTTGGAGCCGCGCTCTGCTTTGCAGCAGCTGGAGTCCAAAGATCGGTTTCGGGCAAGCAGCCGCTGCAATTGCACACCGAAGGCTTGTCCGCGCGAGGATGACGAGTACAACGGGTACACCGACAACGTGTCTCAGAGGTGGGATTGTTGTTCTGGTCGTCAAGCGTCGCAGGGATGCAGGGAGCGAGAACAAGCTCCGCCGAACCACGGTCCATTAGCTTTTGCGAGTTGGCCAGCTTGAGATTTGCCGCCATGTTCTCTTCGTGAGATCTTGAGAGAACCTTGCGGGCTGCTTCGCGGTGTGTCTCTGAGATGTAGAGGATGACACGGGGTGTGGGAACAGTGTTCTCGCGATCCAGTCGCCCTGCCATCTGCAGGAACATGTCAGGCGATTCCGGGACCCCCAACATGATGGCAAACGCGATGCCAGGAATGTCAGCCCCCAACGCGATGGTAGATGTTCCAATCAGAATCTGACAAGTGCTCAGATCCTGTACCATCTGCTGACTTTTCTCGTTGAAATCCTCGTCATTCAGTGCATTGTACATGCGGATACGATCATCGGGATCTGGGGCAGGGGGAGCGATGCTATTCAGGTACTTTTTGACACTGAATCCCAGTCTGATTGACGAGCAGAAGATAATCATTCGCTCGGTTCTCGACAAGACCCAATCTAACTCCGGAAAGCTTTCTCCGTCGATGCCAGAGTAGAGAATGCGTCGGAGATACTGGATGTTGTAGCGTGCATTGGAGCGTCGGATGACATGGAGTTTGGTATCATTGAGAGACAGAAACTTGAAGACCGACTCCTGGATTCCATACTGAACTCGAAGCGTCGCCGTGACACCAATCAGAGGAACCGAGTCGGATAGCCGTTCTCGAATGGTGCCAATGTGGGTGAAGGCATCACGGAAGCTTGTTCCCCATGATACAAGAACATGGATCTCATCGACACCGATTCCACAAAGGCGTGAGATGAAAGGAGTGTATTCGAGTAGTCCACGGAAGCCTGGGCTAATGAACATCTCTGGGCCAAGGATGACCATCGAGACGGACTCTCGGGCAAGAGACCAAAGACTTTGATGAGATTTTGCATCGGTGACACTAGACACAGATGCGCGTTCCTGCTTGATTGTCAACGAGTTGATGACAACATGCTTGACATCTAATCCGGTCATTGTCTTGGCCTGTAGCTCGTTAGACGGTGTCGCTTCTAAAGAAAATGACACGCACTAATTGGCCCATGAGATAGAGTGTCGGGCACACGACAACCAGCACCGGGTTCTTCGGAAACTTCTTTGCAGCTGCCGGGTACAATGATGGATCCTGCGTGAGTGCCAGCACGACGAGCAGGAACATGAAAAAGTATCCCGTTTTTCCGGAGCTCGTTGGCGTTACGGCGACCAGATCCAACCCGTCCAGTGCACGGCAGACGCCTTCAATCTGGTAATCATGGGGATCATACGGCAGAAGGGGGAGCAGGATCTTTCGGACTAGAATTTGGCCACCAGAGGAAGTGAATTCAAAAGCAGAAGTAACGACCGCATATGAAAGAATGGCTAGTAGCAAAAGAGGCGACATAACGCGTCCTCGACGCGAAGAAGATGGATTGAACGAAAACTAATTAAGCAACGTGGGTCGATGACGGAGGGTCACATGTCGCCGGTAATGGCCGAAATGTGAGCACCGATATGGGTAGCGCGACTAAAACTAGACTACTAGTAGTCAATTCCAACAGCGCCTCCGTGGTTGATCGCGTGCGGGGCTGTGATTGGGAACCAGTATGCGTTTTATGATTTACTGGAGTGTAGAGTCGAGCCCGATGTCCAGCTTCGATGACAGTCTGGGTGATGACTTTGTGGACTCAGAGACAGAGATGAGAAGGGCTCGTAATCTCGCGGTATCAAGCGTGTACTGCAGAGTTCGTTCGGCGCTGATTTTTTGATCGGGAGCAATATACGTCTTTGCGTCTTACCGTCACCGAGGATGTGTTGATTACGCTTTCGCGCGACGGACAGCAGCGCGCGCAGGTCGTCTTTACGCCTTTGTGACCGTAACAGGAACCAAATGTAACCAAGATAAAGCAAGACATGAGAGTTGTTGTCCGACGACTTTCCTACCACTCGGTCCGCCGACGCAGAACTGTATGACCTCTGGCGTCTCTGGTATTTTGCAGTACGTACTCGCACACGACCGTCCAATGTCAGTGCACTCTTGGTCCAACAGTACCGGAGCGTGCCAATGAGGCAGAGAGTCCAGCAGTTTTTGTCAACGTCGGTTCTCTTCGCAGCATGGCGTGAGGTCAGGTCAGCAAATAGAAAGACCAGCGCACGCGTTCAAGTTCTTGCGCGGACTTTAAGGTTCAACTTGAACATGGATGGTGAGGGATGGTTTTTCGTCTTACGCACGGACGGCACGGCTCCGTGTTGTTGGCAGACGAGGAACGGATGAAGCACACATGGCACCGCGTCCATGGTTTACCACTGGAATTATGGACTCGGAAGTGTTCCTCCTCGACCTCACCTCCTTGTCGTGTACACTTCAAGTTTCCTCTGCGCTCTTCCTGCCTCCTTAGATCTTGTTTATGCTAGCGCCCTCGTTGTCTAACGTATACGCGGGCTGCATATCATCGGGAAATTTTAAGGCTTCTTTTACGCCCGACACAGGGCTTGAAGTTGAAACATCAAACATGGCACGCTCTTTGAGTTGTCACTGCTGCTCGCGAATACTGCGTGACGGCCCCTCTCTTGACGGAGTTCGTGTATCGTAGACCCTGGTGCAAGTTCTGCTGGTTCTGCTAGCGCTCCGTGGTCCATCGCGCGAGTGGCTGTGAGAATCTGCATCTTTCGTCATTTTGTGCTTCATCCCTCTCGTGCCCGTCCCTCCATCACTACTCGCGCCTGGGAAAACTCTCAGATAGTGTGGTAATTGTAGCTCGCAAGTTTGACACTTGAAGGATAACCTGACACTTCAAGATGTGACATTCAAGCAGCGCCTCCGTGGTCGATCGCGCCGTGAGGGGCTCTACTTACTGTACGCGTTCCAGTCCGTGGGCTGAGTCTTAGATCGCGTCATTCTGGATTTTATTAACTTGTGGAGAGAATCTCTGACTTCACAGTAACGAGGATTAACCGTGATTGCAAGATGTAGTTCCACGAAATTCGAATGTGGCGGAGATCGGTCCACGGTCCGACGTCCCGCTCTTTGCCTTTTACCATCGTCGTTGGAACTCGGACGCTGCCCGTCGCCTCGGGGATCTTCCCTCTTACCGCGCGTCGTTGGATTTGGCTACGAACATCAAGATGACACCGCGAGGTGGAAGTTGATTGGAATGGCGCTGACGGGATACAGGCCAGACGCAAGTCGGTGCGTTATCATGCACTGTCTCCATTTTGGATGGCTCACATTTCGCGTAGCTCCCAGTGTGGACAAAGAACGGATGACTCTCGGAATTCAACGATCCGCTCGCTTCCGTGAGCGACTTCTCGACTTTCTCTTTGGCTGCGCAAGAGATATTACGAGCAAGACTTGCTTGCCCCCGCCCTTGCAAACATCTGAACGTTGAAGGTGCGTTGTCCACACACGTTTCTTGCTGCTCACTTATCAGCTCCTGCTCGTCAGTCAGTCAAGCGCGAACGCCTTGCCCTGCGATGCCGGTCAACTCTCCTCTCACCCCCCTCCTATCGCACCGGCTTCAATCTCTTTCTCTACTTATGAACGACGAAGCGGGTGCGCTGTCGAGTGACTTCCGTGTCCTCGTTGTGATGATCCCGTCATCTACAGGGGGTTACCAGTTCTAGGCATTGACTTGTACCGATTTGGAACAAGGTCGATTATTGGTGAGCCCTTTCGTTGTACCAGTTGTAATGTAACTGATCAAAACACAAGGAATACCACATACTGAACAATGCCTGCCACCGAGATGGAACAAGAACAAGGACGGGCTTGTTTGCGCATCAAGCTATATGAACAGGCATCGCGATAGTCCTTGTTGTCTTCTAATCGCCACCTCTTGACGAGGTATCTCTCTACACTTGCTTTCTAGATCTTCGACATGGCTACCACTCACCGCTACGATCCCGGCTGGTCCGGACTTTCACCACCGTCCTCTCCTACCCGCCCTGTAGACGCGATCCGCCCACAAGACCAGGAATTTGTCAACAACCCGCTCTACCGCGAATATCTCATGCGACGTGGCCTAGCCGCAATCGAAGAAGAGCTTGCGCGCGATCAAGCGGCTCGCGAGCATGATCCTAGTTCTCATCCCGGAGTCCCTCCTCCTTCTGGGCGCCGGTCCTCCACTGTTGCATCAAGCATTATCTCAGGCGTATCTACCGCCAATTGGGTATACGGTCGGCACAGTGCTCATTCAAGTAGCTCAACAACACCGAGCGTGGTTAGCGGGACAACATCTGTGCGTTGGGACGGCTCGGACAGAGGTTCCGAGGCTAGTTCTGTGGTCAGTGGTGTATCCGCTCCGGACTGGGATGTAAGATCCCAATCGAGTGTTACGTCGGGTGGCGCATCGAGCGTGAGCGGAGCATCCACTGCCAGCTGGCAGTCCAAATCGTCTGTAGCTTCGGATGCGATGAGCGTGGTCAGCGGCACCTCCACTGCGCACTGGAGTGTAGGACATGCTATTAACGCGGCTCGTCGTGGATCTTCCGCGCCTTCTGATGGGACTGGCGCCGTCAGCGGTAAATCACTGAAATCATCTCCTCAAGTAGGTTATTCTCTGGCACACTTCAATCGTCTTTGAAGAATGTATAGGCCGGTTCGCCCTCGTCGAAGCTACTCATAGCTGGGCGTGCTGAGGTGGCCCCCGACACCGTTGAGAAACCCGCAAAGAGAATTCTCTACAATTGGCGTGGCTATGGTGTATCAGAGGAATTCAACACTTACCTCAAAATGATTGGTCGTGTGAGCTATTCGGACGCATTTGCTTTATTTGGTTCGTACCTCTTTCACTATGCCACCGAATTTTAGCCTGATTCTCCTTCAAAGTGAAGCTGTGGCTTGATACCAATAAGCACCGTTCCCCGACCGATCTACAGGTCACTTGGCCAGTAGATGGTTTGGTAACTGACATACCTGACGCACAGGGGAGGCTCTTCAAGGACTATCCGCTTACAATGGTATTGCCTGGTGAGGATCTGTATAAATACGGCGACTGCACATGGCACGGGCTTCGAAGTCGTACGTCGACCTCTGTCGGAGGCCTATATTACCGGCTTACTCTTTTCACCAGATCTCATCAGGGCCGCCGCCGAGGTCAAACATATCCGACGCGCCGATGCTTGGTGTAAGTCTCTAGGCTGCGACCAGGCCGGCCGACACTTTTCTGACGGACACACACAGTGTCGGAACTGTTACGGTTGAATGAAAACTGTCGCGACAAGGAGACGTCTATCAGAATGCCCGGTTCCGCTTCCAAAGTCACGCCTCAGGAGGGAACAAAGGCATGTGCCGAGGTGTTCCACCGTGACCGGCATCTTCTTGGATTGTCCACTCTCTTCCGTGATTGTGATTTCGAGCGAAGTCTTGCCAGCTATAGAATCGAAGACGAACACAAGCCAAGTGAGTGGGGTCACCTCAAAGCTAGTATGTCGACATCTTTCTAAACTCAATCATCACATACTCACACGACTGTGGTAGGAGTCAAATATATGCTATGGCACGAGGCATTCCGGAAGAGTGCATGGATAGTCCTTAATTCTCCAAGTAATCTGGTCGGCGAGTACTTTCCCTTGTAACACCATTGGCCCACGTCGTCCTGGATTTAATGTGAATTACTTTCATGTGCAAGAACTGTGCAATGTTTAGAAGGAAGGAATGACGTGAATTGCCAAAGAACACTAAGGTAAGTAGCACAAGTGCACATGTTCTTAGCTACAGGCAGAATTCTCTGACAAGACATCAACTGTCCCACAAAGGTCCTACTGTTGGGACCTACTGCGGGCGGCGCTGTTTCTTTGCGTGTCGGCGTTTCTCCAGCTTCAAATCCGACACAGTTTCAGGTTGCCTATCGCTTGGGTGCAAATATTCTTCGACTGTGGCCTCATAACTGCGATCCTCGATTGAAGTCTGGGTCAAACATCAGCAACGACTTGGAGTA
Organism: Strobilurus orientalis; assembly: GCA_019915145.1. NCBI lineage: Eukaryota > Fungi > Basidiomycota > Agaricomycetes > Agaricales > Physalacriaceae > Strobilurus > Strobilurus orientalis. Next base: position 1,045,323 of record JAHLML010000001.1, on the reverse strand, counting down.
CACCGAAAACAATGGCTCACCTCTAGGACTAATCCTTCGAAGCCTTGTAAAAAGGTGTGCATTTGACGGCATTCGTTTTGAAATTGTGCCATATTCTTCATCTGGAAGTAGTACTCGAGATGATCGTAGAACCTGTTGACAATGTGCTCCTGACCGGGGCTCAAACACGATCCTGTCCCCACCAGATCAGTCGACGGGCATCTTGCATAAACCATGACGACTCACGAAGTAGGGTTTGGACAGATGTACCCTTGAATATGGGATACAGATGGTACAGAAGCGATGTTGTAGTTAGATATGTCGGTCCCGGACGTTGGCAACACACGATGGCGTGCACACAAAGTAGCCGAGCAACCCATGAAGTCGTACATCCGTGAGCGACGAGGGTATTTTCGATCTCAGTAGGCGGCGAGACCGTAGACAGGAAGCTATTGCGTCTATTGTTTGGACTAGAAAGATGGTATATGACTCCTGATATGATATCGATCAGGAAAGTGAGTTGACGTTCTGATTGGATGTGCGGGTGTGTGGCGGTGTCCGTTAAGACGAGTGCTGAACCGTCAAATTTCCCGAGTATCACCGAGGACGCCCGACTCGGGCTTTCAAGGATGTCACTGAAGGCGTCACGCAAATATTGGGGGACGCCGTCAGACCGTACAAAGGATTTCGCAAGGCGACGAAAGCGTCTTTGCATTTGTGGGACATCCCAGTCCTCTCTGATGAAGTGTCTGTATGCACCAGGATATTCCTTGTAGATGGATTGCCACGAAGGATGAGAGAAGAGAAGACGATCCCGAATCGAGAGAAGGTCTCTGATTACATCGTGAAAACTGGGCAGTGGTACTCGATAGAGGGATAGACAGCTTGTGTCGATGGAGAGAGACAATAAATGTCGCCAATGAGTAGTGATGTCAAAAGCTTCGCAATCGGCTTCACGAGCTGTATGCAGGATGAGAGAACAGTCGTATGCGAGGGCTGTTACGATGAGCTCGGCATTTCCGCTCGTGACCTTGGAAACATCGTGTGAGCACCCGCGTCCTAGCGGAATACCCGCGACAACTATAGAACGCGTAGTTGGACTTGTAATGGCAGTCTGAGGGTTATCCAAAGGGGCAGAATCAATAGAGACTGTCATCTCCTGATGTGGTGATTGCACGACAGAGTAAGACTCCTGAACGCGCCGAGTTATGGGAGAGACAGGACGGCGAGGAGGATCAGATTTCCTCCCGTCTTCATTTGCCATCGGAGCCTGATTTGAGTGGTCCGAAAGAACCGACCGCGCTGCTGGTTATGTTCAACTGACCATGCTTGCCTGAGAGTATTGGTACATACCATCATGAAAGCGGAATGGCGCCCCAGGTAATGCATTCCGTGTAGCCATCGCGCCAGAATGTCAAGGTGAACAAAGATGAAAACGAAATTGTGGCTAACCATGGCGCTCTAGGAGCTTAAAAGCTGAGATGAATTCTCACCTTATTGTCTGGCGCCAACACCGACACTACGACGTGATTGATCTGAGAACAATTAGGCATCATCATGGACACACAAGATCAACGTACCACAATAAACCACACGGATTGTGGCTCTTGATGACCTGGCCCTCATGTGAGAGTCAGTGAGAGAAGGTTTCCGCTATCACGACCTGATTGATCTGAGAACAATTAGGCATCATCGTGGACACACAAGATCAACGCACGACAATAAACCAGAAGGATTGTGGCTCTTGATCGATGATTGGCCGAGATTGTTGGGGTTGGTGACCTGGACCTCATGCGGAGAGAACACCCTTGCCGAAGGCAGGAGTGGAGACGACGAAGATCTGGAATAGCAAGATCAAGGGAAAGTTCAAAGCACAACAGCGCGCCATCAAAATACGCTTTGAGTCACATTTCCGGTGTTCACGAGAAGACCCAAGGGTGTCGCGTATATAGAGATCTTGTGGGTATACGATAGCTTTACCAATAACAGTCCAATCGTCTTTTTGATGCACCGGATACATTGCTGGGAGACGAGAAGTTGGAAGGTTGGCAATTTAAATTGCCACAAAATGGACTGCGAGTCGGAAGTGTAACAGACAACAGATGAGAGTTCAGGGTTTCGTGGCTCAACGGTAACAAGTCCCCGTGTCCTGATATCGTCGATGTCGTTTTGCTGTCACTGGCCGCCATGATCGGGAGCAATACACGGTTTACTTCTTACCATACGCGTCTTTTAGAGATCCGGACGCGACTGCATTCCAGGACACTGACACCGCACGCTGACGTGTCTTTGTATTGCTCATACTCCGGCGGCGCCTCGATAATTTATAAACCTCCAGGCCACCGGGTTCATCGCCCAAGTTCCCTCTCCAACAATGCCTTCGATCCTTCTCAGTCGACGTCCGTAATGACGTGTCTCCTCTCGCTTCCAACCTTAACTGCGATAGTAGAAGGCGCCTCTCCTCCTCCACGCGGTTTCTGCTAGGTTATGTGGACTACATTGCTGATTCTTGCAGCGCGTTCGTGGCGTAACGGCTCGATGTGCTCATGCGAAATTGGCAAGCTGGTAATTTTTTCTTTTCTTTATAGGAGCAAGAATCCGCGCGTGGCCCCGTGTCATCTGTAGCATCCGACGAAAGGGACTCGTGGCCTCACGGTAACGGGTACTAGTGGCATGTATTTGTAGTCGTTTTTATACACGACGACCGGAATGATAGTTGGGGCTTTCTTTCTACTATTGCTGACAGGGCGCAGATGCACTCACCTCCTTGACACACTGGACGACAACCTTACCCGTTGTTATATCCTCCTTTCCTCAAGCTCTTCGCGTCGTTATCGCTCCCTTCCCTCGACAACCCGTCTCCTCCTCTCTCTCTCAACTGTCGCGTTGAGGCGGGGAAACGGCTTACCACCCTGAGCGCTCGTCCTGCTCTCCGCTATCCCTCGTCGCAAGGCATACACATCACCGCCAACAATTTGACTGACTCCTGCTCTCCTCCCCTCTGGTGGCCTGTCCTTCTTCATCTGCCGCCCCGGATGTGCAAGCTCCTCTGTGCAGCGCTTCCTCAACGGATGAGTTCGCTGCACATAGCCACTCTTTGTGTCAGTGTTTTTGTCCCGCGGAACTTAACTCAAGCATCACGATCTGGCTCTCTGGCACCGATGAATTGGTAGCGAGGATGGCTCACGAGTCGGGCTTCCCTCGCATTACACAAGAAGTAATTCTGTTTTTTTTCTTGTTGTGCTCGCTACCCTGTTTCTTGTGTGTGTTCTTGGGCGTGAACACGATGATTAGTGCTCGAACAAGTTGTTGGGCGGAGGATACTTAACTTCGCAGTTCAGTGGCCCTGTGTTGCCGACTATCACCTAGGGACAAGAAGGACTCGTGGCCTTACGGCAGCGAGTACTACCCTGCTATACTTTTTCTCGTGGCCGTCGCTGCACCGGTACTCCTGTTCCTTTTTCTGTGTTGTAGTGATAATGATGTGGGCTCGTAGTAACCTCGAGGTATGAGGTCCTGATGGAAATCGGAAATCATGCATTTTGTTTGGGTTCCACAAGTAGGGGCGTGCTTACCCTTAGCAATGTGCCGTTTATCTTCATGTATGTGGGCCAGTTATCTGTCAAGCGCAGCGCAGTGGGCACGGTGACAAGGGCTCATGACCTCGCGGTTTAGTACCCATTCCGAGTCCACTCGTAAACATTTTGGGTCTGGGGTGGCTGGATGTTTCTCATCTGCTTTCTGTTGATAAAAGACGAGGGGAAAAGAAGACGACGAAGGCTCAGGAATGGAGTAGACGTCCGTTAATTGTATCAATGTCCAGTAATAGGTTAGCAAGTATGAGTGAATGGAGCGGAGTCGTAGCCTTGCGGTATGAGTTCTCATCGATCGCTTCTGTACCATCGTAGTGCTTGTTTTGTTTTGAGGGTACGCGCAAGGGCTGGTCAAGTTGGATGTCCAAGGAAGAGGAGAACAGCAAGGAAGAGGGAACTGTGATCGGCCCACGGTCCGAGGTTCCGACTGCTCTTTTCCTGAACGCACACTGTTCTTTCCCTCTTACCGTGACCACGAGCGATTCCCACCTAGAGAATACGCGTACAGCTCGGCGACTCAGCATTGCTACGAACAGAAGGATGAAGCCGATTCACTGCGCGCGAGGTGGAAGATGAAGAGAATGCGGGCGGCAGGTGCGTTGTCGCGCATTCTATTCGTTGCTCCGTCCATTGCTCATTCCCACCACCAGCGACTTTGACGCGCTTTTGGGGGAACAACGCATCTGCGGTCCCAACATGAACTGTTCGATTCCTCACCACGGATCCAAGAAGGTCTTGGACTGCCGCCATTCCCTTTTCTGACCCAGTCTCAGAGGATAGAATACAACCACGACCTCTTCACGCCATCTATACTAGCAGCGTAGAACGTGTTGGCCCCCTAGGAAGGCGCTACTCTCCCTCCGAACGCTTCGGAGCACCCGGCAAGAGAGGCGTCCTCGCGTCAAGCCCGCCTTAGCAGGTCCGGTGTCGACATTGCGTCACTCGCCACTCCTGCGCCTTGCTGGTCAACTCGACTCTACACTCTCGTACCGCAAGCCAACCCCCTCTCGACGAACTCGGCGCGTCCGTCACCCTAGGAAGAGAGCAGACGGAATGGCGCGCCAACGCTTCCGCATCACCCAGCTCCCTGCTCACATCGACTTCCTTCCCCGCCCCCTCGCCAACCTCCTCCTTCACACCGGGGAAGGGGCCGCCCTCCACTCCTGGCAGGGAGCTCCTTCTTCCCACAACCGGGGATTGGATGAAGGACGGAGAAGAGCTCGCGCGCACAGAGAGTCGGGGGCCGACTTCCTCCCCAGCACCAACCCCCGCCCTCCCCTTCGCATGATGTGTTTGGACGGTGAAGAGGGGAACCTCACCGCCGTGTGGGGAGGTCCTCCCTCGCGCGTTGGGCTCCTCACTCGCGGGGTGAGGAGCACGACGGCGGTGGGATACATGGCGCCCCTCCTCACCAGCCACCCCCTCTTGCATGACGGTCCGCCCTTCCCTATTCGATGTGTGCCCGCCCACCCTCTCCACACGGGGGAGAGGACGCCGCACCTCCTCCATCAATCTTTGAGGGCAGCACCCCTCCCGCGAGTGAGGAGGTCGCACCCCTGGGGCGGAGTGGAGAGTACCCTCAACCCCCTCGCCGGAGGACCCGTCCTTGTGCGCGTCCTATGGCTGGAGACGTGGCCCCGTCGTGCAACGGATATATCGACGGTCTGGCTACATGCCCTCGATGAACTCGTTTTTTGGGTGCCCTCCTGGATCGGCGTGCTCCGCAAATAGAGTGCACTATACTCACTTACCGTACACCGGGGTCGTAGTCTTGCGGCTATTCGCGGTGCTGAAGCTTGCGATGATCAGCGCATTTTTTGGTATAAGTATCAGAGCATTTTGTTCTTTTCGGCCGCCAATTGATTTTTACGTGTAGACTTTGCACTGTAATGCTCATGTCTCTTCCCTTCGCAAGGCGCTCCTGACTCACCGGTGGGCTTGGGTGCACTCATGTATTCCAGAGTCTTTTTTGCAATTTGGATTGCTGCGGTAAGTCACCAGCCACAACTGTCTTTCCCAGAGTTTAGCGTGTCAGAAATGTCATTTAACATGGGGCTCGTAATTTCGCGGTATGGGTTCCAGTACACTGAGTACGTACCATTCAGGTTTTTTTCTCTCTCCAGATTACGAAACAAGGATTGGAGGGTGATAAAATGAGGGAGCCGTGGCTTCGCGGCACGTCTCTACTTCATGTATTCCGAGAAGATAATTCTTTGGCTACTATGAGTACCTCCCGGACTGGGAGTGAGTATCTCGTTCTGCGGGTAACGACACGGGTTGGGCGTCTGCTGGAAGAGAAGAAATAGCACTGGCACACATGGGAGTAGACGTCGGTCTCAACATCCGCATAGAATGGTAGAGTCTCAGCCTCGCGGTAATCGACTCGCATGGGTCGTTAGACATCATTGTTCTTGACGGCGCGGGAATTGGGTGTTGGGTAAAGAGCATCGCGGGATGACCACTTACACCACACGATGGGACCTCGGATGGAGTCCTAGCTTCGCGGTTATCACTCCCATGTTTGAGACTGTCACCATCATTTTTGGGTTCTAGGGAAGGACTTCGCAGCTGCTATTTGCACGAGATGGATGAAGTTTGGTACGTAGACGATAGCCTCGCGGTTACCACTACCTTGAGTCTGTGATAGGGAAGACATTTCGATTTTGGGATGCCAACTGCCGCGCTGAGAGACGGGCGGGGAACGCGGGGAAAGAAGCCTCTGTCACGTCTCCACGAGAAGGGTGCCGCGCCGTCAGGTCTGAAGGGTAACCGATAGCCTCGCGGTTTCGGTCACCGATGTATTGGTGGATGTATTTTCTAGTCAGCACTCAAATGCTGAGATCCAGAGACGAGGCACGGAAGATGAAAGTTTGGCAGGTTGGCAGGTCGCAGACAACAGATTTGAAGGGTGGAAGTCCAGGGAGTCGTGGCTTAACGGCAACGAGTACTTGTGGCGTTTGTTCTTTGTTTTGTAAATTGTCGTCGGTGATCGGGAGCAATACCCCCGCTTTTCGTCTTACCATCGGGGATCCAGACGCGACTTCTACATACATAGGATGCTGGCGACGACACAAATGCTCTGCACGCTGACATGTATTCTTCTTGCTGATACTCAACGGCGCATCAGGCCACCGGGATTGTTCATCGCCCCGGGCCTTCCCTCCCCACTGATGCCTTCTCCTTCTCACTCATCAATGAAGTGTCTCCTGTCACTGCCAACACTACTAGCTGCAACTCTAGAGGGCGCCTCTCATCCCCCGCGCGGGTTTACCTGGGCTACAATGGTTGATTCTTGCAATGCGTTCGCGGCGTAACGGCTCGATGCGCTCATTCCAAATCGACCTGTCGGTCATTTTTTCTCTCTCTCTTTGTAGTCTTGAGCATCGGACTCCGCGCGTGTTCCCGCATGTGACGGAAGGGACTCGTGGCCTTACGGTAGCGAGTACCAGTCGCATGTATCTGTAGTCGTTTTGATACACACCTTGCGACCTTCGTGGATACTTAGATGCCACGCCAAACGTTGTCCAAGACATTTGTGTCACCCCCGATCGCCCGTCTTCTCTTCTCTGCCGTTCTAACATCACGCGTCCTCGGATCTCGGTGCAGCGCTTGCTCCACGGATGAGCTCGTTACACTTGTGTCACTATTTTTGTCCCGCGGAAACTTAGCTGGAGCACCACAATCTGGTTCTGTGGCATCGATGAATGGGGAGCGCGAATGGCTCACGAGTAGGCCTTCCTGCGCATACACATGGAATGAGATTCCTTTTTGATTTGCTTGCTACCCTGTTTCCTGCTTGTGTTTTTGCCGCCGTTTGGGGACGTACGGGAAGGACTCGTGGCCTCGTGGTAGCGAGTAGCATTTTCAACGACTGTATAGCTCTTTTTCTCTTACTGGCCTCACAATTCCTTGTGTACAGTACTTTGAGTCCAATATCACAGCGCGTACATGCTCTAACGGGCTTTGCGTGTTCTAGACAAAGGCAATTGTCAAAATGCCAATTTTTTCTCAGGGTTTCAAGTTGAGGTAAAACAACTTCATCACTCGTGTAGCAAGAAGATAGCGATTCATTCAAGGTCGCGTGAATGGGGGAGTCTTGACTTTACGGGATTGTTTACTCGGCAGAATGTAACTTCAGGCTGTTGTTCTTCTACAGTGGTATCTGCACTCGTGATGCGGTACAGTGATTCAAGACGCGTCTGAGGGGAGCGGAGATAGAACATCGCAGTTGTAGCTTTTGCATGTAGGCATGTGCTATAAACTCGGTTGCATATGCAGGAGCCGTAGCCTAGCGGTTGTGACTCCCATGGCAATAGAGTCTGATGTCATTGTTTTTAGACTTTTCGGTGTCGCGGGGAACTGTAGACTTAGTTGTTGTCCTCGGACGTCTACTTCGAGTCTTTGCTGTGTGCACCGTAGCCTCGCGGAATGGACACCAACTCATAAGGTATTGCAGATATTTTTTTTGGATGAGGGGATCGGTGCGCGGTCCGAGGTCCGGACTGCTCATTTGCTCTCACCGTGACTATGGATTGCCGAATGCCCACCCAGGATGGAGAACGGATGCGTCATCATATTGCTGCGGAGATTTATTGTGTCTGAACATCTGGACGGCCACTAGGACTAATCTGCGCTCGAGGATTCGTCGAGACTCGACCTCTCTTGAAAGACGACTCGGAATGCAACAACGCAAAGCCGAAATCTCCTCCCGTCTTCCATATAGCTGCAGACTGAACAAAGTGCCATACTATCATCATCAATACACGACATGGATTCATTGACATTGACCGCACAGCCTTGTACTAGCGCCTACTGCCAGCAGTTCGGCATATAGTAGCCGACCTTGCCTATACTGTTTTCCTAGGACCACCACAACTCGCACGTCGCTCAGGTCTCGAACAATTGTCCCTCCGCGGTGCGAGCAGCTTGCCGAGAGATAGCAGATACCGTCAGTACTTCCACCCACCTTACACCTCGTCAAGCTGACAGTGTCAGTAGTGACTCTGTAGTTTTCAAAGAAGAGATCCTCCTGGTGCGTTTTCGTCTCAATAGCTGTACTATCATCTATTCATGGCTCAAGTGTCAGACTCTCTTACGTCGACGGTGCCAACATTTCGACTAACAGCAACTCTCAGTATCAGTGCGTCTCCATCTTCAATGTTTTCAACCCTTACCGCCTGTCTGACATGTTTAGGTATCACAGGATCCTTGCTCAGCGGTGCCAGCAGCTCGCAAACGCAAGATCCAGTCGGTGAGCCTTCTGCTCGACGATGTCGCCGTCGTACCCTTCTTACTGAGTCCAGGTGACAAACTATCCTCCCTCGACGGCACCAGAAGTCTGACAAGCATCATACCTTGTGGGTGAGCCTGCGAGTCTGGCGGCGTCTCAATGAGCGATGAATTCTTACTGCCGCCCTTATGTACATCTTGTAGGGTTGTTGGATCATCCTGCTCGACGACGCCAGTTGCTCGACAGACAGCAGATCTTGTCGGTACATTTTTGTCTTATTCGTCAACCTTACACCCGCCTTACGCTCCGTCAAGGTATCAGGCTATCATAATGCGGCTCCTTAGCACGGAAGAACCGATCAAACTAGTCTATCACCCAAATGAGCAAGACTTGCCGTCGTATGCCATCCTCTCTCACGTCTGGGAGGGCGAGGAGGTCTCCTTCCGAGACATGCAGGATCCAACCCGCGCCAAGGAAATGGAGGGATACAACAAAATCGAGCAAGCATGCAAGCTGGCACGCTCTGACGATTACGACTACATCTGGATTGACACCTGCTGCATTGACAAATCCAGTAGCTCCGAGCTCTCCGAGGCCATCAGCTCGATGTACCGATACTACCGTGAGGCAGGAGTCTGTTATGCCTACTTGGCGGATGTGCGACCAGTCCTTGAGTTCTATCAGGAAGACTTCCGTCGCTCCAGGTGGTTCACGAGGGGGTGGACGCTGCAGGAGTTGTTGGCACCATTGGGTGTTATCTTCATGGGAGGTGATTGGACCGAGATTGGAACCAAGGCGAGCTTGCAGCCAATCATCACAGAAATCACTGGGATCCCATCGCACGTTTTGTTCCAGATGCCCGTGAAAGAGGTCAGCATTGCAAAGAGAATGTCTTGGGCTGCCGGAAGGGAGACAACCCGCGTAGAGGACCGGGCGTACTCCTTGATGGGTATCTTCGGTGTCTTCATGCCCACAATCTACGGCGAAGGACTGCATGCTTTCGCTAGGCTGCAGGAGGAGATTTTGAGAGTGTCAGATGATCAGTCTATCTTTGCCTGGAAGAGTCGGCAGGCGTCAGACGGGGGCGGTGGACTACTTGCCATCAGTCCAGATGAATTTCGGGACAGTGGCAAGTACGTGCCATCACACTACTCGCGCGCGCACGATCACGGAGACCCAAAAGCATACTCAATGACGAATTTGGGCCTACATATTCACCTTCGCCTCTACCGTCGTCTTTTCGGCCCCGAATTTCCTGCACTTCTGAGATGCCACCGTGAAGACGACCCACAGTCGGTGCCGTTGGCCATTTACGTGACATTGGTGTCGTTGGATGGGCACCAGTTCTTGAGAACGCAACGGCACAGACTGGAACTCTCGAATCAATGGAATGGATGGGAAGAGAAGTTGCTTGAGATGTATTTCAATCACAGGAATCTTGTCTCTTTCGATGCGGAAGGGTCGTCGTCTTACACCATATCCTGCTCCTTGCCCAAACATGGAAGTGGGGTCACTTTCATCAAACACCTAGGACTTTCGTCGTCCAACAGGCTGTCCGCTACCGACGGGTACTTGTCCCTTGTGGACCCCGATCTTCCTCCCATCCTGCATTTCATTGTTCCGTCTCGCTATCTGCATTCTGGCAGATCCAGAGTTGGGATTATTCTTTTGAGACACGATCAGAGCAACAGGTTGCTCGTTGTCGTGTTTGGTCTGACCAATCGAGGTCACTGCCCTCACTGGTTGGATATTGTTGTTGGTTTTGAAGGGAACGAATCTGGCGATCTTGTGTGTCTCCAAGAGTCCTACTCGAATGACGCACCTGTGCCAGCGGCGAGGTGCTCAGGTAGACTGTACAGGTTCTTGACAGACGACACAATTATCGTGGTGGAGGTTCCGAACAAGGACTACGGTGGCAGAAATCACTGTGCGATCGACCTTCGTGTCATCGATGCAAGGAAGGCAGCCCTAGATGCGACCATCTTTCCCAGTCTGGTTGCCCAACACACATTCATTGTATCTTTCGAGAAGACAGTGGAGGCCGGATTCTCCTTATACGACACATACCCCGAGCATCTGTGCGAACGGCGCGCGGACCTTGATACCGAGGCTTGTCTTGCCCTGAACCATGGCACGATTGCGGGTGTTCTTCTCTTCAAGAACCAGAGAGGTTTAGGGAGGTTTGCCATCGTGTTGGAGGCTGTCTGGTCCGAGGAGCGACAGCGGATCGAATTGTGGTCGGAAATTCTACAGATTTTCAGAAACTATGGGCGATTCGCAAAAGCAAAGGATGTTTTCGACCAACACCATCATCATGCTAGCGATAGTAGTAGGCGCCGAATGTCGGTGAATTGCACCTCCCGGCTCTGGATAAGCGGCGGCAAGCGCGCCTCTGTTACCTCGTATCCTGACGCCAATGTACGTCGACAGTGGCGCTGCGAGATCTCTGTTCATGGTCTTCGGGATGTCGTTGTTGACCAGAGGCGCCTCTTGGTGGAGAGCGAGCGCGTCACCGATGCGACTCAAGAAGGAGTTGGTCGGGGAGACGAATGTTAATGGAAAGAACTCAAGCGCTAGTACCTAGCACGTTTTGTAAACCTGTCGAAACCGGTGTATATGTAAATCAGCTCTCTCTTTGTACCTGTACTTGTAACAATATCATTCAGTGGGCACTGTGACGAATCGTCGGTGGGCTGTCCAAAAGCCGTACGTGGAACACATCCATTCGATACCTCTTTGACCCATCTTGGCTGCCAGCCAAAGGATTCACGAAATATCCAGCGGCAACCTCCTTGCGCTTAGATGCAGCTTGTGTCTCGCCATCCTCACCTCCCGGGCGCGCCGCGTCCAACTACACATCTAGTCTGTGCGCGTAGTTCGCGCAAGTCTAAAGCGACCCGCCCACACTGCGCATCGTCTACAAAAAACCCAACACACCATCAGCTCCCGACCACAACACGCACACAACCAAAAAAAAACTCACCCACTCACTAGCAACCCTCCCATCCAGCACACCCAGCTCCTCTTCCCCAAACCCCAGTCTCGGTATAACCCACATCCGTACAGGGATCAACCCCATAATCACCACCGGGAACCCAATCGCCGCCACCGTCTGCGTGATGGCAAACGTCGCTCCGAAGCCCAGGAGCTGCACAGCAAGAAAAATAACAATGCGCGAGCGCCGAACTTTGCGCAAAGGTTCCATGGGCGGGATGGTGTGCTTATCCCGCAAAAGGTAGAGGATCTTCAAGGTGATACCATTCCCCCGCAAAGCGTCCAGACCCATGTACCAAAAGAGGCCCGCGAGGACCCCACGCGGGATCTTGCCGAGGAGGTCCATGAAGGGACCGGTGAGGAGGACGAGGCAGAGGGAGCCTTGCGCGAGGGGGGATAGGCGCTGTTCGACGACGGCGATGGGGACTTCCCCGGATCCGGGGTCGTCGTCGTCGTTCTTCTTGTCAGATTCTCTGTGTTTTTCGTCCCCCTCTACATCACTGGCCTTTCGTGGTCGACCGAGGACGACTAGACTGGTGGTATGCATGGGCGCTTGTGGGATCAGGCCGTTCGGGGCGGGTACGCCGATGATAGCTGCTATGATAGTCGTGATCCCAAGAAGTAGGAAATCCAAATGGAAGCCCGGCGGTTTTTTCAATGGGAAGGAGGATGATTGCGCCATCAACGACTGAGCCCGTTAGATGAGGACAGGAATCACGATAGATAGATATCATGCACTCACCGAAACGTTGTGATCAAAGAAAAACAAAATGAAGAGCACGATCCCAAATGGACACGCGATCCCCACCCACTTGGCCTCGAGATGCCACCACCGCACAAGCCACCCCGGATGTGACGCCGCCGCCTCAAACGCGCCAGACGTCGGCAACGTCGCCGGGTTAGCCGTATGGAATCTCCCCCAATACGCCAATCCACTACACGCTACCAAAGAGATGGGCATGCCATAATCTGCGAAAAACCTCCTCACGTGTCGATGGAACAAATTCGACTGCGAGAGCACGAGGAAGGATGTGGAGGAGAGGAGCATGGTTAGTGCGAGGATGATTGTGACGAAGGCGCCTTCGTTCGTGGAAGAGGAGTCGGAAGAGGGTAGGGACCGGGTGACGACTTGGACGCCATACTGGAGATACACCCAGCTCACGTAGAACCCGAACGTGTCGCATGAGAATAGGGTCACGTAGCGTAGGAAGTCGCACCCTGCCTGACCGTCAGTCGTTATTGGGAAGCTTGGGGAGATGAAGCGTACAGTTGAGAACGGCAGCGACGACATGGAAGATGCCTGCCCAGACGTAGACCCACCCCACGAACTGGAGGTAGTTGGGCGGATTGGATTCGCGCGCGAGGATATCGTATATCGTCTTGTTGAATACCGTTATTGGGCCAGTGACCCCTGCGATAGTCAGCGGCTGCGCGCCGAAGAAGCTGAACACCGCACTGGCCTGGCAGGATGGTCAGTACGCGCAAGTAATCACGGAGGGAATGGGTACGCACCATGAAGCTACTCATCAACACCTCCGCCACGCCATATTCATTCGTCGTCTCGATTAGAGAGAGTGAAAATGCGATGCCAGGAAGGACACTGTATAGCAGAATTAGCACGGTGGGAGAAATAGCGATGGGTGGACGAAGGTGACCGGGGACTAAGAGGAGTTTCAAAAGCTACTTACTTCGCGAAAAATATCAGCGCCGTCGCCGGTATAACTCTATAATTCCACGCATCGGTCCAGTCGCTGACATAGTATGGGGCGCGGGCGCGGATGTCATTCAGTATGCCTCTGCCCGGTCTAACACTTTTGAGCCAATCCAGCGCGGTATTGCTACAGTTGGCGCGGGAAGAAGAAGAGGAGGCAAGAGGCAACGTTACTGATGAGCCTACGCCAGAGCGATCCATACCGTTTGGACCAGGTGTCACAACGGTTTGCGAGGGTGTCATGATGGGGAAACGTGTCCGTATATTGTCGTAAAGCTGGCCTGTGAAGGCTCGTGCATCTATCGCTGTGTGATATAGAGCGTCCTTTTCGTCGCGGTCGTATGAATCCGGGCTGAAGACCTCTGTAAATTTGATGATCTTCGGTCCAAAGAGCGTCTAGCACATTCAGATTCTATTCGTTGGCCGAATCTAAATTGACGCGGCTTGTCAGTTAGGCCAAACGAGAAGAGGATAGCGGTGCTGGGCGTAGGCGATGGCAAGGAGGAGGAAGGAGGAGGAGGAAGCGAAATGCTCTCGGCTGTCCGGACCGATTTGTCAGCTTCTCGGCTGATCGAGAATGTGGGGTCGTCCCCGCCGAGTCCCCGCATTCAATTGTGCTCTTGCCACCGACTTCCCGTTTGGCGCTTCGCTCAACCTCTCTGCCAGGCTCCGTCATCCGTCGTGGAAATCAAAGGACGCTTCGAAGTCGGTATCCAGCATACGATTCGCTTTGTCGGCATCGCGACTCGCGCCTCCCAGTCCGCTTCTCCAACACCTTTCGCACCTTGGCCATTCTGCGCGAATATCTTCAACCCCGGCCCAGCTCCGATTCCCACTCATTCATCTGTTTGGAGACTGATGTCGTAAAGTGTATAGATGCCCTCTCAAGTTCGTGAATCTCTGCCCCTCCGCAGCTGAATAGACGCGCACGTCTTCTGCCATAATCACTGTACGCCTCCGCTGGAGCTCCCCACGACCAACCCCATTTCTCCATTCAACCGCCACCAAATTCTGGGTGTTGGCATTTGAAGGATCATCCATATCGTGAGTGGACGAGGTCCATCAATCATCGCCATTATGAGATGAGGTAGACGATCCAGGTTGACCTCCGTGCGAGCAGTGACAGTCCGGCACTCCATCAGCATTGACTGGCACTGTACGAGCGACGTCGTATTATCGCGCGTTCCTTGACTATACACCATCAACCATCTCGCCTCCAGATGCGCCAAAGTCACTCACCCCGTCAATACCCCCAATGACACGAGTATCTGCATCTGCTGAGCTCTAAGCCCGCTTCGCAGATCCCTGATCTTCTGCCTCTGTATCGTCACCCATTTCACCTTTGCGTACAGTTCGCGTATGCGCATTCCCGATCCGCCCGTCCTCCCCAGCGCGTCCGCATACCATTCCATATCCTTTGTGAAGGACTCCAACAGCACCCGACAGCGCTCAAGGGCATGTTCGATAGTCGCATACGCTTTGCGTACCATGTTCTGCGACGTGGGGGAGCGTTGTGATGATGTCTCCGGATTCCCGATATTGGCGTAGTTGGAAGGATCAGCCTCGATGAACAACCCCACAGTATCGATCGAGCTCTCGAGATCGCTCAGCTCAGATTTGATCTCGAGGAATTCCTTAGACGAGTGTCCCATGTCGGCGATCATCGTACCCGCCTTGAGGGCCAGCTCGGAGATGGCAATGACATCGCCCACGGCGAGCATGGCGGGGGGTGATAATGGTCAAAACTCAACAGCATCTTTGGCGGACATGAGGTATATATATAATATGACACGCACAGCCAGGTGGCAACGAGGAGGACACGAGAATGGTAGATAGCTACCTACTCTCTGACCGGACTATCAGTCTATCTCGACCCTAGATTGAAAGACTTTCTGTCTCGTTCTCTGCTGACTCCCATAGCATCCAATGCCCACCGCAATCCAGATTGTACATATCCCCGTCGCGCCACCGAAGAACAGACTACAGTTGCATGTGATGTAGACACTGTAGTAATGCACAGGATTTCCGCTGACCAATCAGACGCTGACGACTGCGGTGAAGCTGGATAGATTTCAATTATGACACAGGTTGAATAATAATTCACTGACGGCAAAGTTACTTGATAGCTAGACTCTTCGGATCGGACAGTGTATACGCGGTAGCCAGCCTATAGAGAGCATCGTAAGGAATGTCTAGTTTAGACCGGTGCAAACTTTGCAATACGTACTACTCTTCCCCAGCCAGTCACGGTTCCATAGATTCGAGTCGCCCGACGTGGCGAAACCCAGAATACGCGAGATCCAACCTGAATGATCATCAGATATCAGAGCAACTCAAAGAATAGCAACCATTCACTATTTATGCGACTCACAGCACAGAAGCATCTAGTGTCACAGGTGTACTCTGTTGGTACACTATATGCGTGCTCGGTAGACGGATACCCAATCCGACTGATGTGGGGCAGTTGGTCGATCTTGTTCTCGAGCCGTGTGATGATAGTCTGGCAATGAACCAACACTATCGAGTTCTCGCGAGTATTGCATCTATGCAAGTGTTTACTATTAAGCAGTAAAAGACAGTTGGGTTACAATTACTTACCGCGTCAATACCAACAGCGACAGCATGATTTGCAAGTGTTGCGCTTGGAGCATCCGCCGAATGTCTCTAATCCTCTGGCGCTGGATTAGCAGCCACTTCATCTTGGCGTACAAATCGCGTATCCGGTTCCCAGATCCACCAGGCTTCATCGCCTCGGCGTACCGCTCGATCTCCTTTGTGAACGACTCGAGCAAGGCTCGACAGCGGTCCAAAGCTCTCTCGATGGTCGAATACGTCTTGCGGAGCATGTTCTGTGATACGGGAGAGACCTGTAGAGCCGCCTCCGTATCTTCTGCCCCTACAAGCAGCCCAACAGCGTCAATAGACTGCTCAATGTCGCCAATCTCGGATTGTATGTCGATGAATTCCTTCGAAGAGTTAGCAATGTCTGCGACGATCGTGCTCGCCTTGAATGCGAGCTGGGAGATGGCGATTACATCGCCGACGGCGAGCATCGTAGTGGAAGTGTCCGTGAAAGGAGCTCGACAGCAGGAGGATCATGAGGTACAGCCTGGGTGGGAATGAGGACCCACAGAGTTTGGCAGATAGCTATACTCAGCTATACCCGGACCGCAATGGGCGAAGAACCGTATTATTTTGCACTGGACATGCCGGTAGCGAATGTATCCTCGGCCATCCGTGTTTAACAAATTAGCGCCACATTCCTTTTGCATCCGCGAGTATCAAATTAGGACAGCAAAATGATGGCGGATCTCGAAGAAACAGGACACCGGTCTGCTTCCTCTGCGTTACCGTGCCTAGTGGGCCCGTCCTTGTGGCTGATTTGAGCTGGACCGGATCCCATGATGAGAGCAGACGCGAGAAAAGAGATCTCGAGTACGAGTTAGAAGGCGTGATACCGGGTGCAGTGCGCAGGAACGAGTATGATCGTGGGCGCTGCTTGAGTTGCAGCCACGGTGGTGGGACAAGGGGGTGACCGAGAGGCAGGCTAGAGTAGTAAGTGTGAGAAGGGTATCTTCGTGTTCCAAGTCTAGAAAGATTCAGAGAAAAGCTATCGAGCCTAGAAAAAGGCTGATCGACTACAGTATCTGCAGGGCTTCCTGACCCGGATAATGGCGTGTCAAGAGAACAATGAGTGTACATTGACAAGATCCAGGACCAGGAGGCTGAGTTTGACGCGGCGAGAAGAAAAGGAAGCTATTGGTGCCGAAGCTGATCACCATTACTTATGTCCTTGAGTTTGTAGCGCCATGCCTCATCGGCGATCGTGGGCTACGTCAAGTTCGTCGAGATTATCAATGATGTTTTTGAAACCATTAGAACCCGTACACTGTGCGTCTTGACGATTGATATCGCCAGACAACGCCCTCGGGGACAGCACGTTCAAAAGCATTTTTCAAGACACAGTGAGATGTAATGGAAGAAAGTGACGACCGCAATGGGATCTGGAAGAAAGAAGATGAGCAAGACAACGCGGACTTTCCAAACCACTGTATCCACGGCTCTACCTCACCACACAGGCGGAATGCAGTGCGGTCGTGAATGAAAAACATGTTCATGCAAGCCACTAAGCAATACGTTGACACCGATACTAGTTAGTATACCTGTCCACAACTACATGATGAGAGTCCACTACCGGTTTTGCTCCCATTTATTGCAGTTTCCGAAATAGTTGGCGGAGGCTGCCTTTTCGGGCACGCGCACGATTTCGCCATCATTTAGTCCATAATTCATGTACCCACCATATCTCCCTCAATTCTTGACCGTTCGGCTTCGTTTTTTGATGAAAATACATCGCCTGAACTCTCTCAAGACGCACGACCAATCGCCCGCGAGGTCGCTGTCCTTACTCGCGTGATATTCCGGGATCGATCCCAGACCTCTTCCTGCTGCTCTCAAAAATCAGTTTTTGAGAGTTGAGCTTCGTGATAGCACCTGCGTACGCTTCTTAGTATAGATAGTGTACACAAAAAAAATCAGGGGTAACGGTGCATTGGTGCAGAAGTGGTACTTCGGTCAATGTCCGGCACCGTGACAACAGTGATCGGACGCGACTTGCTCTCTTACCACGATGCCTAAGGGTGTCAAAGTCCCGGAGGCCCTTGCTGATGTTGTGCTGCGTCTTGTCTCCGAAGGATACGGCAACTCACGGATACAGTATCTCACTGGAGTCAGTACCCGGCAGCAAGAGCGCATCATGCAGACTTGGCGTGCCACAGGTCAAACTGTCAAACCAAAGCCTGAACTCGAGCTTCGGGGGCGACCAAGGCATCTTACGGCTGATGAAATGCTGGTAGGCCCCCATATTATGCATTACTTGCTTATCCCTGCTCATTTCACCGTGTAGTACTTGCAGGGCTGTGTTGACCATAACGAGGCTAATATCTACTTGGACGAGCTGGCAGAGAATGTGAGGGATATGACAGGCAAAACTGTCAGTCAAACAGCTCTGTGGAGCAGTCTCAAACGAACTGGATATTCGATGAAGGAGGTTTGCTGTCTACAGTTGGGCTACTGTACCTCGCTGATTGTCCATAGATTACTCGCAATGCGCTAGAGCGAAACATCGTGAAACGTGCACGCCATGTTACCCGGATTGGCAACCGCTACACTGCCCAACAGCTTGTCTTTGTTGATGAAAGTGCTGCTGATCGGCGAACGACGTATCGCAACCGGGCATGGTCCATCCGTGGATCTCGAGCTTTCCGTAAGGTCTTCTTCATTCGAGGGCGCAGGTATGACAACTCTTTCTCACTTGATCTTACTTATGTACCAATCCATTGTCAGATACTCTATTCTACCGGCTATCTCTCAGAGAGGGATTCTTGCTCTGGATATCGTCGAAGGGTCTTTTGACAAGGCCAAGTTCAAGCGTTTCATTGATGGACTTCTACAACAGATGAATCCTTGGCCGCTTGATAACTCGGTAATTGTGATGGACAATTGTCGCATACACAAATGTCCAGAAGTTCTTGAAATGATTCGTGCACGGTATGAACACGCTATGTCTTTATGTTTGATGTTGATTGATGTTATACCAGTGGCATGAGATATATTTTTCTTCCACCATACTCTCCAGACTACAATCCAATCGAGCTAGCTTTCTCCGCCATCAAAGCCTACATACGTAGACATGGTGGAATCCTCCGTGAAGCTATGACTGAAGCTGATGATACCGATGTCTATCTGCTTCTAAATGAAGCTGTATTTGAGGCAGTGGGTACAACCAACGCAGAAGGCTGGTATCGTCATTGTGGTTATTCATAGATTGGTTTATTTGATGAGTGGGGTGTTATATTCTAGAATATCTATCGATAGAGGCGCATGCCATGTTTTTGTGAGTGCTGAGCCCGCTTCAACTGACGACGTAGTCGTTCAACATCCTGGCGTGCATACGTCAGAAGACGTCGTGCTGTACCCATCTCCATCTTCTCGCACACCCTCAAGATCTCCTCTGCGTTCATAGATGGGTCAACAAGCTCCTGTATACGCTTATACTTGTGCGACTCGAAATCATCCTTGAATTGAGCAAAGCAATCTCCGTCCTCACCCCGAACACCAGCGTCAAGATCCTGCAGCCACTCCCTGATCATGGGAAAGACTCGGATATCCTCTTCTTCCTCTGGTGGATCAGATGAGGGTAGAGTATCGGGATACGAGCGCAAGCCATGTCCAGAGGTTGGAGTTCGATAGTGATCCATTGGGGGCGGAGGGTAATACGGTGGTGGCAGTGCATAATGACCATAGCCCATTGGCCCCATCATAGTGTGCGATGCTCCGTGTGGCGTAGAAAAAGGATCCCCACTCAAGGACGGCTCGGACGGCTTGTCGGGTGTCTTCTTGCTATGTATCGTATCCTCAAGCTTGAGCTGTCCAGGTGGAACAGTTGTTGACTTCCAGCCACGAGTCTGAAGATCAAATGAGTATAGATAAGGTGGTGAGTAAGTACATACCATCAAAGTTGCCCAAGCACTCTGCGCCCGAATGTCCAGGGGCACACATGTATTTTGAATCTTTGCACAGTACTGACCACGATGAGTACTGCAGCGATTGTCGTCCTGGATGATAGTAACCCATTGAGTTTGACAGAGCGCCCTTCCCACATCAATTCGTCGACGAAGCTTGGCCATAACTTCCTCTGGCCTTGTTTCGTCGATGCTGTCGTCTTCGTCCTCGCCGTCTGTGTCATCTTGTTTCTTCACCTAATGATAAATCAGATCTCATCCGTCATACAAAAACAAAGGACAAACCTTATTCCCAGTGGATTTCCCTTTACCCTTGCCATTATCCTTTGCCCCGGAACCCTTCTTCTCCTTTGCTTCCTTGTCCGCCTTCTCCGCAGCGAGATCCTTCATGAGAACGGTGAACGGTTTGGAGTTCTTCTTACGTGAGGCCAAGATTGGTCGTGCGTTCTTCACAAGCTTCGTAAAATGAGAGGCGTTCGAGATGTGGTTCCATGGGTCCTTCTGAAGTGCAGTACTGAAGCGATAGGCAAATGAGAGATCAGGTATCTGTCTGCGAGGACGGCCAACAGCATCAGCAAGACCGCATTGGAACCCCTCCCATGAGACGTCTGAGTCGACAGTATGTGTTTCAAATGCGCCGTCAAATGGAATAACAAAATCAAGCTCAAAGGGCTCCTCAGATTTGTTGTCGTCGTTGTCAGACGGTGGAAGCGACGGTAGCTTCGCTAGTAGAGTCTCAGAGATGCTATGAGACATTTGACATGATGTACTACCTTTTGGTGGACGTCCACGCTTTTTTGGTGCTGTCTTGGTCGTCTTTGCTGGCGGCTCCGAGTCGGACTCCGAGAGAGGCTTGTTGATTTGATCTAAAGAGGCTCAGTATATAAGCAATATGAAGCAGGAAAGACAGACATTTGACACTCTTCCGATTGTCGTCACCAGAAGCAGTAATGAGACGCACTGCCTCATCAACAGGCAGAGAGAGCTCCTTGTCAAGATCATCGTCCTCCGAATCGTCGCCCGAGTCCTTGCCATACGGCACATCATTCTCATCATCAGAGTCACTCCGATGCCCACCCCACGTCCAATCGTGTTCGGATTCCGAGGACCAAAGATGCTCGTCTTCGTCGGCCTTCTTGCGAGAGAGGTCCACTTCGGCAGAGTCTGAGTCATCCGCCAGCTCGTCAACTTCTTCTTCCATGTCATCTTCATCCTCTGGGGCTGAGACAGTGTCGGGAATTTTGGAAGGAGGAGGCCGAGCAGGGACTATAAGCCGAATGGAAGGTTGGATAGGCAGGGAAGGAGCAGCAGCAGCTTTTTTCCCCTTTTTTGCAGGCGGCAGAGGGATCCCGGGGGCATCTAGACCTTTAAGACGAGAGGAGACGCGGGCTTGAGCTGGCTGAGCCGTTGGTTTCCGCTTCTTGGTTCCGAGACCGGTCATGGTAAGAGGCAAGTCGCGTCCGATCACTGTTGTCACGGTGCCGGACATTGACCGAAGTACCACTTCTGCACCAATGCACCGTTACCCCTGATTTTTTTTGTGTACACTATCTATACTAAGAAGCGTACGCAGGTGCTATCACGAAGCTCAACTCTCAAAAACTGATTTTTGAGAGCAGCAGGAAGAGGTCTGGGATCGATCCCGGAATATCACGCGAGTAAGGACAGCGACCTCGCGGGCGATTGGTCGTGCGTCTTGAGAGAGTTCAGGCGATGTATTTTCATCAAAAAACGAAGCCGAACGGTCAAGAATTGAGGGAGATATGGTGGGTACATGAATTATGGACTAAATGATGGCGAAATCGTGCGCGTGCCCGAAAAGGCAGCCTCCGCCAACTATTTCGGAAACTGCAATAAAGGAAAAGCAGAACATTCAATATGACCCTCACCGCGGCAGATCATAGGCTGGGGAATCCCCGCAGAGTCCCCGTAGTACACAGGTCCCATTCTGAGGTTCGCGTTCGCATCCCCTCTGCGTATGTCAGGATGGCCCGTATCGTTGCCTCCCGGGCCAGTGAGATGCTTTCGATCCCGATCATCACCAGTGAGATATACTTCATTTCCTCCCATTGCCAAAGCGCGGTAGCTCGTCAGTATCATACATCAGTAGATGAATTGGCCTGCTTTTGATTTGATTCCAGAGTTAAGGATTCGACTCCAGGAAGGAAGAAGAGGGATGCCAAGTGAGTCCAGTAGTGAAGTTGTGAGCTTCGAGCGTCCGTTCTCCGCTACCAGCCGTTGGAGTTGTCCGTTCCGGAGCTAGAGAGTTGTTATTATTCGCAATGGTTGAGTAGCCATACCTGCACCGCACCCATTCCCTGTTGTCCTATCTGCCCATTTCAGGCATTGTCACCATACAATCGTTGTGGTCCGATGCCTCAGCGTTCAATATTGTAGTCGCCATCGTCTTGTGCTTGTGCGTCGAAGCTCTGATTTTCTACAAATCCCGAGAGTCAGTTGGAAAAAGAGACGAGGTTATGGCGTCTACAATTTCACGGCCGGAGGTGCGAATGGTCCAAGACAATATGACGGCAAGAAGAAAAGAGACATATTGAAATGATATTGGTCCCGATCACAGCCGATCATAGCCAATCACAATCGTCACGGTTCTGTGAACGTGACAGACAACTCTTTTCTTTCGCCACCATACAGCGGACGAAATATATTTTCCCGGAGTCGCCCCAGATTTGCCTTCGCCCTCTCCCATCGACACGTTGCCACTGTCGTCCTTTGATTACTTGCCGGAAGTCGCGCCAAATCGTGCCCTCCATAAGAAGTTTATCAATGTCGCACAGGGAACGAATCCAGTTCGGTGCGTTTGGTCAGAGCATTGTTGAGGTCGGCGTTCTACGCATCCCGCATTCCTTCTCCTTCTCCTTCAGCATGCGTTACTTTGATCCTGCAGTCCTCGAACTTCATCGCCCACCAAAATGGCTCCGGCTTACTATAGGCGCCATGGCTATCCAACGCATATCCCAATCGGAGCTTACCTCAATGATTCTACACTTGATTTCGGCGCGTTCCCTTAACTGGTATCTTATCCCATCAATCCAGGCCTGTTCCAGGCCTTTTCCTTTGCGTCTTCCATGCTCCCTCTGCCAAGTTACTATCCACAAACATTTCTCCCGAGTTTTGTCTTGAACGCCACGCCTGATGCGGTGTGAAACTTACTTCATTGTGCCTGCGAGAAGGGCGAAGGGAAGAATGATGGTTCGTCTATTCGTGTTTGTGGCCTAAAATCTCGTCACAGATCGTTGTCGGTTGTGTACTGTCGACCACGCCTCGGTACCATCCAAGCATCCCATGCCAGGGCCACGATCCGCCCATCGACGATCCAAGAAGTTTACGAAACATATTGCTATAGCGTATGTATAGATTGAGATATCGTCCGGTTAGCAAAAGCGAAGTTCACAAGCGTACTGGAAGCATAACCGAAATCACCGTCATCGAGAGATTGTTCATGTGCCATAGGGTCGTAATTAGGGCTCCATTGGATCCATTCCGAGCTTCTCATCTGCGCGTACGACGAGGGCATATCGCAAGGCTGGTAAGCAGGCCTCAGAAACTCAGAACTGCATCGGAAAGGGCAGGCGCGCTCTTTCGTCTGGCAGACTGAGACTGTCGACTGCACTTCTTGTTGGCCTCTTGGCGAGCTCCTCCAGATGATAAATGCCAAGTGGCAGATACGTTTCCATCGAGCTTGGAGTTGCTGATAGCTGACATTCCCGCGGTCGTTAGTGCTGGCATCGATACCGACCGTCATCTGTCTGATATCTCCCCGCGATCCAACGTATATGAAGTCCACGATAAATCCGTTCAGTCATCTGCTTCTCTACAAATGGGGAGGACAGTTCTATTGCCACCATCAATATTCGCGTGTATCTACGGACCAGTGTCGCCATATGCCGCCTGCCTGCGGCAGCTAGGTCACTCTACACCTCAAGACAACGAAGACCTACAAACCAACCACAGGCGCTACATATGTCAATACTCGCGGGTATGTAACAATGTTAGGGCGACAATCCTGCTTCTTTTCTTGGAAATGATCTTCCAGCCTCGTGCTACATGACATGTGTGCTCCGGGAGCCGCATCAGCGTTTTGCGTTCTTTTTCTCAGAGTTGTATTGTCGCAGTCAGTGCTGATGTAGCAGACACTGACACATCGGGCTCGAGATCCCGGAAGGCAATAATAAAAGCACTTGAGGCATTCGCAATTGGCAAGACCTGCGCTATGAGTTCCTCCGTGTACACGCCTACGCTCTATGCTCTACTCGGCTTCTGTGCCATCGTCGCCGTTCAAAAGATACTACAGCAACGTCGCTCGGTTCTCGCATCCATCGAAGGGCCTGCCTCTCCTTCTTGGCTCTTCGGTAATTCGTTACTTCCAAGCTTCGACCGACTCTGCTGACACCAACACCGTCAAGGGCATGACAAGCTCATATTTTACCAAAAAGAAGTGGGGCAGTACGAGTTTCCCTGGTTCAAAGAATACGGCACCGTAATGCGCCTCAAAGGATGCTTTGGTGTAAGTATCTAGGTACTAGTTCCCACGTCTTCGCTTGTATTTACATACAATGCCCAGGAAGACAAGCTCCTCCTCGCTGATGCGAGAGCGATACACCACATCTTCCATGTGTCTGGATATCGCTACAGCAAATCTCGCGACGTCATCCACAATATCCAAGAGTTTTTCGGAAATGGGGTTGCGGGAGCTGTTGGTATGGATGGAATCTGGAAGATCAGGCTCGTCATCTGACCGTTATGTCTTCGTACCAGGTACAACTCACCAGCGTCAACGCAAAGTCTTGAACCCTGCATTTTCGCCGGTCCAGCTGAAGACGTTTGTGTCTCTCTTCCAGCGTATTGGTGACAGGGTGAGCCGGGCGACATCATCATGACGGACATAATTATTCAAAGCGTGTTAGTTCGCTGAAAAAATGCGCGATACTCTACCCCGGGAAGGCGATATAATCAACGTCCGCCTCTGGTTGGGAAAGATTTCCCTTGATATCATCGGTCTAAGTCAGTCAATCGCTCCTTGTTGTGGCGGTTTGCTGACGTGATCATGTACAGGTGCCTTCAATTACGACTTTGGATCCATTGAGGACACAGAAAGCGAGCTGAGATACATCCTCCACCACGTCACGTACGTAGATTGGACCCAACCTGATAATTTCAGCCTAATGAGCTGATTTCTGTGATGAATGCTGCCAGTGACGACGCGGCAAAACGCGGAAACATCGAATTAGTGCAAAACACACTATGGAGAACTCTCCCCGCATGGCTCATGAAATTGATGTCTACTCCAAGCAAGACGGTCGTGCGCTTTCGCTATTTCCAAAAGCTCGCTAAGCGCTTGGGAAGTGAGATGTTGAAGAAGGCTGACCAGGACGGTGACCTCTCTGATCCCAGCTCACTGAAACGGAAGGACATTTTGAGCGTTCTTGGTACGCCTTCTTTCCATTAGATGCCACGCTCCTTCGTGACGCTGGAGGTCGACAGCGCGGGCCAATGCACAAGAAGACAAGGCGCGGAAGTTGAGCGACGACGAAGTGTTGTCCCAAATAGCGTGAGTGGTAACGGCCTGGTGAAGTCGTTCTGCGATTCAACAGTAGTGTATTTGTAGAACCATCATTCTCGCGGGTCACGAAACTTCTTCGACGACTATGTCATGGACTCTCTACGAGCTCGCCCGGCATCCGGAAGACCAAAAACGCGTCAGAGCCGAGATTGCTGAATTTTTAGCTCAGAACGGCAACAAGGAGCTAACATCGCAGGATTACGATGGTCTCGTCTTCCTTACCGCCGTCATCAAGGTTAGGCCGACTTTGCCGTAGCGTATCTACTTAACCGTCATACAGGAAACTCTCCGTCTGCATCCCATCGTGCAAGAGCTCTACCGCGAAGTCATAGAGGACAATGTGATTCCTCTAGGCGAACCAGTCGTCACGAAGGCTGGTGTCAGAATCTCGGAAATCCCAGTGAGACAGGGACAGTATGTCCAAATCTCATTGGCATATTACAACCGGTACATCCCACCGTCGTATTGTGCCACCAGACAGCTGATGCAAATCTCCAGCAATCCTGCAGTCTGGGGAGACGACGCAGAACAGTGGAATCCCGAACGATTCCTCAACGTAACGCCAAATGAAAACCGAATTTCGGTCGGGTTGTATGGGAATGTGTAAGTGCTTTGGCTTGTGCAGCGACAAACATACTAATAATGATTCATGACGTGTAGCATGTCCTTCGGTATGTTATACTCACATGTTCTCTTGATAAGCCTGCAAGTTATTGATTCCCATTCAAGGTGCTGGAGTCCGTGGCTGCATAGGATGGCGCTTCGCGTTAGTATACAAGTTCATACACGAAGACCCTACTGACGTCGACTTATAGTGTCATGGAGATGCAGGCCATTTTGGCCAAACTTGTTCTGGATTTCCATTTCGCCTTGCCAGGCGGCGTGGATGACATCAAGTGTGTACCGATAGGAGAGGCCACGATACCTGTTGTTGGCTCTAAGCCGCATGAGGGTGCTCAGCTTCCCTTGTCTGTCGTTCCTCTCCGGTAAGCACCAGATCATCTCAGTGATGAATGTAGTCCGCCCGCTTCGTCTCCCGTCGTCTCAATGAATTATTCATACCATATCCGAGCAAACAAAAGTTGAGTACCGAATGGACTTCATCTGAACGCTTGCGAACCGTTCTGGAACCGTTAGTGTACCGTACACGTCAATGACTTGAAACCAATCATGTCCCTTATACGTCTCTCGCGTCAGTTTCGCTGTGTCACTTCGTGGCATGGGTGAACGCAGCAATGAATACCAGGAAACAATGCGATCCGTCCGAGCGAAGCCCCAATGCCAAGGCGGCAACGTCCTGAAAAAGTAAGCCACTCTCAGGACTTTGTCATGTAGAAGCATGCACCCATTACGCTAAGAGCCTGCTGAATGCGGTATACTCAATGTATTGTAGATCACTAACTCCGAGGATCCGGAAGCGACAACTGAGAAGCAGACATCGGAGGAGGGCGAAAACGCGGTCCCATACCAGCAGAGTTGTGTAGACACATCGTTCGGCCGCCAATAGATCTATGTTTGCATGTCCCCGGGGAGGACTCTGGTGGCCGCGTCAACGTCATGATGGCAAGAGAGAAGATACGAATTGATCCAGATTCACTCGTCAACGCGTCAACAGTGAACTCTTCCGATGATGGGTCTAGACTGTAGACACAGGACGATGGATGCCAGTTGAGGACGGGTCGAGGTGGACATGAAAAAATCAACAGTCTAGATTCTAATCTATCAGACCTCGCAACCGTTCGTCTACGCGTCCAGAACGCCTGTCTTGAGATGCCTCAGCGTGCTGGAATCGTTGTGTCGTAATCGACTGCTAGTGAGACCGCCGTTCTGAAGTTTTCAAGCTATGCATAGCGGATATACCGCTGTCCTGTATCATGGTGCTGGAAGGCGGAGGAGAGTACAGGAGAGTATGTACATTGGCTCGTCCCAAGGCCAATGCCGATGCCGAGTTCCCACGAGCCGTCAAGTATGAGCGCAGGGTAAGTACTGTGACATCATTCATACTTGACCTAGACGCCAACTCTCAGGTCAAGGGCACGTATCAGTTCTCTTCTGCGACCTTGTCATGGATGTATCTTTTGGCTCAGAATTTTCTCCGCCGAGCGACGGGTCCTCGTCTTGACAATGCTGTCATCTACAATAGTTTCTACAGCAATGACTTTGTACTGATTCGGAACAAGGATGATTATGGTGAGCCTGTGTTGAGCCCTTTCGTTGCAACTAAGTTGATCAAAACACAAGGAATACCACATACTGAACAATGTCCGCTACCGAGAAGGAACAAATGCAAAGATGGGCCTGTTTGCGCATCAAGCTATATGAACTGTGAATCGCGATAGCCGTTGTCTTCTAAACGCCACCTCTTGACGAGGACATTTCTCTACACTCGCCTCTCCTGAATCTTTGACATGGCTGCCACTCACCGCTATGACCCCGGCTGGTCCGGGCTTTCGCCACCGTCCTCTCCCACCCGCCCTGTAGACGCAATCCGCCCACAGGACCAGGAGTTTGTCAACAACCCGCTCTATCGCGAATATCTCATGCGACGTGGCCTGGCCGCAATCGAGGAAGAGCTTGCGCGCGATCAAGCGGCGCGCCAGCATGATCCTGTGTCGCATCCCGGAGTCCCTCCTCCTTCTGGGCGCCGGTCCTCCACTGTCGCATCAAGCGTCGTCTCAGGCGTATCTACCGCTAAGTGGGTAGACGGTCGGCACGGTACCGGTGCTCGCTCAAGTAGCTCGTCAACACCGAGCGTGGTTAGCGGAACAACATCTGTGCGTTGGGACGGCTCGGACAGAGGTTCCGAGGCCAGTTCTGTGGTTAGTGGTGTTTCTGCTCCGGACTGGGACGTAAGATCCCAGTCAAGCATTACGTCGAGTGGCGCATCGACCGTGAGCGGAGCATCCACTGCCAGCTGGCAGTCCAAATCGTCTGTAGTTTCGGAGGCAACGAGCGTGGTCAGCGGAACCTCCACTGCCCACTGGAGTGTAGGACATGCTAGTAACGCGGCTCGTCGTGGATCCTCCGCGCCTTCTGGCGTCTTTGACGGTAAACCACTCAAACCATCTTCTCAAGTAGGTATCTCCTGGCACACTTCAATCGTCTCTGACGAAGGTATAGGCCGGCTTGTACTCGTCGGAGCTACCT
Source organism: Strobilurus orientalis (assembly GCA_019915145.1). Classification (NCBI taxonomy): domain Eukaryota; kingdom Fungi; phylum Basidiomycota; class Agaricomycetes; order Agaricales; family Physalacriaceae; genus Strobilurus; species Strobilurus orientalis. The sequence continues at coordinate 1,016,564 of JAHLML010000001.1, read as the reverse complement.
ATGATTGGGTGTGCTTGGGTGGCCCCCGAGACCGTTGTGAAACCGGCAAAGGAGAAGATACGCACGGAAACGTTCCGCGTCCGAGTCCCTGAGGAAGTCAACACCTTTTACGATATACTGTATAATGGCGAGACGAGCTATTCCCAAGGATTTGATTTATTTGGTTTGTACCTCTTGTTAAGCCGATGATTCGTAGCCTGATTCTCCTTCATACTGAAAGTAAAACTGTGGCTTAATGCCAACAAACACCGACACCCAAGCGATCGACGGGTGACTTGGCCAGGAGATAGCTGGGTAGATGATGTGTCCTATACACAGGAGTTCCTCTTCAAGAACTATCCACTCGAAATGGTATTAAGCCCGGAGGATCGGGAGAGATACAGCGGTACATGGTATGCGCTTCGGAGTCGTACGTCTGCTGCCGCAGTAGGCTTATGACGCGGGTTCACTGACTCTTCTCGCTAGATCTTATCAGGGCCGCTGCCGAGGTCAGACATCTCGAGCGTTCACTAGAGTGGAGTAAGTCTTTTGGTCGCGACGAAACCAACACCTTTCTGATAGGTACTCACACAGTGTTTGAACTATTGGCCTTGAATAAGAATTGTTCCGACAAGGCGACGTCTATCAGATTACCAGGTTCCGCAGCCAAAGTCACGCCTCAGGAGGGAACAAAGGCGTGTACTGAGCTGTTCTACCGCGACCGCCATCTTCTTGGGTTATCATCCCTCTTCTTTAGTTGTGATTACGACCGAATCTCCACCGATTACAAGTCAAGTGAGTGGGGCGATTTGAGACAAAGTATGTTGGCAGCTCGTCCTAGTCACTGCATCGTATACTCACGATTGTGGTAGGAGCTTCTCAGCTCCTTTGTTGCAGGGCTTTCCAGAAGAGCGATTGGTTGCGTACTGACTATACAGGTAATCTGATGTGCAGTGCACATCGTCTTAGGCCTAAGTATGAGGCTTGAAGCTTGAGGGCTTGTAGCGGCTCGCAAATTGTGAGCAGCGAATGACTCTTTTCCACGGGATGATTATGAGAGGTTTCCGATTCACGGGGAGATACTAGTAAGCACAAATGCAGAATCAAAGTGCAAATATGAAATGTATCTCAGCTATCTAAGTAGAGGCACGAAACAGGATAGAAGTGCAACAGCCGGGCCCTACCGCTGCCGGTGCTGTTTTTTTGTGTGTCGGTGCTTCGTCAGCTTCAAATCCATGATTGCATCTTGCATATGTGGGTGTCCCCGAACTGAGGCGTTCTGTCTATTACTGAGGCCTGATAACGTCTGTCGCAAAACATTCATGAACACTCTGAGACTTGAATTACACAGAGAAGAAGTAACTTACGTCTTGGAGCAATCCCCTAAAGCCTTGTAGAAGGGTATGCATTTGACGGCATTCTTTTTGAAATCGTGCCATCTCCTTTAGCTGGAAGTAGTACTCAAGATGACTGTAGAACCTCCCGACTAATTGCCCCTGATAAGACTCTGGCTCTAAATCTGTCCCGCCAGATCAGTCGACGCGCATCTTTCAGCAGACTCATGAGAGCTCACCAAGTAGCGTTCTGACAGAGAAACCCTGGAATATGGGATATAGGTGATACAAAAGTGATTCCGCAGTTAGACATGTCGGTCCTGGACGTTGACAGCACACAATGTTATGGACACAAAGCAGCTGAGAAAACCAAGGATAAGAATAACCACGAGAGATCAGGGTATTCTCGATCTCAGTCGGTGAGACTGTGCGCAGGAAAGAACTAGTCTGTCGATCTTCCGGATCGGAGAGATGGTATATGACTCCTGATAAGATATCGAGCAGGAGAGCGAGCTGACGTTCTGGTTGAATGTGCTCTTGAGTAGGAGTGTCTGCCGAGATAAGTGCTGATGCATTGAACTTCGCAAGTATGACCGACTCGGAGGGCAGCGGACTCGACGGGCCCTCGAGTATGTCAATGAAGGCATCACGCAAATATTGGGAGACGCCATCAGACCGTACGAAAGTCTTTGCAAGGCGACGAAAGCGCCTTTGCATCCGTGAGACATTCCAGTCCTCTCTGATGAAGTGCCTGTATGCACCAGGATAGTCTTTGTACATGGATCGCCACGACGGATGCGCGAAGAGAAGACGATCACGGATCGAGAGAAGGTCTTCGATAACATCGTGAAAGTTAGGCAGCGGTACGCGATAGAGCGATAGGCAGCTTCTGTCGACGGAGAGAGACAACATATGTTGCCAATGAGTGGTGATGTCAAAGGCTTCGCAATCGGCCTCACGAGCTGTATGGAGAATGAGAGCGCAATCATACGCGAGGGCTGTCACGATGAGCTCGGCATTTTTGCTTGTGACTTTGGAGACATCGTGCGAGGACCCGCATCCTAACGGAATACCCGCGACAACTGAAGAACGCGTACTAGACGGAGTTGCACTGGCAGTCTGAGTGTTATCCAATGGGGCAGGACCAATAGAGACTGTCGTCGCCCGATAGGGTGGTTGCACGACAGAGGAAGACTCCTGAACGTGGCGAGTTATGGGAGAGATAGGACGGCGAGGAGGATTGGATTTCCTCATGTCTTCACTCGCCATCGGAGCCTGATTTGAGTTGCCTGAAAGAACCGCCCGCGCTGCTGATTGTGCTCAATTGACTGTGCTTGCCCGAGAGAGATTCGGTACATACCATCATTATAGCGGGATGGCGGTCGAGGTAATGCATTCCATGTAGCCATTGCGCAGAATGTCAAACAGAACAAAGATGAAATCGAAATTGTGGCTAGCATGGCGCTTTGGAACGCTTAAGAGCTGAGCTGAACTCTCACCTTATTGTCTGGCGCTAGCACTGATATCACGACGTGATTGATCTCAGAACAATTAGGCATCATCATGGACACACAACATCAACGTATCACAATAAACCGCACGGATTGTGGCTCTTGATCAATGATCGACTGAGGTTCTTGTTGGTGACCTGGACCTGACGACGCAATTCTCACCTTATTGTCTTGCGCCACCATCATCATGGACACACAAGATCAACGTACCACAACGGTGACAATAAACCGCACGGATTGTGGCTCTCGATCGGTGATCGGCCGAGATTTGCCCCAGTGGGGTTTGAACTCATGCGAGAGGACGTACTTGCCATAGTCGACAGTGTAGACGAAATGAGCGGAAGGTCGCCATCATTTGTGGAGAGCTCCCACTGTTCACTGGCAGTTGACTGGGCTCGAGAGTCCAGCTTGTGTAAGTTATCATACATGCGAGACTGGTGCATCGGTCCGGCAAGGCCACGCCACGAATCCTTCCGCTGGGAACACGACGTGGTGTGATGGTTGGCACGTCGAGGGCGAGAGACCTCGCGAGGAGCGCGTACAGTAAAGGCTTCAAGGGACTGTTTGACACAAAAGGCAAGAGAAAGAAAGTCATGATGGTCATTAGAAGACGAACCGAGATAAACGAAAACAAGAAAAAGAAGCAATACACTAAAAAATTCGTAGCCTATCGTACACAGCACCAAGACGAGTAAAGTCACGCGTACTCGAAACCTCAAGGCGCCGAAACACCCCCCAATTTACGCCACACTACCAATCCTTGAAGTTGATTTCCAACTGGATACATAAGAAGTGGTTAGAAGATCGCATTTGGCAGGCAAGATGACGCTTACCTCCGAAGTAAGACGGTCGATTCTTTCGTTGATTGCTTCTATGGCGATCCTGACAGCTGTGACGGAGGTTCCGCTACATTGTCCCTTGGCCTCTTCAATAGCCGAATCTACGGCGAAGGCCTTGGTTTCGTGTGATGGAGGCGCAGTTTTCAATGGATCCCTTGGGGTCACCAGAAAATCGATATAGTTCCCGAACCAGGGATGAGCATACCGCTCGGTGGCTTCCTTCCGATCGACTCTTCCAACCTCCAATTGGACCCTCATCAGTGGTGTCGATGATTGGCATTTACCAGTACCACATCCTGGATATCTAACAAATGCCGCTGCAGCGGGGGAATTGCAAGGAATAGGAATCGTTTTCAAGAGGGTGATGCCACGCAAAAATCCTGTTTGTTGCAGAAGCCCACGAGCAATGCCCTCAGCATCGGAGTGATACTGAGTCAGGGTGCAGTAGTCCAATACAGAGATAAGCCGGAGCTCTGGCACAAGATGCGCGGAAGATAGAGAGAATGCGAGAGATCGTCGAGCAGCGATGACACAGAGCTCCTTCCAGCGATACCGACGCGCTATGGCGAACAGCCGCAACACCTCAATGGCGTCGCCACTGACAAGCAAGGAAGAGGAGAGAGTATCCTGGTGCAGGACAGCCTCCACATCCTCCATCATATACTTATGAAGGGCATCAACCAAGGGGACCAGGACGTCCAGAGTCTTTTCATCGGTCACGGCGAATCTCTGCGTAGGATATAGGCACAGCAGGATCGCACGGAATGTAGATGAGTGCTCCGACACATCCAGCACCGGAAATTTCCCGTGGGTCTCCACGGGAACCTCGTCTTCGAAGAGATTGGTGAAGAAGGGCGACGCAAACGTCAAGAGTGATTTGGCAGCGTACATGTGCACGCCATCAGAGGTACGGATGACGATATCTGCGCGCTCGGGTGAGTCGAACGGACGGGCGAGTGAGGACTCGATGACTCTTTGATCAAGTTCATCGTGTGACATCTTGAATGTCGGTGAGCACTATGGTGGTGGTCGGATGTGGAAAGGAATGAGAAGGCATCATTTCTCCCGTGCCGGTGCCGTTATGTGGACACGAGACCTTGGGAGTATCCAGGATACTAATAGCTGTCGAGTCGGGATGGCGGGAAGACAAGGACCCGCTTCGCCTGAAGAGAGATTCTGCTTATCTAACCTTTTTCCCGCGCCCCTCCCGACATTGTTCATCCCTCCCCTACGACGTCATGCCGAACATTCCTCAGGCACTCGTAGCGCTTTCACGACGGCCATGAGTCGGGCATGATATCTTGAATGGTCAAGTACGAGCGAGATAGGGCTCCGCTCTTCTCTCGCCGTCCTAGCCAAAAGCGCGTGTTGAGGGATGCCGCAGATTCATCTGACTTGGTTCACAAGTTCCATTGAGCAGATAAATGACGAGGTTGGGACTGAAAATAGCCACATTCTAGTGGGGTGTTTGCCAGTATGAGATGCGGGGGTAACTACCGGCATAGACGCACATCACTTTGTGGCGCAATAAAGTATGAGGGCATGGCCTGAGATACGTGAGGTTGCTCAAAAAGTTTCACAGTGATACTAGTACGGCGTCGAACAAAGAGTAGCACACATAGATTACTATTGGAAAATCACGGCTAGACACATTGTCGCTATTCCTGTTACATCGGGCCAGGGCTAATCGTGTTTGACAGAAAGAGACAATTCCGTCGAAGAAGGTAATTGACCTCCGATCTCCCCGACTAGGAATTTAGGTCTCTTGTTTCTGATTGTGTGGCTTGAGATTCGAGCGCCCGTGGATCTACTATTCCTAGGCCATACCCAGAGGGTAATAGATTGAATTGTGCGTCACATCCCCTCGATGACCGAGCCAGTGAGTTTAAAGAGAGTTCGTCAAACCTCGAAGGCCTCAGATTCAACTCCGAGTCGCTCCCAGCATTCATGCGTCTTACTGCCGTGTTCGTTACATTGCTCTCGTCCTCTCTGGTCCATGCCTATCGTAAGAGACTTTGTGCAGGTGCTGGCTCTGCGAGTCAACTGAATCAGGTCTGTAGCTCTCGACATTTTGAAGAGAGTTGGCCCCATCAGGTATGAAGCACCTTATTCTGACAAAACAAACGCGCCGTTCAAGTTAGAGGACGCTCTGGTCCAGAATTACGAAGAGCCTTACTCTGACAAGCGAGAGGCCCTCGAAAGATGTGAGGGGTCGGAGGACTACGAGGAGCCTTATTCTGGCAAGTTTGAGAGACGGGGAGGATCGGAGAACTATAGAGTGGGTAAGAGAGACTCGAGCTCAGATGAGAAGGATTCAGGCAGGCAGAGACAAAAGACAAGACACGCTGTGTCTCAGTCGTGGTTGTTATGGTGGCCCTTTCCTTGTGTTGTAACAAAAAAATTAGTCTTGTTCTAGAGAAGGCAAGACGGACGAACGTCGAATACCCAAACTTCGATCCCTCGTCATTCCGGGCGTCGTGGACTTGTCGCCAACTTGAGCATCACAATGTGAAACCAGAAAAACAGAGATCTTCCCTCGAGAAGTGTAATGCAGTATGTGCTGCCGTCGTTACCGCGAGGCTACGACTCCACATCACACCTTCAAGTCTGTGTCCTGACCTTCAAGTGGGTGTATGCGCCAGAGCGAAATTACCACGATTGGCGTGACTGTCGCCACGGGAATGTATACGCCCCCGAGACATAGACTATAGACTCGCAGGAATCGAGATGCGAGCATCAGCCACAAGCAAAACCAGAGAGAAGGTCTAGATGAACAGATAGCAATGAGATTAGCAAAGCGCTCATAAAGCAACGTATGTGTACAAGTGAGAGCAACGACGAACGATGGGAAGGGAATGCGAATCTAAGTTTCCGTGTAGCTTGAGTTCCAGTAGAATATGTCAGAGTCCTTTCACGCGGCCTTGGCCTTCTTGCGTGCAGGTGCCTTCTTCTTTCCCTCGTCGGCCTCCCAGTCCCGAATAATCCACCTGCGCGCCGCACCGCCGTACTTCTTCCCCTTGGACTTGCTATCGCGGCCCTCTGCCACGAGCACGCCGTCCCGCGCAGTCGCGGCAGGGAATTTCATGGATGTCAGGCCCTTGCAGGGAAGCTTTGCGCACGCAAGCCCCGGCACGGCAGAGGGCTGGAGCACGACGCCGCCAAGCGAGTGTGCGCCGTTGTCGCCGTAGTAGTCCGTCCAAGAGTGCACTATCGTGTACGCGTAGTGAACGGTCGTGCCAGGCGCCAAAGCTTCCGCGTCGGCTTTGGTGAATTCTGCGCCGGTTGCTAGCTGGTGCGTTCATGTAAGTATACGCCAACTTGGAGTTCGGCTTTGAGACACACCGTCTTGCCCTCTGCAACTTTCCACTTCTCGACGCGCGCGCTCATGTTCCCAACCTGCGCCTCCCCGACGACTTTGCCCTTCTTGCTCTTCGTGTCCAGGCCCGCGAACTCCTCTCCATCTTCCCCTCGTTTCGCGTCGTGCAGTGTCTTCAGGATTTCGGTCGCGCCGGCAATGGTGCGCGCGACACCGAGGGGTCGCGGGCCTTCGTGTGCGCTGTCCAGGCCGTTGTCGTACTCATCGTCGCACACGACAATGAAGAGGTGGGAGGGCGCTGGCGCGGCAGTGTGTGCCTTCGTCTCGGGTTCAGTGGGAGCATTTTCGAGGTCGTCCTCGGCGGGGCGCTTGACACTGGTCATCGTGACTGAGCTGGGTATAAGTATGGGGGATGGAAGATAGAATTTGAAATTTGCCAGTTCGCAGTCCGCCGGTCACTCCCACGCACAGACCACCGCGTCTCGATCTCACAGTTGACACGTGTGCGTCGATGGTGCCCGCCCTTCTGCCGACCAAAAAAATATCCTGCAAGAGCACCTATCGAGTTATGCCACTGCCGCTAAGCCATGACTCCCAACACTGAACGTCAAACTCTCGTTGACAACCTGTGCTTTTCAGTCGAATCTCCTTGAAGGCTCATCGTTCTCCCAAATTACACAGACAGAGCTCTCTGGACGCAAGCAAAGCCATGCTGCTGCGAGGCTACAACCTTTATCGATTTCTGAAAATTGTCCTGTTATGCCTCAGCAACCAAAAATTGTTTTTTTTGTTCATTGGGGCGTTAGTATAGACGGGAAGGCACTGAGACGCATACGCCAACCTGCCTCGAGATATTGCACTGCGGGAGGAGGGTAAGCTGCCAATGAATTGAAGACCTGTCTTCATTCACGCCCATCCGGGTCCGTGAACCTTTCTGCATACGATCTGCCCGTGTCTCCGAGTCTTCAAGTTGACCCAGGCTGGGGATGCATGTCGCTTTGACTTCAAATGATTGGGTGGCAAGTACGGCAGGCGGTGTTCAGCTGGTCCAGCCTCAGAGTACACAAACCTTAGAAAAGGTGGTTGCAGGCAGCACACATTCTGCCACAGGTCAAATGCCAGGCGAACGAATCCGTTGAAGAAAAAAGAGCTCCTGCTGTCAATAGCGCATTTCCGTTACGTCAAGAACGCGCTGTGAGATCCGGTGTACATACTGCTTTGATGGTAAATGGGCTAGCAAGTTACGAAAAAGGCATCCTATCCAAGCTATAGACAGGAAGGCACTCATACGTGTGGACTAACCTGCCTCAGAATATATTGAGCGGTGAGAGGTTGGTCGCAGTCGTTACTCTCACCCAAATCTCCGAATATGTGTCGCCTTCACGCTAGATAGCTTCGCCTGAATTGAGGGCAAGCAAAACCAACGGGTCGGGTTCACGTACATGGCAACTAATGATACATTTGATCTGCGCCGTTGCCATCTGAAGAGGAACAAGTACTGACTTACCACGAACAGCCTACTAGACTTGAGACTGCTTGAACACCTCCAATTGAAGTCAATGCAAGGCCATGTGCGGCGAGTCTATCTGTTCAGCAGTGAGTTGTTGCGCTGAATGTAACGTACCTCTCGAGTTGCCCCGATACTTGAAAAAGACAGACATCATGCGAGTACAATGCAACCACGCCGGTACACGACGGGATCATGCCTGCATGTATTCGTCTCATCGGCTTACCACCGACTCGACTCGGTACCGAGGAAGGGCCTGAGCGCACGGGGCGGATAGCACTCTCCTCGTGGGCACACGCCACACTTGAGAATGGTGCACATAGAGGAGGGGTAGCTGTCACAGCGAAGGGAAATGCGCGTTTGAGGAGGAAGGATCACCGGCGGGGTTTGGCGCCTCAAGGACGTGGAATCGCACACGGCGGGCCTTAGGGAAACGCGTCTGAGTCATAGCGGAGGCGAGGAATTGGCTCGCAACTCCTGGTGCACGCACAAGGTTTCCAATCTCGAAGTTTGGTTGAAGAGAACGATAGTCATTGCAGAGCTCCGTGCATGATGACGGTAAGAGGCACTGTGTTCACTTATTGCTTCCGGTCAAATTCCGCGTTTCCGCGGTACGTACTACAAAATCGCGACGAGCAGCAATCATGGGCTATGGCAGTCGTTGCCGGTAAGCTACCGTCCGCCCAGCTTGAAGTGTTCAATCACGACCAAGTACAAGCTCAGAATTCACGTCACCCAAAGGTCAAAACCCGTTCTTTGTCTCGTCCAGTGAGATCCGAAATACACTCGTTTACAATCACTTCGCAATCTCCCGAGCCACTGGAGAGAGTGCTTTCTTCGGAAGAGAGGGCTAAAAGATGTTTGTCATGTGCCACGACGGGATCTGAAGCCGCTAAGCCACAGTACCGTCAAGTCATCTTTCGTCTCCACGTTCTAACGACGAATCAGGCCTGTTCGGATTCCTTCGATACCAAAATGCTCTCAGTATAGCTTTGTCTCCTTCTCAGCACCTAACTAGTGACTACCTGAACTTCTGAGAGATAACAACGCGGGAATGTCCAAAAGAGAAACAGCGCCTCACGCATCCGGTACGTCAGGAGCGCTCATCTCACAACCGCCCGCGCGGGGATATTTGCGGCGAGAAAACAGAGGGCCGTTGGAGAAGGTCACCACCATGCGTCGCCAACTTCATAGCTACTTCCTCAGATCCTCCCTTCACAGCACAGGAAGTGCCATCATAACATGGCAGCCTGAGTAGAAGAAAGTGGCTGACACGCGTGAGATGCGCTGTATTATACAAACCGAAGCAAAAACTGCTCGCCAATGGATCTACGCAGACCCGCCGTTGCACGACGGAGCTACATCTACTCGTGAGTTTCCTGCACCAACTTGAAGGCTGGAATACAATGAAAGTTATCTCCACTTACATGGTGATCAGGTAATGGCGCGTTCTCCAGCCGATTGCCAGGGCACAATGTCTTGGGCCACAAATACAACAGGCTTCCGTGAGGCGCTAGCAGGCTGCGTGCGGCGACTTGTAGTTTAGTCTCGCGATCGCATTCACGAACACACACATTCATATACTCATAGACGCACGGGGGAAAAATACTTTTGTAGTATCGCCTTCGCATTGCCGTTACATCGAGAACGCGTTACAAAATAGTGTACATTTCACCTTGATTTATTTCTTGTTACACTGGAAAGTATGAGAGGATTCGTAGGCAAAACACCGCGTCTCTTCTCTTTCGTCTCTACTTGCTTGGATCCGTGGAGTCAGAGCTGCTGCGCATCCCAAAAGCCTCTCACTCGTCAGAGTAAGGCAGCTCTTCGTAACTCTCTATACCCGCGCGTCCCTTGACTTGATCAGCGCGTTTGTCAGAAGAATCTTGGTAGATTATGGGGCCAAGCCTCTTGTAGAGAGCTGCAGCTGTGAGTCAGCTTACTTGCTCAGCCAGCACCTGCACAAAGTCTCTTACGTTCACGCCCTTCGAGGGCCTCTCGCTTGCGTTCGTCAGAGTAAGGTTCTTCGTAATTCTCTGGACCCGCGCGTCCCTTGACTTGAACAGCGCGTTTGTATGGCACATATAATGTAACAAAAGATTTTTCGCGCGCACCCATGTTTCGCGCAATTCCCGCGCGGGTTTGATCTCGCAAGTCCAAATTCACGCAGCACTGTAAAGTTGTCAGAAACTCGCACACCTCTACTTTGGTTGATGCAACATACGCGCGCATCGATGCAAAGACTTCGTCAGACCCCGGAGTCCACAGAGAATGCCGGTCCGGCACACCTGCCGGCATCAGGACGAAGAGCCGGCTTTGGCGCGTGTGTGGCGTTCATTGCGGGCGGGCCACATCCTGATACTGCAGTCTGACGCCACCAAGCAACCAAGGGAATGAATGACTACACTCACAAGTGGACTATATCATGTAAGTGCAAGCAAGATTTGAACACAAATTGTCATCATGGGCAGGAGAGGGCACTGGGTGTAACATATATGGATGAGCTACTTGTACGGCACCCCGGGGACACGGTCAGGACAGTCGGAGAGATCTCTAAGCCTCAAATTGTACACTTGTCAGCAAGAGATACACTACAATCAACTGGGACAAATGCTTGGAGGTCCTGTAGATTGAAGTCACAGTGGCGGCACTAAGCCGACGTCGGCATGCCATCAGTCAGCCGAAGGGAGGCCCCGGAGAGGCACGGCGCGGCGGCAGACGCAGGAAAGTACCAAGTCAGCTAACACGGAGTTGCGCGTGTTTTGACAGTGGGAGCAACCCTGCGTGAATTTTGACCGAAAACTAGTGACTGTGCGCATTTTTGGATGTGCCACATACCTTGTGCGCGTTTGATACGGATATCGCAGTTTGTGCGCGAATTTACCCGATTTTCATTATGGTGTGTGAAAAGATCGATGAAAATCATTTTTGTTACATTATATCCGCCACACGTTTGTCAGAAGAATCTTGGTAGATTATGGGGCCAAGCCTCTTGTCGAGAGCTGCAGATGGGAGTCAGTTACATAGCCAGCAGATGAACAAAATCTCTTACGGTAGGCAAGAACCAGAGAGGACGAGAGCAGCGCAACGAAGACGGCAGTAAGACGCATAGTGACTCTGAATTGAATCTGAGGCCTTCGAGGTTTGACGGACTCTCTTTATACTGACTGCCTCGGTCATCGAGGAGATGTGACGCATAATCCAATCTATCGCCCTCTGGGCATGGCCTAGGAATAGCTCCACGGGCGCTCGAATCTCAAGCCACTGAATCAGAAACAAGAGACCTACATTCTTGGTCGGAGAGATCGGAGGTCATTACACCCTTTTCAACGGAACTTTCTTCCTCTGTAGAATATGATTAGCCCTGGCCCGATGTACAAGAATAGCGACAGCTTGGATAAGTCTCACCGTGATTGTTCAATAGTGACCACAACTATATGCTTGTATCTGTGGTACTCTTGCTCCGCCGCCTTGATACTGTCGTATCATCTCAGTGACCTCACGTATCCCCCAAACCTTGTCGCGCCACAAAGTCAGGTGCCCCTACGCCGGCAGTTACCTCTGAGTCTCATAACTCAAAATACAGCAAATACCCCACCGGAACGTGGCTATCAGTCCTCGCCTCGTCATTTGCCTCATCATTCATCCTCATCCTCTAAGAAGAAAGGATCAGATGAAGCTCTCTGGCACGATGCATCCTTCAGTACGCACATTTCTACGGCATCATAACCGTTACGTCGGTTGGTACTCACACCCGCGCTAGTTACTCCCTCGCGCGCAGCAGAAAAAATGATTCTGTCGGTCCAGTGGCGAAAGACCAATTCAAGAGATATGGTTTGTGGTACGCGCCGCCGCGCCCTAGGTGCGAGGACACCGCCGCGCAATCTACCGCGTTGTTCTACGATTTGTCAATGAGATAACATGGTTCGTCAAGAGTAGAACAGTAGGATGACGACAGGAATCATTGGCGAAACAAGAGGCCCGCGCGTGATGGTAGTAAGATGCAAATCACGAGATTGCTCCCGATCAACCGTTCACCAATCAATCGATCAGATTTTAAATTGCTACTACATCACATATTCATACAAGCACGTTTCTTTTGACTGCTAATATCTCACTAGGACTGAATGCACATATACGCAAGTCTAGAAGAAGTCACTATACAAGAACACAACCATTCAATGACGCTGAACTAACCGAGTCTTGCTCAAGCTCTTAGTCAGAGTACGGCTCTTCATAATCCTCGGGGCCCTCGCGAGCCTCGAGAGCCACCCGCTTGTCGGAGTACGGTTCTTCATACTCCTCCGGTCCATCACGTCTCTCGACGGCCTCGCGCTTGAGATTATCAGGCTCGTCGTACTCGTCCCGTCCCTCGCGTTTCTCCACGGCCTCCCGCTTGTCAGAGTAAGGTTCTTCATATTCCTCGGGTCCTTCGCGTCTTTCGAGGGCCGGCTCTGCGTATTCCGTGAGCCGCAAACGCCTCTCGAGGGTCCGGACTGCACGTTTCTCGTCGGCGTACGGTTCTTTGTAGTTGAGGTCGAACCTCTTGGCGAAAGCTGTGAGCTTGAGTCAGTCGCGTATTCAGCACCTGTGCAAGATTTTATACGATAGGCAAGAACCACAGAGGACGAGAGCAGCGCAACGAAGATGGTAGTAAGACGCATGACGACTCTTGGTTGAATCTGAGGTCTCCGAAAATTTGGCAAACACCTCTTATATCTATATCTACAAAATCGGTCATCGACGGGAGGTGACGCAGCACAGAGTCTATCACCTTCAGAAAATGGCCTAGGAATAGACCCTTGAGCGCTCGATTCTCAAGCCACTAAATCAGAAACAAGAGTCCTACATTCTTGGTCGGGGAGATCGGAGGTCATTACACCGAAAACTAAACTCTCTCTTCTGTTCATATGATTAGCCCTGACCGACATACAAGAATAGCGACAATGAGTCCTATCGTACTTATCCAACAACCACAGTCATATGCATGTATGTGTGGTATAGAGCGCCACAGAGTCAGGTGCACTGCACCTCTGCCGGTATTACCTCTTATACTATCTCAAAACAACAGACACTCGCTAAACCTGGCGGTTACGGGTCCTCGTCATTCATCCACTGGAAGGAACTCTACTGAAACTCCGGCATCCCTCAGTACGAGCAGTTTAGTACGGCAACGCGACCATAACTTTGGCAAGCTTTTGGCTCGTTCTCGTCCGATCTGGAATCGGACTCTTACGGTGAGACCGGCTCACGTTCGATTTTGGCACATTGGGTTTTTCACTGGGAAAGAACTTTGGACTCACTGCCATCAATCAAAATGAACACATGTCACATACCATAAGGAAGTGTCGATGAATATGTTCTCGACGCGTCTCTATCCGATATAAGCTAGCGATGTCGAGCTCTGGAGGCGCTTGACGCCTCCGAGTAGCCGTGTAGTCGACGTACGACTCTCAATCCTAAGGGGCGACCGCAAGAAAACGATCAACAAACGCTTGAACGGAACACAGTGCTATATCGGCGTCTTCGATGATAACGTAGTTGAAAACGCACATTTCTGGGTGTTGGGCCTATTGTAGTTGCGAGAAAAAGGATTTTGCTGCAGCCTGCACAGTCCGTTGCATCGGCCAGTGGGAATATACTGTGGATAGGGAACGTGATGTCGTGGCCTTTGCCCAGAGCGGCTAATCATGATTATCACAGTAGTAGTTCACTTCCAACAATGGCAAAGGTGTCCGAGTTGGCATGATCTGTATAAAATTCAGTCATCTCAAATGCAAGCAGAAAGCAATGTCCAGGTATTGACTCGACATGAGGTTCGTGCGCAAATTATCTCCTGCGCGTTCAACTGGAGCCAGAATGAGAAAGATGCTCCATCCGTGCGCGTCGAAACCACCGAAGGGCAAGAAGAAACTAAACAGTAAAAGCAAAGATACGAGAGCCGTCATCACGAATGCCCGTAGAGACCACAAGACCGTAGAGCTACAAATCTTCGCGTCCAAGGGCGGCAAAAGGTTCTTCGAGGAGTAACACGTCGTGTACCAACCCGAACGCTGTCTTGTTCCGCAAATTCTACGACGGTATATGACACGGAACCCGAGGGAGAAGCCGATGAGAGCTCGTGAAGGTGATAAGCCGTGGCCCGTTAACCGTTATATCGGTTGAGAAGAATCTTGAGGAGCAAGCAGCGGCGTGGGCGCGATAGACCGCGTTGTTCGATGATTGGTCGATGAGATGACATATTTCGTCAAGAACGAGGACAATACAGAGACGATAGGGCTTGGTGGCGACACATAAAGTCAGAGTCCCGGGCATGATGGCGGTAAGATGCAAAAGGCACATGCTATTGCTCCCGATCACCGGCACCCTTGTTCATTGAACCACCAAGAACCAACGAAGCTCAAGATTTCGACAACAGAACCTATACAATTTCTACCAGTCACATATTCATACAAGCACGTTTCATTATTGCTAACCACCCACTAGGACCCCGTTTCTACACACGAATCTCAGTATACAAGAACACAACAAATCCAAAGACGACCACACTAACCGAGTCATTCTTCTAGTCCGAGTACGGCTCTTCATAATTCTCGGGACCCGCGCGCCTTTCGAGAGCCTCTCTCTTGTCAGAATAAGGCTCTTCGTAATTCTCCGGTCCTGCACGTCTCTCGGCAGCCTCTCGCTTATCGGAGTAGGGTTCTTCGTAATTCTCTGGACCTACACGTCTCTCAAGAGCCTCTCGCTTGTCGGAATAGGGCTCTTCGTAGTTCTCGGGACCTTCACGTCTCTCGAGAGCCTCTCGCTTGTCGGAATAGGGCTCTTCGTAGTTCTCGGGACCTGCACGTCTCCCAAGAGCCTCTCTCTTGTCGGAGTAAGGTTCTTCGTAATTCTCTGGGCCTGCGCGCCCCTTGACAAGTTGAACGCCAATCCTCTTGTCGAAAGCTGTAGACCTGAGTCAGTTGTATGGTAAGCAGCCGAACAAATTCTCTTACGGTAGGCAAGAACTAGAGATGACGAGAGCAGCGCAACGAAGACGGCAGTAAGACGCATGACTGCTGGGAGCGACTCTGAATTGAATCTGAAGCTTCAGGATGTCGCAAATTCGCTTTATACTTACTAGCTCGGTCATCGACGGCACGGTAAGCGTAACTCGTTACGCACCATCTTGGATGGGTATGAAAATAGATCCACCGAGCGCTTGAATCTCAAGCCACTGAAACAGATGACTAGGCAGAAACAAGGCTCCGGCCTTCAAGTTTGAATTGTGGAGAGAAGCTGACTTATTACACCCTCCTCGACGGAATCTTTGAGTACATGGTGTAACCCTGGCCGGTGGGCGCTAGTGAATATAGCCACAGGAACAGTAGTCCCCCAGTCCCACCGTGATTGTTCGATAATCAGAGCCATACGAATGTACATGTGGTACCTTGGGTCCAGTAGCGCCGTAGCGCTGTCAATTTTCTGGCAATATCTCACGAATTCCAAGCCATGGCCTTGGATCTTGTTGCGCCACAAAGCCAGTGCACCCCACCTACCCCGGTACGTCGTCAGTATGATGGAAAGATACTTACGGAACATTTATTATTGGCACTCAAGATGGCCCATGACAGGTAGTGGAACTGATCCTTCATGTCTCAGCCAACGGATGGACGAAAAGAGGACCCACTGTGACACTGTTCGGCATCTGTACTAGTACTAGTACATACAGTTGCGGCATACAACTCAATGAGGAGACTCATTTCGGCAAAAGAGAAGTCCTACAACAAATTTGCGACAGTCTACGGCGGCGGAGGAAGGCGTGTTACATCATGCCTCAGTCACTTACATAGCAAGCACATATCCTCGTGTATATCAATCAATCAATGAACTACTTAAAGCCACACCAACACGTAAGTATTGTCCATCGGTCTATCACGTCTTCATTCAACGGCCAGGGCCGGTGCGTGCACTAAACTTCAGCAGGGCTCAAGCTCGCAGCGAAGATCATGAGTGCGCCCCCGATGGCCCCGGTGTCGGCTTATTCACGCCAATTCTATCAATTCAAAGCCTGTCGATAATCAACACAGGGAACAGACAGTGGGGATATGCGTACATACCAAGTGGTGGATCTGAAAAGATTTGATCAAACTCCAGATGACATGCCTTGCATGCGATTTCGAGAGTTATCGTGCTTTGACCGCTGCAATTGAAGAGCGGCGAGGGACTCTTGAGCTCCTTGCCGTCGCTGCTGTGCAAACGGCCTTGGACTGCGTAGTCTGTGAAGTTCACAGTACCGAGAAGCGAAAGACGCTCAGGGCGGCTGTTCCAGCTAAATGAAGCAGGTCTCGTGGTGAGCGGATAGTCCACGTTCCAAACTTCGATGGCTGTGACGTCTCCGTCTGCGGAGAAGGACTTGCCGCCTTCAATGAGCTGCTGGAGCGGCGAAACCCAGCCTGAGATATAACATCTCGGCCAGCTGCTGTTAACCCGCCAGTGGTAGATCATCGAGTCCTAGGTCAACATATGTGCGTCAGTTTGAGAAAGAGTATACTATACCATGGAAAACGGTCCTCACCGTGGGACTGAGAACGATGTGCGAGCCAGTCTCAAACGAATAGTCCGGTTCATCAGCGCTCACGCGAATCATGGAAGCGGGAAACCACATCTTTCCGCCTGTAGGTGTAACCCGTAGGTACACTGAGTCGGTCCGGAGGGCCAGAGAGAACACGGTAAAGCAATAAGATTGAGTCCAAATGGGACCTCGGGGACCGTAAGTGTAAGAACGGGTGATGATAAAAGCCTAGTCGTAGTCGTCGTGGTGGTAAAAGTCTAAGGAACGACCGCCGGAGGCGGTCGGCATAAAGTCCGTGACGGACAGTCATAAATAACGTGTCATACTGGGAACGCCCCGTTACACTCTCCCCCTCAAGACCAAATCCTCGATGCAGGTCTTCACAAATTCATAGGTCATTGATTAGTACTGATGACTTGGCGGGCGCATTTCCTGACGCACCCCCCGTCGTCTGGGACGCAAGCGTAGTGCCTGCCACACCACATCCCTATCAGCCTTTGATCATGTTTTTGCGCCACTTCATCCAGTTCCTTCTGGTGTGTTGACATCTGACTTGGCCAATGAAGTGCCAGTTCCGTCATCGTCTTCGCTGTCTGAGAATGCATCTGATCTGAAGCTTTGCTCCAAAGCCAGTGCACGCTGCATAATCACATTTATCGAGATTGTACGTTCCGGTGTGATACCCTCCAATCGCATTTGATGTGTCATGTACTGTGGCAATGCGTTGAAGAGTCGGTACCTAAACCGATACACATCTGGCGGAGCAGGCATCAAACTAGCATAGCTCACCATGAGGTAGAACAATGCCCGCACTCCAGTATCTGCACTGTACTGCACTACTTCGAACTGTTGTGCAGTTACACGCAATGAATCATCATCTACAAATTGCACAAACAATCCATGAAGAACTTCGATGAATGTAATCGGCTTCACGGTGGATGCTTGGTATATATTTGTGGCTCTCCGGTAGTGCTCAAGGGCACCATCCGTAAGTCCTTGTGCGAGTAAATTGATGCGCGTCAAGTCCGCTTCTGATGGTGTCACACCATCCTTGCGTACTGGCAGTCCATGAGCACCAACATGGTCTAGCCAACGAATCATGTTGCGGGCCCATGTATCAAATACTGTAATGTCGCTTGACATCCCTGATAACTCAGGTGCTGAGCCTACATTACGAGCAACTATTTTTGCAAGCTCACGCTCGCTGCTACTCAAGACACGGTATAGTCTATCTACCACCATGTCCTCTATCTCAAAGAAGATAGAGTCAAGAACATCCACCCCGGGTTGACGTTCCAGGGGTGAATATACAAACTCATCCATAGACTGTGGCAAAATGCCATTGAATACTGATGTTGACCGACGCAAGCGTCTGGCATAGTCAACGCTCTGAGTGTTGTCTTTGCCATCACTTGGTCTATTGCCATCACTACCTGGCCCCGATGGGCCGTCTCCATCGCTGCCTCCATCGTCGCCACCATCGCCGTCTCCGCCACCTATTCCAGAAGGCAGTCTACCACCTCTAGAATTGTGCGCGTCACGTCGATCTCCTGATCCGCGTCCGGGATCATTATGTTTGATGATACCACTTCCATTTCCGTCATCACTAGGATCGGGATCCTGTGGAGGAGGCGGATGCAGCACGTTCCGTTGCGGTAGAGTGGTATGATCACTCTTTCTCCGTGGTATCTTGACTGGCGTGGTCTGCAGCTTGGCAGCTTGCCGCAGTTGACGTCCTGATGTCCTGTCAGACACAGGCGCCCTCAGAGGAGCTGTCTCTCTATTGGTATGTGTATGCATGCTAGCGCGACGTGGTTGCTGCCCTATAGTATGCGTCTCCTCATGGATGCGTGTCATCCGTACCTGAACCGGTTCCGGAGGTTCACACCTCACGGTCTTTAAAGGTGCAGTCTCAACATCATCCTCAACTAGCACACCCCGTTGCCTGAAGTCATCAAGCACTGGAGCCGGTAGCTTGATCCGAGTCTGTGATCTCGAGATCATCTCATCAGTTTGCGCCACCTCCAACTTGGTGTCGGGCAGCACATCCCGATATATATTCTGGGTCTTCCGATGCACCAGGATCCCAGGTTTCCCTTCTTCCTGTACTGCAGAAGCCACTGGTACATTCATGGATGCCCTTGGCAGGCCAATGACGCCAGCCTTGTCGGCCTCGTCATCATCCGATATCTGTGACGACGAGGGTGATGGATACCTATCTGTGAAGGGTACACATCGCTCATCCTCGAGATCATCTGGTATTCGCACCTGGATTGCTGCTTTGGATGGTATGTAAGCCATCTGCATGCCATCAATCATTTCAATCACAACATCCTGCTTTGGTACAGTAGTCCTGTTGTATTCGAACATATGTGCATCATAAATAAGTTGCAATACACCACGTTCGAACACCCGTTGACGCCACTCCTTCACCGAGACGGAAGAGCGTGTCGTCCGGCCGGATGAACGCGACGCCGTTGTAGAAGCTCTGGACGACTCAACATCCCTCACTGGGATCTCTGCCATCGAGCACTCTCTTGCTTTGATACGCCGCATGTACACCGACTCAGATTCGTCCTCCCGTCGAGGAAGGGCGAGTCGCTGTTGCACCACATCCATGGTTCGACTGAAACCAGTGTTGGGGTCAGCCAAATCACCGCGTTCAGCATGGCTGCGAAATGATCTGACATACTCGCCAACATGGGGTGGTAAGGTAATCGAATGACGTCCCTCACGATTGTTGCTCTCGAAGGTAGCAAGATTCGCAGGTCTGTCCTTTGCACTCTCCGAGACGATGGCGCGTGGGCTAACACTGGCCTTCGTCCGTGGATGAATCACATCAAGCTCCGACCATCGCTCCGATACTGTCAGGGCATCGAAACGACTATCAGACGATAGTTGGACGCCTCGACCCTGCCGTCCGGGTGTAAGCCCAGGAGGCACGCTCGACACATCGCGAAAAGAAAAAGGCGGCAGCCCAGACTGGGACTGCGCCGGCTCGGTTGACGTGAACGGGGGTTGGAAGGCGTGAGCACCTCCAGCGTCGTCCACATTGACCAAGGTTGATGGTAGCGGGAGATCCCCATCTATACGGGGCTGTCGTCGCCGTGTTGTCTGCGGCAGGTCGTCCTTTGTAAAGGACGGGTCCTGGTGTCGCAGACGTGCCGAATGTCGCGACACATTGGAAGGTGCCGACTGTCTCGACACCTGTGCTGGCGTTGACTGTCTCGACACCTGCGAATGGTTGCTCATCGTTGTTGCCTAGAGCTGCGACGAGGAGCGGAGGGTGGGGAAGTGTCGGCGTCCTGCGACGGTCGACAGCGAGGGTATGAATGACGGCGACTGACTCGTCGTCGAGAGCTAAAAAAAAATTAGCAATTTTTGTAGGGTGTCTAACACACCGGGATTTTCTTCCTAACAGTTCGGGACCTGTCGTCTCCGAATCCTGCAGCTCGACCTGATGTCGACGCTGTTGCGCTCCCTATTGGACGCAATGTGGTTGCGTGTTCAAAAAAGTGTAACCCGTAGGTACACTGAGTCGGTCCGGAGGGCCAGAGAGAACACGGTAAAGCAATAAGATTGAGTCCAAATGGGACCTCGGGGACCGTAAGTGTAAGAACGGGTGATGATAAAAGCCTAGTCGTAGTCGTCGTGGTGGTAAAAGTCTAAGGAACGACCGCCGGAGGCGGTCGGCATAAAGTCCGTGACGGACAGTCATAAATAACGTGTCATACTGGGAACGCCCCGTTACACTGTAGCAAAGAACGTCATCGAAGCCCATCCGAAAGAGCTTCAAAGCAACTTACTGATTGGATGCAAGGTGTTGTGTTTCTGATGGATTATTTGGCGGCCTTCCTCGAGGTTCTTGCTGATATTGCCCAGCACAAGACTGGATACGACCTCACTCCTGCTTGGGAGGCGCTGAACTCCGGAAGGCGACGTGAGGACGCTGAGATGGAAAGCACCCGCAGCGACGACCGCCATGACGGCGATAATGCTGGCAAGGATGAGACTGTCGACACGGTCGGTACCATAACGCGTGTCGGGTAGATGGTTGGGATCCAAGTCCTTGTACTCTACCACATCCTCGTTGGAGCTAGCAGCAGCAAGTCGCGTGTACCGAGCCATTGGAGGTGGGCGGGGAAGAATGGGCTACGATTGAGAGAGACCCTGGTGAAAACTCTCGGGGTTGGATATGGCAGATCACGGCCACTACCACTAGAGCTGAAGGAGATATGAATTGAGCGGCATAGATGAATGGGATAACCTGACATACTATCGATATGAGCGCCCCAGTGTAACCCGTTGTATTTCTGCACGGATGAATCAGACACGGTGTATCGTTCTTAGTGTGACCGGGGAAGCCGAGCAGTGAAACAACGGTTAAACAAGACTGTCGGGTGAAAACCGCGGAAAGCCGTTGCTTTCTTCCCCTTTACCCTCATGCGCAATCCACTAGTCGTTGCCTACATCGGACTTCTGCTGTCCGTCTCGCTGAACCTCTCCGCGGTATACGTATTTCGAAATCGTCGCGATTCATGCCAGAGCATCCTAGAGAAGCAACAGGGAGACGATAGCCACTTCAGTATGAGAGCCTTGCGTATAGAGAGTTGAGACATACAGCTGACTGCTCTGTAGGCTATGTCGGGGATGACTATCCTCACGAGCTTCCGCTATACCTTCCCCCAGTCGGTATGAAAGTCGAGGATAGTGAGAATTTTGGGCTCGCCAATTTCGACGCCTGGAGAGATTGGCGAACAACGGATTTGTTCCCTGCAAGTAACGGATTCGTAAAGCTCGGTCCTGATGGCAAGTTCCTTCATCAGCGTATGATACGAAAAGCTGATAGACAGTCCAGGTAGAAAATTCGGTATGGGCGCTCCGTTAGCTGAAGATGCGATAACTGACAGGTTTTCAAGGGATTGCCATGTTCCACCAGATGCATTGTCTCCAGATGATTCGAGACGCGATCGTACAAAACGATCCGGGCCACCATACTCGACATTGTCTCAACCTACTACGCCAGACCATCTTATGCGCTAGCGATACCACGCTAGATCCGATGATCAGCGAGCATGCCATAGACGGTCTAGGCATCGTCCACGTTTGCAGGGATTGGGAGAAGGTGTTCGATTTTGTCACCGAGAACCAGCTCCGTTACATGAATAAGACTACTGGGCACTGGGATTGAGTTAGAAAAATAATATCACTATGTACATTTGCGGCTTACCGGCGAAAAGAAAGTTCCTATTGCAAAATGACAACTAAGGGTTAAGAACTCCCCATTCTCACATTCGGAGTCCGGCAGCGACGACGCCGAATCGATGGAGTTAAATCATCGTGTATCCTGAAGAGCGAAGTGCGAGTGTGAACGTCTTGTTGGCCAAGCCCTTCTACTTCCAAACACTCGGCGTGCCATCATCGCAGGTGCGGATGGAGGAATGAAGATGAAGTAGAGGAGAGGAAGGTCCTCGTCCAAGGTATCGATAAGCAGGCGAAGAAGGGAGTAACGCCTGGCGAAGGGAAAGTGCACGCGCAGGGCGCAAAGACAGCTGATGCAAAGAGTCATTGCTGAGGAAAGACAAGAAGTCGGTGTCCTTGGTGAATGACGCGACAGGGTTATTTGCGCATTTCTTCTTGCCTGCGTCAACGCCATATTCAAACAACGGCAGCACGGTCACACAACGCACCAACTATCTGTCGCCTCCGAATCCTAGCTTTGACCAACGACCCTCTGCTCTTTGTCTACAAGACCGGCGCGGGTCAAGTATCCCTAAGTATCGTTCCCCACCATTACGCGTAAGAACAGAATAGCAGTAATCCCAAGACCACGGAGCGCGATGGTGTCCGTAAAGAGTCTGGAGTAGGAGCAAGCGCGACCAGGTTTAGTAAACTGATGGTGAGAGAGAAAAGACCGGGACCCGGACCGGGCATGTCACTCGAGTCTCTGCGCGAAAAAGCCACCTTAACTTTAAGTGAGGACCTCCGCGCCTAAGTATATTTACGACGACACAACGCACAGTATCATTCACAGTTGAGTAACAAGGGCAGATACTTTGAGGGTACGGCTTTTTCTCTAAATTCTGTTCGTCTGAACATTGGAATAGTTTCCGCGCCGAGGCTACGGGCCTGCTCTTGTCGACCTCTTCAATGTTGTCTCGCTCTTTGAAGGACCATTCTCTCATCATCCTCTTCTGATTAGCCGTAGTTCAAATTCTTCCAATTTGCCATTAAGTCGTATTGATGAATACTTCTGTTACTACTGGCCAGCGATCACAGAGTCCCCATTGCCTTTGCCAGAGCTTCAGCCGCGTCTGAAACAAGTTTGGCACCGATAGGGAGGGCACTAGACGAGCATCAGTAGAAATTCAATGAACGCAACACGAGACGTACCCATCCATTGCCATGATAGGGTGAGGAGCTCCCTTATACACGACAGTTTCGACCTCAACTCCAAGAGCTTTGAGCTTCTCACCGTACTGAATACCCTCATCCCTCAGGATATCCAGCTCTCCCACCGCAATCCAAGCCTTTGGCGCCTTTGCCAACAGCGTGTCCGGGGCAAAAGCCGGCGAGGCATCCCACTTCGTGTAATCCTCCTTGTTCGGGAGGTAGTTGTCGCGGAACCAAATCATACGCTCGGGGGAGAGCCACGGGGTCAACGCGTTCTCCTTCCACAGATCATCGACGGACCCGGTGTTGTCCGTCACGGGGACGACCAGAAGTTGGAACGCGAGGGGAATGGGGGGAGATCGCTCAGCGGCCTTGAGCGTGAGGATGGCAGCGAGGTTTCCACCGCTGGATGATCCTCCGACAGCGATACGCGTCGTGTCAATGTTCAGCTCCGCCTTCCCATGCTCGAGGACCCAGTCGAGCGACTCGACGGTATCGTCCACGGCGACGGGATACTTGAACTCGGGCGCGAGACGGTAGTTGACGCTGATGACGAGGCACTTTGCGCGGACGCACATGTTGGTAGCGAAGCTGTTCTCGCTATTGATGTTGCCAAAGGTCCATCCGCCGCCGTGATAGAAGAGGAAGACCGGCCATCCCGATGCAGGTGGTTCTCCTGGGGGAGTAAATGCGCGCATGTCGGTGTGTTTAAGCTGGATATCGCGAGTGGCCCCGACAGGAAGAAGAGGAGAGCCTCCTGGGACTGCGGGTAGGTTGCGCAGAGCGGGGTCCCATGGCAGAGTGTGCGGTGGGGTGATGTTTATGAGAGAAGCGTTGTGGAATGCGATATAGTCCGGATCGAGGCGCGGAATTATCGAGGGGTGAAGCGGTTGCTTGGGTTCTGTGGTCATGTTGACAGTATGGGATGGTTGTCGACGGGATACTGCAAGGAGACTGGGTATTTAAGCAGCAATCGATTGCGAGATGCGTCTATCAAATTCCGGTCCGGGCTGATTGCCCCCGGCAGAGATAAGACTAGGGGGCGGAACGGGCGGAAGCGCACCGCCGAAGCCGCCTCACTCTGTCGGGCGCGACCGACGTTGACGCGTCAGTTAGACACTTGGTTGGGTGCAACTCGCGGCCGACTTGATGGATTGGCATTTCGAGAATTCAATGATAGCAGCATCGACATCCACATTGGTTCCAATACTATAGAGAGCGTTCAGCGTAGCAGGAAGAACGCGAATCAAGCACTCACAATCCAATCCGAGACAGGACTCAGCGAGTGCCTTCCAAGAGAGCAGTGCAGTGCTTTCTTTGTCGGGAAGTTGAAAGCCAGAGGATTGTGGTTGCAGTTCAACGTGCAAAAACGACAATTTCCATTTTGGCGATGAGCGGCATTTGCCGACATCCCTCTCTTCCACCCGACATCGTCAAAAGCTCGCATATCGCGTGCATTTCCTCTTAAACGGGTCCGACCATGCCTCATAGCTCTCTCTGTTTTCCCATACCGCCCCTTTGCGGATCGCGCCCGCTTGACCGAAAAATGAACACACAAACAGACCTTGAGGCCCATTGACTATGTCTGGGACCGCCTTCCGAACCATCCTCCCACTAGGCTCCACTATGAATGTCGTACCATCTACCCTTCCTCACGGACAGGATCCATAGCAACCCATAGGCCACCGCCAATGGTCCTAGCAAACCATTGCGATCATACAAAAGACCGAGGCGTATCTTTCTTTGAGTTCTTTGTTGCAACACAAAGTGCCACTCCCGAAAAACCCCAGTGCTCTTCCTTCCATGTCGGTAAGCATTGTCTCGCATTACCCTACATCCCCATCTAATCATCGCCAGAATACGTTTCTGTTCCGCCACTCCCAGCCGGTCGAGGCGCAACGTCTCTATACTCGGGAAGATCCACCCTTACCTCTTCCCGACAAACTCGAGATCATCAACGAGTACCTCCAAGCTCCGACTTCCCATCCCGAAGCGTCTTCATTCCTCGATTGCTATGATGCACCTAGCGAATTCGCATTGGTCTCCATCATCTCCATCCTCCCCGAGGTAGACTCTCCCCAAGCCGCCCCGCGTGCCCTCATCGTCAGACGCATCGGGCAGCGGATTCTCCCCTGGTGCATCTTCTACATCCAGCACTTCCACTGGGACGGTCACAGCGGCCTGGTTTTACCACACGGCATGCAAGTTGTCGGTGGTCGATGCGCGTCGAGCCTTCTTTTGTCTTTGCTTGATACACCTGAAGGTCGGGAGATGGTCGGGGCATACACAGCCCAGCTCGAGCCGGCACTGTTTCGTATCCTACTGGAATTGGCGAGCATCGCAGCATATCACCCTCATAGCACTATCATCCTCGACCTCATCGAGAAGCTCCGGCTCCGACCCACACCAACGACCGCCCCCCCAGAAAAAGCCGTCTGCATCCTTCATCCCCTAGCCCGCTTCGTCGGGACGCGCAGCGCCTCTCGATTCCAGGCATCGTTCTGCTCTAGGGCGATCCTATTCCTCGGGACCCACGATGCTGCACTCAAAGCCCTGTTTGTCAAGAACGACGCCATACGATGGGTGACCGCCGCCCTGGCCAAGTTCCTGCTCAAGGATCGCAAGGCGAACGCGAAAGAGCCGGGTGTGCATGGAGCGCTGATTGACTACATGGTCGCCTACATTCAAGGGGAACTGCGGGAGCGGACCGTCCATCCACGTCAACGGGCGGTTGCCCTCCGGAAAGGACTACTTCATAGTCTCATGCAACTGACGCCGCTCACGAGGGATGAATTCGAGGGGGATAGAGAGGAGTCGCTGATTCGGAGGTCTGGGGTGAATCAACTCCTGGATTCGACGATCCGAGCGCTGGACGATCCGTACATTCTTATCCTTGTATGCCGCGCGCTTGAGGGGTTGGACACGCATGGCTTTGATGCAGAGAAGGAGAGGAAGGAGGGCTCGCGCGTTGTATGGAGGACTTGGCGGAGGATGAGGGAAACGGTGGAGAAGAAGCGTATGATGTGGGTCGTAGATCCCATTTCGACGACTGGGGCGTCCAGTTTTCAAGTGGCGACGCAACGCTGTATGAATCCAAAGGTGTGCAAAACCTCATAGTAAGAAGTGCACGAATCTGATATCATTGACAGTGCGAACGGCCTTATGGTCTCCGAGGTATGCCACTGCAGCACTGCTCGCGTTGCGAATGGCTGGTGGTGTGCTCGAGGGCGTGTCAAAGGGAGGTCAGGGGGAGTCACAGCTCCATCTGCAACAAAGAGTGCAACATCAACAACCCACCGAAAGTAACGACGGAGACAAGGGAACCCCTACCTAGACCTTCGCTGACGGCGGAATCAGACGAATTCGAAGACCTGTAATCTTGCTTTCGAGATACTTACTACCTTGCTATGTATGAGATAACAATAAGCCGGCGCTGATCTGCCAGGGAGACAACCGCGTCGACTCGGAGGATGGACATGAATGCCGCCTCAAATTCATCTGCTCTCGGTGGCGTCATTCGTGGGGATGCATTGAGGCCGCGATCATGGTTGGGGATGTGGCTCACGCGAGGAGCACAGGAAAAAGTGCAGGCAGAACCACACCATGAAGAGGCAGTGGCCTGTGTGGGGCATCTTCATTCTCTAAATCTCGGATCCGAAACTTGTTGACTCGTTTTGCTCGTTCCGGCCGACAGCTTTCGATGGTGATGACAGGGAGGCAATACCGCCTCGCTCTCACCTGTAAAAAACAGCAAACTACAACGGCGTGTCACTCCCGCCAAGCGTCTTCGTGACCAATCCTCTGGCGCCTCTTGCATCGTGTTCGAACTTCGTCGCATGCGTTGTTTGACCGTGACTGCGAGGACGAGGCGCATGTTAGATACTGTCACACCCTAATAGCTGCGCTCTTGTGTCAGCAAATTCAGCCGTGGCATGAGTGTGGCGTGTAGCTGCATCTCCTCAAGTTGATGCTCCCGTCAGATTCGAGCAACCTGGTGCCGATAGCGGTCTACTGTAGCAGATCAATGTGCAGTCGGGCACCCTTTTTTGCTGGAGCTCCAAGTATCCAGCTGAGGACGAAGAGTTTAGAAAAGATTGGCTTCGCCACACTTTGTCACGTCATGCTGTTCCGATGGTAGAGGATTATTAGAGTAATTACACATTAACTGCGCAATCAAACGATTGGGCCATTGTTCAAATTGGCGATCTGGAGGTGTACAGCTGGTGTACATTGGGTGTACACGGTACAGATCAAAGATTCTAGAATCAGATATGGTTGTCTCGGATCCAGGAGGGCGAAACGATCAAATGACCAGATTAGCGTAGTGCGTCATGGACACACACAGGTCGCGTCGCGTAGCTGCTCTTGTTACGAGCGCCAAGTCCTCTTATTGAAGAGTCTCTATGTGTTTGATGATCACTGTAGACATCTGAAGCCATTGCTACACGTCTTTGCACGCGATCTCAGTCGTCAGAAACCAAAGAAGTAGCCCACACCCAAAGTTTTGAGGAGTATACGAACATCTCAAAACCGCGGAGGTATCGTCGTCGTTACGCACTTCGCAGCCGACATATAAATCGGTCTTGGCCCGTTGATTTCTATCAGCAATCAGCACCAAAGAAATCTCGACCAGGCCATTTCTTCACCAAACTTCTCCGGCCAAATTTTCGAAGCGTGCTCGGAGTCCCAAGAAGACGCGATGAACAGTGGGAACAATAAGCTGATTATTCCAGATTTTCTCAAGAGGCCGGATCTTACAAAAGAGAACATTTTTGAATGGTTGCGAGACGTGAGCTTATTAGATTGCAAAAAATCGACATATATCCCACTAAGTGGAACGTCTACGACAGGATTTTTCGTGATTTGGGGAGCTTTTTGGAGCTTGCAAGCTTGGATCGGGACGACGACGACGGCTCCTCTGTGCGGGCAGCGGACCAAAAATGCGTAAGCCGTGCGATCCCTCAGCTCATTTCGTCTGATACCACCCTCACTCAACACATCGCCTGACCATCCGCCCAACCAGCAGAAACCTCGTGAATCGAATTCTCCAGGGTTCTTGTCGAAGTCCAAAATAAGACCGGGCCATAGGTGAGGATTACTGCTTCCTGGGGGATGTCGTCGGCCGTCGCTCATGCAACCGCGCTAAAGCAGCTTCGCCACGTTGTCCAGCCTGCAAACCGTCCAAACTCAATTTAGTAGACCGAATGTGAGTTGCAACTCCACGGAGTGGATGCGCCACCCGCTGACTTTCTAGCGCGAAGATGTCTAGGGTATACGGCAATTCTATGAGCCAAGGAGCTCCCTACGTTGCCCACCAAGCCCTATCAGCACACCCACAACTCGACCAATTTTGCACAGCGCCATATCAGCCAAACCAAGAAGCCCAACCAATAATCAATAGCAATCCCTGGGCACCACTGCCCGGTAGGTCTCGCTGTAGTCCGTATTTTTCGGGCGTTGACCACGAATGCAGGCGCAAATGCTGTCGCTGGGAACGATATGGATCGCTTGGCGGCCAATCATCAACACTACGCAGGAAGCCCGGTCAATGTGCCCATGTGGCCACAGGGAGGGATGAGTAGCCCTCATAGCGGGCGGCCCAGCGAGGCGGGAACAGCATTCTCGACGCGTACGCTCGTAATCAATTCAGATTACACACGACGTTTTGACGACTTTGCAGATGGGTACGCACCTCACGCTGCGGAGGAGTGACGGGAAAGAACAATAGACGATGATGTACACCTCAACGTCTTATAACTCCAATGGCTAGTACCTCATGTAACATATAAGTCCCAAGCAACGATCTGGCATCATATAAGACCACAACGAGCGACATATGAAACTCACCTCAACAATATCAATCATCCCGTGCCTTGTCCATTGTTTCATTGAAGTTGATGCTGTATTGTGGCCAGGTTTATTATTGTTTCCGGCGTCGCCAAAGGTAGGACGCCCGCTCGAAGTTCGATCCTTCACGACTCGAAACGCTACAATCCGACTACACGCAATCCAGAATAATCCCACCAAAAAAATGGGAGTGGCTGCCGGAGGGCGGAAGGTGACACAAACGGGGAATGACCCTCATTGGTTACAGCCCTTTGGAAGAGGCTCTCAGGACCTTGCGCCACAGATTTGTGCGCCTTCGGCGGTCCGATTTGCATATTATGGGAATATCTGGCCGTCGCGCCACACAAGCATCTTCAAATCTGGTATGTTTTGGCCCATCGGGACTATAAATGATTCCGCACGGCCGACCATTTTTGGCACCACCGATTGGTGTCAGACCTAGAAACTAGTCAGAAATGGAACTGCGCAGGCTTCGTGGGATCCAACTCGAACTGTATTATCAGAGGCCTGGGATCTGATGTCTGGTCAACCGACGCCGGTTCGTTCTTCCTGGACGTGGGGTTCGGTGGCAGATATCGCATTCGCTTCCATCTACTCTCGAGGTGCGTCTTCACTTCATCTGATAGCTGTAAGTGTTCTACCACACAATTCCATTGGTAGACTCACCAAATCCCTTTCAAAAACAATCTGCTCAATTCTCATCCAAGCGCACACGTCCCGTATTCTCCGACATCAATACAATGGAGATCAGTCATTCGCGTCTCCTTGTCATGATGTTATTGTGCGGCACAATGTTTTCGGCGCCTCCGAGTGATTCCTGATGCCGCGAGCTCAGGTTCGTAACAGCTCCTCTGAACACGCCTTCGACCTTCTTAAGAAGCCATCGTCTCGCCACCGGCGCCATGCATCTGAAGGCGCATTCATCTTGCCTTCATGCTTCTGGGGGCGATGCCCTTGAACAAAGGACAGACCACACGTTAGAGATAGTTGGGAAATGGGCGACCAGAAGTCGGAGGGGAAAGTTGTTCAAGATGGGGCGACAAAGCCCGTTGTACGCGAATACAGAACGGGAAAGGGATAGCGAAGCAGTGTATGAGTTATCTTTCTTCGAAGACCTTCGAAGGCAACCAGCTGAGATGATTGTATCAAGATATTATCGTGTGCAGGATCCATCGGAGCACACTGCGCGCCCCGCCAATGCCCTGTGCCATGCGATGTGGCTCGAGGCGGTTCATAAGAACGAGGACGCTGGTGCTGGCGGGACCATGCTGCACGACGAGTAGGGCACCGCGACGACGCCCGGCCTGAGCAAGGGCCTGCCACGCCCACTCACACCGCAGGAGCAGGATCGCCTCGGCCATCTCGCGTCTCAACTTCCTTCTAGCGACGGCACCCAGTGACTGTGAGAAGGGCAACAACGGCGGGGCCCTCTTCGTACGCGTCCGACCCGTCCATTCCCGCGTCCAACTGCTTCCTGATTCCATCACAGGATTTTGTGACCTGCGTGCACTGGAACTAGCTCTATCGCATTACCGGGGGTGCATATCCTGCACAATCCGAGCTTCGTCTGTGATAGAACAGAAACGGTTCCTCTTGGAGACTGCAGCGTAGTTCTCTCCGAAATCCGCCGGTTGCTCGTCGTCGAGGGGTCCCAGAGCTACCAGAATGGAGAAGGGAAGAGGAAATGTTCATCGATAGGTATTGCATTCGCTTCCATCTGCTCTCGAGGTCCGTCTTCACTTTTTTCAACAGTTAATGTTTTACCACGCAGTTCCAGACTGTAGACTCACAGAATCGCTTTGAGACCCAACCTGCTCGGTTATCATCCAGACCCACACGTCCCAGAGCCTCCGACACCAATACAACGGAATCGACATCTGCATCTCCTTCTCCTGGCAGTACCGTGCAGCACATTGGTCTCCGTGCCTGTGGGTCATCCCTGACGCCACGATCTCTGGGATTGCTCGTAACGACTCCTTTGGTCACGCTTCGAAGCTCTTGAAGGATACATATTCTCGCCACCGGCGCCATCCATCTGTGGCGCATCATCTTGCGCATGTGCTTGCGGGGGCGATGTCAACGGAGACCACACGTTGAAAATAGGTCGGAAGTGGACGCCCAGAAGTCAGATTGTCGAAGGGAAAGGTGTCCGAGATAGGGAGAGGAGACTCGTTAGAAAAGGGATAGCGAAATATTGTGTGTTCTCTTTTTCCAAAGACCTGAGGCAACAAGCTAAGACAAGTGTCCTAGGACATTGCCGTGTGTCTGTGTGCCCCAGGAGGTAATCGTATGACAGCAACTTGTCTGCCTGAGTAACCATAGCCCATTGTCAACGAGGAAAAGAAGTAGGCAATGAATCCTCCGCACCTCGGGAAAGATGGACCCAAACGTAAACTCCCTGCATAACTCTGATTCACCAGCGGCGCTGAGAGGATTCTTGGGCGCCATGTGAACGACGCTTCAACCGACAACGCCATCAATGTGCTTGCCACACCATGGTGAGAGAACAAATCGAAGGACGCCCGCTGGCGCTGTGAGTTTTTAACCAGGACATGACAACCATTATCCACGGGCTGCTCGACCGCGGTGGTCACAATTCGTTTGCCTGTTGCGCCAGTCAATCAATCAATGTCCTGCAGCCGATGCAAAGGGTGTGTAGGGCTGTTGGTGGGTGACTGTACACCGTGTTGTCTTGGTATCCGCTGAATCGGGGTGTGCAGACGAGGAGATGAAGACCAGATTTCACTATTCGTGCCAAGATAGCTGAATTCGGTGTACATGGCCGTGAGGAGGGGGAAATCGTGAGGTTGGGACGTAGGAACCTCCTCGAGTTTCGGACGTCTGCCAATCAAACGTGAATCAAACCCCCGCGGACGGTAACCGGACGACGGTTATTAGCCAGGTAACCGTCCCCCTGTCGGGGCAACATATATACCGTATAGCAAGTCCACTGCCTGTCTGTCAAATCGCCGCGCCAAACGATCCCTTTCGCTTTTGACCCGACCCAGCTCTCCCGCAGAGGTCGCTCCATCCTGGCTCTGTGGCGGGACTCAAAATGCAGCACATAAACAATTCGCTAGGCAATCCAGAGGCAATCAGTATTGGTCCGTGCCGTGTATGAATGTACCAATCAATAGTTACACGGTCAAAGGAGGGTCCGGTCATACGCAAAAATGACGCACCCCCACTCCCACAAAGATTTGATCATCAATGTGCACGACCTGGCAGCAAACGTTACATACCATTGAATTCGAATAGAGGAATTTTGTGCAAATGCCTTAGCCAAAATCTCAGCATATCTTCAGTTCGTGTGAGGCTTGTCCGGTCATCAAAGGCCCGGTCATTAGAGGCCAGTTAGAGGCGGGAGCAAGAGAAAAGGCTGATGTATCGATTCATGGATGATGGTGGTTGGAGCTGAGAGCAATATCGGCATTTGCCGACGTCCCTCTCTTCCGCCCAATATGTCTCGAGTTTGAGTCCCTTGCGCTAACTTACGCGGCCCCGTCTGAGCCCTCGAAATATATCCTATAATTCGACCAACTCAGGAGAGGAGATGATAAACTTTGGTGATTATTGGCTATTTACTCTCACAGTCCACGCGCATCTTGGGGTCTCGTAGGAGGGACAATGAATCGCCCTTTTTGCTACTATGTAACAGTGAACGTGCGGCCGTTAAACTGCTTTCACCGCCCTATGGCTCTGCTCGTTGATCACCAAAAAGGGCTGGGCGTATGCTTGAGCACTGACTGGCTACACAATCGCCTTCATCAAACAGAGTGACTTTAGGAATCAGCAGCACTACAGCGCTGTGAAAGCAGACTCGGAGACGGGAATGCAGGAGCTATCTATCTGTGACGCGCTCTCACCAAGTGTTCGTAGATCCTCCGTGTCTACGGCCCGCCATACTCTTGGAAGCCTTACCTTCTCCTCCATGTGATCCTCTCAATGCGAGTTGGTCTGACATCCCACAGACGGTCCGGGCTCTCGTGATGTCTTCACTTCGCGCGGTATAAGGAGGGACCCCAACCAACCGGAGAATTAACAATGGCAGGCATATTCTGGATTGCAGTCCTCTCGTTGTTCTCCGCTGTACAAGCTGCCCCAGCCGCGTTCGTCCTCATCGGGGACAGCACGACAGCCCTTTTGTGAGTCTCCAGCATCAATCGTTTGGATCATCGCTCATAGTCAAGGGGTACAAAGCGGTGGGTGGGGCGACGGGTTCTGTGGGAATGCGTCCATCGGGACGCCATCCTCCCTGGAGCCTGACACGTTCTGCCTGAACGCAGGGCGGAGTGGTGCTACGACCGGGACATACGTCGCAGACGGATATTGGGCCTCTTCATGTAAGGAGCCTCTTTGGCAGTATCACAGGTCTCTCATTTTTGGATACCAGTGGAGGTAATCGAAACCCAAGTCGCCGAGGGCAAACACACCTACGTGACGCTGCAGTTTGGGCACAATGATCAAAAGATCGCGCCGCCCGAGTCTATGGGCGCTAACCTTACGGCCATGGTCCAGGAGCTGCGTGCCGTGGGTGCAGAACCGGTGCTCGTCACCAGCCTGACGCGTAGGATATTCCTGAGCGACGGCACGATTGATGACCTGCTGAAGGACTGGGCGGACGAAACCATCCTGATCTCACAGCAACAGGAAACACACCTGTTGGATCTGCACGCCGCGTCGATTGCGTACGTCGAGGCTATTGGAGCAGACGCGTCTCATCGTCTCAACCTCTCTCCGTCGGATAATACCCGTGCGTCGTTTTGTGGGCCCGGTCCGTGCTGATGCTGATGTAGATGCCCCACAGATCTGAATGACAACGGTGCCATAGTGTTTGGCAGGTGAGTTACTCCGCATTTTCGTGATGCAACTCGCCAATGCGCGCTGTTAGGATGGTCGCCGACCTCATGGTCGAAAGCTACCCTTCAATATCCCTCCCAATCGTGCCCAACCCAGGGCTGACCTACAACATAACGCATGGTATTCCATCATACTGATGAATGAAGAAGTAGCGGTCGCACAATGTAATCACTTAAAGAGCTATAATGGATCTTGATTGTTCCTTGGTAAGTACCGCCAGCCCGGAGCCCCACAAGGACCTGCGCTTGAGCAGGCGACGCAGCATGCAACAACTGTCTATGTATTCCCATGTAACTCATTAGATTACCATCACCCTTGGTGATTATTGAAAGTAGAAAAGAAAGGGATATAAAAATGCATGCTTTATTTAAAGAAAGAGATACGAGCACTGAGGTCATGAAGGGGGAAAGTAAATCGTAAACGGCGTGTATAAAGGGAGGCTCAGACGATCACACATTTACGATTCTTATTCTTGACGACCGGTGGCTCGAGCGCTGCAACGATGGCCTGCCAGGGAGTAAGTGACAGAAGCAGGGAAGGAGAGATATCACGCCACGCACCTCATCAAAAACGTTCTTCAAACCCTTTTGTGTTAATGCGGAACACTCGACATACTTGACGGCGCCCAGCTCACGCGCAAGCCGCTCTCCCTGCTCATTGGTCACGGGCCTCTGCTTCTGCCTGGCGAGCTTCTCGATGACCTGTGCGTCGTCGCGTAGATCGATCTGGGTGCCAACGATGAGACATGGGACGCCGGGACAGTGGTGGTGGACTTCTGGGAACCACTTTTCCTTGACGTTTTCGAATGATGCGGGGGAAGTGACACTGAAGCAGACCAGGAAGACGTCTGTCTGGGGGTATGATAGAGGACGGAGACGGTCATAATCCTCCTGACCTGGCGGGGGGTTAGATGGGTCACTGGGAGTAGTAGGCGTTGCGCACCGGCAGTATCGAACAGCCCTAGTGTATAGGGGTCTTCGCCAATCATGACCGTCACGGCGTAGTTGTCAAAGACCTAGCAAAGCGTCGGCGGGGCGGGGCGGGGAGCAGAGCGGCGGGACGTACGGTGGGCACATATTCGCTAGGAAATTTGTTGGTGGTGTACGAGATCAACAAACAGGTCTAGAGTAGGCGTGTTGGCTGATGAGGGCAGCGACAAGACATGCGGCGACGCACCTTTCCGACGGCACCATCTCCCACCACTACGCATTTGATTGTTTGCATGTTACGCGACTGGAATGTTCAAGGAAGCTGCGAGCACTGGTCGTGAGCATGCTGGTCGTGCGTCCCTCATTGGTGCCATGACAGCGCCAGCTGCGCCAGGGCCACGCCGCTGCATGCACCGCCAAGGGGAGGAGGGCCGTGCTCACCAGAATGCGAGTAATAAAGGTCGAGAAGGCTGGCCCGATGGTCGTCGTCGTTGTCGTCGTTCGAGTATAAATTCTATCAAGAACAACTGATAGGGACGTGCATTAGTGCCCCAAGGACCTCTAAAAACGCCGCCTTGGCGGGCAGGGATGCTCGGACGGCTCACCTAGCTGGCGGCGACGGGGAAAGGGCGAGCAAAGCGCAGAGAGCACTGTGGCGGACGGACTGCTGAGGGGTCGAGGCAACCAATGATCACGGCTGTCACTAATAGTAACACACACAATCAAAGCATTCTGAGTTACGTAAATTGCCATTTCAACCCTGCGCGCCCGCCGATTGGAAATTGATTCGCGTCCTTGACACAGCTTGACAACCAAGTTGACAACACCCTGGCGCGCCTTCACACATGGTTCAATTCATATCGTCCAGCGCATTGGCCACATCGACATTCGACACTGTCCGGCAAGTCGCGACTCGCCGTTGCTGTGCAGCGAGGGAAAGAAGCTTGACTCTACTCTAGAATTCCGCGGAGCAGGTAAGCGAACAGAAGAATCGTATTTCAATGCCAAGCAAGACTTTCGTGTCAATGTCTACGCGGTACGAGTGTATGTGTACACGATATCAACTATATTTTAAACGTTCAAGGCAGGAAAGGAAGAAACACCTTGACGACAACTACCAGACTGTGCTAACCTTGTTCAAATAAACATAAGCGCTCGACGGAGCATGTGCAAGTAAACTTACAATGATGAAGGCGACGAACACGGATGGGATGTTGACTCTAGCTGGCAATGTTCATATCAAGCGGCACTAGAGAACGGAGCTGTTAGGTAAGGACACCCTTAGCTCTAGCTGTGGGCAGCGTACTCTTCAGCCGCAGGAGCGCGGTTCCAGTGCCTATCAACGAAGTCTATGAGAGTGTGCTAGATGATGAAACAAAGCGAGACTGACTTGGACGGGTGGGGTTTCTCCGCTTCGTCGCGCTTGTAGACGCTGGAAATCGGAGGAATGATAGGGAGGGAAAGACACAGAACTGTGAACTTACTGAGACGGGTGGGGTTTCTTCGCTTCGTCGCGCTTGTAGACGCTGGAAAGGGAATGTATGTCAGAAAGGAAAAGAAACAGAACTGCAAACTCACTGAGATGGGTGAGGTTTGTGGTT
Organism: Strobilurus orientalis; assembly: GCA_019915145.1. Classification (NCBI taxonomy): domain Eukaryota; kingdom Fungi; phylum Basidiomycota; class Agaricomycetes; order Agaricales; family Physalacriaceae; genus Strobilurus; species Strobilurus orientalis. The sequence goes on along the minus strand of JAHLML010000001.1, from coordinate 979,894 downwards.
CTCGTCGCGCTTGTAGACGCTGGAATAGGGAAGTATGTCAGGAAGGGGAGATACACAGAATTAGGAACTCACTGGGATGGGTGAGGCTTGTTGGCCTCGTCGCGCTTGTAGACGCTGGAAAGGGAAGGCATGTCAGGAAGAGAAAGTGTACAGAATCAGGTACTCACTGGGACGGGTGAGGCTTCTCTGCTTCAGCGCGCTTATAGCCTCTGCAAATTATGCAGGTCATTAAGGGTGAAATGCACAAAAAATTGAAACACACTTGGACGGCTTGCTTTCCTCGGCCCTCGCGACGGGAGTGGGACCCTCGCTGCGCTTGATGACCAGCTGCTTCAAAGCCTTCCTGTCGGGCACGGGGGCGGCCGCAACAAGGAGGGCAAACGCGAAGACGGCGAAGAAGATGTAGTTGAGAACCTTGGACTGCATCTTGGCAAATGATCTTGAGCGAGGTACAGCAAAACCGGCGAAGCGCTATCTGCTTAAATACAAGGGCTTGATAAAGTCATAGCCCGATGCCGTATAGAAAAGCATCTTGATTCGAGTCTGTCCCAGGTATGCATCCGTAAAGACGCAGCCGAGGTTTGGAGCGCAAGTCATCGCAGATAAGGTGATGTGTTGGGTCTGGAGTTTTGTCGGGAGGTTCCATGTCCGATGGAGAATACGCGGCGGTGGAGGTGTTACAATTAATTACGAAAGGTCGACCACGCAGCATCAGCTCAGAATGACAAGCGCGGCCCATAGAGCCAGTTTCACGGTAAGCCAAAGATTGGCATGAGAACTTTGTGTCTGATCAAGACCGTAGCCTGACTTGCGTTTGAGCGCCAGTGAGAATGCCAAGCCTTGCAATGAGCACTAGACTGAGATGAAGGACGAGATACGACCTTGTCGCCCGGAAGTAGGAATGAAGAGTGATGAACGATCGATCTCAGTCGACCCAATTTTAGTTCGCCCCAAATACACGTCAACAAATTTATCCATCTTTCCTCTTCACAACCATGCTGCCGCGTCCTCCAAGGTGACACTAATCAAGAGGCGAACATCTCGTCGGCGCCCACAGTATCTCAGACAATATAGCCTTTTTCATCGTTGACAGCCTCGGGCGGCGAGAGATTGATATGCGCTGTACAAACGCCCTAGTATGGGAGCTAGTGCTACGAGTTCGGTGTGCAGGTATGTCATACATGTGCCTTTGACGCGCGTCAACTTAGTCGTTACGACAGTAACAACATGAAGACTTCGTCAGCAACTTGCAACTTGTGCCTCGAGATACCAAATCTCGATGACAGTGCTTTACCGGGGTGTGGCTTCCATCATTTACAGGCGAATTGTTGCTCAAAGAACGGAATTCTGAGGATGCTTATCTCGACGAAATGGGTGTGAATTCAGAACTTTATTGCTTCCCCTATCATCGCCCAAACACCCGCGACATCTATTTGACATTTTTCTTCCAACAAACGCGATCCCGAGCCTCTTTGTCGGTGATTTGACGCCTTGACGGGAAGACCGACGTACGACGACTGTCCGCTGCCTCTCATAGTCTATTTGCAATGGTCATTGCAACAGCAGCGGTATATGTCGAATCTAAAACCCTAGACCTGCCTGCCTATGACTTGATATTGGCCTCATATCTCCAGCTCTCGGTTTCGATTGCCCGAAAACAAGCCCTAGTAGCCCGAAGGCTGGAGGCTTCCTTCTCTCCTCGAACTTCGATTATTCCGATCCGTTTTTCAGCTGACGCATCGTTATTGACTGAACTCAATTCATCGCCAGATGCGCGACCAGGCTGCAGCACGAGACAGAAACGCGACAAACCTGTCTGAAATGACGCGTCGTTCAGCCTGCTTTTGCCCTGATCTTGAGCCCACCGGTTATCCTTATCTGGGCCGTTCCATTGCGCTATTGTCGTCGCACAACTGCCATCCACTTACATCCGTTGACCATGTCACTACAGATCAAGGGTGCTGCTGCCGCCACCGATGATGCTAGGGAGGACACCACCTTCCTTCCACCTCCACCGCACAGCTTGGCCCGGTATCTCATTCCGAAGGGCTAGCCCCCAGATTGCTTCCGCATTGCTTCGTTGTGAGCAATCACTTCGTGTTTTACTATCCTCTCCTCGTGAATCTATATGAATTTCGACATATCGGGGTGCTGTAGATGTGTCGCGCCACAGACTCGAGCTCATCCCCGAAAAGCCATGTTGGCAGCTTTGCATTTCTCCGAAATGACAGATCTACCCCTCAATCCGCGCCGAATAGTGCGACCGGGTCGAGGTGGGGATCGACAACGTTATGTCTATCAAACGTGGTCTTACTCGATGTCATCGTCCTGCTAGGCTCGGTCTTTGAAAAGGATCGACAGTCGAGCGTTCTCTGACAAGACGCGCTTTCACCGACTCAATTGCCGCTCGAGTCTCGTCCGCGCAGAGGTATGACAAGGAGGGTAATGCGGGCAACCTAGTGTTGACCGTTTGTGTCCGGACCGACGGCTTGAGGGTGGATGCGATCATGATCAAGCGAAGCTACAAACTAACGTACGTTGTACTACAGTGCGAGGGAACATTTACTCTGTAAACGGTCTGTTCCTATCCGCGAGATGTTCCTCCAGAGATCTCGGATGGTTCGGAACATCTTTGCATCCCTCCGAGTACATATTCTATGTATACACTGTGGAGCTCTGCGACAGTAGCGTCATTCCACTAATGTGATATGCATCGAGGACGGGAGAGTCGTTAAGCTTGCTGGTATGAAAGGAATTCGAGAGTTGATTGCTGGGTTTGTTCAAGCTCGGGATGTGGTTTATGCTCCTCGGAATGACAGCCTTGTTTTTCGGCACTGGATTGTGGACCTGCCGCGTATCAGATTGCTTGCACCGTGTGGCCGCGCTCGAGATGTGTACAATTATATCTACCATGGCATGCGGACATGTCACTCTCCATTCAGTACAACACATTCATCGCGCATTCTTTCCGCTAGACATGTCTCTAAACAAGCCACTCGTGGGGAACCGTTTACTGGGTACAGCCGACTTCCCACGCTTGAAACTAATGTACGCCACAGCTTGCATAACGTCCCAATTAGGCTGGTGACGTCAGTGATGTATCGATTTCACCATCTCAGTGGTTGACCATCATGTCCATAGAACCGAGCAGCTCGTTATCCAGTAGCGTTAAGTCAGCGGTCGCGGCCTTGTTCGAATCCGCTGTTTCAGGAGAAGAGTTGGTGCAGGAGAAGTCGTTCTTCAAAGAGGATGCGCAGATTGTAGTAAACCATGGCGCTGCGGTCTCTTTCGCTGAGTTTCGCACGGGGTTGGCTCAGAAATTTGGCGCTGCTGCAGGAGTGCAAGTCGAGTGGAAGGAGATAGTCGAAGACGATGTGAGTTGTTTCAGTCAGCATCGTGATCCAGTGACGATCTGAGGTGATGCGCTTTGTAGGGTGCGGGGATCGTCGCAGGATTCGCGATCATAACGCGGTCTATGAAGCTCAGAATTCGTGCAGGGCCCGCTCAGACACAAACATACGCTAGTCTCAGCCTCAAGTGGGTTAATATCTTCATTCGACAGCGTTTACTCATACCTCGTAGGATCGAAGGAGAAGCTCCAAATCAAGCGATCTCCCAGTTGTTTTTCACTTCGGTGGACAAGGCGGCACCAATTCATCTCAACCCATCCGCGTAGAGACATATGAAGAGTGAGACTGATACAAGGGAACAATTCTCTTCCACCTCTCGAAACTCATATCACTTTTCGTTGATCTTGGGGTCGTCTTGCCCGTTGATAGTACAGATAATATTCCCATAAAAACCAAATGGACAAATCAAGTGGACATGCATCGATCCGCTGAGAGGTTGCTTGGATTGCCCCACCATGAAGGGAAGTCTACAGCTTTGCCGCTCGCACCGAAGACGGCAAAACTCAGAATGAAGAGGATGACTTGACTGCCGCCATCAAGTGCCGCAGACAGGAGGTAGTTGTACTGGAACGAAGTGAGTTGGAGTCATGAGAGAACTTGACGTACAGACCTTAACGAACCACCCAGGGCGATGTTTACGAAGCCACCATTGAGACACGAAGCCGATTACAACGCACGACCACCATTGTCCGTTGACTGAGTAAGGCAGGCTAAAGGGGAAAGTTAGGGAATCAACAACCGTTATCTCGGGAGATGCACATACTATCCGATGTACAACGTGATGATAGGAACGTTGAGGTATTTCATCGTCTTCGCCAGCCTGCTCTGCGGCGGGCTCATGTGGTAGATGACCCAGAAAGGTATCGGCGCAAAAAGGCCAATGACCCTGGCCACAGTCAAGACGTGTAAGGCAGATACGACGCATTTCGCTTACATTGCGAAAGGAATGATCCAGTACCCGGCGGGCTTTCCGTAAGTGAACAGTTCCTTGCCCAAGGCACCCATCGCGATTGAGCCAGAATTGAGAGATTGGATGATCCATCCGCTCCACTACACACTTGTCAGGATGTCGTGAAAGCAGTCACGGAAATTCGGCATACCACACGAGTACCGGTGGGATCCTTCAAGACCTCTCGGTTGTTACTGACGATGGATTGCATCACTTTGAGGAGTCAGTAACAACAAAATGGTCGTAGAGAACAAGCAACTTACTGGTGTAGTTGAAGATGGAGCCGAGGATAGAACCGGCCTAGTAGGTGGAAATGATGAGATTGTGTGAGCAGCGTTTACAGAAGTACCGACCATCTGCGCAGCGAAGGTCATGCGAGGAGGTAGCTTTGTGTACTGGCCCAGCTTTAAATCTGGTATGACCGGTTCAGGATCAGACGACGGGTCATTAGGGCCTTAGATACCTTGCAGCATGTAGACGGTCTGGAATGCCGACGCGTTTCCGAACAAGTTTGCATACATGACGGTACTATGTAGGCGGCCCGGGGGTGAGCGTATATCGAGCGCATCAAGCAGTCACGTACATGGGCTGGCCAGGGTGAATGAACGCCGCAATGATCTGAACGGCGTACTTGATTGAGAAGGTGAAACCAGTCGTGGCAGAGACTGGACCAATGGTTAGAGAGTATTTGCAAGTAGGACGGCCACATACTGAAGCCCAGTATAAGCGAGAAGAAGAACGCCATGACAGAGAACAGAATGACACTCCATGCGGGTATGAGAACAGCGCCACCAGGTCCAGCATAGCCCAGACCGATTGACAAAGCCATAGTCACAACAAACAAGGTGGCGTAGACCCACTGAGGAACTTCCTCATATTTCTTCATTTCTGATAGACAGTCAGTAGAGTTCTCGAAATACAGATGGTCCAGAAACCTTCGTAATGCGGGTCTTGAACATCCGCGTGTCCCTTTTTCAAGAATTCCATGCTACCGAACGCCCTCTTGAGCTCCTTCCAATGCCACAGCAGGACATAGGTGATGGCGCTTCCAAGTGACAGATTGTAGCACAATTGACTGATGGCATAGGTGGTCGTGTACCGAGGAAGACCAACTTCGGCAATCGCAGTCTTGTTGAGGTGATAGTTACTGTCAATCACCGCGGTCTGGTTATAGCTGCTCCCATCTTCGCCGAAAAGTGAGCTGGACATCCATTTCAGGTCACGTCCGTTGAAGACATTTGAGTAGTAGGCGGTGGTCAAAACGATATATCCGAGGGCCATACCAACTAGTAGACGGTGAGGATGAAACTCGATACGAGAGGGGGAAACATACTGTAGGAGTTGACCTCTGTCACAGCAGAGCAATGAGAAATGACACAACTAAATTAGGGAGGGCTTACGAGTCTGGAGAGGCCATACCAGTGGGTTGCCCTGAGTTATGAGCGTCCAGGAAAGGCCAAACGAGAACATGCCAATGCCCTCGTTACTGGAGCCGGCGCCGAAGAGGTTGCGAACAAATTCGTGCCGACCGTTGTCCACAAGGCAGATGATGGAAATGGCGGTGAGAAGAGGGAACTACGGAAGTTTGAGGGACGAATGCACGCAGACGATGCCAAAAGAGCTCACGGGATACTGGGGTATCCATTCCCAGAAAAAGATGGCGGCAAACTAGAGCAATCCTGATTCCATGAACTGATAAACCGAGAAGAAATGAACATACGACGATCCAGAAAAACCTCCGCTTCTTCGCGTTGAGAGTACCTTCGAAGTGTAAACTCTGCAGCAAGTTGACAACGGAGATGTACGTGGGATAGAATGCGCTGCGTAAATGTCTCAACAAGCCGCCTGACAGGCGGGTGCATCTTGGAATGACTTACTAGGTGGGATAGACGAGAAGAGTTCGCACTTGCTTGACGTGAGCCAGGGAGGTGTAAGAAAGAAAATTCGCTCACAAAGTCCAGCTACACCGTATCCCAGCATCTGAGTGGCAAAGATTTGGAAGATGGCAACACCGGCATTGAGTCGCAGGTCGTAAAACAAGTCTAACCAACGTTGAGTGCTCGCGCCACTGAATAGATCGAAACATACCCATGGCAGCAATGACCTCCATGGTCGTGGAAACGTTGGACGCGGTGGATGCCATGATAACGATTGCGGTATGCTCTCTGTCAAGTGTTACCCCACCGTAACCTATCAGCTGGACAGAAAAGACGCACTTGATATTGAAAGGCCCGGGATTGAGGTACCACCACCACCCATGGGATGGAATGGCTGGAGGATTGTAAGCATCTCTGCGAGACGGATCTGTCGAGAAACAGACTAACCAGACATTGCTTCGCCAAGAACATAGGCGATAATAAGACAGAAAAGCTGAGAAACGCTCGCATTCTGAGGCTTGAATGTGTAAATCGTGGCTAGAACCTTGGCAGACGTGAGCTTGTGCACCAGCGTATCGTGAGAGAGACCTTACACCTGAAAATGCACTGAGGCCAATACCCAAGAATAACACACGAAAAGTGAGAATGGGCACATCGGGATCGTCGCGAGTGGAAATGACCTGGATTCACAAAATTCACAGGTGTTAGAGACGTGGATGTAGAGAAGCGCACCTGCACAGCAACATCCTCGGCCTTCTCAATGATAACTTCGTCATCGTGAAGGTCCGATATACTGCTAGAAACGTCCACTTTGTCTGCGCCGACCTCGACATCGGCTTTGGAACCCTTCTCGTCTAGCTCGGGGAGGACGGCGGCATCGTTGACGCTCGTCATGGTGGACGCACGAGGTGGGACAGAGGGAAGTCCTAGGGCCTTTCATTGCCACCGAAAAGATGGCTTATATTGTTATCAAAGAGAAGAGCACCCTTTTGGGTATATCTTCAGTCTGCATTGGTATATGTAGATCACTGATAAGTATGGGGCCGACTCCGCGCAGATTTCCGACGGAGGAGAAAGTGTACCTTTGTTCTGCCTTATCGCGTGAGAACACCAGTGAAGTCAATACGCTCCGGAATATAGAAGAGAATTTACCGCGACCGCAAAGTTTGGATATCAAAGGTAGCCTAATTGGTGGCAGCGCAACATTCGAAGTTCGAACAAGCATATGGTGAGGGAGTGATCGAAAGCCACAGCGTGCCACGTGGGTATGTGATTCCCTGGTGTCTTACTGCACAATCACGGGCTAGGATAATTTACCGTGGCAGTGAAGCTGCTACCGTGATTACCGTGACCGTGCTACCGTGGCCGTGGCAGTGAGGACCGTAGATTACCGTGAGCAGACTACCCCGGTCCCGTATATGCATGACGGCAGCTTGGTTCTTCGACGCACGTCTTGGCGCTGATTGGGACAAGACGTGAATAGTGAAGCAGTGATCATAGTGCACACTTCGGAGTCGTCCCAGTATTGTATAATTGCCATATCAAAGCAGGGTGCCTGCCATGAGTGTTGGAGTTGGACCCGTTGCTCAGTTGTCCTCGTTGATCCCTGCACAATGCACACCTCATGCTCAATGCGCTATACGTAGCTCGGTCATTGGCAGCTGTCCTCCTATACAAAGAGTAATATCCTCCGATGTTGTGATTCATAAAAGCTTCGACCGGTTGGCTGGCACTCAGTCTATGTTCACGGTGAGTCTGATGTACGTCAATACCAATGAAGGATGATATATACATCATTTAGACTAGACCTTCATAGACGCACCCGTCCGTGAGACAAGCATCCTGGAACTACGAGGCACTTACAAAGCCGCGGAAGACACGTAATTGAACCAAAAAAGGCGGACAATGAGAGGGAGCAATGAGACGCACAGAGATCAGAAGAGACCGCTAAGGCAAGCCCAATAAGTACTTCAAGAATGCGAAGAACATAGACCATCACCATCGTCCATTTCGTGTCGCATTCGTAGGGTTAGACCTTTTAGCTTTTTACGATTATTGACTAAGGCTACAAAAGATCGACAATGATGAAGGATCTTGAGGCAACTGTCTCGTGGTTTGAGCGATTATCGACTGAGAGATGTTTTTATCATCTACCGTAGGCATCGCAGGTGCCGCAGGTTTGTTACCGTGTTACCGTGAGGCGACCGCGGCCGTGAGTACTTTACCGTGCAGTGGGCAGTGAGTGCCGTGACGGCCGTGAGACTGCTACCGTGAGTACCGTGGCCGCAGCCGTGAGTGCCGTGATGACGTGACCGGCCAATGGAATGTGACGGCCCATTCCTTGGCTTGAACTCACTCATCGACATGATTTTCACTCACTTTACCACGCAGACATCCTATGGCACCTTACAGCCTCAAGTCACAACGCTGAAAATGAGAGGTATTGTGGTTAACCAAGCCATTATCAGTAAATGTCACAGACATGTTACTGTGACTACTCTGCTACCGTGGCATTTTACCGTGGCCGTGAATTCACGGTCACGGTAAATTCTTCTGGCCCCACAATCACAGCTGTACACCCAACATTCTTGCAGAAACAGAAGTATGTGGCCTCGGTATGAACGTTAGCTCCAATGTTCGCATGTCCACAACGATATCTAATAACCACAGACCTCAACGTTAGTGCTTCAACTGTAACAAATGTTCTTGGCATACCCAGCAAGTCGAAGTTGAAGCTGAGCATGTTTTGATCTCGGTGAGTCTTGGCTAAGTACGACATAACGATAACCTGCTTATAGCCTGCCGCGGCCGGTAGCTTACTCGATAGGTGTCCAGGTCAATCACCGCGCGCATGTGTTCGATAAGGATGAGCCGGGGCTCACTGGCTTATCTGTCTGCTAGTACTTAGGTGCTCCTGGTGATTCCGCTCCATTGCCCGGGCGAGAAACGTTTGCATCGCGATGCTCCTCCCTGTGCTTGCTGCGTCACTCTTTGCCTTGGGCGAATGCCACTCCCAACACGCGTTCTCAAGTTCTTCACAATCCGCCGTTGACATCACGAATGAGCCCTGGACATCGAAGTACGGCTTGCAGAGTGATCTTGGGTACACTGGTCCGCTTAGCTTCTCGCATTTCCCGTACGCGAAATGCCTGGAAGATGCGTCCAAGCCTTTTGATATAGGCATTATCGGCTTCCCATTCGATACTACAACGTCGTACCGGCCTGGTAAGTGACTGCCAGTGTTTCTGTGTATAATGAAACTCGCTCTGACTCGAGCAGGTGCGCGCTTTGGACCCTTCGCCATTCGCTCTGGATCGCGCAGACAGCACCACATGCGAGGCTACACACTTCCTTGGGGAACGAGCCCGTATGATCATGGCTCAAGCTTATTGGATTGCGGAGATGTGAGCATCTTCCTCGGAGAATTATCCCCTTCATCTGACATTCCACAAGGTGCCTCTCTCTGCGTACGACAATGCTAGGGCCATCGATCAGATGGAGGCCGCGTATGACACGCTTCTGTCGCGTCCTGTGATGGGCGGCATCAGTGAGGCGTACAAGTCGCGTACCGCTGCCTTTGCGAAAGATGGATTAGAGCATCCGCGTATCGTGACCTTGGGCGGTGATCATACCATTGTATGTCATGGTGCTTCACCTCTATCGGCCATCCGGAATCTTGACGATGCATCTATAGGTTCTGCCGATTTTGCGCTCTTTGAACAAGGTGTATGGACCGGTCTCTGTCATTCATTTTGACGCGCACTTGGACACCTGGCCACCGATCACCACTGGCTCGGAGCAGGATCGCATAACCCATGGCACATTCTTTGCCATTGCTCATGAGGAGCATCTCATGTCCAACACTAGCATCCACGGCGGCATCCGCTGTAAGATGAGCGTGCGTATGATGCTAGTTCACCGATGTGCAATGAACATCTCATTTCTCATTTAGGGTATTGAGGACATGCAGCACGACGATACAGTTGGATTCCAAGTAATTAGCACAGACGACATTGACGACTATGGTGTGCTCGCCATCATCAAGAAGATCAGGGACCGCGTTGGCGATAGTCCCGTCTATCTGAGCTTAGATATTGACGTCGTCGATCCGGGTTTAGCACCTGCCAGTAAGTTATAAGTCTGCGCGCCTTCAGTTGCTTACCCTAACATTGTTGACCGCAGCTGGAACACCTGAGACCGGTGGCTGGACGACTAGGGAGGTAAAGCGAATTCTCCGTGGCTTATCTGGCTTGAACTTTGTCGGTGCGGACATTGTCGAGGTCGCGCCTGCGTATGATCATGGTGCGCCCTTGTTTCCTCTCTATAACTACCGCCAGGTACTAAATCAACCTCGATTCCTTGCAGCGGATATCACGGGCATTGCAGCGGCGGATATCGTGCACGACTTCCTTGTCATGATGCAACTCGACGTTCCCCCAAAGCCGCATATCGGTCCCTTCACGCCTGAAGATCTTAAATGGTGAAGAGCAGAATACCAAACGTAGAAGTACATGACGGGATCCTCGAGTATCGAAGGGAAGATAATAGAAGTCACTGAAACTGCAAGATGTGTGTGATCGAAGATTGCGCTATTGAGTTTTATCCTCTGACTCAAAGTCGAACTCCGGGGGAACCTTGGCAAAATGAGTATTCCTCTATATCGGTACAGTGAGTGGATGTGCTAAAGCCCGTGAAGATAGACATAAGATATCTGCCAGTTTGCGGGAGATTCGCATTTGTGTTCCTGTGTAAGTTTATTGCTTCGTTGATATTAGGTTCATTTGGGAGGGGGCTGAATATTGGCGCTCATTTTCGCCCGCTCGACATGTCAGTCCCGACGCATAGAAAGTGTCGGTCCGGCAGCGGCCCGTCAGATGGCTTGCGTCATCATGGTAGCCTCATGTTGGATAGCTGTTTGGATAGCTGTGAAAGCTGTGCTGAAATAGCTGTAAAAGATGCCTGATTTGTAAAACTGTGGGGACGTTCCGTTTACTGTCCATTCTTTCGTATATTCGACTCCTGCGCCTCTACCCAAGTCCTTTATGCTACGTGCTCTATCCTACGTCCTCTCTTCTCCAATCCAATCTCCTCACGAAAAGGATATGCACGAAAAGGATATGCAGGCTCCGAGAGCAGAGGAATGGTGAGCGGAAAGTCGATTTCGTCGTGTGCCCTGCTGATTGCTGGCAGAATGTTAACCTCCTGACGACGAACTCGCCAAAGGTGAATATCGAGGAGGATGGGCAACCTATCGTCGCCGGGAGATTACGGATCAGGAAAGGTATGTTGGTCGTCGGGTGTCGTGCTGATAAATAGAAAAGAGAAGAGGATTGTGAAGCCGAATGTTGGTACAAATCTCGTTGAGCGGGCCTGTCGCTGACGATTTCTTCTTCTTTTTGCGCTTAGCGGAGGATGACCTGGATAGCGCCGTCCTGCATAGTCAGCGTCGCTCGATAGCCGTGCCCTCCTCGACCGGGATACCAGTCCCTGCACGCTTGCATCACCATCCCGACTGTGACGCCGTGTGCATTCCCCATCACCTGGCGCGGAGTCCCATCAGGCAAGTATAGCCATATAGCATCTGTGGTTATGATTTGACGAGTTTCATAGGTATCCGCCACCTTGACTCTAAGATCAAACGGCGCGCCGACTTTGGTCGCGCCCTTTCCATCTCTGGACATCGTCGGCATTGGTCCTGTGACGGATCCAGGTGCTTTCACGGCATATCGATAAGCACCGGACCATCCGGGAAAGCTCCGCGACTCGCCGGCCGATGCGTTAGGATATGTTGTCGCTGGTTCTGCCGACCTGGAGCCAGTGTCGATGTCTTGGATCCTTTCGGCGCCAGGTGCATGACCATTTGATGGATATGGCTGCCCTACGCCCATCCCGGGGTACGCGATGACGGTGTTCGCTGAGATCATAGGCGGCTCGGTCCATGCTGCGGGCGCGTGTTGAGTGATGAGATAGTAGATTCCGCTTGAAGAGCGCGCGGGGGGGGGGGGGGGGGGGCGCACCTGGCGTTCCTGGATACGGTGCCCAATTTCCTGCATGCTGCGAGGAAAAGTCAGAGCCGTAGCGGGGCTCATCAGAGAGAGACGGCGTGTGCGGGTCGCTGCGCCGATCTGGGGAGTGCGAACAATCTTTGAGCCCCTCGAACGAACGGAAGGCTGCTTATCTCTTACCGTGATACCCCATCGCCTGAGCGTCGGGCATACGTTCGTATGCATACCCAATATTGGCGGCGTTGGGGTTCATGGACGATGAAATTCTTGATGTGAATCCCCTCTGCGAGTGGGGGTGTGATTTATTGGTCGACATGTCTAGCTGGTGGTGAACGGTGGTGCACTGGAGTGCTTGCTGGTCGGATGCTTGATATGGATGGACAGTCAATTCGGCGGCGGCAATGATTCGCTTGGATCGTTTCCTGGATAGCACTCATCGTCAGTGTGGTCGCCCTGCTCCTCGGTTCTCGTCAACGCACCTATTCCTTCCCGCCGGTCTATATCTTTGCTTGCTGCTTTGCGTACGGTCCTCGGTGATTGCGAACGCTTATGTCTGGACGATTTGGACGGCCTATTTTTTCTGTTTATCTTTTCGATTCGACGCTTTCACCTGCCTGGTCTTGGTGAGAGGTGGGTGATACAACTGATGCGGCCATGACGATCTGCCTCCCGGAGGCTACCCCGGCCTCTGAACCTTGTTCATCCGTACGGGAGCCTGCCGGCCAGTGTCTCTGATACTCATTCGTGATCCTTCGACAACCAGGAAACTTTGCAAAAATCACTGGCTCGTCTCAATTACGTCGGTTCATTCTCTGGTGCTTCAGAAGGACGGCAAGAGCGCTGGGCGCGTCTAGTAAAGATTCATCAAGCCGTAATTCTCTGCACTTTGTCACCGCCGTTCGTTCCAAACTGTCTGACTCATGCCCATTATTCCCCAAGGCGGTCCGGTGATATATGCCTTCGGTACGTTCATAATAACAGGCCAGATTTTTATCGAAGTGTTCTATTACCCTCTTATTTGCGAGATAGTGTTCAATAGCTTGTGTAATAGCAGAAAAATATGATATTGCACTTTTTCGAATGGCCTCGAAGTGATTAGACTTGCAAATCATACCGCCTGAAGTTGACTCTTTTCGAGATGCGTCAAATGTACTTAGCACACTCTTTTTCTTTTTCAGGACTAAACTGTCGACTCGTATATATAACCTGTATGCCCGACCACTTTCCAAGGAAGTATCTCCGATAAGTGTAACTAAGGATGAGCAGAGGCCGTCGTCGGTCGAGGCCGTGCTCGGCGCTTATGAGACCGGGGTGCCAGTGATCTGCCTCCATGAGCCTCCTTGCCTTCTGCTTTCATTGCCAGATTCTCTATCTGCGTCTCTCGCATGACAATCGCCCCATAACGGCGCTACTGGTGTCCTATGCGGACATCGCCTAGTTGTCGCCATGCCCCACCCCTCCGCCGTCCCGCCCTACTTCGGCAGCATGCCACCCGATGTCGCTGGCCCCGCTGGAGAGCACAATGTCGAGGACGCTGTCATGCTGCCTGATTTCAATAACCACGTCTTTGGCCTGGATATAGAAACGCCGTGGCTCATTGGGAGCACGTCCGATCTGGATCTTGACACGATGATTCAAGGTATTCATTCATCTTGACTGTAGCCTTTTCGCGATTGCACATTCATTCTTAGGATTTGAACGTGAAGAACCGACAGTAGTCACACAGGATTTTGGGGACAGACAGAAGAAGAATCCGGGAACTCGAGGACGCAATCAACACATTCGGCGCTTGAAGGACGCCAAGTTCATGTGTTTCCATGCAGGCTGTGGGCTTGACTTTACTACCAAGAACGCATTGGCGAGTATGTGGTCATACAATCCCTGCGCCAAGCCTGATGTATTCGTGTACAGTTCACCTTCAGAGTACGCATGGTGGTTTGATCCATATGTGTCCACAATGTGGCAAGAAATACGCTCACCGGAGCTCCCTTGAGCGCCATCTCAAGATGAAGTCCCATGATAAGGAGACTCCTCCAGCTGTGAATGATATAAAAACAGGCGAACGCCAAGTTTCAGTCGGTAAGTATCCGACGTAACCTCCCCACTGCCACCCATATCTCACGCGCTGCAGGCTCCGACAGTGGCTTGGACGAAATGACGGAGCCTCGTCTAGTAGATGGATTCAAGTCCCTGGAAATTCAACGCCTCGCGTCCTCGCTGTCCCTAGCATCTATCTCGTCGAGTTCAGCGGCTCTTTTAGGCCAACCTCAATCTAGCGATGGCGGACATGACTCTCCAGCACATCATTTATCTGATCATCTGTCACAGGATGGAGATCGCTCTCTGCCTGAATCACAGCGCGATTTCGGGAGCGCGTACACGCTTGATACCGACTTTGTCATGCAGGACATGGTCTCTGATCCCTATTTCGATATCTCGTTCCCCTCAGCAATAACGGAGTTCCCGTCCGCTCCCAGTATCATGGATGGCCCCGTCCTAACGGAACCTCCGTGGTACTTTGTTTCGCCTTCTCGTTATGAACCGCCTGATTCTCAGGCAATACTTGCTGCACCACCAACCACGATGTCTAGACCTGCCAGTGGGGTGATGCCATCTGCCTCTACTGAAGGGGATCCTGTCCCTTCACTTCTCCCAACTGACTTCACAGAGCGCCGTCGCGGACGAGATAATACCGCTGTCCAGAAAATGCGCAGATCCTTGAAGGATAAGAGCCTATCCTTTTGTGAGTTCTGCGGTCCGGAGACCACGTTCACGGGTGAAGGCTCGAAGAGGCGTAGGAGAATCATTTGCTGTAGATCTACTCGATACTGACTATCTCTTTACTGTAGGTCATCTCAAGGATAAACACGGAGTTGGGGGAGCATCCAAGCTGACGTGCGATGATTGCGGGAAAGCGTACGCTGATTCAAGCTCGCTTCAGCGGCACCTCAGGGTGAAGCATGGCATTTCCAGCAGTAAAGCATCGACCTCTGCTCGAGGTGACAGTGTTTAGGAAATAATAAAAGAGAAAAACAAGTAAAAAGGGAAATATATCTGTGCTTCGAGTGCTAGTACGTCGTTGATGCAAACAGCCTATCTTTCAAACAGGGCGATAGGTCAAGTTTTTTCAGCGAAATTTCAAACACACACTACTGAACAGAATCGTTGTCGGTGAATGTGTTCGCTCATGAATACTCGGATTCGTAAGAGGTGAATCTCTTCGTGAAAATAGCTTCTCAGTCTGATCATCCATGGCGGGTACGTTTGAAGATACATACCACTCGCATACCACATGTGTACTCAACTTTTGTTTGCTCGGCTGTGGTATGAATGAATTCGTTGAGGCGAGGGGAGACGAAGCGCGGCGGACTACATTTATCATTGGAAGTAATCTGGTGCTTACCGGAGAGGAACAACAGACAAGGGAAGCTGTGCACCCTCATGCGGCTTAGATCCAACAACAGGTATTGCAGCCTCTCCTATCGGTACACACTTGATGTCATCCACGCCGCCTGGCAATGCAAAATGGAAATCCAAAACAAGTTTGGCCAAAATGGCCTGCATCTCCATGACACTATATTCGGGGTGTGAGGTCAGTAGGGTCTTCGTGTATAGACTTGGTTACTAACGCGAAACGCCATCCAATGCAGCCACGGACTCCAGCGCCTCAAATGGGATTCGATTAGCTTGCAGGCTTATCGAGAGGACGTGTAAGTATAACATACCGAAGGACATGCTACACGTCAAGAATCATTATTAGTATGTTTGTTGTTGCACAAGGGCGAGCGCTTACACATTCCCATACAACCCGACCGAAATCCGGTTTTCGTTTGGCGTTACGTTGAGGAATCGTTCGGGATTCCACTGTTCTGCGTCGTCTCCCCAGACTGCAGGGTTGCTGGAGATTTGCGTCAGCTGTCTGGTGGCACAAGACGACGGTGAGACGTACAGGTTGTAATATGCCAATGAAATTTGAACGTATTGTCCCTGTTTCACTGGGATTTCCGAGATTCTGACACCAGCCTTCGTGACCACTGGTTCACTTAGAGGGAGCACATTGTCTTCTATGACTTCACGGTAGATCGCTTGCACTATGGGATGCAGACGAAGAGTTTCCTTGTATGACAGTTAGGTAGAGTACGCTACGGCAAGATTGGCCTAACCTTGATAACGGCGGTAAGAAAGACGAGACTATCGTAATCTTGCGATGTTAGCTCCTTGTTGCCGTTTTGAGCTAGGAATTCAGCAATCTCGGCTCTGACGCGCTTTTGGTGGTCCGGATGCCGGGCGAGCTCGTAGAGAGTCCATGACATGGTCGTCGAAGATGTTTCGTGACCCGTGAGAATAATGGTTCTACAAAAACACTGCCGTTGTATCGCAGAACGAGTTCACCAGGCCGATACCACTTACGCTATCTGGGATAGCACTTCGTCGTCGCTCAACTTGCGCGCCCCGTCTTCTTGTGCATTGGCACGCGCTGTCAACCTTCAGCGTAAAGGAGGATGGCATCTAATGGAAAGGAGGCGTACCAAGGACACTCAAGATGTCCTTCCGTTTCAGCAAGCTGGGATCAGATAGATCACTATCTTGCTCAGCCTTCTTCAACATCTCACTTCCCAGGCGCTTAGCGAACTTTTGGAAATAGCGGAAGCGCACGACCGTCTTGCTTGGGGTAGACATCAATTTCATGAGCCATGAGGGAAGACTTCTCCGCAGCGTGTTCTGCACTAATTCGATGTTTCCGCGTCTTACCGCGTCGTCACTGACAGAGTTCGACACGGAGGTCAGCTCGTTGGGTTTGAGTTTGGTCTAATCAACTCACGAGATATGGTGGAGGATGTACCTCAGCTCGCTTTCTGCGTCCTCAATGGATCCAAAGTCGTAGTTGAAGGCACCTGTACATAATCACATCAGCTAACCGCTACAATGAGGAGCGTCTGACTGACTTATACCGATGATGTCAAGAGAAATCTTTCCCAACCAGAGGCGGACGTTGATTACATCGCCTTCCCGGGGTAGAGTATTGCGCATTTTTTCAGCGAACTAACATGCTTTGAATGAGCATGTCCTTCATGATGATGTCGCCCGGCTCACCCTGTCACCAACACGCTGAAAAAGAGACACAAACGTCTTTAGCTGGACCGGCGAAAATGCGGGGCTCAGAACTTTGCGATGACGCTGGTGAGTTGTACCTGGTACGAAGACGCAACGATTAGATGACGGGCCTATGCTTTGAGATTCCACCCATACCAACGACGCCCGCAACCCCATTTCCGAAGAACTCTTGGACATTGTGGATGATGTCGCGAGCTTTGCTGTAGCGATATCCAGACACGTGGAAGATGTGGTGTATCGCTCTCGCATCAGCGAGGAGGAGCTTGTCTTCCTGGGCATAGTAAATACAAGCGATATAAACGTGGGAAGTACTTGGATGTACTTACACCAAAGCATCCTTTGAGGCGCATTACGGTGCCGTATTCTTTGAACCAGGGGAACTCGTACTGCCCGACTTCTTTTTGGTGAATTATGAGCTCGTCATGCCCTTGACGGAAGTGGCGTCAACAGAGTCGGTCGAAGCGTGGAAGTACGAATTACCGAAAAGCCAAGAAGGAGAGGCAGGCCCTTTGATCGATGCGAGAACGGAGCGACGTTGTCGTAGTATTCTTTGAACGACGACGATGGCACACAAACCGAGTAGAGCATAGAGCGTAGGCGTGTACACGGAGGAACTCATAGCGCAAGTCTTGTCGATTGCGAATGCCTCAAGTGCTTTTATTCTTGCCTTCCGGGATTTCGATCCCGATGTGTCAGTGTCTGCCACATCAGCACTGACTGCGACAATACAATTGGCTCTGAGAAAAAGAACACACAACGCTGATACGGCTCATGTCATGTAGCACGAGGCTGAAGAACTTTTCCAAGAAAGGAAACAGCCTGAGGATTGTCGCCCTATTAACATTGTTACATACCCGCGAGCAGTGAGATATGTAGCGCCTGGGGTTGGCTTGTAGGTCGCTGTTTTGAGTTGTAGAGTGACCTGGTTGCCGCAGACAGGCAGCATATGGTGACACTTGTCCATCGATACACGCGAATACAAGATGGTGGCAATGGAACGCCCTCCCCATTTGTAGAAAAGCAGATGACTATGAACGGCTTTATCGTGGACTTCATATGTTGGATCGCGGGGAGATATCAGACAGATGACGGTGGGTGTTGATGCCAGTACGACGACCGCGGGAATTCCAGCTATGAGCAACTCCAAGATCTTCTTCCCTTCGCCCTCCTGGCAGGCACAATGAAGTAATCAGCACACCGCATCAGGCGTCGCGTTTAGAACAAAACTCGGGGGAAATCTTCGCGGGTAGTAACTTGGCAGAGGGAGCATGGAAGGCGCAAAGGAGAAAGCCTGGGCTTATGGGGTAGGATACCAGCTATGGGAACGCGCCGCAATTCTGGAGATTAAGTGTGAAAGAAATCGAGGTAAAGCTCCAATTGGGATATGCGTTGGATGTCCATTGCGCCTGTAGTGAGCCGGGGCCACTTTGGTGGGGGATAGAGTTTGAGTACTGCAGGATAAAAATAACGCACGCTAGAGGAGGGGAGGAAGTGCGGGATGCCTATAACGTTGACCTCAACAATGCTCTGACCAAACGCACTGAACTGGACCGGCTCCCTCTCAGCGACATTCATAGACTTCGTAGGGAGGGCGCAATTTGGCGCGACTTCCGGCGAGTAATCGAAGGACAACAGTGGCAACGCGTCAATGGGAGATGGCGAAGACAAATCTGGAGCCGTACGCGCGCGAGGAAGATATATTTCGTCCGCTTTATGCTGCTTTATGGTGGCGAAAGAAAAGAGCTGTCTGTCACGTTCACATACCGTGACGATTGTGATCGCCTGTGATCGGAAGGCAAGGCCGCAGCCTGCCGCAGCTGCCAGAACTTAAGGCCGCAGACGGCATTGCTTCTCTTCTTGCCAATGCCATTTGCCAAACGCAATGGCGGTCATCCCATAATCTAATACACCTCCCCTCCCCCCGGAAGTGGCAAATTCCACAGCCCTACATCCACAGGACTACTTCGTGACTCGCTCAAACCTGTGGTTGATGCCTTCTCCGATGATGTCTAAAATATCTCATTGAAGTCCCGTAAAAGTACACGTCCGGCTATCAGTTGATTCTATTCTACTCCATCAGCGCAAGGTGACCAATTCTGAGGAGAAATCAGCGCCTGCATGAGCTCCAAGAAAGACAAAAAGGCATACCTTCAGCGCTCGTAGGATGTATAGCGACAGTGTCATCAAAGTCCTTCTTTGTGGCACCCATTTTCACTGCGACAGCAAAGCCTTGCAAGACCTCATCGCTGCCCACACCGCAGATGTGGACGCCAACGACGCGCTCCTCTTGACCCACACAAACGAGCTTGTAAAATGTGGGTTCCTTGTGCTCTTCGTCGATCATCGAGAAGTACAGACTGCGGAAGGACGATTTGTCTAGGAGGTATGAGAGTGGGTCCAATGAAAAGTAGAGAACGAAAGGTAGAGGAGAAGGACATACAGATCTTGACAGTGTCACCGAACTTCTTGCGAGCTTCCTCCTCCGTAAGACCCACAGTGCCAATGGTCGGGTGCGAGAACACGACGGTTGGGATGTTGCTGTAGTCTAGTTTCTCGGTGGCGAATTGGGGACCACCAAAGAGACGGTTCGACAGCCTGCGTCCGGCGGCGATGGCGACGGGGGTAAGGAGGGCTTTACCCTGGACGTCTCCGATGGCAGTGATACCGGGAACGTTGGTCTGCTGGTATTCGTCCACGACAACGTTGCCCTTGGAGTCAACCTCAACGCCGAGCTTACCAAGGTTGAGTTCTTCGGTCTGAGGTGCGCGTCCAATCGCCCAGATGATGGTGTCGACGACGAATGTCTCGCCGTTGTCTAGCGTGACGGTCTTGTCCTTGCCCTCACCCGCCTCTCCCTCAACCTTGACGATCTTGACGCCCTTGGACAGCACCACGCCAGTCTTCTGCATCCAGCTCTCGACAACATTCACCACATCCGTCTCGAAACCGCGGAGGATCCGGTCACCTCGCAGAACCATTCGTACATCGCTTCCCAAGGTATGCAGGACACCAGCAAGCTCGACTCCGATGTAGCCACCGCCAACGACACAAACGCGTTTAGGCTGGGTCTCAAGCTCGAAGAAGCCGTCCGATGTGATGCCCAGGTTAGCGCCGGGTATCGTTTCCTCGCTTGGGATGATGGGATAGCCACCAGTCGCGATACAGATCTGGGAAGTGTTCAAAGTGTAGGGTTCCGCGCCATCGGCTGGTACGACGTGGACCTCGGTGGGCGAGATGAGCGATGCACGACCGTAGTGATATTCGACGCCCTCTTTGTTGAAGTTGCTGTGGTAGATTCCGTTCAATTTGCGGATGTACGCGTCACGCTGCGGTTTGAAGGTGGCCCAGTCAAACTTGGCGTCGCTTGGGGTGGTGATGTGGTATCCAGCGAGCTGGTTCGAGACTTTGTCGAAAAGATCAGAGGCATGCCACATAATCTATGCGTCGATCGCGTGAGCATCGAGCGCAGGTGGTGTAGGCTGGAAAACACACCTTTTTGGGTACGCATCCTAGAAGATTATGAGCGTTTCAACCAAAAAAAGTGGCAGGACACGTACCAACGTTGACGCAAGTCCCTCCCAAGTGCGGCGTCATTTCGACGACAGCGACTTTTTTGCCATAGCTCGCGGCCCGACGCGATGTTCCACTGCCTCCGCTGCCTCCGCCAATGACGACGTAGTCATAGTGGTCGGCATTGGGCTTGTCGTAGGTGGGAAGGGGAGCCATCTTGGTGATGCTTCTGGTCGCGTTGAATGAAGAGGATATCTGGCAAAACGTCAGGGATTGTCTGCAGGGGATGAGGGTATATGCATCGCACAAGGGAGAGTCGATGTCCAGCGGTGGATCTGGGGGAAGCGAGAGCCAGATTACTGGCTGACAGCGTCAGTCGTAATGGTCTTAAATAAGAGAGCGTCATGCAGATTTCCAATTGATGATTCATAATTCGCGATACGGGTCATGTGATGCGCAATATCTCAATTGATTCTTGGCCGCTTACGCGGTCGCGTTCAATACACTGGTGGACTAGTGAGTGGAGCACGGGTTCGACACTTTCATTTCTAAGGAATGATACGGTGTCAAGTGATTGAGTAGACCGGGGAGGATCGGGGATTAGAGTGGCGCACTGGATTAAACTGTATCCTATATGGACAGGTAACAGCGGTGTGTATGACAGGATTAGGCACTTCAACGGTGGCTTGAAGCCTCATTGAAGGTTCATGAATACGATGGGAAGAAGCTAGGTTGAGGTTCAAAGGAAGAGACTCTGACAGTTTCACAGAGGAGGACCTTTAAACTGAGTGACCGTGGGCCACTGGCACAGACTGGCACTCGCATCTACTTGGTATCGAGATCCTATATCTGTATCGATATCAGATCCGCGCAGGCCGTTGACATTAATAAGAAGCCTAAAAGTTCTCCATCAGATAGGCTCAGATATGGGCGACGACGGTGTCCGTGGGCGCAATGAACAAGACTGGGAGAATTGGAATGCTGTTGTAGTCTGCCGGAGCCTAGAAATCAGAGATGCGGTTGGGGGCAGAGAGAACCTCACCCGCTGTGAACAATGTTGTGCACTGCAGCACTGTTGCGCTCCTGGAGAGATAAATAAATTGTGAAGAGGTGATGCGTCCTAGTCTTGGGCTCACGACGATCGTTTCAGTAGCAGGTAAGTCTATGATTGTAGATTACTCTATAGAGGTTGTGGATGCCTACGCTGAAGGCGCGCGAGCGTACTTCCTCCTATACTTAGCATCCACGCTCTGGAGGTAATAAGCGCCCGGCCATATATTCTCAACCTGACCCTCGGGGGTATAGGAAGCCCTGTTGTGGTTCTTTTCCCTAAGCTGTTAGCAGACCGTCAGCACTTGACCTATAATCAGACAAGAATACGGAAGACCTACAGCCAAGGCATCAACGAATTCCTGGCACGACACCACCTTCATCATCGCCAAGCGGTTGAGAAGGTCCATCTTCTTTCGAATTTCAGAGGTGTCTCCTATGATGCGGAGAGTCCAGAATGAGGACGCGCATCCACCGCCGAAGGCGAACAAACTGACGCGCTTGTTCAGAAGTGTGGTGGGTTCAACAGATGACAAGAGCGACGCGAGGCAACCGTAAAGGGAGCCGGTGTACATGTTTCCAAGTCGCTTCGAGCAAGCCATACCAGGGTCCACCTTTGCCATGAACCCCGCTTTCGCTGCAGCGGTGAAGGTCTTCTCCACGCTCTTCTCAGTCAGCGACGCAGCCTGCGAAAGACCAAGGAACGTCTCGGGGTTGGGGATATTCGCGTACTGGGGCGCGGAGGGGTTAGAGATAAAGTCGTTGAATGCCATGCGCGCATGACCTTTGACTGCCTGCTTGCCGTATGGGCTGTGGAAGAGGGCGTAGTCGACGCTGTCCAGGGAGAAGGAGTATTTGCCGGTCTTGGGCTTTGTTCCGAGGATACGGTCAGTGCGCTGGCGGAAGGCGGTGTAGGCGTTATCTAAGGCGGCATTGTATGTGATAACAGAGATGGGGCCGTCGACTTCGGGGTATTCAGAGGAGAGGTTGGGCTTGTAGAAGTCGTAAGTGTTGGACATGTAGGATCCATGGATGGCTATATGGGACGCGTCAGTAATCAGGATGTGCATCACGAAGTGTTGGGACCAACGTTCGAAGACAATGGGGGCGTTGGGACCGATGAGAAGCGCGACGCAGCCAGCACCTCCCGTGGGACGTGCCGCACCTTTGGCGTACACAGCAATATCACCAGCGACGACGATCGCGTTACGGCCATCCCAGGAGCTAGACTCAATCCAGTTTACAGCGTTGAAGAGTGCTGCAGTGGACCCGTAGCAGGCATTCTTCGAGTCGATACCCTCGATGTCCATGTTGCCAGACTCGACGAAGAGGTCCATGAGGTGAGTCTTGACGGACTTGGACTTGTCTATGATAGTCTCTGTGCCGACATCGAGACGACCAATGGACTTGGGGTCGATGTTATACTTTTCAAGTAGACCGGAGACAGCTGAGGCAAAATCATGAGGTCGTGAACAGTGGACAGGCTTTGTGCGAAGTACTTACCATTCAAGGCGAATGAGTTGATGTCTTCACGGTCATCGGGCCATGCCATGTACTCTTGGCCGAGACCGATGGTGTACTTTCCCTTCGAGACACCATCGAACTCCTCTAGATCCGACTCTGAGATGCACTGATTGCTAGTTGAGTATTGCTAAGACGATCAAAAGGAAGTTGCTGACTCGAAGAGGGAAGTATATATCCATTGCAAGGATACCAACACTCTGGGGGCGGGTAGTAGGGGCAGACATTCCGAGGATGCGGTGGAGGCTTAGAAGAAACAGAGGATAACTTGAAGGATGTCGGCCAATCAAGGCGCGTATATAAAGGAAATCTCGTTCGACACTCGTCGAGACTGAAATTGCGCAAGGTCACAGGGAGTGGTTCGAGTCTGGTTCGATACTGTGATATTGATCGTCCTTATTCAGAGATCAGACGACCAGCTCGAATAGCTTGGAGAGATGCTGAAATCTTGGAAGTTGCAGTACTGAGGATATCCGATGACAGGAATGCGAAATCGGCCTGGACGGCCACGTCCCTCACTGCGAGCAACATCGGATATCCAGAGCCAAATGCGCCATCTAGGGATTTATTGTTAGAATACTTCTGGTCTGATTCGAGGGGGGAGGAGATCGTACCACTGCGGTTGTAGTCTCCCCCAGGCATACTCGATCAGCTCGTACCTCACACGGTTAGTTGACCATGGAGACTAATCAGCGTGAGCTCATTATCAGCATCGTTTCACTCCGTGATTATTGATTGAGGGTCCAAGGATTGCCGGAATGACTGAAGCGAGCTCGACTGAGAGTGATTTCGTCGCGGAGATCAAGGGCAAGGTCGCGTACTATACGTTATTGCCCGCGGGGCCCACCCCCGTAATAATAAGTCCGTTTGGCTGAATACATCCCGACGAAGTTCAAGAGGACGTGAGGTTTCGCGGCGGCTTTTGTGTGTATCTCGAAGCGCTCCTTGTCATGGCGTGGCGTGTCCAGGTCAAAAGATGGCGTGAATCTGACCAACGAGACAATCGTTCTCTCCAGCAGCTCAATGGTCTGCTGTTCGTATGACGGTGTATAAACGCAGTGGTTGTGAGGAAAGAAGAGCGGACTGCCTGATTCGGACATAAAGCCGGCGCTCGCCGCCACGCTCCTACTTTGCTCTTGACCGCCACCCGGACACCGCCACCCCGACAGAAAACACCCTCTTGCAGGCTCATCCACGCGCAGATAATTTCTCGTTGCAAAACCCCTACAATTCATGCTCAATCGAGGTGTCGTTGCAAGTATGGCGGCCAGGTCCGTGGCCCGGGTCTACTGCCATGACGGACGTGTGGCAAAGGTGCATAGATTCTCCCTTCCTCGAGCCATCATTGATGTCCACACTTTCAGAACACAGGATTCATCAATGAATGCCCCTAGTCAACGACATTCGAATCGTCTCATGCATGTCCTGCTTTGATTGTTGGGAGACCGATTTTGGCCTTCTCAGGTTCTTGTATCGATTCAAGCAAGTCATGGACTCACACCGACTTGGACGTAAAAGGCACCGAACACGATATCTCAGCCTAACCGGGGACATGCCTGATTGGAATTCCCATCAGGCTTTCGCGATTCGTCCGGTTTGTGTGGCCAGCGTGATTGCCATGCAAACGCCTGGCACCACTGCCCTATCCTACCCTCTTCTTGACTCAAGACCATGTCTGCGCCACTTGCAATCGCTTCTGGACACCTTCAAGGCCGCTCAGGCGGTCCTTTGCGCGTTGTTCCTCTCTCATCGTGGATGTTTCCTCGTGCGTACTTAATTGTTTGTTGTCGCGTTCTTCTGCTCATAGATCGACCCAGCCGCCGATGAGGAACTAGCTTCGTGGGCGCACCGTACCGTTAGATTCCGCATGCCAACTGGATTAGACGCGTATCGTCTCATCTCCAAAGGCCAACACGCGCCTGGAAGGGTTCATCTATCTGTGCGCCACACCAAGGGTGATGCCATTGAAGCTGTTATCACTGTCAAGTATCGTACTGGACATAGTGACGACGCCGCTCGATGTCAACTCTCGTGCCAGCAGCTAAACAGTACTGGTAGGGAACTGCGGGTCCTAGTGAGTCCATCTTGTGGACCTCCCACATATCACAGTTATTTATGCGATACACAGGTGCCTGATCATCCTCCCAATTGCCTCTACTTTGACATCAAGGTCTTCTTCCCCTTGTGTCTCTCCAGCGTAAAGAGAGTTGAATGTACCACCGCGTCTTTTTCTTACATCCTCGACGAAACTCTGGGGGACGTACTGTTCCAGTGCATTGGCATCAACACTGCGTTGGGCATCGATGTCAAAGTACATCACTTATCACCACCAGTGTTGATAACCTACTGACTTTTCGTCAGGCATTGCACGCTGAAGAAGCGGTGATGGTCACCTCGATGGGTCTCATCCAAGGAAACTTCACAATCGCCCGTTGCCTGGAACTCCTCTCTCGATGTGGATCTATCAACGTAGTCGTCGAGGTCAACAACAATAAGGCTTCCGCCTCAATCACAATGGCCACAGAAATAGGGTAAGTCAACGATTTATCTAGTCTTGCTTCACATTTTTAACGGACCAATCTTGAAGGAACGTGAGGGGCGCTATAACCGTCTGCAGTCCGGCTCATCATCATGTCAACCTCGCCACTGGAGTGAAGTTAGGCAACATTCAGCTAAAGCTCGCAAAGTCGAGTACCACGGATGTGACACTGCTAGCTCAGACACAGTGTGGCGACATAGCAGTTGCCTGGCCTACCAGCTGCGCGGGCATCTACAGCGTACGAACCACTAGTGGGAACCCGGAAGTGGTGTTGCCTTCGGAGGCAGTCACGACTGTGAATCCCCTCTACAAGAACAAGGCAGATCGCCGAGATGGGTGCGTCGGCAACGGAAGGGCCAATATCAAGCTGAATGGGAAGAGAGGAAACGCCCTTTTGACGTTTGATGACGACCATAGACCGTAAGGCGTCTATTTCCCCATTGTCTTGGGAATTTCCGAATCGTCGGTTCCTACCGTTCCTATATCTGTACATTCGTGTCTTCTTGACTTTCATTAATATACATCGCTGTGCATCTACTCCGGGGCCCTCCCACTTCATCTCTCCTTCTCTTCTTCATATTGTGTTCTTGCTACATAAGCGCCGTCAAAGATCTAATTATCTTAGTAGATCGGTCGCCATGATGACTTGGACCCACCGACTTGAGGTTGAACAGCATTCTCACACGTCGACATCTGACACGATCCAGATCTGGATGTCCGAACGTAAATTAGCGCTGTTGACGCGTCGCGGCTATTAAAGATCTAGAGTCACGGCGCGTGCAGGGAACCTGCTTTTCTGCTCCTTTTCCCCTTGTCATCCACCATTAACTCCTACTGTTTTGGAATGTGGCGAATTCTGTTTGGTGCGTTCTACTCCATTATTAGGCAGTCCTGAGAGGTTAACTTGATATTTGCCTCCGGTCGAATCCGCCTCTCTGTGCGCCGCACGGAAGTCGTTGCGGTCATCACAATCCGATATCCGAACACACGCGAGACAATAACTGTGATGAACAACTCCTCGTTCAAGTACGGTTCTGGTTCTGTGAGGCATAGCCAAAGTGGTGTGTCGCTTGTTGTAGGTCACTGTCGCTATAATGGTTATCATTCTGACGCTATTGTACCTTCGCAGACACCACGAGCCAATGGTTCCGCGGTAACACCTTTGAGTTCCTGGTGGACGTTCAGTTTCCAATGTCCATCGTCCTTGAGCTTTATCAATTCGTTCGCAACGCATATGCCAGGCTTTGCGCATATCGCAAAGGATTTTGGAGTGACACTGCAGTTTGCGCGTATTTCGTTGACCTCGATGGGTCAAGGAATTGTGGTGAAGGTGTGTCCCTAGTTTTCAAGGCAGCTCAATGCATTATTCGTAGGGACTGAGAGCGACAACAGCATCTTTGGCAAGCACTGATGCGCCTGTTACAGCCACAGGACTGGTTCATGTTCACGAATCGCTGACCATCAAGACTAGTAACGGCGAAGTGCAGCTGCTCGAGCTTCTACTCGAGCGGGCAGTCAGCCTGGACTCGCTCAAGGAGGTCATAGCGGCCACTAATGGGTATGTAATGATTGACTCAGATAAACGTCGATGAAGATTTTCTTTCCAGCGAAGTGAAGGCCTTCATCCAAGTCGAAGGACCTCCTGCAGAATCGTCTGCCAAGACATCCATTACATTGGAGACATCCGACCGGCCCATTTTATGTCACCTCCAGAAGACCACGGCGCCTGATGTCGATATTAGCGTCTATGCCGGAGAAAGAGCAGTTGTACAACTGGGACTTCCAAAGTATGGTTGCATGCATGCTCTTTCGAATGACTCTTCTTTTCTTTAGATATTTATGTCTGTGTATATCACTATATGAACGGGGCCATGTACGACTACGTCGATTCATGATTCAACTATCTTACTTATTTATCGAACACCTTGAGATGAGGCGCGCTGACTTTGATGATAACGCGTCGCGCTGTTCGTAGCGTGTGCGCAGTTAAGTTCAAGCGATCGACGATCACTCCCACTTCTCTTCTTTTCACCATGACTATGGCATCCAAAATGCGGTGCTGCGTTCTGGCACCGCACTTCTACGCGCCATTTCTGCGCCATTTCTTTGAATAGCTGTCAAGCTAGGACATAACGGCGCTATACCAATGCCGGACCCGAGCCCGGAGCCTGGAACCCCCTTGGTCCAGAATTCACCTCCGGAAAACTTCAGGCGTTGGCAGCACGGCCAGTAGCAGCCGGCGTGCACGAGTCGCGTTTCACTGTCATGCCGCGCTGCCTGATGTGAACAGTTCAAGACCACTACGGACCGCTACGCCGCTACGGACTGTATTGAGGGCGTCTTAGACCGAAATGCACATGTCCGCCGAAACGTGACACGCATCACTGCCTCATCTCCTTTCTTTCCCTCGACGACGATGGACCGTCACTCGAGCGTCGCCACGCGCCTCGAGACGGTCACAGACATTTCCAAACTATCCTCTATCGCCGACGATGTCATCCTGGCCTGTCTGCGCCAACGATTTCTAACGGACAACATCTACACCCTGGTTGGGTCTTCGGGACTCGTTGCCTTCAACCCCCACAAATACATCACTTCCAACTCTGACGCCGTACTGCAGCAGTATGCCGCCGACTACCGTGACACAGATCGAAACAAGGAAAAGCTACCCCCACATATATTCCAGCACGCCAATAACGCCTACTATCATATGAGGAGGACAACGCAGGACGAATGTATAGTGTTCAGGTACGAGTGGATTACCCTTGGATCCCCGACTGCTTACGAATTGAGGGTGCTGCAGTGGTGAAACCTCCAGCGGAAAATCCGAAAATCGACGCTTAGCGATCAAAAGCATCCTGGAGCTCAGCGTGCCCAACCCAGGCAAAAAGGGTGCCAAGCTCAGTTCCCAAATTCCTGCCGCCGAATTCGTTCTAGAATCTCTCGGGAACTCTCGTACTCTCTTCAACGCTAACGCCTCGCGCTTCGGGAAATACACCGAGCTGCAGTTCACCGAGCGTGGGCGGGTATGCGGTGTGAAAACCATCGATTACTACCTCGAGCGGAATCGGGTGTGCAGCGTCCCTTCAGGCGAACGGAACTTCCACATCTTCTACTACCTCGTCGCCGGTGCATCACCAGACGAGCGGGCTCATCTGCATTTGGGTGATAAAACGGCATACCGGTACCTTGGGAACACTTCCAGGCCTGGGAACGGTCCACAGGACAATGACCATGTCCGGTTTGACCAGCTCAAGATGGCGTTGAAGTCCATCGGCTTCTCGAAGCGGCATGTGGCACAAACGTGCCAGCTCCTTGCTGCCATTTTGCATTTGGGCAATCTGGAGTTTGTTGTAGATCGGCATAGGAACGAGGATGCCGCCGTTGTACGAAACGCTGATGGGCTGAGCATCGTTGCTGAATTCCTGGGCGTCCATGCCGCTGATCTGGAGACGGCGCTATCCTACAAGACGAAGCTGGTCAAGAAGGAGCTGTGCACGGTGTTTCTTGATGCTGATGGAGCGTCGGACAACCGAGACGATCTCGCAAAGACGCTGTACTCTCTCCTCTTTGCTTGGGTAAACGAGCACATCAATCAGCGTCTTTGCAAGGATGACTTCTCCACCTTCATTGGTCTCCTCGATCTACCTGGACCTCAAGACATGTCCAGTCGTCCAAACTCCCTTGACCAGTTCTGTGTCAATTTCGCCAACGAACGTCTCCATCACTGGGTCCAACATACCATCTTCGAGAGCAAAGCGGACGAGTATGCCACCGAGGGCGTATCCCAGTTTGTTCCCAAGCTGCCTTACTTCGACAACTCTGAATGTCTGCGCGTGCTGCAAAATCGCCCTGGCGGACTAATCCACATCATGGACGACCAGGCTCGGCGCATGCCCAAGAAGACGGACCACTCGATGGTGGAAGCCTTCCAGAAGCGCTGGGGGAATCACACCTCGTTCAAGTCTGGCTCCATGGATCGTGGCGGATTCCCGACGTTCGTTGTCAGCCATTATCATGGGTCGGTCACCTACTCCGCGGAGGGCTTCCTTGAACGTAATCTAGACGCGCTGAATCCCGACTTTGTTTCGCTACTCAGAGGTGCGGCCGATAAGTTGGAGGGGACCGGGTCGGAGAATCCTTTTGTGAAGGGTCTATTTTCGGCGAAGGCGATCGCCACACAGGCTCACCCTCGGCACGAGGAGACTATCGTTGCTGCGCAGCAGGGGGTCAAGCCAATGCGTGCTCCCTCCATGCGGAGGAGAAGTAACATCCGGAAGTCGGTGAGGGATAGCCGCATCGATGTAGAGGAGACGGTGAAAGAAGAAGATGACGCTACTTCGGGGAGTACTTGTGTCGCTGGAGAGTTCAAATCGGCCCTCGACACGTTGTTTGAGACGCTCGACGAGACGCAGGTGTGGTATGTCTTCTGCATCAACCCCAACGACTCCCAGCTGCCGAATCAGCTCGAAGGGCGAAGCGTGAGAGGGCAGTTGCGCAGCTTGGGAATCCCGGAAATTGCGAAGCAGGTTGTGAACACGTTCGAGGTTGGCATGTCGCCGTCAGAGTTCTGTGAACGATATGCTGTGTGTCTCGACGATGCTAGCGTGGAGGAGTCGGGGGATTCCAAGGATCGCGTGGAAAGCGCCGCGATGGCTTTCGGCCTTGGAGAATCCGACGCCGTCCTAGGTCAAAATAAGGTTAGTCTGAGTTTCTCGTCAGAAGGCTTTTTGACCGATGGTTTATAGGTTTACCTTTCTCAATGGGCTTTCCATCTTTTTGAGGATTTCCTCCGTGTCCGAGACGTCGATGAACAAAAGCGTAATCGCACGCGCGAAGCCGATTTGCAAGCCGGCTTGAACGATGGCGACCCATATGGTCCTTATGCGTCTACACCCCCACAGGAGGAGCATGAACAGCTCTGGACTCAAGGAGACGCGTCAAACGCTGCTCTTCCTTTAGTGGCCAATGCAGCTCCTGGACCCTTCAGACGCGCTGACTTGTACAACGACGAGTTCGAGAATCGATCCCTTCGCAGCGACGATGTGAGCCAGCGCGACGATGGACTGTCAGAGTATGGCTCCGAATCGTATGCGCCGTCGCGCAATATGTTCCAAGCCACGGATAAGAAGATTCTGGCAGATAAGGAGGTGCTGCCAGGGGAGGTTCAGGAGGGAGAGACTACAGAGATAATTAAAGAGTCTTCTGCGCGTCGTCGCTGGGTCGCCCTTTGCTGGTTGTTGACCTTCTGGGTGCCGTCCTTCTTATTGAAGTACGTTGGTCGGATGAAGCGCCTGGACGTCCGCCAGGCCTGGCGGGAGAAGCTTGCCCTCAACATGCTCATCTGGCTCGTTTGCGCCAGCACCGTCTTCGTCATCATTTTCCTCGGCAACTTGATCTGCCCCACTCAGCATGTGTATAGCGAGGGTGAACTCGAGCAGTACAACTCCAAGTCGGACCTAGTATACACCTCTATCCGTGGCGAGGTATTCGACCTCGGTGTCCTCACAGCTCAGCATTTGCGCGCCGTCAGTGTCGTGCCGAAGACGATGATTCTCAAGTATGGCGGGACTTCATCGGATAATATCTTCCCGGTTCAGGTGCGTCCTACTCTCGCTTGCGTTTCCCACTTTGACGTTTCGTCTTCACGCAGGTCAGCGCCGTCTGTAACGGCATCGATGGGACTGTGAGCCCCTACGTTACGTTGGATTCCGCCAATAACACCGACACAAATGCGGTTTACCATGACTTCCGTGTCTTCACCAATGATTCACGCCCTGACTGGTATTGGGAGAGCATGGTTCAAATGCGCTGGACTGCTCGTGTTGGGTTCATGGGATACACCCCAGGCGAAATCAAAAACAAAGCGACAACTGGCAGCGCAATCGGCGTTTACAAGGGCCTGGTGTACGACCTTACCACGTACTTCAAATTCCCCCCAGCGGTCCGAAGTCCTCAGGGTACCCAAGCTCCGGGAGACACAAATCCGCAATTCATGAGCCCGGCTGTCCTCGATGTGTTCAAGTTTGCGGCAGGTGGCGATGTCACAAAGGAATTGGACAACCTAAACCTCGACCCCGACGTATTGCAGCGCCAAAAGGTCTGCCTGCGGAATCTGTTCCTCATCGGAAAGGTGGACAATCGACAGTCCGCCCAGTGTCAGTTCTCGAAATACCTCTTGTTGGGCATCTCCATCGTGATGGTCTCGATTATCGGCTTCAAGTTCTTGGCGGCGCTCAACTTCAGTGCTTTGCGTGCGCCGGAGGATCACGACAAGTTCGTCATTTGCCAGATCCCTTGTTACACCGAGGGCGAGTCCTCCCTTCGCTCAACTATCGACTCGTTGGCTCGCCTCAACTACGATGACAAGAGGAAGCTTCTCCTTGTCATTTGCGATGGCATGATTGTTGGATCTGGCAACGATCGTCCAACGCCTCGCATCGTACTTGATATCTTAGGATCCGATCCCAATTTGGACCCAGAGCCTCTGAGCTTCCTTTCGCTTGGAGAAGGCGCCAAGCAGCACAACATGGGCAAGGTCTATTCAGGCCTTTACGAATGTGCAGGCCATGTTGTGCCCTACCTCGTCGTCGTCAAAGTCGGAAAACCTACTGAGCGCCAGCGTCCTGGTAATAGAGGAAAGCGTGATTCCCAGATGGTCGTGATGCACTTCTTGAACAAGGTATGCATATCAATGGTGTCGGTCATGTCTTTGCTGACCCAGTTCGACAGGTTCACTTCAACTCGCCGATGAATCCCATGGAACTCGAGATGTACCACCAAATCAAGAACGTTATTGGTGTCAATCCATCGTTCTACGAATACCTGTTCACCATCGACGCCGACACCCTTGTAGATCCATATTCAGTCAACAGGCTTATATCCTCGTATGTTGTGTCTGTCAGCGACGATTTCCGCGGTCCCTTGACTTGCCTTTTTCTAGGATGATACGCGACAAGAAGCTACTTGGCGTCTGCGGGGAAACCTCCCTCGCCAATGCCAAACACTCGATTATCACGATGATGCAGGTCTACGAGTACTTCATCTCACATCATATGGCCAAGGCGTTCGAGAGTTTGTTTGGCTCCGTGACCTGTCTGCCAGGTTGCTTCACCCTCTTCCGACTACGCACCTCGGACACTCAGAAACCACTTTTGATCTCGCACCAGATCATCAAGGATTACTCGGAGAATCGCGTCGACACTCTGCATATGAAGAACCTCTTGCATCTCGGTGAAGATCGATACCTTACCACGCTTCTGCTCAAGCACTTCCCGCTTTTCAAGACGCAGTTCGTGCGTGATGCGCGAGCTTACACTGTCGCGCCCGACGACTGGAAGGTCCTGCTATCGCAGCGTCGACGCTGGATCAACTCCACTGTGCACAATCTGGGAGAACTCGTGTTCTTGGACCAGTTATGCGGCTTCTGCTGTTTCTCGATGCGTTTCGTGGTCATGATTGATCTCGTTTCGACGATAACCCAGCCTATCATGTTGGTTTATGTACGTTCTTCACTTCAACAGCCCGGTCTCGCCTAATTCTCGCACAGATTGTCTATCTCATATACCTCATCGTCGGGCAGGACAAAGGATTCCCTATGACCTCTATCATCATGTTGGCCGCCATCTACGGCCTTCAAGCCTTGGTCTTTATATTCCGGCAAAAGTGGGACATGATTGGGTGGATGCTCTTCTATTTCATGGCTTTCCCCATCTTCACGTTCTTGTTGCCGATTTATTCCTTCTGGAAGATGGACGATTTCTCGTGGGGTGCTACGCGTTTGGTCATGGGTGAGGCTGGAAAGAAGATGATCGTTCACGTAGGTTTTGGTCCTCTCGATTGCAGGGCATTGCTCATCGTTTTGCAGGATGAGGGTAAATTCGATCCTCGGTCTATACCGCTCAAGTCTTGGAATGATTATGTATGGCCGTTTCTTATCGTGTCGCTGGGTAGCTTTCTAATCGGCCTTCGTAGGAAAACGAACTGTGGGATCAGGAGTCGAATCATAGCATTGGCTCTTGGGTTCCGCCGTCGAAGATGAAGGAGAACAACGCATATGCCGAGTCTTATACGGCGTCATTGTACGGTCGGGAGACCTATTACGATCCCGGTGCGCGGATACACGGTGGATCGCCAGTCCCATCCAAGCAGATGTATTCCAACTACGGCTCTGGTCGCAATACGCCAATGGGCTACCAGGCGCCGTACACGGATTATCAAGCCCTGCCCAGCGATGGCGACCTGGAGCAAGAGCTGCGAGCTGTCTTGCGCACTGCGGATCTGAACAGTGTGACGAAGAAGGATCTGAGGAGGCATCTAGAGGAGAAGTTTAATGTTGACTTGACGGAGAAGAAGAGCACTATCAATGCAATTGTGGATAGGTTGCTTTCTGATAATTTTTGATTGGGACTTTCTAGTACAAACTGTTATACTTAATGATGGACTACGCTATGGACTTGGTACTTACTACGCTTTCTGTATTGCATAGCTACTGCTCACGATGGGACACTCGACGCTACATGATATGATATGATATGTATGTACGTTGTTAGAAGAATTGTTTGTATGATCTTCACGGGTGTGGCGCAAGTTGTAGGTCCTTGTCTGAAAGCAAATCTCATTCGCGGATCATCGTGGGGCGCTGGCAGCGCTGCTTTGTGTCGTTTTGATGGCCGAATTGCGCCACCATCAACAATGGATAGCTCGGATCTGTCAAACGCACGGCCACCAGCACAAAAGCAGTAATAGAGATCAAGGACTTGCAGGAACGGAGAGTTCATTGGCTGACTCGGTGATTGCTATCATGCTTGTGGAGGTCTGGAGGCATGGCTGTTGACAGCCTGATGACAGCCGACTACGGCATTCTGATGCGTATCAAATACCATCGCGGCTGCCCATATGTGGCGCCGGCCGACCGAAGATCCTGCAGCTTTGACCTCTGAAAGTGTAGAATTTCCCGTTTTTTATTGTGTTCAGTATTTGAGGCTACTGTATGAGTTGGATATGGATTTATAGACATCGCTTTGATTCACTTGTGAAGCCGTGTAGAGTAGACTGTCAGAATCGGAGGCGCGGAATCGCGGCCGGACCCGGGAAGCCATGCAGCTGAGACCCAACTTGCCCTCTCCCCTCTCCCACCTTCACGATTCCCCCGTATTTGACGCTCGGTCTCTGCTCCATCATCTCTTCCAAGGCCATGCATCCCGTATTAGACGTTATCGTCGCGAACATCGAACTACACCCGCCGCCCGCCCGCCTTTGCTTACAACAGCGTCACTGCGGATAGTCGAGACAGCACGGACAGCACCCACCCACGGGCCACGAAATACGGCATCCCAATGGGCTGCTGGGCATCCTTTGGTTGTCTGGAGCAGCAAACAGTCGACATCGCGGTTGTCACCGTCGCGCAATACACCAACATCACTCGAGAAGCGCCAGGTCCATAAATACGGCGACAGCACGATATCTACCCAGCTGTCGCAATCGTTCCATATATCCCCTCATTTCCCTGGGCGAAGCTATGTCGCGGAGAGCGTACGGGCCATCGGCTGCCTCGCTTGTCGTGGTCGGCCAATTCGGCCAAAGCGTGGCACGCAATGATTCCCCAGCATTGTCACCGGTGGACCAGGAGCATGTAGCGATGAACTGTAGAAGAACTGCTTCCTTGAGGTACGTAGGATTCTCCGATTTTCTCTTCCTCGTCGTTGACCAAGACTATGTTCAATCAGACAGGCGGCATCAATCACTGCAAGTGAAGACAAAGACGCACAACATCCTCCTAGGGCTTTCGTGTCAGCTCCTCATCATTGCAGAATGGTGGCTGACCGACGCTGTTTGCTTCCCGATTGCAAGTCTACACCCGTGCCCAGAGGACAAACTCGAACCTGAGCTCAGTTTGCTTATAGGTCGAGGATGAGGAGGCCGCCTACAGAGAGATTTTTGAAGCGGATCGGGCGCAAGGAGTGCGCCAGCAGCGCTCTGCCTCGATGTAATCTCTCCATGGAGGCCGCCGTCGTGCATGATCTCCCCCCTTCTCTCCTGTGGATCGTTTCCCATTCTCTCTGTCTCGTCGGACTTTTCGTCGTCCATCCTTCGACAGTCTTGTTACGTGTGGTCATCCCGTTGGCGAGGAACATTGCCTCCGGGTGTGGTGTCCTGTTCAAGACATGTACGCACCGGCGTTCATCGGCTTCAGTGGCAACTAGAGGCACTCCTAGAGGAGGTCATCCGACAGGCGGACTGCTGTTGCCGGAAAGAGAGGCGGCTTGTCAAGTCCTGCTGCTTTGGTTGGGGGAACGTACTCTCTCTGGATTGGATTCATGCTTGGTCTAAAATATGATGGGTTAGTCTCTTGTTCCCAATCCCGCGTACATCAAAAGATTGAAAGTTCAACAGAGCACAGACAAATTGGGAACAAGGGGATTTGTGAAGCTCACTGGCGACTGGCTATCCAATCAAGTTGTTCGGTGTTGGACATCTTGCATTCTCCTACTTGTGTGAGTTGCTGTAGAATCGCCACACGAGCTACCAGCGATTTCGGTAAGGTTCACCGTCAATTACTGCAAGCTGACGTGTGCTAACTCTGAGCGCTTCATTTATTAGGCTCTCTGTCCACCTCGAGGATACGCCACCGCAGGGGTCATCGAGAGCAGAAGAGAGCTGGTTTTGATGGAATTGATGGCTGGCAACCCATTCATTGTCTCCTTGGTCCGAACACACGTGGATGTGACTGGACTGTGACGCAGTCAGTGCTCTGTTCTGACTGCAAAATGCTCTCATAGACCGCCATACACGCTCTTGCAAGGCTCGCTTTTCGTCGACGACAATGGTGTTCTCTATTTCTGATACTTTTCGATTGGGCTGGTATGGTGTTTTCCTTGCTGTTCTCTACAGGAGCATACTGACATCTTTTGCTCAGCGCAATTACTGTCCCAACATTCTAAGTGCTTTGCTTGAATTCGAGGACGACATACAGTGAGACCCACCTCGTGGTCTCGACGAGATCCTCAGGTTCAGAGGGTTACAGTCTCGAAGAAGACGACCGACTCTTTCCCAATGTTTGGTTGCACGGACTCCTCGACTCCTCATTTATCTCTTTTTCGAGGAGGAAAATCTGCTGCGCGCGACGGGATTCAGAGTGTAATAGGTCAGCAGCTGGATGATCAAGCGTAAAGCGACCTCGTCCTACATCGGACGCCTTATGACTTGGAATCGCCGTATCCTCATCCACTGCAGTCAGGACGTATGGGCTGCTGTCTTCATCGAACTCCAAGTGCCGGTGGTGAACGGTTTTGACAAACTGCGAGGTCGAGATCCCTTGCGTTCTACATCTCCACGCCTCTTGCAGGAGTATCCCTTCCCGATTTTCATCCGCTATTGCTACTGCCGGGCGAGAGGCCACCTTGTCTCGACCTTGCCGTCGTTGTATGGGGCGACAATCGTGACTGGGCAGGGGAGTTTCAGCTGCGCAAGGAGCGCCATATCAGTTATTCGTTCGGCGCTTTTGTGGGGATCTTCTGCCTCTTTAGCCTCTTCAGAGCATCTCGCAGGCTCGTTTCCTGTACATTGGATAGTGTGGGGTGACACTTGTGGTCGCTGAAGGGAGCTCCAACTATGCACGGATCGCCATATCGGTCATTCGTTCGGCGCCTTGTTGGGGATCTTCATACCTCTTCGGCCTCCTCAGAGCGTCTTACAGGCTCGTTTCTTGTGCGTTACATAGTGCCGGAGGTGGGGGGTACGAGAGATGCTGCATTCGAGATGTTGAGTGGCGACTCCCAAGTGGCGACTTCCAAGAGGGCCCTTGTGTCATTTTCGGGAACCCCACCCCTCTCTTACTGGATGCTGGCGATTGAACGGACGCCCAGCAATCCGGACGTGGCAACGACAAAGCGTCGACCTCATTGGAACAATGAACAAGGCACGGGAACATGATGTGAGTTGCTATCTTTCGGACATGGGTTGTGCGTAGAGAAGAAGGGCGCTGATTGTTGCTATCTACAGGTGCGCGGAGTCTAGAGTCTAGTGATACAGAGAGAAGATATAAAGAAGAACAAAAAAAAAGATGGGGAGGGAATCGTCTTCCGTCCTACAACCCATCACGGCCTCTCCTCCTCCTCCGGCTTCTCAGCCCCTGTAGCAGTATAGGCACGCTGCTATGATAGGTCAGTTCCATTGCCTCGGCGGTGA
This sequence comes from Strobilurus orientalis, assembly GCA_019915145.1. Classification (NCBI taxonomy): domain Eukaryota; kingdom Fungi; phylum Basidiomycota; class Agaricomycetes; order Agaricales; family Physalacriaceae; genus Strobilurus; species Strobilurus orientalis. The sequence goes on along the minus strand of JAHLML010000001.1, from coordinate 941,729 downwards.
AGTGAGCTTTACTTACGGTGCCCGTGGTCTGTACAGAAACTATTGGCCGCCCCGTCATGTGCTTGATGCCCGCGGGATGCAGGATCTATTCCACCACTGGTGGGAGCCCCGGAGCTTGGATAGTATTGCTGAGCGAAGCCCATTTGGTTGACTCCTTGAGGAGTTTCTGAGGTCAAGTTAGATGGAATGTCGAGGGTCAACTCTACAGCATGGGATGCTCACGGTGGTTCGCTAGGTGCGGCTCAGGCGACGAGAAGACGCCAGGATTAAGGTTTTGCGGGTACGCCGAAGCGTCTTGGGGAGAGTTAGTGGGGGCTTTGGAGCGACGAAACAGCAGGGACAACGCACACAAAATGGTCGAAATGGAGGGGTTGGAGGGGTTGGTGTGGCTCGACATAGTCTTTGCAAGGCGGTCAGCGGTCGAAACCATCTACATTCGGCGGCGAAACTCACTTGGATGATTGGATTGTTCAAAGGTTTTGACGAGAGCTATTCGACTGCATGAGCCACGACTCGGACGGGGACCGGACACGACGACATGGGCCGGACACGACGATAATGCTTACCTTCCACGGTTCGGTCTTGTTGGGTCTTGTCAAATTGAAGCTACGTGCGCTGGGGATGGTGTAGCAGGTGGATTGACCCCGAGGAGTCGATGACTGGTGGTGGCGGGTGGTGGGTGATTGCAGAGCAGGATAAGCAGCGTCAGCAGAGGGATCACCGCCTTTTCAGTTCGGAGTCGCCGAAGGTGTCGTCGCATTGATCTTCGCGCTCAAACCCACCACAAAATCGCCAAAAACACGGAAAAATCATGGCGCGGACGTCCACTCTAGCAGGATTTATGTTGATTTTTTGAAAATATATCATTCACTTCTTGCCCGTACAAAAATGTTCTCATCTATAATATTGTCGCTCTCGTTCGACTCTCAAATTCAACTTGATTTGCTCCAGCTAGTTATATAGTCCTCAGGAAGCTTTGAAATCATTGCGGAATACCATCCGAAGACGACTGGTCGCAAAATGAACTCTCGAAAAATATTTCTCTGTTAAATCACGGATCTTGACCCGCAAAGTCCGTCGGAGGTTCAAAGTGCGAAGCGCCTCCCTGAGAGAGAGCTTTTGAGGGCTTGGAGAAACTGTATCCTCTGGTGTCCTTCCAAAACCTTCCTGTATGTACACTAGTATCATGTTCTCTGAGTTTTGACACAAATCGCGTGCGCACGCGCCAAGAAAGAGACTGATTGGCATGTATCTATCATATAACGCGTACAGGCTCTTGAACCGGAGGAGCCAGCTCCTCCCTTGAGAGCTGGTACGCGACGCAAATATTGTACGTGGCTTTGATGCGCTAAGCTAATCTGATCACTTGATCGTCACACCGGCTTCCGGGGACGACCATATCTGTACACCCTCCGCCCCGCTAATCCCGCTAATCAGGGCCTATCTATTGGATTAAGTCATCATATAACATCTAGTAAAGCTCTCATAGATCTAATCTAACGACTTTCTACCACCGAAACCGCTCTATATCGCCTCTGTGGCGCACAATATGCGAAAATGTGGCTAAACCCGTTTTCCTCTGCTCTGAGCTCGATTCTTCGACCAACATTAGGGAGGCAGCAGCCGTAGATATGTTTCCTGGGTAGGAGGCATAGTGGTACAGCTCTAGTGTGCTGATGGTTATCGGCGACACATTTTGTGACCAACCCTCCTCCGCCTCGTGTTCGCCTTTCATCCTTCATGGCTGCCATCCTGACGCCGACGAGGTGTGATAGACGACGCTTCGCCTCCATTCAAGAGCCCCATGTGTTCCCAGTTTGACCAAGAGCCGATAGTATCACTGTGGCGGCGGTTCGTCGATTTCTGCTCTTGTTGGCCTGAGCCTGCTTCTTAGTAGCTTCGGGGTAGGGCACTGGTCAAGATAGAGCAACGCTGTAGTCTGCTGTCCTCTCTACGTGGCGTCAGCTTGCTGCAGCCTAGCTGTCCCGGCTGTCGAAAAGTCCCGGAATGACTCAACAGCTTTCGGATCCCATAAAAGGTCACACACCTGATTCCGAGTCCCCAGAAAGGCGTCTACCTCCCCATAGCGTGTTTCTGCTTGCCGGTCCTCCTTGTGCTCCTCCAACAAGCCACTTTCCCCACTGTGTGGATGGCCTCAAAGCATCCCCACGAATGACTCCACCACATCGAAAGGAATTGAGGCGGCCTCCATTATTACCCGCCAACCGCTTCATATAGAGACGGTGAGACAAGGTCATCACCAGGCCACAAAGGACGATCCCCGATGTTTTTGTTCCTCAGTCCTGAGGATCAGCGCTTCATCCTTGTTTGCATTTTCGACAATCAAACATAAGAGAGTTTATTGAAGACTGCTTACAGATCTTCTTCTGGGTTCAAGAATACCGAAAGCCTAGGTAGTGATTATGTGTTTTCGTGGCTTGATGATAGCGCATGATTCGTTACAGATTACGCGGCGATTTCCCCGGACTGCCCTCTCCCTCTGACGCGACCTTATGCACACCACCAGCCACTCGCATCGCGAGCAGTGTAGCAGCATACCCCGGAGAGACCATAAAGCCGTTCGCACTGTCAATGGTACAGTATCGGCAAAATGCACCTCGAACCATAGAGACACTGCGTACCTTGGGATTCATATAACATTTCGTCGCCACTTGGATTCGGACGCCCCAGTCAACGAGATGGGATCTACGACCCATGTCAGACACCTCCTCTCCGCCGTCCGTTCCAGCACCTGCCAGAGCCGCCACACATTCCGCGAGCCAGGCTTCCTTTACTTCTCGGCATCAAAGTTATGTGTGTCCAACCCCTCAAGTCCGCGACCCACAAGGATAAAAATGTATGGGTCTCCCAAAGCCTGGAATGTGAGCTGATTCAGCTCAACCCCGTAGCTTCTCGATGAGGCCGAGGACTGATGATACCCTGGGATGTCGCCTGTTCAAGTAATGTGCGAAACAGTGTCGACTCGAACTGGTCTTTCTACGCCCCGGTCGTCTCCCAACCATGGGGTGTAACGCGCGAAGACAAAAGAAAGCTCGAGGCGCATCGACCGGTGGTAACTTGTAATGTGGTAAGACCCGTCCCAGTAAAAGTGCCGATAGTAGAACATGCACAACGGCATTATTCGCTGTCCGATGCGCACGACGATGAAGGCGTGGGGGCGGCATGTGGATCGTCTACCTCGAGGAGGATGGAAATTATGGAGACCAATGCGACCGCCAGATGCATCACAGCGATGAAGGATAGATCCAGCTTCTGAGTGGAAAATCGGGACTTGGAGGTGCTACTCGGTGATGTCGGGAACAGGCAAGGATGGGTCTCCCAGAGTATAGAGACGTCGTGCCTCGACGGGCTGGAATTGGCGAAACAGTAACATACTCTGGCGGCAATTAGATGGGAATGTAAGCTGCGGGACATTGCTCACCGATATGGTGAAAAATCCGCTTGTATCCTTCGGAGACCTCGCACAGTTACAGCCCTACGCCTTGGACTTTTGTATGATCGCGATGGTGTGCTGGGACCATTGGCGGTGGCCGGTGGGTCGCTATGGTTTCTGTCCACGGTATAAATGATACGATACCCGTACTGACGAGATGGCTCGAGAGGCGGTCCTTGGCATAGTCAACGGGTCTCAACAATTTGCTTTTCTGTGTTCATTTTCGGCCAAGCTGACGCGATCCGCAAAGGACACGAGGATACGAGGTGCATATTCCCTCCCAATTTGAATGCTGGAGCAGCAGCGTATAGAGCTGCGGGGCACGGATGGAGCCGTTTCAGGTGAGAGCGCCAGCGTATACGATGTTGGGTGGAAGAGAGGGATGCCGGCAAGTGCCGTCGAGTGCCCAAACAGGTATTGACATGATCATGTGTTTCTTACAGGTTGAACTGCAACTATAATCTTCGTGTTGCTTTCTCAAAAAGTAACACTACTTTCTTTCGATTGTACTCGGTTTACTTTGTCCCTGGATCTCATCTCCCTGTTAGCCACCTATATCCTTTGTGCGCGTTACTCCGACATCTCCCACAAGAGCACCCCCATACACCAAAAATGGCCGCCCAGAACAGACCTGCCAGCGTACACACAGACGATTCGATGGTCAAGATTCAACAAAGATTGGCCCGTGAAACAGCTGGCCACTACATTGGACCGATGCCCGTCCAACAGTTCTTCGACGACTTCATGCCATGGAATCCCTCGACGCCCCAGGACTATCGCAATAAGAAGCCGCTCGCCGCTCGCAAAGCGAGCTTGAAGGCCATGGCAAGTCTCCCTGAGCCCCAGATGTGCAGGAAATTTGTATGTTTCGATGCGCCACACTAGAGTGTTGACTGAAAGTATGGCAGATCGAAGCCTTTTCAGGATGGCCGTTTGAGTCCAGCACGCGCCGAGAATATATAAAGTGTCCTCTCAACTTCCAGGATACACACAGCTACCGCGACAGCACTTGTCGCTCGCTCGGGCTCGACATCACTGTATATGGCGACACGCGCATTCTCCGTAAAGTTCCTCGGCCCATGGACTTTTACAACGTGGAAAGCTTCATTGACCTGAAGGCTTCGGAGGACATGGATGCTTTTGTCGATGGTCCCAGCGCCCAGTCTTGTCCCGCTGACACCGAGTCTTTCGACGAGGTTTCTGATCCAGGCGACGGCGAGCCTGGTGTGGTCGACGACGAGAACGATATTGACTCTCTTACGAACGCTGTTCGATTGGATGTTGCTGACGATGATGAAGAGCAGCACAACACAAAGGTCGAGGACGTGGACGACAACACAGGACGACTACTTTCCCTCATCAAAAAGCCCATCTCTCTATCTAGCTTCCCTTTCGAAAATGCCACACGCCATGGGACCATGACTCGCGGCCAACTTGCGTCGTACACCGCTGTCATCATGGCCGTCCAGTATCGTTCACATCTCTTCGAGGTCCTCATATGTGGTCCATATGCTCGATTGATGCGTTGGGACCGCTCGGCTGTGATTATCAGCGAGAGGTTCAACTACACCGAGACCACCCTCATCTTCCAGTATTTCCTGCGATTTGCACAGCTCTCGGATGCTCAGCGTGGTCTCGACCCATTGATCAATGTACCCTCCAAGGAGGAGGGTCATCTTGCCCGAGCAGCCTTCCAGAGTTACGCGTCAGAACTGTGGCAAGGAAAGGCGGCTGCTATCTACGAGCGGCAGCTCGATGTCAAGGCTCTTGCCCTTCTGAAGATGACTTTCGATGGGACCGACTACATCGTTCCCGCTCCTACCGTTCACGACGCATGTTTCTCCCTTTTCAGCCGTTCCACGCGGCGGGGTCTCATCTTCCGCTTCCGGGATGGTTCTCGAGAAGGCAAGGTAGAGGGAGAAACAAAGGAAAAGGGTGACGTCCTATACCTGAAAGATTACTGGCGGGACGACTCTCCTATCACTGTTAAGGAATCCGAAATCTACAAACTGCTAGAACAGCACAACATTCCCAATGTAGCTCACATGGCAGCGGGGGGTGATGTCGACGACAGGGAGACTATCGGTCATCGCTACGTGGACATGGACTGGGTTCACGCCGACACGGAGTTGGCTATACGTCGCCTCACTTGGCATCGCCTCATCCTCGAGACTGTCGGTCGCGATCTTCTCACATTCTACACTGCGCGGGATCTAGTTCGATGTGTGGCCGATGCGATGCTTGGTACGCAGTTTGTTTTGGCATTTTATGAGTTTGCTCATGCTCTTCGTAGCCCATCAGATGGCGTATGAGAAAGCTGGCATCCTGCATCGTGACATTAGCGCTGGCAACATCCTTATGACAGTCAATCGAGGTCGCAACCTTCCGATCTCTGGATTCCTTATTGATTGGGATCATGCTGTTCTCCTGTCGCTGGCTGAACAGCATAAAGACCAATGCCGTATATCCCGAGCTGTAAGCATCTATTCACCTTACTTGGACCTTATTGACGCAGTACAATCCAGGGAACGTGGCGGTTCCTGTCAGCCAACCTCAGCGAGAATCCAGAGGCTACACACTCCATACTGGACGACCGAGAATCGGTACTTCACGTCCTCACCTATGCGAGTCTCCGTTACCTCGAACACAATGTCTCTCCCCAAGGACTCATCGGTTTGTTGAGAATGTTTGACAGCTACATTTCTGGGCCAGGCGGGCGCGACATCGGCACTTCCGAGAAGCGGATGCGCATTCAGACTGCGGCGATCTCGAAAGTGAAATTCACAAAGGCTGAGGCGCTGACAACATTGCTAGTCGACTTAACCCGCGTGTTCGCTGTTCGATATCCCACGGACAACGACGTCAACGCTGGCCTCGCGCTCCCCGAAGAGCTGCGCAATACGTTGAGGGAGATCGAAAGGCAATCCATTGCCCGTCACACGAACCAGCTGCATGATTCGCGGTGGTTGTACCAGACCTTGATGGAGTGTGCGGACAGTCTGCCGGTGCGTGGTCCGGGCGAGCTGGATTGGCACGACAACGCCTACAGGAACTTCAAAACCGGCAACAAACGCAAAGAGGAGGGGCAAGCGTCTGCTGATAGCACACAGATCTTCAAGAAGTGGAAGGCTTGGGATGGCAATGCTACTTCACCGGTGACGGATGACATGAAGAAGTCGAATAGATAGATACTTACACTGATCAAGGCGTTTGCTCTTGCTATCATAGGTAATGTAGTTGATGGAACAATCACTGAAGCACAAAAGAACGATGAAGATGTTTATATAATACGAGATAAGTCATGGGTATAAACTACGGCCACTTGCTAGGGACTGAGAAAGCACCTGCGTTCGCCAGGACAAAAAAATACAATGGATAGACATATTACGAGCTCAATTTGCGTAACAAAGGACAAGAGAAGAGATCAAAGTGTAGACGCAGTAACAAATCCGGGTTAAGATTTCTTCTTTGGCGGTTCTGAATACAAGTCATCAGATGGTGCAAGATAGCGTGAAAGCACCGACTGACTAGCTATAGCTGCTGGTTGGTTCCACCAGTATAGGCGCCCTTGCTTCGTGGCTGTTATTATGTGACCGCTTCCGTCTTTGAGGCCGTCGAATCCCTAGAAGACGCGCGGTGAGCTGTTTCCAAAAAACGGCCATCGTTGCTTACGGCTACGGCAGTAATGACATCGCCTATGTTGATGACATGAACGGTCTATTCGGAATACTAGAGCAATATACTCACCATCTTCGTGTGCTAATCCATATACGAGGGTACCCTGCTCTGTATCCCACACAAGCACACATCCTTCCACGCTACCGTACAGTACTCCTTGTCCAGACGCGACGAATCTCGTTCCGAACCCGCCAGAGGGCCGCGCTTTGGTACCTTCGTTGCTATACTCTGCCTCGATGCGACCATAGTAGTCAAAGATGTTGACGAGTTTGCATATACCGCCATGCTGAGAGACTAGGACATGAGTACCCTTCGTGTTCATATCGACGTCGAGGCTGTGAAGAGTCAATGTTGAGATTTGTGGAGGGGAAGATCAGAGTCACATCACGGCCTTTACATTGGACACGGCGCGGAGGGTACCATTCGGGACCTCACAGTGCCATCTAGACAAAATTCGGCTGAGTCCATCGTTTTCTTTATACCATAATCGATTCGACTCACAATACACCATCTTTCGTGCCACCAACGAGAGCATATCCGTTCTGGATAAACTTGAGGGCAGTGACACCTTTCCTCAGAATTGGCCGAATGTTCAACCACCTCCCTGTTCCTATCTCAGCTGAGCGCATTCATCTCGGCGTCCCAATAACCTACCGTTCTGCAAGACCCATATGAAAACTCCTGTCCTCGGAAAGGAGATCGCAAATCGGTCTCTGTGGAAGACGAAACAGGTTTTATTGCCGTCACTGTCGATTATCTTCTCGATATCTGCCGTCACGATCTTGGTTTGTACCCATCGCTTTTTTGAATTGAGCTGTAGGGAACTTAGATGAGCTTCAACAGGGTCAAGGACCAACAGCCAATGAGAAATACCTCCCCACTCCATCTGCTCACCACACCGTTCTCGGTCAGAGAAACGACACCCTCGTGATCCATCCAACAGACATTGACAAGAGGGCTATCATGCTCGAGTTGCGCTACTTGGTCTCGTGAACGCGTGTCGACGATTCGGATTCTCCTGTCAGAGCCTGTGGTAGAAAGTCAGAATTGTATCGAGCATGCTGGACTTCGTGTACGAACATGCCAAAGCAACCAGAGTACCCTTTGAGCTCATGCTCATCGACTTCACAGTTACGTCGCTAGGGCCTTGCAAAGAAAGTGTATGTAAGGGACGAACGATTGGCCATCCAAGACGTTGTTTCTTCTTTGGCTGTGACAGGTCGGGAGAAGGAGCACCATCACTCTCGCGGTTCCGTTTGCTTTGTTGAGAGTTCGCGGGCTTCCTGGGAAGAGCGTGGCGCATATTCGTGGGAGAGGCTGCATATATGAAGGTCAGTTTTTTCACCCAAAGGGAGACTCAAACCTGGAGAATGCGACGCTTTGGATGCACTGGCGCTGTTTGTGGTGAGGTCGGGCGTACCCTGTTGGTGATTTGAACGTTTCTCGGAAAGGCCATGCCGCATATTGACGGGAGATACTGGTGGGTCAAGAGAGTGAGCCGATGGAAATGTGCCAAATCAACAGAACACTCGGACCTGAAGAAGGCGTGGCTTTAGCAGGACTAGGAGTATTTACCAGAGTTGGCGAAGTGCTTTGACGGAGTCCTTCTGTGATACGCGCTTCAAGAGGTGCCTTCGATGACAGTTGAGGCGATTTGGGTTCGCTTTTGACAGCAACTTGTGTTTCGTGAGTGAAGTAGAGAAGGTGTTTATCACAAAGAGTACCATTCGTTCCCGAAGCATTTGTCGGCAGTCGTTTCCACTTTGATCGATCTATCTTGATTTTCTCAGCGTGTTTTGTAGGCGACAGCGGTGATACGCGGATGGGGGATGTGGCTGCTAGGACAGGTTGGTTCGGTGGTTCGGATGAGAAGGATGTTTGAATCGCATGGAGCGTAGGTTTGCTACTGGCATCTTTCTTCGGCGCCGGGTGCTCACTGGCAGAGACGGCACCGTCCAATGTAGCGTTGACCTTGCCCAACGTCCACGTACTACCAATCACAAGCTTCTTCTTCGAAGTCGAGACTGGTTGCAAGGCCTTTGGACCGACTGGTGTGAGTCTGGCGTGGACTGGAACCTGATGGTTACGTGGCATTGAGCGTATGCCTAGGCGATTGGAGAACGTGGGGTCCGCCGGAATGGGGATCTTTGCGTCTGGATTTGGAGGGTCTTCGTGCCAAAAAGAAGACGCCTTGGGATGGGCAGATGATGAGGAGGTTGTTTTACTCGACGAAGCTTGAGGCGACTTAGTCCTCAGCTCCTTCCGAGTAGCTCTCGGCGGTCCATATGTTTCCTGCAATTTCTATAAGTTGGGGATCCCACTCTTTGAGATCATCACCGACCTCGTTCACGGGTGCATAAGAGTCCGGACTCAAGATATCATGAGAGCCGACACTGACGAAGTCAGACATGAAGCCTGCAGAAACAAATGAGTTCTTGGCCATCGCCTGGGTTTTACCGGTGACGGGTGGTTTGACGCCACTATGTGGAAGAGCGTCCTATGAAGATTAAAATCAGTAAGAGGGCACCGGTTTGAAGCATAAATCCTACGGGTAGAGACCCCTTCTCCGGTACACTGAGTCGAGCAACATCAGAATCGTGCCAAATCGAAGATGGTTCAAGGTGCAGGCCGTTCGGAGCGAGAGGCGACTTGGTAGGCGAGCTTGGGGTAGAAATATCCATATCATCGCCATCGCAAAGCTTATCAGAATGGTCAGATGTCAGAGATATGGGGGATATGGGATGTCGCGTTGGCGTCGAGGATATTTGAGGTGGTAAATGTGAGTTTGTGCCGTCTGCATCCATTGATGATGCTGAACGATCCTGTTCCGGACGTAGGTGTATGTTGAGACATCAACGGAGAAGATACATACGCAAGCAATCTCTTTGCGAGCGCTTGTCTGGGTCTCGCATGTTGCTTCTTGGATGGCTTGATTGGACGTGGTACACTCAGGCTGAACCTGAATAGATCTAGAAAATACTTGAGGTTGGACTTGTATCGACGCGACTGAGACTGTGGGTTCAGCCTGTACCCCGGCTTCAGAGTAGTTGGCCGTCGGAGTAGCTATCATCAGGTCAAAAGCTGTCACGCACGGTGTCGATGCTTCTTACAGGTGGCATCAGCGACGCATCCCCAGCGAGCTTTCCTAAATTTCAGAGGAACTTCGCCCACCGGCAATACAACAGGAGCCTCTGAATATCAGTTAGCGATACAAAGTATACAGTCAAGATACCCATACCGTTTTCAGGAAGACACTTTTCGCCCTCCAGCATGACGGGACGACCTTCGTATTTGTCGTCGATTCGTGACAAGGAAAAAAGCAATTCCCGCCCAGCTTTACAACTCAAAGGTTTGGCAGAGAAAAAGCTAAAGTACAGGGTTGCGCCAGAGTGATCTGAGGCGCCTTCTGGAGGATCGACGCGTCGCAGTTCGATGTGTGCGTGGTTTTCTCGTGGATGGGGACGAAGCTTGGCCCGTCCTTTGATACCTAATGCTGCTGCTAGCGTATTGTCGTCCATTGTCAAAGCAAAAGAGCCAATGAAGGCGCTATGATGGTCCCTTCCACCGTCGAACAACAGTAAGAACAGTCAATGTAGTGGTCTGGAAGTGAAATTGAGATGAAGGGCGAGGTGATAGATGACTCAGCTCCAAATTGGGCAAGCGTCGGCCAAAGCCGAACATAGTACGCTCAGCCTCCTGCGGCAGCTGCGCTCCAAGGTATGTCCGCAGAAAATATCGACACCGGCCTCAAACTTACCAGCCCTGGGACCCGAGGCAGAACCGGAAGATGCTGGCGGCGTACTTGTCAGCCTGCGTGCTTACTACACCGCCTCCTGCTGCGCCAATCTAGCATGACCCCTTAGCTCAGTGGTAGAGTGTGTGATTCCAGCTTTATGCATCCACAAAGTCATCCGTTCAAGTCGGGTAGGGGTCAACTTTTTTCATAGAGGTCATTGGACGCCGGAGGTCTCAGGTGGCGCCAGGGGCCGAGCGCCTCCCGCCCCAGTCCCGCCGCTCGTTCTGGCAGCCAGAAATGGCTTCCAAAATCTTAGATTTTTGTATTTCTCAAGCACTGGGCAATGTTTCAGAGCTCCCACAGTACTGCATGTGGGTATCTGTGGGGCTGGAAGGCAGGTCAGTAGTACATATTCTGCGCCACATCCTGTTCTCAACCTTTCCGCTCATGTATCACGTGAATTTATCATGTGACCGGTTTCAAACCTACCCTCCCAGACCTCTGAGGTTTGAAACCGGTTCCAAACCGGTTATTTACCGAGTCAAACCGTCTTCGGGGGGAAACATAGGTTTCCCCCACGACCCTGGCCCAGGGCCCAGCGGCCCAGCGCCAGCCAGCAGCCACCGCACAGTGCGCCAGTGCCAAGTGCCAAGTGACCACGAGCCACGGCCCACTGCGGCGACTGGGCTACTAGCAGCTGCACAGTCACCAGTGCGGCGGCGCACGCCACAATGTGCACTCAGCCATTGCAGCGACGTGCAGCGTTGGAAACTGAGTCTGGACCAAACGGCGAGCTAAGAGCTTAGAGCTCCAAAGAGTGGACAAGTGGCCACTGGCGTGCAGCGAGCGTCCAGCAGAAGTTGGCAGGGTCGCGCAAAAGCCCTACTTGGTCAGTTCAAAGCGAGTATCAGCATGTTCACTAAATCTTATAGATCTTTCAGCGCTTTTAATTTGATATGTAGATACATTGTTGGTGAATATACTCGAGTTGAATGAATTTGGAATACATCGCAACATCCAAACAGCATCCAAACGCCTCCGAGTCCCATAGCGGTGGGTGGGACGACGCGAGTTGACTGCCACTCCCTGTGTGACGCCTGTCTAAAATAAAAACCCAAACGCCTCCGGGTGGAGGTTATTTTAGACTCCCCGCCGAGAAACCATACCGGAACTTCAAATCACCCATCGTGTCTTTGATCTCGTTTAGCTGCATGTTCTTCTGTATTCCGCTGGAACCGATGTACGTGCCCACGAGTTCGTCTCCATGGAACGCCGCCAGCCACGAATAAACCTCGAATCCACGATGAGGGAGGTCGTATGGGAGTTTAGGAACAAAGAGCCCAGCGATGAGACCCATCCCCAAGACGGTGATGACAAGGGCGACCATGTATATCGATTTGATACTGGTATCCGCCATCACAGAGTCAGGATATTTCCTCGCCAGGCTGTCCGCCGAGCCAGCGAAGTACGGCAAGACGTTTGATGCATCCGCCAAGGCTCTTGCCTGTGCAAAGTATGCCGGGGAGAGCTGAGTGTAGGCGCGTGGACCATCTTCTCCGGTATATGAGACAAGCTATACGCAATGTGTGGTTAGATGATCATTATGAACTAAAGTTTGGCGGAAAGACGGACTGTTGGATTCGGGACATAGAATGCATCTCTGCCATTGTCCTTGATCAACTGGTTGACCGAGTTTCCATGAAGTACGGTGTAAACATCCGTTAATCCAGTTGAGTTGAGTTTCGTTTTGAGAGATGGATCGGTCAATGCAGAACCTTCAAGCTTTTCGCGCCGGCCGTTCGGTGTGGGAGCGTCGATGATAAAGTTGTTCTTTCCAATAATCCCGATGGTGGTCGGCAGACCAACAGTGGAATTGTACGTCTCCAAAATATACGCCTCATAGAACTCGAGACAAACAACAGCGTCGAAACCAATTCTCGTTTCATTACCGTTAACGTCGGGAATGGCTTCTTCAGTGTATGTCCCAAAAGTTCCGTTTGGCGCGTAAGTCGTATTGAGGCGAATCAAGACGGATTCGAGGGACACAAAACCGGTGCCATCTTGGCCCATTGACACAGGATGACTGTACATGCTATGCGCCACGCCGTTATCGTAGAATAGAGCTACGGCAAGACCTATCAGCTGCATCAGAGGAATTCAACAATGAGGACGCACCACCGTAGGCAATGTCATCGATATTCATGCCGGTTGGAAGGGTGTCATTGCTCTGCAAGACATTCGAGGCATTATAGGTTGCCTCGTAAGCCGCAGGCATCTCCATGTCAAAATACGTGAACAAGGCTTTCAGAGTTGCCTTCGGTGTAAACATATACGTGAAGCCATTGAAGGATTTGGTTACACTGGAAAGATAAATTTTCATGAGCCCACGTACAATAAACCCGCTAGTACACTGTACAGGTCGCCAGAAACTCACATATTCAGCTCCGCGTCCGGCAATCGTTCACAATGCATCCTGATACCCCATCGTGGATATCTGAGAAGCGAGCCAGGGTCCACGGAAGTACTCAGACCCGCTTTCGTGTCCACAGTATCCAACGAAGGCGATGTCGTCTCTCCTTGAAATGTCCCAAAACCGCTCCCATTTGTCATGAACTGCGACGATATCGCCTCTGAGAAGTACACTGTGTCATTTGCCCAAGGGAAGGATACTGCTGGAGGTAGTGATCCGTGTGTGGAAAAGGGTGCAAGCGTCCAGGTGATAGCATAATCATCCTGAGCAGATTGTTAGTCGCTGCAGGGCACTGGTACAAAATCTTAACTGACATTGAACACAGTCGCAAGGGCTGATCCAGCCACAATGTCCGTGGCAGAAAGGTCTCCCTTGACAGGAACTTCGTGATAGCTCACGCGTTGATGCTAGCAAGTTCTGTTAAGCGCCGGTGGATGTGTTTGAAGGGGCACCTACCATAACGTTTGTCTGAATATTGACGATACGGCCGAGAATGAATGGTAGTGCTGCAGCCATGAGGACCAACGACAGAAAGAATGCGACAGCGAGCGACCATGGCCGGTTGCTGTGGAGTCATCGTAAGGCAGTCAGAATGCAACACCATGACAGATAATGTTGTGCGACGCACTCGTATTTCGATCTATACTTCGCAGCCGTCCCAGGATAGAGCCATCGCGTCCAGAGTAATCGAAGTGCGGAAAAGGCGCTTCTTGGATCGCTGGATGTTGCGGCGAGATCACGAAGGCGCACCCCTGGCGCGTCATTGACCTGGGATTGGTGGATGATAGTCGCCCAGGCTTGTGGGATTGATTAGCCATCATGAGCAATGGTGGAGTCTGGACTCACTAGCGGCTTCTAGATATGGTTGTCCAAGATTGACAAGGCTGACCCCCAAGACAAAACCAATAACCCCGCATCCTATGGATACGACAAGACGCGACCAGAACAGGGTCCTGTGGCGCGCGATGATAACGAAGACAAGAAGTAAAGGATATGCCAGTCCAACGAGAAGAACATGTAGAACAATTCGTCTCCAATGCGGGTGCTCAAAGCGTCCGGCAAAAGGCAAGGGGTGACGTGGGGGGCGCTTCGGGACGCCATAGGGGACAGTGGGTGAAGTTGTTTTGAGGAAAGCATCGTCGCTCATTGGCGTGTTGTTGTAGGAATTCGGACTGAACTTGACCGGGTCGTAAAGCTGGCCAGCGTCAAAGTCACCGTATGTCGCATAGTTTGTATCATTGCTTTTCAAGTAGCTTGAGTAATGGGCGGCGTTTCCGGTTGGGGGGCTGCGCGAAACAGTTGGTGAAGGAGGTTCGTAGAAGGTGGTGTGTGGTAGGAGCGGTATCTCGCTGTTCCTGAGGTTCTTGTCGTAAGGGTCGTAGGTAGGAAAATCGGTGGATGACGCCCTGTTTGGTACAGCCCTCTGGGACGCAGAGGATGATGAAGGCATGGCGGAGGCGGAGGCGGAGAGATCGAGCCGCAATCAAGTGGTGATATCCTGGAGGTGACAACTTAAACAAGTCTTGGGCGGTAAGCGACTGGTAAGCATCTGGGGACATCGGCATATTAATAAATAAGTAAGCAGCACGTACCTGTACGTACCCGTGTTTTAAGGCATGCAGAGCCCTAGGTCTCCCTGACCACATTCGCGTATCAAGTGGCGTCGTGGCGATACACCAACCAAAATCGGAATCCAATACGACCTGTTCGATGCCGTTCTTTGGTACTCAGTGTGTCCACGAAGTCCAGGAGCCGTGAATTCGAGATCTGTTCGAGATGGTAGTTCGTTGACTGTAAATGGTCGGGCCTGCATTGCCACCGACGGCCCCGGGACGATCATCCTCATCATCATCATCCCTGGCAGCTCCTTGGCGTTTCCAGGCGCGAACGTTCCATCTTCCAGTTATCCTCCCTTCTGATCTCTCCACGTGGCCGCTCTTGGTCGCGTCGACGTGGTATCCAACTTCGGGAATAGATCGGTGTGGTCAGAGAAATACGAGTCCATCCTAGAGACTCTAGGATGGACTCGGAGTCCAGCAGAGTTACTCGTTGCGTGCAATTTTAACGGAGGTACAGCCACAAACACGTGGCGCCCCTCACCACAATCTGGGTGGTGCCGAGTTGCCGAGGTGGCTGTACCTCTCACTTGTGACTTATACCATGACGCTAACATGACGAGCGGCCATCGCAGATCTAGACACCAATCAACGCCACAGCGCTTAGAGCCAGACGATGAACTGAACGCGGGTCTGTCGTATGACATCGGACGGTTCGGAATCATTGAGGCAGAACTTTGAGTTGTTGCCACCTTGTTGGTCGGTTGTTAGCAATGCGGTGGAAGTGCCCATCTACTGTGATTCAGAACTGCGGGAGAAGCATTGTTGAAGCCGAGAGAGACGTTATCGCCGAGATGGAATACATCCAAACGAGTTTGAAGATGGAAGAGCAAAGATTCAGAAAAAAGCTGTGGGGGCCGGAAGGAGAGGTGGATTCAACGCCGTATACGTACTCGGTCCCGGATTCACGGTGTAAGGACATTGCCGTGAATTAGGTCCAGATACAAAGCCGGAAGAATTTGAGATTTATGTCCTTTGAAGGTTCGTCCTCGCTCTTAAGCCTGTGACAAGAGCGAGAAGAGTATACATACATAGCATTCACATGAGGTCAGGCCAGGCTTGGCGCACACCCACACCCACTGCACGACATTGTGCATCTTCCGCCCTGTCTTCATGACGAACTCAAGCTTCAAATTGAGCGCCGAAAGCACAACAGTTCTACGAACTGCAGTATACAGGGTCCTTTCCCGAGTACATACACCCACATCAGGCCGAGACAGTCAAGTTCGTCGAAGCAAATGTCTCCTCACTCGTCCCAATTTTCACCACAAACCTTCCAGGCTCTACAACCCACTTGCCGCTGTAGTCCCAGACAGCAAGTTGCGAAGACAGCACCGGAATGGTCACAGTCTCAGAAGCGCCCGCACTACATCCGAGAGTTGAGTGTTTTGGGTCAGGACATAACAAGGGAAAAAGGGACGCACGCAAGGTCGACTTTCGCAAATCCAGCCAAAGATTGCTGGGGCGTAACCACGGAGCTGACAGCGTCCGTGATATAAACTTGTACGACTTCCTTCCCAGCCACGCTGCCCGTATTGTGTACCGTCACGGAGACCTCGAAGTCGTCGCTCGTTCCAATGGTCGAGCTCGAGAGACTCAACCCAGTACTACAAAATTATCGTCAGCATATTCTAGATGAGGATCATAGGTCCGTGGTCACTGACTAGTTGAAGGTCGTATAACTCAAGCCGCGTCCGAAGCCCCACAGCGGAATGGGACTGTTCAAGACGTACTGAAGGTCAAAACGCCGTCAGCTAAAGTCCAACCAGCATTAACATCAGGATAGAAACGTACTGTATGTCCAAACTTGAGCGTTCCATTCTCGTATTCCTCACCAGCATCAATGAAACTCGGCAGCGAACCCTTCAAGTAGTTGTAGAACGCCGGCGTGGTCCCTACATCTCTGGGGAAGGACACAGGCAGCTTACCTATAGACCAGTATCAATATCGCAAACTGGAGCTAGCGAACATGGAACTCACCAGACGGATTCGCCGCGCCGAAGATGATCTCCGCAATAGCCAGTCCACCGAGCTCGCCAGGATAGAACTGCTGCACAACGGCATCTGCGTCTGAGGGAGAAGTATCGTCAACGAAATACGTTCAGGCCGACTGAAGATTAGCACGAACTGTCTTGAATCCACGGCTCCGCGACAGGTTTTCCGCTGCTGAACACAACAACCGTTGGTTTCCCGGTCGCCTTGATAGCCTGCACCAGCGCGAGCTGCGCCCCAACGAGTCCCAGGTCGGCCACATCAACATGCTCGCCAGTAGTTGCATTCAATCCTTGCCACAAGAGCGTCTGATCGCGGGACCATGTACCCACCTATCAATTTTGATCAGCATCGGGATGATAGAATAACAGACGGAACGAAACAGAAACAGAGTGTGTGATAAACGGATACGTACAAACACGATAGCAACGTCGGACGCTTCGGCAGCGCTCACGGCCTCATCAAACTCGGACTCGTCGTTCGACCACAGCTTGCATCCTTCTGCGTATTTGATTGAGTCTGATCCGTTCAGGAATTGCGTGAACCCATCCAGTGGAGAGAGGCCGTTCAAGGACGCGTTAAAGAAGACGTAGTCACCAAACTAGAACACAAGAGATTAGTGTAAGAAGGAATGAAGGAATGAATATGAGGAACATACGTTGACGACACCAGCCAGAGGTCCGATAAGCGCTACGTTCGTACCACTAGCAAGAGGCAGAACGCCGTTATTCTCCAGAAGGACGATGGACTCCAGTTCGGATTGGTGCAACACGTCCAGAGTTTCGGGTGTTCTGATCTGTGAGGTGTAGTCTTCGTAAGGGTATGGACCTAGAATATGGTCACCATGAGTCAAGGGAAATCGTTAGGCAGGGAGTGAACCGACTCTCGAAGAGACCGAGTGTGAACTTCGTCCTCAAGAGGTAGGAAACAACCTGGTCAATGGTGGATTCATCGACAGTTCCTGCAGCGACTTGATCTAAAGAGCACGGTTAAGAAGGAAGTCGTTGGACATGCATCGAAAAATACGACTTGCCAGGCAATGTAAGGTAGGTGTAAGTGCCTCCACCCATCTCGCCACTCAAACTGTTCTCCAGAGACGTCTTGGCCGCACATTCACGTCCATCACAGGTGTAATGGAGGGTATAAAGCAGATCCACAGATCCAGCGTCGGTAGTGACCCAATAAGGATAGCCCCATTCTTCACGCAACTGAGCGCTACATTGAGAGCTATGTCCACAATGAGGAGGAAGGGACACATACGATGTCAATCATAAGATCTGGAGCAGGATTAGACGAGTCAACCCAGCAAAGATGATAGATGGCGTACGTTTATTCGCAATAGCCGGGATACCATCATAACTGGAATACGCGGTCATAATAGTCAAGCTATCCAAGCACGCCTTTTCAAACGCAGGCAGGTACACGGTCCTCAGGTCTCTCTCTCCACCAGCAACGGGGGCAAGGTTCAATCCACCTTGCGGGCTACCAAACGCCGCAAAATGCTTGCAGGTCGCTGCAACGCGCTTGTTGGCAGACGCGCTGGCGTTTTGGCGCGCGCCGTCTTGGATGCCGGACACGTACGCCTTGCCCATCTCACCGGTGAGGAAGGGGTCTTCCCCAAAGTTCTCCTCGACGCGACCCCAACGGAGTTCACGCGATATGTCGAGAACGGGAGCGAAGATGTGGGTGATGCCGAAGGGCTCTGCTTCGTTTGAGATGGCGGCGCCGACTTGAGTGATGAGCGATGTGTTGAAGCTGGCGGCGAGGCCGATGGGAGAGGGGAAGATGGTACCGTTGGTGGTGAATCCATGGAGACCTGGAAGCGATTAGCGTGATTCAAGGATATGCAAATATAGCACGTACCTTCGCTTTGGAATAGAGCTGGAATACCAAGGGTTGTGTTTTCCACCAGGTAGTGTTGTCCAATGTTAATCGCGTAGGCGTATTTCTCCCATGGCATAGCGTACCCCGCCCAGATTGATCCACCCTTCAGTCGTATCATCTCCTCCAGTCCAGTAGCATTGTAGGTCAAGGTATTGTCGAGTGGGTCTGTGGTATTCATCCATCCGTTTATATCACCCTGAATTCTGGCAGGGCGTTAGCAACAAGCCTCAATGGCGGAGGGGTACACACAATTGCGACACTTTTTCCTCCAATGTCATACGCGGCAGCAAGTCTTGGACGCGTGCCTCGATGTCCTGGGTAGGATCCTTGTATATCGGCAGCGACCCATCCGCATTTTCCGCGCGAGAAACGATTCTGGCCAACGCGCCGCCGCTAAGCAGCAAGCCCACGAGGGAAAGACGCTGCATCATGAAGGGGAGAACAGCGATGGGATGATGACCGAGTCCTTTTTATACCCTCGAGCGGTGGCCTCGAGATTTCTATGTCGTTCGAGGTGCAGGTGACTTGGCGAAGCATGCTTGATTTCCGTCCAAGTCGTCCTCGACGGCCCGGCCGAGGATTCGCCGCGCAGGTGCGGATCGAGGCGAATAGAGGGAGTTTCGTGGTTGGTTTGTTTCCGGGCGTCATTTTGGGAGAGATGATGGGGTAGACAGGCGCGACTGGCCGTTTCACTAGTCCATTATCATGTCTCCGCGTCACCTTCAATTCCTCTCGCCCACGTTCGCGTTCCTTGTTGCATCTTAGCGGCACCGGTGGAATCAAAGAAGTTCCTGCAGTGCTTGATGCCCAGTACGACACAACTTGGATAAAGCTCGGAAGCTGCCAATCTGGGCGACGGGCGACAACGGCATGAGAGTGTGGAGTAACGTTCGCAGTGGAAGTCGAGGAACTGAACAGGAGAGCCAACAGGTAAACGGGACTTTTGAGGTCAGATGGTGGTCGAAGGAAGAGCCCTGTTGCTGATCGGAGTAGCCGGGCCGGTCAATTGACCACTTGGTGCGCACTGCGAAATGACACCCGATTGCCACTCCGAGATCGAGAGCTATTCAGAGGCGAGTGAGCTATTCAGATGTGAGTCTTGAGTTGTTCTGGAATAAGGTGCACTCAAGATAGGTGGAGAAGAATGAGAAACCTGGCTAAGCAGTTGAACATGAAGTAGAAACAGTCTACATAAGTACCCTCAAGGCTCCCACCGGTAGACCTCTGAAACCAATCATGGTCAATACCAACACCAAAAGAACATTCCTGTACAGCTCTGAGACGCCGCGACCACCAAACACGCCTCTAGAACATAGAACACAAGTATTCGGACCGAATTCGAGACCTTCTCGACATTTTGAGAGCCCCCGTCACCAAGAAGTACATCGTCGAGCCCAAAGACACCGCGGTCAAATGAGATACTGTATGTCGTCCGGAAGGGACACGGAAAAGCAACGCGTTCGCGTACGTTTCATGACTTGTCAGACAGAGAGAGAGACTTCGCCTTGCGGTCCGTATCACAATCATCTCCGGCGCGACGATGGACAGTGCTATGAGCCCTAGTCGACGGAACGTCGTCACAAAGGTGCTCTCTCCGGGATTGGGGAGGTTGGGGTAGATGGCGAGCCATTTACATGACAATATATGCTCGCAAGGCAACTTCCAGGTATATATTCCAAATCGACCTTCGCTCGACGCAGGTCAACTGAAAGAGGTCGGTGGCTGCGGTTTGAACAAGACCGGTACAGATGGCAAAGACTGGAAACGATATTGCTGGCCTGTCTAGATGACGGGGAAACATTGCAATTGTAGGAGAATAATCACCTTGCCTCCAAATAAAAGAGAGTCGCAAGCCTTTTATGACTGTGAGATAGCATGGCTATAATTTCGAAAGCCAGGACACAGACGAGTGTGGCGAATCAGAATGGGAGAGAATTAGCCTGGTCATTCCCAGATTTCTCCGCCTACAACGATTAGTACCGCTACTGTGGGAGCTCGCCAGATTTTTCCATAACTATGTGCAATTCGAACCCTGGCAAAGTTCCAGCGGCCTGAGCGCCACGCTAATAAGGATTCAATCAATCAAAGCAAAGTTCCAGATATAATTCGTGGCATGGTGAGTCGCGACGAGTGAGACCGTGGCTGGACCGTGGTGGCAAGAGGAAAGTGATGACCGACCACCTTGCCCTCTCGCCATCATGTCGCTCGACTACGCCAGCCTCGAGTCCTTGTCGCGGTACGCCTCACTCACCACTCTCCGCCCATCTCTGACCGTACCACCAGCTGGAAAACCCTCCCTCCCCCGCCAGGCTTCTCCAAGGCGCTCACCTCCGTACGTCGCTCTCCGCCGTGTCGCGCATACCCTCCAACCCCAACTTCTACAGAAACACCACGCCCCCGCCAAATCCACACCCTCCGCGTCGTCGTATGATCAAATAAAGGAGCGCCGCGCCTGGGACATGGCCATCGGCCCCGCCAAGTCCCTCCCCATGCAGGCATTCATGCTCTACATGTCCGGCGGCGGCGTGCAGATATTCAGCATGGGCATCGTCGCCATGCTCTTATTCACGCCGTTCAAGAATATTGCTGCTATCAACGAGGGTGCGTTTCGTGCTTGACACGTCCGCGCTATCATTGACGGGCTTCTTCTGTCGCAGCGTTCGTACAGTTCGCGCCCTCATCAGCCCCACCGCGGTCGTTCTCGACTCTAGTGTTGCAGAAGATTGTATATGTGTTGTGTAATCTCTTGACTTTGGCTGTAGGGTTGTGGAAGTGTCGTTCGATGGGGTTGTTACCGCTGGGGACTGGCGATTGGTTGGCGTTCGAGACGCGGGGAGCGGTACGTGTCCTTACCAGATTTGATGTGTCGTACTCATCTTGAACGTCTAGCCTCCGGAGTTGACGCTATTCTAATTGCATCTTGTACATCTACCGCATTTATTTATTGGGAGCAATATTGTTGCAACGCATGCTTGACGTGTTTCCTTCCCAGCGCATACATCCAGTCCCCTAGCCCTCTCAGCGTGCTTCTTGGTACATCAAGACAACATATACATCCCTCCTACTTCGACCTCAACCTTTGCTGGTGCATCATCCACGATAAAGCCGACATTGTCAGCCAAGCGGATGGTGGACGAGAGACAATAGTCGCCACTGCGCACGATGTTTGGTGCGAGTACCCTCCAGACGAATGGTCGAACTGATATTTTATGGTATTCATTTCCGCGACCAACGACCACTCTCATCCTAGCGAGCCAAGGCATATCGAGTAAGTTACATGGGCGCTTTTGTTTCCTCACGCGTTTCTGATTCAAGGACGATCTGATTGGTCCTCGTACGCTCCAGCATTCGCCTCGACCTTAGAGTTGGTATCATGAATAGGTGCGCAGGATATAGACTGATGTACAGGCGAAGTGCTCGGTCCGAGGGAAAGAAGGGTGCAATTGTCGCGAAACAAAGCTGGACTTGTGAGGCGGTGGTAGTGAATGGAAAGAAAGCGTCAGTTATCTAATGCCTCTTCTCTTGTCATCCACTTTTCTTTCATCTCTTCGTTCCTCAGAGTGATATTGACAACGTCGGGACACTGCAAGGACAGCAAGGTTTGAGCTGCGAGGAGTACAGTTTCCAATTCAACAGTCAGGAAAGTCCTTCGCGCTAGTGTCGATTGGGAGAGAGTCTGTAGTATTGAATGGGAGAGAGTCGCGATCGCGATAGCTACTGTACTTGATCAATAACTCTTATATATGTCTACAAGACGCGATATACATTGAGTACGGCCAGTAAACATGAAACAGGTTACATCCAACTCTCAAGAATGAACTCCTCTCGAACCCTAGAGAGAAAAGAACCTCGCAATCCGTGACTACTAGTTCGCGATCGGTACCGAGATTATTATTGCTTCGCCTCTTACCACCACCATCATCACCTCCCCGTAACAACCATGTGGTCCTCACTGCCCTCTGACAGAATCAAGCCCAAATCCAACAGCAATGCCAATAGCAGACAACCCTCGCGCTCGCAGACACCCAAAGCCGAGCCAATACCCAAGAGCAAAGCTGTCCTCGCGCTCGAAGCCACCGTCGATGCCTTCGAGGCGCATCCACCAACGCAGAAGGACCCGAAGGGCGGCTGCTTCTGCCAAGCGCGCATGCACCCCATTGCCCGCCCCAGCGCGCGCCTCTGTCTCTCCTGCGGGCTCGTCCTATGCGATCTCAACCCACCATACGCTGCTTGCCCATCCTGCGCTACGCCCGTTCTCTCCCCCCACGCACGCGCCGAGACGATCAGCGCAATGCACCAGGAACTAGAGAAGCAGATCGCGCTAGAGCACAGACAGAGGGAGGAGGAAGCGCGGCGCGTCGTCGCCGCCGCGGGCGCATTCCCTACGCTTCCGACGCATAAACCGACGCCCCCACCTGCGCCGCAGCAGCATAAAGTCATGTCGCTGAACTCGAAGACGAATAAATACGTGGTAAAGACGCGGTCTGCGGTGCCGACGCCGTCTCAGTCACCTAGTCCTGCACCGGAGCCGATTGAGGAGGAGCCATTGCGGATACCGCCGCCGTCACAACCGGCGCCTGCGAAGGGGCGTGTGGATGGGCGGATTTGGGTCAATCTGCTGGGTGATGCTGCGAAATATATCGCGCCTCCGCCGACGCCCAATCAGCCCAAGAGCGGGAATCGGAGACGACCAAAGAAAGCGCAGAACACGGAGTGAGTGGTTATCGGGTGATCTATCATGACACTGATGTTCCCAGATGAACTATCTTCATCAGACCACGACGCGAGGTTACGAGGGCGTACGGGAAATTGGCAGTACATTCGAGGGAGGGAAGAGGAGAAGGTGAGGAATTGAAGCGACTTATTCGGGGGCAATCTAACGCGATTTCAGATCATGAATGTTGTTTCTCAGTCTGTGCTGTGCGGTGATACATCGATACTAATACAATTCGTTGACTGTTCATGCTGCGTTCAATGCTTTCCGTACTGCTGCTCGAGCCCCAGCCCGGCCTTCTTCCTGCCCGCCTGCCCATCGTGATGGGCCTCGTTGGATGTCATGCCCGACCCCGGCTTGCCAGCGCTCTCGTACACGTCTTTGGACGTCGCGCCCGGTAGTTCGGTATGCGCGGAGTGGATTCTGGGATCTGAGGAGGAGGCGTCGGGGTCGGTGTATGTGTCGAGGGTGACTGGGGCGCCTTGTGGTTGCTGGCCTTGCGAAAAATTAGACACACCACAATTGTGAGTGAGTCTCATAAAACGCACCGGCTGGTCGCCCGTCGACGATACCCTGGTTGGTGCTCTGAACGTTGGAGGTGGTGTAATTCTGGATTCCGGACATGGTGGTTGTTGTTCGAGACAGACCGAGCGCAGGCGAGTTTATAAACGATTGGGAAGGGTATGATATCACTGTGATGCCAGTGGTGCAATGCGGAGAGTATGAATCAAGGCGGGCTTCTTTTTTGTTCAAGTATGCGTCATAGATGGGCGAGTCGCGAACTTCTGGTGGGTTTTGGGTGAACACTGTTCCTTCGGCTTATTTGCTATTCCTCCGCTTGCTTGTTATAAGTATGGCGCCTTGTCCCAGTCCTGTTGCACGCTCCGCTTGTACTGTACTGCGACCTAGAGCCTGTAGCATTAACAGGCAATTCAAAGAAGATAGTCACAGCGCAAATGTTTTATTTTCTAATGTAAATAAGATGTTGTTCTTTTACAGCAACCCCAAAGACTCCAACAGGAGCCTCCAGATAGTGCACTGCAAAGGGAATGAAAGAAAGAGTTCCCCCGACGACACAAGCCGGTACTGCAGTGGCAAGGTCATCGCGCCCCGACGTTGCAAGCAGAGCGTCGAGGACAAGGGCGGCAAAAATTAGATAACCAGATACGGGAGGCGGTGCCTCCGTAATAGTGGTTAAACTATTAAGAACAGATACTACACTTGATCTAAGCCAAAAGGCCAGAGTGGTAAGGAATCAAAATGTCCGGAGGCCGTTTATATACTTCCGAGGAGAAAACGCACGGACCAAGTGGGTGCACGGGCCATTTGCCTTTTGTGGATGCACGTGAACGGTGGCATTGTGGAGAACAGTCATGTTTGCAGACTACGACATTGTCGTCGATGAGAATCCGAGCCATTGGACACCAAAATGTAGCCATCTGAGCAGCTCGGAAGTGACATGTACAGACATGGATAACTTCGCACCAAGAATTTCAAACTCGACCAGGAGTCAGAACGCTCTTGCAGGTGAGCCAATTTCATTCCTCCTGTGATGATATTGTTCAATACAGGACCTTTCGGGATCTAGGACGTACTTCCCTCCTTGCGTCGGACCTCCAAAGGCGACTGTTGATCCTCCATCGCGTAAGTACCTGGGAATTCGGAGACATGCTGACGCTGACAAAGCCCTCGCAGTAAAGCTCCGGTTAAGATGACTCGAACAACGATCTCGACTAGATAAAAGATCCAGACCAGCCTGGCTCCGACTACGCGTTGGTAGATACCATGTCTTCTACCTCTCCCATCGATGTCACCCTCGAAAGCAAACGCGTCAAGCTGGTGCCGTTCGATGTAAGCCTGGTCCCTCGTCCTCCAGATAAACTCCATCTGACGCGTTCTCTCAGTGCTCCCAACACCTCCAGCCATTCATCGATGCTCCGTCCGATCTATACGACTACATCCTCGTCGGTCCCTGGACCTCAGAGGCCGAATTCCTGTCAGGCTTTTGGGACCCCTACATCGCAGCGTCCAGCGGCGCGTCATGCCTGTTCGCGATCCAGGACAAGACGCGCGGAGACGCCTTAGCGGGGATGATCGGGTACTTGAACACCTCCTTCAGCGATCTGTCGACCGAAATCGCGTTCATCATCGTCCTGCCCGAATTCCAGCGGACGCACGTCACGTCGAACGCGATGGGGATATTGATGCAGTACGCATTGAACCTCCCGACCGACTCGCGCCTGCCTGGGCTGGGGCTTAGGCGACTACAGTGGAGGGCGAGCAGCGCGAATGACAAGAGCGTCAACGCGGCGAAGAGGATGGGTTTCCAGGTTGAGGGAATAACACGATGGGCAATGGTTGTTGGCGAGCATAATGGCAAGCAGGGGAACGGGAAGACTGCTAGGGAGGGAGATCCGAGAGGGAAACTCCCTAGTCGCGATAATGCCGTGTTGAGCGTCTGCTGGGATGATTGGGAAGGCGGCGTGAAGGATCTGGTGCAGGCAAAGATGGATAGACAGTAAGAATGGCCACGGTACTCCTCCGAATGGTTCAGACAGTGCAATTTACAACCATCCCATTACGCATGCTTTGTCAGGACTCAGCCTTCCATGCACGGACAAACCGGTACCGTTCATCGACGCTCTGTACAAGCTGTACGACTACACGGAGATCCAAGTTGGGACTTTATCCGAGTAGAGAGCGAATCCAAATCGACTGGAAGTTCCGATCCGCAGCTACCCGTGATAGCAGATAATCTCGGGTACGCATTTCCAGCGACGCAGTCACGCAGACTGGCGCACTAACGAGCTATAGTACTGATTCGAATCAGTCGATCGCGTACCTGGATCCACGGCCGACTTGACTCGAACAACCATCTCCACTAGATATATCGATAAAGGCTTGCCTGTTTCCGACCACATGTTACCAATCACCATGCCTTCCTCCTCTCCGTTCAATGTCACTCTCGAGAGCGAGCGGGTCAAGCTCGTACCCTTCGATGTAAGCTCCGCCACTCCTCCCCGTAAAGACCTCAATGATTCCACGCGCTTTCCTCACTCCTTCAGCCATCAAAACACGTACAGCCCCTCCTCGATGCTCCTGCCAGCCTCTACGACTACATCACCATCGGCCCTTGGGCCTCCGAAGCCGAATTCATGTCGGACTTTTGGCATCCCCGGATCGCCTCAACCAACGGCACTTGTTGCCTCTTCGCGGTCTTCGACAAGACGCGTGGTGAGGCTTTTGCTGGGATGATCGGATACATGGGCACGTCCTTCAGTGACCTCTGTAGCGAGATCGCGTTCATTGTCATCCTGCCCGAGTTCCAGCGAACCCATGTCACGACGCACGCGATGGGGATATTGATGCAGTACGCACTCAATCTTCCTAGTGACTCGCGCCTGCCTGGGCTGGGACTTAGGCGGCTGCAGTGGAGGGCGAGCAGCGCGAACGACAAGAGTGTCAACGCTGCGAAGAGAATGGGCTTCCAGGTTGAGGGAACAGCACGATGGGCGGCGATTGTGGCCGAGCATAACGCCAAGCAGTCAAATGGTAAGACTATTAGGGAGGGAGATCCGAGAGGGAAGCTCCTAGGACGCGATCATGTCATGTTGAGCGTCTGCTGGGATGACTGGGAAGGCGGCGTGAAGGATCTAGTGCAGGCAAAGATGGATAGACAATAACGATGATCACGGTCCTTGTCCTCGAGATTGTTTCCAACAGCGTCATGTTTTCAATCCCTCATTCACTCTGAAATGCCCTACTCGATTCGTTGAGCTGGACCTGAATACTTCTGATGCGGCCACTATACCGTGACCTGACGCTCAACGATGTCACTCCTCCAGAGTGAGCGAGCTCCTCAAACTCTTGGCCTTTGATGTGAGCGTCGTCCTCGTCACTGGCATTCACCTCTCAAGGCAACAAGTTGAACCGCATTCACCTGAAGACTGGAACCCACCAAAACTTCTCTGCTATTATGACTCCATCTCTGATATCGAAGGTTGACTCTTGTTACATAGACTGTGAGCGAGAACAACGCCTTATATGATAAATTTAAAGTTATGGTGATGTTACAGAACAGTGAAACTCGATCTTCTCAACGGCCAGACTACATCCCCATCCTCGCAAGCTTCTTTCCAACTTGTTGATAATGGGTCGCACTAGATTCAGTAACACCCCACTCTGCAAGTTCAAGTTAGGTCACTATCCGCGAGAATATGAACGATGATATCTGTACTGACTTGCACGATCGCGCGTCCGTGTCGGCCTCTCTGGCATCGACGTCACGTTTGGCGGAGCCATTGCCAACAGCTGCGGTAGCGAGTCAGTTGCATAGTCCAGATTTGATATGATGCTCTTACGATGGGCGAGAGCCACGGAGGAAAGCACTGCAACGAGGAAAGCGAAGACGGGAGTGAAACGCATGTTTGCTGGGAGTGACGAGTCTTGGTTTAATTTGGTTTAATTGGTTGAATCTGAGGCTTTCAGGATTTGGATGGGTCATTTTTATACTCACAGAATCAGGAACTGGCGCATGGACAGACTCACGGGCGCTTGAACATGACGCCACTGAAACAGAGGACTGCAGTGGAAAACCATAGCCTTCGCTCGGGGAAATCGGAGGTTAACATTCTACAGTCGGGTCTTGTGGCGCCAAGAGATGTACGAAAACAGGTTGGCGCCTTACATTGCGCGGTGTCCGAGTCCGAACAGGTTTGTGCTCGCAGTTGCTCCATACCACTGATGCAGTCTTGTGAAGAATTCATTTCGACACGCAATTCGTCCAGAAAACCAGCAACGCCTGCCGTGATATACAGAGGGTACACCCGTCCATGGTGGTCTATGTCTGGTCTATGTATAAGACGTGGCGCACAAAGGCCCATAACTCGTGTATATCGAGTCTGATCGATCTGATCCGCGGAACTACTTATCAACATCAACAGTGAAGCAATATCAATATCAAGGACAAAGTGCACTGCATATCCTGTGGCTTCGGCATGGGCGGTGTCTCGGGCGGTGTGTACATATGCGCTTCTTGACAATCCTATCAATTCAAGCCTATCATCGGAAATGCCAAGGATGCTGGGGACGGCCAGTGCGGATAGGTACGCGCCAAATGGAGGATACATTACTACACTACTGATATCTTGAAGTTCCGATGCACGACCCCTTCCGTAGCGCAATATGCCTTGAACTCGTCTGTAGTATAACGCCCCATAGAATTCCCCGCAGGCCATACCAGCCCTTCAACCAGCCTAACAGTCAGGCTTTCCAACGTAGGTCTCTGCGAGGCAAGGCGGTCCACCATGATCCATGCGTGTTTGTCCAACTCAATCGTAAGAAAGAGCCGGACCAGACGCGGGAGATATCCACACATTTGTGTACAGATCTCCTTCGCAGCCGTTGCGCTATGCGTCGAGCTGATCTGAAGCTCCTCCACACTCTCCAGTGTAGCGAAGAAGGTCTTGTACGCAGAGACACCGGCTACTCCCACGAACATCCTGACTTCGAGACAGCGAAGAAACCGACACCGCAGGAGAAAGGCGGTGACAGGGGGAAGTCCGATAGCGACGAATTCAGCTACGCTGAGATGCTCAAGGTTCGGACAGTGGAGGTATTTCAGGAGAGCGGGGTTGTTAATCGTCATGGCACGAAGCCCGATGTGAAGGAGGACAGTGGCATTCCGCATCCCATCTGTATCGAGAGACTCCCAGCCAGGCTTATGGTTTGGAGTCGTTTGGGTGAACGTACGCAAATTGGGAGCAAGTTGGAGGAGTTTGTATGACAGCTGAATGACTGATTGTCGGTCGTCCTTGAAGTGGAGCGTCAACGACGTGAGATGGCCAAAAGGGAAGCAGGTTGCGCTGAATGTGCCAAGAGCGTTTCGGTCGTGTACATCAACAACAAGGGACCGGATTGTTCGTGCAGCCCAAAACTTCCAAAGGACGTTGATGGAAAGCGGCTTCGCCCTGTAAAGTTTGTCCGATTTGTACCCCAGTAGAGCCAGTGACTCGATCCTCTCGAGTCTAGGCGACGGGTAGAAAAAAGGCAACGCTTCGTATGCGGACCTGGATCCCCAGAAGGTAACCTGTCTCCAACGGGAGACATGCTTGAGGAGACGATATCTGAATTCTCCTCTGGAGCGGAGGTGAACCGAGAAGTCCAAGGGGTAAGACCGAGACCAAGCGAGGAGGTTCGAGAGCCTCGTTTTGACAGCAGGTGCCAGATCATCGGCGCTTGACAGTGGGGCATCTAGCTCGGTGGAGAAGGATGACCAGAGGGTAGGGGTGCTGACCGCCACCTCCCTCCAGTGATGGCACACCGCGAGCAAACTCCACGGCGTCCTGTTGTTTTTACTGTGCAATTGGGCTGGCCCGTCGCTACTCGCAAACATGAAGATTATGGCAATGAGTTCGGTAGGGAGCTTGTGAATGATGGGAGGTATGAAGTCATAATTGTTCCGGACGAGCTGAATGCGACGATTAGGGTGCGCGAACTTTGGACGTGAGACCTGCCTCCCAGCGATGTCCACCTGAGACAATGAGATTGGGACAGCAGCGTTGGCTGTCGTAACAGCCGCACTAGGGCTGTGTTCTTCAGTCATTGGGTTCATTTCGGACTGCAAGAAAATGTCAGTCAATATGCATGAGATCGGAGGCGGTAGCGACATACGATCGGCAAGGAAAGAAAGCTCGTGTTGTTCGAATTGACCTTCGCTGCAGGTAGATATACAGCGGCAATGAAAGGGCTTGCAAAAGATCGACGAGATGAAAGGGCGTTCGGACCCACACGCGGTGACAGCGTAAGCTCTTAAGATGAATGAGAACTTGACAAAGGAGACAAAGAATGGCCTACCGGTTTACATATGCGCCCACACTCCTGGCGCCGATGCCGACGAGTGGGCGACATATTGTTTCAGTCTTCGAGGGAACTCAAGGACTATCCAAGGACGCCTTTCCTTAGCCTTTCCGTTAGTGTGCTAAGTGCCCGCAACGCCGGAAAGACATCTTGCGCGGAGTCTGGGCAATTCTGCGGGGCATTGGCTGATCATTCAGACGACAAGAGGCCGATGAGTAAGACTTGACATGAGGCGGTAAGGAGGACGAAGGGGAGCAATAATCGAGGGCTCGACATGATGGTCACGAAAAGAGATGCAAAGAGTGCGCCGCCGGCAAAAGACATGCCTTGCTCTCGTCCTCCACGGACCACTACTTATCCAGAAGTCTCTACTCTTTCGACATTCAATTGCTCATTCATCACGAAAAGATCGCGGTTCATGAAATTGGTACATCCGTGTTTAGTCGGGACTACATTGAGGCAATATACAGAGAGAAAACAATGAAGCGGAAGTTAAGGATAGTGCTAGAATAAAAGGGCTACGTTTATGTACCCTCAAAAGTAGGTCTCCTGCGGTTCAGGAGTGTCGCTGGTAGCAGCCCTACGTGCGAAATCTGAGCTGAAGAGCAGCCAACCATTACCGTCGGTGCTTCCTGGAGACGGGATCGATTCCGGCAATGACTCTACCTCGAAATCCGAATGAATATCAGAGAAGAGATCATCGTCCGATGGAGTCCGGGAAAAGGTGTGTTGCGAAAAAGAAGCGGAAAAGTCCAGCGTCGGCAACACAAGCGAATGCGCTGGCTCTGAGAACGCGGCGTGGTCTTCAGCTTCGCCAGGTGGACTGGAGAGAACGGAGGAGGAGTCCGAAAAAAGATCATCCTCGTTGTGATTGATCTCCTCCAGCGTACACCAACCCGTCCCACTCTCTCCAATCACACCTCGAACCTCAGCCGCAGTCCATCCGTCGAATTCAACTTTGAGCACGGTACAGACCCCTTCGGTGTCAACTCCAGTGCCGTATGCTGAGCAGTTGACACCACGCTCCCAAACGTTTGCTGCATCTAGTCGCGAGAACAATGCCGACACGCGAAGAGCGTGCAGTTCGTGCCCGTTGTGCATCGATGCGAGTGTCCGCAGTGGCAGGAGGGAATCGTGAGGAAGTGTATCAGGTGGAAGGGGCATTCGAGAGGTTGGGGTAGGGGCGAGAGGGATGAGAAGGACAGCGGTGACCGGCTTGGTGGCTGGAGCAGCAAAGTACTGCTCGAGTTCGTCGACAGTCGCAGCTTCCTTTCCCTTCGAGGAGGATTTGGTCGCGGAGGTGGGGACTTGGACCTTATTTTCCTTCTGTGCGAGGGCGACCTTCTTCTGCGACTTCTTCCTGTCGCGAGAGATGGTCTTCTTCATGATGTCCCTCTCCTTTTGCAAATGATGATCCCAGTCGGCCTCACAGAACGCACGACCGGCGACGGGCACGTTCTGAGCGAAGTTCTGGAAGAGAACACGCCCGGATGAAAAGTTCCTTGCCGTCCCAAGGCCGACTTGAGTCATAGAGCGGGGAACTGTTGGCGCTCGAGGAAGGTTGGACATGCCAAGTGGGCGGGAGAGTGTGTATCGGAGAGGAGCAGACATGCGCTGCTGAATAGTGGGGATGCGACCAGGGAGGCCTCCGTGAACAGAGCGAGATGCTGATGCAACATAATGCGCTCCGATGCCAGGTGTGGTCAGGTTGACGACGGCCCGCCTCAGAAGGCCTCTTGCAGAGGTAAGAATATTTCTGCCAATGCCAGAGGTAGCTGCCGCCTGGAATGATGGTATGTGGATGGAGCGCGCCGCTCCCCGCAGTTTGGGAACAGTGTGCGCAAAGGCGGAGACATCGCGGACCGAGGCCCGCGCTCCGTGAGATGCAAGCTGCATCTCCTAGTTTGGCAACGAGGAGATCAGAGTAAGCGTCGACACAAAGTGCTGGTGGTGGTCGGGAACCAAGGCGCAACACAGCCCAGACTCCCGCCACGGCAGGCCATGACGCATTGTGCCGATCTGACCAATGTTTATTACAGCACCCTGTGGCTGTGCCGCGCCTCTTGACCCATAACTACGACTTGCTTCTGACTTGCTTCTAGAATCTAACCTGACGGCGAAAGCTTTGATCGTTCTACTATGCGGCCATCAAACGTCGAGCGCCACAAACGTCACTCTCCTATCTCATGGCGGACTTTTCTCGAACTATAATCCGGTCCAACTTTGAACCCCAGTGAAAAGTCCGTATGCGGTGAGCGAGGCTGATCGTGGAAAGTTAGGTCAACCCAAGTTTCCACGATAATCCATGCTCAGCCTCTACTAGAGCGCACGTAGTTTGATGGGAAATCTACGTACATCGACGCTGAGCAATGTTCATCGACCAACGTTACGGGAGCCGTGCCTTCCGGCCTGAAATAATTGGCTGGTTCCCTGACTGTATGCACTCTCCATTGTGGAAACAAGGAAATATGAAATATTTGCTCTATTGTGCATGTTCTACTACTACAGAGATATTGAGTACACAACTATTGGCTAGTACAAAGACAAGTAGATTGAGAGAATGAAGGGCCCACAGCTGTGATTCGAGTCATTTGTGCTGTGTGTCGTCCCTCCGTTGCACTTGCGCGTTGCCGACACTCTCCCGTGTTTGTTGTCCTATATCTGCGCGGTATCGTGTTCAGGACGTTTGTCGTATTCGTCCTGTGGGCCGTAGTCGTCCTATGGGGCTGCCGCACTTGTCATCCTCGGAGTCGTCTTTCGCGCGGTCCTGGTTTCGTCCTCGTCCTCGTCGGGTTATCGTAGCCTCCTCGTCCTGCGCAATGTGCGAATGTGGTCCGTGTCCTTGTCCGGTCGGTAGGGCCGGGTGGGCATGGTCCTCGTCCTGTCGGGGGCATCCTCGTCCTGTCAGCAGGTATCCTCGTCCTGTCGGGGGGCATGGTCCTCATCCTGACGGGGGTCAACGTCGCCTTGCTTGTCGCCTCGTGCCAGGGTGATTGGTGAAAGGAAGAGTGTATAAGAATTTGGTTCAGGAAAATGTGCGGAGGAAAGTGGTGAGAGGAAATGAACGGAGTTTGACTTGTGGAATTATCGCCGGACAATTCTCAACCAAACGCACGTGCATTTGCGTGAAATCAGAAGCACTGCAATCGACTACCAGAGGGCCGAGCTACATGAAACAGTCGAAACATGACAGAAGACAAGAATGAAGGGATGGAGACGAGAGTCAACGATAGAGCTCGACAGAGCTAGATCTGTCACCATCAAAATGATCGATCCTTGATCTCCCTCGTTTACCCTCGCTCACCGCATACGGACTTTTCACTGGGTTTGAACGTTTGAACCCTGGAACTCAGACTCATTTCCGACAGTCCTTCTGGTCCATCTCCAAATGGTATGTACTAACAGCGCTCATTATCTTAGTCTCGACTCTAGATCCTCCCGCGTTGCTCGGGCAACGACGTTCACTTCTCGCTCCCAAGCTGTCCCCTACTAGTTCGGTAGTCTTGGGCCAATACGTTGGACCGACACGATGGAAGCCCGTTCATTGAGTGGCAGTGCTCACAAGGCACGAGAAGGAAAGCAAAGGTATCTGGGGACTGATGTCTATCGCTTCGTCGGTGAGGCCTGAGGTTTAGTGCCGAAGGGATGCCACCAGAAACTCGTACCCATATCGCCCGTCTCGTTTTGTCCCGAATTCTCTGGCAACCTGCTTGTGCCCACAGATTGCGACCTGAAACTGCGCGGCTTCAAATCTGGGAGCGAACGGACGAATAGTCCAAATGATACCTCTGAGACTACCCAAAGGCACGGGTCTGATGCCTCGTTGTGGGTACCCGTTTCTTCATACCGAGAAACTTGATGACAGATCTTCTTGAGTGATCTCCAGCTTCCCCCTGACATGGAATCATTTGGTCGAGTACCTATGTACCTTCCTAGGGAGGTTTGCAGCCCGCTAGTGGCAGCGATAGCTACCATTCTCATGACGCGCGGCGGGCGATTTAACTGATCATAATTGACCCACCATCGGTACCTAGATCAACTACGCCACACTCCAATTTGTCGTTCCTGGTTGCCTCAGTATCTCGTGCGTTGCAACATCACTTCTGTTTCATCAAGACTTCGTGTACTAGTGATTATAGAACGAGCTTCTGAACATCGTGCTTTCTGTCACGGGTTCTCCAAACCTGATCTGCTTCAACAGCCCTCAATAGAGTCTTCGAACGCTCTCTCCTTGAATCTGTTCCTGCACGGCCAAGCGCCCGACGAGGCTCGACGACTGTACCATACAGGCACAAAGTTTGGGGCAATACCCTCAGAACCTTGTGATGGTTTCGGCAATCGCGGTACAGATTGTGATGACTGTTGTTTTGAACATGCGCCTTCGAGGAGATGTATGGTTTAAACGATGGCTCAATGCTGACCGTGTCTGACAGCTTTGCAGCTCTCGCCCTTGCTATTGACGCGCTACAGAATTCACATGCACGTCCCATGGGCATGGGGCCCCATCCGATGGCATCAACATCAGTTACAGCACTTCATTGTGTATTGGCGCGGCTGCACCATGGACCAGGTGTACGTCGTATGTTTCGCGTCCCATCCTGACCAGATTTCAAGGTCGCCGTTAGTTTCTTTAGATGTGTCAACGTGAGGCCGTACGTACGCGCACTGAAGGGATTATGTTGACTCCGAGTGCAGCAGCTATGCATCAGGTGAGCCCTTTTCCACATTCGCGAGTCTGAACTATATCACTGATGTTGGGCGCAGCGTACATAGGTCCATGATCGCCGTCACTGCTTTTGGGGACGCCAGAGTGTGAGACCATATGCAATCTAGGGCAGCCCTTCCTGGCTTCCGGTAAAGCCTTTGCACAACACCGCCGTCGAACACATGCAGATCTACTCTATAGGCCAGATAACGGTGGTAAATATGTCCTTATACGGGATCACCGTAACGAGACAATGGATTGTATTCATACGCTGGAAGTCCCTTCGCGAATACGGGAAACAACAAGACATCATGTCGTCAATGGAACCGGTAAGCGCTAATTTTTTCATGAAAAATAAGCGATTGTCAAAACGTACTTATACCACCCTTCGTGTCTTCGTCCGCCCACCACCACCACCACCGTCATGCCACCCAGCACCCACTCAGAAGCGCTAGAAGCGCTTGATTTGCCCCTCACCTCCTTCGCTACATCTATGCCTGGATGCCCTGTCGATGACACCGACAATGCTGCTACAAGTGCGAGTGCACTATGGTCAACGTCGCCCTCGACGGGCGTCGCTCTATCAACAGGTCAGTGATGCTGTTGAGCCTGGACCTCACATTCTGAATCAATTACTCCCAGAGGAGCAGCACTGTCAGCCCTTGGAAAGGGAGCACTGCACTCGGGTACGGACTTTGCGGCCATCGAACTCGGAGCATACAGATGTGCGATCTAATCTTTGACGTGCGGGCTGATGATCCGTTGAAGAAGCTCCCGTAAGTGCCATTCTTTGTCTGCCTGCCGGTATGGCGCGTGCTGAAGATGGGGTACAGATGCCCCCTTCGAAATTTCAGTCCACCGTCTCGCCGTCTCGTTTCCATTCTTATCCTCAGGAACCCTTTTGCCCTCGCAATGCGGTTCTTCATAATTCATAAGTGGTCCAGGGACCTCGGTCGAAGAAGACAACAACTTAATCTGTACAACAGCTATTGTATGATCTTTCGGTATAATATGTAGAATCTGCGGAATGCATGGATTGGATCTGTTCATGTGGACAATCTAACTAGTTTGAGTCGACCACGCTACATGGATCGCGCTCCCGGGACTCAGGTGAATCAGAAAAAAAAACTTGCAGCGTGTTGATTAATTGGCAGTGCTTTGACATCGAGCTACATGAGAACATGTACACAGTCTCCAGGGCCTTTAGATGCAATGAAAAGATGATCGATCTGAAAAGAGATGCTGTCGAAAGTCATTGAATTGACTGATCAGCCTGGGTAAGGGTGAGCTCTGGCCTCTGAGCGCTTCAAGTGGCGCAGCCGAGCACGTGGCCGACTCTAGCGGGGATACGTGCTCTGTAGATACCAGGTATGTGCTCATGACAATGAGAAGAGTCTCTCCGAGGCTCGTCAGATCAACTCTACGCGTTCACAGTATCAATTGTCTCACTTTCGCCGCTTTATCCTGGACACTCCGGACACTCGTATGTAGGCGGGTCAAACTTTGATGCATTGCATGGCCAGTGGCAAGAAGCTCTAGTGAGCCAAAAAAGAACCGCAAGTATTTCCACCAGGTTCTCAGACAGTAGTGGGACAATCCCCGAAGATTTGAATGAGATACCAGAAGGTGTAATGAAGGTCGGGATTTACTTTTACGGACATATTCAGTCGCGTCGGCCAATATTCCCACGGCACCTTGCTTCAAACCACCATCCATGTCCACACCATCTCTACCGAAATCTCTCATCGAATCGCTCAAGGCAGATCCAGGCATAGTCGCTTCTAGCTCCCATATCTTCACACCAAGCTTCGAAAAGTGGAGGTGTAGTGTTATCAAGAAAGATGGGGCTCCTATCGAAAGTAGTGTCGTGATGCCCGCCTCGGGTTCTACATTCGCCCATCTCGACGGTTTCTGCGACGCTATTCTCGCGAAAAATCTCGACGCATTTAACGAGGGAGGCAACAGGACGTTTCTCCACGTCGCTGCGAGGGAGGCGGATCTTTCTCTCGCATATGAGATGCTTCGCCTCGGCGTCAACGTTGACGTCAAAGACAGGCAAGGCTCTACGGCGCTGTTCCTTGCTCTCCAGTACATCCTCGTCAGCACACAAGCCCTTAGGAAGATCCAGAATTTGCCCCCCTCTGCAATCTTCAGGCTTCCTCCCATCTGCAGACCTGCGAACTTCCAGAAGACAATCGATCGCACAGCTCGTGTTGCTACCCTGATCATAGAGCAGCATGCGGACGTGAACGCTGGTGCACTTGGGTACGTTCCGTTGACGCTCGCCGCGGAGGCAGGCCATTGGAAGCTCGTCGAACTATTATTGCAACATGGCGCGCGCCGTCCCCCATTGAAGGAGATCAAATTTTTCTCGCCCACCGATAAAACTCGCTTCTCCTCTCTTTCCTCCAAAACCAAGGTTCCGTCGCGGCGCCCCGCCCAGCCTTGTCCATGTTGGTCTGGCAAGACACTCGCTGAATGCCACGATTCAGGCGACGAACAACCGTATCCTGGCGAGTTTATTTGCGGCTGCGGGAAGCACAAGACGTACGGCGCGTGTTGTGGGAAGCGGGGAATTGTCCAAGTCGAACGATGGGATCCCGAAGACCGATGGATACAAAGGGTAGAACACAGGCGAGTGAACGACAATGGTACTGGCGCGTTCGCCCGAGGCCAGGCGGTGTTGTCGGGTACGGATCCTGCGACACTCAAACCTCTCTTAGAATCGATGAAGGGTATGAAATTCGGCACTATAATCCGAGGCATGGGCATGCAAGACGTACTCGACCCGGCCTTCATGTATGCTCTTGACCATATAGATTTCATGCCGAGGTAAGCTACATTTGCAGTCTCGCTCATTTGTGAGGTGCTCAATCTTCTCGAATGACAGACCCTGGGAGAAGAGGCTCAGTCTTGTCGAGTCCAAGAAGCGTATGAACGAATGGAATGCAGTCGTAGACAAGTATATTTCATCTGGCTGTGACCCTCGGTCGCGCCTTGAAATCGAGGTGGAGGCGAAGATTGGCATGCATGGTGGCCCTTTGTACAGGCATTGCGAAGCGGAAGGTTGCGAAAATGTTGAGGGCAAGGACCTCGAGAAGCTCAAAGGATGTGGCAATTGCAAACTTGTGAGCATGATTCTATCTGTATTTTTAAAAGTTTGCTAATGTCGTGCAGGTATTCTACTGCAGCCAGCCCTGTCAAGTTCGTGGATGGAAAGACGGACACAAATCGGAATGCAAGACAGGGAATCACCGCCTTCAGCTCCTCGATTCACAGAAAGTGCTGGAAACGCTGATGGGTTCGATGTTCTCTCAAACTTGAAGCAAATGACGGGGACAAACGTGTGTATGTTGTTACAGTAAGCCTATGTTCCATTCATTCCGACTCGCTTGTTGAACAATCTCAGATTTATGTGGCGTATTCTTGTCTCTGAGCGCACCTGCTCATGCGATTATAATATACTCTCTGACATTTGCCGAGGTAGAAGAAAAAGGAAGTCCATCAGCATGATCGACTTTGGCAGGCTGAAGCCTGAGGTTGTACTAGTACGTATGAATCCTTCCCACGCTGACTTGCTTCCAACCTCATCGATGCCCATAATTGGCCTTCCCGACGAGCTCCTGGATGCGCTCAAGGCAGACCCAACCATCAACGTGTCCGAGTCCTGGGTTTATCGCGCTGCGTTCAACAAGCATCGTTTCCTCTTTGTCCAATCCAAAGTCAGTGCCGACAGCCCCCGTATCCTGCCTAGTCCCGAGGTCCTTTTTTTGAGCAGCCGTCTTGACGATGCAGGGCTTGTAGGACTCGACGACAGGACACTTCTCCACGCCGCGGCACGCAAGCGCGATGTTTCCCTCGCCTACAAAATCCTTCGCATGGGCATCGACATCGACTTCAAAGACGCGCACGGGTTCACGGCGCTGTTCCTTGCTCTCCAGAATATCCTCATCTCTGCAAGGCTCCTTCGCATCCTTCTGAACTCGCCGACCTCCGCAGCTGCTGGAGCCACAGGTGAAGACGCAAACAGTAATGCAGTCGTATTTTTTGAAGACTTGGGCAGAATTGTTGTGGTGAAGGTTAGGGATTCTTCTCATTCTAATGTCCCGATCCTTCAAGGCTACGCTTGCACTCCGAGTCATGCTTTCCCTCATCTTACATCGCTCTACCTACTTACTGTATCTACCGGTGTATCAAACTCCTTTGTATCACGCTGTGTATCGAACATCTCGCTCGCTGTATCGTTCTCTTGATAAAGAATTGTCGACAACCGTCCCCAGATTTCAATGTCTTCATGGAGGTGCTCTATCTCTGCTCTATGTTGACACCGATTTCAGCTCAGTTCAGGCTCAGTTGACTGGGCCTCGTCCCTTGTTGGTACGTAACTAAGCTAACTCGAAGTTTAAACAAGAGCGACATGTTTTTATTCTTCCCACGTAAAGCAAACCTCAAAACCCCCCATGGCATTGACTCCACCATCGCTTCCAAAAAGCCTTCTCGACGCCTTCAAGGCAGACGCAACTCTCGAGGCGTCAAAATCTCTGATCTAGTATGACAGATCATTTTCAGAGGCCAGGTTCGATATCGTTCAAGTACATGGCAACGCCATCGACAGTGTCTGCGCTGTATTTCCTGCCCAGCAACGTTTTCCTTGGCCTGTCATCGACCAAGTCCCTTGCGACGCCGCTCTTGTCCAGCTCCTGGAAAAGTTCGGCAATAGTGACTCTAGGTCGTTCCTGCACGCAGCCGTACGAGAAGGAGATGTCCCGCTCGCGTATGAGGTTCTCCGCCTCGGTGTCAAAGTGGACTACCACGATGCGCACGGATGCACTGCGCTCTTTCTCAGTCTGGTTAATATCCTCATAGACACTCAGGTTCTTCGTCCCGTCCTGAGACTGCCTCGGGCAGTCTTAGAGAACCCAACTCCCACTTTGCCTGGACCTGCTGTCATTATCAAGACGATAAAGCGCTTGGTGAAAATTGCCACTTTGATCATACAGCAGCACGCCGACGTCAATGCCGGAGCGTTCGGCCACGTCCCTCTGTCGCTTGCTGCACAAGCAAACCAGTGGCCGCTCGTTGAGCTGTTACTACAACATGGCGCGCGCCGTCCACCCCTGAACGACATCAAGTTCCTCACTCCCGCCGACAAGTCCCATTATATCGCTCTCTTGTCGAATACCAAAGTCCCAGCGAAGCGCCCCGCCCAACCATGCCCTTGTTGGTCGGGGAAAACGCTTGCTGAGTGCCACGACAGCGGCAAAGAGCAGCCCTATCCTGACGAGTATCTCTGTAACTGCGGGAGACACAAGCTGTACGGCGCATGCTGTGGGAAGCGCGGGGTCGTCTTGGTGGAGAGGTGGGACCGGGCAAATAAGTGCATCCTCCTCTCTTCGCAATTCCGTATGTTGGACCATACGAACAACGGCGTGCTGTCGCGAGTTGCCCAACAAATAATGGCCATTAAACAGCGTTGGACCCAGATGCGACCATGCGAGCAGAAATCAGAAAAAATAAGCCGCCTCTTAGCTTTGGGAAAGGAATTCGAGATCTCGGCGCCGAAGACAAGGTGGATCCCGCCTATCTGTACGGAATCGACAATACGGATTTTGTACCTTGGTAAGGACCTATTTCATAGATTGAGTCGTACAAATCATTGACGCGTCCGAACCCTACTATAGCCTATGGAGAGGGCAAATTAGCATCATCGAATCGCGCATACGTCTGAAGGAGTGGAATGGGGCGATTGACAAGTACATCGAGATGGGAGGCGACGCTCGATCTCGTCTTGATATCGAGATAGCGGCGAAGATTGCCCTGGATGGAGGTCCTATGTACAAGCACTGCGAAGCAAAAGGCTGTAGCAGACTTGAAGGTCCCAACATCAAGTTCCAGAGATGTTCAGGCTGTGAGATCGTAAGTGACGCCACGCCATCGCCCTCGGAGCCTCATTTCACACATCTAGATATTCTACTGTGGCCGAGAGTGTCAGAATCGGGGATGGAAAGACCACAAACCTAAGTGCCGGGACAAGGTCCACCGTCCGCAAGTGCTCAAGTCACAGGAGACACTGCGAGAGTTGGGAGAGATTGCAATGACTCAGATGATGGGATAAGAATCCCTGTTGTAACCCGAAGTGTTTCTTGAGCCACGCATCGCTTGTATCCCGCCTTTGTAGTAATCAGAGTATATGGTAGATTATAAAACGTCCTTTTCAGGATGTCACGGTCTGCAATGCTGTACCATACTATATGCCCCATATATCGTTCTGTATCGCATCAGTACAATCCTCATCGCTCTGTATCGCGTCAGTACAATTCAGCAGGCAATGCGAGAGCCTGAGATCCACTAGCTCAAATGAGACACGTACCGTCGTACGAGTTGAAGTATACCATATAGTGTAGCTTCCAAAGCGTATCCTCTCCAGTGTGTCACGCACATATCGCTCTGTACTTACATGTATCGCGTCAGGATCAG
Source organism: Strobilurus orientalis (assembly GCA_019915145.1). Taxonomy (NCBI): domain Eukaryota; kingdom Fungi; phylum Basidiomycota; class Agaricomycetes; order Agaricales; family Physalacriaceae; genus Strobilurus; species Strobilurus orientalis. The sequence goes on along the minus strand of JAHLML010000001.1, from coordinate 900,145 downwards.
GAGGCAATGCCATCCACTGACTTCGTACAGCGGTTCATTGCCAGAGGTGTGCACTGTCCTGTACCCGGACCATGTTGTTGAGAGCTGCCGATCCTTGTGGGTCCAATGCCAGTGTAAGTTTCTAAAGGTATCAGACGAACTTTGAAAGTCGAACTCGAGCGACTGAACGTCGAACTCAGGCGGCTAACGGTCGAACTCAAGTTCACGAATCAAAGAGTAGTAAAGGAAAAATGAATTATGTGGGAGAGGTAATGTGGGAACTAAGGAATACAATCGAAAGGGCGGATGTAGATAGAAGTACATGCAAAAAAAGAACATACAAATCATTTCTTCCATGGGGTATGAATACAATCATCGCATCGTCACATTTACACAGGCGTAGAGTGGTTCACCGGGGACTTCTGCTCTGGAGACAAGTCGAAGAGATCGCTCTTCCAGGTGTTGCCGCCCTTCTCCGACTCCGGGACACTCTCGACGCGGTTGACCCAGCCAGACGGGTGTCCCTCCTTGGCCAGGAGAGAGTCCCTCTTGTTGGCGACAAGCTTGAACTGCGAGGAAGACTGGCTGTGGGCGGAGGCAGTGTCCTGGGCACCGTCTTTCTTGTTCTTGAAGACCTAAAGGCCAAAGTCAGAAGAGGAAATGGGGCAGGTGGACAAAATTGAACTGACCTCAGACAGAACGCCAGCACGGCCTTTGCCATCTTCCTTCGCCTTCTCTTCCTCCATGCGGTTACGAGCATTGACGAGGATTCCATCGACGTACTCGAGGCCAGTGCGGATCGCATCACCGACAGCCTTCTCGATCTATGGCAGGAATGGTAAGTCTCATATCAGAAGTCGATTGGGATTTACTGACCTGTTTCTTGACGAGACCCATGACCAGCGGCTTGAGAGTCTTGTACAGCAAATCGTGCTTCGAGTCCCGAATGCTGAACTTGAGCGAGTCAACCTTGACGTTGACCTTCTTGATCGTGAACGCCGAGGAGGGATCGGTCGAGGAGGAAGAAACGATGGAAACGGTGGCGGTGAGTCCTTGGCCACCGAGGGTGACGTCGGCGAGACCAGAGTCCTTGAGCTTGGGGATGCCGCTCTTCTTGCGGAAGTAGAAGGCGACATCGCGCATGTCCGCCTGCATTTGGCCGAAGGTGAGCTGGATCTCGTGGCTGGAAAGCGGTCAGACAGGATCAAAAACTGGAAGAAAGACACTAACCGGTTCTCCTCGAGTCCCTCCTGGAGCTTGGCGTACGGGCTGAACTTGACGTAGTTGTGGGCTTCGAAGCCGACAATGTTGGGGAACAGGTTGCGGCCGGAGAGGGTAAGGTTCTCGACCACGAGGTCGATAGAGTCGTCGGTGTACTCGATGCGAGGGATAGGGATGTATCCAACCTTTATGATTGATGAGCAAAAAGACCACAAGTCGAGAACAAAACACATACCTTCTCGACCAACATGGGGACAACAACTTTGCGAATGTCAGACCACAAGTGAGGCTTGAACGTCAATCCTGCGTCTTCGCCTTCGGAGAACAACAAGTCGCGTGTCAGCTTGGCCCACGCGGAACCGAAGCGCCTGTTGCCCGCATCTTCACCGACACCCGCAGTCCACTGGCCGACGCCATCGAACAAGCGGTTGAAGTGTTCGCGGTATTTACCGTTCTCGCCATAGAACAGTTTGCCACCGTCGATCCAGTTGTTGAAAGCCGTAGTCGAAGAAGGCTCCAACACGTAGCCCTGCTTGAGAAGGATGTCGCGCAGCCAGACACGACCCTCGGTAAACCACTGGCGGAGTTCGGGGTCACGGCGAGCATCGTCGCCAAGAGCGGTGAAGGGATCAAAGATGAGGTTGAGGGATTTGCCTCCAGAGAACCGTTCGAGGATGGTGCGCAGTTGGGTCAGAGTGGTGTCCAACGCGGGCTATAAGAAGTGAGATCCAGAACGAAGATGCTACTGAAGTAAACATACGTCGTTGTGGTTGGCGGCACCCTCAGCGTGGGCACCGGCGATGTTTTGGCCATGTTGGGCGTACTGCTCAGCGAAATCCAGTAACCATGTAATGGACTCCTGATAGTCTTCGTGCTTCTGGCACTCGAGGATGACCTGGAAATAATAGTCAGAGAGGAATTGCGAGAGCATGTTGCTGGACTAACCTTCTTCGCCCTCCAAATCCACTGCTCGCGACGCTCCTTGGGGAAATATTCGTCGTTGAAGAATTCCTTGCCGCGCGAGTAATGTTCGTTGGCGCGGTCTTTGTGCTGCTGGGGGATGGCGTCCTGTACGAATTGTGGTCAGAAAAGAATGCAGCCAGTATGTCAAGATATCTCACCTTGACGCGGTTGAGGAAGCCTCCCGCCTTGGCCTTACCCTCGTCGGCGCTGATGTCGCCGTCGCGCTCCTGTACATCGCGAGCCTCTGACTTGGCGTGCTCGGCAATGCCTTGCGCTTCGTTCCTGGTGGAGGGGTCGAGGCGGTCGACGACCTCGGGCTGACCAGTGGCTGAGGTGTTGGGAAGTTGACCGGTCTCGTAGGTTTCACGGCCGGTCTGGCGAGCATTCTGGGCGACATCGCGGCCAGTTTGACGCGCATCTCGCGCAGCCTCAGGTGCCTGGTCAGCGAGCTCGGTCGCCCGGGTTTCGGAAAACTCGTCCTTGGGAGCGGCGTGGTCGACTGTGCGGAGACGCTCTTCGTCGGGTCGCACGCCCTCGGCAACCTTGGATGCCCCGCGAGCAGCGAGGTCGCGAGCCACGACGCTAAAGTCGCTGATGAGTTTGCGGAACTCGGCGTTGGTCAGGACGAGGTGGACAAGGCTGCGGACGTGTCGCGCGGCTGTGGATGCTGGTAAGTTTTGCGATAAACAAGCAAAGTCGAGCGAGACGCACCGGTGTTGGCATCCTCCCTGGCCTTGTTGCTGTCGGGGATCGTCTCGGCGCCCTTGCCCTTGACGCCGCCGACGAAGCCCTGGCCGTCGACCTCGCGGGTGTTCCATATCCACTCCTGGATCAGCTCATCGCTGTTCTTGTCCTGGATGAGGACACGGAGGGTCTTGAGGATCTCCTGGACGTCGACGACGAGCTTCTGGCCGTCCTTGCTGAGGGCGTTGACGTCGAGCGGGGGGTTGGAGACGGCGTAGTTGATCCAGCGGTCCATCTGGGCGTTGGACGGGAGGCGCGACTGGCGCATGGCGGAGATGGCATTGTAGAGCTTGATCTTGCGCTTGACGTCGGCGTCCTTGTTGGTCTTGTTGACGGGGTCGATAACGCTGCCCTTGGCGGGGTTGGCGCTGATATCTTTCTGTGCGGTGGGGAGAGACATGATCGTGTGGTCGTAAGGGAGAATTGTGAGACCACCCACCGAAAAGATGCGCTCATATAGCCAGAGCCACCTATGACGCACGCAGCCTCGCCGCCAACGTCATCCGCCCATTACGCGCTGTGGCGTCGTCGATCTCCAATGGTCTGGCACAGAGGGGTATCGGAGCGGCCAATGCCAGCCATCAAACGCAGTCAAATTTGAGCCAGCTCTGAAGCGGGGAACCCTGCAGCCCTCCTAAACGACAAAAGGACGCCTTGTTGGGTGGAGTTCATTGGGGTGTTCTTTGACACTGGATGAAGAGTGAGCAGGTCTTGACGTCACCAACGCTTCTTTCTTCAGTGCACACGGTCACGCGACCACAGCGCTTCACTCTTCACACTTTCACGGTGATGTTGTACATATTAGACGTTCGGGTATCTTCATATAATACATGCCCAACTCTCGACACAGAAGAAACGATATGGGTCAAGAGTCCTAAACCCCAGGTCAATGATCCACGTTCGCACAAAGCAACAGGCACGTACCACGACGGATCACGTCCTTCGGAGAGGAGCATTTTCCGGCGGGGTCACCGCGTTCAACGAAGACGCACGCCTGCAGCGCTCCTTCTCCAGCGGTTCATGCCTTGACTTTTCCTCTACAAATGTGTAGAGTCAGAATTTGACCATCGAATACCGACGCCACAACAGACCAGGAGACAGCACAACGCCCGTTGGCGGTAATGTTGACCACAATGCGCTGGTCGACGTCGTGTGGTCATCAAAGGTGAAGAGGGATAGGTCGAGGGCATCAAGAGTCTGAGCACGTCTGGGGTGGGTCATGGCGGGATAGCTTGATAGACCCCATAGGCAAGCTGCTACTCAGTATTTGTAGGCGCCGGAATGCATTATATTCATCGACCGTGAAGCCAACCATTGCGTCTATCTCCGTATGTCAAGACAGCCCCGATCAGCTCAAAGCTCCAGCCTGCTGAGATTCAAACCCAGCCAAAGCTCCAGCCTGCTGAGATTCAAACCCAGCAGCGTTGTAGGCCTGGGATCCCGAACGCAGTGCCACAATCAAAACAACCCAATCGAGTTATTATTCTCGACCGTCCGGCGTCCGCTGACATTTGAGGGAAGCCACGTCGTGGGGAGCCGAATCTTTTGGGCATGCCCGGCCGGTTATCATCGATACGACAAGCGCGACTAGCTCCTTCCAAAAGAGTGTGAACTCGACGCTCATGGGAATGCTCCCCGTCATCTTTACTTAGTATAGGACAAGGGCACCGGCTTGTTCATTCCAAGAATGACGACCCACACAGAGGATGTCTATGCGATGTGGTAACCGCCCGGCATCGTGGTTCCTTCGCGGCCGGGATGGTGGATTCGTGTGAGCTTGCGCCCACAACCGGTTGATGATGCGGGGAATTCGATCGATAATACTGTATACGGGGAGGACTTTCCTGTTGGGTATTGGATTGAAAGCCCGCATACTGAGCTCAGATTGTTGGGGCTTCTTCGCTGTGAAGTCCGATCGATTGCCTATTGTGTTGCTTCGATCAGAACGCGTTCTTTATATTTTAAACCTGTGTTGTCGGAGGGAGCATAGCAATGAATATAGAGTAGTCAAGACCGTATTCTTCCTCGTTGACCCTTCGAGTTGATGCAGTCCTCGGCTGTCATGCAGTCAATACAGTGCTCCCAGAGCGGAAAACAGGGATCGTATTTCGCAGTCGTGATCGGGTATCATTGCCTAAGTTCGAACGGGGGAATGTCATGTCGGACCCGGCTCTGCTGTCAAGTCGGGCGCTGCGGACGGCCCAGGTCATTTACTGTAACTGAAAGGACTTCTCACCGCCAGCATACAGAAGCGACAGACACCCATCGATCCTTTAGGGAAGTAGCAAAACACAAGGCCACAATGAAAGGAGATCCGAGAGCCCATTAAAGCTAGCATATGACAGAAGAGACCTACAATGACACTTCGCGTCGGAGATACGCAAAACTCACATACGGTACCGCTTTAGATCCAGTTGGTATGTCCTTCAAACCCAGTCCCAGGTGATCCTACGCGTATTCAAACCCCGATACGCGTACGACGCGATCGGCCACTGATCGGTCAAGCGATCATCGATCATGCGGGTGTCGATCCTCTTCAAGTTCAAACACCAGTTTCACTGTGGGGTAAGTAGTATCAGGCTACATATTACAAGACCGAGATTATCTTGGGCATGGGCCACAGAACTAGAGTAAGGAAAGTTCATCGGAGCGGAAACTTCTCCAGACAGTCAGTCAGCAAGCTGTTTGATAACGAGATCCAAGCGTGTACATGCCATTTCTCGATTCCGGCGCTAATTCTAGAAATGAGTAACGTACCGGCTTGCCAAACCAGAGCCAAATTGAAATAAGCAATGACAGTCCGCCGCTAGTGCAGCTGATTGTGTTATTTTCTGCTATAATCTCCCCGGTCAACCTTCCCGTCAAGGCGGAGTGTCAGTCGCAAAAAGGCATGTGGATGGCGATCAAGGACAGCCTGTCAAACAACTGGAACCCGAAATCGTGGTACGCGGATTGTTGGATCCGATGATATGAGAGATCGCTGATGTAGATTCGAGGCGGAGCATGAAAGACGCATCCTGAATTGAACACCTACGCCTGTCACCCACATTAGGAAGTAACCGCATCCTGAATTGAACACCTACGCCTGTCACCCACATTAGGAGGTAACCTTCAACAACGAAAGGCCTGAAACTCACTCTACAAGCACTTTCTCGGTGACATAACACTGGGAAATGCTGCTGAAGACGATAATGCTTTGTCACAGAGCTCTCTTTGAGTGAGAATAGTTGACGGAAACTATGGAGTGAACGCTCACCCAAACAAGTAAATCAGGGCATGGCGGAGTACAGCATCGTCGTCGACAGGTGATGAATTCCTATATCTGCTAGTTGATGTCAACGAGGAGGAGATAAGGCAAGACCTGGGTAGGCCATTCAGTACCATGATACCCATCCTGTCATCGAAAAGTGCGAACCACACTCATGATCACGGAGAGAAGTGTCCTGGTAGTCAGGTCATCGGTAGACTCGTCTTAAAATGGACACCTACGCCTGTCACCCACATAAGGAAGTGGCCTCCAACAATGAAAGGCCTGAAACTCACGTTACAAGCACTTTTCCGGTGATATAATGCTCGAAAATGGTGCCGAAGGCGATAATTCTTCGTCTCAAAGCTCTTTCGGCGAGGTCGGTTCACTTGGGCTGCAGGATGTAAACTGTACGCTCGCCCAAACAAGTAAATCAGGGCGTAGCGGAGTACAGCAGTTCGGTTGACAGGTGTTGAGATCGTACATCACCTGGTTGATGTTAACGAGGACTCTGAGATAAGGAGAGACCTGGGTAGGCCATACAGTATCATGATACCCATCCTGTCACCGAAAAGTGCGAAGCCTTAGCACTCTCGTGATTAAGCCTGAGGAGAGAAGTGCCCTGGTAGTCAGGTAGTCGGATGAATATCCGATGAGGGAAGACTCGTCCTGAATTGGACATCTACGCCTGTCATCCGTATAAGGAGGTGGCCTCCTCCAGAAAAAGGACTGCAGCTCGTGCTACAGGCGCTTTTTCAATCAGCAAACACCGGTGAACGCCATTGGAGACAATAATGCTTCATTTAGAGGATCTTTGGGTGCAAGCAGTGCAGTAGTATGCTCGCCCAAACAAGTGGAATAGGGCTTGGCGGATTATAGCAGCCTGACAGGTGATGCATGACCTAGTCCACCACTGATTGAAGAGATAAGGTGAGACCGGATCGCGATGCGTGTAACGTCCACGAGTAGAGCTATATCATTGACGTAGCTCAGACGCGAGACTAGATTCAATGCACAATCATCGGTATATGGGAAGCTCCGGGCTTTCAGCCGCCACTGGGATCTTCCGAGGGAACTAAGTTCGAGTCCACTTGACATGCACGAGGTATGGAGCAATACAGTTAGATGAAGCGATGGAAGGCGGGGGCGGCAGAAGGAAAGCTGTCGTTGGCTGGGAACCCTGGAGTTCTGGGTCCTCAGCCACTGGGATCTTCCGAAGGAAGTAAGTTCAGTCGCAGTTGACACGTACCAGATACCCGCGCAATATAGTTTTAAGATGCGAGGGCAACGCAGACTCGAAAGTGAGAGATTTGGGGCGCAAAAGAGAGATCTGGAACGCGCAAAGATGCATCGAGGGGTCCAGAAAGTGATCCTGCCAATGGCGTAAAGGCACCTCTGAGTATGAATACGCAACCGCTGGGATTCTCCGCGACGGAGTACGACGGAGACAGGCTGAGATTCATCTGACACCGGGGCCACTTATGAACTAAAGACATGCGGTGAGATTTATCTCTATACAGAAAGAAAGAATGCGCACAAGCCAGTAGTTCTGACGTTGACAATAATGCTACACCATGATTATACAGCGCTGAGATATTATACATCATATATGTACAATGCGCTGGAATCACACGGCGGGAGAGTTGAAGTTGTCGTCGTTCAGGGCAAGAGCGACAGCACAGCCACAGGGTGCGGTAATTAACATTGGTCAGATCGGCACGATGCGTCATAGTCTGCCGTGGCGGGAGTCTGGGCTGTATTGCACAGTATTGCACCTTGGTTCCCGACCACCACCAGCACCAGCCTCGACGCTTATTCTGATCTCCTCGTTGCCAAACTAGGAGATGCAGCTCGCATCTCACGGAGCGCGGGCCTCGGTCCGCGATGTCTCCGCCTTTGCGCACACTGTTCCCAAACTGCGGGGAGCGGCGCGCGCCATCCACATACCATCATTCCAGGCGGCAGCTACCTCTGGCATCGGCAGAAACATCCTTACCTCTGCTAGAGGCCTTCTAAGGCGGGCAGTTGTCAACCTGACCACACCTGGCATCGGAGCGCACTATGTTGCATCAGCATCTCGCTCTGTTCATGGAGGCCTCCCTGGTCGCATCCCTTCCATACAGCAGCGCATGTCTGCTCCTCTCCGATACACTCTCTCCCGCCCACTTGGCATGTCCAACCTTCCTCGGGCGCCAACAGTTCCCCGCTCCATGACTCAAGTCGGTCTTGGGACGGCAAGGAACTTTTCGTCCGGACGAGTTCTCTTCCAGAACTTCGCTCAGAACGTGCCCGTCGCCGGTCGTGCGTTCTGTGAGGCCGACTGGGATCTTCATCTGCAGAAGGAGAGGGACAACATGAAGAAGACCATTTCTCGCGACAAGAAGAAGTCGCAGAAGAAGGTCGCCCTCGCACAAAAGGAAAATAAGGTCCAAGTCCTCACCTCCGCGACCAAATCCTCCTCGAAGGGAAAGGAAGTTGCGACTGTTGACGAACTCGAGCAGTACTTTGCTGCTCCACCCACCAAGCCGTTCACCGCTGTCCTTCTCATCCCTCTCGCCCCTACCCCAACCTCTCGAATGCCCCTTCCACCTGATACACTTCCTCACGATTCCCTCCTGCCATTACGGACTCTCGCATCGATGCACAACGGGCATGAGCTACACGCTCTTCGAGTGTCGGCCTTGTTTTCGCGACTCGATGCAGCAAATGTTTGGGAGCGTGGTGTCAATTGCTCAGCATACGGCACCGGAGCTGATGCCGAAGGGGTCTGTACTGTACTCAAGGTTGAGTTTGACGGATGGACGGCGGCCGAGGTTCGAGGTGTGATTGGGGAGAGTGGGACGGGCTGGTGTACGCTAGAGGAGATCAATCACAACGAGGAGGATCTTTTCTCAGATACATCCTCCGTACTCTCGAGTCCGTCTGGCGAAGCGGAAGACCACTCCGCGTTCTCCGAGCCAGCTCATTCGCTCGTGTTGCCGACGCTCGACCTTTCCGCTTCGTTTTCGCAGCACACCTTTTCCCGAACTTCATCTGACGATGATCTCTTCTCCGGCATCCATTCAGATTTTGAGGTAGAGTCATTGCCGGAATCTATCCCTTCGCCAGGAAGCACCGATGGTAATGGGTGGCTGGTCTTCAGCTCAGACTTCGCCCGTAGGGCTGCTACCAGCGATACTCCTGAACCGCAGGAGACCTACTTTTGAGGGTACATAAACGTTGCCTTGTATCCAGCACTATCATTAACTTCGCTTCATGTTTCCTCCATGTATAATTTCTTGATGTAAACACGGATGTATTACAACCACCGCTTCCGCTTGTTATCTTTCAACTGTTCGAACAAAACAATCGTTCAAAGAGTAGAGCACAGGCAGAGGCACGTCGTGTGCCGGCGGCAGAGGCGCCCCTTTTCGCATCTCTTTCCGTGGCCGTCATGTCGACGCCCTCATTGAATGCTCTCTCGCCCTCCTTCCCACATGTTGTCGCATAATATTCATGCAATCCTCGTCGCCCCATGAGTCGGATTATCCGCCAACGCCACGCAGAATTGACCAAACTCAGCGCAGGCTCTTGATGCCTTTTCCCTACGGGAACCTGGCGCACTGGCATTAGCAAACAGGCGTACTTGTATTCGCCCAAAGTCGGAACCAAGATACCGGTCACTCGTCGGAATCGTTGCCAGGAGTCTGGAGCTAAATGTAAACCGGGCCTGTAAGCTATTCTTTGTTCCCTTTGTCAAGTCTCTCATCCATGATAAGGATTCACGCTGTCACCGCGTGTAGGATCGAACACCCTTTCATCTTGTCGATTTCTTGCAATCCCTTTCATTGCAGATGTATATTTACCTGGCGGCGAAGGTCAATCCGAGCAACACGAGCTTTCTTTCCTTCCCAATCGTATGTCGCTATTGCCCCCAATCTCATGTCTACTGACATGTATTCGCAGTCCACCATGAACCCAGCGTCTGAAGAACACGGTCATGATGCAACTACTACCACAGCCATTGCTGCTATTCCATTCCCTCCGGTAACCCACGTTTGGAGGAAGCTCCCGCGTATCAAGTTCGCGCATCCTCAATGTCACGTTCAGCTCGTCCGGAACAACTATGTCTTCATACCTCCCATCATTCACAAACTCCCCACCGAAATCATCAGCATCATCTTCATGTTTGCCAGTAGCGATGGGCCAGCCCAATTGCACAGCAAAAACAACAGGACGCCGTGGAGTTTGCTGGCGGTGTGCCATCACTGGAGGGAGTTGGCGGTCAACACACCTACGCTCTGGTCATCCTTCTCCACCGAGCTGAATGCCCCACTGTCTGACGACGATGTTCTGGCACCTGCTGTCATAACGAGGCTGTCAAACCTCCTCGTGTGGTCCCGTTCGTATTCCTTGGACTTTTCGGTTCACCTCAGCCCGAAGGGAGAATTCAAGGATCATCTCCTCGAGCACGTCTCCCGTTGGAGACAGGTTACCTTCTGGGGATCCAGATCCGCATACGAGGCGTTGCCTTTCTTCTATCCGTCGCCTAGACTCGACAAGATCGAGTCTCTCGCTCTTCTGGGCGACAAATTCGACAAGCATTACAACAAAAAGCCGCTTTCCATCAACGTCCTCTGGAAGTTTTGGGCTGCACAAACGATCCGGTCCCTAGTCGTTGATGTACACGACCGAGATGCTTCATACACATTCAGCGCAACCTGTTTCCCTTTCCGCCTTCTCACGTCGTTGACGCTCCACTTCAAGGATGACCGCCAATCAGTCATTCAGCTGTCTTACAAGCTCCTCCAACTCGCTCCGAACTTGCACACGTTCATCCAAACGACACCGAAACACAAGCCTGGTTGGGTGTCCCCTTCTGATAGAGATGGGATGCAGAATGCCGACGTTCTCCTTCACAGCGGGCTTCGTACCATGACGATTAGCAACCCAGCTCTACTGAAATTCCTGCAATGTCCGAACCTCGAGCATCTCAGCATAGCTGAATTCGTCGGCATTGAACTTCCCCCCATCACCGCCTTCCTCCTACAGTGTCGCGCTCTTCGTTGTCTCGAAGCCAAGCTGTTCGTGGTCGGACGAGGCCGCGCCTCTGCATTCCAGACTTTCTTCGCAGCACTGGAGAATGTGGAGGAGCTCAGGATCAATTCGACGCATTGCGCGAGGGCTGCGACGGAGATCTGTACGCAAATGTCAGGATACCTCCCGCGTCTGGTCCGGACCTTTCTTACGGTTGAGTTGAGCGAACATGCTCAGGATTTGGTGGACTGCCTTGCCTCGCAGAGACGACCTACGTTAGAAAGTCTGACTGTTAGACTGGTCAAAGCCTCGGAGATGGGGTGGCTTGGGGAGGTAGGGCTGTATAGTAAAGACGAGTTCAAGGCGTATTGCGCTACAGAAGGGGACGTACATCGAAGCTTCAAGATATCAGTAGTGTAGTAATCTCTTGGTTTTCACACATTGCCGCACTGGCATTCACGATGATATGCGCCAGGCTGATAGGATTAGCAAGAAGCGATTATGTACGTATGTACCCATCGCCCATGTCGAAATCACAGTAAACGCAGTCGTTGATATTAATATTGATATTGACTGCATAAGTATTGATGTACTACATACAGTACTTGTTCGTTCGTCACTATATCGTCAGTCTGGCTTTGAGAGACTAATTGATGTACGTATGTATGAATGGATGTTGAGATCGATCAGTTGATACACACGAGCTATGGCCCGGTGCCATATCCTAAGTATACATAGACCAGACATTGAGCGCCAAGTACACCATATACGTGTGTTCTCCATGTGTATCACAGCAAGCGTTGCCGTTTTTCCAGACGAGATGCGTGTAGAAATGAATTCATCATTCGATTGCATCAATGGCATGGGGCAACTACGAGCACAGACCTGTTCGGACTCCGACATCGCGCAGTGTAAGAGACTGAATACGACTGAGATAAAACGCGCTTTTCGTACATCCTTTGGCGACATAAGACCAGACTGTCCGAGACTACATGATTGTGATTAGATCCAGAGGCTGGCTGTTTATTGGCCCGGGAGGGGGCGGAGCTTGCAAGATCGTAGTTGTAGTCTAGCCAGGCAGAAGATCGAGTTCGCCGTTCTCTATGACTGTAACATCATACAAGGCATCTTTCTCGCTTGCAGTCTATGGAACGAGAGGCAACCTTTGAATGTCAGAGTCAGACTCATATCAGGGCAGCTTTCGTGGGTCCTATCGGTACACTGGGGTTTCAGGAGGATGTGGTTTGGTGACTAAAGTATTTTCGAGCCAAATGGCACTGTTTGAAAGGAAAAGTAACGTGGCCATTTTTACTGTCTATCCATCTGTCCCTGCACTAGTTCCTTCACGCCGCCTTCCCAATCATCCCAGCAGACGCTTAATACGACAGTATCGCGTCCAGGAAGGTTCCCTCTCGGATCTCCCTCCCTGGTAGTCTTCCCGTTCCCCTGCTTGGCGTTATGCTCGGCCATAACCATCGCCCATCGTGTTATTCCCTCAACCTGGAAGCCCATCCTCTTCGCCGCGTTGACACTCTTGTCGTTCGCGCTGCTCGCCATCCACACGAGCCGCCTGAAACCCAGCCCAGGCAGGCGCGAATCGGTCGGAAGATTCAATGCGTACTGCATCAATATCCCCATCGCGTGCGTCGTGACATGGGTTCGCTGGAATTCTGGCAGGATGACGATGAACGCGATTTCGGTCGACGTAGCGCTGAAGGACGTGTCCATGTATCCGATCATCCCTGCCAAGGCCTCTCCTCGCGTCTTGTCGTGGATTGCGAATAGGCAACAAGTGTCGTTATTTGAGGTGAACCGGCGATGCCAAAAGTCCGACAGGAATTCGGCTTCGGAGGCCCAAGGTCCGATGGTGATGTAGTCGTAGAGGCTGGTAGGAGCATTGAGGAGGGGCTGTGTGTGTTTCGAGGGCTGAACGGTGCGGGAAACGCGTCGAATCATGGGGATTTTTTCCGGGAGTAAGTAGTGGCAGAGCTTACATCGAAGGGTACGAGCTTGACGCGCTCGCTCTCGAGAGTGACATCGAACGGAGAGGTAGAAGGCATGATAAGTAACCTGTGGTCGAATCAGGCTAGCCTTTATGTAGTGGAGATTGCGCAATTGTTGTGCGAGTCATGTCCACGCACTTGATTGATTCGAATTTCAATCAGTAGCTCGTCAGCGCAGTCTACTGTCTACGTGACTGCGTCATTGGAGGTACCGGCCCGTGCAAGGAGGGAGGTTGGTGGACATGTGGGGAGGTACTATGCACTGCGTCACATAGTAGACTGTTCCACTGAGGATGCCGAATGGTACAGCGGCAGGATTTCCAGACTGCCTAGCGAGTCTAATCGAATAGGTCTATGTGATTAGTGAATCAGCAGACCATGGTAACATCGAAAGCTCGAAGTTTGCAAGGATGGTCCGAAACAGAATGGTCCCAAACAGAAATGACTCCCGAAGGCGGCTTCCTGCGGAGTCAAGGGGGCAGAAGAGGTAGTCCTCGGCGAAGACGTTCCGCGTTTGTAGATGGCCCGGCTACGACATGAACGTCTCTATCGATACGAGACTTTCTGTATTTGGGGTCGGTTTGATAGATATTGCCATCGGCGTCAAGAATGCCAGCGTTGACGCTGGCAGACACAAGACCAGGAAAGAGCGTAAACAGGCAAAGAATGGCAGTGAACCAGACCGTCGTGTGTGGAACCTGGGGGGAATGGAGGAGGTGCGAGGCAAGTGTGAGGTCTCCTTTATAACGGTCTTGAGTGACAGGTGCCCTGCAAGATTACGCAGTATCTGACATCCGTTCCTCCACACCGCAATCCACCTTAAGTAGATGGTGATTCAGCAAGTCAAAAAATGATGTATCCAGGGTGGATACATCCATCACAGTCGGTATATAGGGGATGATGAAAATACTGCTTCAATGCGTTTCCCCATGGACGAGAAAATCATGGCGGGCTCGGATGCGATCACAACAAGCCCAGCAAGGACTGGCAGGGCCATCCCAGCGACCATGGCACCTAACCTGAGTTTTCTCGCCTCTTTCACGACTCTCCCGCATGTGGGAGCCATGTATTTGTTCCATAAAATACCCGTGCCGTCAACCATATGCAAGCCGACGCACAGTACAAGTCCGCCATACAGGAACGCGCTCCTCCAAGGCCATGTCTGTAAGCCAAACTTGACGAACTCGTAGTCGAGCTCTGAGGGACCAAGTTCCAGGATGGGTGGATTCGACGACGTGGGGAGCAGGCGGTGGGTCGCAAAGTGAACGGGAAAGAAGAAGAGCATAGTCGCATATCCAGTCAGAGTGAGAAGGCTGGTGACGCGTCTTGGCGGGTTCAAAATACGCTTGACGAGGGCAGACGTCGTATGTATAGCGATGGGAGCCAAAACAAGGTAAGTCTCGCCGAACGAAGTCTGATAGTATTCCCGGCCCAGGAGCTGTCGTCCGTTTTCATTGAAGTCTCGAAACTCGAGAGGTTTGATTACACACCATCGTTTGTGAGGAAAGGGAAGAGCCGCCCACGTTAGCCATTATCGGGGCACTGAGATGTATGAGCAGGAATGTGGTAATGAATGGACTTGAGAGGTGAGCGATTTTCGTGAGGTAGGGAACAAGTTTGTTGGCCTGGGATCTGGAGGGCGATGGTTCCGACATTTTAACTACCAGAATACTGACAGAGCAGCGACGTTGCACGAGCTCAGACAATGTCGCGACGATGAGATCGTCAAGAGAGCAGGAAGAGGCCTGAAGAGGCAGGAACAGAGTCCGAATTCGGACTCGGAGCTCGGCAACAGAGTCCGCGTCACGCGTCGGCAGCCAATGACAGCTTACGCATAATCAATCATTGACTTTCTGAAGTGACCATGGCCGTGTATGATACAAGGATCGTCAAATTGTCGGTGTCTAGTCTGATAGATACGTGATATTCCTTTCTAATGAATATACTTGAACGAGGGATGCAAGTTACCCAAGCTACGACTCAAATCAGTGACAGGAACACAGAATGAACAGACTCAAAAACCTACCGGTCAACATCTCCCTTCTCCAGTCGGTAGTCTCGACCGCCGTCCTCGCGAAACTTGTTTTCCCGTTTCTGTACCAGGAAGAGAGTGACCGACAGCACACATAACGAAGCAGCCATGGCAAGGTTGAATGAATTGCCCTTGTGGTAGCCGGTTCCAGCATCCGTTGCAATGTACGCCCATACTCCGGCCACCGACCCTATACCACCGAGACCATTCACGACCCCGCCGACCATGGCTCGCAGAGTGTCTGGTGATGCGTTAGTGGCTGCCCACCCGAGAACAACAGGGCCGTTGATCTGAACTTGCAACATCAGCCTAGGTCAAACAGTTAAGCACGTCGCGCACAAATCCACCAGTTAGGTTGAAAAAGCAAGCAGCGTAGCGAGCCTTGACGTACGACGCGTCAGTCGCGATCCAAATTGAATCTACATCGACGTCAATCCGCGTGCATACGTCTGTAGCATGAGTCTTACATCCGATGATGGTCAGAAGCCCACCAAACAAGCAGAACGGCCAATGAACGCGGAATCGGACACAACCCATAGTGACCAGTATAGCAATGGCAGCTGCAGTCCTGGGGTGGCTTGAGACATCAACGAAATTACTATAATCAAAAACACATACACGTAGATTGGAACTACAAGTAACTGAATGTGAATGGTGGATGCAGCAGGATAGTTGGCTCTCAAGATGGTGGGCCTGAGAGTGAGTTAGATATTACATATAGAATGGACGAGGATTCGAACGCACAGGAAGATACCAAGACCTTGTACAGAACAGTTGTCGACAGTGTACAACCAAACGCAAGCAAGGGTAGTAAAATTGAATATTCCTCGCTTGACGAGTTTGCCTGTCATCTGTTCCTTCGTGTCGATAATCTGAAGCGGTCGTAAGCATTCAAATCTCAAGCGCAAACGAAGATTATACGGAAGGCTGATCGGCATACAGGCGGGCCATAGCTAACTGCCTCTCCTCCTCGTTGAACATCTTAGTATGCTCTGGGTCCGTAGGGAATATGGAGAGAAGAATGAACCCGAAACAGGTTGTGACGATGCCCTCAACGAGGAAGATGTTCTGCCACGATGACCTGCTGCCAATGTGATCTATGCTAAGCAAGCCAGCGGCCAGAAGACCTCCGACTAAAGAAAGTTAATCAAGTCTTTCAATAGAAGGTAAACGAGAATACTTACACCCGCCTGCACATCCGATAGCCACCAGCATAAAGCACCCCATGCGACTCGTTATCTCGCGACGCCGATAGAAACGAGTCAACATGTAGCTTAATATCAAGAATGAGTCGATCAGCATAAAATCAGCAGTCCGCCACGCGCACCTGAGGCCAGGCATGGTCACCGCTTCAGCCAATCCCAGAAATATGCGAGTGACATAGAAGCCAGTACGGTCTGTGGATTGAGGTTCAGCATACTCTAAAGTATGAAGTCGTTGAACGTTCTACCCTTGATGAAGGCAGTAGCGAGGGTGATGATTCCGAACGCAACGATACTATCCGAGATGACGCTGAGCTGAGGTTGAACTGGTGGACAATGATAGTAGATACGCACGACGCCGGTACAAGCCAAAACCCCACGCGTTTGATAAGCAGACCGAATGGTATCTCAGCGACCAGATAGACAACATAGTACTAATCGGTGGCTTGGCATCAGATTTCGGAATAGTGGCGCGGAGAGCAGAACAAACTAGGGAAGTTCCAATGTTGACTGAAGGAGATAATAAACTGAGGATCAAAGTGAAGAGACTAAGACAGCGTACAATCATAAGTGTGTAAACCCAGGTCAGTCACCAGACCTGCAGAGCGCGCATTTCCGATGTTCTGCAGTTATATGAGCTAGGTTTGGTGGCTCTGTTTAGGCAGAGCGTCAGACTTACACTGCGCTAGGTGTTCATGCCAGTGAGCCAATGTTGGAAGTCAGGCTTGGAGCACTCACGTCCAGGAAGACAAAGAAAAAGCAGAGCGTCGCCACAGGAAGAACCCTAGAACATGTTCAGTACGATCGCGTCACTGGCACCCGCCGCTTCGGTATTCACCTTATGTCCAACTTCCGACGCAGCTTCGCCTCCGCGTGAGAGTTAATCATGTATCTGGCCTCCACCACAGACACATCCACCGACTCCTTTTTTCTTTGGTCCTGCTCTTGGACACAGGCCATTTTATGGTAGATACAATGTGTATTGAGGATGTTAAGCCATCTCAACATCGATGCGACGGCAGGCGAACCACCAATCTGCACCGATGTGTTCAGAACCAGGCTTGGAAGCGGTGAGAAGGGCCAGTTGCCTTTTTCGGCGATGATGATGATGGTGTACAAAAACTTTTGGCGACGATATCAAAAATTCTATTTTCGGATGCCCCTTGGTTCGAACTGTAAGTGTATGGAGATCGATGCCGCCGGCAGGGGTGAAACGATGGTTCCCTTTTGGGACTGGTCGGGCCAGGTCGGCATCACGCGCGCGGCTTGATATCTCCCGAATTAGGCCCAACGCCCGTGTTGCAACTCAATTCCACCACTTCCAGTCCACTTCCCCACCCTCAGAGGCCTTTGTCCTTGGAGCCCGTCCGTTAACAGTCCGTGGCAGGCTCGTGGCCTCACTGATGGGATTGGCGTAATTGCGGATACGATGCATACCACCAACACCCCTGGATCTGATGTACAGATCCCAACAGCTCCCCGTACCTTTCGCGTGTCCTCTCGTGTACACTTTGCCTTCTAGACCGCAACTATATGTAGGCTTACCATCTTTTTGAGACAGCGGCTAGTCAAAGACCCTGATGCTTCGCGACTTTTCGGTCTCTAGATTCTATTTGCGCGAAATGGAACACGCACACGACCATTGACAGTCGCGACTCTTCGAGTTGGTTGTCATGTTTTGTAACCTTCAGGCGCGGTTATGCCAAGCAGCGACTGTTTCAATGACCTCTAACTGCACCTGGATGGGAGATGGTCCACCCCACTCGGATTTTCTCGACCTAATACTCGCCTATACGCGCCTCGACCTAGGTGTTGTCAGCATCAAACCTCCCTGAGGTCAACGCAGGATACAAGCTGCCGTCTGACTCTGGTCTGACATACACACGATACCCGTGCCAACGGCGACAAACTAGTATGAGCTAGCCTGATGTGGCGCCGAGGCACTTTGACTGCATCGCTCAGGCTCACATCATGTAGGCCTACTAGAGACCTACTCTGGCAGAGCTAATCAAGCTGATTTCGGATCTCAATGATCTCTCAATCGAGATTGGAGAGCTTGAGGGGCACAGCACGACACTTTCCTTCGCTGTTCTACTGTCTGCTAGATCCCTAGTAATGCGAGGGTCGCATACGCCGTAATACGGTGAAAGTCGATCTCACTCTTCCAGACTAGTGTTTACGTTAACCGAAAAGTGGTTTAAGCTCACCCCTTCAAAAAACATGCTTTCTCAAACCATCCGCCACCATGACCACCGAAGTCGATAACCTCCTCCATCTCAAGACTCTCCTTTCCTCTGCAGTCGACACTGTCGTCGCAGAAAAGACTTCATCTCCGACCTCTCCGAGCCTGTTAGAACACACTGCGCGTCAAACCGCAATCTCGGCAGCTGGTGCTCTCCTCGCTCTCCTGCACGATCCTGGAGAATGGGTAATGGAGGTCGCGGCACAGGTGATTCTCATATTCCCGAAATTCTGCCGGCGCTAACTAGAGACAGTATCTTGAATCGCGAGCGCTACATGCGGCTTGTCTGGCCAAGATCCCCGAGATCATCCATGACGCTGGGGGTACGCTTGATTTGGAGACAATTGCGCAAAAGGCTGGATATGACAAAGACAAATGCGGTATGGTCTCATTCTTCCTGTCTGTCAGTCCATGGGCTGAAGTGGAATAGGGAGAATCATGCGCCAGCTTGTGGCGACGCAGATCTTCAAGAAAACGTCTCAAGAGCCAGAGATCTTCGCCAATAACTCTATCAGCATGGCAATGGTGCGAAACCCGCCTCTGGAAGATTACGTCGATATGTAGTGCGTCTATTTGTTGACATCCTCTGATTTAAGCGTCTGATGTCGCCGTCGTTGACAGTGCCAACGAATGGTATGCAGGGTCCAACAACATCTTGTCGTGTATGCGCGAGCATTCGACGGATATCCGTGATTCACCTATGGCTAAGGACACCATCTTCAACGATGGTAGGAGTACGTGGTGGGAATACAACGACAGATATCCAGCGCGACATGATGTCTTCGGGAGCGCTATGGGTTAGTCATCACCTCCTTACCCAGAACCCATGGCTGATGCCACTGTATCTCATAGCTGGATCGACTATCGCCTCAACAGGCGCTGTGATCGCCGATTATCCATGGAGCCGCCACGAGCACATCGTCGACGTTGGTTCTGGGGTTGGAAAGCTTACATTGGCCATCCGGGAGAAGTTCTCTCGGGCGAAGATAACACTGCAAGACCGCGAGTCTGTCATCGACCAAGCACGTTCTATATGGTCCTCCAACTCGGAGAACGTTGAGTTCCAGGTTCACGACTTCTTCGAGCCCAACCCCGCGGTCGGCAAGGATGCCTATGTTTTGCGGCACATCGTACACGACTGGGATGAAGAGTCCTCTGTCAAGATTCTCACAGAGGTGAGAAAGGTCCTGGCACCTCACTCGCGCGTTTTGCTCTTGGAGGCGCTATTGGCTGAGACGGGATATTCTGAGCGATACATCCACATGAAGAACCTCAACATGATGAACCTAGTGTATGTCCTTTTCCACCAGCCTGACTCAATCGTGACACGATCTAACTTCGCTTGCGACAGAAATGGCAAAGAACGCACGGCTGTCGAGATGCGTACTCTCGTGCAGCGAGCAGGACTTCAGGTGGTCAAAGTGTGGAGTTGCAGAGGATCAATGAGTGTGACTGAGTGCGCATTGGCATGAAATTACCTACATCATCGTAATAAAGCTTCGTCGCTAGACTTGATCGTTCGGTGCTCGCTGAATTTACTTCGACGCGCGGCAGTCTAAAACCTCAAGGGAGAGTCGGGCAATCCAAATGTGGAGTCAAACAACGTTTGCCATATGTAAATTCAACTGTTCGTACAACAGGAGAAGATACTAACTACAGTGAGAGGTGAGAGGAATCTCTGGTCGATACAAGGCATAGTGGCATAGATATGGCATGAGCATACTGTAAGATACAAAGGGAGGGCATAGACAAAAGCTCAAGTCGGTTTTATCTTCTTGAACTTAAAGTTCGCATAGGGATTCTTGTACGCTCGTTCCATTCGAGTCACGTCAACAGGCATGGATGGTTTCGGAGCAGGCTCCGGACTCGGGCTGCGCCAGTGAAATCCATATCGGCGTGCGTCTCGACAGCTTCTACCGTGCCTGTCAAGGTCCGATGGATCCCAGTGCTTGAATTTTTTACAATGGCAATACTGGATGAGGTTGATGTGGAGGAGTTGTATGTGACGATCTAGGGTGTGCTCGTCGCTTGGTCGAAACTTGCAGTTTTGACCAGGGCAATGTGGAAACTCCGAAAGACGTGGACTGTAGGAAAGGAGTGAGACTAGTTCCATCTATTCAAATGCAAAGCACATACTCGTAAATGTTCTGGCGTTGGATAGCATCATATTTCTTCGAGACTGGCTTTGAGTGGCGGCTGAAATGTCCGTTCATGCCCTTCTGCGTCTTGAAGGATCGTTTGCACCAGGGTTTGGAGCAAACGAAGGGCTTTTCTTCTTCGTCATCGTCGCATGAACGCTGTCGTAGTGATGAGTGATCTACAAGTCACACTGAAGAGCCAAACTTACTGCCGTGCTGCCTTTGTTGAGTTTCAACTTGTGGGTTTCAAGCTTCGCAGCCTCTTTGACACGGCTATCGCGTTTCGCTTTGCTTCCACTGGGTCGCTGGAAAGATACCGGGCCATTGTACAGAGAGAGTGGGCTTTGGATGTGCGGTGGCTTCATAGTGGCGAGAATAGCCGCCTTTTATACGCGACTCGGTGACAGGGCTTTGTTGAACAATGCGACGACTGCTACCTTCTAATTTGGGCGCGACGACAAGCTGGCACAAATAATGTGGGTGACTTTGTCCGACACGTGTTGTCGCATTGACCAGCGAAAACGGTTAAAGAGCGGCCTCGTGGGTGGCTTTGATCGATATGGCAGTCCGACAGTCCGATGATAGCAGGTCCGTGAGGGCTACTCGAGTTCGTGTAGAGTAGGGAAGCTTGAAGCTTCGACGCGTTGAGTGTGGCGGGTACAGTTGAACATGGTTGACTCATTGAGTGGCCTCATTCGAAGTACCGAGTTGGGATGTTGACTGGTCATTTGCGGCCCTGAATTGTGCCACTTCGGACAAAGTCGACTGAACAAAGTGGTCATTGTTGGTAACGATGGAGATCAGAAGGCTAGAACTACGGTCTCATCGTCTGTCCAGAAGTGGAGGGTAATCCTTGGGCTACAACCGCCTTCGTTCCTCTCCTGGCCCTCATTTCAGTATCGAGAACTATTTCGCATGATTTCCACTTACCACTATCTCAAACAAATCAGAAATTGACGCAAGAGGGGATTGGCCTTGGCCTTCTCCTTCGGAAACGTCTTCTTCGTCCTCTTGATATACTTCGCCAGTTTCTTGGGACTATCGAAGACACCAGTCGTCATGACCCTCCCCGCAGCAGCGGCATCCGCCAGGTCGACAAGGTTGACGAACTTGCCGATCAATGCCTAGGGATGAGTCAGTGTCGAAGCCAGGAGAGAGAGAGACTGATACCGTACAGCTTTGCACTTCCTGATACTAGTGAGCGACGAGGCCTCCGGTACACCGACGGTGGTACAGATCTTTTGCCATGATTGGAGGGACGACACGTTGGCACCAAATGTGCTGGCGAAACCATTCTGGACCTCCTCGAGGATGTACAGTTTCCGGCGGCGCTTGTAGTCGTCACTCTTTTCCTTCAGACCGTCGGACAACGCGATAGCGCGAAAGCGCTGGACGATACCGGCAGTGTTGTTAGCTGGAGGTGGCATCTGTGCTGGGATGGAAGTGGGTGGGTGAAAGGTACGCTTCGTCGCCTCAATCGCCTTACATATAAGAGCGGCATCCGCCAGAAGCTCAAACTCATTCATGTCCTGCGAATCAGCATGCGGTCTTCGCCGTCAAGCAGTAACTGCGACTATCCAGCGCTTGTGAACCCAGTCTGAGGATGCCCACTCTAGCAACATGCTCGAGAACCTGAGGCATGGAGTGGAATGCACGAGGGGAGTTAATTGGTCACATTCAACCAAAATCGCAAAGACGCGGGCTTAAGCGCCAGGTAGTCATCGAAGACAAGGACTTCGAAGATCGCTCGAGCTAAACGGGAAATCAATAGACTGGATACGAACAGCGCTCTGGATTACATACCAGGTCTACCATCCAGTGTTCACCATCGAACGTATGAGTAGCAAGCCCAAGTTGAAGACTGCACAGTCAAACAGCATCCCATTCTAACGTCTTGATAGTTACATTTCTGCCTTGCTCTTTACTTCGTAGCACCGTTCTTCCTTCTTATCTCAGGCTCGATCGGGAAGCGCTGTTCCTCCGGAGCGATAGAATACAACCTCTTCCAAATAGGCGCCAGAGCCTCAGGCGTCTTCCAAGCGAGCTCGTCGTTCCGTAACCACAGCCTGATGAGGTGACGCCTATAATTACACATATAGAAGTCAGTCTTGGAACACAAAGACCAAGGACTCAACGAACCTATGCTTATCATCATCCCTAAACGCATCCCTCGCATGCAACAGCCCCATACTATTGATATATTGTATGTCGCCCTTCTGGAAATTGAGCGCCAGAGAAAACTTTTCGGCGTGGAAGTGCAGCGCATCCAGCGCTTCGGCTTGCGCTTCTGTGATGGGCGGGATGTTTGGACTGCGCTTTTGGGAGTTGTACCCCGTAAAGTGGCGGCGGGAGTACTGTATGACTATATGTCCGTCTTCATTGTATAGAAGAGGACGCTCGGTGTAGCCTGGATCGCCTCCAAAGCTACGAGTGATCTTCGTCAGACTCGAACTCGAATGGATGGTAGGAGAAGATACACACCTATCCAAAGGCCACGGCTGCGACAGCGTATGTATGAGATCGGGGCGCGTCCTGGCAATCTCGTTGTAGACACGCCCACCGCTGCTGATCCTCGACGTCCCGCCTTCCGCAGCACATTCAATAGCCAGCAGCGCGATGAGATCGCCAACGTCGGTGTGGAACACCTGCTTGTCTGTGGTGTAGGCGGCGTTTCCTATGCCGCCTTTTTCATGGGCGTGGCTGACCGTGAGGTCCTTGATGTGAGCGAGGACCGCTCCAGTACCATCTTGTTTACCTCGTGCGGAGCCGACATGGGCTGAGATGCCTGAAAGTGGGTATCAACACCTGAACGTTCAACGACCGATGATACAAGGCCCTACCAGCGTACACAATGGCCAGGTCGGTTTTGGAGTACTTGTCGACGTCGATGGTGCGTATGACGAAGAAACCGCGGCCGGAATAGAGTTCTTGGGAGAGACCCCAGAGAACGGGACCGAGAGATGGAAGCGGGAAGGTTTCGCGTGCGATGTAGCCCAAAGACTGGTTCAGGCCTCGAAGTGGTCGTCAGGAAGATATCGCAGATCTAAATAGGCAATGATCTACCTTTGAAATGCTCGAGGGCATCATCGATCTCCTTCGACTGCTCCCCGCTAAGCTGGTACACCCACTTTTCTTCATCGGGCCAATCCTTCCCTTCCCAGACGTTTGGACCCTCAACCTGGGTAGGGAAGCCCTTTGGCAGCGGCACATCAGGAAGCGTAGGGTCTAGTTGTAGACGACGAGCGGTGCGCAGGCGATACTTTTCAAGATCAGGCTGATATGCGATATCGGGTTGCTTGGGAGTCGGAAAGTCCATTTTGAGCGGGTGTCACGACTGCCTCCCGTATTTATAGCAGAGCGCCCCAACCGGGGTAGAGAGCGTGCGTCACAAACGCCATAGGGCCAAGACTTCGCGCGGGGGTTGTTACTGGATGGAGGAGGGGAGGGTGGGATGGAAAAGTCCATTGGAGGAGGGAACTGGGACGGTACTGGGAGGGTGTTTGGGATAATGGGAATTTACGTGTGGATTTCTCCCACCGTGGTAACGACTCAAGAGGCAGCGTGTGGGGCCACTGGCAGGGGGCGTCCAGGCCGCTGGGTAGATGCTTCGGTAGAAGGCCGCATGATGCAAGGCATCGATGGAGCTTTGCATTGCGCGATGGAGTGTTGAATGCGTATGTGTTGTCTTCAAAAGGAGGCAGAGGAATATGTGGGAGCGAGGAGCTCTTTGAGCGGTCCATCACTGGGCCATGAGGACGTATTTTCGGCGGTCCGCCACCATGGATGTGGCAACAGATGCGTCTTGGGACCCGATTGACTGGTGACGCGCGGGACAAAACGGAAAAATGGTGCCCCACTGAACGGGTACGCGTGAGCTGGAATCTCGGCTGCTTAACAAGCTCCAGGATGTCCGGTTCCTCGAAGCATAGCCTTGGGACTGGGCCCATCTTTCCGACAGACTGGCTGCTGGGACGAGTCGATTTTCCGTGCGTCTGGTAACTCAGATCGTCTTCGTCCTTTTCCGGAACTGCGTCGTCTGCCGAGAAAATATGGGCTTTCGCGGTCACTAAGGCCTGTCAACACGAGAGAAATCAAAAGGCAAGCCTATCACTCACCCGTCTTCGAGAATGACAGCTTAAAGCGACGCGATAGACAGCCAAGAACGTCGTGCGCGCGAGCCGGAGATATCTGCGGGAGTGGTCGCTGCCCGACAGCCTGACATGTTTCTTTGTGGGCGGTGCATCATTGTATCGCAATTGACTGGCGAAGGGAGAGAGTCGAAAAGAAAGCCGTGATGCCTGCCGAAAGCGGGCTCGACAAAAGCGGTAAGAGCGCTCTTCATGGCGGCCCTGTCGCGGCCCGCCAACTGTCCTGCAGGAAAAGGCGAGAGCGGGGCTGGGGATGTATCGCTGACCCCGGATCATGTTGAGTACTATGTTCTGAGCTCTTCACGTTCTTATCTAGACTTGCACTTCATAATCGGTTGAAGCTATCGCTGTCGATAAGAGCTGCCGGCAAACTGAGCATCACTGGACCTGGAAGCCCACTATAAACGGAGGGCATCCTCACACGCCAACTCCGAGTCTCCTCCCAAGCCATGAATTTCACAGCCTCCTTGTACGCGTTGCTTGCATGGACTTCAATCACGACTGCCACCACGCCATTCTTACAGCAGGACTCTGTCAATGACATTCCAGTCGCGTTCGGAAACCATTACAACTATTGGAAGTATTCTCCGAGTTCTGGCTTTGACTTGACGCGTGGAAACACGGATAACACAAAGACGATCAAGTCTGGCACCAAGTGAGGATTGATTCCACTCATACAATCGTGATAGCGAACTGATCATGGTGTCGAAGGGGACCTATACACATATCACCAGAGAACAGCGCGCTTGTTATCATCGACATGCAAAGTACGTGACTGCCCAATAACCTCGAAGTTAGTCTCCCAATCTGACCATCTCCAACCCCAAGACTACTTTCTCAATCCATCCTACACTGGCACAAATTTCACGGACGGCCTGAACGCCGTACAGCCTGTCATCAACTCTGTCGACGCGTTTCGTTCGGCTGGGGCGAAGGTAATCTGGTGCCAGTGGGGTCTGAACGCGTATGACATCCTCAACATTGGGCCCTCGTACAAGTACGGCTTCGCCTCGAGCACCGGTGCGAACAACACGAAGAACCCCGCGGACAGTCTCGGTGCAGAGATGGGCATGTATGGTGGAGTGGATTATGGAAAGAAGCTGATGGAGGGGTATTATAACGCCGAGGTGTGTTTCTTCTTCACTGAGCAGCCGCGATGCTGAATAGGTGGAATTGCACTGTAGCCCTACGGCCCGCTTTCGAAACTTGCACAGGAGGGAATCGCTGCTGGAACCGATGTGTACTTCCCGAAGAGTAGGTTCTTCTAATTTCAAAGACGAGCTGTTGTTTGACGAAGTCACGTAGACCGCCAGAGCTGTCTATGGGGAGCACAGACTCCCATGGGTATCTATACAGAAGCAAACGAGATCTCCACGCTCTTTTTCGTTGGCGTGAATATAGATCAGTAAGTGCCCGCCAAATTTCTTTCTCAGATAGTCACCTGGTCTGCACAGATGTGTCTATGGATCGTTCAACGACGCCTATTATAAGGGCTATGATGCTATTATCGTCCAGGACGCCTCGGCGACCACCTCTCCAGCATATGCCACCGAGATGGTTCTTTACAATGCCAATCGTACGCTACATCCCCATCTTGGTTCGCGGATCGACTGACAATTGCTTCAGTGCACGGTTTTGTGACGAACTCGACAGATATCGTCGAGGGCATGATGACCACTTGAACAATATAATCTCATAAACACCATATAAGAGCTACAATGCACTCATGAGATCCGAAGTTGAGCATGATGTCTATCTACTTCTTCGTTCGAATCTTTCAGTGGACCGCTGAGCAGCCGCAGAGCGCTGTGATTGAGCCCGGAAGTCGGCCCGTGCGCCCCCTATACGCATTCGGAGTTTTTTTACAGATTTTGTTTCTTCTCCTTGTCCTCTCCCACATCGTATGTATACTGGGACCTGGGCCCGACGTTGCATCGCGTCTTTTCACAATCGTCATTTGATGGTACGAGTGAGACTGGCCTACTTACCCGAACGAATGAGGTGCCGAGGTGTCAATGGAAGTCTGAGTCACGCGTGAACAGCGCCGCATCACCCACTGGCACAAGTCTAGTGTCATGTATTTCTCTACGGACAACGATGGTCCTACAAACGAGGCGAGCCCCAAATCATAATCAACAATTTGTATCATCTTCCTGACTCAATCCCAGTGCCCGGTAGTTTTGTTCATGTACTTGAGCTGATTTTCGGTAACAAAATCGAACACCCTCTCCCAATCCCTGCAAACATGGACGATGCCTAGGCCGTCTATGGCATTCTTGCTAATCATCGGATCCAACGTGGTGTCGCTGGCGCACAAAACGGTCTGCCGTAGCAGATTGAGACAATGTCGAGTGTGGTGTCCCGCATCGTTCTGCACAATGGCGTCCCGAATCATCTGCAGACAGTGCATCTGATGGAACATGGCGATTCCTTGGAAATTCTCAGCTGTCCGTGGCTCTAGCTCAAGTGGCGCTCATACCGAATTTCCTTCCTGCAACATCTGTTAGCGCTGCATGGCTATTGGAGAACGAACTTAGGTACTTACCATCGGGGCCGAGCTTCACGAATCCGTTGCTTGCCGGGAATAAGTCGGTCGTTCGCCAATCTCTCCATGCATCGAAGTCGGCGAGCCCGAAATTCTCGCTATTTTCGACCTTCATACCGACGGTGGGAAGATATAGTGGAAGCTCGTGCGGATAGTCATCCCCGACGTAGCCTACAAAGTGAGTGATTAGTCGTGCATTGCATCTCTTCCCTTGAGGCTCTCGTACTGAAGTGGCTGTCGTCTCCTTGTTGCTTCTCCAGGATACTCTTGCATGAGTCTCGACGATTTCGAAACATGTATACTGCGGAGAGGTTTAGCAGGACGGACAGCAGAAGCCCGATGTATGCCACGAGTAGTGGATTGCGCATGAGGGCCCAGGAAAATGAAGAGACGGTTGTCCCTTTTCGCTCGGGCGTTCTCGCTTCAGGTGCCTCGCCTGACTCTGGCCGGCCACATTTGCAACGACACATGCAAGAGGTGTCCGAGTACACCTGGGCGCTCATATCGCTAGAGCGCAATATGATGATTTCATCGAAGTCGCCCAGTTTATTGGTCCCTCTTGTGCCTGTGGCCGTGGTCTCAAGGATTTGGCAAAGGTCCGTTTCAAGACTAATCATACTCTATTTCCACTCACCCATCTTCAGGCTCTCAATGGCTCAGTACATACGACTTGCTGAAACTGTCTCTGATGAAGACGTCGTTGAGTATATAGTAAGGACCTGGATCCCACTGGCGGCCATCTGCCCAACGCACGACATGGTATCAACCGTATCGACAGTCATTTTTGCCAGCATCATCGCCGTCATGGCAGTCGTTGCTGCCGGCGCTTTCCATCTCAGTGTTCTCACGTCGCCTTCCGGAGTTCAGCGCCTCCCAAGCAGGGGCGAGGTCGTATCTAGCCTTGTGCTGGGAAACATCAGCAAGAACCTCGAGGAAGGCCGCCAAATCATACACCAAAAACACAAGACAATGCACCCAATCAGTAGGTTGGATCTAACCCTTTCCGAATGATTCTCATGTTCTTGGTCACAGGCGGAAAGATGTGGTTCCCAGCTTCCATGATTCGCGTAAGCGCTGAAGAACCAGACTACTCGTTTGAGACCGGCTCGCACATCGTTCTCAGTCCTACGGTGAGTGCTTTTTCTATGATATACTCTTCTAATTTGACGAACATGTATTGATTCAGGACACGATGATCTACCACTGGCGATTCAACAGCAGCTGGCCAAGATGCTATATCTCGGGCTGGGTCTCGCCGTTCCAGGAGCTCATCGAGGGCGGCAAGTCCTACTCCGCAGAGGGAGACGTCACAGCCATCGAAGTTTGGAACTTGGACTATCCGCTCATGACGAGACCTGCTTCGTTCAGCTGGAACAGCCGCCCAGAGCGTCTTTCTCTCTTCGGTACTGTGAACTTCACAGACTACGCAGTACAAGGACGTATGCACAGCAGCGATGGTAAGGAGTTGAAGGAGCCAACGCCCCTGTTCAACTGTAGCGAGCGGGGCACAATGACTGTAGAAATCGCATGCAAGGCGTGTCGTCTAGACTTTCAGCAAATCTTTTCTGATCCTCCACTTGGTGTGTACACATGTTCAGTCTGTTCTTCCCTTGCGTCCTTAATGATTACCTTGACAGGCTTCGAGCTGATAGAATTAGCATGAAGAATGAAGAAGTCAATATTATGTATACGCAATGCTGACCAGTGACGATGTTGATGCTCAGGAACGTTGATAAGTAGTTCATTGATGGATTCGGATACACACAAGCTATGTATGGTCATCATGTCCTACACTTGAAAAGACCAGTACGGGTGAACCTCATGTATGACGCGGCAGACGTACTGGACGGAGTCCTGGCCGCAATCAGATCAAATCGCATTGGCCCAACTGACCTGTACGGACGCTGCGCAATGAAACAAACAGGTACATGCATTTCCTCGGGCGGCATTTATCAGAGGCTCGCGGTCAGGGAAAGATCATGCGCTAGCCTCCGAACTCCCCGACACAATGACCGGAGCCTTGTTGAGTACAGTCTGTCTGTTTCAGTATTTGGAACTCAAGCGCTCAAAATTAATATCAAATGTTATTCAGAGACTGTATCAGGATCCAACTGAGTCATTTCCCGTTGAGTCTTGACGACCGATACTTTATCGAGTATATAAGGAGAGCCCGTCAAATCCTGAAAACCTCAGATTCAACCTCAAGCCTCGTCTCTAGCAGCCATGCGTCTTACTCCTGTCTTCGCTTTCCTCGTTGCACTGCTGTCCTCTGTGGCTCTCGCCCAACGTAAAAAGATTCTTTCACGTCCGGACTATACAACTGACTCAGTCCGCAGCTGTCGAGAAACGCACGGGCGTCCTGAACTATGAGGAGCCTTACTCCGACAAACGGGAGGCCCTCGAGAGGCGCAAGGGTGTCATGAACTATGAAGAACCCTACTCCGGCAAGCGGGAGGCCCTCGAGAGGCGCAAAGGTGTCCTGAACTATGAAGAGCCCTACTCCGCTAAACGGGAGGCACTCGAAAGGCGCACAGGCGTCACGAACTATGAAGAGCCCTACTCCGGCAAGCGTGAAACTCTCGAGTGATGGATAAAGCCCCGTCAGTGACGAAGAGCATTATCTTGGAAGCATGAGGTTAGTCCATCGCTGTGTCTTTGATGTATTCACGGGAAGTGACCTCGCCCACTAGCAGAATCGAGTGTATATATAAATATAGTGCGAGACCGTGCGGTTGTGAAAGGGAGTTTGTGTGTATGAAAATGAAATTTGTCGGTCCAGAAAATATGTTTTGCTGTCGAGCCTGAACCAACAATGGCATCTTGTGAGATTCACTTCTCGCTCGAGTTCCAAAGGAACAAAGTCCAACTGTGAGCAAGTCAGTGAGAATGTTGAGATACACGCCCGGGCGTTCATGATCAGAGTAGGATCCAGGCGCGCTCAGGGTGCGCTTGATGGTTGGTTGATGTCAATCCTGATCGCTTATCGACGCTTCGAACTTTTGAGACGCCGGACTGGTAAGTTGCCGCAAGTACCGCCGGCAGAGACGCAAGGAAGAACAAAGAATCGCAGTTCTCTAACTTTGGAAGAAGGATTGCTGAAATTGGGTCGTTTCAAAAGCGGCGGTAGGTACAAACTATGTACGGGGTATAGTAGAATGCGCTGTATCTTGATCTATGTACATAATCTCGCAGACTTGTGTTCTTTTCAATAAGGTAATAATTGTATATACACTACACATAAAGGCTTAACCAGTCTTTGTCCGCAAGTTCTTCCAGAATACGGTGAAAAGAATCACACCGATTCCGGTTATAACGATCTCGAGGCCCGTGTAGTTCAACATGCCAAGGTCGTACCCGCTTCCTCCCCAGACTGCCCCGGCGACCCTTCCTGTGTAATTGCTGTATTGGATGGCAAGGGATGTCCGGCCGTTCCACTCCTGTGGAAGCTGCTTGCTCAGTAGACTGAGCGTTACCGTGCTCGCAAGGTTGAACCCAAGCGCGACCAGCCACCAGCATACAAACATGGTCCAAAATGTAACGTGATGCGTCGCGAGCAAAGAGATGAAGACAAAGAGGCCGGCAAGTCCAATCGAGACGCCCGCAAGGAGTATGTGTCTGTCTTCTGTTCGTCGAGCGAAGAGCAGATTCAGGATGAGGAATGGGAAGGTGATTATGCCGCCGAGTGCGATACAGTTACCGGCGCTGAAAGGAGACAGGTGCAAACTATCCTCATCCTCGAAGTATACAGGTATGTTCAGTTCCCAGGCACCTGTTCAATCGGGATAAGCGAAACTGAGCGCCACAAGACAGAGCGATACTAGAGGAATACCTAGGATGAAGAAGCATGTCATGGCCATCCAACACATACAGATGACTACGCCCCACTGCGCAAAAGTCATCTGGTGCTGCTGCTGGTATGGATATTCCACGAGCGTCTCATCAATCGGAGATTTCTCTTCGGTAGCAGCTGCATTGATAGGAGCATCACCCGATGGCATCTCTGCCGGTGGAGGAGAGGACGGAGGTGTTGGGTGATTGGCTGTCCGAGGATGTTCGTCGACATCCTCGAACCAAATGTGAACGCAAATCCAGAAGGCCACCCATACACCAGACATGATCCAAGCTGGACTGGTATACCCATTGAAGACTTTGTTCGATGTTCCCATTTTTGTAAGAAGTCCACCGAAGAATGGTCCGGCGCTCATACCGAGACCTAAAGGGTGGTAAATGACCGCATGTCAACCGCGGTAAAACGAGCGTGCCTTGACCAAGGACCAAGCAGCTCGCTAAGGTGGTACGTCGGCGAATACCGACTATTCGCCCGTCAGAGCAATATCGCTTGCAGTACATCCACCTGCGACTGGTTAGTAGGCTTGGGCCGGAGAGGAATGAGCTTACATAGAGAACGATATCCCGCTGACCATTCGGCCAATGAGAATGAGATAGCGCCATTGAATTCTGTACGCCAGACCATACAGAATGTGCCCGAGAATTGAGGCGGCACAAGCGATGTGAAGGGGAAGTTTGTAGTGGCCTATCAATCGACGAAATGAACGATTTGCTATGGGAGGGAGAAAAATCGCTTACCTTGATCAAATCTCATCATTGGAAGCAGAGCGAGCCCAGAAAAGAGAGTCGGTATACCGACCACTATACCAGAAAATAATGAATCGCCTCCAAGAGACTCGACATAGTCGTTTGACGACGAAATAATGATAAAGAAGGAAACCTGGGTGTCGCTTATCAGTCAGGGCGTTCGAAAGCGCTTTGGGCGAGCCGCAATTGCACCTGTAATAACAGGTTCGCCGAGATGATAATGAGCATTGAAGAGGTCTTCGGGAGCTTGAACTCCTCGTCATCCTGGGGTCCTCTGGAACGTGCTGTGAGCCCAAACATTGAGAAAAGTCGATGGGGTCTGGCGGAACTCACGCATCCGTATATGTAAAACCTCCAACACATGAATGCCGTTACCTCGGAGTCCGAGGACTTATGTTGGAATCGTGTGGTTCATGACGAGTCGTGGTCATCAATACAACCGTGGTAAGTATCTCGTCCTGAGCGAAGAATATGCGTAAAAGGCGCCTACAAGTACTCTTTCGAGACATCGCTATTTTGTGTCCCAGTGTCCTGACCTCAATGAGTTTTGTGAGGCATCGTCCGGACTCCGAAGTGCTCAGATAGTATTCTTTGTGTAGTGTGAGCATCCGCGCAGATAGGCGAAGAAAACGCCGGTCAGGGTGATGTAGTCGGTATCCATTCAAGGACCGATATCGGATCATAGAGTAGATAGAAACGGATCAGAGCAATGAGCGTACGTGAAGGTTGTGGCGTCATGGGCTAGAACAGTAGACTGGAAAGCAATCACGATAGTCGCCAATTCAGCCGTTGGACAGGTATGCGTCATGCGGGTATGCATCATGCGATTACTCAAGTACTCAATCTCGAGGTTTGATTGTAGCCGAATTGAATATCTGAAGGAGACTTGAATGAGATGCAATCTGCGCCACACAGTACTTACTACTCACTCGTTTGAGCCACCACCGTCTCGGTCATGTCAGGAGGAATGATTTCCGAGTCAAATCGCTAGTTTTGCGTATTTCGGTGGTCGGGAACCAAACCTGGTACTGAACGTAAGATGCCAAAGTCGTCATCGACTGTGTTGGCCATCATATACTGATAGACCGCATTCCTCTCAACATCAACATCGTCACCGACTTTCAGTAGACTCGCGGAGGACCAATCAGCGAGAAGAATGGTGAGACTACTGTGACGCGTGGCGGCGCGGCGTGGGTTTGTGGAAGTTCCGTAGAGTCAACGAATTGTCGAGGACTTCGCGTCGAGCAATCTACAAGTGGTGTTACACTTCAGAGCTGGTGTGGTTGTCATTGTGCGCATGACGATGGAGCAAAGAGGCAGTCAATGCCAGGTGAAGGCGGAGGAAGAGAAGAGATGCCGCCGGCATCTTCAATTTGCGGGCCACATGGTTTTCAAAACTGCTTCTCACTGTCAGAGTCCGACTATCGTCTGAGTCGCCCACGTACTCCCTGATGTATTCCAACACCAGGGTAGTGTCCTCAATTATCCCATTGCAAGGGCTTTCGCTGCCTTGGTGTAAGATAAGGGCTTGAATTTGCTACGCTGAGCGGCTTGGCCTGTCAGGGGCAGGCTCTGGCGGGCTTTTCCACGCGCCGTCATGATGAGATGCTTATTCACCTTTCTTCCCCAGCCCATGCTCGTTCTGAACTCTCATGGGCAAAGAGGAACATTACCAGCCGACACCATCGGCCGACGCGGCGGCCAGTCGCCATCGCAGACCGACTAGTCGGGTGCTGAAATCCGGTCTCTTGCTGAGCGCCGCGGCTCTGCTTTCCTTGCTCGGGAGGCTGCACTTGGGCGCCCCGCAGGCGAAGACCAAGACGCCAGCTGAGGAGTGGAAGGACGACACCTGGCCCATCCGACAGGCAACGCCTTGGGACATCGCTAAGGACTTCCCTTATCCGCGCGTGTTGGAATACGATGTGCAGGAGGGCACATGGCTTCGCCTGGACGTGCACCCTACCACTGGCGACATCGTCTTTGGCATGGTCGGGGACATCTACTGCATCGCTGCCGATGACGCGTATGCGAACATTGGTGCTGTCTCCGTAGCTCACCCCGTCTTGACGGGTATACCCTACGACTCCGACCCACATTTCTCCCCGGAAGGCGATAGGTTGGCGTTCAGGAGCGATGCCGGACTGGGCTTGGACAACATCTGGGTGACGGGCTGGTCTGGATGTGGCGCAGTGGATGCCGACAGTGTTCGGGATTCTGGTACGTTATTGCTCAGACGTTTCCACCTTGAAGGTTCTCAATAATAAATTAGCACTACGCGTCACCAATGAAACCTACCGCTTCGTAAGCGATGCTCGCTTCCACCCTTCCGGAAAGAAAGTCGTCGCAACTAAATGGTACACCGGAGAACGATCTATTGGCGCAGGAGAGGCTTGGGAGTACACCGTCCTCTCAGCGGGCTCCGACACCGCAGTGTCTACTGGCGCTGGCACTCGCCTCATTGAACGTTTTACCAACTACGAAGAGGAGCAGATCGGCATCGAACAGACGTTATGGCACGGCAACGACAGTCTCATTTACTCCAGGAACATAATCGACAGCACAACCTTCGAATACAGCAAAGGTACATTTAAAGTCTGCAAGCCACAACGCCTCTGACTGATATCCTTTAGACGTGCACAAAGGCATCTACGCCATTTACGAGAAAAACCTCACTACTGGCGCAACCACCAAGCTGGTAGACGCTTCCCCCGGTGGCGCATCTCGTCCAGAGCTATCGCGTGATGGTCGAACCCTTGCCTTTGTACGCCGCGTTCGTGATAACGAGGTACTGGTATTGAAGGACCTAGTCACCGGGACAATTCACTACGTGTGGGATGGCCTCACCTACGATGTCACCACTATCTATGCCCCTATGGGAACCTATCCTTCTTTCGCCTTTTCACCGGACGACTCCGCGGTCATCATTTGGGCTGCCGGTCAGATTTGGACAGTCCCACTGGCAGTAAACTCTTTCGGAGAGAAGGTCTCTGGCGGAACTCCCACGCCCATTAAATTCACGGCACACATCAAGAAGCGCTTGGGCCACCTTCGTACCATTGACGATATCGATCTCCTGGGTATCGAGACAGCTGACACTCAGCGTCTTCGAGCGTTCAAGGACCTCCGGGCGGATGCGACTGGCAAGAAGGTCATATTCCAGGCTGCGGGTGTGACTTATGTGCAATCCGTTGGTAAGAATGAACCAACCAAGGTTCCGGTCCTCCACGAGGACTCGCCATATTACTCTCCTTCCTTCGTCGATGGCCCCGGAAAGACCGTCGTCATCCACGCTCGCTGGGATGACCAGAACTTCACCGCCTTTGAGTGGGCAAGCATCGAGGAGGGGGTGGCTGGGGAGATCACTGGGCTTCCGAGGGGACGCTATGTCAATCCCATCATGTCCTCGGTCTCTTCCAAGCACAGTATCATGGCATTCGTCAAGCTACCTGGTGACTATCTCAGTGGAGACATCGTTGCGACCGCAGCACCTGGTCTTTACGTTGCAGATGTCGAGACACCCTCCCCCAAAAACCTCGCCTTGACCAACGTCAGATTCGTAGAATCTGAGATCAGCACATCCGACAGGATCAGCCTGAGGTTCTTGGGCTCAGACTCGCAGCTGCTCGTCCAGCAGTCCGACCGCGCCTTCGTCATTGACTTGGAAGGCAAGCTCGACGCTGAGGGCAAGCCGCCTCATCGTACCATCGCGTCAGGCAAGATGTCGCAAGAAATCGCCGTCTCTGTCAATTCCAAGTCGAGCTGGACTTCATGCCTCAAGAAGCTTCTGGGCATCGGTCATTCAGCAGCAGAACACATCGCGTTCGTCGACTTCTTCCACGTGTACGTCGTCGACGGTCACAAAGTCAAATCCGATGAGGGGCTTTGGTCCAAGCCAGGAAGCGCACCGTCTGGATTGGCGCGAGTGAGTCTTGATGGTGGACATGATATTGCCTTCAGTGATGACGGGAGTAGGATTTTCTGGTTTTTGGGTAAGTCCTTTCTCACTGTAATTTCGAGAGTTGGTCATATATATCCATGCAGGCCCTTACCTCCATTATCTCGAGGTGTCCAAGCTGAGCAAGTGCTCATCTTCGATCAAGGCGGATAAAGATACGTTTGGTATTGACTGCACCAAGAATATCTTGGAGTATCAGGAGATAGTGCTCGAGCACTCTACGGATATTGCGCGACTAAAGAACCAAGCGGCTCTGACTTCTTCCAGCGATGTAGTGGTTATCGTGAACGCCACACTCTTGACCATGGAGACGGGCAATGTCGAGCACGACCTTATTCACGATGCCGTCCTTGTCGTCCGTGGCGGAGTTATCGAGTCTGTTGGCGCATTTGAGGGTGTCACTCTTCCCGATGGAGCGACGGTGATTGATGTGCAAGGAGGTTAGCAACCTTCTCTCAAATGAAAGCTCATACTTACTGGCCTCTCTATCCCAGCTTTCATTACCCCCGGTTTCATAGACATGCACGCCCACTGGAATGGGTTCGCGAACCCTACTCCGGCCAAATCCTGGGAGCTGCAGACCTTTTTGTCTTATGGGGTCACGACGCTTCACAAGTGGGTTCCAGTCCATCCCGTACAATTCATCGGCAACGGTGACACTGACAACCCAATCCAGCCCCAGCTCCGATAACGTCGCAGGCTACGTCGAGCGAAGTCGAGTAGAACGTGGACACACCATCGGACCCCGGATATTCCATACCGGCGATGTGATCTACGGCGGCGGAGCGCCTGGCCTGCATCAGGACGTTGTGACGATGGAAGAAGCGCACTCGGCGCTGATTAGGCTGAAGGCTGAAGGAGGGCCTATAAGTACGTCGTATAAGAACTATCAGCTGCCATCACGGTGCGTGTACAGTAATGTGACGAGAAGGAGGGGGTGTGTGCTGACTCTGAGCTTCGCACAGGGCAGCACGCCAGCGCATGTTGCTGGCGGCGAGGAATCTGAGCATGTTGTGCGTGCCGGAAGGGGGGATGAATCTTGATTGGGATTTGACTTATATCTTGGATGGTGAGCGTGGTAGTTTTTTTGTTTTGTGGTTCGATGATACTGACTTGGACTGTGTTCTAGGCATGACTACGGTGGAGCATGCTATTCCTATCCCGGTACTCTACGAGGATGTACTCACGCTGTATGCGATGAGTGGAACAGGCGCATCTCCGACCCATTTGGTCAACTATGGCGGTGCATTTGGAGAACAGATGGTGTGGGCTGAAGATGATGTTCCCAATGTGCCAAAGTAAGTCTGCGTTCTGGTCCCTACGACTCCAACCCACTGAACATACTTCTATCTAGACTGAGGCGGTTCACTCGACACGACATCCTTGAGGGATTGACCGAAACGACTTCAAGGCCACTTTCTTGTAAATATCTCGAGTGTTTTCTGTCCGTTTACCTCTGACGACGTTTCGTTAGCGTACCAATTCCTCAACACCTCAGCGTCTGTGGCCAAGATGGTTGACATGGGCCTCAAAACGTTCATCGGCGCACACGGTGAACCGCCACTTGGCTTGAACTACCACGCTGAGCTGGCCTTTGCCTCATTCGGCGGATTGACTAACTATCAAGTACGTCTTGCCTTCCTCTTCAGACAATCAGCAAAAGCTCATCCGCGCATCATCAAGGTGTACCAAGCAGCCACGTCCCATGCCGCCCAGACACTCGGCCTCTTCTCCTCGCTGGGCTCTTTGAGCCCCGGGAAGCTCGCCGACTTTGTGGTGTTCGAGCCGGGCGTTGATATCCTCGGCGGACGCATGCCCGAGTCCATCAAGATCGCGTATGTCGCTCGAGGGGGGCGGATATGGGAGGCAGAGACGATGACGGAGCTGTGGCCTGTGAAGGGGAGGACGCAGGATATGCCTCCGTTCAATCCGTGATAATGAAATCGAACTTCTCTTTTGTGTGACTTTGACCCCACGGACTCGGATGGAGAGCTACCAAGAATGGATGGGCGCTTGTAAGTATGATAAAACGGGTCATCAATGGAAGGTGCCCACGAACAATGAGTGTTTGTATTGAGGAAGGACGTGTTTACTTCTTATCCGAAGCTGTTGTGACCATCTCTCAAGCGAGTCCTTGGCGTGCGTCCCCGTTTCAACATCAGGCGTAATCAAGTTCACCCACAACAAGACGCCGCGATATTGACAGAGGGGAAGCAGCGGCGTGGTAATTCTGTGGCGAAAAAGAGCACTTTGGATGTGAACTAGGCATCAGATCGACTTCCCAGTAGTCCTTCCTGTCGAGTATAGTGCCAGGACCAAACGCCGCAAGTGATGATGCTACTGTAAAGTCACGAAAGCTTTCAGCCTCGACTCGCCTAACCAATACGGCAACTTGAACGGGGACAAGTCCGCGGATGAATAGGCGTGGGTGGGAATTCGTGCACTCCTCCAACTTTTACAGTAAGACAAAAAGGACATACGAATTCGGAAGATATCCGCCCCCCCGAGTCCGACCGCCGATATCGGGCCGTGGCGTAACGGAATCATGGGAGCCACCTGCGATATCACAGACGCGGTGGTGCTGGTGCAAGGCTTTAGGTTTTTGTATTAGCGGAGAGGACAAGCTCCGGGACCCAAGCAGGTGTGAAATCAAAGAAGGGATGGCATG
Source organism: Strobilurus orientalis (assembly GCA_019915145.1). Classification (NCBI taxonomy): domain Eukaryota; kingdom Fungi; phylum Basidiomycota; class Agaricomycetes; order Agaricales; family Physalacriaceae; genus Strobilurus; species Strobilurus orientalis. The sequence goes on along the minus strand of JAHLML010000001.1, from coordinate 861,446 downwards.
GATCAAGGAGGGATGGCATGGGACAATGGTTATAAAGATGCTGTCGAGAATTGCTATGGTGAATATCAGAAATTCCTATAATCAGCTCGGATATGTAGGGTCGTCGTGGCCCGTGGGCAGAGCGACAACCCCTCGCCAACGACGACTCGATGACGGTGGGTCTGGACGCGGAAGACGGAAAAGAGCGAACTTTGTTATAAGGTTCGACAGCGAGGGCTCGAATTAGAACAAACGCGAGACATGAGGCGTCAGTACTTGAGTGCAGCTACTTTTAGACAAGATGTGAGTGCCAAGTCCCACAGCGCCGAGTAGAGAATGGACATCTAGACAAGACGGTGATTGAATGGTGGTATATAAAGCCTGGATGGTCTCACGGAAATTTTACCGCTTCGGTGCATCGACAGACCCTGTCAGATGGCCATTTGATCAGACGATACGAAAGCTACAGCGTGCAGCGTGGGAGCGAGGGAATGTCAGGTGGGGTGCCACGAGATTGATATCCCAAGAAGGTGAAGGCAACAGCTTCGTCGAGATGAGAGCAATCACATTCGAAGCGCAGGGCGTGTGGACCGCGAGGCAGTGTGTGACAGCGATATGTTAAGAATCGCTCCGGATATGGTATGTCAGTGAGTAAAAAAACAGGTGGCGGCCGCGTTCCCAGCTGTGGAGGAGACTTGCTCAGAGAAGACCAGACAAGCTGAGGGCAGAGCGTAAGGCGTGACAGGGGGAATCAAACAACGGTAGATGGACAGAGACAGCAAGGGGTCGAGCAAGATGGAAGTGATGGCGGGTGTATGAGGTGACTCTTTGGGATGCGATCAGTCCCGTGGGAAGAGTCAACGACCATAAAACCGCCCAGAGTGCAAGTCCGTCGCTGTTTGTGCCCACGCCGTGCTGCTGCCTGCGTCTGATCGCGCCGCCCCGGATATCCGCGCCTGTTCGCAGTTTGCCTCCGTTCCTCGCTTCCATGCTCAAGCAGAAGCTGTCTTCTTTCGCCATGAATGACTCGGCCGACGCGGGTCGGCCCAAGTCCGCCCATCCGCGCCCATCCACGTCGCGCCCCCCGCCCGATCCGCCAGCCGACGTGTCGCGGCCTCCGTCGGACGACCCCCGCGACCGCAAGCCGCACACAAACGGCGTCCAGACGACGGCGTATTCAGTCACGCCCGGACCGACAAAGCAGCCCTACTACCCAGCCATTCGTTTTGTAGAGCAGGGCACCGACGTGGTCATTGCCCAGGTGCGTGTCGATCCACCCTTGCCGCCGTATTTCGCTCATACGCATACGCAGACGCCAACAGCAGGCATGGCAGCGCGGCCAAGTCCCTTACCACCGGCAGCAGGCCCCGCGAAAAAGTCCCTCCCACCAGCGGCGATAAAGCCAGAGTCACCGTCAGAGGCCAACGGACATCTACGCGCACTGCCCAGAACGCGCATCGACACCAATGTCATGGCACGACCCCACGGATCCATCTCGCAACCACAAGAGGTGTGTCGCGCCTCAATACCGGCATTACTTTCTGTTAATTATTTTGTGTAGCGGCCCATGAATCTGATACCCTCCTCTGCGCTTAATTACCAGTACGACAATGCCCCGGGCTTGCGACCGCAGTCCTCCCACTCACACGCTCCATCTCCGCCTGGCTCGGACCGACGACAGTCACATATTATTGAAACATCGGCCACACGTCCCCCTCCAGCACATCCCCCGCGCAGGCCTTCCGACCAGGCTCCTCCCCAGACCCCCGTTGGTCCATCTCCCAACCATCCATCGCCACCATTTCCTCTCAACGCCCACAACGACCTCACGGAACTGCAGAAGACCACCACTGCTGCTATAGCACCTGTCCAGGCCCTCTTTGAGAGCGCGTGGAACACAAATGTGCAGATGGTGCATACACAGCTCGCTCGCCTCTACGACGATAGAGAGAACAAGCATCGTGTTGACGTGGCTCACCTGGAAGCTAATACCGACAGACTGCGACGAGAGCGGGATGAAGCGAGACTTTACGCAAACAAGATTCACGCAGATTTGGACGAACTCAAGCAGCATGCTCGTAATCTCGAGGCTGAAATTCTCCGCTTTCGCCAGCGACAAATCCAGAAATCGTCTCCTCCTGCTTCCGTCAAGCGCGAGGAGCCTCCTACCCCCAACTCTGCCCATCCAGAGATGGATCCCCATCGACAGCCGCACGACCATTCAACGCTGAGAACCATCAGGCTCTCGCCTTCGCCCGATTCACACCCATCCAAAATGTTCAGCCACTCTACGCATTCCCCTCATCTCCAAGACATGTCTCCGTTCGGACGTCCGCCATCCTCGCATTCAGTCCACTCTCCGCCTGTCAATCGCCCTCCGACGCGAGAAAACCGCTTCCAAAGAGAGCGAGAAGCAGGCTCTATGGTTCCTCGGCAGGATTCGTCGTCTTCTAACTCATCACGGCGTATGGAGTATTTCGATCACCCATCCCATCACGGAGGTCTCCATCCACTGGCACCGCGTCCACTCGCGCAAAAGCCTATGCCCACCCCCCAGCCCATGCGCCAAAACTCGGATGGTGACCACCCTATGGGTCGTCTCTCCCCTTCGATGTCGCCTCCCCAGCCTCGGCTGCAGCCACAACCCCAGCACTCGCTGCCTAGATTCGCGACTCTAGATCTCCCAGCGCTGAAAACCTCTCCCGCTCCTCAAGTCGACAACAGCACGCGTTCCTTCAAGCGGAGTCGTGCCGCTTATGAAGGCGAGGCCGAAGGTGGTTCCACTTTATCCTCGTCATCTGTGAAGGTGACGAAGACCTCCCACCAGGATACGCCCCAAAGTCATAGCAGACCACCTTCGCGCGCACCGTCGATGAAGGACGAGCCTGAGGAGGGGCAGGCTGATGCAGCGGATATCACCCCCAGTACGGCAAGCGGAAGTGTAGACAGCGGCAAAGAACAAGGCCCTCCTGACAAGCCCCCGCCGAACCTCTCACCGCCGATGCTGGGTCGCACCGCCGTTGAGCCGCCCAACCCCGCGCCAGCACCGACCTTTGGCCTCGTGCGCGTCCCGCCGTCCCCGCTCGGCCCGAGCTCTGCGCCCAACAACTCGAAACCCGAGCCGCCACCGGAGAAGAAGGGCCTGGGGATCAAGCACCTGAACCTGCTGTACGAGACGCGGAACCAGGAGTACATATGCCGGATGTGCGTGAACCAGGTCCCGCGCCCGACGCCGATGCGCTTTCCGCTGGCGACGCCGTGGCTGGAGCTGGTGAAGCACTGCGAGGAGCAGCATGCGAGTGCGTGTCAGGAGATGGAGCGCTTGGGCACGGGCAGCCTCGCGGAGATGAGTGTCCGCCAGAGGAAGATGGGCTTGGCCGCTGGTGCTAAGAAATGAAAAGTTATGCTGTTTTGTGATGTATTCGTTTGTCCTTTTTTGTGTACTACTAGCGTTGTATCGCATCCGCCCTTGTATCCGTAGTATATTGTTGTTCACTATGGACTCTTTGTCGTTTCGTGTAGAGTATTTATCTAGTTTATGGTCGATCTTATGCTACTTATGATCATGTTTTCTACTGTACATTCTGAGTCTTGGTGTCCTCGATGCGCTCTCACCTAATGGCACCTCCATAGGTTTCATTGCAATCGACAGTCCGGTAAATGGAGTCGTGATATCGATCTCCTGGATATGGCACGATATCCGTCTTGTCGCGCAAAACGCTCTCGCTGACCTTTCAAATAGCCGTCATCTCACCATGCGGGACTTTAGCTTCCCATACAGGTGATCTACCGATGTGGCGCACTCTTGCTATGGGCCGGCGGCACCGGTAAATCTTCCGGTGATCTAAGTTGGCGGCAAGAAAGGTAACCGCATCTCTCCCTCTGACCACTTCTGACGCAATCTCAAAACTCAGCACTCAGCGTTGAGTCTCTGAGGTCAGTGCAATTGCTTTTGGGACGCGATGATAACTTTCGGCATTTGAGGCTGAGTTCCGGTTTTCATTTGCTTTTTCATTTCTTGCCAATCCATGTGCTTGTCCTTCCTTGGTCCGCCGCCCAATATTGCTTGATAGATGGACATGACGCGAATCCGCTGTACACGTTGATGACCGTATCAGAACCGGCATCTGCTATTGGTGGGAGACGTGCTCTATCCTGATCCTTCGGGTTGGCATCCAGTTTGAATGAAACCCGATAGCATGGTCGGCTTCCAGTTCGCAGTACTCTACTCCAGGTCGCATTGAAATATTCTATCTATGGCGACAAAGATGGCTGTCGTGACCTGTCCTCGGGTACCGAGGTATCGCCATCTTCTCGTACTTATACATGTTTCGTCCTCCGAGTCCCCCCAAAATCTTCTGCATCTGCATGTTTTGTTCCAAGGCAGACGCGGGCGCGGACGACACTCAGGACGATGAGGAATTCAAGCTGCCAAAGACCTCGTCGATGGTCATCATCGTGATGGCGAACTTGCTCTTGCAAGTAAGTATGATGTTTCTTGCTTGGCCACACTGTCAGGCTTCGCTACTGATTAACGTTGATAGACATCATTCTTCGTTATTGTCTCGTCTTCCGACGAGTATGTTGAACACCTGGGTGGGGATTCGACCTTTGCTGGTATCGTCGTCGGTATCCCGACTGTTTTCTCTGGGCTCTCGCTCCTGCCGCTCATGAAATATGACCACGGTACTTTCGCTGCTCGTACCTCCATACTTACATCATGTTCACTCTATAGTCCAGGCCGCTACAAGCTCCCTCTGCATATCAGTTGTGCTGCGTCGATTGTCGGCCATGTCCTATACGCGTTGGCGTACAAGGCCAACTTTCTGTATCTTATTCTCATCGGCAGAATGGTCGGCGGAATCGCGTTCTCTATGCAAGTTTGCGCAGGACTCGCTTCCCGTCCATCCTAACCAAAGTACAGGTGGATGTACTGCAAGCGATACTGCTCAGACGGACGGATAGTTGGCATTCGGCGGCGCACCACATTGGCCAGCTGCTTGGTACTGGGTCAAGGTACCATCTTGATAACGCAATTGCTATCGGCGACCAAGTTGTGATTGACGATTCTTTGTCTCAGGTTTCGGAATGAGCGCCGGTCCATTCTTTGGAGGCCTTCTGACCAAGATGGACACTTCCAACACAGTGTTGAATGGCTACACGAGTCCGGAATGGATCATGGCCATTATCTGGGGCTTCTTCTGGATTTGTGTTTATCTGTGGTTCGAAGATGTCGAAGACGACTCGAATTACAAGCTCTCCAAGCTGGCCATTCATTCACTTTCCCTTACAATTGTGATGCCGTCGGACATCATACCCGGTGGTATCTCCTCGCATTTCGATTCGGATGCGACACTGGTCTCTCCCCGAAAGATGACAGCTTCTATGTGGGGTGTCATTGTCTGCATGTGCTGGCTTGCGATGACCTGTTTCTTTGTCCTCGGTAAGAATCGCTGGATCCACTTTATCGTAAAACTCATTGACGGACAGGTGCTTGGGAATTGAACATACCCGTCTACTTCGCGGGGGAACAAACACTACAGTTGTCGCCATTTAGCGCTGGCAACTTCATCGCACTCGGGGGAATAATCACCTTCCCGTTCTTGATCATGAACTTGCTGCTGGCACGACGTACGGAGGATCGATACATACTTCTTTCAGGTGTTTCGATTGGGTTCTGCGGCTTGATCATATTCTTGGCTCTGCTCGAGGCTGAGCGCGTCACGTATTGGACCATGTTCGTGTGCTGGTGGCTGGTCGCGCTTGGTTTCAATCTTGCGAGTACGGTGACCGTCAGTTTGCTAAGCAAGCAGCCTTGGATCCCCCAAGCATGGAATACCCGGACGTCGCTTGCGATTCAATACAGTAACTACACCGGCAGGGTCTGTGGGGCAGTATGGGGAGGAAGTGGATTTGCTGTTGGTATGAAGATTTATACCGGGCTAGAGATTGCCATAGTCGGGATGGGAGTGATTTTATATACCGTGTACTGGAGCAAGTTGAGAACAAAGACCGGCTGACTCGTTGTATTGTTCAAACGTTCGGCACAGTTCAAGGAATCCTGCTGGATGTGCAGATTGTTCCCCTACATCAAAGAATTTTCCTCGGCGCTACTGGGGCTGGGTAGATGACCGTCCGGGCTTCCGGACCCTGTGAGCGCTGAAACTCTTCTGATTCCTTCGACGTTCATCACGAAAATAAAATGCTGTTGAACATAACTCTCAACGACCACAGCTTGGCACTCTACATCAGTCCCAGCAATCAATCTTGGGCAACTTGCGAGTAGGAAGCTGCGCTCGCTGCGAAGGTCGACAATATCATTGATATCCTCCTGTCACTGGCTAGTTTTCGCCATTACTTTTGTATCCACCGTTCGACCACACTATTTACGTCGCCGCCATTTCCGCTTTGGCTGTACGGACTTTCTCAGAATCAGCTCAAGCTTCCCGCCTGATGGTGCAGCATCTTCCGCAGTCCGAGTCTCTTCCGAGCCTCCGTTGCCCTTTACAATTACGAGTGACTGATGGCATGCCGCCTTGAAGCAACAGCTGCGCGTACTGATTGATTATCCCAATAGTTCATTTCTTCAATTTGTGGCTCCCAGTTTCGTCAAAAACGAGACGCTCGTCCTTGAAGCAGGACTTGCAGGAGTTCGGTATTTGAGTTGGTGGGACTCTTATAATCGTAATCAACTGTTTACGCATTCGCTTTTAGCACGTAACATGCTGCATCACGTCTGTCGTTAAGAAAATGCTGTTTGAGATTCACAAGCCACAAGAGGCCACACGACGAACCTGATAACGGACGAGCGCTGAGCGGATCAAAGATTAGATTGGGTATCCGGGGATCGTTCCCCGCATTGAAGTGATGCCTTGCGACGTTGGAGTAGGAAGGGGAATTCCTCGTCTGGAGAGCTTCAAAGGGGCATGAAGTTACATAGATGTCCAGTACGGACCAGGTCGCTGAAGGTCCTCTGTTCGTGTACTCGACGCAGATGACTTGTCCGCCGATTGAGCTCGAGCGGCATCATTGGCATCACTCTCTGCGAACGGAATGGGTCCCATGAGAGGTAATGGAGCTACAAGACTAGTACAGACTGACCGAAACTCGAAGCTTTGCTCTGAGTTGGCGTCGGTGTCGGCGACCACAACAGACCAGGGGCAGAGGTGGCGTCACGGTCCTGCAACTCGGATACACTGTCCGAGTCGAAGGTCACAAGCTGAACCTCGAGGTTGTCAAGTACGTCTGCAGATACTGGCACTGACATGAAGTATTTTTTGAGGAGGGTTTAGAGCCATGATGTGCGTGCTGTCTAGGTTTATATACTCTACATTATACTTGAATGGATGGATGACTTGATGGCTTAGAGGGGATAGAGGCCTGTCGCAGGTCCGACTTGACCAAGGTCCTCATTCAATCCAACCAGTGGGCAGCAGCATCAGTGTGTCCCTCATCAAGACTCCGCACCCATCATCCGCATCCATCAGTGTGTCCCTTATCAAGCACCCATCAGTGTGTCCCTCATCAAGCACTCATCAGTGTGTCTCTCTCTGCATTACACAAATGAATGGCTTGAAGTCCAACTACGCCTCTACCCTCGCCCCTTCTCTTTCAGTGACGCACGCCATCGCCGCACTAGCCGGTGTTAGACCTCAGCCGTACACGCATCTCTATGTTGGATGTACGTATCCGTGCGTCTTGAGGCTGACAGGGAGGAACTGGTATACAACAGTGGCCGCCTTCAGGCGGTATGATCAAACCACCATCTGATAAAGTCACCGTCCCCACCGAGCCAATGCCATCCTGACTAGAGCGATGTCCGCTCCGCCTACCGACAACAATATCAAACCGTCATCTCATCAAGATACTGACGCTATGAGCATCAGCCAGGCGGCATGCGCCGACATCCTCATCCAGTAGGCCAAAGCGCTCCCACGCCCAGATAGCTGTACTTCAGGTTTCATAGTCGCTACTGATTGTTCCGGTCTAGGACGTTCTCCCTACTCAATCAAGTCATCCACCCACAACACTTCCTCGTCCCACACTTACACTTCGTCGCGCCCTTCGGTCTCGGTAGTTGCTCCCCCTTCTTCGTCCTCGGCTGGTAATCAAACGTGAATTCCTCGTGCGCCCGGATGTACTTCTGCGCTGTGAAGACGATGTACGGGCAGTACACCTACGAATACGAGGATAAATGAGGAGGGAGGAAAGGAAAGGAGAAGGGCGCACATGGGGTATATAGTCATATGTGGCGAGGTATATAGCGACGTTGGGGTCGCATGAGTGGCTGTCAAGTACATTTCAATACTCGTGAATAAAATACAAAGACCGCGTACTTCATGAACCGCGTCCAATTCCCACAATGATACGAATCGATACTGAGCTTGGGCAGATTCTCGTCATCTTCCGCATCAGGACCCTCCAGCCAGTCCAAGTCGAACACATAATCCTGATTTGACAAACTGCGTGTCGTTTCCCGTTCCCTGTAAAACCAGTTAGTCATAGATCTCTCCCAAGAATGAAATGGCGCGGTGTACTTGCATTAGCATCCTGAAACGCGTGGTTCAGACATTTTCAGACATTTTATAGGAAAACGAGATAGACGATATGCCCACCCAGTATATATCCCAAGCACGTTCCCTCGATTGACCGCAACGGAGGAGCGAGCACCCCAACCACACCCTCTGTCCGTTTTGAAGATTTCAATGGGTATTTTGCGTGGTTGTTGCGCGACGCGGTTGGGGCATGACATGTCGCAGGCGCAATCCTAAATCAATCAGCATCAGCATTTCTCAAAGAACGAGGCTCGAGGTCAAACCTTATTACACTCAACCACGCAAATGGCGTCAATGAGAGAGTTGATGTGGAACGCAAAGTTGTTCTGGAATATCCTGTTCACTTCCACGCTCAAATCGAGAAATGGAGACAGAGGCACGAACATGTTCATAGGCAAATACCCTCGTCTGCGACACCTTCCCCTTCGAGGTCTTCTTCCTTATCTCCCAGTTGACGCCTTCTTGCTGACAGAGACACTCGGCTGGGCGAGTACACGTCGTATGCGTGCAACAAGTGAACGCGCCCTTGGACACTTCGCCCGGATCGAACGCTAGATCCTCGTCACTGGAAGGAGGGATCGATTTAGGAACGCTAATACGAAAGGCCTTATACTCACTGGAGGTATTTGTTCTCGATGTACTCAAAGTCCTTGGGAAGGTCACTGGGAAGTTCCTCCTCGTCCACGTCGTTGACAAAAGTGATTGAAGCAGCGCCGGATCTCTGAGCTATTGTACTCCATATCCTCGCCCGGATGATGGCTCGCGTTTCTACTTCCACTTCTGCGTCCCTTGTCGGGAGAGGATCCCGGAGGAGCAACTCGTCATCGCTAGTCTGTGCTCGTCGCTCTGCTTTGAGGCGCTGGATGGATTTATGTCGGAGAGGCACTCTGACAACAAGTCAGCAAGTAATCAACCAACGGAATGAATCATTTTTACAGATGTTCTTCGATTTCGACTATGGATTCAGTTGAGCCATCATCTTCATCACTGGCAACCATGACATAGTCCGGTACACCTGGTTTGGGGGGGAGTTTAGACGATGAAGCTGTAGGCTGCACGCTCGGACGTAGTCTATCTTTTCGTCGATGCATTGGGGGAGGCGAATCGCTAGGTACTGTAGACTCGGAGTCAGACTGGGCGTCAGCCGCGTCCAAGGATCGGCGCGGTGGGTCGGGCGAGGGCGAGCTACTGATATGCCGTGGACGCTCCCGATGGCGTGTAGACCCACCAGTGTTGACTGGAGCAGTCTTCAACGATTTTCGCGCAGTACCCATTGGCTTCGATCGGGCATTGGTAGATGGGGTGGGTGCAACTGTTTTTAGAGACTTACGCGCCGTTGATCGGGCGCGCTCTTCTGGTGGACAATCCGCCGGTCGCTTCGATGCTGACTCTGGACTTTGGTGAATCCGAGGACGTTTCGGCTCTGGTGTTCTGGACGCTGTGGGCACCTTTATAGGTCGGCCTCTCGGCCCTTGCGGCTGAGACTCTGAAGCGGAGGAGTCGGATGCAGAGCTATCGCGCGCGGCTCGTTTTGCAGCTCTTTGCGAGCGTAGTCGAGCCCTCAGTGACCTGTCGTCCTCTGAACTGCTGGGTGACGGGGCTGCCTTCCGCTTTCGCTTCGATGGACCCGCGCTAGGCTGCTGGTGCGGACGCGAGCTTGGACCGACAGATGCGCTACTGGTGGTTCTCGACATTGCTCTGGTGCTGCCGGTGGACGAAGGGGTGCTGGTTGGCACCGATTTGAGAGGAAACCGTCGCTTTAGAGGCACAGGACTGGGTTCGCGCATTTCCTCGTCTGATACCGCATCTGATGCCGATACGTCAGACTCTGAGACAGACGAGGCGTCGGACATGTCCAATTTCTTGAGTTTTCTATTTAGCCGCTGGTCGAGCGTGTGCTTCTGTCGTTTCTCCGTGTATGCCTGGGCGCGCAACCGCGTTCGGTCGTTGATGATGTCTCGAGATCCCCAGAGTTTGATGTCAGCCGATGCGTCGGCCATCTCTTCCCGTCGTTTCGCCTGAGCCCTGTCGTACTTGGCGATGATGCGCGCCGGGATCTGCTCTTCCTGCCAGGTGTTGTTGGCGCCGTCCTTTGCCGATTTCCAGTCTTTCCATTTGATCTGTTGGTTGTTAGATGGCAGTATACACTATTTCGTGCGACGCACTTCGTGCCGAATCTTTCCACCATGCCCAACCTCCTCACTTGCAATCACGAATTCATAGTCGCCGTCGTCCTGGGCGTCCTCCGCAATCTCTGGCGATGGCGAGCGCGAGGGATACACTATAGACGTGTCACTGTCATCGTGGATGGCGTCCGCGCGGAAAGACATGAGGTGGCCGCGGTTCGGAAGAAAGAAGTGTTAGTGCCGTGCATGCCTCCACTTCGAGGTGATTAGATAACCACGTGGAGAATCTAAAGCTGCCGGCAGTTGAAATTCCTCCTTCGGTGGCAAAATGTACTCTGAGTCTCTAGTGTACTTGTTCCCGACAAGTTCCCGACTTGTTCTTTCCATGATGATGAGCTCGACCGACTGCTGTCAGTACAGTACTTGCGGAGGTCAATTCCAATCCAATGTTCTCTGTCTAGACCGGTGCGTACCGTGAACTTGATGGAGGGGTACTTCGCCGATCAGTGTAGCTATTGATGATATCTCAGGACATCTCGATCTCTAGTAAAACACGGTAGAGAATCTCTACTCTGTTTATTCTCGCACGACGCCAAGAAGGTAAGCATTTACAGCTATTCCACCAATACAGCTGCGGCATTTTCCGAAGGTATCATCGTTGGCGGATGCCCCAATGAATGTGGCGAGGTCAGAAGACGACCCGGAGACGGACAGCTTTGCCTGTGACGTGGGGCTATATACGCGCTGAATTGAGAGATGTATATGATAATCTGATAAGAGATGTATGTGAGCATCTGATAAATCGATACGGTGCATACAGCTGATGGTGGACGAGAAGTATCTGACAAAGTAGAGCTACGTAGAGTCCGCCATTTACGTGACTCTATATTTTGGGGACCTACCTACGCGGCCTACTCGAACTATGTACGCCTACTCAGCTCTATGTATGATTCTGATTTTCTCTCGATGAAGCACGCGTCACGTTCAGCAAGTTGGTCTGCATCAGATCAGTTGGCGTTGAATAGATTGCAACGAGCGTGTCTGCTCAATTGATGGTATCCAATCTGGTTGAAACCCTTCTCATTCTTCAATGATATCCGTGCGACATTCAGAAATGAAGCTACAGCACACCTTGACGGGTTCACCTTTCCTTTTCCCGGATGTCTCGATGAATATGTCGAGGTAAGAAGGCAACATACTGTAAACGTGCCAACTTTTGTATGCGTGCATCTTCCAAACCCCTCAATCTGTACCAATTACTACGACCGTGACATATACGCGCCGGCTAGAGGAATGTATTCGGTAACCTGATAAGTCGGCGTGGTGCTGACATTCCGGGGCTAGTAAGGCTCTGATACTGTATTGTTCGCTGCACTCCGCAATCAGTCACTCTGATCTTTGATTTCCACTGGGTGCAGCAGCGGTCCGTGTCCCGATCTTCGCATACCTTTTTGACTCTTGAGTAAGCAGCAATGACAAGTAGACACACCTAGCTCCCCATCCCATACTCTACCACTACCATGTCACCCCAGTCTAAGCCCCAGTCCATTGAAGAACTTGCTCTCCAGACAGATACTTTCGATTCCGTCTCTCCCCAATCGGCCATGCCGTCTCTGACGACGAGTACCCGCCCACCCCCATACGCGCTGGGTGCTGAGTCCGGCGTCCAGTCCAACTCGTTGTCCAGTGGATTCGACCAGTCGTTCTCGTGTTAGTCGCCTTCTCTATTTGGCGATTACTGTCAGCTCAACTACCCGTAGCCTCGATGGAAACCTCCAATCCTTTCGAGCGTTGTGACCCAGAGCCCAGTCTATTGTGGTCGACAGCGCCATCTGAGGGTGTTGTTCTCTCTCCAGGTTCGTCAGCGGCGGGGTTTTATAATCGCATAAGTCCTCCCATGTCTGACCGTCCTATCTGCAGAAGAGCAGGATGCCTCGCGAGTGTTGCCCATGCAGAAGTCTAGGAAAGTCGCGTCGGCGTCGATGGCGTGGGAAATCTCACGGTTTACCCCCGTCTCACCTGAAGCAGCCGATCTCTGATCCGTTTGTTGATCCGTCTTGATTTGTAATTCCGTGCGTGCCTTTGGATGGTCCCGATTCCCGAAACCTTGGCTGACGCTAGTCCGCTGTAGAAACGATCCATTTCTATGAGTGTTGTCCTTGTGTGCCACGAAAAAGGTTCTCGTCTGTAAGATAAGTCAAGTGATAACGTTGCCGAGAAAACGATATGTACAATACCCAATCCATTTCTCTTTCTGTGGGACCAGCCAAACCTGGAGCTTGAATCCTGTTGGACGACCGCAGAGCCACGAGTCTACGACTCGCAAAGACCTGAGGTAAGCACGTAGCATAGCATCGAACAAAAAAGCCGCACATGTACCAAGGAAGCGTCTGGCAGAATGCCGCGATGAATGCCGGGTGTACTGAAAACAGGTGCAATCGTCGACATATCAGAATTTGCTCGGGATATTGGCCAATCGTAGGTAAGGACGAAGTTGGCGAGTGCTGAGCAGGATCATGGAGGTTGTGGTTGCTTGCAAAGTTCGGTTCTGGGAGCCGGGTTGAGAAATCACGGCAACTGCCATGGCTTGTCAAAATTAGCCCAAGGCGAGCACTGGTGTATGCCGTCCTCTAGAGAATCCTCAAAGCCCAACGTGTTGATTGTTGTCCTCAAACACTTATTTTGTACGAGCGAGCAGAAAACAAATACTACATCTAACATTCATATCTCAAATGTCAAAGGATGATAAGTATTTAACAACTCGACTGGCGGGCGGTCAAATTTTGTCTATCTACTGAGATTACTTCTGCTGCTGTAGCTCAGCACGAGTAGGCACCAAGCCAGGTGTCGCGTACAAGGCGACAGCTAGAATCTCAGGAAGAACCTGGAGAGGGTACAGGTAATGCTCATTTGACGCTTTCGCGTTGTTGTTTATGGTGACTGTGAGGAAGATCTCACGGATGAGAAGCAGGAAAGCGATGCCTGCCAGAAAAAGGGAGCCGTGTCGTGCACCAATGGCGTAGTTGGTAGAGGGGAGACGCTGTGTTGCATCTATATTTGTGTGATCAGCCAACGGTGATTGAGAGTCGGAGTCAGAGGACTTGCATTCGGACTCGTGGCGGATCAACATTGCCGTTAGAAGGATTTGGATGATGGTTAGGACAAGGAATATGACGACGCTGGCCTTGCGCAAGCCGGACGCGTCGGGTTTATTGCTAGCGGCGTCAGAGATGCCCATGATTCCGATTATCACACCGGCTAGCAGGGCAATTCTGAATAGCCTGCGCTTGGTTGCAATGAGCTCGAAGACATTCAAAGTGTCTGTGCCTTGCCGCGTGAGTAGGAGACCGCTGCGAAGAAGCCTCGGTGTCAGATGAGAGGAAAGAAAATGCGAGTCAGCTCACCGGTCAAGCACAAGAGTGTATGCAGAGTATAGAAGCCCGAAGAAACCAATACCGAAGAGGACTTGGTCAGTAATGAAAAGGTTCTTGTTCGTCGCGGCGCTTTCGTTGTTGATCTCAACACCGCGTAATATGAATCCAACGACACGCGCTGGAGAAAAGCATTCAGAGTCAGTAACAGTCATATAGATGAAGCGAAGGAGAAGACGCACTGAGGCAGAAGATTGCGAGCGTTGTGAACACACTGGTGCGAGCAGTGACGGTTTTGTACACATAGAAGCCCAGTAATGGTATGTATGCACCGGCGAAGACGATTGCTGCCGGGAGGGAGCTGTACCCATACATGTCCGCGTAGTTGGTGGGTGCCATTGTGTTCTGGGCGAGGATGGGGAAGAGTGTTGGGGAGAGTGAGAACGCGAAGTTGGAAGCAATGAGAGTACATGGCGCATTCTTATAGCACTTCGAGGGAGTTTGGACCAGGGAGGCGCAGCCGGAGATCCTCTATTCTTGTTCAAGATGATTGTCAAGATAGGCCATTGCTCGGAGGTGAGTGCTAATAATAACGCTAACAACCTAATAGAGCGTCGTCTGTTCGGAGCATCGCATTGAGACTGGTCATTGAATAGCTAGCGGGTCCAGTCTGATTCCCTTGTCGACCGCAACTAACTAAGGTCCGTGTCCTCCGTTGGAGTTGTGCTGGAGTTGGGAACAAGGACTCGGAGCACTGCAACGCGTTAGCCTTGGATTGTACTTGCGCAGCGGACAGCATATCCTAGAACTTGCGGCTATGATTACTCAATGGCAAGCTCGTCGCACATGTAGGAAAAAAGATATCGTATACACATACCACTATCAGGGATTTAAGGGAGGCATATCCTGTGTTTTCCCTTTCAGTGGCCACAACTCTGTCATCGTCTCCGCTTCCCAGATGCGCCCTCCTCTCCCAACATATTTGACCTTCACAGACTCTTGCATCTCGCCACCAAGGATATCGACGCCTGGTTCGTACACGACAAAATCTGCGAGCTTTCCGGGGCTCAAGGAGCCAAGAGAGGTGAATAGTCCGAGAGTCTGTGCAGCATGGGACGTTGCTGCTTGATAAACCTACATCAACCCCTGTTAGCCGGCAGTGGAAGAAGGGCAAGACATTAGGACGTACCTGATAGTTACTCAGTCCACCAAGAGACGCAAAGTACATTTCCGAGTGATAGTTCAGGCCTAGCGGCGCCTCGCCATGTGCGCCAATGAACGTCTTGAGGCCCATGTTGACCATCTTCGCCACAGAAGCCGACGTGTTCAAAAATTGATATGCTGTCAAGGATTCATGAGCGCAAGACAACAACAAGGAGATCATTTGTCGCACACGAAAGCGGTCTCGAGGTCGATTCGGCCAGGCCCTCCAGGATATCATGCCGTGTGAAGCGTCTGAGTCTGCATACGAGTTGATGAGCAATAGTCCTGAAAGGCAACCGAAAGAAATACTTCGCATTGTTGGGCAGATCCTGCTCAGCCCAAACCCACTGCTCCCCCCATGTCCCACCGTAGTTGACCAAGTGCGTCGGTGTTGATCCAGTCCCGCTCATAGCGTACAGCTTGAGAATATCGTCGTAAAGCACCGGAATCGGCAGGGCATGTTCTACTGTAGTCATGCCTAGTCGCAGTGCGATCGTGAGTCACTAGGTTGTAGGAGCTTATTCACATAACACTCACCATCTAAGATGTAAGTCAAGTCGAAGTCGAGGTTCATTCCAGCCTCTGGAAAGCATAACATGCTCAGATTCCTAGCAGCCATCAAGAGGCGTTGGCGAGAGGCCCTACGAAAACAGGCTTGTAAGCTTTTCCTCTTTTTACGGTCGCACAGCGGACCTACCTCGATGGTATCAGATAATTCTTGTACGACATACTCACTGGCCCACCCTCCGCCTTCAACCTCCTCAACGCCTCATGCGCTTCTTTCATGGTAGCAATATCCAGATGAGGCCCCGGCGCCCCAGCTCCAAATACGGCATTCCCAACCTGGAATATCCGTGGCCCAACAAACTGGCCGCGTTCGACTCTGCTCCGCTCATTGTAGCCGGTGACGGTTTCGGCGCTGGGGCTAAATTCGTGAGTCAGTATAAGAAAGGAAATGAAAGAAATACTGCACCCACTTGTGAAGCGTCGTAACGCCATACGACAAGAAGGTCTGCATCTCCCATGATTTGGCGGGTGTAGGGTTCGTGAACCCTTCCCAGTGGGCATGCATGTCGATAAATCCGGGGGTGATGAACGCTGTAGATGACGATGTTAGCAAGAAGATTACAAATGGGTAAAATGCGCTGACCTCCTTGTGCGTCGATGACTGTCGCACCTTTGGGAAGAGTGGCAGTCCCAAATGCGCCCACGGACTCGATGACTCCAGCACGGATAACAAGAACGGCATCATGCAAAACATCCTTCTCGACCTCGCCTGTCTCCATCGTCAAAAGGGTGGCATTGACTATCACGACCACGTCGCTCCTAAATGTAAGAGCAGCATCGTTCTT
This sequence comes from Strobilurus orientalis, assembly GCA_019915145.1. Classification (NCBI taxonomy): domain Eukaryota; kingdom Fungi; phylum Basidiomycota; class Agaricomycetes; order Agaricales; family Physalacriaceae; genus Strobilurus; species Strobilurus orientalis. The sequence continues at coordinate 844,860 of JAHLML010000001.1, read as the reverse complement.
CAATCGCGCAACATCCGTCGTATGTTCGATAACGATCTCCTGGTAATCCAAAATCGTTTTGACGCAGTCGATGCCGAATGTGTTATTATCTGCCTTGATCGCAGATGAACATTTCTTGAGCTTCGAAACCTCCAGTGAGTATAGTTGTGGCCCTATATAGAGATAGAGGTTAGCTCGACACAATCAGAAAAGATTGAAGGGCAGTGACTAACCAAGGAACCAAAAAACCTTCTTTCCGTCATCGCTCCAAGTAACGTCGTGCCCACCATCCGTACTCAGACGTGCCAGTCCCTCCGGTGCACTTCCAGGCTTGGACCAAACCCCTTCGTCAGATGTCACCTTGCTGCCTTCGGCGAGATACACGTGGTAGGAATCCACGAACGCGATATACCTTGCAGTGGACTCAGCGAAGCTTAGAAGCTCCATCCAACTCGACCGCGAGCCAACCGAGACGGCCAGTTCCTGAGACATCTTCCCAGTTGCGATAGTACGATGTGGCGGCTTTCCCTCGATGTCCGTTGTCCCCGCTAAATTGATCACGAATGCGCGTGTGTCCTGTTGCACAAGCAACTGTGAACTCGATGACAGAAACTTCATTCTGACGGTGCCCATCGTCGTAGTAGTGATTGAGGTGCTGATATCCGATGGAACGAGTCGAATGTTGTTCAAAACAACACTCTGGTCGACCGAAGAGGTTGCGATGTCGGCAAGGTACAGACCAGGCGATGAAGTCGCTACGATGTCACCGCTCAGGTAATCGCCAGGTATCTTGACGAATGCAATGAGGCGCTGACTAGGATCGATGATAGGGCTGATGTAGCGTCCTCTCGGAAGACCACCAATCTCCATGGCCGTACCCTCCTCGATGTTGGCTAATTCGAAGGCGGTAAAGTTTTGGTCATCCCAGCGAGCGTGTACGATGACGGTTCGGTTAGGATCGTCGACGAAGAAAGGGGAGTAATATGGCGCGTTTGCGTCAAGGACTGGGACCCTCGTTGGTCCATCTTTGCCAACAACCTGGATGTAACTCACACCAGCTGCCTGGAACACGACCTTCTTGCCGGAGGCGTCCGCTCGAAGGTCTTTGAAAGCCCGGACACGTTGAGTGTCGGCGGTCTCAATCCCGACAAGATCGATGTCATCAATGGTACGAAGCTCGCCTAGGCGCTTTTTTATATGCGCCGTGAACTTGATGGGGGTGGGTGTACCGCCAGCGACCTTCTCTCCAAAAGAAGTGACAGATAGTGGCACAGACCAAATCTGACCCGCGGCCCAGATGATGACCGCGGAGTCGTCTGGGGAGAAGGCAAAAGAAGGATAGGTCCCCATGGGCGCAAAGATGACGCTTTCGTCGTAAGTGAGGCCGTCCCAGACGTGGTGGATCGTTCCGGTGATGAGGTCCTTCAATACTAACACCTCGTTATCACGAACGCGGCGTACGAAGGCAAGAGTACGGCCATCCCGGGACAACTCTGGTCGCGAGGCACCTCCAGGAAATGCGTCAACCAACTTGGTAGTCATCCCGCTGGTAAGGTTCTTTGCAAAGATAGCGTGTATTCCTTTGTGTACATCTGGAACAGTGTAGATGAGCATTTAAAGCTCTGTATTCAGTGTCGGAAAAGTACCTTTGTTGTACGAAAAGGATACGCGGTCTGCGACATTCTGGGAGTATATGAGACTGTCATTTCCGAACCATATGGTCTGCGCAGGACCTATGAGCCCCCCTTCATGATCAGGCAGAAATCGCTCGATGATTGGAGAGCCGTCGCCGACGAAGACTTTGGTATCGGAACCCATTTCTGGCACAGTGTACTCCCAAGCCTCCGGAGAAAAGGTGTACCACTTCGTCGCAATGATTTTCTCACCAGATGGATGGAATCGGGGTGCGGTCAAAAAGCGAAACGTTTCGTTTGTGACGCGCTGGGCTGAATAATTGTCATTGTAATCCAGTTCCAAGAATCGCGCAAGAAACATACCAGAGTCCCGAACACTATCAGTGTCCATTGCGCCGCAGCCCGCCCATCTGGTCACCCAGATATTCTCCAAACCGAGACCAGCGTCGCTCTTGAAGACTATCCTGTCGCCCTCCGGAGAAAAACGAGGGTCAGTGTCGAATGGTATGCCGGTCAATACTGGGTGAGCGACGGCGTGAGTACGACGGTTCTCGTACGCGTCCTGGCGCCGGGCGGCGATACAGTAGATATCGCCGACCATGTCAAAGATGATGTCGCCGGTGATGGGATGCACGTCGAGGCGCAGCCAAGTGCCCTCCTGTACGTCGTATTCCAGGACACGCGGGTAGGGAAAGTCTTTGGCGATATCCCAGGGTGTTGGCTGTCGGATGGGCCAGGTGTCGTCCTTCCACTTCTCTATCGAGCTTCTGGCATCTGTTCGAGAAGCGCTAGGCTGTAACTTGGCGAGCAAGGATAACAGCGCCGCTATGGTGAGCAACGACGCGGCCTTGAGCACCATACTAGTCAGTCGGAGAGGGTGATTGACGCTAGCGTTGATCGCTCCAGGCGCGTAGAATCGTTCGTTTTCTCCCATCGTAGGCGGTGGGTGAGAAGGGAACGAAGGACATAGGTGATAACGGTCTGACGGAGATGGTGGTGACGCGTGCACAAAACCTGGGGCTCCGCAGGATGACTTTCCCGTGGGAGCGACTGCAATGCAAAGATCCAGAAATGCCTTCGCGTCGCGTATTGTGGTCAGTTGTCTGGAAGGGCGAAAAAACTAAGGAAGCCGCGAGAAAAGGTGGGCTACAAGGATGTCAAGAGCTTGTCGAGAGGAAATATGCCAATGGTTCGACGCACTTTGTGTTCGCCATCCATTGTGCAAATTTGCTGAGCAGTCCCGGACATTATCCGAGACGGCAAGGGCTTTTCTTCCGTCCCCACTCGATATCTCGTTGCAGCTCTGAGCCCCCCGCCTGCTGCGTTCGAGGTCCCCCGAGTTGGTGTCGATTTTGTGGACGAGAATGTGCGTGTTTTGGCGCGTTCGACGGTCTCGTCGTGGTGACTGGTGAAAGGCAAAGTCGATCGGGAATATTCGGCCCGAGATTTGCACCCGTCTCTTTGCCTGCTTTGCTTCAGGCTTCCATGGACCGCGCTCTTATCTCTCTTGCACGGACACGCTCGTATTCACATAAACTCTTGCAAGATCGCGCCAGGTCAGTAACATCTTAGGTAGCACATTTGAAACCTCGCCGTTACTGGGCTACTTTCAAGTTTCGACTACGAACAGACGGCTGAACGACGTCAATGGGCCCCAAGCATTAAGCAAAGGTCAGTACTGATGAGAGGTCTCTCATATGTGCTTACCCTACCTCCAGCTCTATACCCTCGACTTGAACTATAACCAAGACGGCGACCAAATCCGCGGATATGGCCCGACATTTCGTGACGAAGGCCTGCTACCCATCGCGAAGGTTACCACCGCTGCAGCGCGAAGCTGCTCGCCTCGAGAACTGGTCTTGCAGAGCGACTTGGATCGCGTCCCAAGGGCCACTACTCTTCGACTTCATCCGCACACAAGCGCCTCCACTCAACAATCACATAGCGATCTCACGGAGAAAGCCTCCGCTACCTTTTGCATACGGTACTCCCACCACACACGCATCCGTTATCAATCCTCTCAGAACAAGGTCATCCACCAGCAGCCGAAACCCGACGTCCAATCTACATACACGATCACGTCCATCCCTATTGCAAATCTAGTGACTCCCTGCTCGTGGCTCGGATGGCGCTCATACGTGTCTTCACCGGCCGCTCTTCCAGCTCACAGAGACTCTGGATGTTGAGATGGGACCTGTCAAGCAGGACAAGGAGTCTGCGATGAATAGTCGGGCCAAACTGCGCATACAGGATCGAGAAGAGCGGTGTTGTGGAGATAGCTTCTGATGTTACAGTATGTCTGTTTCGTCACTGCTATTCCTTCTATTGACCCGGCGACTGCTCTCAGATCTGCGACATGTATGGTGCGCCACCTCCGAGAAAAAAAATCCCTTGGCAAGAGGATACGCTGTGCGATTGATTCTCCACGGTTGCGGAATGCACTGTTTAAACTTGGAGGTGCGGTACGACCCTAGCATATCATTATCTCTATCTCAACATTTAACCAGTTTCAGGACATGGTGTCCATCGATGTCGATCACGGAGTCTGTAGTCAAAGTCCACTATAAGTACGGCCCTTTTGCGAAAATTAGGAGACATCCTCACTAACCACATCCATTTCGAACTAGATGGATCCCTTTTCTCTTGCAACAGGCATCGCCGGTCTCATCTCCCTGGCAGCCCAGGTTGGAACCAGCCTTTCAGCCTTTCAACACTCCTTCCGTGGAGCACGGGAAAGCTGCGCGCGCCTTAGCGCAGAGCTGAACGCTATGTCGAGCACACTCTCCATGCTTCAGACTCATATTCAGAAGACTGCTAATCCTACCTCGGTTGCGCTCTTACGGGAACCCGTCGACCAGTGTCAGGAGACCCTGGAGAAAATTCGAGAAGAATTCAATTCGAATGAGCGGATGTCTCTGCGCCGGCGGCTCGCTTGGGCACGAAGCGACGAGGCTCGGATCAATGAGTTCATTACGAGGCTTGAACGGTACAAGACCATGTTCAGTCTGGCATTGCAGATCGATTTCTCGTAAGTTCATCCTTGTCCGGTTGTGCTTTCGTGTTCGCTCACACGCTTGACTCTAGTGGTCAAATGGACACCCTGCAATGGGGTATTTCTCAGTTGATCATAGGGCGAGAATCCGACAGTCTCAACGCCGCTATCGAGAAGGACGGTAAGTCCGCCACGTATACTCGAGATGACTACATCTCTGAAGTTTTACAAGAGAAACAATTACGAAAAATCGTTGACTGGTTGAAGCCTCTAGATATGGAGGCAAAGCTCGAGAGCGTGTTACAGCTTCGACAGCCAGGGACTTGTCAGTGGGTTCTCGACAACAAACTGTTCGAGGCATGGAAGGAATCGACCTCAGACTCTTTCCTATGGCTATATGGCATCCGTAAGCTCCTTATTCAGCATTGTTCTGCCTTTCGCTGACGCTTGGCCTGCAGCTGGTAATGGCAAGACCGTTATCTCGTTAGTCTTCTTGTCGTTTGAAGTATCATCTCTAATGAACTTCTTCCATCAGATCTGTTCTCATCGAACATCTCGTTCAGCAGCGATCTCTTGATGAAGCCGTACTTTACGCGTTCTGCGACTTTCGAAACCCTCAAAGCACCGATCCGGTCGCCATACTCCGCACCTTCCTAGCGGAACTGCTCCTGAGTTATCCGTGCAGCATAACTCCCGACTTTGAGGATCTGGTGGAGGCGGAGAAGAAAAGGCGCGGGCCACCGCAAACTGTCGCGCGCTTGGTTCCCCTCGTCCGGAAGGCTGCTCAGCGCTTTCGGCGGACGTACATTGTGCTGGATGGTCTCGATGAGTGCGAAAAGCGGGAGCCCTTTCTTCAGCTCCTGCCAGACCTCGCCTCGGAGGATGTTTTCTGCGTATTGGTAGCCAGTCGGGCAGAGCAAGACATTCGGGAGGCTTTCGCTTCTGCACAAACGATATCATTACAGACGGAAGGGGGTAACGTTCGCCGCGATATTATGAGCCATGTGGAACTCGAAGTCGAACGTCGTTCACAGCTAGCCCGTCTCAGTCAGGAGCTCAAAGCATCTATCCGCGAAACGCTCATAGAGAAAGCTCATGGAATGTAAGTGTTTGACTGATGACCTTCACCATTGATGTCTGTTGTTGATGACAACCTCTAGGTTTCGCCTCGTTCAATGCCAGCTCGACCTGCTTGTTCGCCAGCGCACGAACAAGGGAATCCAAAAGGCTCTGCAGAATCTCCCAGAAACGCTCTTCGAAACATACGACCGCATTTTGGAGAGGATTGAGAGTGCCGGCGATGAGACGGCTGAGATCGCTCGTCGTTCCCTCCGCTGGATTGTTGGTACAACAAGGCTTCTCCGGCTAGCACAGATCGCAGAGGCCATCATGATTGAACCTTCTGCCACCGAACTCAACAGGGATTACGAGGTGACCTCGAACGCCGTAATTGTGGAGATTCTTTCTAGTCTTGTGGGTTACGAGACTGACGGCGATATTGTCTATCTATCCCATTTCTCCGTATTGGTGAGTTCGTCATAGGAGGCTCTCAATACAGTCTACTGACTACCGGCAAATGTAGGAATACCTGATGTCCTCGTACTTGATGGATTCTCCCTTCGCATCCTACTCTCTCCCTTCCCCGTCTATCCTCGCAAACCAAATGCTCGCCCTCCTCCTGGACTATATGCTGATTGACGAGTTCAACCGACCTCTTTTTAAAGTCGAAGACGACTACCGCCACTTCCTCGAGGACGACCATCCATTCTACGACTACGCAGCGAAGCATTGGGTGGAATATCTCCCAACTGCAGACGCCTCTAACGCCGAGACGCACCAAGCACTACTGCGCTTTGTTGAAGCAGCGGAAACGCGTCATTTCGCTCACGACCTGCGACAGCAAGTGTGGTTTGGCCTTTCTCAAGGCGACCGACATGTCTACTACCATCCCTTGCGCTGGCTCGTCTCACATCATATCCATTCCTCGTTCATCGAACGCGTGCCTTCACTCCATATTTCGGTCGATTTATTGCAGTGTTGCGTCTTTGCATCAATATGGGTGAAGAACACGGCGACGTTGGAAGCCTTGCTCGACTCTGGCGGGGCGGACGTTGACCACGAACATATTTGCACTCCATGCGAGACCATGGCCGGCTACGAGTTGCCCCTTGCCCGCACTCCGCTTGCATTTGCTTTCGAGATGGGCGATCTCCAAAGCGCTCGGGCCCTCCTCGAACGTGGCGCAATTGCGGATAACGTGATGGCCGATGGGTGGACCGCGCTCCATTCTGCTGTGAAGAGCGGTCTGTTGGGGGCCGTTCAGATGCTGCTCCGGAATCCTTTTCACGCGGTGGACGTGCATGCGCGCGACAAAAGCGGACGCACACCATACGCTATTGCTGTTCAGCTCGGAAGAATAGATGTCGTCCAATGTCTTGCGGATCATGGCGCGTCGGCCGAGCTCGACCTGTTTGTTGACACACCTGAGACAAGGGAAGTCGCAGAGGTTCTGCAGGTTGGACTTTGTCTCGCTCGGGTTCTCGGTGGGCAAATCCAACTCGTATCTATCATCCTTGATTTTGCGGAGTACTGGGTGGTCTCTTCGGCAAAGCGGGCTGATCCTGAGGGGACTGTATTCGGGGACGGATCGGCATATGAGCCGTACGTTACTCTCAAGATCAAAGGGAGGAGGAAGGCACCTCTTCGTCGTCTGGTCTTCACAACTATATCTCATGATCAAGGTATGTCGATGCTCTGCATTCCCGATGAACATTGTTGAAACTGTCTACACAGGATGGTCTGGTCACACCTCCGAAGTCGGTACATATCGCTTCTCTCACTCTTGGTTCGAAGCGCGCAATGGTTCATCGCCAACGAGGACCGCCAACAAAATCCAGAACAATCTGCATGGCTCGGGAGAGAAACGCACGCATAGGAACGTGTGGGTATGTGGTGGGCTTTCCAGGATTTCGCAATGGATGGAGACCTTCCACAGCGGTGACGTTGTAGAAGTCTACGCACGGGCACAGTATCCTGGATGGGCCAATCATGTGTACTCGGTTGAGGTAGTGGCATATACAGCTTGTTTGTGAGGTGCACTTCGGCGTGTCGTAGTCTTATTCCAAAGTATAGACTGACCTGATTGCTCTGATGACAGACCATCGTCGGCTGACGCTGTTACTGCAAGTCTTCTCTCCTTCTACCACCGCTACTTACACGAACAGCTTGGGCTTCCAACACGCTGTCAGTGATAGGCGTCCGTCTAGTGACATTTTCTATCAATATAACACGGGATTCTATGACATGACTTTGACATGCTGTGAAGAGAGGTGAAGTAAACTGTTGTGGTCATCGGACCTGAGTTCACAAGTCTACCTTCTTACGCTGCTGCTGCATACACCTCCCAGAAGTCTCAACAGATAGCGCCCAACTGGAAATTGTTTGAATTTTGAGACGACGTGTACTGCTCATTCAGATTCTCAGATATCTGATGATTCGAACACTGTCAGTAAATTGAATCCAGCCTTATGTCAACGTCGAACTCTAAACATGATGGACATGCCACTATTCAATACCAGATAATTTAAGACGGCTTTCTAAACCTCTAAGCGCTCTGGCAGCCGGTATCCGATGATTGACACCTTGACATGTTGACTTTTGACATGTTCTCTGAGGTACTGCCAGTGTCTCGGTGATTCAAGCGCTGTTGAATTGATTGTGGTGGTAGCCAATCATCCTGACTCCTGACCTCGTTCTTCCGAGAGACTTTTCACCCTACTATCTAGTGCCATTGGTATTAGTAATCTCATTGATTCGTGCTTGCCTTTCCAAGGATAACGGTACGACAAACCGTACATAACACAGGCAGCATGATACCATCCACTGCGAGCCCCCAATATGACAGCACTACCCACACTCGAGTTAGTCGACGAGCTCGGTCTCTCGCTCGTCAACTTCGGTGTCTCACCCAAGTCCACGCCCACGTCCACCGCCACGTCCAATGCTACAGAATGCTCCTTCTTTATTCCCGGCCCAGGGCGGTTCACTGCAACAACCGACGTCGCTAGGCCACCATGTGGATTCAATGTACCTCCGCCTATCTGTAGCTGACGTCTCCTTCCAGCCGACGAGGACAGCGAAAGGTTACCTCTCTTCGTGGCCAGCAATGGTCTACTGTTGTCAACCGCGCCAGCGGAGGGCGTCACGCTACCAGCAGGTCTGATTTGACTTTTGACCTCCTCTCAGTTTATGAATACCATCATCCTCAGACGACTTGGATGGCCCCCTTCCCGTACAACATCAACGTCGTCGGGAGTTTCTTCAGAGCGGTGAATGAGAGACAATCTAATCTTTCCTCCGTTGATCCGAAGATGTGTAGTGCGTACCTGATGGCTGTGCTCGCTCAGAAATTTTGACGATTGAATGTAGACCAGATCATACTAGGTATGCGACTGCGAAGGCCAGCGGACCTGCGGGCGTCGTGCCTCCGTCGTCGTCGTCATAGAGCCAAGTAACAGATATGTTCAATATAATGGAGAAGAACACGTCTGATATCTACGTGTCACCCTTTAGACAATACGGATCCAACGTTCGCGAGGGCCAATGCGAACTTCGAAAGATGTAAGGCGGGGCAAAATACGGACCACCTCGGCACAGAACGCGTCCCGAGTCAAAATTTCGCAAACCTTACGTGCCAAGGTGGAGAAATCATTGATCCAGCCTGTCACCGTCAGCGAAAACTCCAACCTCTCCAAAGATGGCACCAAACGAAGAACACTCAGAACTAGATCTGCTAAGTTCTCTGTGTGCACAACTTTCAAGGCCAAAAATTTCAATGGACAGCGTGATCGCTCGAAGAAGTCTCGGAGTGATGTATAGGCTTTGGGAGGAATGAAAAACGCAAGATTTTCCAGTGATGGGGCGGTAAACCAAAGGAGGTGAGGATGGAAGTCATAACCCGAGACGAAGAGTGATCGAAGGCAGTCGGAGGAGACTATGGGTGGTTGACCGACGTCGCCCGAGTAAGTAGCCTCTTCAGACTCAATGCTCAGATACTTGAGTTTTCTGCTGCCAGAAAGGATGGGATGTAACATGTCGAAAGCGGCCTGTGCCGTCTCTGATGTAAGGCGGACAGTCACGAGTTGAGAGTATGGCAATTTGACGTGGTGATCATCGAAATGCCCGAGCTCAACACTGCGAAGGAGGGGAGCAACCGAGAACAACGTTATATCGATATCATCCTGTGGGGGGACCTCCGAAAACTCGATTCGAAGGGATTCAAGCATTGGCATCTCGCACTCGACAGCCTCTGCAAGGTCTAGAGCCATTTCCTCTCCGATGTTAAGGACCACGTGCTGCCATCGCGCCCTATAATCCAACATGAAACGAAGGAGGTCACAGCTGGGGTAAGGCTCTCCCTCGCCGGGATAGCAGGTGAAAGACAGTGCATGGGCACCAGAACGTCGGATACATGTAGACAGGATAGAACGCCACTCCTCCGGGTTGTCTTCTGGGTTGCCCAGGTTGAGTGAGGACCACAGCGCTGGCGTGGCAATTGCTATCTCGCGCCAACGACGTGAAACACGACTAAGAGGCCAAGGGCCCCTCGTTAACTCGAAGAAGGATTCCGAGTTGTCGTCGTCGTATCTCCCGCAGCATTGTTGGAAGATCTCGGCGAGTATCTCGGCTGGGAGCTGGTGGACTAGAGACAACATCCCACGGCACTGCGACTCTATCGTCCCCAGCCTGTCCCTTTCTGCCACAAGCCGATTCCTCTGCTCGTTGATCTCTGCAATGACGCCGTCGAGGTAATTGAGCCCGTCTTCAACGTGGGTGATATCCTTCAAGACACCGGGGAGGACTGTATCTCGTACTAAAGACGTGTCGTGGTCGGAAAGAGGGATGTTTGAGGACGAGAGCGACTGTTGTATATCGCGATGGAATTCTTGATTGGACGGACTGGTGGAATCAAAGTTGTAGACCTCTCCACAGGAACGACAGGCAAGTGGGGTGATTGTGGACATCCGGAGAGCAGGCTGTATAGAATGAGAACAGAGCCCTCTCGGTGCACAAGCAAGTAACGGACTCTTACCTTGCGATCTCGTATGGACAGTGGTAGATGGCGGGGTGAAGGAGACCGTGTGACCTTGAGTGACAGTCGCCTAACAATCGCGGTGGTCCGTGCGCGGGGGGAATTTGAAATGCAGACTGTACTGTATACAGTGCTACTGCCCAGTCACGACTTTCGGTCTAGCTATAGATGTCTACTGTGAATGGGCGGACTCATACACGCGCGATGTACCTTTGGAGGACCGTGACCTCGACCTTCTCACAGAAAATGGGCGCGTCGCTGGGCTTATTTGTCTATTGCATCCATGGAGAGAAGGGCGACACTTAGGGGGAGTAGGAAGGATGTAGGACAGCAACAATATTTGGAGTTAAACAAAATTCTTCGAAAGACAGCCAGATGAGCGCTGAGCAGTGACTTGTGTGCATGATTGATAACATTCCACAAAGCAAAAGCAAAGCAACTAGATGTACAGACGAGAGCATCAAACGATATAGTGCGCACGGTGCAGTGATCAACTATTCACTCTCCCAATTGTCGCCGAGCAGCATATCTATCAGAGGATGGCATTGAGATTCGTCGAGATGGATGGGAGATGTTCTCACAAAACCAGCGATCGTAAGAAATCCATGAGGCTGTTCCGAGGGATTTCACCTTCTCTTCAAGCTTCTTGAGCTCCTTTGCTGGTACACCATCGCCGTAAGGGAGTATAAAATCGCGCGAGCCATTGCTGTGATCCAGAGCACCCCAGCAAAACCAGAATATCTGGATTTCTTCCTCAAACTGGTAAGGGATCGTTGCAGTCTTGGGCCGTAGACCAAGACCCCTGAGTAAGGTCGAGATCTCGAGGGAGGTCTCAGCGAGAGAGTCTAGGTCCAGCTCTCGTCGTACGGCGTCGTTGATTGTGTAGCCATACAACACGACTCTGTGATCAGATAGTTCCTTGGGAATGGGAGGCACTGGGACGCAGCGGACATGGCTAGAAAGACAAATGAATCGCGATATGTGACAATGATGCGGGCTGCCATTCACTCTGCTGCAAACTTCGGGGGTGGTACGAGTGGTCTCTGTGGAGCGTCGGGCCGTGCTCGCAGTCGTACAGTTATGTCAAATGGAATCCCAGGTTGGGGGCTGTGGTCAATTTGACAAAAGACTGGGATGCGCAGAAAGCGTACACTTACACTGGCGCCGTGGAGAATTGCATTGAAATGAAGAGTTCGCAGAAGAAAGGGGTGGCAATGAGCAAAATTGACCTGCTTAAAATCAACGTCAACTTGTGTCCATACGGAAGTTACACACAGTGTGGAAGAGAGAGAGGATGTCAAAGACGTGGTCAGGGCGTGGTACAGGTTTGAGACGCGCCATTTGATTTGGCGCGATCACGCGGAATACTCGGCCCGACATCATACCTTTTCCCAGTCTGAGTCTAAGTCTTCCCGACTCTTCCGTCACCCTCCATGGGCCACGACTACCCTTCCGTGCTCTCTTTCTGCCAAACACCACAAATATACCTCTCATACCATCAACTACAGTTTCACTCCGTCGTTGAAATCAAGTTGACTCAATGTCCTGAACATCGAGTTTGAAGACAGGTCTGCGACGTCTGCTCTCCCTCCCCATTGCGTCGCACTGCAAAACGCTTGGTCACTTCCCCCAGACTTCTCCGTCGGACTGCATCTTTATGGCATCTTCGCCGAAGCTCGTCTTCCCGGCGGTGACTGATATTTCATTGTCAATTTCCTCTCCATGGATACCAGGCTCACATAATCTCGGTTCGACAACCCTGTGCTACATCACCGCCTCTTCAACGTCTTCTCTTCTCTCCACCATCTCTCCGGTAATGGCAGGGCTGGGCAGCAGTGGCTCAAACGACGACGAGCGTCTCTACCGCCCTCTTTCAAGGGACGAAGCAACCGTCTCAGCAGGCGTGGCCACCGTCGTCGTCGATGACCAAGGCACACATTCGATCCTCGACCATTCCCTGCGACCTACGTCGCAAGGTGGAATGTTTTCCCGCGTATTCCAGCAATCAAACAATCGGGCAAAGGAAGGCAGAGATGCAACGTACTCAGCCTATTCAGAGCTTCACCAGCGTCTGGGCCTACCACCGTTGCTGCCGGGAATGTGGAGGGGAACATGCATTGCTGTGTGCCGCGATGCGGGGATTCTTCTTGCATTGGTAGCGGGTGTCCAAGCCCAAACCATATTCCTCCTCCCCATCCCCGTTGAGACCCCGATGATGAAAGCCATTTCCATCCTATGGTACAGCGCACTCGTCCTCGACCTTTCGGGTGCCGCTTTGTCGTTCTGCCTGAGCCAACTCGGCCGCCTCCTCGACCTCCAGTTCGAGACAGACAACGGACTTGAGACGCTTGAGGTCTTCCTCTTACGAAACCAGCCGTTGATATACACCATCAATATGTTCATGATCATTGTCTGTGGACTTTCGTGCGTCCTCTTCGTCTGTGTGGGCGCTGGCGCATGGCTGCTGGGACTCGTTCTCTTCGCGTGGAACCAGCTCCCTCCCATCGTCGCGAAGGGCTTGACGGGTGTTTTCCTCATCGCATCAGCACCCGTCGCATTGTTCCTCCTTGTGTATGCCGCCATGGCTGCGGCGTTCCTGATTGCGGGCTTCTCGCTCAGGAGGGCCAGGACGCGGAAAGATGCGCAGAATCATACATGAACAGTCTCTGTCTCGATTTTCTTTGTATATCAGTGCTCAACCTACTGTAATGTAGTACCACCCACACAAGAAGTATTGATTTTGTATCATGTAGTATAACGATAACCATCCTATTCATCGTCTAGAGCGTGCAGATAAGCTTATACGCGGAGGCCCGTAAGTAATTCGCGACCATGAGAACAGCAAATTCCGGTGCGATGCGTTCTGGGTCCTTTCGATATGTATCCACCTGAAAGCTCCTGACTGCAGATAAGCGCCTGCTTGACGCATTCGCGAAATCGACATTCGTAGCTTTTTTGCAACACGGCTAGAGGAAAAACTTCACTACTTTGACGCACATGATTGGTGTCTCCTTCGTTGCGAGTCTGTTGTGATTTGCGATAGATAGGTAAGTGATGTAGCGGTATGGGTGATACTAGATAGCAAAGCAAAAGGACAGCAAGTAAGATTACAGGAAGCTGGTAGGGCAATCGCTCGAGATTTCAACGAACTATTCCGATTCGTCGTCACTGTCGCGTGTCAATATTTCTACAATGGCAGGATGAATTATGCTGCGAATAATGCGCAAGTAAGTTCCTCACCCCAGTAGTGGTCATAAGAGTACCACGAAGCACGGCGGGATGTCTTCATCATACGTTCGAATTCCAACAGCTCCGGTTCCGATGGCACGCCACGGTCGTCCGCCAGGAGAAGACTTCGTGTGTTCTTGCCATCCTCATTTTGGCGCATCGCGGACCAAGCAAACCAGTATAGCCCAACTGTGTCCCGGAGGTCTTGCGGAAGAGCTGCCATTTTCACTGGCAACTGAATTTTGGCGAGAATATCTTCTATTGCCAGACAGGCATCCAAGATATCTTCGCATCCCATCTCTTGACGCATCGCATCATCGAGAATATGGCCGTATAGTACAATATTACAGCCCGATAGTTCTTGGGGTATAGGCGGAGGTGGCACGAAGTGGACATTGCTGGAGCGTTTATAGGTCGATAAGTCAAGCCAAATGCACGGTATAGTACTCACTCGTATGAAGGCTTCGGAAGCGGCTTATAAGACCCCCAGGATACAGGCTTAGATGGCGGGGCGTTGATTGGACCTGGCTGCCACGGTCCAAGGTGAAGCCCCGGAATATTTGCGTGGCTTATGCAGGGTTAGATCAGTGAGTGGCGGCAAGAGACACCAGCTTACATTTGTACTGGGGTGAGAGGTGGGTCTTGTGGCGACGAGGTCGTCGGGGTTGAAGAGGAGCCAGATTGGAATGGTGAGCTTCCAATTGCAGGCTGTTCACTGAGGAGACTTGACTGTCAGCTATGTTCGTGATTGTTCGAGATTTTGACGAACTCTTCCAATTTTTCGTCACTGTCGCGTGTCAACAGGTCTGCAATGACAGGGTTAACTATGCTGTTCTTGATGTGCAAGTGAGTTCCTCACCCCAGTAGTGGTCATAAGAGTACCACGAAGCACGGCGGGATGTCTTCATCATACGTTCGAATTCCAACAGCTCCGGTTCCGATGGTACGCCACGGTCGTCCGCCAGGAGAAGACTTCGTGGGTTCCTGTCATCACCATCGTAGCGCAGCGGAGACCAAGCAAACCAGTATAGCGCAACTGTGTCCCGGAGGTCTTGCGGAACAGTTGCCATCTTCACTGGCAAGTGGAATTTCGCGAGAATGCCTTCGATATCTAGAGCTGCATGCATAGCGGTTTCGCATCCCATCTCTTGACGCATCGCATCATCGAGCATATAGCCGTATAGTACGATATTACTGCCGGATAGTTCCTGGGGTACAGGCGGAGGTGGCACGAAGTGGACATTACTAGAACGATTATATGTCGATAAGTCAAACCAGATGCACAGTATGGTACTCACTCGTATGAGGGCTTCGGGAGTGGCTTATAAGACCCCCAGGATTTGGGCTTACGTGGCGGGGCCTTCATTGCAGGTGGCTGCCACGGTCCAAGGTGTAGTCCCGCAGAATTTATGTGACTTATGCAGGGTAAGTCAGTGAGTAGCGAAAGGAGACACCAGCCTACATTTGCGCTGGGGTGAGAGACATCCGAGTTAGTGGATTCTGTGGCGACGAGGTCGTGGGGTCAACAAAAAGCCAAATTGAAGCAGTGGGTTTCCGGTCAGGCTGTTCGCTGAAGAGACTTGACTGTCAACTGTGTTCGTGACCAATTTGTGAAAATCTGAATTTACTTCCTCGAATGAGGGATAGAGCGACGAGACTCACCAGATGCTCACTCTTACGCGTGGAAACTCTAATTTTGCGTGTATACTGTAGCGTGAGAGGAGCCGTGGGATTCTTGGCAGTGGAACACTCGAAGTTGAGTGCTGAGACGCAAAAGCGACTGGCATGATCGGGCCGATACCCGCGCCACTCGTTCGATCGCGTGACGGCGGTTTGTCTTTCAAAGTTCTACAGACTACCACCATGTCTTTGAATCTTGCTTCACGCCAATTTGGAGTCTGATTCCGTTATCCTTGTTGGCGACGGAGTGCAGCGCAGTGGCTGCGGCCCCCGACTGTCGCTGCAACAGCGAGAGAGAGAGCCATCTGGCCGCGATACATCTTTCGCGACCTCTGCCGTCCGACCGACCGAGTTCATTGCCACGCTTATTGCATGTTTCTTACAGGCAGCAATCTGTTCATTTTTGCTTGTGCGGAGAATCGAGATGAATTTGAGACCGTGCTACATACTGCCGATCATTGCGACCTTTTCGATTCGATAGACGCGTCGTTGGGCTCGGAAACGCGTCAAATTTGGGCAACTGTTCGTTTGTCTTGCGCAGCACAAACTTGCAAATGGGACTCTACAGGTTACAGAGTTATGTGACCTTAGCTGGCCTGGTAGTAGTGGTGTAAAATGAAAGACGATGGTATGCCGCTGAGGCTGAGAGATAAGCGCAGGAGAACGCAAGGAAGAGCAGGAGTAGAGAATATGGATATGGCGTTGAAAGGCCCGGGCATTTCTCAGGTGAGCTGTTCGGGATTGTCGTCGTCGTCCGAGTCTTTGTCGTCACCTTCCGAGTCTTTTTCATACTCTTCCAAGTTTTCGTCGTCGTCTTCCGAGTCTCTGTCGTCGTCTTCCGAGTCGTCGTCATCGTCATTGAGCAACATATCTACAAGCTTTGTCAGCTCAATCCAGCGGCGAAGACTTCTGATTGTTCACCTCGGAAACGATCATAAGAGTACCACGAAGCGTGGTAGGACGTCTTCATTGACCGTTCAACCTCTTTCAATTCTGTTTCTGACGGAACGCCACGTTCGTCCACCATGATGAATCTGCGGGTGATCTTGCCATCACTGCTGCGCTGCACCGTGCACCAAGCAAACCAGAAGAGTTCGAATTTATCTTCGATCTCGTCTGGGACAGTTGCTGTCTTCACGGGCAGGTCGCCGATCGACCAAAACACCTCATGGACGGCATTCCTGACACTCTCACATCCCATGTCCTCACTAAACTTGTCGTCGACCATATAACCATATAATAGAATATCGTTGTTAGACTCCAAGTCCCGAGGAATGGGCGGAGGTGCGGTGAAGTGAACATGACTGGAGTAGGGTTGAGTTCCAGGAGACGAGAAAGAAGAAGAGAGATTCACTCGTTTGAAGGGCGCTGGAGTAGATTGTACGCGTCCCAAGATCGGGGAGGAGGTGGTGGCGCCCTGATCAGAATTGGCTTCCATGTAGCGGTGGAGCCCCCCAGGTTATGCCTGGCACAGGGGCAATCAATGTTGTTCGGGGGGTGCGTATTACTATGTTGACCCACAGAGTCGACATAGTTGAGGTCCTGTGGCATGTAGTGGTGGCAAGAGAAAGAGAAACCGGTATTTTCAAATTGACAAGGCGACCCGATATCCGAGTCCGGCCCTGTCCAGAGGGCTGTCTGACTCTTTGTAGGGCAGAATTCAAGTCAAATGTTGGAGTCTCAGTAAGATTGCACTGGCAGGAAGATCGTAGGTAGAGTCTAGAGATATCAACAAACTATTTCGAGTCGTTATACGATCTGTCAGTGTCGCCTGTCAACAAATCTGCGATGGCTGGTTAAATACTCTGATATTGATTAGAAATGAGTTGCGCACCCCAGTAGCGGTCATAAGAGTACCATGCAGCGCGGCGGGATGTCTTCATCAGACGTTCGAATTCCAACAGCTCCGGTTCCGATGGCACGCCACGTTTGTCCGCCAGGAGAAGGCTTCGTGCAGTCTTGTCATCGCCATTGTGGCGCAGTGGAGACCAAGCAAACCAGTATAGCTCAAATGTGTCCCGTAGGTTTTGCGGAAGAGGCGCAGTCTTCACAGGCAACGGAAGTTCGTCGAGAACGCGTTCAATTTCCATACTGGCATCGAAGACATCTTCACATCCCATCTCTTGACGCATCGCATCATCGAGGATATAGCCGTATAGCACAATATCACAGCCGGAGAGGTCCTTGGGTACAGGCGGAGGTGGCACGAAGTGGACATTACTAGAATTCATTATATGTAGATAATTCAAGCCAAATGCACGATATAGTACTCACTCGTAAGAGGGCATCGGAAGTGGCTTATAAGACCCCCAAGACAGAGGCTTACGTGGCGTGGCCTTGAATTGAGGTGGCTGCCACGGTCCAAGGTGAAGCCCCGGGAGATTTGCGTGGCTGTAGCAAGATAAGTGAGTGATTGGTAACAGGGAGAATCCGCTTACATTTGTACTGGGGTGAGAGGTGGGTCTTGTGGCGACGAGGTTGTGGGGGTTGAAGAGAAGCCAGATGGAAATGGTGAGCTTCCAATCACGGGCTGTTCGCTGAGGAGACTTGACTGTCAACTATGTTCGTGATCGTCCGAGATTCTGACGAACTCTTCCAATTCGTCGTCACTGTCGCGTGTCAACAGATCTGCAATGACAGGGTTAACTATGATGTTATTGACGCGCAAGTGAGTTCCTCACCCCAGTAGTGGTCATAAGAGTACCACGAAGCACGGCGAGACGTCTTCATCATACGTTCGAATTCCAACAGCTCCGGTTCCGATGGCACGCCACGGTCGTCCGCCAGGAGAAGGCTTCGTGCAGTCTTGTCAACGCCATCGTGGCGCAGTGGAGACCAAGCGAACCAGTATAGCTCAACTGTGTCCCGTAGGTTTTGCGGAAGAGGCGCAGTCTTCACAGGCAACGGAAGTTCGTCGAGAACGCGTTCAATTTCCATACTGGCGTCGAAGATGTCTTCGCGTCCCATCTCTTGACGCATTGCATCATCGAGGATATAGCCGTATAGCACAATATCACAGCCGGAGAGTTCCTCGGGTACAGGCGGAGGCGGCACGAAGTGGACATTGCTAGAACAATTATATGTCAATAAATCAAGCCAGATGTACGTTGCCGTACTCACTCGTATGAGGGCGTCGGAAGTGGCACATAAGACCCCCAGGACACAGGCTTACGTGGCGTGGCCTTGAATTGAGGTGGCTGCCACGGTCCAAGGTGCAGCCCCGGGAGATTTGCGTGGCTGTAGCGAGATAAGTGGATGATTGGTAACAGGGAGAATCCGCTTACATTTTCTCTCTCAGAGACATCAGGAAATTATGTTGCGACGAGGTTGAGTGGGTTCAACAAGAGCGCTGTGACAAGAGCCAAATTGAATGGGTCGTTCCAGTCACGAGCGGTTCGCTGAATACTCCTACTCTTTGCTATCAAAAGATGACACCAGATGCCGACTGTTACGCGCAGAAGCTTTAGACTGTAACGTGAGAGGAGCCCGGCCGTGGGATTATCCGGAGTGTCGAAGTTCGAGAGCAAGAGCGACCTTTCGATACTCCAGACACATTGAAGCTAGGCGTGAAACGATATTCATCGAACAGTGGCAGCGACATGGGCGTTGAGCAAAGGCTTAGGTGCATAATAGATAACATTTTTCAAAGCAAAGCAACTAGATGTACAGACGATAGCATCAAACGATATAGGGCGAACGGCGCAGTGATCAACTATACACTCTCCGACGAATGGTTGCCGAGCAGCATATCTATCAAAAAAGGTCAATGAGGTTCGTCGCAATGGATGGGGGATTTTCATACAAAAGTAGCGATCGTATGAAATCCATGAGGCTTTTCCGATGGATTTGACCCTCTCCTCAAGCTTCTTGAGCTCATTTGCTGGTATGCCACCGCCGTAAGGAAGTATAAAATTGCGCAATCCGGTGCTGCGATTCAGAGCACTCCAGCAAAACCAGAATATCTCGATTTCTTCTTCAAGCTGTTCGGGAATTGTGGCGGTCTTAGGTTCTAGACCGAGAGCGCCGAGTATGGACGAGATCTCAGAGGAAGTCTGAATGAGAGAGTCAATTCCCATCGCTCGTCGTACGGCGTCGTCGACTTTGTAGCCATATAGCAGGACTTTGTGATCAGCTAGTTCGTTGGGAATGGGAGGCACTGGGACGCAGCGGACATGGCTAGAAAGACAGATGAGTTTCGACATGCGACAGTGATGCAGACTGTCATTCACTCTGCTGCAAACTTCGGGGGTGGTAGGACTGGTTTCTGTGGCGCGTCGGGCCGTACTCGGACTCGTAGGGGAATGTCGAAAGGAACCCCAGGTTGAGGTCTGTATCAATGTTGACAATGAATTTGTATGCGCAGAAAGCATGTACTTACACTGGCGCCGAGGAGAACTGCATAGGAATGAAGAGTTCGCAGAAGAAGATGGTGGGAGAGTGCAAGATCGATTGGGTCCATCATTGTCAATTTATATGTTCAACTGTCACGAGATTATCATTATGTAAGTAGTGCCAGACCCCCGCAAATCGGTAGCCTTCGAAAGTTCGTACTTTTGCTGGTCGATATACATTTTTGTTTCTGGTAGGCTAGTGATCAATCAATCAATTAATCATGGCTTGCTTTGATACATTTACAGTATATCGATCTGACAAATATTTACAGACACCCATAGCCTATTGGATGCCTTCCATGCCGATTGCCAAACAACCGCTTGCGTCGGCAAACATTTCCATATCGGCCTTCATACACTTCTTGACCATTTCCAACACCTCCCAACCCCTCTGCTCTCGGATGTTATACAGTTCCTTGTTCCAACTGAAAACGGACCCACTGTATACTTCACGAGGAGCGAGGATTCTTCTCGACTGATTAAAGTCATAATGAGTTGCCAGCAGTTGCCTGGTCACTGTCTCTGTCACTTGTTCCCCTGGATCCTTGTCTTCGTCTAGAGTAGTGGTTACTTCTTGGTAGTCTGTCAGGCTGAGCATAGATGTCTCTGCCTCGGTGAAGTTTCCGCGCCTTTTGAGTTCCTCCCATCCAGCCCTGCCGTCGCAATTGAAAGCCACCATGAACCACGTCCCTACCGCTGCAACTAGAACCATCCTCCGAGATAGAATGTCGATTAATGACTCATCGTTGGGGTATCGCGTTGCATGCACATGATGCTGGAGAAGTGCCTGAGTCTCGACCTGTCTGAGGGCTTTTTTCAGGTACCTGACCAGTATGTTGGCACCGACGTCAGAGTTCGGGGTCTGCGTGTAGGACATCTCGAACTTTTTGGTCTCTGAGTCGTAGTACAAAATGTACTGGCGCGGGATGGCCCGCTTCAACTCGATGAACAGCATAGAAATGTACGTCTCCTGCTGCTGTAGCGGGAACGATAAATGGAAGACAATAGCCAGATCCGGGATAAGCTCCTTGACGGTTCCTCTACTTCCACGGATGGACTGGTTGAGATTGACCAGTCCCTGGTTGGCAATGTTGTCGTTGAAGCACCAGATAAGATGCTGTTGCTGAACGGAAAGCCGCGGGTGAAGGTCGCTAGCGACACTGTCAAGGACGAGTCTCCAAGGATGCTCCCAGAACCGTTCGAGATTTCGACTATTTGTGTCGAACCGCATGGCGCTCTCGATATGACGATCGATGTTGTTGAACTGGTGCTGCGAGACCATCTTCGAGATCTACGTGAGCGAGTGGTTAGGCCTCTGCGTCATCTACTATTCACAAAGGCTGCACTGACCCGACTTCGTATAACATGTTGCAGGAAAGATCGAAGAAGCTGGACAGAAGGTCTTAGCTTCGCATGAGACGGCATATATGGTGAGCGCATACATACATCATTCGTGTTTGCGAAAATAGTGTCGAAATTCTCGAAAGCACCGACGACATCAGCGTACCACTCCGACGGCATGATCACAGATGCTTGTTAGACGACAGTAGGGGGTTGTGGCGCTTATGAACACGCTGCTCAGACATGAAATTGATAGCAATAATATCACTCACAGGTGTGTTGATGATGGTGTATATGGCCAAGGTGCGAACGAGTTGTTGATACCAGAGCGAGTAGCCGCCACAAATGCGATGTTACGGTGCCTAGAAGCTTCGATAGTCCCAAATGAGCATCGAGCTGTGAGGCCGAATATGTACATACCTACGGGGGAGGATGAGGATAGTCGCAGTTCTCCGAGAAGGTAGAGAGGTGCTTGCGACACCGTTGGCAGTGAATGGTGAAGAAAGCAAGGATATCGATTGATGGGCTGTTGACAATTGTCTTGCGCCGGCACGATAATCGTCAGACAGAAGCCACCATCAGGGAGAGCCCAAAAAGGCTCGCCCCGTTGTTCAGAAATGGCGAAGGACCCACAACTGACTCACAAGCAAGCCCATTCGGTATGTAGAACAAGGAGAGACCATGCGGCTTCTACATCTTGTGGGAAAGGCCGATGTCGCTCATCTCCACAGAAATCTCCGCGCTAAGAAGAAGTCCAGGGGTGGCACTTCTGTTGAAGACTTCGTACGAGTATTCGTCGTCGTCGGGAGTGCAGAATGCCTTATTGGTGGATGGTCAGATCTGGTCAGATGGTGGCTAGTTTCCATGCCGAACAACTTGAAGAATCGGAGGATGGGAAGAGAAAAAAGTAACTGGTATATCTTGTTCTGTTGGGTGGCAGGGCCCGAAGTCTGATTTTTTGCGCGAAGCGCAATCACGAGCCGGACTGAGTCGGAAAACGTCTGCATAGACTCCTTACTGAGAATGACGTCGGCGGCTATATCATGGTCATCAACAAGTTGCACCTCTACACGATTTAGTCTGTTAGTACAGGAGAAGTAGAATCGTCTATACTTAGGAAACGGTCCTACGAGATCCATGGTACTATTCTCGTGAGCTTCAGCTTCTTTTCAAGCATCACAAACTCATTCGACTCCGGGTCCGTGCACCACATCTGCTTGGGACTACACCTATGACTCGTCATTCAGTAACATATCTAAGCAGTGTATCAATACAGTAATATTTGTCAAGCGGATGGGAGATGTTCTCACAAAAGTAGCGATCGTAGGAAATCCACGAGGCTTTTCCGATGGGTTCCACCTTCTCCTCAAGCTTCTTGAGCTCGTTCGCTGGTATACCATCGCCGTAAGGGAGTATGAAATCGCGTGAGCCGTTGCTGAGATCCAGAGCTCCCCAAGAGAACCAGTATATCTCGATTTGTCCTTCGAACTGTTCGGGCACTGGTGCGGTCTTGGGTTGTAGACCAAGATCCGCGAGTATAGTCGAAATCGCAAAGGAAGTCTGAGTGAAAGATTGTAGACCCATCTTTCGTCGAACGGCGTCATCTACCGTGTAGCCATATAAGACGACTCTGTGATCAGATAGTTCCTTGGGAACGGGAGGCACTGGTACACAGCGGACGTGGCTAAAAAGACATATGAGTATCCATATGTGACAATGAGGCGGACTGCTATTCACTCTTCTGCCCACTTCGGGGGAGGTAGGACCGGTTTCTGTGGCGCGTCGGGACGTACTCGTAGGCGTCTAACAGGAACCCCAGGTTGGGGTCTACAACAAGTTTGACAATGGGCTTGGCGGCTTGACTCCGCAGAAAGCGTACACTTACACTGGCGCCGAGGAGAACTGCATGAGGCACGGTGTGGGCTTTAACAAGGAGACCTCGAGGGAAGATAAGGCAGCAAAGTTCAAGATAAGATTCTGGTCTTCGTGCCACTGCCTTTCAAGTGCTTGGCTTGAGAGTCTCGCTCCGTCGATGTTGACGAGTGTTGTATCGTTTATGGCCTACTCAAATTGAGAGGTCAAGAAGACAAAGCTCATCATGTGCTTACTTCGAGGCGTATCAACCTTGTGTATCGTGTATCGAGTGCTGAACAGTTGAAGCTCTACTTGAAAGAGTAAAAGCAAGGTCGACCGGAGTGTTCGGGCCGTCTCATGCGTGTCCTCGATCGCGTGACGGCAATTTGTCCTTCTTAAAGTCTACTATCATTATGTCGTTGCCTCGCACGGATTCAGAGTCCGAGGCGTCCTTCATTCTTGTCGGCGACGGCGAGCAGCGCAGGGGCGGCCGCTCTCGAGTAACGTCACTCAACACGAGCAGCAGCGAGGAGGAGAGCGCGCAGTCGGCTCGGGATACCACCTCCATACATCCTTCGTCTGCGCCATCCTACAAGGCGGGCTCCTCGCCATCCTATGCGCATGACTGGTCATCTGTCGGAACGGGCGGTGCCATCCGGCTTCATGGCCGCCACTTTGTCGACAAGTACGGCCGCGTGTGTGGGCTGAGGGGTGTCAACTTTTCTGGGTCGTGCAAGTCGTGCGTCCTGCGCCTCCAGGGTGCCTTCAAGTTCAGCTGATTGCTGTTCAGACCTGCGAATCACGATAACGACGTGTTCCCCGACGAGCATGAGACAGTCACCTTTGTCGGCCGCCCATTTCCTCTGGAGGAAGCACATGAACATTTCAGCCGTCTAAGACGATGGGGCTTCTCATTCAGTGCGCCTCAAACTCCCCATATAATCCTCCGAACCTAATGGCATGTCATCTAGTCCGCTTCCTTGTTACCTGGGAGGCCGTTGAACACACAGGTCTGTGAGTACGTGTCCTGCTTATCACAATGTTTTCACTGAGCCTTCCTCAGCGGGATATACGACACGGAATATCTAGATTACATTCGCAGCCTTCTATCGATTCTGCCTCAGTACGGCATGATTGCGTTCGTTGCACTCCACCAGGACGTTTGGTCGCGATACTCAGGCGGATCGGGTGCACCGGCATGGACCCTGGAGGCAGTGGGATTCGATCTCAGTAAATTGGAAGAGACGGGCGCTGCTTGGCTAAAGGGCGTGAAAGGCGGAGGACACGTCGAAGAGGAACGTGGGCTGTGGCCGTGCGGATACCAGAAATTGGCGGCGGCGACTATGTCGTGAGTCTCGGCATTCCATATCAATTGCTGAGTTATCAATGAATTTCGCTAGCACGTTGTTCTGGGGCGGTGATGCTTTTGCGCCCAAGCTCAAGCTCAAGAACAAACATGGCGTAGAAGTGTCCGTCCAGCAGTTCCTACAAGGCGCATTTCTGGACATGTTTGAGGTGTTGGCTCGCGCAGTCGCTGATTTAGATGGTGTCATTGGATTCGAGGTGTGTGTCGTTGCCTGTCATTTCTTTCGGTTCTCATTATGTCTGCTCAGATGATGAACGAACCGCATAGAGGATACATCGACCTACAGTCACTACACGCTTTCGATTATAATACTGATCTTCATCTTGGAGTTATTCGTAGGTCCAGAACCCTTCACATGATTGTTCTTACGCTATTTACAGCAACCGCCTTTGAATCCTTCCAACTGGGTGCGGGCCATCCAACTGATGTTGCCGTCTGGACGCGTTCATGGCCAATGCCAACTCGTAAGACCGGTCACTGCCTCGTGAATCCCAATGGCGCCAAAGTCTGGCGCGCAGATGGGCCGACACAAGGCGCCTGTCTATGGGAAATGCACGGTGTCTGGGGCTGGGACGTAGCGAAGAAGGAGGCCGTCGTTCTTCGGGAGAACTACTTCGTCAACCATCCTATGGACGGACATAAGGTATGTGAACTCCCCCTTCTATGAGTGTATGCTCATCGCTGTAGATTGACTGGTACACGGATTGCTTCTATCCCTTCATTCGCAAGTGGGAAAATCGCGTCCGAATGGCCATTCCCCCGGAGAAAATTCTCTTCATCGAAGTCATCCCTAACGAGGTTGGTCTTTTCAAAGCCAACCATGTGCGACATCTCTTGAACGCTTTTTGTAGTTCTGCCCTCCATCGTTCACACCTGACCGTCATTTATCGAACATGGTGTATGCGCCTCATTGGTACGATCTGAACGGTCTGTTCCAGAAGGCGTTCGGAGACTTTACTGTCAATGTTCAAGGCTTGTCACGGGTGCATTGATTTCTCTAGAAGCATTTTCCTTGGCCTCAACTAACAATCATTTTGCAGGGTATGTTCCCTTTGAAAGCATTCTATTGGGGTCAGAAAGGCGCCCGAGAGAATTTCTCCCTCCAGCTTCGAAATATTGTCGAGCATGGCTACAAATCGCTCGGCGAAAAGCCTATCATTATCGGAGAGTGTGGTGTGCCTATGGACCTCCAGTAGGCATTTCTTGAACCGTGCCTATCTGTATCTGATCGTTGGCTGTAGTCGTGGAGAAGCGTTCCAGTCCGGTGACTTCGTCTGGCAATCTAGGATGATGGATGCGATGATTACTGGGTTGGAACGTGCGCTAGTGGGATTCACGTATGAGACTTCCATTCGATGAGTTTGAGTTCCTCTGACCTACGTTCTGTATAGCCTTTGGAACTATAATCCTTCGAATGACGATGAGCGGGGTGACGATTGGAATGGCGAAAACTTTTCGTGGTTCAGCCGCCGACGGGCTCTTCCACCATTCCTGCTCTACCACGATCAACACGCACTCTCTCTGGATCAAGGGGGCCGGATTCTCGAATCGGTTGTTCGCCCATACCCCGCAAAGACCGCCGGCATTCCGACGAAATTCGAATATGAAGTGACTACAGGCACATTCGTCTTCGAATGGGTTAATGCGGACTCGTCGCCATCGGGCTTGAAGGAACGCAGCTCGAGTGTATCGACGCCGCCTATAACTGGACACCCAGAGGTCACCGCTTGGGAGACTGAGATCTTCATTCCTTCTATGATCACGCAGGAGAGGAAGGTGGTTGTTGAGGGATTGGAGGCGGACGATGTGTGCGTGCACGACGAGAAACGTCAGACACTGTTTATCGTCGTACGGGACCGGACTCCAGGGAAGAAGCACAAGGTGCAGGTGGCGGTTAGCCCGCCGCTGACTCCGCCTTTCGAGGTCAACGATTTCTGGTTGGACTACAAGCACCGGATTATTTCTTTCATTGGGCTTCTGATCAGCGGGTACGTGATGGTGCTGTGGGCTTACTCCGTCATAGAGCAGACAAGCTAGACCGAGTATTCACCGTTATTCTTTCGACTACCATCATTGCGGACACTGGAAACTAATCTTACACCATCTTGTTGATCAACTTCTATGTAGATCTAAATGCACGCAGGTATTATTGTGTAGTCTTAGAGTAGACGCTTTAAGCCTTGTACTGGCACAAGGTTTTGGACAAGTACTGGCTCGTACCCAGGCATTATTAAGTATGCGGCGTGTACTCTCACTTGCCACATGGCGCAGCGCTATCACGTGCACGGGGCTTTCCCAATCTTATCTCGCGATTCTGATTTTGTCCTCCACGTTTTATGGTGCCTGTACGCTGCACAGTGTACTTGCGCGCGTTCTGCTGAGCGCGACCAAAGCGCGATCATGGCGAATCCCTCGTCCCCGCACGGCTATCCGAAAAACTTCTAGATCGCGACTGCCATCCATAGCTCGTCCCCACAACCTGGGTTCAAGCGTACACATACAAATGGTGGCCCTGGGATCGTCAAGACTTGGTAAGGCGCTTTCATCCTTGCTGCGCTGTAAAGGCTACATGTAGAAACCATGGCTTATGATTATCATTATATTGGCTGATAAAGAGAGACATTGATGACCCTTCACTTATACCGAGGTCACTGTCCGGCCCTTTGTCTTCTTGATCCCACACGGCCACCACTTTCAGAGCGTGCGCGACTTCTCCTTTGATAGGATTTCCAGGCAGGCGTTGTCGATACTCGGAACCGCTTCTTCGTCGGACCGCCCGACAGGCGGTAGAATGAATACCGACTCGACCTATGTGGCAATCATAGGCCTTACTGCACTGGTAAGCGCCCATTCGCTCGAAAACGACTTCTCTACTCATTTCGGGAAACTATTCAGACACTTGACTATATCTGCACGCTGGACAGTGAAGTGAGTAGCTCTTCGCTCGAAAACGACTTCCTTTGACACCAAATTTGACAGATTGAATACTTCTGGTCGAACGTGTTATCCTTTCGTTCTGTTTTATTCTTCATCAATCGATACACACCGTTTGTGGACACGTTGATACTGCTAGATCGTACGCGTCTCTGAGTTTCTTTGAGCACGATCTTGACCGAACCTATAGTGCAGTTTGGGAGACATCAATCCTTGAAGGTGCGTTTCTGTAGCTCAATGTGTCCGGGACATGCCCTCAGTCGGGCATAGCAATGCCACTTTGAGTTCGGCGCGTACGCCTGGCTGTCTACCCTCGGTCTGTTACACTCGGAAGGTCTGCTGTCGTCGTATTTCCTTGCAAAGAGGTTTCTCACGTCTTATCATACTAGTCATCATGACCCTACAAACATGGGCTTTATGGGAAGATGCCAGAATTTATCGAACTGTGTTCGTTCTCATTGGCATAGTGAGACTTTAGAAAGCTCGTCGTCTTTCTAACTTCTAAATACCTGATCAGGCTACCGCAATCGCCTGCTTGGTGTTTGTTCAGATACGGGTCTATGCAACTCAGTGTAACGTTTTCTTACAAACTTACTCGAGTGGCTCAGCTTACACTTGTCCAGTCACAGTAGACGCGTCCTCGGGGCAATGTAAATTTGCTACTATGGAGTCCCTTCGAATCATGGTCACCCCATACATACTATTATTCTTCTATGATAGAGGTAAAACCGCATCTCCTTCTCGAGACAAGCATGTGACTAAGCTGTGAGCGGTTCAGTGAAGGGTGCGATGGTCTTCATAGGCTATATCAGACGTCGAAAATCCAACCACGAATTGATCAAACAGTTATATGAGTCCAGTGCGTAACATTACCTACGTTGAGTTCACTGACTTACCAAATACCGGGCCTTAGGTGTCAAATACTCTATCATTCTCGCTGGTCAGTGTATCTTCGCATCATTCTTTTATGGGGCTGTAACAATTCGCAGTGGCCTCATTGCTAAACCTCGTGATAGCCATAACAACATCTATAGGTTGTGTGAGAGTTGACCCATTTTATTTGCAAGACCGGGACTGACTTGCCATACGTTGTAGCTGAAAATATACTCCACGTGAGTGTTCTACTAGTGTTCTTCGACTACCGCAGTCCAGTTTTGCTCACACTTCTCGACGCTCAGCCCCCTCCGTGTTATTCAATCCGTGTTGTGTAACAGGGCCTTATTTACGCTCATGGGACGCAGACTAGTAAGCAACGAAGAACTTTCGACGGCGAGTTCACTCGTCCTGTCTACTGTCTTTGACGAGGAAGCCTCGCGCAATATCTCGTTTCCTGGTGATTCCATAATATCAGCCACCGAAGGCGCCCTATTACGGCGTACTATAAGCTCAACAACGCTGGCACTTACCATGAGGCACGACGTATAGGTATGCTCATCTCACCAGGTACGATGCCTTTCTAATCAGTGATATCTACCGCCAAAGAAATCCTGCCGTTGGTCGCTTCATCGTAATGCGCGACGATTGCTTATGCAAAGTGGCGTCGCAGCACGTACTTGTAGTGTACAATAATATAGTTTGGTGAAGGGCTCATATGTACAACAGTAGGCCTCTCGGGTTAACAAGCATGTCATTCTTAGCTCGTACGACATCCCTTTTATAATTCCGGTGCTCTCTGCTCTTGAGTCATCTACGTCGGATGTGCGTACCATCAAATTGACCAGCATTGTCATGGAGAACAGGGAGATGGCGTTCGTGCGACGGCAGCGAGGTTGTGGCGTCAAGCATAGAGTATATCTTCGGCAGCTAAGTGAGGCAATGACGATTTGCTCGATGATTCTTAGGAACGCTTCCAGTCCTAAGCAGAGACGACAAGCCTGCGGGATCGGCCTCTGCCAAAGACTGGAACTCATTGTCGTTCATTGGTATGTCGCAGACCATCGTGAGGATGAACATAAAGCCCTCCCCCCTTAGCGGCCGCCGGTGCCCGTTCTATCTCAAAGAATAAACTATCCAAGTATACGTATATTCAATGTACACGTGGAAATCCAGTAAACCTTCGAACTTGGTTAACAGGATATTCGGATACGAGACAAGGCGCGACTGAGCCCAAACGACGGTGTGAGTGATTTATTATGTATATGACTGTATATGACGGCACTAAGTGGACTTTGGGAAGATAGAGAGATGGACCAGGCGCCGGGACTGCATGGTCTTTTCGCAGACAAGTCCCTCAGCCTCAACCCCAGGAAAATCGAAGCTCCTCCGCCTACGGGGAGAAGCTCTGTTAAATCACGTCAGCTCTAGATCAAGCATGACAGCTAACCACAAGTTCTGCACAAGGCCAGGCGAGAGGGATGAAGCATTCGAAACTGAGGAAGGTGAGTTCCTTACATCCTGATGTTATTGGTCCTCCAGTGCGGTCGGAGAACGTACCATTCAACATACGTGCTATCTGACATTCGTTCCCAGACCAAGTTGGGATAATAGTCGAACGTGACAAGCCTGTTTGAAGCAAGTGAACGTCTAAGAGGTCTCTGATACGGTGAAGATCGATGATATTGTACACTAGTGTGAGGAAGTCAATGTATGTCTAATTCGTGAGATATTGTAAGCAGGAACGATATTAATTCCCTGTCGTCGTGTACTTGAGTCGTGAAGCATATCAATTCATATCACAGAGTATCGCCGGTCGTCGGACTTTTGCTTTCTTAGCTTGTGCATGACTCCTCTCTTCGATTTGAACACAGAAAGTAGGCCACACATGCCCGTGCTCCCTGTACGCGGAAGCGGCTCGATGAGCGGTGCTGACTCTTCTTCTTTGTGGATCTGGTACACCGAGACACTACGCAGAGTGGTTTTCTCGGTGACTCTGAGGCGAGGAGCTGCTGCCGGCGACGGCGGCTTGACACACGCGCCTTCTTGTATGTGCTGCACGGAGTAAGACTTGAGTATTCCACAGGTGAACAGCGGAGGACTAACGTACACTATACCAAGAGGTCAACGTGGGGAAGACGATTTCACAATGAACGCAGGCGGGTATCGACGGCGCCTGGGCAGTTTGATCAGCGAGGACTTGCGACGACGTTCAAGGTACATACCTGCCTCCTAAGGCGCTCGATGCTCCTGTTCAAATCCGCCAAGTCCGGATGTGACTGGCTCCAATGCACAACGAGCTGTTCATCGTCGGCATACTGGTGTTTGCATATTATACAGGATGCCATCATGACCATTCGGGGGAGAGAGGGGTTTGGAGATGGACATCGAAACGCCTCATTTTATATGACCTCGTGCTGTAAGTATCTGCCACCGAGTCCGTGCCCGGCGTATAGACATCTCCAGAGTCCGTCGAATCTAAAACAGAATGACCTGGTGCCATATTGAAGGCGGCGCTTGAATGGGCTGTGTGCGTGGCCTGGCCGGAGCATCCCTGGTGGGGGTATATGCAAGATAGGCGAGACATAGATCGGGGTGTCAAGTGAAAGTAATCACGAGGGCAAATGGGTCATTCGCAGGACGAGTTGACACGTCATTATAGCTCGTACTACCACTAGAACCAGGCTGGCTAGAAGGTATGGCGTTCCCATGTGACCACATCAGTAGCCAAGGTGCCCATAGCGCTTTAAGTCCAGAGGATGAATGGGATCGCGGCCGAAGTCGTGGAGGCGGATCTAAGATTTCGGATTGGACTTTCATCTGGCTGTCACTGAGATAGGAGCAAAGACATTGCGTGGCGGGGCCGCAGGACATATCTATGTCCGACGCAACAGTGGAAAAGTTGTGGCATTGAGGCGTCTCGCAGGAGATCGTATATGGAAGGTGACTCCTCGCCAACCTCATTAGAGGGTAGATTACTTGATGCGAGCGAATTTGGAGATATCAACGCCAACCGATGTCGTGACATTAATGCATCAATAACAGATGAGGGATCAGGACTGGGTCAGGACTGGGTGCAGACGAAACTTGCCCGAGTCGAACGCCTATGGTGGGACAGCATGGACCTATTCAGCGGTGATATGAGACAATACACAAACAGATAGACCGCACAGCTTGCCATCGACACACCGCCTCTAGAGTTTGATAACACGGACGAGCAGGGTCAGCCAGCCACAGATGCTGAACATAGCGGGAGACTCCGAGGTTTCCGGACACAGGTTTCGCGGGACTGCCGAGATACGCTAGAACTTTCCAAGAATTCGGGCATTCGCTACATCGGTTCTTCGAATAAGACTTGCAACATGTCCTCGCCAGGATTTTCTAATCGCCTGCCTGCATACGATAGAGCTACGCTTTCGCCATCCGACCTAAAGCCCACTTAGTTAGTCTGATGACCCAGTGAGTATTGTATTGCGAAGACAGACCAATATGAGCGTATATGCGATGTATCTCAAAGCAGACTCATGAGACTCGCCCGCCGATGCGGCCAAGGTCAAATACAGTCCGTTGGCAGAGCAGAAGGCTAGCCCAATTTACTGTCACCACATAGCGTTCAGTGCCGTCCAAATGTTACCCAGTGCCAGTGGGTCGGTGGGTAGAGAGAGCTCGGAGGCACGGATTCAAACTTATGGCGAGTAAGGAGGAGAACAAGATGCGGATTTCGGCCCGAGAAATCCGGTCACCCTTGGTCTCGCCCACCACAATCCATGTAGGCCATCCCTTCAATCTCTCGATTGTCCCTCATAGTTCAACAGAATATGCATCCACCCGACGTTTCGTCGTGCACAAACTGCGGGACACTGTTTGTTTCTCCATCCCCCGCACCGGATTTACGCGACACAGAGCTCTACAGACGACTGTCGAGCAACAATGAACCGATAGACTCCATGGACTATTGTTTAATTGAAGAGAATCTTCTCTGTCCAGCCAAGGAGCGACTACAGCAGATAGGCGCACACCTCGACCGGCTTCGCATCTTGAAAGAGGAGCTCATAGACGAGCAGACGCGTCTCAACGGCATTGTAGACGACTGCAAGGCATTCATGTCTCCCCTACGCCGCGGTCTACCCCTGGAAATCTTAACAAAGATACTCCAGCTAGCGTGCAGCGACGACATCAACGTTTTGGACCCGGCTGGAGGACCTTGGCGGATTGGCATGGTGTGTTCACTGTGGCGAAACATTGTCTTTTCCACCCCGATTTTCTGGTCGCACATCGTCCTGAATAACCTTCCTTCCCATCGGGGGACCTGTATGGGCGTCGAGGAATCACTACCAGTCTTACGAAAAGTCCTTTCCCTCAGCGGTGAGACGCTACTTTCCATCTTCTTCGACGCAGACTTTCAGCAAGAGGATGACGACAACGAAGAAGCATACGAAATCAATCAGCTTTGGTTGAAGGAACTGGTGCTAGTCTGTGAGCGATGGAAGGAAGTGGACCTCTCCATCCCGGGGGAATTTCTTTCTCTCCTGCCCGGGGTACGCGATAAACTCCCATTTCTCGAGTCACTCCACCTCGACTTGTCGACTTCGAACCATTCTCCCGAAGCACCTGAACTGCTGAGCACGTTCAAGGTCGCTCCCCGGCTCACAACCGTCAAGCTCGCCAACACATCAACCTCCCATCCCTTCGAGCTTCCTTGTGGCCAGCTCACTGAACTTCGAGTGGTGTCAGAAGGGCCAGGCAATAGCTTAATCAACACGCATGACTTACGACCCACGATGGAAGGCTTTTTGCGGGAAAACCCGAAGCTTGACATTCTTCACGTATTGCACCCCTTCCTCGACTTTCCTTCCATCTCTTCGCCGGGGTCTCCTTCGAATAGATTGTCTCATCACAATCTTCGCCGCTTGTTCATCTCCGACAACCGATGCCTGAATATGCTCGTCCTTCCCTCTCTTGAGGTACTGCACATTACGACTCCCTCCTCGGTCTCCCTCCCCGAGCTCCCCCAGAGCATAGAGTCATGCCCGCCCGGAATGCTAGAGGCCATAGAGAATCTTTTGGATCGCTCAGAGTGCCCGTTAAGAGAACTCTGCATTGTCGATCTCAACGATGCGCTACAGTTGTGCGACGTCCTCGACAGGACGCCACAGTTGGAGCAGCTAATACTGGAATTCAAATGCTGGGATACGAGCAGGTCTTACGATGCTGATCTGAATGAACTCTTCGATCAGCTAGCTCATGGCGAGCCGGTGTTGCCCAACCTTACCTCGCTTGTAATTCGCATCTACACCACTTCGATGTCTAGCGACGTTGATTTCTTGAACGACAACCTGATCGTTTTTTTGGAGAGTCGGCTCTCGACTACACAGCGGGCTGTACAACTGAAGCGGGTGGATATCGAAATTCACTTTGATGCCGATATCTACACGCTGGAGAAGATGGATATTTTGGATCAGTTGAAGAATCTGAAGAAGCAGGGCATGAAGGTGTCACTCTTGACACTCGGTGGCGTGCCACCTCTGACTCTCGATGGGCAACCGAATCTTGGGTATACGGTCGATATGTTGAATCAGGCTAGAGTCTACGTTTAGTCGATTGAACTTCATGGTATGGGACGATATACTTTTCGCTCTTATGTATTAGCTAGGACTGTAATTACAATGGATTTACAAGGCACTCTTCAAGGTGCGCATGCTGCACGGCTCGAACAAACTGACTGTCGACTTGGGCATTGAGATGACCATCGGGCTGGTATCCTGGAAGAAGAGATTGCATTGTTAGGACGGATGACTCGACAAGCGTAAGAGGAGACGACGACGAAGATCTACACACATCGAGTAGGTCCGTGAAGCCACAGCAGCCGATTGGCTCCAACGATACTGGGCTTGTGCTCTGGAACGCTAGACTGGATTTGGGTGAGATACGAGGGCGTTTGTGGCATCAGTGACTCGGAGTATGATATTCGATGCTGAGGAATATTACTCGGCAATTCGAGAGACCTGTCTCAAAGTTACCTCTCTAACACGACCTCTTGGCCGCAAGAAACGTGGATCAGTCTCGCTCTCGTTGCTCGTACTTTGTTAGGCAGGTCCTCATGGACATTTAGCTATATTATCGAGCAAGACACGTCAACAATTTGGCCTCGCTCAGCGAGGCCAAATCGATCGCGTAACATGTGACCTCGACGCGTTTGCTCTTCACCATCATGCCAGACA
Source organism: Strobilurus orientalis (assembly GCA_019915145.1). NCBI lineage: Eukaryota > Fungi > Basidiomycota > Agaricomycetes > Agaricales > Physalacriaceae > Strobilurus > Strobilurus orientalis. Next base: position 810,276 of record JAHLML010000001.1, on the reverse strand, counting down.
AGCGTAAAGAAAATGACACGTCAGTGCGCGCTCCTTTTGACTCTGCGTCACTAATAAATGCAATATAGCCCGGCCAAAGCCCCGAAGAAGAACAGGCTGTCTATCTACCGGACTCTGGGCCCTCTTGTTGACGATACTTGGAAGAACCACGAGAAAAGCGACAAGAAAAAGAAGACGTGGGTGATCTTTCACCCTTGAAAGCCTGTCTGATCTCCTTATTCAGAGATCGCACCAAGTGAGAGGGCACTCATTGGACATTGTCGGTTCGCTAACGAACGCAGGAAAAAGACTGTTGCGGTGGCGCGGAGTGGCATGGAGGAGCTAGAGGGGATGATGGACGGGTAAGTGGCACGTTCACCGTCCAGGAGAAGCAGCTCTGAGATCAGGCAGGCCGTCGGACGTTGATGGAGACGCGATGACGGTGGATCCTCCTGCGTGAGTACCCGGTTGTTTGGGAGTTGGAGACGCTGAATGCCCTATCCAGTGTCGCGGAAGCGCCTGCTCCGCGCTCCCACGAAGAGCTTCGCGACCTCATCAAATTAATCTGCAGCGCCACCATGATTCTCCGCAAACTCCCTCTGGCACCTGAAGAACCCAAATTTGCAGCCACGTCGACTATCGCCCAACAACCATCTGTGCGAGACGCAATCACGACTGCTTCATTGTCTGCTTCTGCTCAGGATACAGTCCCTTATCACGCCACTGCTGACCAGTACCACGCCGACTCTAATCCCCAGTACTACGCCAACTCTGATACCTAGAACTGTCCCGACTCTGATGCCCAGTACCACGCAAACTCTCAGGCCCAGGACATAACCCAGCATCTCCCTTATTCGCAGACTGGTCGTAACGATCCCACAGAGCACGCATACATTCAGGCGTCTTACCCTCTCCAAGGATACGTACAATCTACAGACTGTTACCAGGCTCCCTCCCGAGTCCTCATCAACCCATTACGCGTCTTCTTCTCCGAATACAGACTGGCAAAATTATGCCTCTTCTTCTTCTTCGTCTCTAGCTACTGTAATGACTCTATCGGTTCCTCGAATAAGACTTGCAACATGCCATAATTTTCTAAGCACCTGTCTGCATACGAGAAAGCTACGCTTTTGCCATCCAACCTCAGGCCCACTTAGTTAGTGTGCTGACCCAGTGAGTATTGTATTGCAGAGAGAGACCAATATGAGCGTATATGCGATGTATCTCAAAGCAGACGCATGAGACTCGCTCGCCGATGCGGCCAAGGTCGACTATAGCGTTCGTTTGGTGGCAGAAGGCTAGCCCGATTTACTGTCACCACATTCAGTGCCGTCCAAATATTACCTAGTGCTAGTGGGTCGGTGGGTAGAGAGAGCTCGGAGGCACGGATTCAAACTTATGGCGAGTAAGGAGGAGAACAAGATGCGGATTTCGGCCCGAGAAATCCGGTCACCCTTGGTCTCGCCCACCACAATCCATGTAGGCCATCCCTTCAATCTCTCGATTGTCCCTCATAGTTCAACAGACTATGCATCCACCCGACATGTCGTCATGCACAAACTGCGGGACACTGTTCGTTCCCCCATCCCCCGCACCGGATTTATGTGACACAGAGCTCTACAAACGACTGTCGAGCAACAATGAACCGATAGACTCCAAGGACTATTGTTTGATTGAAGAGAATATTCTCTGTCCAGCACAGGAGCGACTACAGCAGATAGGCGCACACCTCGACCGGCTTCGCATCCTGAAAGAGGAGCTCATAGACGAGCAGACGCGTCTCAACGGCATTGTAGACGACTGCAAGGCATTCATGTCTCCCCTACGCCGCGGTCTACCCCTGGAAATCTCAACAAAGATACTCCAGCTAGCGTGCAGCGACGACATCAACATTTTGGACCCGGCTGGAGGACCTTGGCGGATTGGCATGGTGTGTTCACTGTGGCGAAACATTGTCTTTTCCACCCCGATTTTCTGGTCGCACATCGTCCTGAATAACCTTCCTTCCCATCGGGGGACCTGTATGGGCGTCGAGGAATCACTACCAGTCTTACGAAAAGTCCTTTCCCTCAGCGGTGAGACGCTACTTTCCATCTTCTTCGACGCAGACTTTCAGCAAGAGGATGACGACAACGAAGAAGCATACGAAATCAATCAGCTTTGGTTGAAGGAACTGGTGCTGGTCTCTGAGCGATGGAAGGAAGTGGACCTCTCCATCCCGGGGGAATTTCTTTCTCTCCTGCCCGGGGTACGCGATAAACTCCCATTTCTTGAGTCACTCCACCTCGACTTGTCGACTTCGAACCATTCTCCCAAAGCACCTGAACTGCTGAGCACGTTCAAGGTCGCTCCCCGGCTCACAAGCGTCAGGATCTTCAGGACCGCCAGGACCTTGCCATTACGTCCTTTCGAGCTTCCTTGTGGCCAGCTCATTGAAGCTCAGTTGGTGTTCCAGTGGACAGGCACTGGCTCGCTTCAACCGCACAATTTGCTAGACACGATGGCAGACCCTTTGAGGAAAAACCCAGAGCTTGACATCCTCCACCTATTGCATCCCTTCGTCTTTCCTTCTCCCACTTCGTTGCCATCTTCTGTGAATGTATTGTCCCATCACAAACTTCGCCGCTTGTTCATCTCTGACCATCGATGTCTGGATATTCTTATTGTTCCCTCTCTCGAGGTACTGCACATTACGACTCCCCCCTTGGTTTCTCTTCCCGGCCTTCCCCATCACATATCAGTAGAGCCATGCCATCTCATAATGCTAGAGGCCATAGAGAGCCTTTTGGCTCGCTCCGAGTGCCCGTTGAGAGAACTTTGCATCGTCGATCTCAATGATGCGCTACAGTTATGCAACGTGCTAAAAAGGACGCCACAGTTGGAGCAGCTGATACTGGAATTCAAATGTTGGGATAAGAGCAGGTCTTACAATGCTGAGCTGAGAGAATTCTTTGTTCAGCTGATTGTTGCCCAGCGAGTGGTACCCAACCTTTCCTCGCTGGTAATCCGCATCTACGTCACTTCGACGTTTAGCCTGTCTCGCGACGTTCATTTCTTGGATGATAACCTCATCACTGTTTTGAGCCTTCGGGCATCGACCACCTCGCGGAATGCGCAACTGAAGAGGGTGGATATCGATTTTCACTTTGATGCCAATATCTACACTCTCGAGAACATGAATGTTTTGGATCAGTTGAAGAGACTGAAGAAACATGGCATGAAGGTGTCACTCACAACGCTCGGTGGCGTGCCACCTCTGACTCTCGATGGGCAACCGAATCTTGGGTATACGGTCGATATGTCAACTCAGGCTAGAGTCTACGTTTAGTCGAGCGAATTTTACGGGATGATTCACTTTTCACTCTCATGTATTACATAGCTACAATGAAGGATCTTTGAATCCGATGAACTTACAAGGCACTCTTCAAAGTGTGCTGCGCCTCAAACAAACTGACTGTCGACTTGGGCGTTGAGATGACCATGAGGCTGGTATTTTGTAAGAGGGGATTGTCTTATAAGTTATTAGGACGAGCGTCGACTCTCGAGCGTCGAGCGTTGAGAGTTGCTCGGATTCATCAAACACAAAAAGAATGGACGTTCAGGTGATTGAAACCTGGACCTCAGGCAAGCATCAAGTGCAAAGCATGCGCGCTACCACTGCGCTAAACGCCCATGCCGTTGGTCAATGTGGCTCGGGTATGACCACAGCAGTTACCGCTAGCTGGTCTGTCGATTCCACAAGGAGGGAGGCCTACTGTTGGGAATGCAGGACCTCGAATGAATATACAATTGTGGGAAGAGCTCGTTGACACTCGCAAGGGAACGGTGTCTCGTACCTCGACAGGGGCAAACATCAGCTCGCTGGCGCTCACTGGGGGAAACAACCGCAGCTCGGTCCCCTCACTGAATGCATCTTTTTGAGGGTGAAACACCACCTACGTCTTCTTTTTCTTGTCGCTTTTCTCGTGGTTCTTCCTAGTACTTATCGTCAACAAGAGGGTCCAGAGTTCGGCAGATAGACAACCTTTTCTTCTTCAAGGCTTCGGCCCTGCTGTATTGCATTTATTAGTGTCGCAAAGTCGATAGCAAGCGCGCACTGACGCGTCATTATCCTTGCGCTTGTCCGGCATGATGGTGAAGAGCGAACGCGTCGAGGTCACATGTTACGCGATCGGTTTGGCCTCGCTGAGCGAGGCCAAATTGTTGGGTTACTATTAGGGTCAGGTTAGGGTTGTACATCTCTACCTCATGCCATGTCCACCGAGCCTGACTGGGATACTCTCCTCGCAAAGTATGATTCTTTGACAGCCCGAAACACGTCAGACTTGGTGGACGAGCAAGCTCTGCTCGACCTGTACGAGGGGTTCTCGGAGTTGTCGGTCTGTTGTCGCCTACAGGTGCTCTTGAAGTTACGTCTCACCGAGTTTACCCATAGGATCCCTGGATTATTCGATATGCGGATGGACGGCCTCGCATGACGCCGTCCGTGTTTGGGGAGAAAGTTCCGTTCGTGTATATCCAGAGGGATATGATTCGAATGAAACTCGAGAAATTGGGCAGAAAAGTCGATGAGCTTGGTAAGCGCAATATGTCTTCTCTTTCATTGTGGCTGATTAAGGCTAGTCGAGAATGGGAAGCGAAAGCGGGTCTCTGAGGAGCCTACTACAGTAGATCAAAATAAACGCGCTCGGAACTCTGTATCGAAGGTAGGTCTGCATAGTAACCTCTGACGACCTTTGTCTAATACTACGCCTAGCCTTCCTCTCCCTCCTCCTCTCACACAATGGCTGACTCTCCCGCGCCGCGTATGGTCAGCTACACGCAATAAAGCACGCCATTTGGCATATGCTCTAATGCTGACATATCGGCAGACCCGACGCCAGTCCAGCGCTTCCGAAGCACTTTTGTCTCCTCCAACGTCGCCCCCAGAGTCTACGACGCTCACAGACCTCCTACTGCGACAGACAACGAATTTGCGGAACCTACAACAGGAATACAACGACAGCATGCAACGTATACGTGATGCTCAAGACGAACATGTCCGTATCGCGAAGGCAATGGCCGAAGCCAGGGCGCAGGTCAATCATACTGCGCAGAGGATGATCAGTGAGGGACCCATGGGTACACCGTGAAGGTGAGTTCAGCGTCGATTCCAAGGTGTAATGTTCTCATCGTGGAACAAGGCTGAAGTTAGAATACCCAAGGGTATATGGATGCTCCAGATTCGAGACAATACATTCACGTACGCAGAAGTAAGCATGGGAGAGGGATATGCAGCATAGGCGCCGAGTGCGCTGATCGATGAGGCTCGCGAGCACTGGGTCTATCGCCGTCAATGGAGTCTTGGAGAGCGTCCAATGAATGGGCCACGCACCGGCGCAAAGATTCAACCCTTTGCGCTATGGATTTACGGTTATCTGAGGTTATACAATGTACCACTTGTAAACTTCTCAGATTGTTTGCCTTTGTACAGTGTACTGAGAGTAGACATGAATATTATTGGAAGAATAATTGCAGCCTATGTACATAGTACTCGGCTACCCCGCGCATCAACTCATCTTTCCTTCCACCCTCACCGCCAACTTGACCGACGTGTCCCGCCGTCGCGATGCTCTCAAACTCGCTGGCAATTATCGCCTGGGTTGTGTTTGTTCATGCCGCAGGAATCTATCTTTTTACGAGTGGATTCCTTCTGAGCCGGCTGGCATTGACGGAGATTACCAGCCCAGAGCACAGCGTCCCGGCCACACATACACGCGCCGTGTTCCTCATCATTGACGCCCTACGCTTTGACTTTGTGTCGCCAAATCCACCGTCGCCCGCGTCGCCCTACCACCACAACATCCTCACCCTGCCGCAAGAGCTGACACAGTCGCGGCCAAAACACTCCTTCATCTTTGATGCATACTCCGACCCACCCACTACGACACTCCAGCGCATAAAGGGCCTGACGACCGGCTCGTTACCCACCTTTGTCGACCTCGGGAACAATTTTGGCGCTTCATCCATCGAAGAAGATTCGATAATAAAACAGCTCGAGCTGGCCAACAAAACTGTGTGTCTTTCGCCATCCATTTGTTCGAATCTGAATTAAATCACAAGTAGGCTGCATTCATGGGTGACGATACGTGGATGTCGGTCTTCCCACACTCCTTCTCACAGGCGTATCCCTACGACTCCTTCAACGTTGAGGACCTCCACACCGTCGACGAAGGCGTTATCACACACCTTTTCCCTCTCCTCGAAGATCCCAAACAGCCATTTGACTTCCTCGTCGGCCATTTCCTGGGGGTCGACCACGTCGGACACCGAGTCGGACCCGACCATCCCAGCATGAAAACCAAGCTAGAGCAGATGAACGACGTGTTGCGACGCGTCGTGGATCTGCTGGACGACAAGACGCTGCTCGTCGTCCTCGGAGATCATGGCATGGACCGGACTGGCGACCATGGCGGTGATGGCGAACACGAAACCTCCAGTGCACTCTGGGTATACAGCAAAGGACCCGAACTTTCCCGCGGGTCGCCTCCCTCCGGGTTGCTCCAGTACATCACATTCCCCGGAGCATCTGCTCCCCACCGTGCCGTACAACAAATCGACATCCTTCCCAGCATATCCCTCCTCCTCGGTCTTCCCATCCCATTCAACAACCTCGGCACAGTCATTCCCGAACTCTTTTGGAGGAATAATAAACCAGCTGCGTTAACAGAAGCTCTGAAGCTCAATTCTGCGCAAATCAGGCGGTATCTCGATGCGTATCGCGAGAGCGCTTCTGGCGGAGAGCTGGACGGGTACTGGCAACAACTTCAAAGAGCGTGGGATCCGACAATGTGCGGAAAGTGCAGTCCGGAGCAGCTCCTCATCGGTCTGACGAACTATAATCGCGTTGCACTCTCTACTTGTCGCGCTCTGTGGGCCCAGTTCAACCCACTGCGGATGGCCTTTGGTCTGGCAGTATTGGGTGTAGGCTTCGTCGCCACCTGGGCCCTTTATATGGGCCTTTCTAACGCCAAATACGAATGGAGTGCCTACCTATCCTCCCAAATCCACATGTGTGTACGAGGAATAGCTGGTGGAGCGGTGGTTGGACTAGCCCTTTGGGTTGGACTGGAGCAGTACTTGGAGGGAATCGACGCGCTCGATTGCATCTTGTTCACTGCCCCGATATGCTCGAGCATCTTACTCCTGATCTCTTCGCCGCCACCCTTGGCATCATCGATAAAGGGCATTCCTCTTCCGTTGGTCCTCCACACGCTGGCATTCTTCAGCAATTCGTTCACGTTCTGGGAGGACCAAGTCGTTCTGTATCTGAGTCTCACATCACTTGTTCCATTTGTCCTCACCGGACTGAGGGCGCCTTCCAGCAGACTTCGAAAGCGGATCCTAGGGTTCTCATTGATGTTCGCGGTCTGTGTTCGCTTGATGGCGATCAGCACGGTGTGTAGGGAAGAGCAGCAGCCATATTGTCATGTCAGCTTCTATTCCTCATCAACGCTACCCACTCCGCCTCTGGCGGTGTTGGCGTTGGTCGTCCCAGCGGGTTTCGCCGTGCCACACGTGATCAAGAGATACTTCCTGCAGACCTCCCGATCCGAGCTGGGCCTCACACAAACCTTCATTCCTGTCGTTCTTCGTCCAGCTCTTCTCGCTGGGTCATGCTTCTGGATACTGGAATGGCTCGACTCCGTCAGCCTTTTGGGAGACGAAGTCTCGCCCATACTGCGCGAGGCACGTACATGGCTAGCGCGCGGGTCGTTCTTCCTCGTGCTCTTCCTCGGAACCGGCCTATACATCCTCTCCCCCATATGTCTCCACTTTGACAAATCTCAGCCCAAGCAGGTCAAGGTCCTGGGCTTCGCAAACGCGTACGGGGCGCCGTACCTCCTGTTCTGGACGGGCGCCTTTGCGCTGGTGTACACCACCTCGCAGCTGAGCGCGCAGATTGTGTTGGGCCTGGGGGCCTTGGCGCTCGTCGCGTTTCTCGAGGTCGTGGACAGCGTGCGGGATGTGCGATACCTCGAGGAGGTATTTGAGAACGCGACGCCGTCGGATTTGTTGAAGGAGCCGAGCGCGGCGGTGGACCAGTCGCCGATGATACGCTTTGCGGACATCGTCCCCGTGGCGCTGCTGGGGCTGCAGATGTTCTTCGCGACGGGGCACCAGTCGACGATCTCGTCCATACAGTGGAAGTCGGGCTTTGTCCTCACGCCGACTGCGTCGTATACGTTTGCGCCTATTACGGTGGTGCTGAATACCTTTGGGCCTGTCTTCTTGGCTGGGTTGGCTGCGCCGCTGCTGGCGTTGTGGAATCGCCCGCCGCTGATGGGCAGCGTGAAGGGGAGGGAGGATAAGAAGCCCCAGTTGGATATCAAAGTTCGGGGTGAGACGACGGTGGCTGCCCTTGGGATGATGCTCTACTATACGGCGCTGTTGCTGGGGACGGCTGTGAGCGCAGCGATCCTGCGGAGACATCTCATGGTGTGGAAGGTGTTTGCGCCCCGCTTCATGGCTGGTGTTGCGGGCGTCTTGTTCGTGGACCTTGCCGTGTTGATAGGTTTCGCATTTGGTTTCTCTAGGACAAGCTCCCATGTAGCGTACCTCTTTAGCAGTACATCATAGATATTGTAGGCATGTATAGAAAATGCGCGAAGGACGATTGAGAGACACTCGACGGCTTCGAGAAAAGATTTTACTTTCTCACCATCATATCAAGTTCCAACTGAGACTCTAGACAAAAGTGGTATAGCAATCCAGAAAAAGTGAATCAGAGAAAAGATGGAAAAGTACAATATAGACACTACAGGAAGGAAATGCGAAATGTGCTGAAGGCGGTAGATATACCGACCACATGTATAATTCTCAAACGAGTCCTTCCTATCCTGTCCTTCCTCTCGTGAATCAAGGTCGTAATCGTCTAGCAGCACTTGCTTCCCTGGTTGGCCTGTGGATCCACACTTATACCGACGTTGACACTGGGACCGGGCGCATCGACGGGGTTGGTTGCGGACTCGAGCGACTTGCTCGACACGATGCGGTAGATATCTGTCAGGGTTGTGAGACGCCATGGAACCGCTGTCTTGTCATGTCACGCACCGGTCAAGATCGTCTGGAAGGCCGATTCGACATTGGAAGCGTCCAGCGCTGATGTCTCTATGAATGATAAGCCATTCTCCGCTGGCAGAGAAAGAGCGTGAGTCGACTAGAAAGGGAATCCCCGAGAGATAGCCGCGTACCCGAGAAGGCCTTTGCCTCGTCTGTCGGAACCGCCCGCAGGTGCTTCAAGTCGCTCTTGTTGCCGACGAGCATGATAACGATGTTGGAGTCGGCGTGGTCGCGCAACTCTTTCAGCCAACGCGTAACGTTGACATATGTGGCATGCTTGGCGATGTCGTAGACGAGAAGGGCACCGACAGCACCTCGGTAGTAGCTGTATGAAGTGAGCGGCGGGGCGGGGACGATGGGTGTGGTGAGACTGACGCAGATGTGATAGCGCGGTAACGCTCCTGGCCGGCTGAGGGGAATGATGAGGTCTTGTAAGAGAGAGGGAGGAATGTGATCCACCTGTATCCCAAATCTGCGCCTTGACGGTCTTGGAGTCAACTGTTATCGACCGAGTTGCAAACTCGACGCCGATAGTCGACTTGGACTCGAGGTTGAATTCATTACGTGTGAACCGTGAAAGCACTGTGCAAAGCCGTTAGTCGGGGCCAGTCTTCCTTTCCTTCAAGCTCCCTTACAGTTCCTACAAATTGGAGTCAAAGTGAGACAAATTCAACAAAAGCGGACAATGGAGACGCACGACTTTCCGACACCGGAATCACCAATAAGAACGACCTGCAACAGCATTATTAGGCGGGCCGACGACGGCGAAGATGGCGGGGATAGCGACCTTGAATAGGAAGTCGTAGTTGCTGCCTTCGGCCATCGTTACGTGGGAGCTGGGGGATGTTGTGGTGGTGGTAAGAGGAAGAGGAGCGGATGGCCAGAGACGTGTTTCAATCTCCGCTCATCACCACCACCTTCCTGCACGACAACCACCATACGTTCGGCTATGCTTGTCGCCGCCGCCGACAACGACGACGGTGATGGACGATGGCATGGTAGCCGCCTAGAATTGCGAATTCCGTCCGAGCTTGTTCAAGCTATGCGCAAAAGTCCACCGACGCGCTCAACCCTGTGAGACAGTCAATAGCTGCTCTGTTTGTCCGCCTCATCATCCCTGGCCGCCGTCCGCACTTGGTTTAGTGTCTGCGACAGACATGCGAGGCGCATCGTGGCGTTGTGGTGCAGATTCAGGTCGCATATTCAGGTCTCAGCGCGTTGAGGACGGTACGACAGATGTGCACGAATTTGGTACCGTCGTCCTGGGAGTGTATGCGATGGTGACTATGGATGCGCGATTGGCTTCCTGCAGCTGTTTGGATCGTCGTACTTTGGGGAACGACAATCACCACTGCGGGTGTTGCGGCATTGTTCATATGTCGTAGTAGCCCTTTGGCTCAGCCTGCTTGGCCTTCTCCGGACACAGCAAGAATATCTACGAACTACCAGTGTCTATCTTTCCCGGCCAACGAAGCCTGGCGTCGTTGCTCAGCTGCTCGCCGTGGCCCGTCGCCGGCCCGATATCTCTGCCTGCATATCAAGCCATCGATCGCAACGACGACGTCCATCCATTCCACCATGTCCGTTCCCCACCCCAAACGCATCTGCCAAATAATCAAAGTACGCCTACATCTCCATCTCTTCTTTTCATCTGCCTTATCATTGGTCAGCTGAAACCCTCCGCGGTTGCAGAATACAAAGAATGCCACGCCGCCGTCTGGCCTGGCGTCCTTGCCGCCCTTGAGCGTGCGCACGTCGTGGACTATTCCATCAACTATTACCCTCCTCTTGACCTCCTCATCGCCACCTTCAAATACACTGGCACGGATTACGAAGGCGATATGGCCAAGGTCGGCGAGGACCCGGAGACGCAGAGGTGGTGGAAGATGACCGATGGTATGCAAGAAACGCTTATTGAGGGTGCAACGGGCAGTGGGGGCGAGATTCCCTGGTGGGCGGTGAGTGGTTCGACGTAATCTCAATTAGTCTGTGCTTATCATTTTGCAGAATGTCGAGGAGGTTTTCAGATTTGAAGGCAAACCATGAATGAATCAAATGTACACCTTTCTCAATGGAACTCTGTTCGTCTGAAAATACTGGTGCCTTTTGATAACCACCAATGGTTCGAATTTGAGGGAAGAGTGGGTATCTGTCACCTACATATTGTCTCTGCCTTGACACTCCTAATCTGGAACATTGTTGCTGCCAATCTCGTCAGCCAGGAAACCTTCACGTCCAACCTGCGTCCAACGCATGTCAAGGACATGTTCCCCAGTGCATCTGATTCCAACTGACTTCCCCCGCTAGGACTATCAGCCATTCTTCAGAGGTCACAGCACTCCTCCTAGATGTCACAGATCTAGAGCTATAGGTTTAAACTAAGGAACAAGGCTGAATGGGTAACGTTGTTAGATAGGGAGCTGTCAGGAGCCTACCGTCCGAAATACCAACTGTTTTTAACTGTAATCGGCGAACGAAAATGAATGGATAGTTCTCGAAATCAGGTTCTCGAACGCCACATAGATTGCTCGCTGTAATTTCACCAATTTGAACCTTCTTCTCGCACCTGTGCACAGCTTCAGCACTGCTTGCACGAAGTTGCGCATTTTCCGCAGGTGAGTTCCTGATGGGGATATGACTTCGCTGAATTATATAAGGACTGTAAACTGCCAAGGCGAATCAAGCGCGGCGCAGCGGACCCAGTCTACAACTTTCTTCCCTACCACCAACAACAACATGCCGACCATACACGCTGATGACTTTCACGACCTTCTGTCCCGCGATGTTTCGAGTTCATTGACACCGAACGATACCCAGAAAGTGACGCTGATCGTCGCGGGGGTCTATGTGATTGTTATTGCTATTCTATGGTTCGTTCTTTGGGTGGCTCTGGGGTGTTGTGTTGAGTTGCTAAACGTTGGCAGGCATATACCCTTCTTGTCTTGGATAAGTGAGTGGTCTGACTGGTATTAGAGATGTAGCGCTGATAGGATGGGTTAGTATATCCGTTCAAGTGCGTCTAACAAACTTGCTTCATAACTTTGGCTGGACTGACTGCGGCGACAGACTACTCACTGTTGGATTTCATGAAGTACGCTATCACGACTATCATCCAGCCTACCCTTAACCTTCTCTCAGATGAGCCACGCCTTCATGGGCGTACTAACTTGTGCACATATACATTCCATTGAACTCGATCGTACGCGCTATCCAGCTCCCTCCTCATACGACGCGCTAAATCGACTCCAGCTGACGAAGGCGGCGTGACCTCTATGTCTGGTGGTATATCATGGCTTACACTCCCCGCTGGATATCTCGGATCCTCTTTCATTGGCGCCTGCCTGATAGCTTGTGGCTTCAACACCAACGCGAGCAAGGTCGCGTCCATCGTCCTCGCTGTGTTTTTCCTCTTCACACTGTGGTGGGCACGCCGAAACTGGCTGTGAGTCTTCCGACTTGTTCGCGCAATGGTACATATTGAGTTTATGACGCAACGTACTTCAGAACTTGGGCTCTTATCGCTGGCATGTCTGGCCTCATCGTCCTATTCTGGTTCGTCGCAGGAGGTGTCGCGTTGAGATTTCTTGTGAGTCAATTTGCGTTCATGACGATTCTTGTAGTGTTTGACTGTCGGTCAGGTCTTGTTCATCGGCGTCATGTCTTGCTTGTACGTCTTATGGGACGTTATTGGTGCGTTTCCCTCCACGATATACCACCCCCGTGCTCAATATCGGTCCAGACGATACTATTGCAAGAAAAGTCAACTCCTCTGACGCGTCCGCGTTTGCCAAGATCTGCGGATGCTTCCCGTCCCAGGTCTGGGGCGTCATCTGGCTTATCATCGCGTTTGTATTTTTCGCTGCTGGAATCCTGGTCGGCCTCGCTGCGTTCAAGGTACACCATCTTGTTTTGCTTCCCGTACCTGTGAATATCTGTTGATGCCCTCACTAGCAAAGCGCCGCTGAGCAGAAATCTGAATCGGCAGACTTCTTGCCTGTACCGGGGAGTGGGGCACTTTCTACAACACCAAGCACCTTCGTTGTATCAGTCGCAGCGTGTAGTTTGGCAATGTTTGGACTTATGTAGTGTTAATGAATGTCTCGTATAATTCTACTTGAACATTTTATCAACAAAAATCGGGATGGGCACTTTGGTGCTACGACTCGAAAAAGCTCGACGAGCTCGAGGCTCGCAATCCCTCAATATTCCGTAGTCCTGCTGTCTGTGCCAGCCAAATACTAGAACTCAACTGATGTCGTATTGAGAAGATCTTTAAGCCAATCTGAGAAATGGGCAGTCAATCATGCGTACTAGGCCTTTGGTAACAGCTACGTTCAATATAGATAGGAACACACCACTACATTTAAGGGCTACTACTTATATGTCGATGATAATTCGCCGAAATTCGACAGAATAGAAGTCAACTTCAAAAAAGGTAAGACGGGGTAGGATGCGGACCACCTGGTCACGGAAATCGTCGCCAGTCAGAGTATGGTAAAGCATACGCTCTGTATTACCGACAGACCAGTTTCCCATCGGATCCTCATACAGGAGTTTCAACCTCTCCAAAGACGGCACCAGACGAAGAGCACTGAGCAGTAGGTCTGACTCGAAGTTGTCTACACACAAGATCTCCAAAGACAAAGACTTCAGTGGACAGCGTGATCGCTCCAGGAAGTCCAGGAGCAATGGATAAGCCTGGATAGGAATGAGAAGCGCAAGACTTTCAAGTGATGGGGCGGTGACCCGAAAGATATGGGGATCGACGTATACAACCGAGATAGACAGCGATCGAAGGCACTTGGAGGAGACTATGGGCGGCGAACCATCATGCCCTCTGCCAAGCCCTTTATACTCAATGCTCAGAAACTCCAGTTTTTTGCTGCAAGAGAGGATCTCATATAGGGTTTTGATGAAGGCGACCTGTGCCCAGTTCGTCTCAAGGCGAACAGTCACGAGTTGAGAGTACGGCAGTTCGACGTGGTTGAAATCGAAATGCGCAAGCTCAACACTGCGAAGGAGGGGAGCCACCGAGAACAACGTCATACCGATCTCCTTCGCTGGGCTGTCTGTCGGAAACTCGATTCGAAGGGATTCAAGCATTGGCATCTCGCACTCTCCAGCCTCTGCAAGATCTAAGATCAATTCCTCTCCGACGTTGAGGACCACGTGCCGCCATCGCGCCTTATAATCCAATATGAAACGCAGGAGGTCACGGTTTGGGTCCTGCTCTTCGTCGTGACCGCCAGGATAGCAGGTAAAGGACAGTGCATGGGCACTAGAACGCCTGATGCATGTAGAAAGGATAGAACGCCACTCCTTCGGGTTGTCTTCTGGGTCGCCAAGGTTGAGTGAGGACCATAACGCTGGCGTGGCAACGGCTATCTCGCGCCAGCGACGTGAAACATGGCTGAGGGGCCAAGGGCCTCTCGATAACTGGAAAAAGGACTCCGAGGTGTCGTCGTCGTGTCTCCCACAGCATTGTTGGAAGATCTCAGCAAGTATCTCGGTTGGGAGCTGGTGCACCAGAGACAACATCCCACGGCACTGCGACTCTATCCTCCCCAGTCTTTCTCTTTCCGTCACAAGCCGTTTCCTTTGCTCGTTGATCTCTGCAATGACGCCGTCGAGGTGATTGAGCCCGTCTTCAACGTGTGTGATATCCTTCAAGACACCGAGGAGAACGGTATCTCGTACTAGAAACGTGTCGTGGTTGGAAAGAGGGACGTTCGAAAACGAGAGCGACTGTTGTATATCGCGATACGATTCTTGACTGGACGGACTGGTGGTATCAAAGCGGTAGACCTCTCCACAGGACCGACAAGCAAGTGAGGCGAGTTTCGACATAAAGGAAGCAGGCTATATGAAGTGAGAACAATTTCCCCTGCTCAAGCAATTGAACGGGTCTTACCTTGCGGTGTCGGAGTCGTATGTACGTGGTAAGAGGACAAGGAGGGTGTGACCATGAAGGTCACGGGGAGGCTGGAAACAGAGTCGCGGTGGTCCGTGCGCATTGTGGGCGTGTATGTACGATAAACTTCAAACTTCGCCCCAACGAAATCCGCCATAGGCATGGACAATCACTTCCCACCAGAAATGCTCATTGCCATAAACGATATTCTGATTCGCCGCTCAAGGTGCCCGTTGAAAAGCTGAAAATCACCGATCTCGAGGATACCGCAAAGCTCTGTGATATATTACGACTTACGCCACAGATAGCAGGGTTGACGCTAGGATATATACATTGGCAGTTGGACTTGATGTATGACCAGCAGCAGCTCAAAGTTCTACTCGATTAGCTGGTCGTTGTGCACACACCCAGCCAGCACTGGGGCCCAGTCTTACGTCGCTGACGATACGTGCCCACAATTCTTCCACGACATACCAAAATCGCGATGTCGATTTTATTGACGATGACCTACGCCCTTTCGTGGAGAGTCGGTATAGCATAACTGATACTGTGGACGGAGTCGCGCAACTGCAAACTGTGTATATCGAGCTTCATTTTGACGCAAATATCTACAATCAATCAATCAATAAATACACGGCACGGACCCTCCAGGATCGCCGGACGCAGCGTACAATACAGACAGGTGCTAAATGTCCTTAACATACCTGCTACCCCACTACAGAGACGCCATAGAACAGACGCGCGCTCGATGCCCCCGTCTTGCATAACGCACTCCATGTCATGACACTGCACCGGGCGGAATGTGATATCCACATGAATTATGCTACTATTTATATGGCCGACATAGTTGCAGTACAGGAGTGTCTTTCACCGTGTACTGTCTTCACCACCATGTGCAAATGTAGCGCATGTTGAATTCATTCGTTGTGAACTTGTTATCAATCCCGTTTTTTACGCACTCAGATAATGGGTACTTTGGTTAGGTGTACTATGTATAGTATGTAGTGTTTGACACGAAGTACGCCGTGAATGTTTGCCTCGGCACGGTGCGGCATAGGAGTTGATCAATGATGGGGAGCCTGAAGCGGGCGCTTTTTGATCGGAGCTCGAACCTTAAAAAAGGATGGACACAGGGGAGGGTCGCGCAGACAGGTGGGCACACGCCAGGCGCAGTGACACAGAGGCGTCCGACAGTGAGCAGGTCACCCAAGGTGCCATGTAACCATGCATTACACCCAATAGGTGTCGCATATGAGCCTCAATAGGGTGGGGTAGACCGTATTATTGATGGCCTCGGCAGGCTGATGTGGTTTTGTGCCCGTGAGGGTTGGTTTGGCCACAAGGGCTGGTGGCTGATAAAATGGAAGCATACATATAATAATTCGAGAAGGTATCGCGCCGTGAGAGTGTGCAGAGTCGTCCCGTGTTGTACACACTTAGGAAGATGGCTGTTCTTCAGTGGTTGAAGCGCCTGAAGAGACGTGGGTTAGGGATATCAATCTCGACGTTTGGTGGCGTGCCGCCTGTGACTATCAACGGGCACCCCAATCTTGGGTATACTAGGGTATACTGTCGATTCGACCAACTTGGCTAGAGTGTACATCCGAAAGAATGTTATGCAAGGCCCGGCTCTACCCTTCTGGAACGATGTCGCGTCAATACTCAGAGACTTCATAAGTAGTATTAAATATGCACTATCACTTTGTCAGTACCTATTTCAGTCATAGTGGCACACCAGACAGCCATCTATTCAACATCTCGAGTGCTTCCTTCGGCTTGTCGTACGGAACCTAGTCAAGCGTGCGTGAGTTCGACTTACATGTCAAGCGGGTATCAACCTACCATATGACCGGCCCCCGTCACCGTCGCAAAAGTAAACGGACCGCTGCTTCTCGTCTTGCCCACGACTTTGCCGTCGACGAGCCAGTCCTCCAAAGTTTGGCTCACGAAATCCTTCTGTCCCGACCACTCCAAGGCGAGAGCCCAGGCGTTGTTACCGACCCAGTTGCAGGTAAAATCATAGGTGCCAACGTAGCTAAGCACGCGGACATTGCGCTCTAGCAACGCGCCGATGTACAACTGCGTCTGATGAGCCTGATCGAGATTTTGTCCAAAACGTGCGTTCAGATCGTAGCTAACAGCGCTGAAGTTCTTGCCATCGAAATGGGGATCGATACCGAGCTTGTCCCGGACATCTGGGAGGTCGAGGTATTGAGGTATGTATCTGTACATTCGAGTGTCGTGAGCAGCAGTGCAATTGCGAGGAAGATTTGCCCACTTTGTGAAGGAGTAGCAGAGAGGATCATCCGAGTCTGTGTCGCACATCTTGCTCATATCGAACGGGTTGCGTCCTGGAGATCGTGAATAAAGAATCATTCTGTTATTCAAGGAAGTCTTGCCTGTGAGCATATATGGAACGAAGAATTCATTCTCGCATGTCTGCATCGCCGCAGCGCAGTTGATTGCGTCGAACGTGTCTACACAAGCCTCCTTCATCCATTTCTTGCAACGCGGATACTAAGATGGGAAGTTCGAGGGATACACCATTCATATGACGGATTGAACATACCACTGTTTTCATTCGCACGCATGTCCTGCATCGCTTTTCAGACGAAGGCATCACAGGACTCATCAGGACGTGACTCACGCAACATCGAGGATACTAGCAGGAAGCGAAGCACTGGCGGTACAAGAGACGTCGTAGTAAGACAGTGTCATGGCAACCCTATCAGACATGCCATTGCCTGAAAGGCGAGCAAAAGTCATCAGCTACTATGAAAGCTTGACTGGACAAATCTTACCTATCAATACCGAGCTAAGGTTGACTGGTGTCAACCCTTGTTCGATGAGATAAGGGTTCTGGTCGTAGATCGCAGCCGCGAACAGAGGCAAATAGCGGCCCTAGTAGTCAAATGTACATTGTAAATCATCATTCTGCGTTCCAAGGGATAGTGAGGACGTACTGCGTATGATTCCCCAGAAAGATGGAAACCTCGACCTTTGAATTTGGTGAAATGTTGGAAGAAAATGGCCACAAATGCCGCAATGTCCTTCGCAGCTTCCTCCGTAGTAGACTGTCAAGTTTGGTCAAGGTCGAGATCTCATATGCGGTGTATGTTACCACTGACAACCGTCTCTCCATAGTCAGCGTAGGAGAATCCAACGCCGACGGGCTGATCAATGAAAAACACATTTGCCTTGTCGTTCCATGACTCCTTGTGGAACTTGGGGCCATCAGCGTCAAGAACGCGGCAGGGACCCAGTTCCATGAACAGACCGAGGGAGGAGGAACCGCCAGGACCTAACATGTCGCGTCAATGGTCTTGTTCGGCCTGGAAGGAGAAAGTCGCGCCTCCGTTGGTCCAAAAGACAACGTCATCTTTGTCGGGATCACTCCTGCTCTCGAAGAAATAGAAGAAGAGATGTCGCGCCTCGATGTCGATGTAGCCGGTGTGTGCACTGAGGAGGCGGGAACAGATCAGTGTACTAGCGCTTGTTCATAAGGAGCGAGCATACGCTACGGTTCCATCGCAGAAGTCGCTCTTTTTGACGCGTACATTGTAGTTGGGAAATGCGGGATGAGTCAAAGTGGTAAAGTCCGTGTAAGAGAGGGCGCCCAATGATTCAATCGGCGTGAAAAGACCGCTATCGTACGCGTCATTCTGCACTGTAAATCCGGGCTTGAGCGCGGACACTGCGGCAGCCAAGTAGAGAGGGCTAGAGAATCTTGCGAGCTTCATGACCAAAGGAGTAGGAACCAGGGAACTGTTTGCTTATGTACTGATACTCGGAGAGCGCGGCAGCAGCGATAACGGACCGCCGCCCTGCTTACCTACCACATGGTCATGATGATGGTGGCAGGGAGAAAGCTGGAGAAAGCGGGATTTCCCAGGGCGTGATTGATTAGTTTCGTTATGCGTCACGGATTGCTCGCACTTACATACATACCACAGCCTGAGCCTGCTTACCACACTTACCCACACCCCATTTGCCCCAGACTCTATTCATTCCGGGAAATGATCCATACGAGTCGGAGACGCGTCCCCCAAAGATTTACGCCGGAAAGGTAACAATCACGGTCCTTCCCCTACCAGGAGTTAGCCTGAAGGTAGCCGGTGTTACGACGACTCTAACTTCTGCCATGAAGTACACCGGACAGGTCAAGAAAGCACTGTGGCGGAGACCCAATGAGCAGCCGGCATATCTGCCTGATTGGAAGACTCTCCTTCGGCATGCGGGCCTTGGAGGACTCCGTATGTCATCGTCTTCCCTCCGTACCGCATGGTTGAAAATATCTGTCATGATTAGGTTCCGCTGCGGTGGGATCTACCCTCCATGCCTTTGTTAATCTCGTCCTCCTCCTGGTCCGGAAAAAAGCACCACGATTGGACCTTATTTCCACAAAGGATGTCCTCAAATTCGGAGTCGGCCTCGGTGCATTCACCTCACTCTACCGTATTCTTCTCAGGACCTCGAAGCATGCGTTCCTCTCAGGTTCAGCCGCGGGTATCGTCGCGATAATCCTCTCGCCCAACACGACCCTCTCTCAGCACCTCCTCTTGCGGGGAGTACAAGGCGCCCTATCCGTTCGCGGCATCCACCCAGACCCGATCATCCTCTTCTCAATCGCGTGTGCTCAGATCATGTATGCCAACAGTCGCGCCCCGCACACCCTTCCCGCAGAGTACGCGAAATATGTCGCCAAAGGCACATGCTGTCCCCCAGAGTCCATGTACATGGACTGTAATGGATACGACGCGACCAAGATGGCGAGCATGTTGGGCCGAAAGGGCAAATGGGAACCTACTCCCGGCAACAAGGAGCTGTTGTCGTCCTGGAGGGAAGGTGCAATACCCTGTGCGGCCTACCACCCAGAGCACGATCACTGCTTAGGCGTCGTCACGACCCGCATCGGGTACGGGGCGCGATTCATGTTCCCCATCTATGCTTTCCTGCACATCGTCCCCACCCTCGTTATGCGGCCCAAAACTCTCGTACAGCACCCAACGAGGGTTCCTGTCGGCATAGCGCGCAGCTGTCTCTTCTTCGGCCTCTACATCGTCCTAAGCAATTTTGGGATCTGTGCGCGATCCAGGGTTCCTGTTATCGGCTATTGGCTCCCAGGCCTTGCTTCTGGTCTGTCGCTATTCGTCGAGGATCCGAGGAGGAGGCTCGAGTTAGCATTGTATGTGCTACCGAAGGCGATAGAAAGTGCATGGCTGTCTCTTGGTCTTCCGAAGACATGGCAGGGCGAAGTCATCATGACCGCCATAGGTTCAGGCCTAGTGATGAAAATATATCAGGAAAACCCGAAGCACTTGAATGGTATTGTCAGGAAGGCACTGTATCAGCTTGTAGGTAACAACTAATAATCTGTATGTTCGTAAACAGAAGAGCCCGTCAAGCTTCGCGGATGTAGTAGACTAGATGGAAGAATGTACAATTTACGATACCGGACTATCGCCTCTCTCTGACTCTTAGCCAGACGACCCCAATGACACCCAAACCGAAACCTGCGATGAACGCGAACAACACGAGGACATCGCGATAGTAATTGTTCGTACCAAAGCCGAATAGCTACAGCGAATGTTAACTTCGATGACCGCCAATCTCAACAAACCGCTTACCGTTTCCATGATAAGACTAGCAGAAGTAGTGACCGGTACACCGTCCAGTGTATCTTCTATCATCAACCCAGATCCCACTTCATTGACCGAGAGTGCCTCCAGACAGTATTTCAGAGGGGCGAGCCATTGAAGCCACCGCAGAACAGGTGGGATGGTGTTGAGGTGTACGAAGAATCCGGCGAATGTCATTTGATATAAAGCGGTCAGAGCTGATAACAGTATTGCAACGCCGCCGTTCTGGAACAGTGCACCAAGTAAAAAGTTCTAGATGAAAGGTGAGGAGCCGAGCAAGGCATATATTGGTAACGTACGAAGAGAGTGAGCGCCAACGTATACAATACGAGTATGAGAAGGAACTTGAAGAAGTTAGCAGCTTCGTGCGACAATCCCGCCATCCAGTAGGTACTGTGTTCCGCCTTTGAGTGATTGCGAAAAGAAATGGCGTCGACACGCACATGCTTGACACCACGATGGTGGGTATGATTCGCAAAGGCACAACGTCGAATAGAACGCGGGATAGCAGCCATGTTGTCGGACTGTCGAACGAGCAGTCAATAATACGACCGAGGAAAGTCGAGTCTCATCGCTGTACCTGTAATAACCACTGGATCGTTCACGCAAAAACAAAGGTCGAATCTCCACTATATTGTACAGCGCACTAAGGGAGGAGAAAGCGATGAGAGCACCCTAAGCATAACGAGAATATCAGCATGACAAAATCACCTTGAGAAAACCGGCGCACCAAAAAGAATAAGCATCCAATTCGCGACTGGAACCCAGCGATAGTGATACCGGTCTTATAATACAAGCCGCCTATAACGTGGAATCAGTCCAATCCGAGGACTCGAAGCAGCCTATGTACCACAGATAACGCCCAATACACAGGAGATAGCGAGGTGAGTCAAGAAAAGCGTTTTGTCTCTGTGAAGGCATGTAAGTGACTTCGCGTTCAACTAGATTAGAACTGACGTACCGCTTCAATATCTTCCACTCTCTCCCGCTCAAGCACTCTAGCTGCGTCAAGAACGTCGTTGCACACCCGGACTGCACTTGGCTCATGGCTGGGCTACCACTTCCGCTTCCTCCGTTCTTCTCTGTCTCCGAATCCGCTGATGATATTTTCTCCAGCTTATCGGCGGAGAGATCTTGCATTGACTGCAGCACTGTGACCGGGGGATCGCTCGCCACGTCTAATAGATAGTCTGCGATGTTATAGCCTTGTCCAGGAAAAGCGGCCGCCCCCTTACGACTGAGATGCTCGACCGGAGCGAAAGAGCCCGGACCAGTGTATATCGTGTTGCCTTGGGCGAGGATGAGAATTCGGTCGAAGGTCTGGTAGAGGTGAGAGCTGGCGAATGGTTCAATACTGACACTGCGAGTTTGATACTCCTGAGACTCACCTTGGTTGGTGGATCGAAGCAATGACGGCGGTTGGGTGTTCAGGATCATGCGCAATATCTCGAAGAAGATTACCGACACGAGACGCAGACACCGAATCAAGTCCTGGATAAACACAGCTGGACCGTCAATATGGGCTAGACGAGGTGAGGAAGGAGCTGACCAGATGTGGGTTCATCGAAAATCAATATATCCGGGTTGGCAATGAGCTCCATGCCAATACTGACACGCCTCATTTCTCCCCCGCTTATTCCTCGTGCTTTTCCAGAATCGTACCAACCAATTCTTGAGTCCCTCAGAGCGGAGATACCCAGCTTGTCCATGATCACCTCCACGCGTTCGACCTTATCAATTTCTGGAATGGACTCAGGGAGACGAAGGCGAGCAGCGAAAAGTAGCGCTTCGTAGACTGTGAGCATGGGCGGCAAGATATCCTGTTGGGGCACAAAACCAATTCGAGGAGGACTTTCAGCGCCAGGGAAGGTTACGGTGCCAGAAAAATGACCTGATTTGGGTTTCTGTGCGAGGATGTCGATCAGAGTCGTTTTACCAGCGCCTGTGAGTGTGTCAGTATGTGGCGCAAAAGTGACGGAGTTGGATCATACCGCTGGGCCCAAGGATACCCATTATCTGTCCAGGTTCGACTCGACCACTAACGGAGTCAAGAATGGTCTTATCACTTGTGTACCCGGAGCTTCGTTTCCTCCTGCTCAGGAAGCCGTTGGATGATGGTACGACATAAGTGACGTGAGACCATTCGACTGCCACCCCTCCGTGCACAACGCCACGCAGACCGGCCTTTCTCGCTTTACGCTGCAAAAGACACCCTAGTATGAGCATGATAAGGGCGAGTAAAATGAGGGTCCCGACGACGGCCAGTCCAGCAACGACTCCGCCGCTGAGATGAGAGCTAGTACCCTGAGAAGAGGTTGCAAGTGTCGTGCCGTTATCCAAGACATACTGCTGCACGCATTCTCCGAAGGTGCATCCATCTAGAGTCAGCCCATTGGGTCCGAAAAGGCTCTGTAATGTCTTCTGCTTAAAGGCACAAGTCGACCCACCCCCGCAGTCTATGTCGAGGGTACCAGAGAGCGCATTGATGGCGGCAGCAATGGATGTAGGGCCTGAACCCCCACACATCGAGGTACCTGGACGGCAAGTGCATGCGAGGTTGGTGCAGCTCCATGAAGTATCATTGCCTGTAGCAACCTGGGTGCACGAGTTTGCGGAGCAGAAGAATTGTTCGACGCCTGCATAGAAAAGTTGAGCATAAACAGTGCCGGGTTCGCCGAAGGAGGTAGTGCCCGGGATTGGACTGAGAGAGGAATTAATGGTCCGCACAATGTTGAGATCCGATTGAAGAGGATATAACGCGCGAAGAGTTGGGTTCTGAACAAGTGTCAAACGATGAGACGCGTTACGAAAATATTAGAGAAGATTGTACGTTTACGGCGCAACTCAGCTGACCAGCTGCCCAAACCTTGGGCGTGGTATTGCAGACGACAGTTGTATTCACACCCGTCGAAGCATCGCTGGGCGTAGTCGACCCAGAGACCGACGAGTGTCCCGATGCACAGGCGCTCGATGTCTGGCAAACATTGCAACCCGTCCCAGTCCAGCCGTTCTCACACGAGCATCCCGCGGCGGTCAGATTGGCGAGACCGTCGCTATCGAGAGGCACCAAGGTCCTATCCGCGCCCTGAAATATAGTTCCACCACAAGCAGGCTGGGAGCAGTTGGTACCCCCGAAACCGGTCAGACATTCGCAGTCGGACCCGATGGCAATACCATTATTGTCGCATGACTGGGCTGTAGAAACCGTGAAGAGCGCGGCGAGAGCCACGACGGGGAGCAGCCAGAACATGAAGGCAGGATGAGAAGGGAAGCTCTTCCTTGTTCACACACATTCGATCCGTAAGGAACTGGAAAAGGATGTTTCGTAAATCGAATCAGCAGACGGCCGTGGTCTGACACAAAATGTGGACATCGACCGCCAGTGGCACCACCTAGTGGCTAGAGTGGGCGGAGAAATTGGCGTGGTGAGTGGCGAGGTGGTGGCGAGAGAACAAGCCTGGAATTTGAAAATCGACCCTGCGCTGCGATCGTTCTTCGAACGCGCTCTCGCATATACTACAACTGATATTCTGATTCGTACAGACAAAGTCTCTGGCAAGATAACAACAAACATCATACAGTCTAGGTGTCGTGGAATATTGGGTTGTCCCGATAGACGTAAAGAAGTTAGCTCCCACGTACTACAGCTCGTATACTCCGGAGTCCGTATGCTTCAGATCTGACGCGATAATAGATACACGACATTGATACAGTAAATATGGGCGGCTATATAGATACAAAGGGCTTGCATAGAGTAAATACAGTCAAGGACGATAACTAAGAAAACTGTTCCGAGAAAGAGCCACAGGATATCGATACACTCGCCGTTAACTTCGCCGCAACGTGATCGTCCAACCACGTCTTCGTCCTCTCTAATTCCTGCGCGTCCATCAACGAAAACCCATCGACCACAATTGAGGACATCTGAGCAAAGTTCGGGCGATTGAGGATATCAATCACGGCGTCCCAATTGATGAGCTTCAAGTTCTCGAGGCCATCAACAAGCAGCGAAAGGCTGAGCTCGTGAAATCTGGGCGAGGATATCTGAGACAGGATGGAGGGAACATGGGCTGCAGCAAGCTCGTTCCTCGGAAAGATAGCCGAGATGGGAAGAAAGAGCTGGATGCGTTTGAGGTTCACCAACGTTCCAAAGTCTACTTGGTGATAGAATGCACCTAGACAACGAAGAGTTAGCGAACAAACGTCAATTCTTTGTCAAGTCTCTCACCATGATTGAGAGGAGACGTAAAAAAGTCAGTGAGATCCGCCGTAGCTCGTACCTCCAAAGAGGTCAGCGAATGCCGAAATGCTTTCAGAAATTTCGGAATCTCCGAATAGGACAGCTCCGGGCTAAAGCTGAATGATAGATGTTGTATTGCCAGCGATGCCTCATGGCCCGAGACCCAACGAAGAAATCCATGCTCCACGACGTCACTGACATTGGAGAGGAGCAGCGACTTCAGTCGCGAAGGCGGCCTTACACGACTTAGAGCGATCGAACCTCTACCGCGTATGTCGCGGAGTGAACAGACCTCCAATAGAGGGCAGGATGCAAGGAGCGTGAGGACGCCGTTCTCGCGCGAATCGAAGTCCTCAAAGAAGGCTTGAGTGATGCTGAGCTCTACCACGGTCTCTCCAAACAGCCCCAGCACTCTCTTCATCCACATCATATCAAGACAGCTAGTCCCATCAAGAGACACCTTCTTCAGGTGCGGAAGACGGTATAGATGAGCAACCCCGTGTCTCCATCGGTGAGGCTGCGGTATACGCGGTTCATGTCCTGTCATCTTCAGAGAGACCACGTATGAACGGAAGGTGCAGAGATCGCCGGCAAGGATGTGTGCAAAACGGAGCCAGCGCTCGTTGTTGTCGATGCGAACTTCGCGGAAAGAGGCGGTGTGATGGCGGGAGAAGGGTACCCAAGACTGACACACCAATGCGCAATTGAGGATGTCAGAGTTGGCTCTGTCTCCGCAAAGATGTGTGATGATCTCGTCGAATAGCTCTGGTGGGAGACTTGCAATGAATGGAGGAGGCCCAGCGAGTATGACAGCACCAGCGGAAGGTCGAGAAGCGGAGTTGGAATCATCATCTTCTATCGAAAGCATGGCGATTACCTCTCGCACATCCTCGACCAATTTGCCACTTTCTTGACGATGATGGTTGTCGACCTGTACTCTCGGATTAGGCTTCCTTGAAAACGCGGACGGCGGGGTAGGAAGTGGACGATGAGCCGCATGGCCGGTGTTCCCAGGAGTGGAACGGAGCTGCCTTCCCGAGCCGAAGGAGTTGATAGTACTCCGTCGCCCCAGTCCTGCGCCCGAATGCACGTCCGGAGGGGGCTGCTGTAATGATAGAGCTTTCCGCGACCGGCCGCTATCCCCTTCAACCGCATCAGCACGAGACAAGACATCAATCTGCAAACTGGATCTCTTGGGAGCGCGAAGCGGCTCGGTGGGAGGAGGGGATGAAGGGTCATCAAACTCGCCCTCTACAAGAGAGTCCCTCCATCGTGCTACGTCGAAGGCGGTAGTGGTATTGCGCCGGTGTTTGGTTCTCTGCTGGGTAGGATTTGGAAGTGGCCATCCAGTGTTCGATTGCGGGGGAACGCGCAACAGACCCTTCCCTATCGAGCTGGATGGCAAAGGTAGGAGGGTAGAAGGAGGAGGATGAATGGGGGCAGGATTCGCGACGTAAGAGGTCCAACGAAGAGTGCTGGGTACTGTGTATGAGCTATGGCGCCGGACTGACTCGGACGCGAGCTCATTGCTTATCCTGTCATAATCTGCTCTTGGAGGCCTTGGTTGGCGCCGCCCTGAGAGCGACCGAGTCGAAGACTGAGGCCGATTTCCATGTACCCCATCGTGGATTAGCTGCCGACGCCTTTCGACCACATCGCGAGTCGGTTGCCGCGTGGCTGTGGCGCTCGCCTCAGACAGAGGCTTCGGTTGCGAGAGCACAGGAATGGACGCGCGGTCTATGGAAAGGACATCACTGGGGAGTAGTGACAATTCCGCGCCACGCAGATCGGTGAGTCCAGTGGTGTTCGAATATACCATCCACACCCCGAGAAGATCAGGAGATCGGGCAATGGCAATGGATTGAAGAGACTGTGGCTGAGATGCTAGCCAGAGGCAAGCTGGGAGGGTGCATCATCATGGTCGTGGCTGTTTAAGCTTAAGAAGGGGTGCCGGGCAGACATGCCGAACAGTGACATGAAACGGGAAGAACTTGCTTCAACCTCAGATGCAAAGGCGCCTTCCGGACGAGTCATTGCGAGTCAGAAACAGCTTGAGGATTGACTTCACTGATAAGGAGACAAAAAGTTCTGGAACTACAGCTTCGGACGACGTGTACTACGTCCATAACCCATCCCCGTATCCTCCAATCCTCGCTCGTGATTTCAACTGGTTCCCAATGCGTCCATTCAAGTACGATTTTGTACTTTCCTCTCCCAAAAATATCACCCACTCCAGTTCCGAGAAGTGCGGTTTATTGAGTGTTTCGATAACTGTGTCCCAATCAATCAAGTCGAGGTCGGCGATTCCGTCATTCAAAAGGAAGAAACAGACTTGGCGTATATGTGGGGACACCATCTTTGATAGGACGGCTGAGAGTCGTTTTGCGTTGGCCTCCCGTTTGGGAAAGACAGGTGCGATGTGGATCGATGCAAAGTGGAGGAATTGAAGACTTGTGAGCGAACTGATATCAACATTTTGGATGAAGGCGTCTAGAAGAATGGGGTAAGCAGAGGGTAAATGGAAGCCGAGCAAGATGAGACAAACCTTGGTCTTCGGAAACGACGAGATTCGAAAAATGGAGTGTCAAGTGAGTCAATGAGTTCCCGGCCAAAGTCATGAATTCGGAGATGGGCGCCACAGCTGTGAGTTGAATGTCGAGCATTTGAAGATGCCGAATTGGCACTCCCGAAGAGAGCCAGGTCAAAAAGCCGTGGTTGATGATCTCCGTGGTGCGGTCCAGAAACAGGTTTTCGAGTGCCGGCGGAGGAGGCAATTTATATTTGGGGACGAGATAGCCTTTCGAGCGGACGTGACGCAGGCTGAGGTGCTTCAGCTGCGGGCATAGCCCTAAACACTCGACAAGCCGTAGACAGTTTGGAAACTCGAAACCATCGATGTACAGCTCGATGACTTCTTTCCCAAAGATAGAAAGGACATCGTATAGCCAGTCTTCCGCTGCCGAGAGATGGCCACTGAGATTGAGTTTCCGCAGGCTGGGGAAGTGGTGGACAGCAAGATCACGGCGAACAGGGAGTCTTCCGTCCAGCGTCAGAGACGTGATTTCGGAGCGGATGGTGCCGAGACGATGAAAGACCAGATTCTGAAAGGTCAACCACTCTCTGGGCCAATTGAGAGATATCGTTCGGAATTTTGGGGAGTAGAAGCGAGGCCGGGTCCGCCAGAACCATTGAGTGGATACTGTAGAGCAAGCCAGAAGAGCCGAACGATCCGATGTGCAAAAGATGTCCATGATTTGGTCAAACAGTTCCACTGGAAGGGCTGCAAGCGGGGAAGAGGTTTGTAGCATACTCGTAGAAAGATAATGAGGGGAGGAATAGGAGGAGTAAGTAGTAGAGTTCTGAAGTGAAACCCGTTGAGAAGTGATTCGAGCTTTCGAGGAAAAGACGTACAAGGACTAGATGGCTCGTAGCCTGTTGAAAGTCGCCGAGAGCAAGAGGTGTTCAACTAATGGCGGGTATCTATGAAGGCGGGATGGGCGGCGGCACTGCGTCAAAAGAGTTGAAAGGGGCGGCGACGGACCGGCTTGCCAATCATGCGCAGACAGCCGTACACAGCCTCTGGACATCTGGCGTGAGAAGTGGACTCGATTTCTCACTTGTTCCCTTACAACAGTAACACAACTCAATTCACGTCGTAAAGGCCTTCTTGAACGCCGCCTCAAACATCAATATTATGCACCGAAAGTGGCAGGACGAGTTCACCCGGATATTCTACCCCACTGCTGGAGGATTCACCCCATTCCGCGCCGCTCCTTTCGAGATTGGGTGTTCGACTTCCTTCCCGGCCACCGGTCTTGAAATCGGGGACGTTATAAGGCGGAATCACCGAGGAGATATTGACTACTTTGGCCTCAATGTCACCAAATCTACAGGCGACCCAAAGATTGCGCGACTGCCCACTGGCTTCGAACCTATGCATTTGGACCCAGACGTGGATTATACCGTGGATCCAAATCGTTTCCCCCGCCCTTACATATTCGGCGCCACAAACGATGCACACAAACCCATCACGGTGATGCCAGTCGACGAGTTTGTATGCTTTGAATGGCCTTAGTATACTTCTAACAAGATCAATAGTCCCGACGCACTGTCCCAGCAACTTGAATTCTCAAGCAGAGCCACCGAAGGCGCCTACTACGCGCTTCCCTTCGGCGGTACCGCATACGAGTGCACTGCATCTGGCTTAGAGAAACTAAAGCGTTGCGCCCTCACCTTTGCTAACTCCTGGTATCGAGCTTTCTGTCCAGAATTCGACCTTGTCAACGGCGAGCTCTGTCTAGTCACTGCTTGCTACAAAGCGCCTCTATGGAATTCGGGCTTCTGGATCGCTGATTCTTCAGATTGTCATGTCAGGTACAAGCATATCGTACCGCCCACTCACGACGATACGATTGACTTCGTCGACATGCTCCGGAAAGTCGAAGGTACAACCTCGACGCCTCTACGCGACGAGATGGCAATGTACCCTCCAACGTACGCGGAAGAAAAACTGTCGGCGACGTTACAGAATCCGAAACATTGTATCATGGCACAGGGTTTCCACATATCTCTGGACCCTTCGACTTATAATGAATGTCGGATACCGTACACCAGCTGGCGATCTTGTTGGGCTTCACTTCCTAACGCTGTCAGACCTCGTGTAAAGTCATGGTCTGTTCTCCCGCAAGCGCGACCGGTCAGTGCTGCGTCCGCCTACTTAGTTCATCCTGAAAACTCCCCCCAAGCCCTACCACCCGTGTGCGGCTATAAACGAGCTGGCTCATTCTTCAGTACGTCAATCCTCTCTTGATCTCTTGCAATTATATGTCTGATGGATTTCAGACTCGGAAGGCGATTGCCGCAGTGGTACATGACCGAGATGTGTTAGCAATTCTTGCAAAGGTTCGTACTGTGTATACGCCTCCAACTTCAGGCTTCACAGAGAGTACCAAACATCGTTCCACAGAATGAACTGGTTTTGCCAACTGATCGAGAAATTGTGTGACGGATGAT
Organism: Strobilurus orientalis; assembly: GCA_019915145.1. Classification (NCBI taxonomy): domain Eukaryota; kingdom Fungi; phylum Basidiomycota; class Agaricomycetes; order Agaricales; family Physalacriaceae; genus Strobilurus; species Strobilurus orientalis. The sequence continues at coordinate 780,392 of JAHLML010000001.1, read as the reverse complement.
CAAGAAATTTGTTCTCGTCATCAATGGAGGTATGTTGCTTTCAGTTGTTCGCCAACAAAATCTCCATTCATCTTTTGCAGATGGTCAAGCTGTTCTTGTGGACAGAGGTGTCATAGAGCTCGACCAGGGCGAAAGGAAGCGAAATGTATTGCGGAAAGTGCGGGCCCTAGTTCTAAGGAATCATTTTCTTTGGATTTACCGGGAGAAGCTATGATAGCATCTGGCGTGCTTGCGCGCTGTATATCTTACAGTCTGGCTTGGGAGGGTATCACCCACCGAACATACAGCAAGTAGTCTTTTCTCGAACTGGTGATTTTCACTCCCCTCAACACCAAGATGGCTCATCTCAACCATACTGTAGACATGTTCAAACTCCATGTCTCTCTATTATTGTGGCGTATACGTACTGAGCAGTAAACAATAAGCAAAGACGCAATAGAAGACCCTCATTCAGAAAATCTGCGGCTCCGCAGAACGATTTCTTTCATGAATCATGGCGCTCGCTCGCACTCGTCTGCTGTGGAAGGCTCAACACCTCGAGCTCAGAGCTATACGCATATTGACATTGCCCATTCTGTGAGACCCGGGTACTGGACCCGGGGTATACTCTCCTTGTTCCGTTACTTCCGTCGACCCGACAATAATATGGAGCGCTGTAATTGTGGCTCGACAGCCTGGACCAGAACCCGAACCACGACGAAATGAACCGCCCGTGGCAAAACGAGTTCACTCGCATATTCTACGCCACTGCTCAAGGATACACGCCTTTTCGTACTGGTGCATTCGAACTGTACTGTGAAACGCCGTACTCTGTCACTAGTCTCGAGATTGGGGACCTCATCCGACGAAGCTTTGGTGGAGACATCGAATACTTTGGACTGAACGTTACCAAGGCGGCGGATGATCCCAGAAACGCGCGGCTCACGTCGGACGGCTTCGAGCCCATTCATTTGGAAGCCGGCATCGATTATATCGTGGATCCAAAGCGCTTTCCCAGTGCTTGTGTATTCGGTGCGACGAATGATGCCAGGAAACCCTTCATTTCTACACCGGTCATCGAGTATGCAACTATTGCTTCTGGTGGGATATACTCTAATCACACACTTAGCCCCGAGTCATCGTTGGAACAACTGAAAGTTTCAAGCAAAGCTAGCGAAGGCGCTTATTACGCCCTTCCTTACGGTGGTACGTCGTACAGCTGCACGGCCTCCGGATTAGACAAGCTAAGACGATGTGCTTTGAAATACGCTCGAATATGGCACCAACGTCTTTGTCCGGTGTACGATCTTGCCAACGGCGAACTCTGTTTGGTCACTGCTTGCTATAAAGCGCCCCTCACTAGCTCAGCCTTCTACATATCCGAAACACCAGATTGTCAATATACCGCCAAACTCGTCGTACCCCCTGCACGCGACGATGTCATTCAATTCGTCGACATGGTGCAAGAAGTACCAGGGAAGACGTCGACACCTCTTCGCCAACACATGGGAATATTTCCCCTGGACTTCGAGCAAGAAACGCTATCGGCGACTTTACAGAACTCGAAGTACTGTGTCATGGTGCAAGGCTTCCACATATCACTCGATTTCTCTGCCTACAACGAGTGCCGATTACCCTACTACAACAGATGGCGATCTGTTTGGTTGGCTCTTCCAAAGGCCATTAGGCCACATTTGAAGGCTTGGTCGGTTCATCCGGAGGCCGTACCGGTACACCTTTCCTTTCCTCATGATCTGCAAGAGAGTCTGACGCTTCGTTGTAGCCCTTTCAACCATGCACATCGATAACTCAGATGCTTCATTCCTCGGTGGGCTGACCGAGTCCCTGTCTGTGTCATGAAAGGCTAACGACGTCTAGACCAGGAAGACAATCGCAGGCGTTGTCCACGATATGGACGTACTGTCGATTCTCGCGAAGGTTCGCGTTTGCTAGCTCTTCTCTGCTATATCACTTACAGCCCTTCTCCAGGATGAGCTCAGTCTACCCAAAGATTGAGAAATTTCTCGAAGAATGAGAAACAAGTTTGTCATCGTCGTCAACGAAGGTGCGTCGCTGGCGTTGTTATCTACCATTCTCATTTCAGCATCCTACCAGAAGGACACGGTCATCTTGTAGAAAAGGGCGAAGTGGAGTTGAATAAATCGGAGAAGAGACGAGATGTACTGCTCAAATTACGCGCTCGGGCTCTGGGAAGTCGATTTCCTTTGTGTGTATCGGAACAACTCATAATTTCAGACGAAAGAATGAAAAAGAGCGTGAATTAGTTGCTGATTACAATAAGTACAAAAGACACTACAGAATACTCCGATGCTGGGACCACTAGAAGGCATGAAACATGATGGCGAGTTCAATAGGATACAACGTGGGGTGCATAACAGGCACGTGTTGGCACAACCTTCGAGGCTGTGTTCAAGAACACACTCAATAGTGCCGGTGTTATTCTCGCCTGAGACTGATCAGTTGAGAGGGAATTTGTGGCGCCGCCAGCATGTGACTTCTGCATGCCAGCATTCTCCACTCTTCTCTGAAACAGGGCCTTGTCCGCCGACTCGGATACACCAGCAATGACACCAGACTCAAGTTCGACGGACGTTGTTGGGGCGGTGGATGTCTCGCCGGCCAGAGGCTCATTGATCTGATCACAGACGTCGGGAAATGAGTCGTGGGCCCTGTCATCTTGAATGAAACTCACCGTTGGGACCTCGGCTCCCGACTTCAAGGCGAAGGCTCTCCACTCCTCGCATAGGACACGTGAAAACTCTGTGTATTTCTTGGTCTTATTGGGTTCCAAGTAGTTTCCTGTGTCCGACTTGGTGGCACAAAACTCGCGCATCATCTCATAGGCTCGTTCCGTCCAGCCTGGAATTTCAGACGAGAGGATCTGCTTGGTGAGAAGCTTGCCATCATCGTTCGAGTATCCGGGGAAGAGCGTGGCGCCGCAACCATGGGCGGGAGGAAGAAGAATGTATTCCTGCGTTCAGATGTCACGAGGTGAGATGTATACAAGGTTTCTTCACTCACCTTTGGAACGAATTCGTTCTTGACAACGTCAAAACTGCGATTGACGTCTGTGACCTGGCGGCTAAAGTTCAGCACGAACACAAGGTCTTTGGCCTCGAGTTTGGCAGCGTCACGATCGATCAGGATAGCGATTTCGGCTACAAGACTGGTAGGTTAACTCCGCAAAAAGTGAGGATATCGTTAAGCTCACTTTCGTCAGCCTCGACAACATACTTCTTCATCATGCGAGCTGTCAGTTCACGAGAAGAAGGAACATATTCGCCCTGTGGTTTATTGAGACACCGAGCCAGTGAAAGAAACGATCACAGACCACTCTCAGAACGGACAGCCAGTCATCATCGTGAGCCATTGATCCCCGGGTCCAAGGTGTCTGATTTCATATCAGTACCGTGATATTAAGAGATGACATCCGCCAGCTTACCGCTTCATCTTCAACGTCGATAACGCCGTTCAGGGCGTGGTAAGCCTGTACTTTACGATGAGCACATGGAACTGAGAGAAACGTCTTGTAAGCCTACCCGCTTGTGTTTGCTAAAAAAGCGATTCTCTTCAAAGTGATCCTGGTCAACATCGCCTGATGTTTCGTCTCTAGATTCCGGCTCGTTACTGTCTTGCCCGGAGTCAGTGAAACCATTGTCTTCTTCGGCGGAAGGAGAATCATGAGGTGCAGAGTCCGAGTGGGAAGAGGTATCACTACCCCCCATAGATCCAGACCCACCACTAGCGCCGGGAGGAGGAGGTCCATCCGAATCACTACTGTCGCCCTCGTCCGCGGAAATGTAATCATCATCGGTCTCATCGTCAGACTCTTCCGAGGATGGCTCTCGGTCATCGGTAGTTGCGGAAGGAGCAGCGTCAGACCCCGAATCAGTGTTTTCGAGCTGGACGCCAATGGACTCTGCTCCGCTAGGGCTAAGGGGGAGAGATGTAACAGCGACTGTAGTCGCCTCGGGATACGACGGGGCACATGCTGCTTCCGTCCTCGAGTCGTCGGCATTGCCAGTTATGGTGCGCTCGGAGAAGCGTTGACGATGAGGGACCCACGACAGCAGCCCACTCCGGCGCCCACTAGCATCTATATCAATGGGTTTCCTGGACTTGTATTGGCCAAAGAGACGAAGGAGGCGAAGACGAAGCCTATGTCCTCTCACCACGGTGCATTGATTTTGCACCAAGGTTTCTTCTTCAGGTCCGCGAAACGGCGTGGCCAAGGAAGCCGAACTGTAGAACAGGTCGGCAGACGCACCAAGCCCAGCCTTGATACCACGGATCGCAAAAGACAGCTTGCAATTCAGGGTGTTCTGATGTACCGTCGCGGTGTACCACTCGTAGGTCTTGTGACCTCCCGTGATGAAGTAGAGATCCTCGTTCCGAATACCTTTGCCGCACTTCTTGTTGAAGAATTGATACCATTCATCAACGTGTCGACGAGCATAATTTCCGGAGGTGTCTTGCCGTCCACACTCGAACATGCCATGTTTGCGCGGCATGTGCAGAAGAGCACCAACAGTTGAGCTCGTTTCGAACTCAACGTCTGCAGTAGCAACTCTAGATACAAATCAGTAGGACTTCGAAACACAGATCAAGGCGAAGTACCCATGGGCATTGGCCGTTGCTGCCGCACTGGTAACCCGCACCGTCTTGGATTTGTAGGTGAACTTATCATGCTGTCCATTGCTTCGCAGGAAATTGTCGCGCGCAAGAATCGGGACGTGGGAGTCCGGAGCCAACGACATACCGTCTTTGTCGAGATTTCTGGCGTCGTGGCGAGGGAGGCATGTGGCGAAGAGAAAGTTGAGGTCGCCCGTTGAGCTCAAGAACGCAAGGTCGTAGTTCTCGGTGCCCTCAGCAGCAAAATTTGGATGTCTGGTATCGGGACCGGCCCGAATGAGAGGATGTCCTCGGAGAATAGTTCCCATGCAGCGAGCATAGCTCTCTTCGAGAGTAGGATCGGTTGGCATTATGTGTAGAGGAAGAGGAAGCAGAAGGTAAAAAGTGGGAAATGGGATTGAAGATAGCTGTTCGCGTCCGGCCTCTTAACTACCATGGCTAGTAAATATAAGGGGACCCGGTACGTACGAGCGTGGGCATCCGATGCTAGCGAAACAGCGTCTGTTGTTCCATAGAGAGAGCAGATTTGGGAACTATTGTTCTCCATCTCTACTAGAGCGGGGGTGACGGAAGCCAGTTTTCGAATAATTCGCTGTCATGATCAAAGGGCAACCCTGGGGCAACCGGTCGACCAAGACGGCGTGAGAAACGAACTCCGGTTCATTCCCCCTTTGTTCCGTTTACTCAACAATAGCATGAATGTCGTAAAGCTCTCTTTGACAACCAACTCGAACACCCATAGCATGAACCGGACGTGGCAAACCGAATTCTCTCGTATATTCTACACAACTGCTGGTGGATACACACCTTTCCGCGCCGCTCCTTACGAGATCGGATGTTCGACGTCTTTCTCAACCACAGGTCTTGAAATCGGGGACCTAATACGACGAAATCACCAGGGAGACATCGACTACTTCGGATTCAATGTGACTAAGTCCATGGATGACCCAAGGATTGCGCACAAGATCACCGGCTTTGAAGCTGTCCATTTGGAACCGGGCGTGGATTATACCGTGGATAAAAACCGATTCCCCAGCCCCTTCATTTTCGGTGCTACGAACGACGCGCAGAAGCCCTTCATTTCTTCGCCCATCGACAGGTATGTGACTCTCATCGATGATTCTGACATCATCCTGACGCGATGACTAGTCCTGGCGCACCGTCCCAACAGATAGAATTCTCCAGCACGGCCACTGAAGGCGCCTACTACGCGCTTCCCTTTGGCGGCGCTGCATATGAGTGTACTGCCTCAGGTTCCGAAAAACTGAAGCAATGTGCTTTGAAGTATGCAGAAATCTGGTATCGAGACTTCTGTCCACAATTTGACCTTGTCAATGGCGAGCTCTGCCTGGTCACTGCCTGCTACAAAGTGCCTGTATGGAACGCCGGCTACTACATCTCCGCAACCCCCGACTGTCATTTTATTTCCAAGCATGTTGTGCCACCCACTCATGACGATACGATTGAATTCGTGGAGATGCTCCAGGATGTTGAGGGGAAGGAGTCGACGCCCTTACGTGACGAGATGGGGATGTATTATCCAGAATTTGCAGAAGAAACACTGGCAGCAACCTTGCAAAATCAGAAACATTGTATAATGGCCCAAGGCTTTCACATATCTCTGGACTCCTCGGTTTACAATAAATGTCGCATACCATACACCACCTGGCGATCGATCTGGTCCTCTCTTCCTGCAGCTATACGGCCTCGTGTAAAGTCGTGGACGGTTTTTTGGCGGGCACGTCCGGTATGTTTTCATGATACTTTCTTCAAAATATGCCCTGAGTCGTTCTAGCCCTATCACCCGTGCGCCGCTTTGAATAATTTGATTCACTCTTCGGTGTGCCGATTATCTCCTGCGTTTCTTGAGGTCGTAGCTGACGTGTCTCAGAGTCGAAAAGCAGTGATAGCAGTGGTACATGACCAAGATGTACTAGCGATTCTTGAAAAGGTTCTTCCTAGGCCTTTGCCTCGATGAAGCTCAACTCTCCGTATAGGATGAACTGATTCTGCCGAATGACCAAGAAATAGCGCGACGTATGGTCAATAAGTTTGTCCTCATCATCAATAAAGGTATGTCATCTCCAGTCATTCACCTGTAGTTTCTCATCATTCTCTGTAGACGGTCACGCTATTCTTGTTGAACGAAACAACGTAGAACTCAGTCAAGGGGAGAGGAGGCGTGATAGATTGCGAAAATTGCTAGCCTTAGTTCGAGGAAATCGGTTTCTGTGTGTCTACCAGATAAAGTAACGATTCTGCAGCAACGATAGCTTCCGGTGCGCCTGTGCGCCTATACATGTGTAGTGCGTACAAGCTAACAACCTGAGCTAATTACGAAACCTTTTCGCTCCGAGTACAGAATCCGTGAATCGGTTCGTAACTCGTTTCTGCTTCGTTGCCAAGTCACAATCACCATTCCTCGTCGTCAGGAAGAATTCCGGCTCGTCCATTATGCGAGGAGGAAATCAATTCACGTACACCGTGTGTATGTAAAGCGTCTCTATATACAGCCTGTCATTGTGGTATGTACTGACAAAAGGCCGTGTTTCATGCGTTTGTTCTTCATTGGGAGCCTAGAAACGAAGTTTTCGATCTGTCGACTGTCGTTATTTTGAGCTTTGTTATTCGTGGGAATCCCAGACACGCCGGACAGGCTCAATCAAGAATGTACGTACACTTCACTTCCAATTGTCTCCCTCACTCCACGATGCTACATACAATATAGTCGACCATTGTTCTTCAGTGGGAAAAGTCGCCATTGTTCGCGCATCGCCATTGACATACAGTGGTTGTCTGAACTCCTCTGATCGCCGCCGTCGCCACCCTGATGGCAACTTCGAGCGCTCAGCGGTGTCACTCGTCTTTTGTTCTTCATTGGGTGTACCATGCTAGGGCCAGCCTCGAATACCGAGCTTTGATATAACGATGCCCGAGCTACGCACAAGACTAAACACAATTCCCCAACCGCTTTTGACATGAGGCTCGGCACTGAGCTCAGAGTAGGCGATGTGGGGTACGTTGATGACGCTGGAAACGTCGCTTACCTCTGCAATCTCGCACCGATTGCCAACGCGCCAACCAGGCCCTCAAAACCCCTTCAGGACATCGGGAATGTCTTTGAACACAATGCCACAGGGTGGGTACTCGTTCGTTTAACGGCTAGAAATCCTGACAAGTTTATTCTATTTAGCGCCCGCCCTACGCATTCTTCGGTCGCCTCAGAATTCTGCTCCCAGCGCCACATTGCGTGTGCACAGGACCCTACCGCATGCAACCTCAACATCCTCTCTCCCTTTGATGCGTATATCCAAGTCTGCCTTCTACACTGGTACTGGATGATGGCCCGCGGCGGGAAGCCCTTCGGTCGCGACGACTTCTTTGTATTTACCGGTCACAGTCCCGCCTTGGGAAGTGCCAAGTCGCTCTCTGGGTTCAGGGCCCTGGTCAACACAAATGTCATGCAAGAAGTTCGACCCGGAATGCAAGGCAGTAAACGTATAGCCAAACTAGGTGTCGTCTCTTCAGCAACACAGCGTTGGCTGCGGAACCATAGAGGCTCGTACATGCCCTCGAAGGGTGCGGCGAGCTCGAAATATTCGCTGAGATCTAACTTCAATGTACGTACGCAAATGGGCCCTCTTCATGTCCACTTCCGTTGACCAGTTGAACTAGATTGGCGTTGACTCGCCGTCAAATGCACTCATGAAATGCATGCTGGAGTCTGTAAGTTTGGCGTTCACGATTCAACTGTGGCGGAGAACATCCCTCTGACGGTGATTGATAGGCTCCGTGGTGTATCATGGCGTGGATTCATGACAACCAATACCGCCCGTTTATTGTCGAGGTCTGTTGCTTGTACCTCGACCTCGACCTCCCCCGTCTAATTCGAGTTCGCAGAATGAAGAGATTCCTTCGAATGAGGAACTATTGAAGCGTATGATAAGAGCATATGTGCTAAGTGTCGACGAATGTAAGGCGAGCTCGTGACAATCTGACCTGTACATTGTCTTATGTCTCCACAGATGGTGTAGCTACCTTGACCGAGAGACGCAATCCCCGAGCGACGCGGTTAGCCTTCCTTCTGAACCTTGATCGTCAAGAGACGGAGCTGGATCTTGGATTCGACATCGTCGTAACAGCACAGACACCTCCTGTATGTTATCGCAACTGCTTACAAACTCGTGTTAAACTCTTTACGTTGTCATAGGGCTACATCTTCCTTCCTCCCGGGCATGGCTCTGGCGTTGACTTGTTTCCCCGTTCGGCAATCGGGTTTTGGTTGATCAAGACAAAAGACGTTCTTAACTCATGCAAAGACCTTGAGTTCCGACAGTTTCTGTGTGAGAGATGGGAGGCGTACTTCTCTCAGAGACCGAGTACAAATGACTCGGATGGCTGGGAGGAGACACTGTTCAATCCTTCTGACAAGGACCCTCAGTACATTACGTGGTTCACCTCTGTCGTGGGTGGACACTTGTTAGGAAGGACGCTCCTTGATCCGGTACCACCACCAGCACCTTTTTTCCCACGGTCTACATAGACCGAATCGACGGGAAGGCGACTGGACCGTGTTTAAGGATAGCGTATATACTTGTCTCTTAATACTCGTACAATCGAAAGCCGAGCCAGAAGGCACCATGTCGGAGCCGTCCGGCCCCGACCCCGCACCACGCGAAGACACGTTCGGTGACCCCGACGAACGCGAAAGAGTGCAAATCAACCTTAGAGCCGAAATGCCACGCAATACCCTCAAGGCCATGTCGCTGCTCCCGAAAACCACGACGTCGAAGAACACCACCGTCAGAGAGGACGTCTTAGCGGCACTGAAGGCGATGCGGACAAATAAAGCTGTCCTCGGTGCTAACACCACGATTGACAAGTGCGCGCCCGCTTTCGCTGCCATTATTGAACTTTTAGAACTCGAACAATCCGCATACCGCAAGGCGGACGCGCTCCGTCTTAACGCGACAATCAAACTAGCCGAGGACCAGTACAAGACCCTCCAGGGAACCATACTCGACCTCCAGGCCATCCTACAGCAACAGAAGGAGGCCTCCTTAGCATTCGACGCGCAACTGGATAATCTGAAGGAGACTTCGACGACCATGAGGACCACTTCGCAGGAAACCACCACCTCATTCGCCTCCGTTGCCGCTGCCGCCGCCAACATACCTCGGAATCAGCCTCAGTCTCAGCCTCAGTCTCAGCCACAGACTCATCTATCACCCACCCCCCATTCGAACCACCTACCCGCCGCCCACGCTGACGCTATTGCTCGAGGCGACCTAGCCGAGAGGCGAATCATCGTCAAATGCGCCACTGACTCAACTGAGAATGAAGCGATAGCTGGACAGACAGAGAAGCAGATAGTTGATGATGCCAACCACCACCTTAGCAGCGTGCTACGAGCGATGAACCCCGAACATGATGACACCCAGAGCGACCGGACGATGAAAATCGTTGGCGCCAAAAAGCTGAAAACGGGAGGAGCTCTTTTAATGGTAGACTCGGCGGAGACGATGGAGACCCTGCGTAGAACGTCAGCAATGTCGCAACTCTGTACCTCGTATGGCAGGAATCATGATGTGCACCAGCAGCACTTTGCAGTCATCGCTCAGTTCGTCCCCATCTCGCTGGACACCAACAACGCCGACGCCATCGACGAGATACTGGAAACCAACAACTTTGGGAAGGGAGCCATCACCAACATGCGCTTCGTCAAGGCGGTCAACAGACGCCACGAGAACCAGACGGTTGCTAACCTTCTCATAGGTTTTGCAACACGAGATGACGCCAACAGGGCCATTCGCAGCAGTCTCATGATTGAAGGACGAGTCTGCAGCGTGCGACGAGATCGGTTTGAGGTTTCCCGCTGCATGAACTGCCAGCAGGTACCACGTACTCACGACGCCAGAGCCTGCACCGCGTTGATAGCCTGTGGCCGATGCGCCGAGGCGCATACCACCAACTCATGCACTTTACAGAAAACGGAACGACACCTCTTCCACTGCGCCAACTGCAAGAAGGACGGACATGGAGCGGCGGAGAGAACATGCCCCGCTTTCATCAAAGCCAACACAGAGCTGTCTAACCGCAACCCGGATGCTCGCTACATCTACTTCCCCACCAGAGATCCATCTACATGGATCAGGGATGGCGACGACCCATATGCAGTCCCACACCCGAGCCTGCCGCCTACTTACCAAACCCAACATTTTCTACAGGACTTTATCCAACCCATGCGTCGGCAGAACCCCAACCGCCACCACCGCCCATCGCGCGCCGACCAAGCTTACTCTGCGGCTGCCCTGACTCACACCAACCTGGAACCACTGGGGCCGTCCCGGTACCCGGTCATGAACAACCTCACCCAGACGGCGCTTAGCTTCAGTGCCCCATCCACAGGCCGCAACACCCCAACACTGGACAATTGACTATGACGACACACCCACGAACAGCAAGAGACGGTACTACACTTCGATTCTGGTCTGCCAACCTCAACAAATCAAGGGACGCCCAACTCGCCTTTCTACACAATGATACGGCAGAGGACGACATCCTACTACTGCAAGAACCGCACTTCAACTTCTTTGGCAAGACGTCGGCCTTGGGCGTCTGGCACACCATACTACCGCCCACCCACAACGACCCCAACGACAACAGGACAACCCGCTCACTAATCATGGTCAACAAGCACATATCCACGGACAGCTGGCAAGCGCTCAGTATACCCCACCCAGATGTCACCGGTGTTCTTCTTCGAGTGCAGGCCTTTGACCTATACATCATCAACATCTACAATGACTGCGGCGACAACCAGGCGATTCAACTCGCCGACACATTCTGTGATTCCATCATCACGGACCCCACCAAACCCCACTATTTTGTCTGGGCGGGGGACTTCAACCGTCACCACCCACTGTGGGACACTGCCCAGAACTCACATCTATTCACACAGCACAATCTAGACCTAGCACAGGGCCTGCTCGATCTGCTCGCAAAACGCCACCTCAAGATGGCACTCCCAGCGTCGACGCCAACTCTGAGAGCCATGGCGACGGGTAACTACACCCGCACCGATAACGTCTTTTGTTCCGAACACATACTCACCTCCTTTGTACAGTGCCGCACTGTTCCCGACAAGCGTCCACCAAGAACCGACCACTTCCCAATACTTGGGGTTGTTGACGTCCGGGTAGATCTGGCGTCAGAGCAACCACGCCGTAACTTTCGAGCTACGGACTGGGACGCATTTCGAAAGACGCTATCCGCTCGACTGGATGGACTACTCGATCCCGGGGAAATCCAGACCAGAGCTGGGCTACACGCCGCTCTCAAGCGCCTGGATGATTGCGTCCAGGAGACTATCGAGGAACATGTCCCGATGTCAAAGCCGTGCCCACACTCCAAGCGCTGGTACACCGCCGCCTTAGGAGCTCTCCGATCCAAGACGCGTCGACTCAATCGGCAAGCGTATCAGTTTCGAGACGTGGTTGACCACCCCGTCCATGACGAGCTGAAGATCGCTCGAGACCTTTATGCCAAAGGGATCGAGAACGCGAAGTCCGCGCACTGGAGCGAGTGGCTGGCAACCACCACAGGCGATGATATCTGGGCCAAGTGCAGCTTTATCTCACAGCCGCCGTCCGATGGAGCACGCACCAGGATACCCAACCTTGAAATCAAGGAGCACGGACTGACTCGAGTGGTCGAAACCAATGCCGACAAAGCAGAGGTGCTTCGCGCCCAATTTTTTCTACCCAAACCGGCCGTCTCAGCTGTCCCGACTCAACCCACCTACCCCAAACCAGCCTGGAAGTTTGAACCACCTACTGACAGTCAGATCTTGCAGGCCTTCAAGGGAATGAAACACGGTAAAGCCACCATGCCAGGGACCGTCCCAAACGACGTCCTCAACATTTGTGCTGATCTCTTGGCGCCCTACATTGGCCCCATATACCGAGCGACGTTCACCTTGAAGGACTACCCAGCCGCCTTCTCTACCACCAACACCATCGTCTTTCGGAAACCGGGCAAGGACAACTACAGCGACCCCAACGCATGGCGACCTATTGTCTTATCTAACGGATGGGGACGCGGACTCAACGCTACTATCAATGCCGACCTGATGGCGCGGTGCGAACTACATAAGATACTACCAGCCAACCACTTTGGAGGACGCCCTGGCCGTTCCACGGCCGACTCTCTGCAGACAGTTGTATCCATCATCAAGAATGCCTGGCGTGCAGGTGATGTAGTTTCATTCCTTTTACTCGACGTCAAAGGCGCATTTCCAAGTGTCGACATACCCATGCTCCTACACGACATGAGGATGCAGCGTATTCCACGCGAGATCACAGACTGGCTTAGGCGCCGCTTCAGCCAGCGCAAGACCACATTACTTTTTGACGATTTTGTTTCAGAAGTCTTTAATGTTGCCAACGGCCTGGATCAGGGAGACCCTTTATCCCAGCTCCTCTATATTCTGTACAACGCCGCACTCCTCCGAATGCTGGCAAAGATGAAGGTACCGGCAAACGGTTTTGTGGATGATGTAGCAATGGCGGCGAGGGCGAAAACGTTTGCAGAGACGCATGAGAGGTTGAAAGCCGTCGTAGAAGGGGAGAACGGGGTTCTCGAGTGGGCCAAGACGCACAACTGCACTTTTGGACTCCCGAAGTGGCAGCTACTGGACTGTACGGCGAAGACGCGAGATGCACCTCACCCAAAACATCCCAACGACTCCAACAAAAAGATACGCATCCCGGACGTTGGCGACAGCATCACAATAGGCGGCAGACTCATCCCCGTCAAAACCTCAGCAAAATTCTTGGGACTCACCATCGACTCGGGGCTACGGTGGAAGGAACAGGGAGCGGGAGCGGTGAAGAAGGCAGACGATTGGGTCATCAAGATGAAGAGTGTCAAAGGCAGTGTCCGGCGTAACCAAACAACCACCCAGGTCACACAAGACAGGGACGAGATAGAGAGCAGAGAGGATAAGATAGATGATAGCGGTGAGAGAGCAATGCTACTACAGTGCAGGGGGCGACCGAACAGTGAGTAGACGAAGTTGACAAACTGAGGAAACTAGGGGAGAGGGAGCTACTATATATATACAGAGTCCGTGGCTGTGTATCCGAAAGGAGAACAATAAAACAATAAGAGGAGGACAATAGAAAGGCCCAATGTGGCGAGACAATAGGCGGGCCGGAGTGAGAACAATAGCCGGTCCGGAGTGGACCCAGGTGGTCATCAGACCACTGATGGACAGGTCTAGGCAATGCCAAGACGATGGATGACAGGGGGGTGTGGGCTAGGCCCAGGCCGAGGTGAATGAAGAGATGGGAGAATGTGTCGATGTCGGGAGTGGGGAGCACGTGATGGAGGGAGCAAAATAGAGGTGATTCGTGACAATACCCCCTCTTTAGGACGCGCTTGCGCCTGGAGCGCGGAAGTCCCGACCCAGATGTCGTTAACGCTGACACCGAGAGTGCGAAGGTGGGGACGAGGTTTGGAGTAAGCCGTGGGATGCGTACGATGGAATTCCTCGATCAATGGGAGGGCCTTTGTGAGGCTGGAACTGGGCTCCCAGGTGTTCTCCGATGAAGGGTAGTCTAGCCATTTCACCAGATACTGAATTCCGTGTTTGTTTCGTGTTGCACGGGAGTCGAGTATGGCTTCAACATCGAACTCTTCCTTGTCGTCAATGAGGTCTGGCGGATTGGATGGGAAATTGGGCCCATGGGCCTCGGTTTCCACAAAGGGAAGGAGGAGGGCGGCGTGGAAGACAGGGTGTATACGCCAAGTGGGAGGAAGTTTGAGACGGTAGTTGACTGGTCCAAGTACGTCAGTGACTTCGAAAGGTCCATGATGCTTGTCTGAGAGCTTAGCTTTGGGTCGCGTTGTCTTGAGGTTCTTTCCATCAAGCAACACCTTGTCGCCAACCTTGAACGTAATGCCCTTCTTGGTGACATTTCCGTTGTTCCGCTTCATGATCTCTGCAGCGGTAGTGAGGCTAGCCTTAACCTCCTCGCGAAGTCGTTCCAGATTGGTTAGGCGTTCCTCAACAGTAGGGATATTAGATGTGGGATTGAGAGAAGGGTATAAGCGAGGTTGGAAACCATGAAGGAGTTCGAAGGGAGACTTGCCCGTAGCAGAGTGAATACGACTATTGTGGGAGAATTCCGCAAAGGGAAGGTATTTGACCCAGTCGTCCTGTCGGTAATTGCAAAAAACGCGAAGGTACTGTTCCAGTTCCTGATTGTAGCGTTCGGTTTCGCCATCTGTCTGGGGATGGTAAGCTGTACTAAGCGCGGAGGTGATTCCTAGCTTAGCGTGGACAGCTTGCATAACCTTGCTTGCAAACTGGGGGCCGCGGTCGGAAATCATCTTGTCCCAGAGACCATAGCGTCGATAAACACCGTTTACCAGGATGTCAACGGTGCCATCTGCATCAATAGTCTTGTAGCACGGGGATACAATTACCGTCTTGGTGGGTCGACAACGCAATGGATCGCATTGTACCCATCGCACTCGGGTAGATCTGTGATGAAGTCGGTGGTGATGGTCCCAAAGGGACGCTCAGGAACCTCATTTGGTATAAGAGGGACATGTGCCGGATGATTCCTGGGCTTCGTCATCTGACAAGTAGCGCAGCCATCAACATAGTCGCGGACAAAGACAGACATGCCTGGCCACCAGAACTCTCGGCTGAGAAGTTCATAAGTCTTGAAGCGTCCAGGGTGTTCAGGGCCGAGGGAATCATGGTGCATCTTGACAATGTCTCGACGTAACTGTAGGTCGTCGGGAACATAGACCTTGCCTCGAAAAAGGACTAGTCCATCTTCGTAATTCCATTCCTGTAGATTCTTGACCAGCGAACGGGGACCATTACGAAGGATGACTTCTAACGCACCACGGACTTCAGCGTCCTTGTTTGGACATTCCCAAATGCGTCGTCGCAGGTCAGCATCTCCGACGGCTGCAACTTCTCCAGGCCGAGTGGCGCGGATCCGGAAGAACTTCGGATCAAGGAGCACCCTATCAGTGTTGTCGTCATCAACCCCCTCTTTGTGATCCGCACGGCGGGAGAGTGGGTCGCTACGGTTCTGGGTACCAGGTTTATGAGTGAGAGTGAAGTCGAAGCGAGTGAGGAATAGTGCCCAACGAGCCTGTCGTCGGCTGAGCTTTTGCGAGTTGGCAAAGTATTCGAGGTTCTTGTGATCGGTGAGAACGTCAACCGGATGTGCCGAACCTTCAAGGTATTGGCGCCAGGCTTCCAGAGCGCGGATGATAGCGAGAAGTTCCTTGTCATGAATGTCATAATTGCGTTGAGGTTCAGAGAGAGACTTAGAGATGTAGGCAACAGGATGCCATTGGTCGTCGTCTCCCGTCTGGGACAGGATTCCGCCTGTGGCATAGTCGGAAGCATCTACTTCCACCCGATAGGGCTTATCAGGGTTGGGCATGATGAGAACGGGGGACGATGTGAACACATCTTTAAGTGCCTCGAAGGCCTCTTGACACTCCGGTTTCCAGATCCATGGCTCGTCTTTCTTAGTCAGATCGAACAAGGGGCGTGCGACTTTGGAGAACCCTTCGATGAAGCGGCGGTAGAAGTTCCCAAAGCCGAGGAATGACTGCACGTCCTTGACATTCCGAGGTAACGGCCACTTGGCGACGCCGTCCACCTTGACTGGGTCCATGCGAAGTTCATTGTGAGAGATGATGAGTCCAAGGAATTCGATTGACTCAGCTTCAAAGGTGCATTTCTCAGGCTTAGCGTAGAGATCATGCTCCTTCAAGCGCTGAAGAACTTGTAGGACAACCTTGCGGTGTTCTTCTAGGGTCTCGGTGAAGATTAGGATGTCGTCCATATATACGATGACTTTGCCAGACTCAATGAGGTCCTTGAGAATGGTATTCATCATTGCTTGAAACGTGGCAGGGGAATTCATAAGACCAAAGAACATCACCAATGGTTCAAACAGGCCGCGGTTGGTTTTGAACGCGCCTTTCCACTCGTCTCCGTCCTTGAGTCGGCAGTTGTTGTAGCCCTGACGAAGATCTACCTTTGAAAAGTAGCGAGCGCCCTTGAGTTTATCGACTAACTCTCCAATGAGCGGGAGTGGATACTCGTTCTTGATAGTGCCTTTGTTGAGTTCGCGATAATCCTGGACAGGGCGTAGTTTTCCGTCTTTCTTTTTAACAAAGAAGAAGGGACTCACCATGGGAGACTTAGAGGGACGTATGTACCCTTTGGCCAAGTTTTCATCAAGAAATGTGTCGAGCTCCGCTTGCTCGGTTGGGGACAATGGGTAGGTTTTGCATGGTTTGGGTTGAAAACCGGGTTTGAGATCGATAGCGTGATCCCAAGGGCTATGTTGGGGAAGTCGGTCCGACGTGTGCTTGTCAAAGACAGTGAGGTACGCATGATACTGAGAGGGAATACGCTCAGCGAGAGGATGAGTGTCCTTGGGCTTTTGGCTAGCTTCAGCGAGTTCCTGCGCCTTGCTAAATCCAGCGCGAATTTGAATAGAGGGACCGTCAGAAGGTTGTGGATCTCGCACCGGACGGGGATAATCATCCCGGAACACTTCAGTATACATCTGCTCTTCCCATTCTCTTGGGACCTCTTCTTCTTCATCATCGTCCTCGGTGAATAGGACAACAGGGATTTGAACCCGATTGTACACTCGGGGTCGGATGCTTCGGCGTTGTCCGGCTGTACGTTGGACTGGAACAGGCCGGAGGTTGCCTGCGCGATCCTTCCATTGAACTTGGTAGTCTCGATGATGAAGACGAGGGTCGTGGGGAGAGCGTTTAGTGGGGATGGGAATACGTTTAGCGTGAGCACGTACGTCAGTCACTGGTGGGTTCTTGAGGATACAAGAGTCGGGGCATCGAGTGAAATCCACTTGAACACCAGCCCAATCTATTTCTGGGTTGTGTTCGTCGAGCCAGTCGGTGCCAAGAATGACGTCGTGATCACCAATGTCTGTGACGTACAGCTCGATTAGCTCTTCGTGATAGGAGTGACCATCTCGGCTGTAGATCCGAACACGCTGAGTGGTATAGTGTCGAACCCAGCCCATGACGTTCTCGGTGCCGTCAACATTACGAACAGGGAAAGGGGAGGAAAGGGGAATGAGGGTAAAATGATGCTGGTTTGCATAGCGGGCGTTGATAATGATACCTTCAGCGCCGCTATCAATTAGAGCTTGTGCGACGATTTTTCTACCAGTGATTTTGCCAATGAATTCAAGTTCCAGTGTGATCGAGGGTGTCTGTCGGTTCTGGGTGACTGCCGACATTCGAAGTTCTTTGGGATGAATACGCTCACAAAGGGTTGATAACACAGAGAATCGATTGGTAAAATTTGTGACAGATTGTTGTACAACTCCTCCTAACGTCGGGGTAGGGGAGCGCTCTAAAAATCCAGACCAGCAACATCCTTCAAGAAGGCCAAGGCCTGCGCTTTATCATCTCCCTGGAGACCACGGAGCAAGTTAGCCGCATTACTGATTTGTTGAATGGCATCGGCAGACGATGCGGGAGCAGTGTCGGAGGAGGAAATGGGAGCAGCCGCAGGTGCGGCAGAGGTATTGGCGGCACGGATGGTGCAGCTTGGGACTGGAGCACTTGGACCAGACCGGTTGGGACAGTTTGCGGATATATGTCCTGGGCCACGACATCTGAAGCAAGCACCCTTCTTGCGAAGGATCTCGCGCTCGATAGGTGTCAGTCTAGTCAAAGGAGGGTAGTTCGACGATGCACCTGAGCCGCGGGATGCATCAACATCCATGGGAACTCCCATATCCTGAGCAGGGGCAGAAGGACGCTGAGGCTGGGCCCGGGGAACGTAGTTGCTGGGCGAAGAATGAGTGCGCTGCGTCCAATTAGCTTTCTCGGCCTTGCGGGCTTCAAAGGCATGCTGCATTTCAACAGCGCGAGTCTTGAATGTATCGAGGGTGTCAGGGATGGGGTAAGACATGGAGATACGATCCAAGAGACTGGGGTTCAAGCCTCTCTTGAAAAAGTAGAGGAGCGAGCTGTCGTCAAACTCGGAGTCGTCAGCGTATCCATCAAAGGTCGTGATGAACTTATCAATGCTGGCTAAGTCTTTTTCTTGGCGAATGTTCTCGATGGCGGTGCGAGCGGCAGTGGTAGGGTCAATAGCCGCATAGTCCGATTTGAACCTATCGATGAGGGATGCCTCGGTAGTCCAGCGCTTATCTGCGGTGGCAATGTCGGCATCGGCCTGATCAGCGTCATACTCCTTCATGCGCCGCTCAGCCCATTTGCCAGCAAGGGGTCCTTTGAAGTAGGATAGGAAGACCGAGACCTTCTCGATATCGGTGGTGTAGCGAGCAGTATTGAGCCGCATGTGATTGCGGTACTGGGCCAACCATGTGGTAGATGTAGCGCGATCGCCAACAAAGTCGTCGAGCTTGGCTCCACGTTCACTGGGGATAGACATGATAGAAGGAACAGGAGGAACTGGAAGAGATGGAGATGAAGATCGAGAGAGATTGGAAGAAGAAGACGAGGATGAAGAAGACGAGGAAGACGGTGGTTCTGATGGTTCAGGGGGATCAAGGTCTAGGGCAGGAGACTGGGGTGTAGGCGATGGATTGTCCTGGACAAGGGGTAGAACTGGGGAAACAGGGGTAGGGCTAGAGTAGGCCTGTTCTGGTGTAACAGGAGACGGTGGAGCAGGAGACGGTGGAGCAGGAGGAGCTGAGGAGGAAGGTACTGGTGAGCTTGGTGTCTGGGTGGATGGCTGTAACTCAGCTCGATTGCGCTCTTCTAAACGCCTTTGGGCTTCCTCGTGTTCGTGTGGTTCAAGGTAATACTTGTCTCCGTCAGAGACGATGTAGTGCCAAGATGCGGGGTAGCCTTCTTCGTCCTCTGATTCGTAGAAGATTTCTTGGGGGGTGTAGTCTTCGTCGAAGAGATAGTATTTCCCTTGATGAAGGTAGGCGCCGGCAGGTGGTGTAGGCGGCGCTTGGTCTGCTGTGTATCGACCGATTGTGGAGGGGTACGAGTGCGTGGACCGGTATCGGTGTCACGCCAGAAACTGCGGTAATCTCTGCGATGACGAGCCCTAATAGCAACCGGTAGATTGTGAAAGAGAGCTTCGCGGTGTGTTAACGTACGGGGTGTAGTGACCGAAGTCTTCTTGAAGGTAAGGCGAGTAGGGCAAGGTTGGGAATCAGATGGAGGTTCAGGGGTTGTACGGTCGGCGGGCATGCGACGAGCAAGGGTGTGAGGTGGGTGTAGAGGAGTTTGTCAAAGTGTCAAAGGCAGTGTCCGGCGTAACCAAACAACCACCCAGGTCACACAAGACAGGGACGAGATAGAGAGCAGAGAGGATAAGATAGATGATAGCGGTGAGAGAGCAATGCTACTACAGTGCAGGGGGCGACCGAACAGTGAGTAGACGAAGTTGACAAACTGAGGAAACTAGGGGAGAGGGAGCTACTATATATATACAGAGTCCGTGGCTGTGTATCCGAAAGGAGAACAATAAAACAATAAGAGGAGGACAATAGAAAGGCCCAATGTGGCGAGACAATAGGCGGGCCGGAGTGAGAACAATAGCCGGTCCGGAGTGGACCCAGGTGGTCATCAGACCACTGATGGACAGGTCTAGGCAATGCCAAGACAATGGATGACAGGGGAGTGTGGGCTAGGCCCAGGCCGAGGTGAATGAAGAGATGGGAGAATGTGTCGATGTCGGGAGTGGGGAGCACGTGATGGAGGGAGCAAAATAGAGGCGATTCGTGACAAAGAGAGTAGCGCAAGTCACCAAGGGTATAGTGCGAAGGTACATACGACAGGCATATATGGCAATAGCCATACCCCGCATCCTCTACGCGGCGGACGTCTTTCTCACCCCCAAGAGGGTCCAGTCGAAGCTGAGAAAAGATGGTCGACACTCCCACCCCATCATCTATCAACTGGAGTCGACACATCGAAAGGCAGCCATCATCATCAGCGGCGCCATGAAGACCACGGCAGGCGACGTTCTCAACCTCCATGCAGGCGTCATGCGGATGGGCGACATAGTCGACAAGCACCTACAACGCGCAGCAGTCAGATACGCATGCCTACCCAAAACACACCCTCTACACACCTATGTGCGAAGTGCGGCGCGACATACACTCATACGGAAACACCGCGCGCCCCTCCACTGGCTCATGTTCAAGTATCGGATACGCCCCGAAAAACTAGAGACGCTCAAATCGGTACGATACCCCGCAAACTGGAGAAGCAAGATCAAGAAGATAGGAACGGGAAATCTGGTCGAGGCACTGGAATTAGACGACGACGACGATGGACTGGTAATTTATACAGATGGGTCAGGGTTCGAAGGCGGGATTGGTGTGTCGGCAGTGGTGTTCAGAGGCAAGGAGCGAGTCACAGAGCGGCGATACCACCTGGGCGGGGAGAAGGATCATGAGGTGTACGAAGGAGAGTGCACAGGACTGCTACTTGGCATCAAATACCTACAGGACGCACCCCGAGTCACAACAGCCACCTTTGCAGTGGACAGTCAACCAACAATCGACGCGACGCAGCTCCGGCGCACAGCGCCATCGCACTACCTCCTCGACGAGCTGCACAAGGAACACATCAAGCTATTGCGCAAACACCCAAGGGCGAGGATTGGAATACGATGGATACCAGCGCATATTGGCGTCCCAGGAAACGAGGCGGCGGACGAAGAGGCGAAAAGGGCAGCACAAGACCCTACATCATCATCTCCACGACGACATCTCCCCGAAATACTTCATCAGACTCTACCCATATCGTCCACGGCTGCCAAGCGCGTTTACCTCGCCACCATACACACCCACCATAACGCAGCATGGCGAAAGTCTAGGCGTCGAGCCAAATTCCGTGATATTGACAAGGGAACACCAAAGGAGATCTCGTCGCGCTACAACAAACTCATCGACAAAATGCCCCGCAAAGCAGCCTCCATCATCACGCAGTTCCGAACAGGCCATGCACCGCTGAACAAACACCTTCACACCATCAGCGTTGTCGACTCCCCCGCCTGCGAGCAATGCAATCACCCCACCGAGACCATACACCACTATGTATTCCAGTGCCCAGCACACACCGAGGCCCGCAACGCGATGCTGAGAGCCACGCGCTCTCGCAATGGGAACACCACCCTCGCCTCCCTCCTCACGGAACCAACCTGTGTGCCGCACTTCATCCGCTTCATCGGAGCCACTCGTCGATTTGCCACTTACTGGGGAGATATGCCGGAGCTACCCATCCCTTGCACCAAGAGAACACTATTCCGACGTCGACAGGGCAAAGACCACGTTGATATAGCGCAGGAACGCGTACTGGAAGTCGATCCAAACGCACGATATACGGATGACGGCCGTCTCACCACGATGTAATACATCGGAGACAATGCGCCACGACCCACCTTATATCCCATTCTTTCCACCCTACCCTTTACGTACTTGTGAGCACCGAGGGAGGCGTCCTTAAAGGAAAGCCAGAGCAATATGCTCGATGTGTAGTGTAGACCAGATTTTATCACGATAGTCACAACGATAGATACATACATACAACCGAGTAGCTAGTCTTACATATGCCGAGGCACAATAGACTTAAATGGATTCAAAAAAAAAAAAAACTTGTTAGGAAAGATTACTTTGATGAAAAGGTAAGCCTCCAAATCCAGTTCAATCAGCAATCGACGTCTCATACTTCTTCAGAATTCACGTCCCAGAGTTTGACACGACCTGCCTCTGGGCATGGGCCACCCAGCTTGTGACGTGGACGCGCCCTTGGTAGTAGGAATTGGCATTTATTAGGATCTGTGTTAGCCACCGTATAGATTACTTCAGCGGTGAACCAGCCGTGTTGATCGAGCCAGATGGGTGTTGAGCCACTCGGATCGGAGGGCGTTACTAGTAGTATACGTATGCTGGCGACGTTTTACTACATACTTTACTTCTTGCGCGTTAATTGGGAGACTACGGTCACTTAACATCTTCACTCTCTACACCTGCTCTACACTATAAACGAATTTATCCACATCAAACTCACGGGCATCTTTGATACTACCACCTCCGAGGCTCAATCTGGTTGCACTACACGCCTTTCCGCCCCCTTCCTTTCGAAATATACAGACGTCTTGCTCCGACACCGGCTCCGAGTCTACGAGAGATCAAACAGTAGGTAGTCATTTCCTCTGCGCCACCCCTGTAGTATATGAAACAAACGCCCTCAAGTTCAAATGATGAAATAATGAATTCGTGCACGATGGGTATTTCATGAGTACTCCATGATTTGTATTCTGACTCCCAAAGTTCAGGAATCAGTGCCGCCACCAGTGGCTAGAGCTCTATCACAGACAGGCCGAGTCCCTTACACGATGCTGTATCCCATTTTCTTCGACGTCTCAACCTCATCGATATGAATCTCGTTCTCCGTCTCCGAGTCCGATCTTATGTCAAGTGTGCTAGAACTTGAATCACTGCACGTTCCCTCTACCTTCCGTTTCCGATCGCAGAATCTAATAGTCGAAACTGCTGTGAGTTTGGGACGTGATAGTGGGTCCGACGAGCACACATCTCTCTCCAGTGACCGCTTGGATCGCACGATGATGATTGTCACCGTCGGGAGAATTGCCTGAAGCAATGATTAGCGCACTCAAGGTGGATTGAAGGAACATAAGGCACAGCTGTATACACGGAAGTGCTGTTAACAATCGTCGCTGTGAGGGCTAGGGATGAGTAGTCATCATCAAAGTTGTGATATTCGGCCAAATGTGTCATGATAGTTAGCAGTAGCTAACGACTTCGGTGAGCG
Organism: Strobilurus orientalis; assembly: GCA_019915145.1. Classification (NCBI taxonomy): domain Eukaryota; kingdom Fungi; phylum Basidiomycota; class Agaricomycetes; order Agaricales; family Physalacriaceae; genus Strobilurus; species Strobilurus orientalis. The sequence goes on along the minus strand of JAHLML010000001.1, from coordinate 756,908 downwards.
CCGGTGATCTCCTGTGGTAAGAGTGATACTACTCACTTGTATCACGGCGAGAGCTAATCCGGTCTCGACTAGAACTACGAGGACTCTTGCCACGTCCGAGCGCTTTGAGGCCGTGAGGCTGTGGTGTTGCCTTGTCGTCCAAGGTTTGGCATCACTGGCATAACAAGGACCAGGCTCGGAGGTCGAAGACGTACCACGCTTTCAGTCCTATACAAGCCGTAGTAAACACGTTTGTAGCTAGTGAGATGTAAGAGCTGGCTGTAGTGAGTCGCGCCTCGATGACAGGGTATATGTCTTTCTCGATATCGTAACTCGTAAGTGCTGTAGATGTTATCCAGAGGACTGGGTGATGCCGTTTGTAAAGGCAACCACTTGGAAACCACCAGATGTACTTACGTGTATTAGTGAATGATACGACCCCCAGGACGAGTCTTAGAATGGGCGTCTGCGGGTACATGACCCATGAGCGCCATACGACTATGAGGTCCGAAATGATGCACTGACACTTTGTCAGTGAGAACTTGAGAGATAGTTACATGAGAGCGTACGTTGATTGCCAGAGGCCACTGACGCGCGATGTAATCCAGCCTCATTTGCGATCTGGACAGGCTATAACGCTCGGAAAGAGGCACATTGCTCAACATGAGGTACGTCCTAATATTGTGAAGGGGATGCGCGAAAGTGAGGGAAAATTTCACGGTGGTGGAGATGAAGAGAAGGAGGAGTGCTGCGAGGAGGACTTTGGCTGCGCGTGATTTGAGTGGATGGGTTCTGAGATGATTGAGTGTGATTGGGAGAGGAGAGGGAGACACCGGGCTACGTACGAAGTCATGCGAATACAGATGACGAAGACTACAAGATATATGCCTTGGGATTTGTGGTCAGTCAATCAGTTAAGGCTGTTTAATGAAACAACAAACCGTATAGAACGAATCCGATGCCACACAGTGAGATGACATCAAAACGCAGAGCACGACCCATAAGCTGGAGCTGATCTTGGTCCTGGTCTGTCAACATTGAGGCTGTAGGGCGGTAGTGCATCTCGCCAGAGGCTCGGAAAGTTGTCAATATTTAAGCACCTCGAAGACTGTAGGTCTACTGCTTGTACCTTCTCATCACCGGTAACGAAAGCTGTGAGGAAATGGATGAATTGAAGAGCACAGTACCATTTCTACAGCAAAGGTTTGTGGTAGGAGCAGTGGAGGGATGTAGTACCGACATGGACTCGGACCTTAGCAACTTGTCTTCGACGTGATTCAGAATCTACACCTTTACCGTATACCCTCGACAGCTATTTCTGTGACTCTGGGTAATTTCGCCTCTGTTGAAAGACAAATGTTCATGTACGCCACATGTGCTACAAGTGAGTGCAAGGCAAGCGTATAAGGAGATTTGCTATTCACCGACGGAACTGTGAATCTGATGGTCGTCAACGTGCATAAGAATTACGGCAAGAATCGAGTAGACCTGGGCTAGTCCTGAACATGCGTTTGTCGCAATTCTAGTCTAGCTGTAGCCAACGGGTTTCTTGCAAAAACTACGCAGCTAATCGATATAATCAGTTGACAGCAGCTCAAATTCGCGGCGGACCCATGACCGACCGTGCGAGGCTATCCTCCTTGGCTGAGACTTGGAGGCGTGTATCGATGTTCTTCACATCTCGATGATTGCTGAAACATCACGTACATACCCCTTCCTATTCATTCGCATCGTTCACTGTTCACTCCACCTCCCTGAACATCGGGGTGTGACGATCTTCATCTGTCCAAAGATTCAATGGGCTGATTAATCTTGTGCGAACGATGGATCACGCATGTAAGCAGCGTGAAAGTGTGAAAAATGGTACGGGGACGTACAGATACACGCGAGGGAGCTGTGGCGAAGCCAAATCCAGAACAAGTCTCGAGAACATTGGGTATGCGAAGTCGAAGCATGACGCGAATACCTCATCTGAAGTCTGTCCAGACTGCTGTGTCTGTGATGATCACGGCAGTATCATTTCCGATGTCGCCCAAAGTTAGCAGACCGGGTACCGGCGCCACAAAAGTCAAGTCTGGACGGTGGCAGATTTCGGGTGGATTGTGAACCAGAAATGATATCACGGGCCGCGCCTGGTGGCCCAGCTAGCGACGAGCGGGTGTGTGTGTCTCCTCCTGTCTAGAATATGGGCAGATGACCAAAGGCGAGTCGGACTGTCTAGACCATGGGCGCCCAGAAACGGACAGATGTGGTCGAAATTACAGCCAAAGTGTGGGTGGAAGTTGAGTGGTAATAGGCTGCTAGATTAGCTGCAGTTCTGCTGTGGCAACGCGGGGTTTCAACGACGGAATTTTTACCCCACAGTGGCCGGAAGAGAGTCACAGGAAGCATCATGGGGTAGGCCGCGAATCTATTGCAAGGTCCGAAGCTGTGGCGGCACTTTTCAAAGTCCGACGGCACGATTTTACAAAACGGAAGGCATCTTTTTCCACGTCTCGCATCTCTCATCCCGTCCCCCTAGAGGTGAGCAGCCCGCCGCCAGCGTCGAGCTCGCTGTGCTGACCGACGAGCAAGGCATTCTACTGCCATTCTCTCCTAGATTAGAGCGGCCCTTGTTTCTTGCCCGCCTTTGTTGCCAATCACCATCTCCTTTTCCTCCACGATTGCTCCCTCAAAGGTGCGCCTCATTTCTGCCTGTGCTGCACATCGATAATTAATCGCGGAAAATCGGTGCCCGCAGATTATAGACATGCCCGCTGCAACAGCAACCTCTCCCGCTTCCGCAATCCCATCGCCCGCCGATCTCAAGGCTGCCATGCACCCCACCGACAGCCAGGTCGATGTCGCAGCCCTTTTTGTTGCCGACAAGGCATCGCGCGAGTCTGCAGCCAGCACGCTCGCCGCCGTTGCCTCAAAAGAGGGTCCTCATGCTCTCACTGCCGCTGGCTTTGGCCCAGCCGTCGTGAAGGCTCTCGCCGACAAAAAATCGCCTGCTGCACGGGAGGGCGCCGCCCAAGCTATCGTCAGCCTCTCCAAGTCTGGCGCAGTCAAGGCGCTTGAGCCGGTCTTCATCGAATCCGGTATCTACGCCGCCCTCCTCGAGGCATTCGCCGACAAGATGGAGCCTGTCCGCAAGGCAGCCGTCGAGGCCGTGCGCGAGTTCGTTGCTGCTATGAACCCCTGGGCCACCGCCCTCATTCTCCCCGCCCTCCTTCACGAACTCAAAACTGCCGGCAAGTGGCAGATCAAGACCGGCTCCCTGGTCGTCCTCAACCAGCTCGTCACGAGCGCGCCTGTGCAGATGGCGAAGCTCATGCCCGAGATCATCCCCGTCCTTTCCGACGTCATCTGGGACACCAAGGCCGACGTGAAGAAGGCTGCCCGTGATTCGCTTACAAAGGCCACCGCACTGGTATCCAACAAGGATATCGAACGCTTCATTCCCGCTCTCATCAAGGCTCTTATTAATCCTGTCGAAGAGGTTCCTAATACCATCATGCTCCTCTCGGCCACCACATTCGTTTCGGAAGTAGATTCTCCTACGCTTTCTCTAATGGTTCCCCTTCTTTCTCGCGGTCTCAACGAGAAGTTGACCTCCACCAAGCGTAAAGTCGCTGTGTAAGTGGGTCTCCCTGCTCTTTCCGACGGTTTACTTATGATTTTACAGTATCGCTGACAACATGGCCAAGCTCGTCGATTCGCCCGTCACCGTCAGACCTTTCCTTCCCAAACTACTCCCCGGTCTCATCAAGGTCGAGTCCACCATCGGTGACCCCGAAGCTCGTGGTGTTGTCGGCAAGGCCATTGCCACTCTCCGTCAAGTCGGAGAGGTCCCCGAAGGCGACGGTTCCGACCTTCCTCCCCTCAAGGTCGCTGACGCCGGCACTCTTGGTCACTCCCTGACCGCCGTCTACAAGAAGCTCGGCAGCGAGACCCACGTTGCCAACGTCGCTGCCATCTACGCTTCTTCCCTCGCTGCCAACCTTGTCAACGCCAAGAACTTCGACGTTCCCGAGTGGGATACCCTGTCGCCCTTCATTGCTTTCGCGTCTGCCACCCCTGACCCCATTATGGTCTGCCGCGAGTGGGTCGTTCGCTCGGCTACCGAGGATGTTGACGAGGGTGAGGTTCTCGAAGACGAGGAGGAGGGCGAGGATCTTTGCAACTGCCAGTTCTCTCTGGCTTACGGTGCCAAGATTCTCCTCAACACCGCCACTCTCCGTCTCAAGCGTGGTCACCGCTACGGTCTTTGCGGTAAGAACGGTACTGGAAAGTCCACTCTCATGCGCGCCATCACCAACGGGTAAGCTTTCGTCTTGCATCTTATGATCATTCCTTGTCTAACTTGGTTCACAGTCAGGTCGAAGGTTTCCCCTCCCCCGACGAAGTTCGCACTTTCTACGTCGAGCACGACATTGACGGCAGCGAGGAGGATACCTCTGTCCTCACGTTCATTTTGAGCGACAAGCGTATCCTTGCCGGCGAGACCGAGGTCATCGAAACCCTCGCCTCTGTCGGTTTCAGCGACGAGCGCCAGGCACAAGCCATCGGCTCGCTCTCTGGTGGTTGGAAGATGAAGCTCGCTCTTGCCCGCGCCATGCTCTTCAAGGCCGACATCCTGCTCCTGGATGAGCCGACTAACCACTTGGACGTTGTCAACGTCGCCTGGTTGGAGAACTACCTCACCAACCTCAAGACCTGCACTTCGAGTACGTACTACTCTTCGGACAGATTTGTTTGGTGCTAATTTTTCTAAGTCATCGTGTCTCACGACTCCGGTTTCCTCAACAACACGATCACGGACGTTCTCCACCTGAACCGCTTCAAGCTCCGCAGATATCGTGGCAACCTCGAGAAGTTTGTGGCCCAGGTCCCCGAGGCCAAGTCCTACTACACTCTCGAGGCCGCTGAGGACTACAGGTTCAAGCTCCCTGACCCCCCTCTGCTTGAGGGTGTAAAGACCAAGGAGAAGAGTTTGTTGAAGATGTACGTATTGTTGTTGTTGTTGCTTCCGACCAAGTGTCTAACAAATTCAACAGGCGCAAAGTTGGCTTCCAGTACCCCACGCAGCCCGTTCAACAGTTGTTCGACATTACCCTCCAGGTCTCCCTTTCTTCCCGTGTCGCCGTCCTCGGCCCCAACGGTTCCGGCAAGTCTACCCTCGTCAAGCTCCTCATCGGTGACATGGAGCCCAACAAGGGTGGTGAGATCTGGAAGCACCCTAACTTGGTCATCGGCTACGTCGCTCAGCACGCTTTCCACCACATCGATAACCACTTGGACAAGACGCCTCTCGAGTACATGCTGTGGCGTTACCAGACCGGTGAAGATTTGGAGGAGATGACCAAGGCCAACCGCATCATCTCCGAGGAGGAGCTGCAGAAGATGAAGGATGGGAGTGTCGTTGTCATTGAGGGTCAGAAGAGGTTGATCGACGAGATCACTGCGAGGAAGAAGCTGAAGCAGTCGTACGAGTACGAGGTGTCGTTCAAGGGTCTCAGTTCGTCCGAGAACATCTGGCTGCCCCGTGATGACCTCATCAAGCGTGGATTCGAGAAGGTAAGCGCATTCTGGTCTGTTCTTTTGCTTCATTTTGCTGACGGCTTTTCGTGTTTTAGAAAGTGCTCGAGGTTGATACTCGTGAAGCTCAGCGCCTTGGTCTCCTCCGTCCTCTCGTTCGTCGGGAGATTGAGAAGCACATGGCTGACTTCGGTCTCGAGCCTGAGTTCGTTTCCCACAACACCATGAGGGGTCTCTCTGGAGGACAGAAGGTCAAGATTGTCCTCGGTGCCGCAACATGGCGCCGGCCTCACGTTATGTGCTTGGATGAGCCTACTAGTAAGTCTTACGCCCTCCTTGGTGTTGCCTCTTATTGACTGTCGTCAACAGACTACCTCGACCGTGAGTCGCTCGCCGCACTTATCGAGGCCCTTAAGGTCTTCGAGGGTGGTGTGCTCGTCATCACCCACAACCGGGACTTCTCCGAGTCCATCTGCAAGGAAGTGTGGGCTATGCGCGACGGTCACCTCGAGGCCTCTGGCCACAACTGGGTTGAAGGCCAGGGTGCCGGTCCCCGTATCGACAAGAAGGACGGCGAGGAGGAGGACACCTACGATGCCATGGGTAACAAGATCGAGAACAAGAAGCAGAAGAAGATCTCATCGGCAGAGGCACGGAAACTCAAGAAGGAGCGTATGGCACGCAAGAAGAGGGGTGAGGAGGTCACTGACGACGAGCTCTAAGCGTCGGTGCATCCTGGATTTCTTCTCTCCCTCTCACACGTCACTATTATCTATGCGTCGCACGCACTCTATCCCTGTTGTCTGTTTCAATATGTGTACTCTTTTGTTTCATAATTTTGTTACCACTATGCAATACTACTTACGATCATGAACAAGCGTCTGATTTTTGTGGCAAAGAAAGGTATAGAGGTAAAGATCCCAGTTCCGCACGAACGACTCTTAGCTTAGGCTCATGAAGATGCAGTTGGATGGGGCGACCCTCGTTGGTCATCAAAGGCGAGCCACAGTCGGACACTGGATCTGAAACGCTCTCTGGGATCTGAGAAATCCTTATCGTACTCGTCTTTCTTTGTGGCGTCGGATTTGTTAATCCCCCCTCCTACCCCGATACTCAAAGAGTAGTTGTTCTAGGGGCGGATCACATTCAAAAGTTGACATTAAGATTGTGGCGTAAGATTACAATGCGCGGAATGAATACTCGTCCGTTCAACGAGGTCATACTAATACAAATAGGTTGGGTATCCTCTGAATGGTGAATAAGGAATAATGAGCGAGGGCAGTGGTATGAGACTGGGAGGAAAATGAAGGAGAGTGACGTCTAGAAATACGAAGCAAAGTTCATGGAATCATACGTATTGGTCAACCACTTGGCTGCGGGCTGAGTGGTCTTTGGCCGTGGAGGTGCTGTTCCAGCAGGAAGCTCCGATGCAATTTCGATTTTGCGCTTCATCAGGGGCTTTTTGTCGAGCGGCGTGAACTCTGATGACTGGAATGCCATGAGGACTATATAGTACTATAAGCGGGTTTGAGTCGAGCGCTGGCACTAGAGAACGGAGGCTGTACCTCGATAGTGAAAAGCGGGAAGTTCCCGGATGCGGGCAGGATGTCGTGTATGTGCAGTTCGCCCTCCAGGGTGCTGGAACTGGCTTTCGGGTGGGTGGCGTACCAAATGACATCGCAGATATCGACCTTGACCTTCTCCTGAGTGTCCTTGATTTTCTTTTTGCGGCCGACCTTTGGGTCGAGATAGCTGATGCGCCGACATAGGCGCAATGTGACCAAATCCTCGATCCTCATATCCTTAGTGGTCGTAGTGTTCATATGGATCTTGCATGGCACCGCGGTCCCGCGTGTATACGACGACTACACACCAAGCGGTTGGGTTAGTTCAAACGTTCTTCGGTTCGGGTATGCCGGGAGACGTACTGGGCTAGGGAGGAAGACCTGGTGAATTGAGTTCGGTCAGGGCCCGATACGAGATACCGATTCTGTCAACTCACTGTCCCGCTGATCATCACGTCCTCTATCCCCTTCAGCTTTCCGGGGCACTGCAAGGGTGCGGTTATAAGCCAGCCGTCTTTGTCTGCGATAGGACCTGGTATTGGACGTCGATTCGCGTAGGCCTCTTCACGGGCCGGCGTGTGTGGCGGGGGTGTTACTCTCGGAGTATATATCAGATCAGTCGTAATTCTAGTAGTTTTAATTCATCAGCGATTTGTGTTGGGCCAATAATCATGGGGCGCTCACTTGGCAGGCGATTGAAAGCGACCCTTGTGGATTGTGACAATGAGTTTGTACTCGAGCATCACGGGGTTGTTCTCCTCGACCATCGACTCTGGCAGCGGAACGGTCGTAGTCACTCCGTTGTCGCCCTTGATATCCATGTCCATCGGGAATGGCATCTCAAACGGAATTGAAGCTAGTCCAATCAACGTTCCTGACGAAGATAGAGGCATGCGCCAGTCCTGGCTGTCCTTCGACCAGATAGCAACGGTGTTTTCTAGAAAATTATGGGTATGGTTGGACTGAACACGTTGGTGTACAATCGTTCCGCGCAGCTATAATAACTCCACTCAATACGAGATCGATAAACCGAGATACTTGAAGTCTCACCGTAACGGTTATCATTCTGATCGTCATGGGCTCAGACAAGCTGAAGCTCAGAGACCCGGCAATCTTGTTACCAGCATAAAATTGCGGCGTCTGATGGGATTTTTGCGCGTTACTGGATAGGGTCAGAGTCGCCCAAGGTCCTCCTGGTCCCTTCTCCGGCCGCAAAGTGAAGCTGTGTTCTGTAGTGGGGGTACGATGGAAGACGGATGAGGTGGGGGTGTACACCATGGGCACCGTCGAGTCGGTCGTCTCTCGCGAAACATACGACCCTGGTACACTCGATCGCGCTGTGCGGAATGAGCCCGAGGAACCCCGCGATGTACGGGAGTACCCTGAGCGTAGGGAGGTCACGTCGCTCCAGTTTGAAGTTCTCGCCCCGCCGAGGGAAAGCGAGCTCGTAGAGGCGACACTGGAGGATGCCACGCTAGAGGATGTACTGCCGTCTGAGTGCGCGCGCCGAGTACTCGTTGAAGCCACACTGGAAGAGTGCGTCCTAGTCCTGCTCGAAGGTTTCCAAGTCCGGGAAGAGTCGATGGTGCTCGCAGGGCTCGGGGGCTCGGGATAGGTATAAGCTGGTAGTTGGTGGCTCGGCGGATAATGATCAGCCTGATCGTCTTCGCCAGGCTCCATATACATTGGCAAGGCCGTCTTCACTGAGAGCATGGAGAACGTGCTGAGGCGGCGATTCAGCTGGGACGGCTGGTCGGAGACCCTCCAGTCATCGGAATATGGCTCGTAGGACATGTTGGCCGAAGAGGAGGTTTATCGCATGGGGAGCGGCCACTAGTATATATGAGGTCAACGTAAGAGGTACGAGTGACCTTTGTACTAAACCAGACTACCCTTGATGTCTGATGAGTAAACCCGGGTTTCAGCGCCACGCCGATCGCGTACTGACCTACGCGCTCCGACGCGTAAGTCTAAGAGACTTGCAGCAGATACTGTCCTGGCTGTTAAACGCAGTATCTCGATCATTGGTGTTATTTGAGCTTTGTTGAAATGTCAATATATCGCCCATAGATTCTTACCGCGAAGAGATTGCTGTACTCGTACCTTTCGATAGCAATCTACTACGGTAGAGGGATGAGCGGTACCTTTCGCGCCCAAGTGAACGGGCGTTAAATGGGATGCACACAACGTAAGGAGAAAATCATTGAACACACTAAGACTAGCTAAGGCTTCAGTCATCGACAGGCACATCACTCCAGCACTGCCCGGTGCGTTGTAAACACGGGTGAGCGCTCGTCGGGAGCCTCCAAGTTCTACTGATGGGGGACTAGATAAGCAGCCAGGAATTGAATGGATAAGCGGCGGTGTTCAATGTCCTTGCCGAACAACCCGGGCTTCAAAAAAATAGAGAGAAAAGATTGCCGCATCATCACCAATTTATTGGCCAACTGAGCACGACCATTCACTTGACAGCCGGGAGTTGTTTTGGTTACTGTGTCGATCCTGATTAGGTCAGGCTCATCACCATTGCAATGTTCACAGCGCCACATACGCTCACACACGACCAGTACAGTACATTATACTGCTTCGATGATGCGGACGCGTGGATGATCTGCAGCGGGATCGGAGCACGCACAGCAATATCGCCACGTGCTGTGGCATCATACTCGGCTTGGCAACTGCACCTCAAAAGAATCCGTCATGACCAGTGCTGCTCCGCTCATCGTTCACCATGACCACCCCGGAGGCCTTTTTGCTCATCACGCTCGAGAACACGACGCTGAGGACGGCGCAGACGATACAGACAGGCGTGCTCGGACTTGAATGCGTTACTGTGCCAGTGCACGGCCAGCGCGACGTTTACCTGGTTTTGAGGCTCAACGACGTCGAGATACCCGTCGAGCACGACCGCGTTGTTAGCCTGGATACATCGTCTTCTCGCACCAGGACATACACCCTCCACCCCACTGACTCGGACCCCACCACCGTCACACTCGATGTGCAGACGAACTGGCATCCGAGCCTTTTGGAGGACATCGAGACATTCGACGGCATCCTCTCGCAGTACACGCAGCTCACCTTCAAAACGGAAGAGACGCCCGTCCCCGCCTATGTGTCGCAGGTCGGCGAGAAATCTAAATCGCTAGGCGACTTCAAGGGTCATCTTGTGCTGGTCAATGAGGACAATGGCGAGGTCGTTGGCGAGTTTGACAAGAAGATCCATGTGCAAGAGGACCCGAAGCTTAGGGAGCGCGGTCACGAGCAGGACCCGGTCGTCATCGAAGTTCCAGATGCCAAGACTCGAGGTGGGGATGATGAACATCCACTCGAGTTCTTTGCTCGCGCCATCCCTCCCGAAGAGCGAGATTGGATGACAACGTCTGCGACCACCGTCAGGTAAGCTTTGTCTCTTCTCTTGCTCTCTCCTCTCACAAGACTTCTTCCGTAGCCATGCAATCACATTCGGAACCAACCTGTTCATCTCCGTATTGACTGGCGCATCCCAACTATACATCAACCACTCCTCACCTTCTCCTCATCACCCCGACAACGCCAATCACCCCGACAACGCCAATGCTAACGGCGAGCCACCCAAACCCCCTCCCCGCGCTCTGGTCTTTTTGACATCCGACAGAACGCGACAGAACCTCAGCACGGCCCATGCATACACGGGCAAAGCTGTCAAGATCAGCGGACAGACCGTTACGCGCATTCACGACATAATCAAGAAGACTATGGGATCTGACAAGAAAGGGAAAGGCAAGGCCCCCGCTGCTGCCTATGCACGCCAACCTTCCTATCAGCAGCAGGAAAAGAACATGCCGCCATCCTTGCCACCCAACAAACCGATCTCACGCTCTTCCTCTCCCACTCCATCGTACAAGACATACGCTGCTCCACCTGCGTATGAGGCGTCGAGCTCTGGTCATTTGAGGCCTGACAGTAAACCTCCATTGCCTCCGCGCTCTCCGCCATCTTCCCGGGGTCCCTCGCCAGCACCGGCGCTCCCCCCGCGCAAGCCTCTCTCGACAACGAAACGTGTCATCCTCTCCGTGGACCTCATCCTGTCGACCCTCGACGTCTCTGCGAAGCGTGTACTGGACGCAGGGGCTTCACGCGTCGGCGCAGTGATGGGTCACAGGTACGGAGAAGCCGCGGGGCATAACTCTGAGATGATGATGGGCACAGCGCGGAATGTAGCGCTGGTGTATGTGGATATGAAGGGTTTCGGGCGGAAGGCGATCCTGAAGACGGCAGGAAAGGAGTTTGTGAAGGGAAGGGTGCGTAGTTCGAAAGAGTAAAGGGACCAGTAAAATTTGAATCAATGGAAACTTGTATCATATTATACACGGACTATTGGACTACGGATTCTTTTGTATTGTTATGCTATTAGACTGGATGCAGGCGATGGTACAGATGACAGAGACAAGGTATAAATTACAGACACATGAGAGCAACACTTGAAACCACTTGGCAAAATGACAGAAGCAAATTAGATGAGACCCTCGAAGTATTCCTTTGAATTTGAACCTGAGTAGAAGGCATGGTTAGTGCGTGTTGCATTGGCAATTCAAGTGAGGAAGAAGAACGCACCGAAACGAGGTGACTGCGCCATGCTCGCCACAATCTTGCGTCTTAGGTTGGCACCGTCATGTGCGGCCTGGGTGGAGGGCATTGAACGGTTTTGAATGGGTTTCGTAGCGATGCCGCGTGACACACTGACGTGAGCCTCGGATGCAGTGGGTCGATGGTCCATGGCGCTCAGCAGCGGGCGCTCCACGCGTCGTGAAGCCGGCGTAGGCGACGGCGTGCGCACAGGCGGGGTCGTGAACTGCGACCTTCGCGGCGACGCACCGGCACTCCTCCGCAGCATAGCCAATTCCTCTGCGTTCCTAGCGACGGTAGCCATCACCTTCTGCACCGGCACATTGCGCGTCCCGTCAGGAATCTGTGGGCCTTGTGATCAGTTTGGGTGGCGGCGAGGGCGAGGCGAGAGTGCACGTACGAGGATCTGGCCCAGAATTCCGGGGCTTTCCGCTACGATGTCGATCGTTGCAATGTCAGATTCCTGGAGGAGCGGAATGCCCGCTGTTAGTGCGTGGCGAATGTTGGGATGGATGGATGGGCAACGCACAATTTGCACGATGGGCTCCCCGGCGACGAATGACTCGCCCTCTTTCTTTCTCCAGCGCGAGACCGTGGCCTCGTTGAGGAAGGGGGACATCGCAGGCATGACGATGGCTGGGCGGACGATGATGTTTTCAGAAAAGGCTATGTGAACCGAGATGAGGTCAGTTGACTCGAAGTGGAGATGAACACATACCCATTCCCATCCCCCGCGCGCGTACAGGGGATGCCTGTCTGAGGCTCTGGCGGCGGGCCATGGAGGTGGTGATGTTGAGCATGGCGTGCGTTGGTGGTGATGGTGGTGGTGAGGGAGCGATGATATCAGGGAGAGTAGACAGGTCTGGAGTTGGCCAGCAACAGGTTTATAGCAGCACCAATGACGGGATCTTCTTATACCCCGGGACGAGTCAAGAATTTGCTGCACGTGCGCGCCAATGCGGGGTAATCATGCTCCATTGGCATATCCGGATCCCTTTTCCGGGTACCCACCTCCTGTCGCGATCCTGTCCGGTTACCTTAACAATCCCAAAAACAAGACTGGTAGAGCAGACACAGGTAGGCTGCTGTGCAGGATATGCGTGCATAGGCGATGAACAGCGCCTCCCACGCATTGATCTGGCAGTGGAGCTCGAGGCTTGGCTAGATCGCCGTGTCGACTTTCAATGATAGTCAGGCGCGAGCCTGGACAAGCGCGTAAAGGAAATGCGTGAACTTCTTATTGAGTAATGGCGAATCGCGACCTATCGTTGTGATGTGCGGTTGTCAACGATGCTAAGCCCGTCCGCAGGCCAAGACTTTTCGAAGCAGTAGTTCGTTGACGGGACTTGGCGCCTGCCACCGGATACGCGTCAATCGGATGCAGTAGCGATACATGCACTTCAGAGTAGCACGCTCTGGCGCGACATCCAACCAGTCGTGGCCCCAGTTGCAGTTGCCAATCCAGAAGATCTGGATCTCCCAGGTCCCGAAGAACTCCGACCGGAAATCCGCTGTCAGCAGAGCGGCGAGGCGCAACACCCGCATTTACAGGGAGCTCAATCAACGAAGTTCTTGAGCTGAGAGTGCCCAGCAAAAAAGAACACGGAACAGGAGGACTGCATACACACCTGAATCGCGGTGTGCTTGAACTCTGGTCGGAAAAGATACCCGCTGGGAAACGTTATCGCGAAATAGTGGGTGACTGTCCGGTTAGACGTGTCAATTGACGGCCCGGGGGAGGGACGGGCCACGGCTGCAAGTGGAGGCAGACAAGAGAATTCGGAGCTCGAGTGGCCTACAGAGTGTCAGTGAAGGCCTAACTCCACATCCACATACGGCTTTAGAGGGAGGTAGACGTGGAAAACCGACAGTGTTCCCCCCTCAAAGTCCGTCGAAGGTTAGTAGTTCTTGGCCTTGAAGCTTGGCTTCCGACAAAGTCGTAGAAGATACGTGGCGTACCCATAGAAGAGAGTGGAGAAGCCGCCCGGATCGTCTGGCGTTTGGTCTAAATCGACAATTAGCGGTTTCGCCACATGTGATATCTGGAATTTGCAGCAATGGTGATTCGTGATATAATTCACCGACAGTATTCAGGTGTCCGTGTCTGTGTCGAGAAGTGGGTCTAGCATGATTGAGACGCGTAAATAACGACCCATTGAGTTCCGAGCTGCTCGACTCACCTCGAGGCTCGTAATCACCTGAATAAGGGCCATCCGTATGATTTTCTGCGCGCCTACGATGAAGCTCAGAGCGACGGCAAGGATTGATGAACAGCACAGTGGGCTCAAAGTCGTGTGTTACGCCATGTGCGGTGCTTCGGGAGTCGGCATATTAGTCGGTGTCTTCACGTGTCATATTGAGCAAGCAAGCTTACCGCCGTGGATTGCATCAAGAGTCAAGACTGCATAACAGGAAGCCTAATCGACGACCAAGAAAAATCCCTTCAGTGCCGCCGCAGACTCCGTGGCGTTCTGGTCTTCAAGTCGATGAGCTGAGCGTGACCGCTGACTTGTCCGCTGTTGGCTTATAGAGCTCTTCGATATCGTGCCCAGTGGGTCGGAATGCTAGACGCGACGTGGATTGGCCATGTCGTGTCGTCATGGACCAGGATCACTGGGTATTTGATGTTGAAGTCGAGATTGGAGACTAGGGACTGCTGTAGCGGGACGCGATAATTGTAGGTCCAGTCAGCGTAGATTCATGGGGAATGTCGCAAATGTCCGGAGCTCACCGTAGAAAGCGTGTCTCCCATCGAACGACGAAGATGGCAGCCTGAGTGCGCCCCGCAGGTGTCCAGATGAGGTTTTGCGGGCGCGGGCGCGTCGTCAATCCGCCCGCTAAAATGACTCAACGTTGACCGAATCATTTTATCACTGTCAGATCCGAGCTGGCATGATGTTCTGTCTCGTCTTGAATTTTTAACTGGAGATGATGACTGAATGGAAAGAACATGACTTCCCGGGCCCGGCCAATGCCGAATATCTTCTGACCACAACCGTCACTGCAAAATGAGAGCTCGCCAAAATTCGGACGTACCTCCAGGCTTAAAAAATAACTAGTCTACACTCACCACCACCAGCGTCGCCTCTTCGAATCCACCTACGTGAATGTCGCCTCGGAATGACAGCCGCGCGAGGACACTCAGTGTGAAAGGAAGCTCTCACGCGCAATGAGAAGATCTTATGGATCCATGCTGCATTAGGGCAGCCTCTTGTTTCAAGAACTGTCTATCGGAGAAGTATGCCCAGTGGCCGCACGATCGCCACGGGTTTGGGTCCTCGAGCCCGTGCTAAGCCGTTTTCGAGGAGATTCACCCTCGAGTCTTTTTGGATGCAGATATATATCACACGGTACGGGTATCTTAGGGCTGGGGCGGTGCTACAACGCGACCAGCCCTGGTAATCCCAGCTCAAGATTGACCTATATGCGCACATCCTCAGATTCGCATTCCCAGATTCGCCTACCAGTGCATGATTCTTGATTTCCTTCCCCATGTTACGACACGGCTGGTGCTTGCGACTTAGTCAGATGCTCCACATACTTACTCTCTTCTTATATAAGGCTTCTGTAATGGCCACGGGCTTGTGCCACTCGATCGAAAGGACCATCACACAACCAGATGGACGCCCTCTCGCAGTTGTCGTATCTTCAAACCCTTCTGTCCTTGGTGGTCATTAGAACTTGCTGCTTGGCGCTCTCGAGGTTGTACTTTCATCCTCTGCGATCTTTCCCAGGACCTCGTCTAGCAGCGCTTACGGACCTCTATCAAGCTTACTTCGAGACATGGAAGAATGGGCTCTTCGTACAGCAACTCGAAAAGCTGCACGAAATTTACGGTACCGTCCTTTCGTTGTGTCGTGGAAAGCTCTGAATCCTGCGATAGGACCTGTAGTCAGAATACGACCAGACGAAGTACTATTTCCTATATTTTGCATTTGAGTCTTCTCTCAATTTGACACTTTTCTTCGCAGTTGCATTTCAACAGCCTTGATGCATACATGGCAATTTATCCGTCACACTCTGGGTTCATAAAAGATCCAACGTTCTACACATCTTTCGGCGAAGACGATTCTCTCTTTGGTATGACCAATGTCCAGGAGCACAGGAAACGGCGAGAGATTTTGAATCCTCTGTTCTCTCGGCGGGCGATATTGAAGCTGGAGAACGTCGTCCAAGAGAAGGTTGATCTTGTATACACGAGGATGAGGATTGTACTGATGATGTGGTGTCACCAGGTCGATCTCTTCGCTGACAAACTCGCAGAGTGCGCCGCCACTTCTCAGCCCGCCAACCTTTTCCGTGGGTTTCGGGCGTTAGCGATGGATGTCGTCACCACCTACTCCTACTCGCACTCATTCGGAGGACTCACAACGCCGGGCTTCGACCACCCTATCCTTCGTGCGGTTGAAGGTGCTCTGCCAATGATGACGGCTTCGAAGCACTTCCCCCTTCTTCATCTTCTCCACCATCTTCCTGAGTGGCTAGGAAAACTCCTGAACCCAGATCTCGGCGGCGTGGCTCAGCTAAGAGGATATCTTGAGAAACAGATCAAGGTCATTCTCAAGGATCCTGATATGTTGAGGCGATCGGGAGCAGAACAGCAAACGATATACCACCATTTGATTACGCCGGAACTGATCAAATCTGGGGAGCTTCCGTCGAGGAAAGCGTTGCTGGAGGAGGTACGTTCCTTGCACTCACAATTTCATTGGCTCATATCCGGTGGCAGGCAATGGTGCTTCTCATCGCTGGCACCGATACATCTAGCAATGCCATGACCGTCGGATTCTTCCATCTCCTCAGCGATCCACGAGTTAAGCAGAAATTGGAAACAGAACTGTACGAGGCCTGGCCGGAGAAGGATACCAAATTTTCATACGAGAAATTGGAAAAGCTGCCGTATCTGGTGAGCAGTTTCCGAAGCCTCTTCCGCTTCTCGCGATGACGGCGTTGGGCATCAGACGGGGGTTATCAAAGAAGCGCTGCGACTAAGCACGGGAGTGCCAGTATCTCTGCCACGCATCGTCACGGAGCCGACAGTCATTGACGGCAATGCAATTCCAGTCGGAGTGAGCTCTCATTCGACGAATTGCCTCTGTCATCGATTGCTCACTTGTGCAGGCCGTCGTTGGCGTCGCCCAACCTTTCGTCTTCAAGAACCCAACTATCTTCCCGGATCCGCGTGCCTTCAAACCGGAGAGATGGATGCAGGACGATTCGCAGAATTTGGATAAATATCTGGTCGTATTCTCAAAGGGCCCAAGAAGCTGTATTGGCATGAAGTGAGTCGTTTGACCTCTTGTAAGGTGTTGCTCTTGTTGAACCGGTGAACAGCTTGGCCTGGTGCGAGCTATATCTCGCGTTCGCAAACCTCGTGAGGAAGTTTGACATGGAAGTATTTGAGACTAGGTAAGTTCTACAGGATCTCGTCTGCTTCGAGTCGCCGATTCGCATTTCTTTTATATAGTCTAGAGGATATGGTGTTCCGAGATCATATGGTACCGGTATGGACTACGAGGCCGTTGCAGGCTCTTATTCAAGCACGGTCATCGTGAGGAGTCATCTGAGAATCGGAGACAATGGCCTGAAGTAAGAATGCCAGAGTCTCAACCTCAGGTCATGGCAGTAACATTTCTGTCTTCATTACGTGCTTCAACAGTAATCTATACTATCTTTTACGAGTCTCCAATTGTCTACCCTTGCCGAAGGTGCTATCTCAACACCGAACAGCCAACGCTCGTTTCGTTGCACCCGGGCGCCCGCCTACATATGAACTGTCTCCCTGCCATGTTTACAGTCAATACAAGCCACCCTTCTTGGTATAATAGTAATAGTATGGTGTTCGCAAGCGCTAAGGAAAAAAAGTAATGAACGTAATGTCCAGTAGAGATCCCCGCAAGACGTTCAATGCCCCTATTGGAGCAATAATGCGCTAGGCGCAACATGGACTGGCTACGTGGCGTCGTAGTAGTTCAGAATCGTTGAGGCAATATTGTTGTTGAAGAGTCGGACGCGATGATTAACAGTCCAGTCAGTGTAGAATGGCAGACAATTCACGATTTCACCGCAGAGAGCGTGAAACCCGTCGAAGATGGCGCCGGTGCGCCTGGAAGGTGGGGCATTAATGTACCAAACAAGGTCACGCGGGCAGTGGCGCGTTAATCCGTCCGCTCAAATGACCTGTTGTTGACCGCATCATCCTCTCACTGTCAGATGTATGAGTTGGCATGCAGTTCTGTCGCGTCTTCAATATTGAAGACGCCTTCAATTCTTAGATGGGGATAAATGAAAGAACATGCCAGCTGGCCGGCCAATGCCGGATATTTGCTGACCCCCGATTCCGAACAGTTTGAATTTTGAATTTCTCACTAGTACACGTCTGTACACGTGTTAACCGGCCAGGTTCAACGCCACCACCATCGGAGCTCGCCAGATTCCGAACAATAGTCTGCTCTAGAGATCTTGCAAGAAATCTTCCCTTGGATCTTCTGAACGCGAATATATTCCACGCAGGCTGCTCTAGGGATCTTGCAAGAAATCTTCCCTTGGATCTTCTGAACGCGAATATATTCCACGCGGCATGCGCATGCGGATCTTGGCGCTAATCTCATACATACTAGAGGGCATGACCGCCCGAGCCAAACAATCATTTACGAAACGATTGGTGCGACATGTTGGCGACATGGTCAGTTGACGCTCTGAATCAGAATGTCAACCCTTCTACGAACTCTCTTATATATGAGGTCGCTTCTTTCATAAACCCAAGATATAGGCCTGTGCCAATCAATCGAAGGGCTTCATACTACAATCACTGTCAGATGGTCGCCCTGTTGCAGTTGTCGTATCTGCAAATCTTTCTGTTCTTCGCAGTCATCAGGCTCTGCTACTTGGCGCTCTCGAGGCTGTACTTCCACCCTCTGCGATCTTTCCCAGGACCTCGTCTAGCAGCGCTTACAGACTTCTATCAAGCCTACTTCGAGACGTGGAAGAATGGGCTCTTTGTACAGCATCTCGAGAAGCTGCACGAGATTTACGGTACGGTCTTCGTGTTTCGTATCACGAAAAGCTACATATCTCATTTCTGCCATAGGCCCTGTAGTCAGGATACGACCGAATGAAGTACTGTACTATATATCTTGACTTCCCCTCTCAACTTAACCCTTGTTCCCACAGTTGCATTTCAACAGCCCCAATGCGTACATGGCAATCTACCCCCCACACTCTGGCTTTGTTAAAGATCCCGCGTTCTATACCTGCTTCGGCGAAGATGATGCTTCATTTGGTTTGACCAATGTCCAGGAGCACAAGAAACGGCGAGAAATCATGAATCCTCTGTTCTCTCGGCGGGCAATCTTGAAGTTGGAGAACGTCGTTCAGGAAAAGGTTGATCTCGTAACTACCAGTATCGTGATCGTATTGATTGGTGTGACTAGGTTGATCTCTTCGCTGAGAAACTCGCAGAGTGCGCCGCCACTTCTCAACCCGCCAACCTTTTCCGTGGTTTTCGAGCCTTAGCCATGGACGTTGTGACCGCCTACTCCTACTCGCACTCATTCGGAGGACTCACAACACCGGGCTTTGACCACCCTATCCTTCGTGCGGTTGAAGGCGCTATACCGATGATGACCGCTTCGAAGCATTTTCCCGTTCTTCATCTTTTACACCACCTTCCACAGTGGCTAGGACTCATATTGAACCCCGATTTTGGGGGCATTGCTCATCTCAGAGGATATCTTGAGAAACAAGTTGAGGCCATTCTCAAGGATCCAGACTTGTTGAGGCAGTCGGGCGCAGAACACCCAACAATATACCACCATCTGATCACTCCAGAGTTGATCAAGTCTGGGGAGCTTCCATCGAGGAAAGCATTGCTGGAGGAGGTACGTTCTCCGTCCTGTTGCGCTGACACTTGGCTCATCGAGTCCCCACAGGCGATGGTACTCTTGATCGCTGGCACCGATACATCCAGCAACGCTATGACGATTGGTTTCTTCCAGCTCCTCAGCGATCCCCGAGTGAAGAAAAAACTGGAAACAGAACTGTGCGAAGCCTGGCCGGAGAAGGATACCAGGTTTTCGTATGAAAGATTGGAAAAGCTGCCGTATCTGGTGAGCAGTCTTCGAGACTCTTCCACTTCCGCGTTGACGGTGCTGGGCACCAGACGGGAGTGATCAAAGAAGCACTGCGACTCAGCTCTGGGATACCAGTAGCCTTACCCCGCATCGTCACTCAGCCTACAGTCATTGACGGCAAGGCAATTCCAGCAGGAGTGGGTCCTCGTTGCCTGCGCGTGATCATCAGTTGCTTACTTCCACAGGCCGTCGTCGGCGTCGCACAACCTTTCGTCCTGAAGAACCCCGCTATTTTCCCGGACCCGCATGTCTTCAAACCAGAGAGATGGATGCAAGCCGATTCGCAGAATATGGACAAGTATCTTGTCGCCTTTTCGAAGGGTCCCAGAAGTTGTATCGGCATAAAGTGAGTCGTCTCAACCTCACAGAGTGTTGCTCTTGTCCGACTGGCGAACAGCTTGGCCTGGTGCGAGCTGTATCTGACGTTCGCCAGCCTTGTGAGGAAGTTTGACATGGAAGTATTTGAGACCAGGTCAGTTCTGCAAACCTTCGTCTGCTTCGAGTCGCTGACTCGTGTTGTTACCTAGTCAAGAGGATATGGTGTTTCGGGATCATGCGGTACCGGTATGGACGACGAGGCCGTTGCAAGCTCTTGTTCAGGCGCGATTGTCGTGAGGAACTACCTGGCAGTCAGAGACGAATTCGAATGGCCATGTCTCTGTGCTCCTTAGCAGCGACATGTGACCATCCATATGTACACCGAACGCGCTACTTCAACAGTCGAGCGCTCATTGAGTCGCATCCAGCCTATAGTATATATGAGTTGTGTCCGTATGTCTACACCAATGATAGCTATCTTCCTAAATCGTGTTCGTGAGTGTAAAAGCCAAAGAAAAGTAATGAATGAATGTAACGTCAAGTAGTGTCCCAGCAAGCATAAAGAGTGAAAATAACGATCACTGCCTCAAAAACCGATTCCAAGTTCCCGCCCTCTTCAACCCCGAGTCTGCCGTCTTTGGCCTTCGCGGAGCATCACTCGATGGCCGCCGCTTCGCACTCACATTCACACTAGGCTCTCCAGGCTCGCGTCCCTCCCTCGAAACGACATACTCCTGATCCTGCTCCATGAGCTCCATCTCTCGACGCCAGCGCTCCCCAACTGCGCTAACCTGTGGAGTGGGCACTGACGGGAAGATGGCAGCTGGGGGTGGGAAAGGACGTGATGGCGGGCCCCGAGACCCACTGCGTGGTCGCTGCATGTGTGCTACGGGAACCGAGGCGGTCGTTTGGGCGGGATGGAGGGGTGCAGCCAACGCAGGGGAAGGCTCCCGGGATTGAGTTGAAACTGCTCGCTCGAGGACCGGTGTCTCCTCGATTACGGGACCAGGAGTGGGTGGGGTAGGCGGAGCAGCTCCTAGTGGGCGGATAGGTTCCTCTCGTCCTGGATTCAGGGATTCCAAGAATGAATCCCGCACCACCTCTCGTAGCCATGTCTCGCCAAGCGGTGATGTCTCCGGAAGACTTGGTGGTGGAAGGTTATGGCTACGTGTGTCTAATGGTAGGACAGGAGAACGTGATTGGGCCAGCAGAGGAGACACTCTGCGGGGAGTTGTTGCTCGTGGGTTATGAGGCACTGTGGTATCCCTCGGAAGAGGGGGACGCGGAGTTGACGGTAACGATGGCCGCGGTGAAGGGGCTGGGGGCGGAGGTGTAAGTGACAGCGGCAGACTTAGCGATGAGCGTGCGTTGTCCTCAATCTCGGAGGTCTCGGGAATGCTCGCTGTATCGAGATTTGGACTGCTGGGTAGACTGGGAAGTGATCTTTCCTGCTCTTTCACGACACCGTCGGATGAATCGACATCCTCGTCCAAGTTTGCCGGAGAGCGACATAGAGGACACACGAACACAGGCTTGTTTGTGTCGATGAGTGGTCTTATACACTTAAAATGAAAGGTGTGAGCGCATGGCGTAGTAAAGAGCGCCTGTCGGATGGCAATGGTGCAAAGACCTAGCCAAAGATGAGTTCATGAGTTCAATACGAGGACACACATTGTACTTACATATGCAACAGTCGGGAATGATAGGCTTTCCTCCCTGCGGTGGCACTGGTGTTGCGTCCTGGGCCGCTGCTTCTTGGACTGCTGCTTCTTGGGATGCAAGTCCCTGTAGACCTTGTAACGCGCCAGCCCTGATCAAAACATGAACATGCGAATCGAAAGATCCGTAGTGTACGAATAGTTACCCAAAGGCCTCGCCTCCATCGACGGCTATTTCTACCTTGATCTTCACCCCCTTGTACGCGTCCTCCATCCCGCCCTGATAATCCACGCCCAACTGGATGACATCCCCATCGCGCACGGGGAACGGCTTGCTCTCCTCATTAGCCGAGCTGAGTCGCACATGGTTCAGAAAAGTCCCGCTGGCTGATTTTGTATCCCGCACCCAGACCGTCCCGTCGGTCGCAGCCCAGAGTTCCGCATGAGCGCGAGAGACGACCTTGGAGTTGAACGCAACCTTGCCCTTGTTACTCAGAAGACCCGGTCCGTCAACACGCCCCAGTGTGATAGGTGGGTCACCTCCGCGTAGGATGCGCACGACAGCAGGGAAAGAGTAGGCTCGTCTAGTGTCCATGTGTGGGGAAAATCGTATGCGGTATGAACCAGGGGGGGTTGCGCTATCCGCGGCAATGCGTTGTCCGCCCCGACGACGGCCTGTGAGCAACGGACCAGGCGTGAAGCGGTCGGTGGAAGAGCCATTCCGCTTGTGCCGTAGAAGACTGCCAAAGCGCGATGCGGACTGGTCGCCTTCGCTAGTCTGAGGGCGTGGATCCATGGCGTGTGCTCAGAGAACGACCGAGTGCTGGCAGATCAAGGATATGATGTGGATGAGAAAAGTAATGCATCTGAGCTGGGTCGAGATTCAGGGTTGTGCCTGGCTAAAAGCGCCCCCTGCCCGTGTCACGAGGGCGAACCGCCGGAAGTGCTTCCTCATGATCAGTGAGAAGCTTGTGCAGGATTGAGTTCCTGGTTCCGTCGCATCCACGACATATTATTGGACTGAGCATTCAAAAGTGTGTCGGCTCCTAATCCGGGTCCATTCAAACGACTCAGTCATTATGATAGCCTCATGTACCCATCGTTCAATTCACTCGCAGAGGCAGAGTAGGAAGACCTCGACTTCGCCTAACTGTGTTCAACTGCGTCTGAGCCTCTCTCAACTTCGCGTGCATAGCCCGACAAAGTCCAATGCTGGAAGCAAGCTGAAGCAAGTTGAAACTCTTTTCCCGAGATGTTCTCCGAAGCATCGGCCCTGGGTGAGTGGCGTTTGACTTGGCGCGTGTAACATATAACACAGTGACTTGGCAGACTGGCAAAGATCTCAGTAGATCAGTAATGAGTAGGATCCCGGAAGAGCTACGAAAGTTTCGTACATTCCGTAGCCCAACAGAGCCTTGTGGTATGCCATGTTCTTGCAGTCGATGCGTTGGAATCTCAAGCGCTAAGCTCTCTGATACAATCGGGTCGAGGACTTTCCTGAACAAGCCGTTCAACTTCTGCAGAATACGAGTCTTTCTAATTATGGCCTTCCGTCAAGTCCAGTATTCTCAAATCTCCGCCCACTTTATATATTGGGTAAAACTGCGGTGACCGGTCACCGATATCTGAGACGGCGGCTACAAAGATAACCGTGCCCGTCGTACCCGTGGCACGCGCGTATCAATGTCCACGTTGAGCGAGCAGGCATTGTCACAGTCGTACGCGCCGTTGATTGTTCCGGAAGGTCCATGTCATTGAATTCTGCCAGTGCGTCAAGCAAGGCAGTCAAGCTAGACAAGTCTCAATATTCAATCGTCATGCGGTCTCCTGTCATTGAAGCCCATCGAAGAAGGTGCGTATCTTTTTCCTACGCATGGTATCAAAGTCAGTGGTTCCATAAGAACAATTGAAGTCAGCGCGCTTCGAAGGACGACAGCGTCTGATCTATGTGTGACGAAACAGCCTGAACCTAGAAGAGGCTCGGGCTCGGGTCCCCGCCGTCGGGTGAGTCGGTCTGATCCAGGATAACTTTGTCTCGAAGCTTCAAGAGTCAATTGAATGGCCCTATCTTTCTGTAGAGACCAAGATAGACAGAATGTGTAGCGTTTAGGACATTGATAGGGCAGCAACTATTGGAGCAACTTGGTGTAAGCACCACACCACCAACTTGAACCGGGCGAGGAAACAAACTATATAATGCAAGACGATAGACGAATCACGATGTGACCGTCATCCAGAAGGAACTGTGCCTTGACTCACGAGCAAAAGTCTCTCTGAAGTCTCTGATTGTCGGCTGGTAGTAGTAGTACGAGTCCGCCACTGTAGATCACCGATGCTGAGGGATCATGAGGCGTGACAGTCTCCTAACCTGGTACAGTAGCCTCTCAATAGACAAAGTTGCTGCTATCCAATGGTCCCGTGGCGGAGGCACTGCGAAGAGGAGAAACATGCTCTGCTCAAAAGACGTCCAGCGAGCAGTGCAGGGGTCGATACATCCGAGTCCCACTCCAGAAATCTAGAGCTTGAGGATTGTTTATCTAAAGAAGTGAGTTGCCAGTCGGTTACATTACCTACTGATCCTGTATAAATAAGCGCTTGTAGTCTGAGAGAAATGTTTGAATGCGGCGTCACGCCGTAAGGAGTTCGCGCGGATGACACCATCGGAAAGCATCAAAACATATCCAGACCACTGCATGAGCCTTCTTTCGAGAGACGACGAGGCTGGTCCCGAGAGATGGCGAGGGAACGATGGATGTACAATGACAGTACTGTACAGGGTATAGGTAACAGACTAACAGTACTATAATACTTACTAAAATAGGTCAGTTGAACCCACGTGGCACGTGGGCGCGCACGTCTGTCCTTTTCCGGAGTTCGATCAAGCTTGCTCTCTCCCACCATGTTCAACGTTGTGCAAATATACTACGCTACTCAGTCCACCAGCAACGCTTAATTAAACTCTGGTGCGGTGACCTTGGTTTGGACTTCATCATACGGTTTCTTCTCCCCGGCGATTACTCTCACTGGATCCTCGTACTGAGGAAATTACGCTTTCTTGACGTGTTTAGCCACCTCATGAAGCGCCAACGCAAGCGAAGATCGTCTCTACTATAATGGCGGCAGCGCTAACAGAAGGCTCATACAGCGCGCTGAAGGTTCTTAAGCGCCTGTAGGTATCGATAAATACGTCGCCAAAAGGTTTTTTCAAGTTGTCGTCCTTCGTTTCCCATGTCTGATACCGACTCCTTCAGCTCTTCTACAGAACGCGCCGTCGGCCTTGCCAATGTCGACCTCTCCCAGCGTCGTCGTCTGTTACTTGACCTCATCAATCGACTCCATAGCACTGGGTAGGCATATACTCGTTGTTCGGTCCTTGTCTGAGCTGATGGTGTTGGTTTTATCTAGAGCTCAAGTTGATATCGACCTCCCCCAGATCGCAGTCATAGGCTCTCAGAGTGCTGGGAAGTCCTCTCTCATTGAGTCGATCTCCGGCATCACTCTCCCAAGAGCTGCTGGGACGTGCACACGGTATGATCCCCTCGTTTAGGTTCTGGGAACCTTTCTGATGTCTGCTCCCAGTTGTCCCACCGAGTGTCGCCTGGCCAACTCCGAAAGTGCTTGGAAGTGCATCGTTGCTTTACGCTTCATCAAGGACTCGAGCGGCCAGCCTCTTGGAACAGCGCGGAATGAGCGGTTCGGCGACGTCATCACCGAGAAAGAGGAGGTTGAAGAGCGTATCCGCCGTGCCCAGCGCGCTATCTTGAACCCCAACAAACGCTCTGTTGACTTTTTGGATGGCGACGATGAGGATCTCATTGACAACCAACTCTCCTTCTCCGCCAATTGTGTCTCTTTGCAAATCAGTGGACCTGGTGTTGCCGACTTATCATTCTGTGACTTGCCCGGTGCGTGTATTGCTATCTCTCGAGACTCTTCTCGTCTTATGACTGCTTCAGGTCTCATTGCCAGCACCGGAAGCTCTGGGAACGATGGTGACATCAACCTCGTCAAGAGCCTCGTGGAGTCTTACATCTGCAAGCCGAGTTGTCTTGTCCTTTTGACCGTCGCTTGTGAAAGTAAGTTACAAACCCCCATTTACTATCAGAACTTTGTCTCAGAGTCACTGTGCCTATTCCAGCCGACTTCGAGAACCAAGGTGCTCATAATTTGGCCAAACAGCATGACCCACTCGGCAAGCGCACAATCGGTTTGTTTTCTACCTTGGCATATCCCTTCCGATAGGCTGACTTCCATCCAGGTGTTCTCACAAAGCCGGATCGCATTCCAACCGGAGAAGAAGACGGATGGGTCTCATTCATCCGCGGTGAAAAGGAAGCACTCGACAATAACTGGTATTGCGTCAAGCAGCCGTCGTCAACCGACATAAAGAATGGCATCTCTTGGAACGAAGCTCGTCGCCGAGAGGACGAGTTCTTTTCGACCCTTGCGCCGTGGGCGAGCCTCGACTCCATCTACCAACGCTATCTACGGACGCCAAACCTTGTCGAGCGCCTCAGTCATATCCTGTCGGATCTCATCTCAAAAAGGTCTTTCCTCGTGTCCTTTTCGTCCGTGCTTTGATCTGAACTTGTCTCTAGGCTACCCGATATCAGGACCGAGATGGAACGTGCCATCGAGAAAACCTTGGCGCAGCTCACTGGGATGCCAAAGCCCCCATCCGACAACCCACTTCAAGAAGTCTCGTCGTTGCTCTCAGAGTTTACCAAGGACGTGTCGAGAGAGATCGAGGGCATCTCGAATGAGGACGGTATCATGCAACGCGTTCGTCAAGCCCAGGAGGAGTTCAAGCGCAAAATCCGTCAGACGGCGCCTGCCTTTCGACCCTATACGAGAGACCAAAGCTCCTCTGCGCCTTGGAAAGGACCGGGTTTCCTATCTAGTGACGAGCAGGACTCAAAAGAGGCCGTCAGAATCTATGTCGACGAAGTGCACGCTCGGGCTGTCAAGTAGGTGATTACTCAAAGATCCGGGCACCATCTGACCTTGTGTAATATAGTGCAAGGACGAGAGAGCTGCCGGGAAACTTTCCTTTTGTTGTCAAAGAAGCGTACATAGCTCAGTTTGTTGAGCATTGGCGCCTTCCGGCGAAGTTCCTGTGTAGGGAAGTTTTCGCTGTTCTTGGGGGTGTCATGGATCGACTCGTCGTGAAACATTTTGGCTCCTTTGGCCAAAGGTCCCTTGAGCCACGGGTTCGGTATGTCTAGACCGTTTTGGCCGACCACTTTGTTGAAAACCTTTCCCTAGAATTTACGTGCACGAGTCCCTCAAGGCGTCCCTCGAAGCCACTGAAGCAAAATTGGACTGGCTGGCCCAACTGGAGGGACGTCCTTACACCCTGAACACGCACTACCTATCCGACTACAAGCACAAGATTCTGAACCATTACAAGACTGTGCGACAGAGCACAGAGCATTATAGTGTTGCAAACCTGCTGGCCAGGTATGTCCCTCCCATGTCCCCGATAAGAAAAAAATCCAAGCGAACCGCTGGTCGTTACAATAGACCCGATTCCTCGTCTGCTGTCTCGAGCATCCTCAGTTACTGTTCGAGCATTGGCATACATGGAGTCAAGGCGTCTGATCTGGGCGCTCTTCTTCCGCCTGACGAGATGGAACATGCGCTAGAAATCATGGCTGATGTTCGTGCATATTTCCAAGGTAGCGTCTACCCTGACCTGTTGTGTGTTCACCCTAACGCCATTCTCGCTCAGTTGCTTACAAGCGCTACATCGACAATGTTCCGTTGGCCATTGATTATGACCTTGTCCAGGGCCTTGAGCGCGGTCTCTTGTCAACACTGTGCGAGCGACTCGGCATTCACGGACCTGATGGACAGAAACTCTGTCAGGAGTTTGCGGAGGAGAGCCCTCAAGTCGCCGACCGTCGTGAGGAACTGATGAAGAAGCTTGAGCGTCTACAGGCTGCCTACCAGGAGCTGATGAGCTCGTAAAGTCTAGAGGGTGTTTTTTGCAATCAAACACATATATATCCAGCTTCCTGAGAATTGACCATTTCTTCATCGTCTACTTGCTGTACCGTTGAGAGTAGTAGATTAGCTATGTCGTGTGCAGTTTAGTTTTGTATTACTTACAGCGTTATGTATAGAGAATAATGTTAGGTCTGGTTATACGCTACGCTCGAGGGTTGTTACGCCACGACTGGTCTGAGAACGACCGGAAGCTGGTGTCCAGCCTCAGGATGATCTCTTAGATACGGCCGCGTGACAATGCCAGTCTTCTTCATAAATTGGGCATGAGGCACGCGTAGATCAAACTCGAAGGACCGTATCAGGGTGAAGACCAACGCCTTGGTTCTACATACGACGCAAATCATTAGAGGGATGTTTCAGAAGGGTGTAGATTGAGATGTGACGCACTCTGCGAGGGAGAAACGGTAACCGATGCACGCACGCGGCCCACCGAGGAACGACATAATATTACCCCAGACACCAGGAAGAGCAGACGCTGCTTCAGGCATTTTCTCCCATCTCTCCGGTCTGTGGACAAATGGGTCAGAAAATTTAAAGACCGAAGAGAAAATTTTGAGTACCTGAACTCCTCCGCATCCTCGCCCCAAGTCAACTTGTCTGTGTTCATAAGGTAGATGGGAATGGCGATGGACTCTCCTTTCTTGATACTGAGAAACGTTCAATTCAAGTAGAATAGTAGATGAATTAGAGGGGCATACACAACGGAGTCATGGACTACACCATCCCTACCGGTGAAAGGTCTGCTCAACGGTATGATATCGTCCTTGGCAGCCTCGCGAATAGTGGAAGGGACAGGCGAGAAAAGACGCAGAGTCTCCCGAATGACCATGTCCAGGTACGGAAGCGCGTTCAATTCGTCCAGAGTAGGCGCTTCCGTTGATACAGTTTGGAGTTCTTTCCGCAGTTTCTTTTGGACCTCGGGCTTTTCGGTGATGGCATACAGCAGCCAGACAATCGTCGTCGCCGTCGTTTCATGACCGGCGAGAAGAAATGTAGGGACCTCTATTACGGTGTCAGGTTGAAAAACCGTTCGAATTCATGGACTCACGAGCAATCACATCTTTGTCGGTCATGCGCTGACTCTCCGGGATGTCAGTAGACGTGTTCGCTCTCACAAGTAGAGACAGCAGATCACGAGACCCCCAATTGGCCTTTTCGCCACTGGCTGTGAGAAACTCTTTGCTCTCGCTTAAAAGATTCACTCCAATGCGGGACATTGCGTCTTGTGCCTTCTTCATTGTTCTCCCATCTACTGAAGGCTACGAATGAAGGCGTCAAGTCAGCCGACGGGAGAACAAAATACAACTCACAACTAAGCGCATAATCGGCCACCACCCTTGCATCAGCCTGAAAAATTGTGTCTGAGCAGACCCGGAGAAGATGTCCGAAAAAGCAAGGGTGAGTTCATTTGGCTTCCCATCCGGATTCAGTGAATTGAAGGTGTAGTTGAATCCTACTGACCTTCAGCATCGATTTGCTTGCCTCATGGAGCATGACTTACCTGTCAGACCAATGATGTCAAGCGTCGCTCGACTGAGCCAGGAAGCGGCGTCAATATGCAATACGTTGCCAGTCGCATTGGTGCATTCAGCCAGTAAAATGTCGCGTAGCTGGTACAGAGTCAGTTGGGTAGAAATATATCAGGAAGTCAATGCTGGGATACTCGGATAGAGATGTCCATAAACGTCGCGGTAAGCTCTTTGATGTGGGAAGGTGCAAAGGCGGGATTCTATTACGCGTGTAAGATGGGAGAAGACAAGGCCTTTGCAGCGACATCATCTCACCATAATTTTACGCTGTATCACGTTGCCAATTCAATGAACGGAGTTGCGATTGGCCCAGTTGGGACGCACCTGCATTTTGTGTTCGTGCCCCTCGACTATGAGAACACCTGAGGAGGATGAGTTAGTTGCCTATACTAAATATAATCACATACCAGGCCCGACGAGACGTCCAAGATTGTAACGTGTTGCTTCCGGTTTGGGGTAGTCGTATGCATTGAAGAGGACATGAGAGATAGCTTTGGGGTCCGACGTGAGAAGGCGTCGTTTCTTTGAGCCGTATCAGTTTCGATAAGCAGTCGCGACACGAGAAATTCATTCACAGAGAAAAATCCGGTTACACACATCGTCGATCCGTGTTCCTTGGACCACTTGGTGAAGAGGACATTGGAATCCTTCAAAGCGCGTAAGTACAAAGCAACCAAGCCATCCAAAAGTCACCAACAGTCATTCGAAGCTCCCTCGAATGACCCCACAGCAGATTTGGGTTTGAGGGTCCGGGAAGATGCCTCAACGCCGAGGTGAAGTAACGGTAGATCTGCTTGAGAGCAAAGATAAGAATCACTACCACAAGGGCGGCTAGCCCCCTGGCGAAAGCTTGAAAAAATTGCATGATGGTAGGAAGGTGACAGATGGATGGACGTGGAACAAGGTCGTTCATGCTTATAAGTAGCACAGATATAGCATCAGGTACTAACGCGTGCTGACAAGGACCCATCCACATCCGTACATCCGTCGGATCAAGCAACTCCAAT
Source organism: Strobilurus orientalis (assembly GCA_019915145.1). Taxonomy (NCBI): domain Eukaryota; kingdom Fungi; phylum Basidiomycota; class Agaricomycetes; order Agaricales; family Physalacriaceae; genus Strobilurus; species Strobilurus orientalis. Next base: position 726,586 of record JAHLML010000001.1, on the reverse strand, counting down.
CTCCGTGGGCGATGTTGTGTGAACAACAAAAATAGCCAGTCCCAAAAACGCCACTCTCAATGATGCCACCCACGGAGGTATGTAAGGTTCGGTGGCGAGTATGGAAGAATGCATGAGGTGAAAGCGCGACCGGAGAGTGCAACCGCGCGCCGTGGCCGGGGAATGATTGAGTGCTAATGATAGCTTTCTTCCAGCGTCGGCTTCATAGATTAGAGTTCAGTAGTCATGAAATAACAACATAGCATACGGGATCGAAAGAGAAGTTATCGCACTTACAAACGCCTCTTAATCGGTCCGGAAAGTTTGCGACGAGCATTGGGTATACCAGAGAGTGAACAAGAGCATCCGAGCTGCAATTAGTGTCGGCTGTGCGTCAACCTCTTCGAGAGCGCCGATCCAGAACAAGTTGAAAGATCATTGTCCCGATTCGGATGTGGTCAAGAGCAAGCAATAGGCGTGAGAAAAAGCCGCCGCTTCCGCTTTCACCATCATCGATGCATCATCATTGACATCAAACCCGCCGTCGTATACCCTATTATTTCTCTGATGTTTTGCATCCTTTCGACAGGAAAATATTGACATCAACGACTTTCTTCTTGGCAGAGAAAATAGCAGCAACGAGGACGATAATCCCGCCCCGATAACCATGCTCCGCATGCGCTCCTCCTTGAATCCCTGCATATGTACAACAACTAGCAGGATAGCCCGTGAGAACACGGGGGCCACTCTCACAAACAGCGAATCAAGATAATATTTGAGTGGGGTTGACTATGTAGGATGATATGGTAAGAATTCAGGGCGTGATTTACTTGCAAGTGCCGATATTCTAAGCATTGGACTTTCGGCTACGCTTTCTCGGTGCAGGTGTATCATTATAGTTGAAACCACGCTTCGATCCAGATGGCCCTGGTGTTGGTGTTGCTGTTAAAAGGACAATTAGTAGCAAGAACCTGAAAAGCCAGAAATACCTACAAGGACCAATGTGAATCGGAGGCAGAGCTGGTTTACCCATCAACGTAACCTTCTCGAGTTCAACGTGGATGCCCTTGGGTTCTCCTTCGCCGTCGAGAGCAAGGGATGTACCGTAACCCTCTGCCGTGACATATCCACCATTTGCGACTCTGGGAAGAGTGTTCCAGCGCTTTGAGTTCGGGATAGTGAGTTTGATAGAACACGAGGACGGAAGGCTGTTGTTGGCGGTGATCTGCGTGTACGGCTGATTTCCTACATCGAATGTCCTCTGGCCTGTGAGGTCGGTATTTGCAGCAAGGCCGGACGTGATGAAAATGGGACGGCGTTTTGTATCGAACCCTTCGGAGACAAGGCCGACCCAATCAAGCTGAACTGTGGTCAGTCTCAAAGCATATGAGGGAATTAAGGAAACATACCCGAGTGATATCGCCAACAAAGAAGTAGTCCTTGATAGATGCACCTTGGGGAACAAGGCTTGCAGGAAGGCCTACGGGCCGGAACGTTATCTTATAATATTGTGAATCTATGCGCTCAGGCTGGTGAAAGGGTTTGGCTTACATTAGCTGAGATATCATAGACCTCGGGTTCGTTGTCATCCTCAAAGACGTCGCTCGCCTGCTTGAAGTACTGGAGAACACCGACCATGGGCTCAAAGGTCGAGCCGTCCGACTGACAAAGGTAGAGACTTGCGTCGAAGAGCAGTTTGTTGGATGGACTCTCAGGTGTGAGATAGCGACGGTTCGTGAGAACAGCACGGCCGTGTACGCTCACAGAGCCTGAGGGCCTTGATGCAGGACTGGGGGTAGTGGGAGTAGCGGGAGTAGCGGGAGGATGAGACATTGAGGTTGAAAGAGAGCAGTCGATGACTGGAGAAGTACGTGGATACACAGTTTATATACAAAAGTGAGCCAAGTTCTCGTATATTCCACAGCTATTTTGGGTAAGTAGAAGAAAATTCTAGATTCGACAATTCTAAACGCGTTGACATCACCTGTTCGTGAAAGTTCCATGTAAGGGTCGTGTTTCTACTCAGTGCTTGAGCCGTCACTAAATATCTACAGAGATACAGACATTAATTATCAAGTAATACTTCGTTGTAGACTACATTTACTGTACGACAAGTTCGAGCATTTTCAGGAAGTAAAATTTTTAGTCGCTGACTGGAAGTGACACGCGACAATGCGACATAAAGTTGTCCATGCGAGAACACAGGAGATCGCAAATCGAGCCCAACAATCTTGATTGATTGTCCTTGCGCCTTGTGGATGGACATTGAGAAGGCGAGGCGAACAGGGAATTGAAGGCGTCGAAGGGTGAAGGGAATGGCTGATTTATCCGATGGAATCAAGACTATGCGCGGAATGAATGCATGTTCGCCATGATGATCTCCACCCAGTAGTTTGACCTCCAGAATTCGGCGCTCTGCACGTACGACTACCATGCGGGTACCATTGCATAAGCCACGTACAGGTGCAAGGTTTCGAAGAAGGATGAGAGGACAACCAACTTTAATATGTAACTCGCCAGGTGGAAGTCCCGATGGATCCAGAGAGCGTAAAAACTCCTCCGGTAATGGTGGGTCATCCCCTTCGATGCTATCCTCGCTGTAGAAGACTTTCTCTTCACCGGGTAGCCGGTTCAGAATCTCCGTGTTGCACTCTGCAACATCCACGTTTCGAGGTGCAAGAATAGCTCGGTCGAGGAAGTATTCGGGTGCAGGCGCAGATGGGGCATCAGGGCGAACATCGGAGTAGATGTAGTTTATGAGAGAGTCGTATGAGTTGACGCGCATCGATGGGGGGAATGAAATGGTGCTGTCATTGATGGAGATGTCTGAGCCATTGCCGATGCGGAGCAGCCACGCAGCGAAATGCTGCTCTGACTCTGACTGCTGCAAACGCATGTTCCGACGCAACTTGAGGACTGTAAGCTGCTCCCAAAGATAAGATCGCTGAAGCGATGCCGAAACGATGTCATCGCGTGTACCCTTCGGAACAACAGGTAGAATCTGCTTGAAATCCCCTCCGAGTACAATCGGGATACCACCAAATGGCGCATCGTAGTCTCGAAGATCACGAAGAGTGCGATCAATAGCCTCAAAGCCATATTTATGCTGCATGGGCGCCTCGTCGTATATGATAAGTCGGGTTTGTCGGATGAGGTCCGCTCGAAGACTATTCTTGGGAATGCCGCAGGTTGACTGGCCTGTAGAGACAGTGAATAACATTTCTGGTTCATAGACACTCGAAAGCATACCAGTAAGACCCTCAATCGGAATCTTGAAAGTCGAATGGCCAGTTCTTCCACCGGGTAAAATAAGCGCTGCAATACCAGTAGAAGCGACACATAGTACAATCCACCCTTCTCCTCGGACTGCATGGCAGAGCGTGGTATACACATACGTCTTCCCGGTTCCTCCATGGCCGTCCAGGAAGAATACATCGGGTTTCCGTTCCATTACGGCTGTCATGATGGTGTTGAAGGCGGTAAGCTGGTCTTGATTCATCTGAGCTATACGTGTCTCGGCAGCGGCTCGTTCGACATCCTTGTTGTAGTCCAGCTGCTCCGTGATGAGTGGATTGTCGGTAATATCGGCCCAGTCTCCCCGTTGAGGTAGCGGCATCGGGGGAAAGTCATCCAACGATCGTCCTGACTCTTTGAGAATATCCTCAAGAAGATATAGCCCATAGTCGTAGATGAGTTCCTCCGTGATATCGTGGTAGCCTTTTTGTCTAGAGAGAAGAGTGAGGTAGTGTCGGAGAAAGAGAGAGGTATACTCACCGAAGCCGGTATTCCAAATCGTCACAGATATCTGTACAATAAGCGGTCCATAACTCATCAGGTTTTGAGGGCTCGCAGAAGAGAAGAATAGTAGCAAAAAGCTGACGCAGTTGACGGCCGGTCTTGATGAGCTTTGCCTCTTCGAGTGCTTGATGCCACTCTTGATCATCGGAGAGCAAACCACGCGCCAAACATGCATCTCGGAAGCGAGGGTGAAGAACACCATTGACAGTACGCAAATCCTCGAACGATCGCGGCCCTCGTACGACTGTCAATAGTTTTCGAAGATAGAAACGTTCGCCTGCGCTCGGTGGAACATAGTACATCCGCCCAATAGAATGTCCTCTCCTGCGAGGTTTCCAACGCGCTGGAACCTGCTCCTTGAAGTTGGCCTTTTCGAAGACATAATGAGCTGGGAAGTCCTGATAGAGATGTGTTTGGGCCTCTACGCCAGCCGCCCCTTCCTGAGCATTTGCCTTGAAGAAGGCCGTAAGAGTGGTTTCGGAAAAGGCGGCACGAGAGATGATCTCGTCCGTAGAATCGTCGGGATTGAAGACAACCATCTGCTCCCCTGGAAGATGAACTTGGAGTGGCTGGACAGGTGGATCCTGATCGTGAATGTCAAAATGTAGAGTTCGCCATGACGCCTCGGATGCAGAGAAATATCGGCCCTCGATGAAAAGCTTGACCTCGTCCCTCTCGCCAACCTCAAGACTGCCACGATCACCGCCTTTGTGAACATATTTGACGGTGTATTTGACTGCAGAAATGGTAGCGGCACATTCAACATTGATGTGACAGTTGAATTTTGAGGAGAGATATGGACAGTATGGAACGATCCACGAGTTATCAACCCAGAACCGGCCAACCTTGTACCGCCTGCCATCGTTCGGGCGTTTGTACTTTGGGTACCCATTCTCGTCCATTGTTGTCCGCTCCTGAAACTCCTTGGGAAAGCCCTTTTGGCACTTTCCGTCGTCCATGCATACACAGCTAGGATTCGTGGTGCCGCAAGGACCATGAACCATGTTGTTCTTCACGATCTCGAAGAGCTGGGGTTCAGTTTCAGGGTCTGGCCAGTAGGCGCGGATGCAGGTGTCGACATCGTCAGGAGTGCGAAGCTTGAAACCATCCTGAAGAATGACGAGAAGGTGCATGTGAGGAAGGCCACGTTTCTGAAATTCGATGGTGTAGATGTAGGCAACAGCGCGTCCGAAGATACCATGTTTGTAGATTTCATCAACAATGGCCTTCTTCTTGAGTTTGAAGACGCGAGATACGAGTTCGGGACGGTCATAGGCGGTCTGCCCCGGAAGAAGTTCTCGTGTGATTTCTGGCCAGTTTGGATTGGCGGTGACGGTGATGAAGAGATGGACCTTTCGATAGTGGCGAACCAGAGCCATCGCATCTTGGAAACGCTGATGCATATAGCGTGGTCCACCGACGTAAGAGGATGGAAGAATGATACGCTGACCGATGTTCTCGAAGTCGGTGTCACCAGCAGAGACAGCGTCCTCGAGACCTTGGTAGAGGCTTGCACGAAGCTGCTTCTGGTTCTGCTTCAACCAAGATAAACGCTCCTGATCCGCACATGCCCACATATCCACAAGGTAGCGTTGAAATAGCCGACCACCTCGGAGAAGAAGAGACCATTCGTTGGCGCGTTGATGGATACGATACGCGACATATCGCGTTAACGTTAGACGGGTTCGCTTTCCACTACCCTGCAGCTGGAGCGATGTATCCCAGCCTGACTCTCCGTGGGGAAAGAGTAGAACATAGTGCAATGGAGCATAGGAAGCATGGGTGTCGTAAATGCGCTGCAATGGAAACTCATCGCCAGGCGGGCGACGCAGGCGTAGAACGATCTCGCGCCTTGCAATAGGTTGATTTTCATCACCAGGTACCAGGACAGCTACCTCGTCAACTCTGGGTGTGTTGTATCGCCGCTTGTCGTGACCAGGAAGAAGACGAAGTTGAACGAAAAAGTTCTCGTTATCTGGATGCTGTTCCAAAACTTCGAAAGCGTGCTGGTAGAGAGGGGAATAGGGATTGATACGACGAATCATGTCCTGTAGAGTTCGCATTGTATGCTCGTCCAGATTGCCATTCCGTTGCATACGGTATTGAAGAGCAGCATGAGGATCCAAGACGTAGAGTTGAGCATACGCGGGTGCAGTATTCTCCTGGGGTAGCAGAGTTCCAGCCCAATGCTTGAGCTCGCCATGAATACGGAAGACAGGCTGTCCACGCCCACGGTGATTGACTGCCTCGTCAGTTTTGACACCGATGGATGTGAAGGCAAGTGCGCTGTTGTACTGAGCGATGTTGTTACGGAACTCTTTATCCTCCCTTGAATGGCCCTCAAGAAGAGCTCGCAACTCTGGAGGCGGAGGACCAAGACCGGGTAGTTTCACCTTGCCTTTATTGCAGCACATCCCAAACTCTGGATGTGCTTCACTTCCGGCAGAGCGCTCCTCGATCCAGTGAAGCGCGTTGCAGGATGGACATCGAATATTCATCGGCCCAAAATCGTGTTGAGCCATAGGCTCGTGATACGGGCGTCGTGCCGCACAGTACAGGCCGTGCGTGTTCAGGAAAGGGTTCTGATCTATCAAGAAATATCAGTATACATGCAGTAGTAACTGATGATAATACTTACACTGAGGTCTGCCTCTTTGCTCATTGCGCAAGTCATGGTCGCCATTGATCTCTTGATCAGGTCGCAGGCCTCCATCGTCCTCCATCTCAAGATTTAGAGCCCTCCGTATATGATTTTGCCGGCCAGATCCTTCTTCCTCAACTCGCTGCTCCTCCTGTTCCCGCTCAATCTGCTGCTGCTCCTGTTCTCGCCCAACCTGTTGTCGCTCACGCCCGCGCTCCAACTGTAGGCGTTGCTGCTCGCGCTCCTGCTCTAGGCGTTGTTGCTCACGCTCATGCTCTATCCGTACTTGCTCGCGTTCCTGCTCAACCCGTTCCTGCTCCTGTTCTCGCTCACGCTGCACCCTGCGTTCGCGCTCTTCTCTTTCACGTTGACGTCGTCGCCGTTGGGCAAGAACACGAGGAGGAAGGTCTGTCTCTTGTGTTGCGGCAGGTGTTAGAGGACCCTGATAGGCTCATCGTAAGGTAAGGTTGGATTATGGGAAAAGTATGCATACTATTGAAGCCGTTCGTTGACGTGCAGGAGATTCAGTCCGACTTTGTTGCTGTGTTCGAGGAGGTGTCGCAAGCTTAAATTGTATATCAGAAGAAGAGATCAGCGCATAAGAATAAACCATATACCTGGTTTGAGGGTCCTGCGCGCGGATGTGCTTCAACTGTAAAATTTTGGAAGTTGAGCAGTCGGGGGAAAGGTGCGGCATCTCCAGGATCCAAATCCTCTCCGAGGGGATCTTGTTGTGGTAAGTCCTCATGATGTCGATTGCCATGTTGCCTATTTCTCTGCTATCGTAATGAGTTTCCGTGCCAAGAGATGGAGTAAGTGAAACAGTGCCTACTTGGTTCAATGTCAAAACACGACGGCGTGCTTCAACTGTGATGTTCCGAAGATCAAGTCTTGGAAACATGTCGTTCGGGTTACTTGAATTACGTGCATGGTGTGTTGGGTGCTCTTCTCGATGCTTTCCCTTTGTATTCTGCTGTGAAGATGATAAACTATATGTAAGAGAACAGTATACAATATAAGCAACCCACCGATGTAGACGCTTGAGCATGGTCAGCCCTGGCGATTCGCTCTTGATGTCGGCGCCGGCGTTGAGCGATTTGACGGCGATTCAGATTCGACTCGTCGACAGCTTGTTGAGTCGGTGGTGGTGTCAATAGTAACTGTTGACCGTTCGTATTCTAACAAAGTTGTCAAATTGAATGAACAAAGGTAGTAGTTTGACTCATACTATAGTTGACGAAGCTTGTGGGGTCTCAATAAATGGGTCGCTGTCATCTTCGAGATTCACCGTCCGTGCAGAAGAGGGTGGTACCTGTTGGTCTGGCCGTTTTTGCATCGGAGATCCAACGCGGACTCCAAGTCCAGCGTTTGGTATTGCCTGAGGCGCTGCAGCACTGGACTCTTCAACAGCTTGCTGTGTTGGCGGCGATGTCATAGGTAACTGTCGACCATTTGGATTCTGACCGAGGTGTTAGCGTCGACGGGTGAGGTGATGGTACAAATCATACCGTAGTTGACGAAGACATTGCGGTTTCAGTAAATGGATCGTCGCTGTCTTCAAGATTTGCGGTTCGCGAAGGCGAAGCAAGTGTAGAACGTGGCAGTACCTGTTGGTCTGGCCGCTTCCGCTTTGGAGAACCAGTTAAGTCGAGTCCAGAGTTGCGTATTGCTTGACGCATGGCTGCGCGCCGAAGCTCTTCATCTGGTGGTATATTTGATGGAGGAAGGTTCTCATTATTGACGGGCTGGCGTCGGCGGCTGGGACTGGACGGAGGAGGATGATTAGCGCGAAAATTTTGCCGCAGTATTTCTTGCTCTCGTTCACGGTCATGGTTGGACCTATGAAACAACATTAGCCTTGTTCTCAGCCAAATGCGGCTCGGGATACGTACATTGTCGGTAGTACAAAAGTTGAACAAAAAGGAAAGACAGCAACAGCAGGCAATATTGGCGGGCGTCACGTCGGGAACGGCAGAATCTTCGTGAATTTACCGAAACAGGCAGTCGCAAAGGTACGGTCGTGATCACCTCAGGTTCACGTGAGAAGGCCACCAACTTTTTCAAACTTGGAAAATGTGGTGGGAATCGGTATTCGGTCCGAGGTGTAGAGAAAGTCATTTTATTGGGAGGTTGGAGAGATGTATTTACTTGTCCGTGTACAGTGATTGCCAGCCCCAGCATCCAGCGCGTCCGTGGGATCGGGGACTGTCTCCGTCAGCCAGTGCCGCGTCGGGGTCCAGCAAGATCCATACAAAGGCGTGGCAGACTGACAGTTGTCAAGTCCGCAAGACCAATGGTTGTCGGGTCTCAGGCACATCCAACATCCAGGGTGGAGGTAGATCCTTTCAGAGGAAGTTAGCAATGCAAGGAGCTTGGGATACAGAGAAGGACGCACCTGATATTGTCCAGAAAAATTCCCTCATGAGACACCGTCGACGACTTGAGGCGGGCAGGCGGTAAGTGATGAGAGCAGAGGAGGGAGAAGGGCGCGGGAACTTGGGGGCTACCACCAAGTTCCCACGAAGGCACGAGAGACGCGGTCGCGTCAAGGCGTGACCGTCAACAAGGAGGGTAAGAGGCCAACGAACATGCAGCACAGCCACCTGGCAAAAGCCCGTAAATTGCTGGCACAAGTGACAGCAATTTGCGGGGTTTTAGTGGCTTACATAAACAATGTAGAGCTGAGGTGACTACGTACCTGGCACAGTCACTGTACACCTCCAATTCCTGTCAGATCTGACATACATCCCGGGCCAGAGTTGACTCTCCATCATGTCCAAGCAGCACAGATCGTTGGGAGGTAGTCGCCGATAGTCGTGGTCAAGAACAGAGTGATGGAACAACGTTCCGCGCGTTCCGACTTCCGAGCTATCAATCTGCCACGTGGTTTGTCTTTTGGCGGGGTACTCGTAGCTCTCGCCTTCCTCAAGTTGCGGAGATCAGAATTTCTGCCACCAAGTGTCACTGAAATATGTCTAGAGATATTTGAGGCTTTCAGAAAGCAGCTAGATACACGCGGTATGTAGATAAAGCTCGTATGATGTCTATGCCACGTGGTTTGTCTCTTTGCTTAATAAGCTTATCCCTTTATTATGTAGGATATACGGACGACAGTCCAACGCCGTCTCTCCTCGCGTCTTCACGTCGACGACTATGAGGCAGCCGTCAGGTCGGAAGAAATGTGTCGCAATTCTGGTGGTGTTCTCGGGACAGACGAGGTGATGGTATGCCATCGAACAGTACCCAAAGTTAACAATACTGAAGAGCAAAACAGGCGCTGAAATTCACTACGATGACGTCGAAACTCTCTCTCCAAAGCTCGCCCTCTTCTCCTCTGAGCTCAGCACAGACAGCCCCCATCTCTTCACGCGGTATCCCCTGATTATCGACGCGTTCGTTGAAGTGCGCCACCATCCCCTCGCTGATATCGAAATCTACAATGCGCTTGCATTCTGATGCCAACTCTTGCTATAGCAGACCTAGAAAATGTGTTCTTCACAGGCCACGAATTTATCAAATCCGTACTGCAAGTGAAATCCATCACTGTTGTCTCCTCATCGTCGAAGGAAAATGCCCTCGGAATCGCCTTCCCACTCTACGTCTCAATCATTATTTCTATCCGAATAGTCGTCCATGATATTCATCTCGCCGCCAACGCTAGGAAGGATGCTCGGTCGTAGGGTGGCGCATGATCATCAAAAATGATCTCGGTTCGCGACAGTGAAGTCGTGATGGTGATCTGCAGACATGGATTGGTACCACGTGCCTCCGCAATAGCTCGACCTTGCGGCGACAACAATGTATTTTTCTCGTATACGGAATGTAAGCTTTTGACTGACCACTGCATCTGTGTCCATCCCATCCCTGACATTAATGTGGGCAAACCCTATGTGTGCACGTCGGCGGGTGGGTTAGTAAAGATCATCATGATGCCAGTACTGAGTGGGGTCTTCGATTGTGTGCTACTGATGATTTCAGTGCGCCCTTCTGTGACTCCCAGAGACGACAGCTAAGCCTCTAGTAGGGGCAATATAAAGTCCTCTTTCATTGTCATGGCTTTCCAGTCCTTCGCGTACATAGGTTCTCCCTCCGACGCAGAGAATATGACAATGTCATACACAAACTCGATAATCCTCAAGTACATACCGTACAGCGACCCCAAACATTCCTGGCTTGGATGGCTACGTGTCCTTATGTATCACTAGTACTACTGAAGCTCCTTTCAGATGGTCTTCTTGAACTCACCCAACACTGCCGCAATAGACACGTAATTTTCTTCGAATTCTGTTATCCACTTATTTGAGTTCAATTTGACCAGGCCTGATACTCTACGGTAGCAAGTCAATACGAACTTGATCAGCGAGTCCCACTTGCAACGGCCCAACGCACCTATCAACTGACTCGCGCGGCCGGAATACCTCCTGACCAAGTTAGCCTTGAAGAGCATACACTTACCAGGCGAGCCCCACTCGTACTACTCCCCGAGTGAGCCAGATCTCCCTGCGTAATCAAGTTGATACAACGTCCGTCCTATTCGTACGTGCACACTCAGTCTAGTTAATGACGAACCCTGATACTAGTCTTACCACCGCGCCAATTGCGAACCACACACCACACGACCGCTATCGATGCGGCTATCTATATTCATCAAGGCCTGGAGCCTTGGGGGCGCGACAGCCTGTTTACTGGCGCAATTCAAGAGTGCCGCCAGGCGGGTCACGCTCATCCAGAGCCCTGATATCGATGTCAACTTCTGACCCGTTTTTAGGCCTGTGTGGGCCCGTTTTGTAGCTCGCGGGTCCAGAAGATAACGAGGTGAACACGCCTGGGAGGAAAGACGGTGACGCATACTCTTATGGAGATGCGTATCGTTTCGCTCAGTGGTTCACTCTGACACGGAAGCACTCGCTGTTATCAAAGTCTGGTCAGTATCTGAAGGAGATGTCAGTGGATATCCTCTATATCGATCTCTATAGCCTTGCGAGATAAGCGACTCGGGTCGCCGCGCACGAACAGTTTGAGTTACAGTTGGAAATATCAATCATTTTAGCGCTATGCATGCCTTGGATTCCGACAGGAGTCGGAGAGTAGTAATCCAGTGAACTTTCGGCTGTGCTGCTGCACCCGAGACGGGGCGGTCGCCAGCCGCTGCAGCCACCGCCACATCATCGCACAAACGAGACCTCCGCCCCGTTAAGCGCGCCACCGCGCCTAACAGCCTGGTTCAGAAATAGTGGCAGGCACTGTCAAAGCGTGAATTCTGTGGGAATTTGAGGCAGGAAACATTCCGGGATAGGCAGTCGAGCTTGATGCCACACACCTCCCTCCTGATAGACTGTAGCCCAAGCGATGAATTGTTGTTTGATGCGGATATCATAACTTGACAAGTCGGAGACCCGGAGACCCGGAGATGGAGACGTTCTGGGATAGAGTAGAGCAGAAGGAATCGAGCTACGGTTCACTCAGTCCAAGTTTAGAGTTTAATGTGTGTTAGTTATGCGACGGACTCACCAAAGAAGACCAAGCACCTCTGTATCCCGACTCCACATAGACCTGCACGAGAGACTCTAGGCGCAGTGCACAATGTGCTCCAAGTGATGGCATTGGCGAGAGTCGTAAGAGTGAGTAGTCGATTGTGTAATTGTATGAACGGTGGCGACTAGATCAAGAACCGGGGTGGGCCACTGTGTGGGATCAGAGGCGAACATTGATTCCCAGTGGCATTGGATTCAAGTTGCGAACGCGATCATGATCGCCGGCAGCTTGCAATTGTACGCTCGGCCCCTTGGGCGATCCGTGCAACGAGGCTGATATCGCAATTCATGGTACGAATAGGATCAGCAACTTGGCGGGGTTGCGTCATGAAAGTGGGGACCTACGGTTGCGGGGAAGGGTCAAATGAACGTGTGGCGGCTGAGAGTATAGAGTTGGTCTCACTGAGGGAAAGTTTAGGATCACTGGACAAGCGGAAATAGCTGAGAGCTCAGGGTTTGTATGCGTGGAGTGGGCGATGGTTCGTCCGCGGATGAAGGCTAGGGTGAATAGTGTTCCTCGGACTGATATGTGGAGGGTTGTATGGGATTGGCAGGGATCTCAGCTCAAGCGCGTAGATACTGAGAAGATGATCCAACATCCTTACATCGGCTGTCTGAACGTGTCTTTCTTCTCGGCGCATGCGTTATCGTATGTCGATCCAGATGACTGGGCGGAGCTTGAAGGACTGAGCGCCGAGTAAGGCTTCGAAATGTTTGAGCAGAAGCTGAGGCAGAGTTTCGTTACTGCGAGTCAAAAGTAAGCAACGTAACTTTGCCATGAGTTACCCTGAAGAGCAGTAGATATGCTTGTCACACTGAGGACTTGCTGAAGACCGTGTAGACGAGAATGAAACAGACAATGCACGCAGCTGCTCTGACTTTTGTCCGAGTCGCCCAGGCTCCATTCACACTGCCCAACCTAGCATAGCAGAACGGGTCCTGGTAGCAACGAACACACAAAGACAGTTGCTCTCTGCGTCACGCGACAGCTCGGTCCCGTATGCAGTTCACGGAAAAGCTTGAACGGCGAAATGTTCACAACATATACGCCGCGCGTCGCCGCTCGTGAATCGATCTTCAATTGCGTCCGTGTTAGGCGTCATCTATCGATAGAGTATGTATACAATCTCGAGGATAGCGCGCGACGTTCCATATCGGACAGAAGATACGGTCATCCAAGAACAGTCCCCCGCGTATGGAGGAGTCTGGAGAGAAATAGATCAGACTCACAGTTTCACGCAGTGTTTGGGACGCGTTTTTGTCCTATTTTGCCCCGGAAATAACGTGCGCGGGCCTCCGTACAATTCCGCTATAGAGTCTGTCGAGAACGTGGCGTCAAAGGTAGCCCGGCACCGGGCCGGACTTCCGGCTGAGGTCGGGGCGGAGTGCTACTCCCGTCAAACTCCGACCCGCTGCAGTTTCGTTGACGCGACCGAGGTAATCTTTTCGTGCTACTCCTTGCTCGTCCACCGCCCTTCTCGACCACTCAATCATCTCCAATGGGTGCCACCGATGAACTCGAATATCTCAAGGGCCTCGTCGCGCAGCTGAATGCCAAGATTGGCAAGCTCGAGGAAAAGGCAAAGGCCGCCGTCCCGAGCCCTGCCACGCAGCTCAGGACCATTCTTGTGGGCCCCCCGGGAGCGGGTACGTCTCTGCGTGGGTTTTTGGCCGGCTGTTTTTGCTCAACTTTGGCGCAGGAAAGGGCACTCAGGCTCCTCGAATTCGCGACAGCTTCTGCATCTGCCACCTGGCGACCGGCGACATGCTTCGGGAGCAAGTCACCGCCAAAACGCCGCTCGGTGTTGAAGCTAAGAAGATTATGGACCAAGGCGGCCTTGTTTCGGACGATATCATGGTGAACATGATCAAGGACCAGCTGGAGAACAACAAGCAGTGCAAAAACGGGTACGGTCCAGGCTTTCTACGCGTCAGGCGCCCACTGGCTCACACAACTCACACCAGCTTTGTCCTCGACGGATTCCCTCGCACCGTTCCCCAGGCACAAAAACTCGATGGCATGCTCGAACAGCGCAAGGAGAAACTCGATTCGGTTGTCCAGCTGCAAATTGATGATCAGTTGCTCATTTCGCGTATTACGGGCCGCCTCATTCATCCTGCCAGCGGCCGGTCGTACCACAAGGAATTCCAGTATGTGCATCTCACGCACTTAGCCGACCATTCAATTCATTTTCGTTTTCTCAGCCCTCCCAAGAAGCCAATGACCGACGATCTTACTGGCGAACCCTTGATCCAACGCTCAGATGACAATGTCGAGACATTGAGCAAGCGTCTCGGTGCTTTCCACTCGCAGACTGGCCCCGTTGTTGACTACTACAAGGCCAAGGGCCTTTGGCACGGTATCGACGCGGCTCAATCCCCTTCCGTCGTATGGGACAACATGAAGAAGATCTTTGTAGGCAAGCAATAGTTTACTGCATGTGGTAGGGGTTGTCGATTGGGTGACGACGACCCGTAGAGCAGCTGTGGCGTCCAATCACAGTTACATATCTCCCTTTCTCACCCTTTCATCTCGAGACTGAGGAGCTAGGAGGTCAGGGCGGCGGTGCAATCATCAACTCATCAACTGCAGATTCACAAGTGCAACGCGCAACGCCACAGGGGGACAACCTCCCGCTCGACGGTAGTAATTTGTGCACAGGTGAACACGCACTGTCTTGACAGTCTATCGCAACTCCGAGGTATCCGGGATATTGGCAGCCACCAGGACCTCCCAGTCTTGTAGGGAGTGAGCACACCTCAGCTGATTGTCATTGCGCTCTTTGAGCGTCATAGCTAGCCTCCAAGAGTCTCATTAATTGGAGATAGCTAACGTTCAGACGCTAATCTGAAACTAATAACTCAGTTACTTAACACTCCGTGGAGAAACAACTTCGATACCTCCCCTCCATGCCTCATTATGTAACGTGGGGATTATACAGGCACAATTGCGGAGTGTTCAGCTTTTGAAAGATCATGGAATGGAGGAGGTCTTTGGCATTTGCGTTATCCTGTCCGCGGGTTATGAAGACGTCCGTATAGATCCGAAGCGTAAGTGGTTGGGTGGTTCTCGTTCGAGGACGGAGGCTGTAGAAGAAGACATTTTATGTCACGAAAGGAAGGAATGTAATTGTGTATCGCGGGGAATTCGCGGCATTTCGACTCGCTTGTAACTTGTAAGTAAACCGGGTCGACTCCGCCTCGAACCTGGGATATGAAACGGAAGACTTCGCTATCAAATCAAGTTACCGGGCCACAACCATCTATGATCCACAGAACGGCAGATCTACGTTGGCAACATGTGCACACTCATGTGTGATCTGGCCAACTCTGGGAGATATCAACCCTTACCCTCAACATATATAGCTCTGCGTATGCGGATCATTTTTCGAGACTCTCCTCCATCATCTACGCGCTCTTATAACGTCTTCTTCAACGCCCTTCTCCCCCTAGTTGTTCCTGTTGTCGACTCACAATGCCCAAAGCACCCTCGCCTCTCGCCCGTGGTTTAGCATGTCTATGCTGTCGGTCAGTAGATCTTGCCGATCCTCATGTGCTTCTCTCCTCATTGATGGCTGAACAGGAAGCGCAAGCTGGTGAGCTCCATGTCGGCCGTCTTGTGTCGTGGATAGTGCGACTGACAGCTACACAGAAATGCGACGGAGGCCGCCCAGTCTGCCGACAATGTGTCAAGATGAACCGCTCCGCCGAGTGCGAATACGACGACACCACCGTCAAGAGCCGCACCCAGAAACTGATCGAGAAGCTATCTGGCCTCGAGGGCCGCTTGCGGGAGCTTGAGTCTGACGCGCAGACTAGCGGCAATGGCAGTGCCAGCTCGAGCTCGATGTCTTCGCCCGCATCATCCGCGTCGCCTCCCTCAAACTCATTACTCACCTCCTTTGGTGCTAGCGACAAGGACTCCCCTGCCTCTGTTGCCGCCCTGGCCGACCGTCCATCCGCGTCGTGGGCGCCCACTTCCTTCAGCTCGCCCTCATCCTCATCGAGTTCTGTTGATCTGACACTTTCCGGTCTACTCGGAGATACAGGCACCACCGACTATTCCTGGCCCCCAGGCTCCTCCAACTCCTCGTCCAACTCAGCATTGGTGCCCAACTTCTTCGACTCGTTAGAACGAGTTAGCCTCGAGAACAATTACGACTTCTCCGCCGTCCCCGCAGAGTTCCAACCTCCGGCTGCAGGGGTCGGGGTCCCACACTGGGATCCCAAGACCCCACTCCCTTCCATCCATAAAACCCATTTGTGAGTGCTCAGTTCGTGGTTCTCGGAGTACGGAAGTTGATGTTCCTGCGATCAGGTTGAACATCTTCATATCACACAGACACCAGCTCTGGTTCGAAGGCGATATCTCTCGCTTCGATGAGTCCTCCCCGCACAATCTGTTCCTACCTGAGCCTCACCCGGCTCTGCTCAACGCCATCTACCTCCTTGGATGTCACTTTGCTCGCTCCCCATACTACTCTGAGCTTGAGACCACCTTCTTCAATAAAGCCCTGAATGATATCACAGCCGCGCTGGACACTTCGGATCGCCTGGTCGACATCATCGAAGCCTCATGTTTGTTAGCTGTGTACCTCTACATCAACTGTCGATTCCTGGAAGGATACTGTCATGCATTTTCAGCTGCGCGACTTGCCGTTGGTCTGGGTCTGCATCAGATGACAGCGCACTTTGGGGGGCCAGAGGGCGGCATGCAGGCAAACGCGCAGACGCCCATCCCCATCCCGCCGCCGCGCAGTCGAGAGGAGATGCGCAACCGAATCTCTGCGTTCTGGCAGGTGTTCATCGTCGACCGCTGCTGGACTATCGCAAACGGTCTCCCGCTAGCGCTACCAGATGGGGACAGCAATCATGCGCGCATCAAAACACCTTGGCCTATGCCTTCGCCTCAGGATAACATTGTACGTTGTTGTCTCTTCTAGTCCGACTGCCCGAATTGATATTGGATATTCCTAGGAACCAGCAAAGTACATTCCGGCGCTCCGGGCGAAGGCTGTGGCACTGTTAGAGCGATCTGGCCGACTTGGCAGTATGTTCATCACTGATTGAAACTGACAACCTTTGACGGACGATCTTCTCCGTAGACGCTAATAAAGATGAGACATACTGGGCTCAACACAATTCCGCTGAATTGGCGTTGAAGCGACTATTCGCTTCGTTGCCTATGTTTGTTGGGTACGAACCTTGGCGCCTGCAGGCACCGTACATCGATGTCGACTTGTTCTCGATTCACACTGCGGTGAACGTCACCGTGATACATCTCTACAAGGACCTTAACGAGGAGGAGACCAGCAAAGCAATGCGAACTGTCATGTCGCTGATCCGACAACTGAGCGACGCGGACTATGAGTTCCTTGACCCTACTCTGAGCGTGAGTCGGGTTGCCTTTTCGAGCTCTTGTCGCACTTCATTTACAATATTTGCGCTCACAGGCGGCTTGGACATGTGTTGCCAAGGAGTACATGCGAACGATAAGCCAAGCAGGGAAAAATGTTGGTACTCCCGATGCCTTCACTATCGCTGTTGCGGAGCAGGAGCTGGATGTCATTTGCAATGCCATGAAGTGTTTGAATGCTTTCTTTCCTATCGCTGGTAAGCCCCCGCTTAGCAATTGTATTCGAGACGTTGTTGGTGAATATTCGTTCTAGGCGAACATGCGAAAAAGGTGGAGCAAGAACGAGAGAGGCTCCGTCGATGATCCGTCCGCCCATCTGGTATAGGACTACTTCAAGCCCCTCTAGCGCGCGTCTCGAGGAGGAGTAGCGATACTCACGGCTTCGTCGGGCATGCGGGCAGTGTGTGTATGCATGCGCCAAAAACAGTCAAACGCCCTTCGCGCCTCAATTCGGCATCAATATCTCAATGCAGGAGCTTCGTTTTTTGTATGCTGGTGCAGGCTTGCCACTCACCAACGGGACGTGGATGATGAAACGATTGCCGGGGTATGAATCATGTGTATCTAACTGTATTGTACTATAATCCTTATCGCAGAATCGCTAATACTTACGAATGTTCGACGACTGTATCTCTAGTCTTTACTCTATACTGATTTATGGGCTCAGACTGGAGAAGAAGAAGGATCACCGTCTGTTACGCCACCAACTCTTGGCAATTTCCGATCAGGAAGAACTACGATCACCTGACGCGGCCATCTCTGCTTAAGCGCCCATTCACATCAAACGCTCATTCATATCTCCATCAAACCATGTTTCAATCACTTACCTGTAGGGATTGTGCCTCCACTCAGAGAATGAATCACGCATGGCAGCAACTTTCGTCATACCCGTACGCGTCGGCAACGAGGTGCTGTCACCTGGGCCGCCGCCTGGCGGTTGCGGCAGTTCAACTGCATACTATTCTGAGCAGTCTATTATAGATATCAGTTGTGCTATTGTATCTACAGAGAAGTTCGAGTCACTTCGCGTCCTTACGGCTCTAGCCCCGCACAGCGGTACGGCAGTACCGCACACATCGATTCACCATGGCCTAGATTTTGACCAGCACTCAAGGGCGTAACGTTGTCCGTATCAGGAGGGACCAAGAAGTCTACGTTCGTTTCGGCTCTTAGTGCGCCTTTGGGAGTTTGCGAGGACACGGAGTGTAACCCTAGTAAGGCTCATTGATAGATGCGAGTCATGGAGCTTGCCAACCTCCAAGCACGAAGATCTTAGTCAGTTGTGAGAGAATGCAAGTCAAAATTATTCCAAGGCATACTATAGTGGTCTTTGGAAATAATTACCTTGCCTCTCTTAACTAGAGCTCGGTATTCGGTGACAAACACGGAGACACAGAGAAGACCAGTTGTCTCGTTCTTGAACCACGCCACTAGAACATGGAGGCATCCTGCAGACGTTAGGTGGAAGAGACAATGACATGAGGATGATCCAGGCTCAGCACTTGACAGAGTCTCAATCGTAAGTATCTGTACGTGTTCAAGTTCCTCCTTATCTCAACCATTATCGGTATACCTGATTGCTCAATGGGAATGAACCAAGACCTACCGAGAAACGAACAACCACACCAAAATAGGCATCGCTTACACTCATTACATTGATGGCTCCGATTCCGGGCCTTGAGCCTGTCCGCGGGGTTTAGGAGAAAGTGGTAGCAGCCGCGAGGAGGACAATAATTCACATAGCGTCTGTAAGGTCTCTGCGGTACTTCGACGATCAGCTGAGCCTTGCAAGGCTTGATCTCAATCAGGCGTAAACACCCCAAAGGATTACCGCGTACCTAGAGGATTGCTGAAAACTCACCGTGGGTTCAACGAAAATCCATCAAACGGCGATCCACGGGATCCTAAGTGCGTTCTATCTGCAGGGGCATGTTTTGTTAACGACGGAGAACATTCCTTCGAATCAGGGATAGAAAGAAAGCAAACCGGTTCAGGGTGCAAGGTCGAGATGGATACACGGACTACTTGGTAGTCAGTGGCCGACGAATGCCTCGACGCAGCCAAGTCGGATCTAGAGTAGATGATATTGATGAACGATCCCGCTACGGCAGATCAGCAAACCATCATCACATAGAGTGATGATGAGGAGAGTGTGCGGAGCAGAGTGCGCGAGTGGCGACATCGCTTTCAGCTCAAAGATGCCTCGTTGCGCACCCGTTGTAACGCGACTCCGCAACGTCCACATGGACCGCTGACAGGGTACAGATAAGATTCAGATTAGGTGGAAGTGTTATTGGGCGCTGCAAGTGATTCCAGCAGCCAAAAGTGCCAGTCATTGAAGGTTTCTATTTTGGCATCAAGTCCGAACTTGATCCCTCTGTCTTTTTCGAGTGAATATTTTGACAGATCCTGCCATCTTCAGAAAACGAGAACAACTCAAACAAATCTTCCTGGATATTGCTAAAAATTGAGGAGTGAGCGACTTCAGGCGGCTGAAACTACTCCCAGCGTCCAGTCAATACTCCCCATTGGGAGCCTTGCTCACTTACTGAGGATGAGCGGCAGTCCTACATGATCGGTCCGCTGAATGGCGAGTCGGGGAAGTTCGTTGCCGATCTTGCAAGTTCATCAAGATAGGACTAGCTGGCCTATCTCTGATTGACTGACGTATCAAGTTATGCTCGCTGACAGAGCTCTACGCACACTGACCATGGCAGAGCCGCGACTGGGACATTTAGGTTCAGTCAATGTAACAGCACCCGTGAGCTCGAGTTTCCAACCTTCTGATCCCGGGTAATGGTCCCCACAGTCAAACCAGAATCGCCCAGCCCGAGGCACTGGCACTGGCACGCCCGCGTCAGACCAAGCGCCGACAGAAGGCAATGGTCGAGCGTCTTCAGGTCGGGGCTCTGGCCAATCGATTGATACTATCGCAGAGCGAGCTTAGTATAGTGAACTCTTCACACAAGCAAGTAAAGGGTGAACAGTTACAGTGCACTGGAGACTACGTACAAGACTTGGTTAGGATTGGGGCGGGTACGGGGCCCGATGTTCGCTACGCCGCGACCTAGCAGTAGCCGTGCCGACTTGCGTCATATTTTTTATCTGTGGGCGACAGCTTTACACTGGCATAACCTCTGGCCAATCGAGTATTGCAGTACAGGCTTATGGCGCCAGAGAAAGAACTCCTCAGACAAGCGATTGAGTGATTCAACAAAGAACGCAACATCGCACCTCAATGACGACTTGGCCTGGGGCGGGTTCGGCGCGATGTTTGCCACCGCCGCCGCGCACGCGTCATAATTTGATCTGTGGGCTCCTGGATGCGCTTTCGACATCCAAACCCCATCGGTCGCGAAGCCGACCCCATGGGAAAGAGTGAGTGTAAATACAATTGGATCAGCGCTGGAAGGCAGAGCTTGAGGTCGAAGTAACGCGGAGGGAAGCATGACGACTGTTCGGTGCAATCGTGAGCGTGGCCGTCGACGATAACCTCCCTGTGGACTGGGGCGTCAACTTGGGCATAATTGTCGATATGAACGATTGATGTCAGCCTAAGGGCGAGCAGTGTCTGAATCCATCATACCGGTGTTAGAATCATTGCGAAGAGGGAACTTGAACTCGAAAGCAGGATGTACCATACGGCGTATATTATGCCCGTAACCAGATGGACGAGGACTTTTTTTCTGTGGAACATCAGATGGAGCGTTCGCGCGTTGCAAGTTCCTGAAGCCAAGGCCAAGACCTCGGTCAGTGGATTGCTTCCATACCGAGGACTGTTCAGGCGAGTCAAAGAGTTGCCAGGCAGTGAGCGCAGAGAAGCCATGGCCGCTTGATGTAACGGGCAGATAGACTGGGCCGTGCAGTGAGACACATCCTTCAACTTCACTGTAAGCCTACATATAACAGGTCAACGCCAAAAGCGAGGGACGAGAAAATCATCCGTCGAGCCGGTTGGTCATATCGATTCTGTAAAAAGACACCGGTCCTTGTGTCTTGCCTTGATATGGTACACAGGACAAGCGCGTCTGGGAGCTGCGCACGTTGGTACTTGGGCACCATGCCGACGCGGTAGACGCGTCACTTTGCCACCGAGGAAAGGGCGGGACTCCAAACAAAGCCTGCCTGAGACGGATCACCGTACGCCCCAGGCTGACGCCATGGCAGAGGTAGTAAGAATTGGCTGGAATTTGGTTGGTAGTCCGGAGCTAGGTTCGAGGCGCGATTCAGAAATGAAGACGGAGCGGAGTTTGCTGTATCCCGCGTTCGACGGTCCAGGTTGGTCTTGAATCTCTCTCGAAGAGAGTTGGTTGGTGAGTACACTGACCGTAGTAAAAGACAACTTCTGGGGCAGATGGACAGGTAACCCTGAGGATCCCTCACCTGAGACTCAGAGCAATATTAATTGGGGGAAGCTAGGAAGACGAAAAAAAGCGCGATAAGATCATGACATCGCGTGTCAAATTGCTGATCTGACAAACCCGTAGTATTCCAGTCTGCAAGTCCGAAAGTACTCCGTGTCCGCATCAGAAGTAGCGCACTGTTTGAGAGGAAAAGAAAGGCAAGCAACGACCATCATGATCGTGGCTGTTGATCGTTACACGCTGTTGCGCCGGCCGGCGGGGGGCTGTCAAGAAAGCCAAGGCGGGAATGACTGATGGAGATGCGGCCATGACGGGTAGTATGCGTCATTGGTGATGCGCACGTGCGGGCGCCCCTGATCAGACCAGAATGAGGAAAAAGTGTACCGCGGGCTGATTCAATGGTCTCCCTCTGGCGTGCACTGTGATCACACAGGCGTCCATCATCTGACGCGGCCGGGATTCCCGCCTTTCTCTCTTTTCGTACTTTGACCCACGTAGCCTTTTGCTACTTATTACTGCGGTGCGCACTGCCCGCTTTCATCTGCCCCGCCCACGCTCACCCGCCGCTTTGCTGCAGTATATTCTGTTAATTTTCGCTCGCCGTCGCCAGCAGCCTCTTTGGATCTACAAGTCGCCCGACTTCGCCCCAACTACCGCTGCCATTCAGCGTCGATAGGCTAGAGCAGTGCGTGCAGTGTCCAGTTTCCGGCCATTGTGGTGCGTATCCTGGCTACCATCCGCCAGCTTACCAACTCTAACTTGTATTTAGCATAGGGTTTGCATTAGGATCTTGACACCTACTTCCTGGAAGTCTTCGATCCCATCTTGTGCATTATCCGCGGCGCCCATTCCTTATCGCTTCTCCTGTCTCGCCCACCTTATTTTCCACTCTTTGTTAGGCGAGGTTCGTGCTCTCCCGGTGGACACAACCCAGCTTTTCTCACCGCAGCCCATAGGTCGACCATGATCGCGACATACACCTCTCAGATGCCCTCGCGCAACACCAATCTCGCGGGCAGCCCTCTTCCGCACATACCCAGACGTACCACGTCGGGCTCGCGTTTGCCGCTGCCAGCGTTCTCACAGTCTCCTCCCCTGGTTGTGAGTCCTGTCGCTATTACCCTGCAGACAGCCACGCCGCCGGATGCCCGCGAAAAGCTACCCCCCATCGACCAGGATAACTTGTCCAGCTCGTCGGACGCCTCGTCGTCCAGCAGCTCCAGCTCCAGTTCCAAAATCTTCCTTCGCCCGAAACGGGTCCTAGGTGTCCCCCGCACGTCCAGCGCGTCCCATCTTGACCCTACATCACCTACTCTGCACCTCGCAAGGGCGAAGAAAGACACGAAACCCCGCCCCGCATCCCCGCCGGCCACGGCCCTCTCGGATGAGCTTGACACCCCAAGACCTCGCTCATCTGGATCATTTCGTCTGAACCTTGATGGCTCAAAGACGCGGCACTTTTCCGAGTCTCACATTCCTGATCCGTCTCCGTCTCCGTTGTCCAAGTCTGCTCCCCCCAACGAGACCCCGAGCATGATTCGCAAAAAGTCTGGCCAGCTTGTCAAGTCGTCGCTGAAGAGCTCCAAGTCGACGCCCCGCCCAGGCTTATCGGTCATCACAGGCATGATGTCTACCCGAAGCGAGCCCAGCACCCCCACCCTCAAAGCTGTACATTTTGATGCGCAACTGGAGCACGTCAAACTCTTCCTTGCCGAGCAGAAACCCCTGGCCGTATCTCGCGACGGTAGTCCCACAGACGACACTAGTGGCACTGACAGCGATTTCCCATCGTTCATTTTTGGCGAGTCCTACGGTGATCGGGCCCCGAAACAACGATTGGTCATGAACGTTATCAACATGCCCGCCGAGATCAGTCGTATCGCAGACATCGCGATGGAAAGTTTCCTGCTATCAGACGATGGAACCAGCCTCGTGGGTAGCGTTCGCGTTCGCAACCTCGCCTTCCAGAAGGTGCTCGCCGTACGTTTTACCTTTGACGCCTGGCAGACGACTAGTGAGGTCACTGCTAAGTGGGCGGAGACCCTCGATAGCGAGTTCGACATCTTCTCTTTCAGCATTAAGCTGAACGACTTGTTGGCACGTATCGAAGATAAGACTTTGGTGTTGGCCCTCAGATATTCGGTGCTCGGTCGGGAGATTTGGGACAACAACAACGGCCGGAACTATGTCGCCAAGTTCTCTCGCGTCAAGCCTGCTGCGGGACGAGCAAAGGCGGCGGGGATGAAGACTGCCGGGGAGAAGACTTCTGGGAGCGACTCTGGGAGCGATATTTCCGACTTGAAGGCGCAGCTGGAGAAGGTGGTGCAGAAGAGGGATGAAGAAGAACACAACAGGCTTCCTCCTTTGCGGGCTACGCGCTCTACCGCCTCTGTCACTTCCGTATCTGCTCCGGATCTGACGGACTTCAGGAAGGGCGTCGCTCTATCTTCACGTTACGATTTTGGCGCATCGCTGAAGTCTACATGGCAACCTCCATTAACAGCGCCTCGCTCGCGGACTCAAACTCATCCGGCGGCTATTCCTCCTATGGCTTCTCCGCCCAGCTCTATCCCATGGCCTGCCAAAGTGTCTACTCCGCCTATGACCATCAAGTCGAGAGTCGTCGGTTCTCCCCGCGACATGGATAGTGACGATGTCTTTCGTCCCGTGCCATACGTCAACACTGAGTTTGGAGAGCGTCCTTTCACCGTCCGCAACCACAACCGGGGGTACTTCGACATTGACTTCCATGAGGGGGCCAATGTGAAGCGTACGCCACCGGGGACGCCGCGGATGATGCGGTCTTCGGATGACTCGACGCCAGTTCCGAGGACGTACTCGTTTCCCCCAATGGACATGCCGCTGTTTGGCATGTCGTACTCGCGGGACATGGAGGATGCGACGAGTGACGAGAGTACGCCGTCCATCCTCAGTCCGGGATCGAGTTCCGACCAGGACAGTACGCCGGCGGCTTCACCTACGGATGGCGAGTTCATGGAGCGTATTGGACAGGCTGCTGGTGCTAAACCTGAGACGAACTACCACCAGTTCCTGAACCGGTACGTTCTTCTTTCTCCTTTTGTTCTTCTCGGGGGTCTAATTGTTCCCCAGATACTGCTTCTACACTGGGAGCGAAAGCAGCAGCAGCTTGGATGTTTCGCCTGAACTCTCGAGATCATATTCTTCGGACGACGTACTCTCGGGCTCCCCCAGCCTTCCTGCCTTTGTCGTCAGACGTCTCAAGGAAACCTCTTCACCCACGCCGATACAATCACCACCGGACAGGGATACTACCACCCCCACACCGGCCAACTATAGACATTCTGCCGCCTTGTAAGGAGGCGGCAGCGGAGGTGTCACACACGCACACTATTGCCTCTGTTCATTATACCTCATTGGATCAGGGCGCAGGTCCCCATCCTCCCACCATATTCGCTTCATCCTTCCTAAATTCACGGGTTTGTTGTTTGTGCATGGACATATATCTTATCCTTTCTTCTTCTTGTAAATGTACGGTAACATCTTTTGTATAGCAGTGCCTACCTCGGCCGCCTTGTACTACGACCCCCCACCCCCACCCCCTACTACCACCCCACAGTCGCTTTCACATACATATACGCACGGATCGATTCAAAACCACGCATGGCATGCCCCATCACGCACGCACACACACACTATAGAGGCTTATCTTTATTACAATGTTTACGATATTCACTGCAATTTTTTTCTATGAGGAATGATAATGATCGTTTTTAATGTATGGGTTGGTCGTCATGTATGATGAGTTCGTGACGGAGGACGTGCAGGTTTGCGATTGCGGGTAGGACGGTATTACTGGTTCGGTGGCGTTGTCACCTTTGCCCCACGGGGAGGCTGCGTTTGATGGTTGATGTTACTATGGGCGCGTAGAGTAGGCGGCGTACACGTTTTGATACCATCGGCGAGTCGAGATGGTAGCTGATGCTTTGATTTCGCGTAACTTATATCTCCATAATTGTGGCGTTTGCATTCGGCAGTCCCCCGATGTCGGTGTACTGTATACTTACCTACGACCTGTTTTAGATCGTAAGGGTGGCTCCAAGTCTGAGGCCCAAGTTGTTTGTGGCTGAGGGTGACTTGGAATGAACTTCAAACACCAGTACTAGGTGCGTTTCGTTTCGCGGTCAGTGTCGGATCCACCCCAACCGGAGCACTGCCGTCAAATGAGCACTTGCTCGAATGCTAGAACATTACTGTATGCTATTCGAATTTGTTGTGTTAGGACCCGTGTCTCTGTCTGTGTGTGGCTCAAACTCGAAGAATGACCTGCAAAGAATTGTTCTTGTATGCAGCCTGAGGATACCCTACAGGGCTCTCAGTCGGTGAATAATGGACACACTGGACACAGTGACCAGGGCAGACGAGATAATCATGACTTCAAAACTTACCCCTTTTTGCGTCTTTGGTCGGTCACTGTACTGTCCATCGGTCTCGTTGACAGTGTGGCGGGCACGGGTGTACATGTCTGCGCTTGACTTCTTGAGGCAGACACTCCAGCCTTGTGTCAGCACCTTCCTTGGATGTGAATGTCCCACAGGAATACCCGCTGCCTATGAGCGACTTACCTCAACGCAAAAGCAACGCATCCCCTGGTTGCTGCCGGCCTCCCGGTGACAGAAAACGTCAACCGACGGTCAATGTAGGGCGTTGGATATTTGAAATTCGGTGGATCTCCTTGAAGCCTCTTGAAAAACCAGCTTCAAGTTTTAGAGTCTACGGAGGATTGTGTAGAAATATTCCAGCCCTAGTAATCACCGGAAGTCTAGCTTTAATAGATGAAGTGGTCTTGGCGCGAGACGTGGCGTGGAGAAGTCAAAAGTGATGTGGCGCAACTGCTCTTGCACATGAAGATAAGGTCGTTATCTAGAGTGGTGACGTTCGATCAGTGATCTAAAGAGATATGTGATTTAGATAAGTCGTTGAAACCGATAACGATTGCTCTTCGTGTCTGCTCGAAAAAAATGGTCGCCCAAGAGAGACATGGCCATGGCGCATGGCATTCGCGTTCTAGCCTGTGAGAGAGCGTGGATTTCGGGACGAAATTGATCATGAAAGCGGATCGATCCCCACTGTCCCTGAGGATTGCCGCACGAGTTCCGACTTTGAGTCTTGGACTGTCTTGGAGCACGATGGGCTCGCCCGCTCCGGGGAAAACTGCGTACAACATCGGTGCACTGGGGAGAATGAGAGCGTGCAACAAAGTATCGATAATAAAATTTGGTTCTGGGCGGAAGGAAAGCCCTTAAAAGGACTCGGATCACGTGTCGTGGGACAGTTTATTCAATTTCCGAATCCTCGCTGTCATTGCGGACGGCGAGGTGCCCGCGTCTGCTACCATCACACCACCATGCTCCTGCGCAAACTGACGGCGCAGATGCCCCGCCCCCACGGCTATGCTGACCACGATCCGCTCCTTTCGTCGCCGTCGCCCGTCCCGTCGAGCCCTGTTCTTTCCTCCCACTCAAAGACAACGGCGTTCTTTGCCTCGCCGTTTACCACACCGCCCCAGAGTCCGGTCGCCTCTCCCTCTCCATCCAAGGACACCTCCGCCCCATCCAAGGCCGACGCAGTCAATGGCGCGACTGCCAAACGGCCGACTCGATCGCTGACAGCGGACTTCTTCTCGTCGCCGGCTACCACGTCTGCGACGAGACGAAACTTCTTAAACCTGGATTTGCACCGCATCGGCGGCTGCCCAGGCCTGACCAGTCCGACTCCCGCTGCATTCACTCTGACGCCCACTCCTACATCAGAATACCCGCCAGACTTGGACAGCGAACCTACCCCGCGTCCGCCAGCTATGACGCTCAATCTTTCCCATCCGCCCCCTCCCGCGTTGCCTCTGCTCAAGTTTGAATCCCTCGCGTCACCCATCGACTACTCCGAACCCAGAGCATCCCTTTCTCCCATCCCCGCTGAGCCGCCACCGGGGACTAGAGAAGATGCAGAAGTATTGCCATCATCTGCGCACAGCTCGGAACATAGCCATGGCCACAATGAAGACGAGGGTGAACTCGCGCCCGGCATGATAATCCGCTCTTTCCTCCCTGGACATTCCCCCAACCCTTCTAGCTCCTTATCTACCTCCCCCTCCTCCAGCACGCTCTCCCCATCATCCACTCTGTTACATCTTTCCGAATCCAGCTGGTCAAGTGTGCCATCAGTACCAGAACTTGGAGCGGTGTCGTTACTCTTATCTCGCCCTCTCGGTTCCGGGGCCTTCTCCAATGTCTGGCTCGCCGAAGATCTTTCGCCGACTCCACTTCTTCTCAAGACGAAGAGAAGTTTACGAGATCTGAAGCAGAAGAGTATCAAAGGCGGCAAGCTGAAGGAAACCAAACGTTCGTCAAGCTTAATGCGGAAACTTCGCGGCGGCATCAGTGGCACCAGACCGCACAGCAGTTCTGTATCTTCGCCTGGCAAGAAGTATGCCCTCGGACTCGGTGTACCAACAGCAACGGACTCGGAGAAAGGCCGAGTCTCAAGCTCCAATTCAGTGCGAAGCGTCTACCTAGATGAGAAGGACGGTGATGGAGACGTGGGGACGCCCTTGTCGCGCAACTCGTCGATTTCGTGGAAGAGCCAGTCCTCTGATAGTGGCGGTATTAGTCGGTCGGGCTCGACGCGGTCACGAAATGGCAAGCCTAAGCTTGTCGCGGTGAAACTTACACTACGCGGATCCATCGAACACAACCTGCGGGGCCGGAGGGGCGCAGAGGAAGAGGAACGCGAACGTGATAGAATGCGCGTCAGCTTTGTGCGCGAGGTAGAGGTCCTGAAACACATCTCCCACCCCAACATCACCCCACTGCTGTCACATTTGACAACTCGAACGCACCATCTGCTTGTGTTGCCTTACTGTGCTGGAGGTGATCTGTTGGGCTTGGTTGGGTCGGATCTTTGGCATGATCTCAGCGAGAGCGTAGTCAAGCGTATATGGATGGAGCTTTGTCGTGCAGTGGGTTGGATGCACGGTGTAGGGCTCGTTCATCGAGACGTCAAGCTTGAGAGTAAGTGTACTCTGACCACTGCCTTTCGACCTTTGACCCTCTTGCAGATATCCTTTTGACGACACCATTCACCGAGCCTTTACCACTATCGCCAGCGCCATTGATTCAACTAACCGACTTTGGCCTATCTCGCTTTATCGACCCCGCAGCCCCACTTCTGGCAACACGTTGTGGTAGTGAAGCTTATGCGGCGCCTGAGCTTGTCATAAACGGCGGACGAAGCTCAGTCGCGTCGGGGCCCTCCAAATGGGGAGACTACCTGCGGGGCGACACTGGCGGGTACGATGCACGCGAGACCGACGCGTGGGCGTGTGGCGTGGCACTCTACGAGCTCACTACGCGTTCGCTGCCGTTTGGTGACGGCCCAGGGGGCAAAAGAGGCGCACATGGAAGGGAGGGAGGCAGCCATGAGCGGCGGCAGTGGCTGATTCGTATCGCTCAGGCGGAATGGAAGTGGCCGGAGTGCACTTCAGGGGAGGAAAGGGAGGAGCTGATGGGGATGAGGCTCGTCAGATCTGCGGGTGTCAGGCGCATGGCTGAACGATTACTGGTCCGGGATCCGAGTCGGCGCGCTCGAATTGTGGATCTGTGGGAGGATGAGTGGATGCAAGTAGACGAGGAGCCGTGCGAGGTGGAGGACGAGTCGTATGGCGTGCGGGTGAATGTGTGGCGGGCATCGCAGCAATTTGAGGAGCCCGATGAGGAGGAGGCGCTGGAGAATGAGGTAGACGAGGACGGCTGGATCGTTGACGGGGATCGTATTGAAGACATTGCAAGGCAGGAAGTGCAATAACGTGAGTGTACTTTGTTATGCTTGTACTCTAGGCTAACTGCGAGACCTTCAGCACACTCTTTTATCTATTTGTTATTTTATTCCCAACTGTAGCCCGTCATATGTTATCTGTGTCGTGTTCAAGCTATTATACATACTATATACGTAGTAGACATAACCTGTTGTTCCACTATCCCTTCCATTCTAGACCACCGTTATAGTTTCTTTATTCGCTTGGTTTCTGGGTACATATTTTTTACGATACAAGGTTTAGAATGGGAGCGTCATTCATATTGGTGTACGACATTCGTCGGGGGCAGAAGAGGAGAATGAGATACAGTTCAAGTAAGCGAAGGAATGGGTGAATCTACAGGAGGAAGTCGTCAGGATCCCCGAAGTTGGGGACGTGCAAGTATGGTTCGCCATCGAATTCCTCTAGGTCCGCATCCATATCCTCCTCCAGCTCAGAATCAGAGACCTCCTCCAAGTTGGCAATAGATGCAGCTTCAAGAAGATCCTCCAGAGACTCGCGCTCGGAATCGGAATAGGCAAAGTTGGCGTCGTCCTCGGCCTCGGCTTCTTCGGATTCAGATTCAGATTCTGAACAGGACTCTTCCTCCTATGGGCACGGACAAGTCAGGCCAGTTATCTTGGCTATAGCGGGGTGAAAACTTGCGCCTCTCTGTTGCTCTTGAAGCGTTGTGGACGCGCCCATTGGCACGAGGAACGAGAATCCGTACTGGTGGATGCCAGCAGCCTTGTAAGTAGGACGCGTATCAGCATTTGTTGAAGGAAGGTAGTACGAATACTGACAATGTCTTCAATCTCGGCCTCCTCATCGCTCAGATCGTCCAATTCCTGCGCAAAATCGCGTTGATAGCTAAATAGACCGAATGTGAACGGGTCGGTATCTATATCGGTGGGAAGACGTGGTTCCGGCTTGGTGAGCAGAGTAGGAAAACGGTATGGGCGGGGAATTGTTATCATGATGCTCATTGATAATGGAGACGCAGGATTGTGACAGATCGAAAGCAAGTTGCTTTTGCGCCACGTGCCATTTTGACGCGACTGTTAGCACAAGTTCAGTCGGGAGCTTCTGGAAACTTATTAGAAATTGGCCCTGGAGTAAGAGCAGATACTTGAGTGGAACAGCGATTGGCAGTAAGTACTCGGCAGGTCAAGCGGCAGGTACTACACACTACTTGGGCCCTGCTCTGATCATGTTGATATCAACATGCCGGCCCTAAGGCCGCCCGATCAATCATGCAAGTACTTCCACTTTGCCGTTCTGACTTGTAATTGCCGTCCATTCGGATGGCTCGCTCACATTCAGATTGCAGCGGAGGCATCATCTCAAGAATTCGTTACAAGATGAATTAAATTCGGGAGATGAATCGTCTCGGATTGGACTCGGGCTCGGGCGAGGAATGCACGACATCGTGGTTGGTCAAGTATATGACGCATTCTTTCCTCCGAGTCCATTTCTGCCGAACGCCGAGATTGAAGTTACCAAATTTCCCTCGCGTAGATCATTCGCGAATACATACATGCAGTGTATCAAACTGGAGGAATCACGCAAAGCTGCTTCTCACCCTCGGTTGATGTCAGCGGGTACGCGTATACACCGGATGAGCGACGCAGCAGTAGTACGTGATGTCAAACGTTATCTATATGAATGACCTCCCGTTCTCTAGTATCTGACTTACTCTTTCCCGTCATGGATCTCCTCCCGACTTTCTCGAAAGTGCTGGCCGCCCCTGCGGTGATGATCCTTGTCTTCGCTCTCAAGCAGACCTATTGTTACTTTACCTCGCCACTGAGGTACCTTCCCGGGCCCTCAAATCCGAGCCTGTTGTTGGGTCAGATCAAGGAACTTCGAATGAGTGTTGGTGGCTTTTGAATTTCGCTCGGACCAGCATGCTTACGCGTGTGCAGGATTCAAACGTCCTCTTCACCAAGTGGTTCAAGGAACACGGATCGACGATGTCTTTCACCGGATTTTTCTCTGTGAATGGCTCATGTCGTAAATGCCTATCGAAACTAACACGGCTCGAAGACACGCCGCCTTATGACATCGGATCCTCAAGCTATTGCCCATATCCTCCATAACGCATACGACTACCCCAAACCAGAGGCAATGCGTTGGAATCTCTCACGTCTCGTCGGGCCTGGTATGTGAGATTATGTACGGTATAAGCAGCTGGCAAACTGATCTGTTTCAGGTATCCTTGTAGTCGAGGGGCACAACCACAAATTGCAGGTGAGTCTCCAGGTTGTACAATTGCAACTCTGCCATTCAATGGATCGACGATGTGGTACAGCGCAAAGTTATGGTGAGATAATATCGCCGCAAAGCTTTGTTTTCTCTATCTGACATGCGCATAGAGCCCCGCCTTTGCGCCTTCCCACATCAAAGAACTCACCGCCACGTTCATGGACAAGTCTATCCAAGTAGCTCGGCACCGTCTTCCCATACGCTCGCGCTCGGCAAACTCATTCCTTCTCAGTTACGCGACATATTGCTGGCCGAATGTGCCAATGCCAGAGACAGCGTGTTGCACACTGATGCCCTTTCTTGGCTCAATCGAGTGACTCTAGATATCATTGGCTTGACTGGTCAGTACTTAGCGAACCGTCGTGTGATCTGAGGCTAAAGATTCCTAGGGTTCAATTATACATTCAATTCCCTGAATCCGGAGGGCAAGCCAAACGAGCTCAGCACGGCTTTTGCAGAGATCTTTTCGACCGCACAGACTGACATCTTTAGGTTCATGCAAGGGTGGTTCCCCCTTTTGCGCATATTGGCAAGTCACTTCTAAGGATATCCTTTGGTTTGCGACCTGATGTCCTCAATCACAGCCGTCAGTACAAGGCAACAAATCGAAGAATGCCCAAAACACCATGTCCCGCATCGGAGCTGAGCTTCTGAGCGAGAGCAAAGAATTTCTTAGGGCCAGTGGCGAGAAGGAGAATTGGAGGTCGCGCGATCTGCTGTCCTTGCTTCTAAGAGCAAACACGTCCGCCGACATCCCGGAAGGTCAGCGCATGTCCGACAAGGATGCCATTGCTCGTGAGTCCATGACTAGTACTTACCTTGAACTGTTTCTCAATCTAAGCGCTATAACAGAGGTGCCTACGTTCCTAGTCGCTGGTCATGAAACGACGGCGTCTACGGTTGTCTGGCTATTGTACGCCATCACTGAGAGGCTCGAGGTCCAAAAGAGACTGCGTGAGGAGATCCAAACTGTACCGACCGAAGCTCCGACACTGGACGAATTGAATACACTTCCGTATCTGGACATGGTCATTCGCGAGACACTCCGTCTCTTCTCGCCCGTTTCCTGGACGCAGCGTGTGTCTGGCAAGGACAACGTCATCCCCTTAAGCCGACCCTTCACCGGAACGGACGGTGTAGTTCGCGATTCCGTCAAGTATGAGTCCCCAACACCTCTCATGGTCTACAGTTCTTGACTTTGGTTTTCCAGTATCAAGAAGGGAGAGTGGATCACAATCCCCATTTACTCCATGAACACGGACAAGTCTACTTGGGGCGAGGATGCTGAAGAGTTCAAGTATGGTATCCCCTCTTCGACCTATGAACCTTTCTGACCCAACATCTCGCAGACCGGAGAGGTGGGAGAGGACACCTGAAGCAGTGTCCGCAATTCCTGGTGTCTGGGGTAATATCATGTCGTTCCTCGGTGGTCCCCGCGCATGCATAGGTTACCGTTTCTCCCTTGCCGAGTATGTCCCGTTCCAATCCCATTCGCTTTGAACTCGCCTCTGATCTGTGTCTTAGAACCAAAGTGCTGGTATTCACGCTTATACGCACTTTCGAGTTCGAGCTAGATGTTCCTCATGCAAATATTGGAAAGAAAGACAGTCTTGTCGCCCGGCCGTATCTTAAAAATGACCCAGCAGCCGGAAACAAACTTCCCATTATAATCAAACCAGTCGTATCGTAATCGCTCTTGCAGTGTCAGATATTTAGTACCAAGTTTTCCTATACATCAGATCATGAAGCTTCCAGCTATCGAAGATGGTGATCTGTAAGGCCATTCGAAACGGCGGCGAGGGTGTCGGCATTGACGCGTCTTACGAACTTAAAGCATTGACTCCTGACCGAAGACTGCTGGCAGCTAGAGGCTTGTGTTCACTTTTCTGGGCGTTATAGCGAATGGGAAGGAGTCTGAACTCTCATCGGAAGATGGTAACTTACCGTATCAACACCTTGAGGTCCGAAGGGGGCGGTAAGATACTGACTGGTAAGATATCGAGGGGGAGGTGTATTTCGCCACCCTAGCCTTAGGGCCTAGCTAGTAGCCTAAGGCTAATAATGACATTATGACGCATCTGGCACAGTACTTAATACAGTCCTAGACTCCTAGTACTTAAGTATAACGCACAGTTACTACTGTAAAGGTGCAAAAAGGAACACGGTCCCAGTGAATCTGCCCCAGACAGGTTCGAACTGTCGACCTTCCGATTGTGGCGTATGAATGCTTAACAGTCGGACGCTTTGACCAACTTAGCCATGGGGCATGCGGAGAATGCGCTCCTTGCTGTCATCAGGTTCGGCCGAGCGAAAAACTTCCAACCTGACACAGATATAGGACAAAAACATTATAGTAATTCTCTATTACTACTTACTACTGAGTATTTTCAATTATCATTATGAACACTATGTCTTGTGTGGCGTTAGTCTAACCTTCAACTTTGTCCCTAGTAATGTAACGATCTCAAAACACAACACTAACAGCAACTGTCCTACCAAGTCCATAAGCGCGGAGTGTATGGGTAGCGCATACATGTCCGGATCGAGGTCTTTCGACCAGAGAAACTTCGTCAATGCGCGCGCGAGGAAGAGCGAAGTGACAACCTGTGGGGAACATTCAGTAGGGACGCGAGAACGGAGTATACCGGACTGACCGCGAAGCAGAAGAAGATCATGGCGAACGTGACAAACACGAATGGCAGTCGTAGCCAACCGAGGAAGTGCAGCGAAGAGAGGAATAGGATTTCTATAGGTATCGTCACACAGAGCAGTGATAGCATGACAACCCTCTCGCTGGGCTCGAAGTTCCGTATGGCGGATGCAGCAGCATGTAAGGACGTCGATAGGCGAGACGCAAAGATGGACCCAACGCTTCCAGGTAAACCTAAGCACAAGTCAAATCAAGCAACGACCGTTACGAGTTTGGTGCTTACCACTTATGACGACAGCTATCAACGCAAATCCTTCGTATCGGCTAACAAACAGATCCAGTACGATACCCGTTCCGCTGCTGATAACCATGGCTCCGAAGAGCGGAGACCAGCCTTGCCATATGAGATCTCTTACATATGAGTTTCGTCGCGTGGTCATACCGCACGCGATGGCGGACAGAACGACGACCAAGACGACTATGGCAGGAACGGGTGTGTGCAGAAAGTTGATCAACGCCGTAGAAACCAGACCGAGTAGCACCAGTGTGACCAGGTCGCCAAGGCACGCTGCGACAGGTGGCGCGATGTTGTCTGGATCCATGCCAAATCGACGACAGACAACGACGAGGGTGCTCATGAACGAGCCGAGAATGATACTGGATATGCACGCGGAAGCCATGGCTGTGGCTGCAACCATGATGAATCTACAAGGATTGATCAGACGGCGCGTAGCAATGGGCGACAAGCCCACTCACACAGCAATGCCCTGTTCCCGCTCCGCGACCGGAGGCAACGTCGGTCGTGGTCTCCTCGCAAACATCATCGCATTGGTCTCCGTAGCAGGCATCTCTCGCGGAATGATGAGGCCCAGTATGAGGGATACGCATGCAGCGACGAACGACACGACGGTCGCTTGCACCTGCAGCAGCGCCAGGTTACCATAGATGATCTTGCGCCGTACCGAGGGGTCGTCCAGTTGGCCCATATTGGCAGACGTGCCCAGCCGCGCGGAAAGGTTCATCTCGAGGTTGCCCTTGAGGTTGAGTACGACGGGGATGATCATAATGAGCTGGTCAATTTCGAGCATTGCGTGCCAGCGCTGGATGCAATGCAAGTGAGAAAGCATTCGGGCATGCATCGAGGACACGCACAGAGACATGGTCCAGCAATTCTCCCGTGAGAAGCAGTCCAACTGTCGTGAATAATAATGTCGGAGCACTCTGTAGACCACTTAGAGAGAGAAACTAGACTACGGTTGAGAGAAAGCACCTGTATCACAATCCCCTTCACCTGCGGCCACAGTGCTACTGGTGGTCCCGGGCTGGATTTTGTTGCGTGTTCTCTCCCTCCAAGGAGTGCCTCGTCGTCGCCGTTGTCGCGCTCGCTGTCGTCATCCCCTTCATAGTCGTCGTCGCGCGTCGGCAATTTTAGCTGTGCGAGCTCGAGCTCGTCGTCCACTTCATCGTTTGCCCGGTGGTAGTCATGGTTTGACATTTAGCAGTACTGTAAGGTCTTTTGATCTAAATTTATACCTGTTGCCTGATATAGGCTGTCCTCTTCCTCCCCGGATCCTCTTCCTCCTCGGACACTGCATTCAGATTTAGGCGTCCGAATTACTCTTCCGACCATTAAACGGACATTAACCTAGTACCGTCTTTGACTGCAGTAGACTTTCGCCAAACGAGATAGTCGCGTCAGTATTGATTCGCGATTAGGTCCGCTCTAACGTTGCTCTAACGGTTTAACCTTGAACACCCCTGTAATCGCGACCTACAGTCGAGTACCTGGATCCGAAATGGTCGTTGACTGGACTGGTTTGTGGTCGAAATACTGAGAGCAATGTTCCGCTTGGAATCCGTGTATAAGCTAAGTACCAATACATAACGATACAAAAGTGCAAGTAATGACAATATCGGTACAGAATGATAGGTAGATCTGACTATCCCTCTCATGAGGACTTGGTATCTTGCAAGGACAACGCCTTGGCCGTCTCCATTGCCTTCCGGAACTCCTCATCTCTTTCAGCATCCTCGGTATGCGACGAATATGACACATCGATCTGCGACAATTCCATAGCCCTTTTCAAATCCTCCTCCTCATCTCCGCGGGTTGAAGACGACGCGTCCGATTGCGACAATCGCGTAGCAGCCTCCATGTCTTTTGAGAACATCGCCTCATAGTCACTCCGCTTCAACGTTCCACTATTCAGCGACCCAGTGAAGTGTACAGGGTCACTCGCCATCTTCTCATCCTTGGGAGACGGTTGTGGATCCTTTCGAGACGGTTCAACCGGAGGTGGCCCCTCAGTGCCGGGCGGACGCTCAGGAGCAGGCGCCTCCATGATAGCCTGCTCAACCATCTGCGCCATCCGCTCCTTCCTCTCCTGAAGCCGTGCGCCATCCATCGCATCCCGGAACTTCTTCACGATGGCTGTCTTCTCCTCGGGACTACTCTTCCTCGCCTCCTCGAGTCCTTCCTTGGCGCGTTGCACCCGGAGCGTCACTTCCGATACAGAGGAGGGATCAGGCTGGACACTCTTCCATGCGCCTGTCAAGGGATGCGCAATCAGACCAACGATTCCCGCTGCTGGCTTCATCGTTGCATTGACGACTACACAGGGGGTAAGGACATAAGCACACATTGAGACGTCGCGAACACTTACAACTACGAGCAGAACCCTTGATAGCGCCAATGAACCCCTCCTTCTTCGCTCCTGCAACGGGTTCCTTCACCAGACCGGTGATACCATCATAATACCCAGTAACCAATCCCTACAAAGATATCCAAATCAGCTCAGGATATGACAAAGGGGCTTTGTTTGAGGACCAACCTTACCACCCGCCCTCAGACCGCTACTGAAGTTTGTAACCTTCTCCGCCTTGCGCACCTCCGACCCGTACAGTTTGGGCGCATTCTGGAAGCCTTCCTGTACCGACGCGAGAATCTTCATAACGCCCTTCGGTATCGCTGTCGTTGTGTGTATTATGCCATTCACAGGCGAGCTGTGGCTTCAGTTAGCAAATCGCTTTTGCGTCAGGAAGTAGAGAAACAGACTAAAAGATCTCTGCGATGCCAGCATAATAATGAGTCACCGTCCAAAAGATTGCACTTCCTCCGCCGCTGACAGGATCGGTGACCGGCTTGCGCGAGTCGTACTCTTTCGGCCGGTGGCATTCCAACAGGTTCAAGTCGAGCTGTTTCGCTTCCACCAATGTCTGAGCGGCAAAGGCACTCAGTTTGAGACACTGTAATTATGATGAGAGAGAGTATGAAGCAATTGGGCCTTAGCTTACATGCTCCGTAGACCACCACACTGCAACGCGCGACTGGTCCAAATCACACCTCATATTCTTGAGTGGCAAGTGCTTGTAGAAGCTCTCTGCGCCTCGGTTGACGCCATCCTGGTACAGAGTCAGGTTGACCGAGTAAGTGATAGACAATATGACATACATCTTCCCTAATCTGCTCTCCCATGCTCGCCGCAGCGACCTGTGCTTCCTCACTAATCAGGAATTCGATAGCCTTCGTCAATTTCTCCACTTTGAGTTTCTTGGGACGAATTGGCTCAGGTCCAGCGCCCGCCTTAGCGATCATGCTCCCCCAGAACCCTTGGTCGCCAAAGAACGGCACAACCAGAGTCGGACGTCCGTTCGCCAGTCCGGCGGCAGTGGTTCCGGCACCACCGTGGTGAATGACAGCGGAGACGCGTCCATTGGCAAATAGCCAGTCGTGGGGAACGTTGCCGAGGATGAAGATGTGTGATGGGACGTCGACATCACCGAGGCCGCCCCATCCAGCCGATACTAGGGCGCGTACACCAGCCTGTGCTGTCGCTTCGAATATTGTTTCTGTGGACGCAGTGTTAACATTGGTTACAAAGAATTTGAAGGAGGGCATCCACTGACTTGACATTGCTACCGGATCATCTACCACGACAGAGCCAAATCCAATATAGAGGGGTGCCGGTCCAGCAGCTAGAAATGCGGCAAGGTCTTCTGGCGGTGTATAGTTCGAGGCAAGATCCAAGAAGTAGAAGCCTACGACGTCTGCGGAATGGCGTTAACATCACCAGGAACACCGTGACTTGAGTAGTTATATCATACCGATGTGATTGTTCCAGTCCTTGGGTTTGGGCACCAAGGCGGCGCTCATGCAATATGTCCAAGGAACCTTGAGAGCATCCACCAGGCCGGGACCAGATCTTGCTGAGAGAGGCTTCAGGCCCAATTTGCTCTTACGAAATTTGTTGATGATATCCCCGATACTATAACCCAGTCAACATCGAGCGAGAAGAAACAAGGATCGAAACGGACCCCTGCCAGGTCATGAGCTCAGCCAAAGGATATGTCAAGTAGTTGGTGAGGCCAGGCTCTGCGTTACTCTGATCAACGTTGACCAGTGGGTGCGGAAAAGCTGTTGTTGGTGTCCACGGCATAGCTGAAATGCGGATTTAGCCTCAAAACGTCGCGAGAATGATGATGGTTTACTGAACGACAACTGCAACGGTATACCGAGAGCCTCGGCGCAGTGTACATGCGCGAACGCTGGCGGATTGGATATGATGGCGTCCGCCGCGAAGATGCGGCCACTCTTCTGGCATGGCGCGTGGCATGCCATCCAACAGCCCTCGATCATCTCTTGGAGCATCTTCCGTTTGCGCCCAATGTCACCGTTGGTAAGTGATTCCATACCAGGCATCAATCCGGGGTCTAGAGGTTGTCAGAGCTGACAAGACAGGCGGTATAGATAATTACTTTTGACCATGTAGCTCATAAGATCCTGAGGATTGCCACCGATACTGTAGAATTCGAGGCCGGCATCGTTGACAAACGATCGAAAGGTTTCGTGTGAGGCAATGCGAATACGGTGTCCATCCTTCATCAAGCGCTTGCCGAGGGCAACGTAGGGCTGCACGTCGCCTGAGAAGTATTCAAGCAACGTTCACTTTGGTGGTTGTCGACTTGCCTCGACTGCCAACAATCATGATTACAATGCTGAGCTTTGGAACATTCCGCCATTGAGACGCGTCGACAGCAAATTCGCTGACCTCCCGGGTGTCCGTGGGCAACTCTGGGAGCTTGTGCTTCAAATCGAGCGTGATGTTGATGGTTCCGTCTGGCGCCATGTATGCCATGGAGGAGAGGCCTCTTCCCTCATTGATAAATTTCGTATAATCTACGAACATTTAGTCTCGTCCTCAATGGTAACCAGCGGACACACAGACCTGTCTTACTACGTTTGTGGGTGGGTTCAGAGGACGAGTCAGAGTCGCTCAGGTCGCTTTCAGACTGCCTCATATAAGGTGGGGGTGGATCCATGGTGGTCGAAGGGAAAGATGATGATGATCCCAATCTTCAGGGAGTTGCTCCAAGGCGTCACTGCTCCAAATGCGATCTGCTTCCATGATGCTGTCTGCTTTGAGCGATCCTCGTACCAAAAAGAGCATGATAGCTTACCGATTCCATTCCCGGCAGGTTTGCTCAAAAACCAGAGTTTGACGAATAGACGCGCGAGAGATGTGATATATTTCGGCTCGGCATGGGGCATGCAAGGATGTCCTACGGAAGGGCTGCGAGCGCTCGGTAAGCATTACAGACCCCGGCGTAGATGCACAGGTGAACACACTGCTACACGCCATCGTTTGGTTTGAACTGGTTCGAGACTTGCGACGGGAGAAGTGCGGGAGGAAGAAAACTAGATTGATCCAGGCACGTTCTCTCTCAGCAAGGGACCAGGGACCGGGGTTTCCGATTCAGGCAATCGGGATTCGGGATTCGGGATTTGGCACGCCAGTCTCGGTTGAACTTCAACTGTCCCGCTCTGCACCTCTCCATATGACTGCCTTTTGCAGTCGACATACCAATTTGATCAATAGTGAAAACTCAAGAAGGGATAGCGACTATTCACCGCCATACATTCTATGGCTACCATTCGGGCCGAACAGTACGAACGCATCTGAATCCTGACGATCATGTCCCCAACCCCACCCCCGCACTCTGACGACTTTCTCCTTACATTTCCCCACGAGCATGTCCTATTGCTCACTTTCAATCGGCCCAAGGCTCTCAACGCTATACCAACAGACCTGAACGGAGAACTCAAGGTTCTCCTCGACTGGTTCGAAGCTGAAGATGACCTGTGGTAATTTCAGTTACCCACACCCGCGTTGAAGAAAAGTGCTCATACTCACAACAGGGTTCTCGTCCTAACAGGAGCAGGTCGAATGTTCTGCTCAGGCGTTGACCTGAAGAATTGGAACAACCGAGCTTCCAACTCGATCAATGACCAAGCCGGGATCCCAATGAACTCTCATGGCTTCGCGTCTATTTCCCGACGTCTGACCGCGAAACCCATCATCGCAGCTGTCAATGGGGGCGCCTTCGGTGGCGGTATGGAGGCCCTGCTCAATTGTGACCTTGTTGTCGCGGCGGACAATGCTAAATTCGCCCTCCCGGAAGTGAAGCGCGGCGTGGCTGCATTGCAGGGCGGGATACCGCGGCTTGCACAGATTGCTGGACATCAGGTATGTTGATAGTATTGCAATGGCTGTCCTGACATCTCTTCAGCGAGCATCGGAGATGCTCTTACTTGGCAGGACGTTCACTGCGAAGGATGCGTATGAGAAGTTCGGCTTGTGAGGAACGTTCTCCTGCTTGCCTCAGCCACTCTTCTCATTTGACATCCCACAGCATCAACTTTCTGACCCCACCCGAATCAGTCCTCCCGACTGCCCTCGATTTAGCGAAAGAAATCGTCAGTAACTGCTCTCCAGACTCTGTACAGGCAACGAAACGCGCCTTATTACTCGGCGAAGACAGTGATTCGTCTGTCATTTCAGCAGCACTCACAAAAGAGAGCGACGGTATGTTCGGGACCATTGGCGACGCGGTGAATATGAAGGAAGGACTGAAGGCTTTCGTCGAGGTTAGTCCTTAGTCTACCCATTCCCCTTTGCCAACTGGTGCTGAGACTTCAATGATGCACAGAAACGGGCGCCACAGTGGAAGAATCCCCGATCTAAGCTGTAATTCACCGTGGTACTTACTCACAAAAGTAGCCTGCTGTCAGAATTCCTCGAAAATATCATAGGTTCGCATTCCCTAGCGCTGTGCTCAAAATTTTTTCTTCGTCTTTTCAGTCGTCCGCGTTCCTGGCGGCTTCGACTTGGGTGAACGCAACGTA
This sequence comes from Strobilurus orientalis, assembly GCA_019915145.1. NCBI lineage: Eukaryota > Fungi > Basidiomycota > Agaricomycetes > Agaricales > Physalacriaceae > Strobilurus > Strobilurus orientalis. The sequence continues at coordinate 684,925 of JAHLML010000001.1, read as the reverse complement.
AATGTTGAAGCTAGCCGCCTCGTTAGGGTCGTGGCTGAGTGTGGGACAGATTCTTGCTCGGGCCGTATCTCGGAGGACGCTTTTGCAGGCTCTGTGGTACAAATTCTATTTAGTCCAGCTCTTTCTTCAGTCTGCGGGCCAGGGAGCAGCTAATCGCATTGCTATTCGAGGCATGTCCTTCTGTTCACGATCGACTCGAAAATCAAGAAAGGTTACATTTTCACTCGCGCAGTCTTCCGCCATTGACCTTAGGTGTGGTGCGTGCCAGCGCCCTGGCCTTTCCTCCGCTCTTCTCTCTCTCTCCTCCACCCAGGATCTCACACTCCAAGTTTCCGCGCGTTCTTTTCCGATCGGGGCGGGGGCGTCCGTCTCACTCTTGTGGGGGACATAGCTCAGTTGGGAGAGCAACAGACTGAAGTTTCTGGATCGTTCTGGAGGTCCCCAGTTCAATCCTGGGTGTCCCCATTTTTGCATGTGGCGTCGTGATTTATATTCCCTCTAAACAGTGCAGGGCCCAGGCAGCAGAGGCAGCAGAGCGCTCCGTGCTCAAGCGCTCACTGCTCGGTGGACAGTGGACACGGGTGACTGGACTCAAAGTTCTGGCTGCTCGCACGGCTGCGGCGCCGGGCGCAGTGCCCAGCCCGAGTGCTTACCGTTGCGTTTTGATGGAAACCGGATGACCCGATGCCAACTACGATGTTCTTACTGCGGTTGGGATCCCGATGATCTACTCTTGTTCACCTTTCCGATTCCACAGCCATGAGCGTCCCGCGCATGCAAAGTAATGACTAGTCTGACACTGGTCTGAGATGACAGAATCATGGAAACAACTTGAGCGCGTCGATATTCTAATAATAGCCACAGTGGGCGCGTTGTTGAAGCGCCGTGTGAGAACGTGATCTTGATTGAATCCGTACTGTACAGTGTTACTGTACCGCCATGATTAGGCACTCGATGAAACCGCCACCGCGACGTCACTTTGCTGAACTCCTGCCACAGGTTGCTGATTCTGTTCCGATATCAGTCACGGTAGCCTTTGTACACCGGGAGGCTTCCGAGTCCAATCAAAACTAAAGCTTTTGGGCGCTCAAAAGCTATTGAGGCGTGCGATGCGCGGTATTCATTTGACGTCTACTCACCATGAGTCTTCGAAGGCAGTATCAAGGGATGAGAGATATGGAAACCATATAAAGGGCGTCATATATCCCGTGAAGTGGACCACTTCCTTTCATTCCACTTTTTGTTTTTTCTCTTTCTTGGGCAGGAGATGACGCGCCTCAGAACCATACTCTTTTCGCTTATTTTCATCCAATCCACCAAGGCTTTTGAACTCTCAGTCCAAGCGCGGCGGTCCGACTCGCATCATCGCAGAGACGCTTCCGGCGTTGCTCCTCTCCGCAATGACGGGCTGGCTTATTACACCAATATCACTCTTGGAGGAGAACAGTTTGAAGTTCAAATTGACACGGGAAGGTATGCGTTGAGATGGTCCTGATAATCCAAGTTGTGCTAATGCAATCGCGTAGCTCGGACCTCTGGGTCAGCCCGGCTGCAAACACTATCAATGGTAATCTTCCTGACGGTGGATTGGACACTGGAAAAAACATGAGCATCCAATACCTTGACGGGTCCGGTGCAGAAGGTCGCGGACATGAGCTCTAAGCGAATGCTCCCACTCATTGTTGTCAACAGGACCGATCAAGATGACTCAGCTTGTGTTTGCGGGATACACAGTGGAGAACCAGGCTTACAGTATGTCACCATTTTTGAAAACTATACAGAGACCAACTGACTTCTTCCCTAGCGGAAGTCACAACAGAGAACAATCACGGAGCGGGGCCAGGGATCATTGGCATTGGAAGAAACAGTGTATCTCAGATTCAGGGACAACTCAACTCTTCTGCCGGCTATGGTCCTTTGGACAATATTTTCACACAGGACTTGGAGACTCCAAATTTCATTAGCTTCTTGTTGAAGCGCACAGGTACTCCATCCGAATCTCATGACAAACTTGACCTGATCATTGCGCTGAAGATTCTGACATTGTTGGCGATACATTAAGCTCTATGAGTGTCGGCACTCTCATTCCAGGATACGAAGAAGTCATCCGTCAGCCCAAGATTCAGCTGGAACTGCCAGATACCGCCGAATACTCGGTTCTGGGTGATTTGGATGGTATCATTGGACGAGATGGTAAACCAATACCTTTTAAGGGAGGTGCTGACAAGAAACATCCCAACCAACCTGTCATCAATCTTGATACTGGCTCAACAATGGCTGTAATACCGTCGTACGTGTGCATTCCAAGATTTCTGGTTCTTGGTCAACAATTAACTCTGAATGCAGGTACATCAGTGACGCAATTTACGGCGGGATTGAAAACGCTCAGACAGCTAACGTCAGCGGAACTGAATTTTGGTTTGTGCCCTGCAATGTTGAAGTCAACATTGCCTTCAGATTCGGCGGCAAGATAATCCACTTCCATCCTTTAGACATGACAAAGTTTGCGCTGATATACATGTTACCAAATTGTACCATTGAAGCTGAAACTTGTCACCAGGGATTTCGGAGCCGATGCTATTGATGGTATTCGGTACTGCCAAGGCACAGTAAGTTGGGGTTTTTGCGTCTGAGAGGTTATCATAAATCTGATTCCTGGTATTGCAGTTTCCACGCAACGGCGATCCGACAGATACACGATTTGATTTACTTCTCGGAGATGTCTTCTGTGCGCATTGTTTTCATCTCAATACTAATCTCCGGCTAACAAGGCTCAGTCCACAACGCGTACATACTCATAAATTTGGGAGACTTTGTGGCAGATGCAATCCTCACCGGCAATATGAGCAGGGGAGATCCCTATGCGCAATTCCTCTCCCTCACGGATCCCGACCAAGGTACATACTACTTTCGTCGTCTGACTTTCTTTCAACTAACAAGCTGCTCGTACTACACAGCCCACAAAGATTTCATCGCTGCTCGTGGCAGCGCCGACGCGGACTCATCCAAGGACGTCGAGGGCAGCGCTGATGCGGACTCAACCAAGGACGTTGAGACAGACCTTGCATCCGAGGCGGTGTCTGACAAAAAGAATGCAAAACCTGACGTCGTCATCATTGCTCTCGCCATCAGCACCGGTATACTCGGTCTGGCTGCAGTCGGCCTCGGCATTCTGCTATGCTTGACAAAGCGGTCCAAGCGAGCCTTGATGAAGCAGCAGCCTGCCCATCCCATTTTCTCTGCAGATGACTCAGACTTGCAGCCTTTCATACCCATAGGTACGAAAGTTGAAGAGCCGACGTACTACGATCCGCACCATAACACAAACCTCGCTTAACTTACTACGTCTTTATGCATAAATTATTGTAAGGTTTATCATTCTTCCAACAAGGACATTTTTATCAGGTAGTATGACTTTGACGAGACTTCAATGAGAGGCGGGACCTTTTTGGCACGAGCAGTCCTCCTGCACTCAACCTCGAGGCCACAGCCCGACGTTGGACAATCAGCATTGACAAGCTGCCCCGAACTCTGAACGTCGCACGAGCACCGAGAAACTCAGAATCTGAGACAACGGGACCACTGCCGCAACTTGCCATCGAACTTGGTACCATCATTCGCCCATCAGTGGTCTGTGCAACAAACTTCAGTCCACATTAATGTATACGCGCTCATGAACATGGGAGATTTTGTCGCAGATGCAATCCTCACTGGCGATACTACCAGAAGTGATCCTTACGTGCAGTTCTCCCTCACGGACCTTTGTTGTCTGAACTTTTTTTCGACTAACAAGCTCTCCGTACTGCACTGTCTGCACAGCCCACAGAGAATTCATCGCTGCTCGAGGCGGCGACGACCCGGACTCGGCCAAAGACGTCCACACAGACTACAGGCACTGACTCTCGCGTACGTATTCCCGATACTTTGAATATCTCGCGATACCTTCTCTACCGTCTATTCTCAGGCCGGAACTCTCATCCACAAGAGTCGTCCCACTTTACCATGCCTACGGCTAGAGCGCCGCTACAGCCCTCGCTATCAGCAACTCTACGTCGGCCATCGAGAACGTTGATAGCCACGAGTAAGTACTTCGCTGAGAATAATTCGTCTCCTAGTTGGACGGACTCGTTTTGTTGGAATCACTTACGAGTCTAACTTAGGTACGATGGTTGTTCTTGGCGTTTGCCTGACCCATGAATATCCCCCAAGTGAGCTAGAACTTGCCGAGAAGAGCGACCACTCGATGCGAATAACTGGTTGAGAAACGAGCTCTGGTTTCAGTCAGGTCAGAAGGATAACACTATGGCTTACAATGTTCATACAGGTACATAACGATAATACAACAATCCAATCATACATGAGTGTCCGCGATTAAATCCGATATAAAGTCCAAATTGATGTCAACAGGGTGAGTCGTTAGGTGTGTGAGATGAGAAGCGTCGTTAGGACGAAGCATCTGGATTGAGATGTGAGTAAGCAAGGAGAACGAAAGGTAGGAAGAGAATAAAGAATCAGAAATAAAAGGCAATAATCGGTTTGTCTCCAAGAAGGGTCAGAACAGGTCTGATTGTGATACATCATATAACGAAGCGGCAGAAAGAAAACTCACCACTGATGGTGACGACGACAGGGGTTGTTGTACAAGGGGGAGAGCTGAGAAGAAAGTCAGTTGCGGATCACAAGAAAGAGACGACGAAGATCAGATAAAAAAGGCAATATCGGTTTGTCTCCAATGCCACGAAAGCTCGGAACAGGTCTGATAGAGTATCATCACGAAAGAAGAAGGATACCAGACTCACCATTAGACGCGTATGGGGGGCAGCGCAGTGGGAATGGGCTGCCACTTTGTCCGTGCAGGAGCCGACTGGCCATAGATCCAGTCGTCCTCGGCGACATCGTCCTCCACTTCATCACGTGTACCGCGGTCGCAGTCCTCCACGTACACGCCGACGCCTGCCTCTTCCGTCGGCTCGACAAGGACCTCGACACTTGGCCCTCGCTCCTGCACCTTGAGCAGCTTGAGCGCAGCGATGAGGTCGTCTGCGAGTGGTGTGGCATTGGGTGGGTCTTCCTTGATGGGCTCCCACCCAACGGGTGGTGACCCAGGCGGCGATATGAGAAAGTTCTTCTCAATCTCTGGTGGGCGAAGGTAGTTCGCGGCGGGGATGACGTCCCCAAAGGCAGTGACCAGCGGATTCGGGTCGGCCCGGTAGACGCGTAATATTGTTTGCGAGCTGAACAGCCGCGTCAGAAAAAAGCAAGAAAACAGAGGGAAGCAGGCTCACTGTTCGCTGGTCGTCCCACGCAGTATTATGGGGTCGCACTCCGTCTTGGCAAGCTCGGCAGCCTCCTGGGCAACGAACACGACAATTACCCTGCCAAACGTCGGCAGCGGCACCCATTGATTGATCTCCCCGAACGTCTCCAAGTGCTCTCGCAGGACGCCCATGATGGCGGGGTGGAAAAACGTCTTGGGCAACGACGTTACGGCAAGCGTGTTGGTCGGCGCATCCCTTGGTGTCGGTCCCGACGACGAGGAGGCCTGTGATGAGGAAGATGGTAGCGAGACAGAGTAAGAGGCCATGATGGCGATGGAGAAAAGCCAAGACGAAATTTTTCCTTTTCTAGTTTTCTGAGCTTACCTAAGGTGCCGATCACCACCGCATTCGGCTGCGCAGCCTGCGCTCGAGAGGCGGTTACAATGCGGTCAAGTCACTCAAGTGTGAAAGCTGTGAAGCAAAGCAAAGCTACTGTGCATAGTAATGTTAAGCAGTGTATTCTTAGCGGTATCCCAAGCGCTCGAGGCTGCCAATTGTAGTTATATTATAGGTTATTACACGGATTCACACAAGATCGTACACATTTACCCGCCTAGAAAGAATTCAGTACCAGGTCCCCGTCGATCCAACGGAAGAGACACTTACATGTAGACATGTTACATACACAGGTTTCGACGGGGACGGCAACATGCCGCTCCCTCTTCCAATTCCAAGGGGACCTATGCGCGCAACCGGTCCTCGACTTGCGCCTTCTTCTGCTTGAGCGCCTCGACACGCTCCTCCTTGCTCGCATCGTACGACAAATTGACTTGGTTGAACCTGCACACAATGTATCGGACACCGTTTCACTGTAACACACAATGAGGTGAACTTACGGATTTTCCGGGGATTTCTGGAACTGCTTGTACAGTAAATCCTGTCAAATCACAACTCAGCCTCCGCACTATGATCAGTGGTGTGTTTATCTGACCTTGTATTGCTGGAGGCGCAGACCAGGATGCTGTGAAACGAATCAGAAAACGCATCCCAAAGCTGTCTCAAAACAAATAACGCACATCCTGCCTGGCAATTGGCATTTCACGTTCCGAATAAGCTTCGAACGCGGCCTTGAACCGCCGCTATACACACACAATCAGTCTCAACAGCTTTCGAGGGCGGGGCCATACGTACCTCGGGATGCCGCTCCAAACCGGCAGCTTGCTGTCCAACGCTCGCTTTGTCCATTTTGGCAGTGACTACATCGAGTAGATCGAGGGCGTTGTCCAGCCCAGTGGCGGTGTAGCTCTCCGGCTCCTCCTTGTCCCATTCAGCCTTGCTCGCGCCTCCAGCAGCAATAGCGCCGGGTCCAGCAGGTTTTGGTGTCTTCACCGGCGCCTTCTTCGCACCGGCCTTGGGCGGCGCCTTCACCTTGGCTGGCGCAGTTGCCTCCTCCTCCGCAAGCAGCCGCGCCGCCTCGGCCTTTCGCTCCAGATCCGCCTTGCGCTTCTCCTCCTTCTCGTCTTTTTTGGCCTTTCCGCCCTTCACGTCCTTGTCCTTCCACGCATCGGCCTCTTTGCGTTCCTGTGTAAACAGTATTTGGATACAGATCAGCTTAGTGATAGAGATGTTGGGCGTACAGCATCGGCAGCGGCAGTAGCCTTCTTGTTGGCCTCGTTCTCGGCCTTCTTCGCCCTGCCTCCCTCCTTCTTTGCGTTTCCTCCCTTTGGTGGCATTATGGTAGTAGGTGGATGTGTGAATGATGGTGGTTTGGGTGTGAGATGGAATGATGCTGATTGTGTGATTTTCGGAGGCGATTGATCTAATCAGATATAAGATCTTATCTCGGCATCTGCGTCTGATTCTTTGCCAATCCCCAACGACCTGGCTTGCAAATGTCGCCTCAGACTTGCGATTGCGAGACGCTTCGAGGGTGCATATGGATGACTTATTCAAGGGAAACACTTCGTCTGTTTATTCTGACCTAAGTAGAAGGAAACTCTGCTTATCAGTTTACAGTGCTCTTTAAAGTCGGGCATACTCGCAGTACGGATCGCGCATACATTCACACTGAGCAGGCATTCAAGTTCAAAACATGCATTAACCATTGACCGATAACGCAAAGTCTTTGAACCACGTATACTGATCCTTCGGGGTCGCCCAATAGTCTTCGTGCCCGCCAAAGAACGTACTGGATGCATTGAATCAGCGATAAGCAGAGTTTATTTAGCTGGGAGGCTTACCTGAAGAACATCCCCAAGAAACCAACCTGCTTCTGGTCTTCCTGTTCGATACTCATGGCGGGTTGTGACTCATCCAGAACTACACTCCACTGCGCACCATCGCGATTTTTCAGGATTCCGCCAAGAATTCCACCAAGGAGACCTCCGTTCGATTGGGTGGGTTCAGGTGTAGCGCTTGGCGTCTCTTTTGGTGGTATCGAATTGCGATAGTACACGTCGTCCCGCTGAATGACGCGTGCTCCGTTGACATCCAGCGCGAAGAATCCGTCTTGTTTTCCAGGCGTATTGAGGGCGATGGTTTGGGTGAGGGTGGTCCATGCTCCGCGATTGTACTTGAAGGAGTCACGTCCAATAGAGAAGCCATAGGCTGCATCGCACACTGAGTCGGGTGCATCGCAAAGGGCATCTGTTTGCTTGTCCTTAGGCGCATACTGAAGGAGGATGAGTGGAAAGAAACAGAACGGAAGCCTCGAAGATTTTGAACACCCACCAGATAGAGCTCGCCCACGCCATCCGTCCTCCACATAAGCCTAGTGCTGAAGCAATCATCCGCCACCGCGCCGCCTGAGCAGCCTTTACGCCCGCCATACATCCCGGGAAGTTTCCCACCCTTGACAAAATCGAAGTCCGCAGGAAAGAAGACACTGAAATTGAATGTGACATTGCTTGCATTCGTGACGTCCATGGGCCTAGCGTAGAACTGTGCGCCGCCTTGAGGCCGATCTTTGTTGCCGGGGTTGATAGAGGAGGCAGGATATAGCAGCTGGAGAACGGAGGAGTCATTGTTCCAGGAGGATACAGCGTCTGTTGGGGCTGCTTCGGCAGCGAAAGAGGTTGCGCTGGCATCGGCGGGAATGCCGTCGACGAGTTGAAGGTTTTGCTTGCCGCCAAAAGAAGATACGTTAAAGGCTGAGAGGTCGGTCATCTGTGCCGGCGCAGACCAGATCGTCTGGGAGACAGAAGGCGAGATCTCCGTTGGGCTGGGAAGGTATAGGGTGAGAACGCTGGTCACTGTCGCCGTAGTCGTGTCCTCGACGTTGGTGATTTCAATCACGGGGGCTGCTATAGTTGTTGTGACGATAACCGGAGTTGTAGACGCGACCGGCGCGATTTCAGTCGAAGAGCTCGATGGCGTGGGAGTAGGACTGCTCGCTGAGGGACTCAAAGGCGCGACTGGCGCTGCCATCGATGGTAGATACAGCTGAGTCCCAAGCGGGGTTGGGGTAGATTGTTCAGGAAGAGAATTGAAAGCAACAAGCGGCAAAGCGGTCGAATAGCACGAAAACAGGGCGCACAGCGCCAAAAGGGTCAGGACCATGGCGGTCACGAAGAAAGGAGTTGTGCATCTAATTAGTAATTCGATGTCCATTTTGGGAGTCGCGCGTGCACGTGTCAACGGAAGTTGCGGCTCTGACTTGTCTCTTTTTGTCACTTCCTTCTCTGAAGGCTTCTCCCCCGCTGATCTTTATCCAACCTCGCATATTGCCCTTGATGGAGATTGGCATGTACTCAGGCTCCATGAAACACGCCGAAACCAGTGCTATAAAGCGACTGCGCACTTGTTTCGAGTACACCAGCTAAAACCACGCCAAACCGCCAGATCACCAACACCTCCCATTACTACCTACCAACGTCTCCCCCGCGCAATGATCATACTGAACGGCCTCGGCTCTGCATCCACCTTTCCGGGATACGCGTCGACAAACGGGCGACGTCAAAGTCTAGACGGTAAACTCGATGTCATCGCTGTCTCGGAGAACGATCACAATATAGACGGTAAGCGGGTCATTTATCTGCGGCTTTGACTCTGAAGTTATGTGTAGACTCTGTCCTGGGGCATTGCAGCGTATCTGGGCGGGGTCTGGATTCCTCTGCATCTGTTACGACGGATGGTCGAATCAACGTCCAGCTCGATTTGAAGCTCCCTTTACCTGACCTACCGACTGTGCACAAAGCGTCTGCTGCCGACCTTACAAACCTCCGCTACGACCCATCTCAGTTTCCTGTCATGAACATAGTCATCATGATTGTTGGAAGTCGCGGTACCCATGATTTCATCGCGATTCCTCGCCCCTGAACTGATTCTATAAATTCACAGGCGACGTCCAACCCTATATCGCTCTTGGGATACGGCTCCTAAATGATGGTCACCGCGTTCGTATTGCTACGCACGGAACCTTCAAGACTTTCGTCTCTGAGAATGGTCTCGAATTCTACGACATCGGTGGTAGTCCCCAGGATTTGATGAGCTATATGGTGAAAAGTCAGTATCCTTCCCTTGCCGTACTATCTATCAAAAGTCTGACGACACCATAACCAAGATCCTGGTCTTATGCCGGGTATAGAGTCTCTAACAAATGGCGACATCAAGAGGAAGCGTAAAATGCTCACAGAGGTGCTTGGCACTCTTGCCTTGTAGGCTTTCGTTAGACTAAATATCGCCCGCCCAGATGATCCACGGCTGTTGGAACTCGTGTCATAAACCGTGTCCAGTCACCGGAAAATCCTTCATTGCCAACGCTATTATCTCGAATCCACCAGCATTCGCCCACATACACTGTGCTGAAGCTATGGGTATACCACTCCTCATGTCTTTCAGTAAGCCTCACTGTGCCTGTGTGATCTTCTCACTAAAACGACTTGCCAGCTATGCCATGGTATGACCCTCTCCGCTCCTAGCTCACGTCACCAACACTTCTCCAGGACTCCGACGGCTTCCTTTCCTCACCCTCTGGTTAACATCAACCAATCCAATGCCGAAAAAGGGATGACTAACTTTCTTACCTACCATCTCGCAGAGCTTTTGACCTGGCAGGGGTACGCCTCTCGCAATCTCAATTCGAGGTTGACCTGACTTCGACACCGTATCTAGCCTAGGCGACATCATAAACCGCTTTCGTATGCAAACCCTTTCACTCCATCCGCTTTCAGTCAAATCAGGACCTGGGATATTGGAGACACTGGGCGTACCGTGGACATACTGTATGAGCCCTGCATTGGTTCCTAAGCCTCCAGATTGGCTCAATCACATCGGTGCGTACTCCTTCCTTCTCACCGTTGTATTCTTTACCAACCTTCATCCATAGATGTCGTCGGCTTCTGCTTCCTCGATTTGGCCACGAACTACACTCCACCTGCTAGCCTAGTCGAGTTCTTGGAGGCTGGTCCCCCGCCTATCTACATCGGGTTCGGTTCTATCGTCGTTGACGATCCCCAGGCTATGACTAGTACGTTATCCACCCTCTGTCCGCGGAGGCGTTTCTGAGCCATCCACAGACACTATTTTCAAAGCAACTCGCCAAGCCGGTGTTCGTGCTTTGGTGTCAGCTGGATGGGTATATTCTCTCTCTGCTTGGGCCATAAGATGCTTACCTATATCAGGGTGGCCTCGGGGGCGCAGGTGTCCCGAATCACATCTACATCCTCGAAGAAATCCCACATGACTGGCTATTCTCCAATGGACGCGTCGCAGCTGTTGTTCATCACGGTGGAGCGGGTACGACCGCCGCCGGATTGTCCAAGGGCCTCCCAACAGTCGTCGTACCATTCTTCGGCGATCAAGGATTCTGGGGTAGCATGATAGAGCAAGCAGGTGCGGGCCCGACACCGCTGAACCCGAAGAAGCTCGATGTACCCGGTCTGACGCGGGCGATCTTGTTCGTTACTTCGGACTCGGCGCAGGCAGCTGCGAAGAAGATATCGGAACGGATATGCAATGATGATGGTGTGAATCGTGGCGCTGCCAGCTTTTATAGGAATATGCCGTTGGAAGACATGAAGTGTAGTCTGGACCCGAGGAGAGTTGCGGTGTGGGCGTTGCCCAAGATTGTAGGGGTGATTTTTCTGCGATCTCGAGGCAGCGAAAGTCTGATTCTCCAAAAGGGCCTTCGTTTGAGTTCGTTCGCTGCAGCAGTTTTGGTGCAAGCCGGTCAAATCAATGCGTCGCAGCTCAAGTTGCATGGTGCGTCACTTGTCAGTCTTTGCATTCGATGCACTAACGGCATGCACAGATACTAAAACCTATGTGGCAAAGTTTCAGCCGACAGACCCAGTCAGCGGTGCTAGCAGTGGGCTTTTCTGGACCGTCACCAATTCGACCTCAGCACTTGCTCAGATTTTCTAGTACGTTCTTCGCGTCTTGTCTGTGCCCTAGCTGATAATATTGACAGTGATCCTCTACATGGCCTTGGTCGTACCATGATGATTTTGCCGGAAGGTGATTGAACTGTGTGAATGTCATGGGAAGCTCGTATACTCATCAGAGCATCTTTCCAGCAACGGTCAAGATTATCAACGGAATCTCGACGGGTCTACACAATACGCCGCGTTTGTATGGCTCCACTGTGCGCCAAGCCAAGAAGATCACCTCGGTGAAGAGTGGACTCAAGGAAGGAGGAAAGGTACGTGCAGCCCGGCCGGCCGGGATGTTTCGTGGTCTCATTCTCAGCAGTCTTTCGCCCTTGGTCTATACGATGGAGTGACTGGGCTGGTCACCGAGCCGGTGAAGGCTGGGAAGAAAGAGGGTGCTGTTGGCGTCATCAAGGGTACTGGCCGCGGTCGTGAGTCTTCTCATATTCCGAGGTGTTTACCTTCCTCTGAAACGAGTACACCAAGTGGCCAATCTTTTCTTCAAGCCTTCGGCAGGTGCATTAGATCTCGTATCACATCCACTGCAAGGCGTCTGGACCAGTATCATGCTTGGTTCACCCGATAAGTTTGCGTCTGCACGGCGGAAGCGATGGCTGGATCAAGGTGCTGAAGAGCTCCGGTGTAGTTCTCCCGAACAGCGGTGGGAGGTCGTCCGGGCGTACAATGCCAGTATCACAGCGAATCTACAGCGCATCAAGGCGGAGAAGGATCTCGCTCGAGAGGGCCAACGCGCCAAGAAGGTGCCTAGGGAGTGGGCGCAATTGCCAAACGCTGGAATTCAGGATGCAAACGGTTCACTGGTCGTGATAGAACCTCAGACTCGGGCCAACCTGAGCTTCAGCCATTCGAATGACACGTTGCCTCGGCCCAGCCATGATGGATACGAAAATGCGAATAATCATTCTGTCGGTGAGGTCCGATCGACGTTGAGAGGGTCGTCGAGGCAGTCTGTTGCGGCGCTTCCTCCAGCATATTCAGAGACGTCAAGGTCTCCACAGGGGCCTTTGTTTTCTGGAAGATGTTCGAACTTGGAGTCATAGTACCATACCTATTAGTGGAACATCTGGTCCGTAGTTGCTTCTCTTTGCAATTTTTTCTTCCTCACTGGATGGTCTTCTCATATACGTATTGTGATATTGTGCCGTATAGTTTCGGTCACATCTGGGCCATCTGATCCATGTTCGAACAACTTGTGTAGGTTAGGTTTGTTTCCGCGAGTCTCGACAGCCGTTTTTTGTTCGTCATACACACTGACGGTGACTTGAACCGTTAATTTATACAGTGCCCGCTAAATCGTCCGCAAGTGATTTGTAGGCTGCAGGTGGCCTCGTGTACCCCCGCAGCTCGAGCACGAGTCTCAGAGACTCGTAGCCAGTGCAAGCGAATTTAGGACGTTGCCAGACTCACGAAGATAATCTTTTGACGCCATGTCGGACCATGATCGAATGACTGTCACCGGGTGTGTACAGTTCCGACTACCGACCCGCATGGGAGCTCTTATCGTGCACCATCTACCGATATTTTGACGAATGACGGTTCATTTCTTGCTATCTTCCTTTCTCCCATCAGTTCCCCTACGAATTCATTGATAGTTCGTCTACGATCCCGAACCCCACCACCAATCGCTGACACTTTCTTGTAGGCACTCACCAATTTTCGAGATGAAGACCCGCACAGGGTGGAAGTCTAGAACCGTGGAAGATATTGGCAAGCAGATCTGGGAGGACAGTTACTCCGAGCTAGACGAGGATTCAGACGAGGATGTCAACGTGATAATCATTAGCGACGACTCAGACTCAGACGCCTCGGATATCGAGTTCATCGGCCCGCCGTGCCGCCTGGAGAAACTGTAAGAAGTACCCTTGGTTACTCTCTTGCCATCTAACAGCCATGGTTATTCACCGTTTATTATTCTAGCCACAACGAGATTTTCCATGAGCTCTTCAAGTATCTATCTCCCTTGGACATTGTCTCCATAAGCAGAACGTCCAAGCTTTTCGAAAGGTTAGGCCAAGAGCACTACGGCATCGGACTGGGACGCCTCCTCGCCCGTTTCTTCAACAGCCCCGCGGAAATTGCGAAGTTTCGCTATATTCAGCGCGACTATGGCGCGCTCGTGTCGGGCTCGAGTGGAATCCAGTTCTTAGATGGGGTTTACTTCCCTGGATCTGATCTCGATGTCTATGCGGAATCTCGCAATGCTAAACCCATTATAACCTTCCTTACGAGCTTAGGATACAACTACTGTCCGCGCAACGCCCAAGTTGAGGAGTTCGCCGGTAGCTTAGTAGGCAATGAGCCCTCACCTTACGGACTTTGTGGCATAGCCGACGTTTACGAATTCCGTCGTGGAGAGCAGAAGTTGCAACTGATCACGTCGCGAGGACCTACGATGGAAATCATAACATCCTATCACTCCAGTATGTTTATGATTTGTTGTATTCCTGGGTGTCGAACTAAGTGTGCACCTCTCTAGCAATCCCAATGAACGTGATCACCTATAATCGCGCCTACTCGCTGTACCCCAAAGCAACATTCGAGCAAAGGCGAGGACTTCTGGTCAGCCCCGATGGAGATGCCCGAGACGCAGCGCGCCAGAAGTACATCACCCGCGGATGGACACTGACGGCCCAGACCGAATCCCACAATCCCAAATCGGAGTTCCATCCTGCCAGTCCTTTGATAACGGGGCAGTCTTACCTCGATGTTACCCCAGAAATGAGATATTGTCTTCAATTACCCAAGATATCCCACTTACCTGCAAGTTGTCGAATTACTGAACCGTTAAGCGGTCCCCTCTGGGAAACGGATCGAATAGCTCATCGTTAACTCATGCTTACACCGTAACAAGAGCATATTGCTTGGGTTACTCAGATTGGATCCCCCTTTGAATGAATCGCAATGGCAAACATATGATGGTAGGAACGAAAACCCAATGCATTGAACAGATATATAAGACATAGATTGTACATAGATGAACAACATGGTAGCTGTGGTATGAAATGGAGAGACGAGACGGGGAAATGACAATACGAGAAATGCGGGGCAGTAGAAAACTGACCCAAACGGAGGTGATTCTCGGCGCCACGTCGTAAAGGTACCGTATCGCTGCGTAGGTGAGGAACAATGTTGAAAGAATGTCTCGAGAGCGTCACAGTGAGTCGTTGTCAAAGTCGCTCGAGGTCGAGTCGTTGGTTGAGATCGGGTGAGCACCTTGTATTGCATGCAGGGATTGGGCTGGTCGTGGGCGCGGATGTCGTCATGTAGTCGTAGTCGTATCAGTGTCATAGTCGTGTCATCGTCGTTGTGTAGTCTTCGTCATTGCGATTGAAGTCGTTAGTGGTCGTTTCAAATTGGGGAAGACACTCCGAATGGCATGCCGTCGTGGTAATGATAATGGTCGTCATCGTGGTGGTAGTCGTCGTCATCGGCATGGTGGTCGTCATTGTTGCTGTGGTGGTCGTCGTCGTCGTCGTAGTGCTTGTCGTCGTCATCGTGGTGGTGGTCGTCGCCATTGTCGTCGTGGTGGTGGTGATGGTCGTGTCGTCGTTGAAGTCTTCTCGTCCTTGGAGCCGTGTCACATTGTGGTCGTCATTGTCAGCGTCAACAGCAAGTACCGTTGGCAGAGTCCGCTGTCGCGAGCGTCGAGTCCTCAGATGACTCCTGCTCTTGAGGTGCTCGCCGGAGTCGCAGGTATAAAGCAGGGTCCGGCTAAGTTGGCGACGTAGAACGCGCGGTCAGGAAGAGAGATACCCGTGGCGGACTCGAGTCGTCGACATGGAAGAAGACGGAAAGGAGAATGCGGGAGAGAGCGGAGTTGACTTTTTTTTTTCTAACCAACATGCACGTGATCGGATGACGCGCACCGGCACTCGGCAATTGTATTCCGATTCGGACTTGACGTTTTGAACAATTCCTCAGCCTGGCCAGTTTGCTGCCAGTTCTGAGTCTCATCCTATTCAGCTCCGCCCTCCAGTGTACTGTCATACTTTTGGCAGCCAGGATCCAGTGTTCTATTCCTGCCTCCAGGTGCCGGCCATGCGTCCCGCTTTTATCCCAGCGTCAAAATTTCCCACCGCGGCAGGACCTTGCATATCTCAGGTTGACATGTTTCTCAGTTCACGTAGACAGGAACTAGGAGATGTAGTGGAGTGGACCCCGATGCCACACCCTTTTTGAATACTTACGAGATCACCGATACAATGTTGCGTGCACTTGTATACAAGCTAGGGCAAGGCCTTTCGAGAGGATTGGACGGGCAAAGACCTCTTGGATCGGGCTTACAGCCTCCTACTCAGGAATACCATAACCTCCGTATCTTTTGTTCTATATTGTTGACTACTTAGCTACTTACAGTGACCTTTATCACACAAGCTAAGGAATTATAGTGGGATATTGTGAGATTACTCACTATTCTCCGACTTACTTCGCCTATCCAGAATAGCACTACTTTACCATGAAATTACTCAGCCGTTACCTAGGGGGGGTTTTCCTGATGACTGGGCTCCGCTTTCTTGGAGACGAGAAATGTCTTTCAATCCGTCTCCCTCCCATAGAAAGTGGAAACGGATTGTACGAGCTCAGCGTAGCCCCCACCTCGCTTCCTACGCTTGACTTCACGTCTTGGACTACCTCTCGGAGAACCGGCCGCACAATCAATCCTAGTTCTGTCAAGTTCAAGACTTCCATCGTCTGCTTGGGCGACTACAAGTACTCTTTTGCTTATTCACACATCGGATACGTCCTACAAAGTCCCGCCATGCTCAGGCTGCAGAGAGCGACCGGATGGTACAGCTGGCCACTGTTTTGTGTTCAATCGTGACATTGACCAATTTTATCTTAGCTCATGGGATGACATTTTCAAAGTTGTGGCCCCCAAATTCATTGAGCGTATGCTCAAAGCACGTGGAGAAAACCCGATTACCGCCATGGCTTGGTTCATGGAACCATCAAACAACTTGAACCTTGTGAATGATGTTTTGAGTACGATTATCATTGGTCGACAGGCGTAGAATGTAGGGCACACTTGATTGGCGCGTCGTCTATCTGACTGTGGTCACCCAATCCAGGATACTGCTTCGCAACCTTCGAGCCGGTGTCATACGTTTTGCCCTCAATACCGTGGTGGAAGAACGCGACAGAATGTCGTATGCGCCTGGAGGAGAAGCAAGTCGTGTACGGGGGAGCGTAGGGCTGGTATCGTAGCGGGCACGTCGCAATTGGGTGTTGTCGCGTCCATATGTGGTGAAAATATCCCTTTGCAGTGCTTTCAACTTGTGAAAATGAATTGTTAATAGACTCGAGAGTGGTAAAACCAATTGAAAGATATGATTGAAGGAGTAGAGACGTACCACAAAGATCCGCAAATGCTAACCCTTACCGCCCGGGCTTTTGTCCGAACATCCCTTTTCCGAGATACGGCATCGTTGACCCTCCGCATCCATGACCCATCTTTGATATCAGGTCGCGGTAAGCGAAACCGTTGTGGCTGCAGACAGGCAGAACATGAAGATAGGCGGAGGCACCGAATCCCGACGATCATCATTATCCGCCTTCGGGATTGCCTAAACGGGATTTTCCGTCCGCCCCGGGCCGCATTCACTGAAGGTTCTGACAGTCAGAGTCTTCCTTAGAGATGCACCATAGAGCGGTGCAGGGATCCATATGTATGACACACTATTGCACCCTTTTCATGTACTGCCAGTGTACTGCATGACAATGTGCGCAAGGCAAATCATGCCCAATCACTGAAATTATGTCGGCCCGATTTGGCACTTCGTTCTCCGATCAAAGATTTCCCGCGCCGCTGGCGGCTGCTTCAACCTGTTGTCTTTGCCAAGTCTTTGCAGTCTATCTCGACCCCAGTGCACATAGCCCAGCGCGTACTACTTTCATACCTTCAGAACGCCCCTCACATTGGACTGTGTTCAAAGCGGAACGAGCAAACAGAACGCGACAACGGCATGACACAAAACTCAGCCCAAACGGAAAGTCAAGGAAAATGGTGCGTCGCTTGCTTTTTTTCTTTGTTCGCACTGGGACATACGTAGCTTGTACTTGAATATAGACTGGCAGACGACATTCCGCAGGTGTAGGACAGCATAGACACCAAAGTGGGGTTTGTTTAGCGCGCCGCCACATATGATCAATTCCTAAGCAAGAAGGCAAAGACGCGGTCATACGAATCCACCATTCGGAAATGGCAAGACTGATGGACGGTGGGTTTGATCCACTCCATTTCTAGCCGTTCTCTCAACATTGGACTTCGCATGTACAGGATCTTCGGGAGCCCGTAAAAGAAGGATGCACGCGCCAACACGTTATCAAGCGTTGGCCGCTCGAATTACTGTTGCTTCAACGCATTTTCGGACCATATAATGACAAGCCTCGCAGATTCCTCCCAGCCTCCCAACAACAACCAACCCCGCATCTGACTCGTCGCTCAACACAGGACGGACGAAAGAAATGAGAGAAAGGGAATCGTCGCACTACCGCCAGACGCTTCGGGATCGAGTGTATGCCTGAGACCAGGTTATCGCGCTATCGTTTGTGCTCAGTCATTGTTGGATGAACATCTTGTTGAGCAGGTGTGTTGTTTGATGACTCTGAATGGCGCGTATCCGCTCATCATTGGCCTGGACAGTACTGCACACGTAACGCGCCGGACCCATCCTCACGCTGGACCATAACCAGGAATACGTGCATGCGCAACGCGTATCTACTCCAGCGTTCTGACAACTGATCATGAAGCTTACCCAGGAGCATTCAAGTCGTCACGACCATGCTGCGCAATTTATGTCGTCCATCATCGCATGATTATCGAACCAGACCAGATCCATCCATATCGACCTTCGAAAGGTCAACCGAGATTATATATCCCCGGAGTCCGTGATTGACGACTGGATGCGCACTACCTCGTACAGATGGCGTATGGCATCCTGCGTGAGACCTTCCAGTGTTTGTGTTTGAAGAACACGGGAATGACTTACAGTCTCGGTGGAGGGGAAAGCCGTGCTCCCCGAATCTTGCAGTACCTTCGACGGTATCAAGACCCCCGATTTTAGGTCGTCTATTATTTAAACCCGTGTCAGACACCGGCGGAATGAGAAGGGTTGAATCTCTCTTCTGTGTTATATGCTCACTGTCATGAGGACGATATATAGCCTGTAAGCTGAACCCAAAATACCACATTTCTCCGCTTTTACTCACGAGGTCTCTAGGGAATGTCTTCGCGCGATATATGACTCGATCTCTGCACCCTTCCCATCGAAGTTCATAGAAGGAGGGAATCAACTTAATTTCTGCGTACAACCCGAGAACCGACTCACATACCTCCCTGCTCTATTGAGTACTCTTACGGACTTGCAAACACGAAATTGGATGTCCGCCTCGACACCCGGCTCGTCTCTGTTCGTCGGGACGAAATCGGAGAATCAAACCCGACTCTTACATCGCTGCAATGACGGAGGATGATTGAAAGCGGTCGTGGTGGTGACTCGAGCGGCCAGGCGACGAACCCATTGCAACCCATCAAGGTGGGAGCACGGGCTAGTGTCAACTCGGGGTGAGAAGAGGGTCGCGCTTGTGGGGTCGGGACTGTCTGCTTATGACAGTCTTTCCGTCTGTCACCAACTCGGACCTCAGCTCCTGACGGCAGCCCCGCGGACGAGCCCTTTTTTTATGTGAGTTCGTTGGTGATTCGATTTGCTTATGAATCTCGAGTCTTCGCTCGCATATTGCGCTTTGTCTCGTGGCTCAAGGTCAAATAATTACTCCTGGTCCACTGTGGTTCGATGTCCATCAGAAGATATTCAGCGGCAATCATCGATCTTTGGGGTGATTTCAACACTGCACTTGTTCAGTTCAGTCCCTCGTGGCAAAACAGAAGTGATAATTCAACAATCTGAATCTGTTGTCTAGCACCAGTGGGGCAAATTGAACTCGACAGCAAAGACAGCATCCAAGCGTTACTGTCACTGTACAAAAGCTAGCTGTCTATCAACGTGTTCAACGATTGGCACTGCCCGATGCCCGAGTCAAGGCACTGTATCGCATCAAACTTGTTTTGAACTGGGATGAGTCGACTCCATTCAACGACAGGGCTTTGATAATTGGGGCGCACATCGGTCAGTGTCACGGGCGATTTGCGCCGTCTTCGTGGTTCTAGCGCTTGTGTTACAGCTGGAGCATATGCGTCTCGACGTGGTTTGTATACGCCACCGGAACTACTGCGGTACGGATGTGCATCCGGAATTGCACATACTGGAACGAGAGTATTGGAGCCTCGGGAAGGCCCGAACAGTGTCACCGTTAATGGAAGTACGCCTCTAACATGATTCCTGGAGGTTTGATTTGTTCTTCAGTTGCACCTTTGACTGCATCGCTGAGTGTTTGTTCAGTTAACAATATTGCTGCGTAATGGCTCATCCGTATTGGCGAAGTGATTTTCTGACCCACAGAGCGAAGGCAAGCCTATAACGTACGCATGCAGGATCTTCTCGGTCTGAGTGAGTGCGAGGAATTGACGTAGAGCTTGCGTAGGACCGACGATCACTCGGAGCGCCTAACGAGCGCCTCACCCAGGAAGTTCATTCCGGTGATTGGTGTCGAGGGTATGAGTAAGAGCCGCGCGCCAAACCCGAGGACGCGGTTCCTTGGGGCTCTACATACTTAGGTGATGCTGAGGTGATGCGTATGATTGGGGCAGTTTCGTAAGAGTGTGAGTGCTCTCTCCCTTTTTCGAGCAGTCGTCCAATGCCAGCTGTTGGACTAGGGACAGGGCATCTAATCATGACGGGAGGAGCATGTGGAAAGATCATTAATTTATGATGAAGCTATGATTGACGTTGATGACTTAAATGTCCGAACGGCTCAGAGCCCAATGGACCCAGGCCCCACCCTCTGGGAAAGATGATTGCCAAACGCAAGTACTTATGGAGAGCTTGGCGATTTTTCTGTTTCATTCAGTGACGTGCGCTCTCAGTCAAGGATAGACTCAGTGGCGTCTCGATGCTGTACCAATTTCTCCGACAAATCTAGGATACAATGCAAGCATTCATTCTTAGGGTCAGAAACTGTCTGTACAGAGTGCACACATAGGGTACCGGTGAGACTGAAACTTCGTGGCGTCATGCTGGTCTTACTCGGAATGCAGCCGTATACCTTTTTCCGTGCCTCTCCCAGCGGCTCTCACCTGCGTAGTGATGACCAGGATTCGTCCGCACATATTCCTCAGATACATACATCCGACGGGCTTAGGCTAAGACCGTCATCTCTCGAATGCGGGCGTGTAATTGTTACTGCAAGGTGACAGCGGCGTGAGATGGTCCAGTAGCAATGGCAGGGAGATCGTCGTTGGATTGGGGAAAGCTGCGGGTTTTCCGGAGAGGGTCGAAATGTATTCCACACAGTTATGTGGGAACGGAGGTTGAACGGCGAGAAGCGGTATGAATTTCCACCAAGACTTTTGGAGCGTTGCGAGAGAAACACATCGAGGAAAGATTTCTGTCATGACCTAGTACGCATGAACGACTGTGGTGAGAAGCTCTGTTGACTATTAGTTGTTGTGGGTTCACCACAGATTGACTCTCAAATGTATTATCGGTAGTCAGTGAGGCGTAAAAAAGGTCTTGTGATGGACGCCACAAGTACTTCTACCGAGTATGCCGCATCGGACACCGTGACTCGGTGACTGAGTTCCAAAATGACGGGCATACTGAGAAGCACGCTTCAGGAAACAGTGCCAATCTTGTACCGTTTGCACATGTATGCGATGATGTTGCGGATATCTCCGTGGCACGGTGCTCGATTTACATGAAACGGACGACGACGTCCAGCAATAGAGACTGCTACATACTCATCAAGGGTCTGAATGGTAGGTTCGGTTGAGGCTTGACAGGCGGTGGCGCAGTTTCGATGCGGAGGATTCTTTGCTTTTGTCCGTCAAGAGGCAAGTGTAACATGCTCATGTTGAACATCGATGCCGTAGAGTATCAGATGCTTGTCGCGTAAGTAAAATGAGGGCAAAGGTCATGTAATTGAGCGGTGCCATCATGGAAGCCGTGATATGCCATCATTGTCGAGTTTGATAGTGGCTGTGCCGTGATCTGCCCTTTCCTCGCAACATGGATTTGCATTCACCCCTGGCAAAGCCGCTGGGAAGGAAAGGATCTGTCCCTGCGCGGCCCAAGGTGGTACGAACCGAGACCTCCCCTGCAAGTTCCGTCCTTGCTTTCCTACCACCATCTTCCGCCCTCGAAACATCTGGCTCGACTGATAACTGGCATCCGCAATGTCAGGACGCTCTCTCCCACTGGAGCTTCTGGATCTTATCACAGACGTACTGAGAGATGACGTCGCTCCTCTCAAACAGTGCACCCTCTCCTTCCAGTCCCTTCGCTTTTCTGCCCAGCGCCATCTTTTCAGGACCATTGACCTTACCGCAGCGTCTGGTCCTTTTGTCGGATCATGCGAAGCACTCCAGAGCGTACTTATCCAATCCCCTCATCTCATCCCACATGTCCGGGAACTCCGTTTCTGTGACGGAAAGGATCCCTCTCATCCTCGACGTTTTTGGATGGCAGATGAGAAGAACACATTCTTCCTCGCCATCTTGAAACGATTGTTCAACGTTCGAAGCATACACATTATCAACGACTCCGAAAATGCTTTGGTGTGGCATAAGATACCGATGCGGACTCGGGAAGCCATACTTCAGACATTGGCGTCCCCCAGACTGCGGAGTCTTACGCTCATCAAGCTTGCATTCTACAGCACGACCGAGTACATGTCCCTCTTCGCCAACAGCCTAGCGCTGAAGGAGCTATACATGTGGGCCGGATGCTGCCTCGTTGAGCCCCGGGGCACATTCGTATCGAGCACCAATGGCGGATACGAAAATGTGGACTCGATCCCCGTCCTCCAGAACCGCCCTCAGTTCGAGACGTTATGGATGAAGATGACAGCAGGAACCTTCGACGATGACACAGCGTATCCAGACACGAAGTATTGCATTGACGCCTTCCTACATCCCAGAGCTTCCTTGGACGCCACTACGAAGCTTCGCAAATTCTGTATCTCGATACACCCCGAGGACGATCACTGGCCCATACAACCACTCCTCGACGAAGCTAGTAACCTAGAAGAACTAGTGATAGAGATGGACATTTTCGGTGAGTCTCAGGCCCTTATCACGAAAAGTTGCGTACTGATGGATGATCTCGTAGCGGCACAAGCCAGTCAAGGCTTAGACTTTTCTCATATACCCAAAGTCTACCTGATCTCACTGTTCAATCTGAACGGTATCAGTGACCTATTCTATGGCATCCACTCTCGAGAATCGTCTCGCGTGGAGGAGCTCACAGTGGAGTATGACATCTCCGGCTTGGATGACTCGGTCTTCGTCGAAATGACTGGGTTCGATGAAATAGATTGGTGGGAGTTTGAGGAGAAAATGTTGACCACCGTCAAAAAAGTCACATTCCTGATATGCGGCAGGAAGTCTTGCCCCAGACTCAGGGCCTACTTCCTGGAACGACTTCCTGTTTTCCTGCCCCGATTGCAGAGAAAAGGTATTTTGCGGGTAGAATATGTCGCCGGTACGTACACGAATCATACATAAACGACGGTCACTCATACACTGCACAGATCCGCCGTCCCATGGCTGGATAACACGTTTTTGATCGTCCGATATCCAGTGCTGATTGCTGCCCAAGGCTGACGAATGGCAGAATCCCCGGTCGGCTTAAGCGCGCGCGTGAAGGTCATCCGAAGTGCCTACTACCAGAGGCGCCGCTGAATGTATCAGAGATCTCGTTCCGACGGTGCTGACGCCGTAGCCCGTGGGTCTTGTGGTATATATTAGCTTTGCGAATCTCATTCATATACCCATCCGTTCACGTCAAGGCGAAATGACCTGGACAACCTGCTTCAGTTTTGCGAACCACGGAAGCTTTCTTCATGCGTACTAGCCGTGTTATAAAGTGCCAACTTTGTCTCAGATGAACCCTTTGGCCGTCAATGTCTCTCTACGTGACTACGTCTTTCTGCGCTTTGTGCGCCATCGCGATGATCATCTTTTTCTCGACGAAGGCAGCCTCATGCTGGCATATTACTGTGCCATCCATACAAACACTCCTCAACCCCAAGGAGCCGATGGCCAGCCTTCTCGCAGCCCGTGCTCGCCCCAATGCCAGGCTGATCACCGCATTCGGCCTGAGCAACACCTTTGTCAGTCCAGATGAGCACGTCCATTCAAGCTTTCGGGGAAAGGCCGAGCGGCTTATTAGGCGCGCCAATGGATGGCACCGGTTCCATCGTGTTGCCCGACATGCAGTTTACTCCCTTCATCAGTCACAGACACCCAGGCTACGATTCGATGTGTTCGTACAACGTATCACTCTGCAGACCGTTCTCCTCGGTCTGCTCCAAGTTGATGCACCGGAGGATACCGTGTTCGAAGCAAGCGCTCTCGATGCTGTCACCCATTTGATCACAGATCTGTGGGCTCTGTCCAAGAGTCCGCGCCCTATCAACCCGGAACTGTTGCCTACGCTTCGGGCTGAGATATGTGGGCTCTTGACTTGCATGGGACTCACAGAGCTACCGGATTTTTTGAATCCCCTTGATATCATCATTCCCTCGTGGGAGACGCTCTGGCGCGTCGTGGCAGCTGTGATAGCGAATACCCACAACGACGCCACATGTCGAGGGGCACTGCGAGACTTCCTTGCGTCTCCTCTTACGGCGCAGAGCTTTCGACAGAGTCTTCGGGGTACCGAAATCAGTGCAGAGGGCATTATCTTCGAGACCATGCGACTGTATCCACCATCGAAACATATCTCGCGGTCCATATCCCGGATTCCATTCATATTTCCTGTCAGGCTACACAACTTGATACCGAGACGTCTCATCTCAATGATGGAAACCAACCATGTTGCTGACGTCTTCGCTGTTCAGCGTTCACCGGTCTATTGGAACAATCCAGTCGATTTTGATCCACGGAGGCGTCGAGATGGCCAAGCAGCCCAGGCTTTCATGGCGTTCGGATATGGAAGACTCAGCTGTGTCGCGAAGACATGGGCGCCTGTTGCATCCGCTGTGGTCGCCGCTTGTGTAATGGAAAGGCTTGATAGGGAGGAGTTGAGCATTGTGGCGGGAAAAGCCATCGGAGGACGGGATGGCTGGGAGGATTGGTACGTGTCCGCATAGCATAGAGAACATAATTTCATCATTCTTGTCCTGTACATATTCTTTGTTTCTATTCCCCGTCATGCCTTTGAATACACCATCCATGATTCTGCCAGTCCTTTCACCAAGTGTCCGCTGTATCAATCTAAGGACGAGTTTGTCCGGAAGGCACAAGAAAGAAATGGCGCATTGACTGTTTGCAATTGCCCTCTGAGTCACATAAGCCATGTAGCTCAATCGGAGAAGTGCTGTAGTATCAAAATGATGCCAATTCCGGACGTATGAAAGTTCCATCGCGCCTCTCTTTGCAAATCACAGCTCTACTCCTACCAATCGCGGTCACAAAAATCGCGTCAGGTCAGTCGAGGCATTTCTAGCAGTAGCAATATTCTCTTCCTGTCGCAGCTGACAGACCCTTACAACAGGCCAAAGGAGCTGCTACTGATGTCGACGAATGTGGATGCCACTGGACCGTCATACTGTATGGGCTACCAGTGTAATACTATTCTCATGTCTTCTTCGCCTAGTGCCTTCCCAATGCGCCACATCCCTTCCTCCTCCTGCTATAAGAGACCCCCGGACGAAAAGAGATTGTTCTCAGACGATCAAGCGAAGCGTTCTCCGCTTTACAAAACCGATGGGATTCTTCTAATGAGAACATCAATTGGTACAATGGGTCGCGTGAATAAATGATGTATACATTAACGGCAGTCTCTAATGACTATACCACTCGCGGAAACCAGGGATCTAGGCTTGGATCCCACCTCAACGTCTTCCAGTCAAACTTCGCAACACCCTGAGGCAGGCTCTGCCCCAAGTTCTCGCAGGTCGCCATGAAACCCTTCACGAACTAGTAGACCGAAATTAGTCTGAAGTTCAGCTTGACCGAGAATCGTACCTTGTTCCTCTCCTTCGACGAGAACGCCGCAAAACCTCCAACGTCGAGCTTGGCAAGGATCTCATAGGCGAGCACACAGCATCCCGCAGGCGAGTGTGCTGTATCCTCTGCCACCGACGCCGCGGCAGGAAAGAATTTGATCAACTCGGGGTGCGCTACAGGCGTAGACACGACATCCTGGTATTTGCTGTTCGCGATCCACTTGTATCTCCGCAAGAAATTGTGCTTCATGTTCCCCCAGTCGAACGGGAGTGCCGGAGCGAGTACAGAGTACAACGCGATGCATAGCAGCTGGATTGCAGTGAGAAACTGACGCTGGTATGACATTTCTTTGGATTGATTGCTATCTGTGGTGATGTTGGTCTGAAAGCAACAAGGAAGGAGTTGACGGCGAGTACATACCTGGTGTGATCACACCGAGGATCGAGTCCATGCATGACAGATGCCGCTCGATAATCTGAGCAGCGTACCAGTACGCAAATGGGCGTTCATCTGGCGCGTACAGCTCCAAATGAAAGCCCGATAGCACTAAGTCTCTCAATTCATCTAGACGCCAATATAGTGCAGCATTTGGTAGCTGCTTGACGAGTCTATCTTCTTCGGGGTCCTGCGAACAACGTGAAAACAGTACAACGCAACGCAGGTAGTCGACATACTGCTGCCTGAACGTTTTCCGCCACTGTCAGGAAGAGGTCATAGGCGACATGCCATTCTAACACTAGCTTCGTCAGCTGTCGTCTTCGTCTTGGTGCATTTTGCCAGCAGCCCGACACAGTAGGAATGAGAAGCTGGGTAGAGTATGAGAGTTGTACTGTCGGAATGATAGTCAGCACGTACTTTACTGAGAGTCCGTTCTATAAGTCCCAGAGGCGGCGGAGAGCGACCACGCCATCCCTTTTGTATGATACTGAAGATGACGTCCTGCGACGTGCCCAGTGTCTCCGTCATGAATGTCTGCGATAGCCAAGTCGGGGTGTATCGACCAAGCACTAATAGACCGTCGTAAAAACAGGTCTGGGTACGGGAACGAATGTAGGCTTGATGATCAGTCTGGGTCCATAATCTAAGACTGCCAATGATCTAAGTAGCTCGGTGAGTGAATGCGAAGGAGATTCGAACAGTGGTACTTGCCTCCCAAGTCGAAATATTTCGAGATACTGAAAGGAGCGACATTTCGTGCCAGCCGTGTATCATCTTTTCTAGAGAATTCCAGGTTTGATCAATTGGTGGTAGTGTGAGGACCCGGACCGGTATGAAGGTTATCAGTCGTCGTGATATGTAGGGGTCAAAGGCAAAATGAGCGGGTGACTGAGAATCGGGTATTGGGGAGGGATGTGCGCGTAAATATACCAGGAGTTCGCGCGCCTGGAAAAGGAGAGACTGAAATTGTGCGAGCTGGTCGAACAGGTTCGTTGTCATAAGTTTGAGGAGGATTCTGCGCATGTTGAGACGTGCATGCAGACCGTCTTTCCACGGCTGAGGGACTAGACGACCGTAAGACGCGCAAGGGAGAGTATCGAGAACCAGGCGCACTTTTGGTCGTATGAGATATCCAAATGAGCGTCTCATCGAGCTTGGCCAAGGCACTCTTCACTTGATATCCTTCTAGTAGTGATACCTCACATTTGTCTGCCTGCCAATCCTCGCCCTGCATCTATTTGTGAGTTTGGACCTCTTAATGGCCAAAGGCTAACGTACGTCATGCAAAGTACTTCGATTGAGCTCATCCCAAGCAACGCCACAGCACTTGAGCAAGCCAACGATGTATGTGCGCAGAACGACGGAGGTGAGCTCGATTGGACGCGACGTGGTGCTCTGGATGTCATGGTACGGAATCAGGTCTGGGTCGATTTGGTTAAGCTCGTGTACGTAGACGAGCGTGAAGACAGTGTTGGAAAGCAGGTTTCCGGCGTGCCATTCCATCTGAATGATATATGTCAACATATTGAGTGTAGATAGAGCGCATGGGGGAGACCTCATATGCAAACGACCTGTCCATGATCCAACACAGTTCCTGGGGCAAGAGTGGCTGCAGGGGGTCAAAGGGAGGCCGCCTGTTCTCTTCCGAGATCATCCCGCTGTCCAGTCGAGGCTCGCCAATCTATGAGCCGAATCAGTATTACCGGCCGCCGCGCTCAACAAGGACCGCACCTCCAACGCACTCATAGCATCCTGGAGCGTAAATCCGTCGGTCCATATCATCTCTCCAGGATGCATCTCTGTGGTAATATCGTAAACAGGTCCAGGTATCCTTTCATGAGAGCATACCGGCCGAGGCGCTTGTGAAAAGGTCACCGACATCGATGAAGGCGTCACCTCCGGGTAGTTCCATGTCGAAGAGATCAAGGGCGGTCTGTTGCGCCCGTCGCGCCCGTCGGTTCCGCCGTCAAAAACGATGTGGAAAATGGCAGATTTAGAGAGGCGGGATGGCGGAACGAAGGAAACATGTTATGTGGCTGTGCTGCCATTTCCGATAGGATCATGACATAAGAAAATAGATTCTGATTCGTGGCATTTATGTACCGAAGTAAAACAAGAAAAAGGAGAGAGTAAAATAAGAGTAAGTAAAGACTAGGTGGGCCACCAGGAGAGGCGAGGTCGGGATGAAAAGAGCGACGAGTAACTAAAGTGCCGAGCGTTGGCCGAACGTCAGGCGGGAAGATTTTGTTCATTCACGAAAAGCTTCTGAGCTTGAACTTGTCCACAACCGTACTTTCTATCTACGACGGTATGAATCTGTGTAGACGAGCATGGGGCGCCTCCACGACCATAGAAAGTGGGATTTCATTAAATTCTTCACCCAATGCGGTAATGTGGACGTCGGGTGAAGAGCGTCGGGCGTCGGCGGCGTGCTCACTTCTCACCTCGACTTCAATGACATCTCACAAGCTGTGCAGACACAGGGTACTGGTATTTATCAGAAATACTTGAATCACCACTATCTGCCAATCTAACGTGGTAGTAGACGCTGCGCCCGCTCCCGACTCCTGGATAAGTTGCGCATCCGGTGAAGGGCGTGGGAACAGAGAGCTCAATATGGTATGCCGATACCGCCGCCCCTAACTATGTTTCTTTCTCGGACACTATCATCTCTTGCGCGGAAGAGGTGCTTTTCTACCTCCATATGCGCCCATAACCGCGTTGTCGTCTCCGGTATTCAGCCAACCGGAATTCCTCACGTAAAACTTGCATGACCATCGGTTGTTTTCTTCCTCTCAACGCGTCGTCAGCTAGGGAATTACTTTGGCGCACTCGCGAACTGGGTCAACCTCCAAAAGAATGCTGACCCGGACGATGTATTGCTATATATGGTTGTCGGCTGGCATGCCTTGACGCTGCCGCAGGATCCAGCTCTCCTTGCAGCCTCACGGAGCGATATGTTGGCTCTGCTCCTAGCTATTGGTCTGGACCCAAAACGGTCTATAATCTTCCATCAGGATAACGTACGCGCCGTGCTCCTCCACACCGACCCGCACTCAAATTCAATGCACAGAATCGCGACCACGCCGAATTGGCTTGGCTTTTCAGCTGCATGACTTCGATGGGCATGCTCAAACGCATGACGACGTACAAATCGCGTCTAGCGATGTCCAAAAACCTGCCAGACAATGCCGAGATTGACGATGGCGTGTTGAATGCTGGACTGTTCACATACCCCGTGCTTATGGCGGCAGATATCCTTGTTTACAAGTATGCAACACCGAAATTAACTTGTGTTATTGTTGTTAATCCCTCGCTAGTTCGACCCATGTCCCAGTCGGTGATGACCAAACTCAACACCTAGAGCTTGCGCGCGATCTCGTTGAACGCTTCAACCACACCTATCAATCTACTCCTCCGGTGTTCACTATGCCCAACATGATAAAAAGTATGTCCTCCCCCATTGTAATCAAGTCTTTCTTCCAATATGTATCCTCCTTTTCCAGCCCCTTCCAAACGCATCCTCTCTCTACGCGACCCGACATCCAAGATGTCCAAATCCGCACCTGACCCTGCCTCCCGCATCCTCCTCACCGACACCCATTCCGAAATCGCCTCCAAAATTCGCATCGCAGTCACCGACTCCGTTTCTGGTATCACATACGACCCCGTCTCCCGCGCAGGCACGGCGAACCTCCTTACCATCCTGGGCGCGTGCACTGACGAGAAGCCGGAGGACGTCGCATTGAGATACGAGAACAAGAACCATGGGCATCTGAAGAAGGACGTGGTTGAGGCCATTGAGGAGAAGATAAAGGCTCCTCGGGCGGAATTTGAGAAGCTGAGGCTGGATAAGGCGTACTTGGAAAGTGTGGCGAGGGATGGGGCGGAGAGAGCTGCAGAGAGGTCGGGCAAGACGATGACCTTGGTTAGGACTGCTGTTGGATTGCCTTGAATGCAAAGTGGTCATGCTTCATAGTCAAGTGCAAGGAACGATCAGTTATCTGCGCCACGGTTCTCGCAGTGCAGAACAGGCCTCAGATATTCCAGTGGAGCGCCCATCGTATCCTTCCCTGAGTCCTGCCACTGCGAAATTCTCAGATACTATCCTTTAGCAACTGGCATCGTATCTACAGTCAAGTGCATCCGATACACGAGTTCTTTTCTTCCTGGGTCTACACGGCGTAGCGGCGTCTGTATTGTGAGAACGCTATGTCAAAGCCACAATGCTCACTTGAGTCACTGGATGAAGCGCAATGACTGGCCAAAATTGGGCATGTTATGACCTATTGATCCCCTATAATCGCCGCTACAAATCCGCTCTTTCCCTGTAACTTGTAAGTTGATGTAAGCATTGGAATGCCCGCCGAGCCTAGACGACGCCAGAAAGTGTTCACCGAAGAGGAACTCAAGGACATCGAGCAGAAACGCATACGAGGTGAGTTGAGCCCCGGCCTCGGTCTGCGTCCCCACAAATCACGATCCGTCCGTCAGGCGAATTATCCTGCGCAGAATGCCGTCGACTCAAGCTGCGATGCGACAAAAAAGTGCCCTGCTCGTCGTGCTGCAGGCGCGGCTGCCAGAGCATCTGTCCGCTTGGTATGTATTGGGCGCTCTCAAGGTGTCAAGCGAGCGCTGATCATGCATCGCGCGGCAGGCATTCTGTCCGCAGGTCAGGGTACCAGGTGCGCTGCAGTCCCCCACGCTGCTTGCTTCTGACCACGACCACCATGCAGATTCATCCTCGCGGACACGGACCATCTCCATCGCAAGATCACCGAGATGAGCCAGCGCATACGCCAGCTTGAGGATGCGCTGGCGATACTGCAGGCGAGCGTGTCCGGCGACCGACATCCCCTCCTTGACGAGGAGCTGCTCAGAGTCAAGTTTGGCGCCGAAGCAGCCAAGGAGCCCCAGCCGGAAACAGTACGGCCCGCGGACACCCAGGCCATCGACGCCCTCGGCACTCTCACCCTCACAGACACCGGCGACATGCGGTATTTCGGTCGCTCTGCTGGAACCGAGACGCTCATGGCAGGCGAGGACTGGGACGACGACCTCTCCGAACTCGAAGACAACATCGACATCACAACAGAATCCGACACTTGTGCCCCCACATTTCCCTTTGCCAGCCGTCCTGTCCCAATCGCCAACCTCGCTGAACACCTCCCCACCCGGCAACAAGCAGAGCACCTTTCGCACTCATACATTGATCATGCATCACTCTTCTTCCGCCCTATCAAGAATGACGAACTGTTCGATTCATTCCTCCCGAGGTCGTACGAAAACCCCGGATTTCTCACACGCGAATCCCTTGCCATGCTTTACTTCATTCTGGCCCTCGGAGCTCTATTCGACCTCAAGCTCGACGCGTATAACAAGGAGGCAGAGCTATATTACAAACTGGGCGTCAGCGCACTCTCAATACGTCCTGTACTGGATACGCCCCAGATTGATACCATCCGTGCTGTTGGGCTGATGGCGACGTATCACAGCATGGCAAGCAAGAAGTACTCACGCGATAGTGCTGTATGTCCCCCTCATCTTTCACCTTGTTTACGATATATTCAAACACAATTCAAGTGGTGTTGTATGAGTTTGGCAGCCAAGTTAGCTCAAAGCGTGAGTCCCGGTATTTCCGCTGTCCCGAAGACGCGTATTTAACGTACATTTCGACTCACCAGATTGGTCTACGTGAGTCCTGATCTATTCAACTCAAGCATACAGTTTTTGACGTCTCGCAACAACAGACAGGGACAGCGCTCGTTGGGGTATGGCTCCCGCGATGGTGCAAATGAGACGAACGTTATGGTGGGAGATCTTTGCCTCGGACGTCTCTCATGTAAGTTTCCGAATACTTCGGGGACATAGCATTGACTGTCTTGGGTAGAGCTTAGCACTAGGCCGACCGCCCTCGATACATCAGTCTTTTGCTGATTGTGAATTCCCCACCGACGAAGAGGCTACTCTAGGCGAAACAGGGGAGATTGAATACGGATGTACGCTCGCCTGCCCACTCCCCAGTGTACGATGCTAAGTCCCCTCCAGTTTGGCGCATGAAGTATACCTTTGCGCGCGACATTTTCAGTGCCGTCGTGGATGCAACCCTCACTGCCAAGTCGCCAAGTTACGCGACCGTGTTGGATCTGGACAAGAAAGTCAGACAGATGTCTTTCCCGTCTTCCGTCAAACCTTATGTGAGATTGGAAGACGGAGAAGAGATCTACTACTCGAGCGCTAAGAGCTTACGAGATTTCTATGCCAGCCAGCATCGGACAGTCAGTATGTACTTGACAGGTCCTCTCGTTCCACTTCATTTCACTGATATGATCGATACTAGCGATGCTGTACCTGCACCGTAGCTTCTTCGCCCAGTCCATCCTCGATCATCCGTCCAATCCGCTTCTGAGCCCTTTTGCCCCATCCTTCTTGACCGCGTTCAGGAGTTCCTCGATACTCATTAAGGCTGCTGCACATCAGTTCGACCGGTGCGCTGAGATGGCCGAGAGGGTATGGTTCCTGCTTTACCACATCTTCTCTTCGGCAGTAAGCATCGCAACTAGTCCTGTCCTTGTCCGTCCTCAGCTGATTCTCACAGGTAATTGTCGGCAGTGTAGTTACGCGGTCACCCAACTCAAACATCGCGCCTGGTGCCTTGCAGGATCTGGAGTTGGCGATCAAGCTGTTCCAGAAGAGCTCTGCGCATTCAGCCCGGGCGAGGATCGCGCTGGGTGTGTTGCGCAAGTTGAAGGAGAAGGCGGTGCGGGCGTATGTGCAGGCAAGGGGGAAGGAGTTGCCTGCTGGGGTGGAGCCGATTGGAAGTGAGAGCATCGACGGGTCGCCGGTGTCGACAAAGCACGACTCGGAGGACGAGCTAGCGATATTCGGAGGACAGACGAGGGTTCTGACAAAGAGCCACCGCTCGAAGCGTCGCTCCTCCCAGAATTCACCTGCGTCAACGTCGTCGGAATATTCAACGTCTCCGCCTCCTCCATCAGAGCTATCGACGATTCATGTCCATCCCTCGCTAGTAGACTACCTCAAAGACGGCGGGGGGCGTACGTCCGCGATTGACCCAGATCCAGTGTATCCAGCGCATTGGCCAGGACCATCTGCTGGTCCTATGGACGTGACGCCGAGTGCTGAACACCCGCAAGGGTACACCTGGAGTGGGCTGTTCGATGTAGACCATCGGGGGCAGACGCAGTGGCTCGCGCCTGTAGCTGCATCCGCATCTTCATCTTTCCAGCAGAATCCGAACCCGAATACGTATCCTACCCCCTCAAATCCGTACGCCGATGGGTGGCCGGGGTACGCTCCTGTCAATGGCCTACAACATGACAGCGAGGGTCCTGGGGGCGTGCATCCGGTTGAGTTGGGGCTGATGACTGAGTCGGCGATGGATGCGGGATGGAGTTCGTTCATGCAGGAGTGTGGCATATTTGGCTCAGGCGAAGGGAGGTAGGACGGTGTTGGTCGATGATCTATCGTAGTGTGTATTCTTATTGTATCAGTAATGCATGGTGTATCATAAGCAATGTCGTTGAAGCGAAGGAGATGCTCGGATTTCGGCACTGGGTACTTTTTATGTGGTGATTCATTGTCGAATGAGCGGGAAGTTACGGCGACGAGCACTGCGAACCTACAGTACATAAATCAAAAGTCGTCGTAGGCCGCAAGTACTATAGAGAGGGGGCGGGCCGTCGCGTGAGCAGCAAATACTGCCGAATTTTCAATTTTGGCTATCACGCTGACAGCGTGTTACTCTTTCCCCACTTCACTGTTAGTCCGTCCACACTCAAGCTCGCTGAGCCTTAGTCGTGCATGCATACTGGAGTGAAGCTTGACGGACTGACAGCATGATGAACCAGAGCTAATCGTGAACATGGCCGCTCAAGCGCTCACTGGCGATACTTTGAGCCCAGCGCACCCCAGCGCCAAACAAATGGGACACACTCAAGTTGGTGAGTTTGCCGTTCATTTCCTGTCAAACGTCAATGATAAGGATGTGCCACTTTTTCGGATACTCTCTTGATCCACTTGGCCTTTCGTCACCTATACAGTTGCTGAATCACCTGCCTCTTGAACGACATTTAATCTGTCCTTCCTGCCAATCGCAATCGATGTCCCCTGGCATGAGCCTCTCGTCACTCTCAGACTACTCATTCCCATACTCATACGCCGAGCTCTTTGGCCTCTTGATTGCTTTGCAACTGTCCTATCTCATATGTTCTCGACTGTACTTTCATCCGCTGAGGAGATTCCCTGGGCCCCGGCTTGCCGCCGTTACGGGCTTCTACCAAGGCTATTACGAAGTGTGGAAGAACGGAATGTTTGTTAGGCACTTGAAGGAACTGCACGCCATCCACGGTAGATATCCAAGCCCATCCCGTTTCTTCGTGCCCTCAATCTTGTGAAACAGGTCCCGTGGTCCGTGTGCGGCCGAATGAAGTACGTCCATCCCAATTCCCAAAGATTTACCTAGTAAAGACTGACTTGGGCCAGTTGCATTTCGATAGCGCTGAAGCGTACTTCTCGATTTACCCGCCATACTCTGGCTTCTTGAAAGAACCCGAATTTTACACTGCTTTCGGAAGTACGGACTCGACCTTTGCGGTTCTCGACCCTCAAGTCCACAAGAGGCGCAAAGAGATACTTAACCCTTTGTTCTCTAGGCGCGCTATTCTCAAGTTGGAAGGCACAATGCAAGAAAAGGTCAGAGCCGGATCGAGGAGATACATTGCTATCCTAGTCTGATCGTCTTGTCAGATTGACCTACTCGTTGAACAACTCAACACGTACTCAGGAACCTCTCAACCAGTCAACCTCCATCAGGCATTGCGCGCCCTCGCCATGGATATAGTGACCGTTTACTCTTATTCACAATCTCTCGGCGGTCTCACGTCGCCTGGTTTTGACCATCCAATCTTACGCGTCATGGAACACGCAATGCCACTTGGAGCGGCTAGCAAGCATGTTCCCATTCTCCAGCTTCTTCACGAGGTCCCCGACTGGCTCACCGCATGGCTCAGTCCCGACCTGGGGAGCCTTGCCAAATTGAGAACGCGCATGTCACGCCAAGTGGATGCCATATTGGCCAATCCAGATACTTTGAGGCGGTCCGACTCCGACCAAGAGACAATATATCACCACTTGATTACGCCAGATCTCGTCAAGTCAAGAGAGGTACCATCTCGAAAGGCTCTGATCGACGAGGTATATCGCTCTTTCTCACTCAATGCACATGAACAGACCTGATTCCGAGTCGGAATAGGCTATGCTTCTCTTGATTGCAGGTACGGATACTGTGAGCAGCACGATGACGGTCGGGTTCTACCATGTCCTCTCAAATGAGAAGGTTGCCAAGGAGCTTCGGGCAGAGCTCTTAAAAGCATGGCCAGACAGAGATACAAAATTCTCATTTGAGCTCGCGGAGAAGCTTCCTTACCTGGTCGGTCGAGTGTCGTATCTCTACTTGTGATCCGATTCTGATGATTAGGACACAGACGGCTGTCATCAAGGAGGCGCTACGTATTAGTACTGGAGTTCCCATACCGCTTCCTCGCATCGTCCAGGCGGACACAATCATTGCAGGAGTCGCCGTACCAGCTGGAGTAAGTCTGTGTCGTGTTTTGTCCACGCTCGTAATCTAAAGACCTCAAGACCGTTGCTGCTGTTGCGCAACCCTTTGTACTCAAGGATCCCGCTATTTTCCCCGATCCTGAGGCCTTCAAACCCGAGAGATGGCTCCAGGACGAGTCTCACAAACTTGAGAAATATCTTGTTGTCTTTTCTAAAGGTCCGAGAAGCTGCCTTGGAATGAAGTGGGTCAACAACCAATACTTACGCCCATCTTAACAATCCCTCCAGCATGGCTTGGTGTCAGCTTTACTTGACTTTTTCGCATCTGTTGCGGAACTTCGACATGGAACTGTATGATACCAGGTGCGTGTGATCAGTTGTCAAGCCGAAGATATTCTTGTCCTGAGCTGCCTTCAGTCCAGAAGATATGGTCTTCCGAGATTTCATGACGCCAGTTTGGGTTGGAAAGCCTCTCAAAGCACGAGTGAAAGCAACATCTGCTTAGGGATGTACCAGACTCTCTCAAGGGATGGATGGTATTGTGTTTTGGTAAGAATGACATGGCGGAGACATCGGTGGCGATAGGGGAACACTTCAGTCATACTATTACAACCCGAAGTCCTTGTCCGTTACCAAATCTGGGAAAGAGCGTTATCTCGACAGGACATGCATCCAGTAGCCTCCATCTTGTCCTAGATTGACTTAGCGTCGGCAAATAGAACTCACTAACTGCAGTCGGGTAAAGCCCAGGTGTTACATAAAGAAGCACAAATTGATGCCAGTAGCAATGATTAGCACCCAGTGCGCAGCCTTCCCCAACGTACACCAGAAGGACCTCCTAAGAATCAGAACAAAGACAAAACGAGTACTTACGATACCGCCACGAATATGGAGAAACGTCCACCAAAAAAAGGACAAAGACAAAACATGCGCGTGCTTGCGTAAGCAGGTCGAGTTCTTGACGTCACGCGTTTACCCCTGACATTCCTTTACACCATACCAAAGTAACGAAAATGGACGCGACGTGTCTCGTCCAGTGCCCGGTATGTACAAACATTTTGCCTCTTCAGTCTTTTCTCTTTCTTCTATGCGGTGAGTCTTGTCTTCGATATGGAACGGTGGTCTTTTCATGAGTGGCGTAGATATTCACGAATATCATTCAGGACACGGCTTCTGCGCCGATTGCACGCGAACATCTGCAAGTAGGAAGACTTGCTCGTTGTGCAACCGACCAAAGGACACGTTGGAGCCGATCAAACCTCACCGAATCTATGTCCACATTGTCAAAGGCGCGGAAGAGGTCATACACGAGCTCGAGGGTCCTGCCACTGCAGTAGACGCCGCACGCGTCAAGAGCCTTGCAAAGAAGCTCGAGCTCAACGATGATCAATCCGTACGTAGTCACAGTCTCATCACTACCAGACTGCACCATTCACACGCTTGAAAGACGCGTCTGCTTCACGCGACAGACACAATAGTGCGGGAGCTAAAACCTCTCAAGATAGAACTTGAAGCGGAACGAGCACGTAGTGCGTCGCTCCAGTCTGACGTGAACAGACTCGACTCCAAGCTTCGCGAGGCGAAGACGTATCTTCGACAAATTGAGAAGGCGCACGAAGAGCGAGAAAAAGAGGTGGAAAGCTATGTCATAGGCCTGCAGAAGCGGCTAGACAAGGAAGAGTCGACGAATCAAGATCATGACGACGCGATCAGGCGACAAAAAGAAGATTTTGAGGCTACGATCGCGGAGCTGGCTGCTGCTGTTGAGCGCAAGGATAGAGAAGTTCGTTTTACTATCACCAACAAGCAAAAGCACGTTCACTGACTTCTCCAATAGATAAAACTTCAGAAGAAAAAGCTGAAAGCTCTTACACCCAAGCGGCTATCTCAAACAAAACATGACTCGAATGACGACTCTTTGATTGTGATGGTAGGTAGTACCTACATCTCACTCTTATTGTCGCTTATCAATTGACGCAGGATTAATGTGATATAATACGATATACCGTAGGAAAGGGTAACCAAGACACTTGTTCTTCAAATACAGGGCTAATTTATGGGGATACGGCAAGACCTGAGAATGCTTGAGCAATGCCAACTTCTGCCGTGGTAGAGTCAGACGGCGGCGACAGCTTGTGATCCAAGAAGCCCAACATCGCCAGAACAACTGGCGTACACTGCTCTTCCCCATTGACATCGCCGATAAATCCCAAGTATCCTTTTCCAACACGAGCATGAACGACCGGCGCTTCCTCTGTTTTCGCGATGGGCCTACTTGGAAAGACATGGGACTGAGTACGCGACTCGTTCGTCGCGACGTAGACCGCCGTAGACGAAGCCCCCGCAATGTGGACAGTCTTGATGCAGATCGATACGGGGAGGGACGGGTTGAGTACAGCGGTGGGATGCACGGAGTTCTTTGTGAAAGTTGTTCGATGGTAGTCTCCCATAGTCCACGTCGATTGCCCAAGAGTGGCGAAAAGCGTCGACATATCTGCGGGGCAAATGTGGTTGCTGAACTGGCCACCGACGACGACGGAACCGCCTCCCTTCACGTATGCGGCAACACGTTGAAGGACCTTCTTGTGTTTAGGCCGGGCAATGCCTGCATCTGCTATGAGGATGCCCAAAATGTGGGAGGAAGAGAGCTGGGAGAGTGCGGCAGAGGCGGTTTTGACGAGCTTGACTGGTCCCTTCGACTTGAGGGCATCGAGCAGGTGTTTATGTATGTTCAGTGCCCAATCCTCGAATTCGAGGGTGATGACGAGGATGACAGGCGAAGCGGAGGGCATGGTGGCTGTCAAGGTCGACCTTGCCATGGAAGGCCGTCTTTCAGCACTGGTGTCGTAGGAATCGTCTTCGAAAAGCGAGAGTCTGGAGTACGGGTTATTGAGGAAGTGACGCAGAGCACGCCTGTCCTGTCGCTCAGCATCGCGAAGAGAGTTGATCGTGTCCACCAATAAACTATCATTCCACCATCCGTCTTCAGGAAGATAGCGGCGGTCATGCGAGTAGATGCACTTGACATCGCCAAACTTGCACCGCCCAAGTAAGAAGAAGAGGCAGACGTTCTTTCCGCTATGATATATCTAGGTTAGTGCAGTTCGGTAGTTTGTAACAAAAGAAGCCTACAGGTCGTCGCGAACGCTCTTCTCATCAGGGGCATGTGAAAAGTAGCAGGCATTTCCGCGATTGCATCCGTGATGATTGTAAAAGCGACACGAGATGCCGTTCCCTAGATGCTGACAGTCACTGGAGTCCGATTCAGCTTCTGATATACACCCTTCTTCGTCCTCAAGAGGCGCCTCGTACTCTGACTGAGTATACTCGTCGTCAGACTCGGATCCATCTCCCAAACGGATCGCGAGGCGGGTTGCCTGAACGGATTGTGTAAGTTGCCTATCGTTCGAGTTGGGATCAGAGGCAAGAAGAGTTTCGTAGTCTGCCCGACCGTCAATACAATCGTCAGCTTGGAACTTTGTACTCCATACCAATGAGTGCGCCACGGTAGCGACCTAGGTTATGACGCGCTTTTCCACGTCGGTATCGCGCCTTCTTCAAAGTCGGTTCAAGATCCAATGCGTAGTTCGCGCTTTCCTCCGCTTCTTCGTACCTATATTTATTGAGTGTCAGAAACCTTGTATAGGGCGAGTTGTCAAAGAAGCCTTACATTTCCATCTTGAGATATGTCGCAGCAAGGTTACACAGAATGATGGCGTTGGCTCCGGCAACTGCAAGAGCGTCGTCGTATTTCGTGAGTGCCAGAGAGTAGTCGGCCTTTCTGAAGGCATCGTTTCCCTGGCATGAACACTTAGTCAAAGAAATTCTGAAAGTTTGAAAGCTAACCCACCTCGTCCTTTATTCTTTCCGCCTCCGTCTTATTAAGGGCTCGCCTGGACGCGCGCGCCTTTGCCCTTGATTCCAGTAACGGTATATTGGGGTCCGACGGTAATAGGACGCGTTGGCGAAAGGTCGGTACGGTCTCAGACATGGTCGTCCTTGTCAAAGAGAAGTAGGTCTCGGCGTCAGCCGAATATAGGCCCAGCCCGTTATTATGTACACGACCAGAGCTGGTGTACTCAGACACTGAGACAGTGCACAATACCCTGTCCTAGTCATGGTGGTCGAATGCCAAGTGTTCGTTGACTGGCCTAATCTGGGCCTAATCGGGCCTTTTCTGTCATAATGATACACGGTCTCAGTGAGTACCACACTACTTGACTATCCTCTCACCAGAAGTTGGCAATTGAGGCTCTGGGTCTACTCCATTTTGTAGTCTACCGCGTCGTCAAAGAGCCTGACGCGAAAAGACCTGGCTTGGTAAGTCGGTGGGCGGCGGGCGCGTATACTTAGTATAGATCCTAAAAGGGAAATACGGTACTTGATCGTGGTCATTAATTTCAAATTTTGCCAGCTTGACTTCTTACCGTCACGTCTCTTCAACTTGTTGTCGATTGGCTACTGGAACTTTGGCCCTACCACAAAAGGAGGACAGAGCCGACACTCTTCGACTGTTCGACATCCCTCATTGATCAAAGGCGGACGGCGATGGATAGCAGGTTGCGCGCGTTCAGACTGGAGCTAAATACGGAACTGTTGAAGCCCGAGTACGACAAGATAATGATGGTCGAGAATTTCTGAAACTGCACGGCGAGTCAGAGGAGACCGAGTCGTACGGAGACTGGAGGTTTCTAAGGAGGGAAATGTGACTAGTTGCATGTTTGCGTTGTTTCTGGTACGATGCTCGCACCACTTTTTTCCCTTCCACTGACAGTTAATATACTTAGGTTTGAGCTCAGATAGAGGTTGGTCAGCTTTGATGTAGACATTCACTTCTTCGGTATCATCGAAACGAGGAACACTCTCACCCGAAGAGACTTTGAGCGTTCATTGCAATCAAAATCTGCCCCAAACGACCAGCGGAAATAGAGATATTCGACTAATATATATCAA
The DNA here is from genome assembly GCA_019915145.1 of Strobilurus orientalis. Classification (NCBI taxonomy): domain Eukaryota; kingdom Fungi; phylum Basidiomycota; class Agaricomycetes; order Agaricales; family Physalacriaceae; genus Strobilurus; species Strobilurus orientalis. The sequence continues at coordinate 644,237 of JAHLML010000001.1, read as the reverse complement.
GGATTATGATAACTCATCTAGGCCATCATCAGATCATGGCACTAGGAATTTCTGACACTCTCACGCGACAACTTCGACTGTTACCATCGCCTCGCTATCCATGTCTTCTTGGAAGACTCGCGCGCACGCGCACCCCACACCCGCTACCTACACCCCGACATACACCTCTCTGGTTCTCATTGCCATGCGCAACACAGCCGTAACCGAAAACTCTTGCACCTTCGCCTTGTTCACGGACAAGGTCGTCATAACCGCCTCCGGCGACATCGTCGTCCTTTCGCCTGAGGACTACGATGCAATCATCGCGCTCGTCCAGCAGGCCAGCGTTCTCCCCCAGCCCGAAAACCACACGTGGCGGGTGAAGCACCGAATCACTTGCAGGCCCATCGATCATTTCCGGTTGGGCGCTGATGGCGCGAACGTGCAGTTTGGGGTCTATGGATATAGCAGTACGAGGAGGAAGCTGAAACACCCGGTTGGAGATCTCAAGCATCTTCCGGAGGCGTTGTCCCAACTGATGGAGATCATCCTCGAAGGAAGGAAAGGTTTTAACGAAGCTGCTTTGAAGATGGATGTAGTTCAGAAGGTGAAGGGCATATTGCCCTCCCAGAAGAAGCGCCCAGGCTCAAAGAGGCGTGAATTGGCCCATTCAAATGTGCTGTAATCATCATAGTTGACAGATCACCGTTGTCGTTGCTTGTCCTAATGTGCAGTCGCAACAGATACTACCGGCAGTCCAATTATTCACGAATCGGAGAGATAATCTGTGGCTGTATACATTGCAGCAGACAAGTAAAGGTCGGAAGGACATCGGAAACGACACAAGGCGCACAACATCGAATATTTGGGACAGCGACAGTCAACTCTTGCTGGCGGCTCTACTAGATGTTCACGTTTATTATGGGCTCATACTAAGGGCGCTCTCACCGTCTTGATCAACCGAACCATTTCACTGAACGGGTTTGCCGCATTCAGGTTCCACTTCGACGACACCTCGAAGAATTCGCATCCCAGCTCGTCTGCTAATGCCTCTTCCGTCTATCTAGAAGGTCAGATACATCCTACAATTTATTAACACAACATACTGATTTGTGTCTGAATCTCACTTTCAGCCTCGTTGTCGATCTTCGTAACAGCGATGATACTGAACGGTTTGCCCTTTGACCTCCAGACAAGGTCTCTGGTACTCACAACGCCATTGAAGGAGTATTGGTTTGCGGTGTTGTATTCAAGGATCACACCGTCAATGAGACGACGAATTTCTGATTCTGACTCGGATCATCCTGGATTGTAATCTGTGTCAGTGAAAGCGAGGGCAACGTGTAAGCAATGCATTCCGTTCTTACAGGGATTCTTCGACGGTGTACGAACAATAGAGTGTGATCTGTGCTCTCTCACTGTCGACGGCATACTGTCGTCTGTAGCCATCTCTTCCAAGCAGCAGAGTAAGCCTCTTGAATACAATAAATCACAAAGAATTGATCTTCCAGAGCAGGTTCATACTCGTCTCTGTATTCGTCCACGCGAATCGCGAGCAGAGTTTTGTTCAACTTACTCACGCCGGACTTATAATAACTCGAGTTACAAGGCTGCTGAGACATTATACCCGTTACCGTACCGTCCTCACCGGCCACACTTCGAGATGGGATCCATCTGATCCATACGACCACTTGATATTTAAATTCAGTCAGATGAAGTTCAAAGGAAGAGGTGTGTATCTCAGGGTCGAGCTGTTTATGAAGCCGCTGCTCGAGTTGAAAGAGTACGCAGGCCTGTCTCAGGTAGGTGACTATGGTGTGTCACTATCAGGAATCTCTCTGGTACGTAGGGCAAGTCGAGTTAATGTTTCTGTCTGGCAACAGATAAATCTCTTGTCTACATAGAATGAACTGTATGAGCGGACCATCAATCAAGCTAGAACTGCTTTTACCTTCGACGTGCTAGGGCGTGGCCGTGGCCCGTCCTCCTCGGGCACAAAGAAATGGTGCCTGCAGTGATACAATCATACATTTAAATTTGACCGAGTGATAATCACATAACAGTAAGACGAACTTGCCATACAAGACCGCGCACTGTAGTCTAGAACGACTCGGATCTACGTGAAATAGTGAGATCCTCGAGCCTACAGTATATCGATCTTGAAATCTTTGTCTCTGTCTCGTCGGGCATCGATTTGAGAACGCATCGATAATATATCATCCTCACCATCCATCATGATTATCTACTGGGGTAGTCAAAGAAAGCAAGAACACGTCTCAAGTATTCTCGAAATTTTCGACGTACCGTGGTCTCGCTCAGGTGGTGAGCGAAGACCCGGGAAGATCTGCCTGGCGCCAATTTATTGAACCACGATGTCGCCGCCTCAGATGAGCTGGAGTTGACATAGCACCAGTGGCGGTTGAGTCTGAAAGAAGTTAAATTACATCAACATCGTGCATGCTGAAAGCGCGTACATCCCGCCTCCCTGGTAATTCCTTGAATTAAAGAATGGACGCCACAAACGTGCCTGAGTAACTTGTCAATAGGTCTTTTGTCTTCCTCCCCCTTCCCTGAACCTCCATCGCAGTTTCATTGGTTGCCTGATTCATGTTCGTGCTCGGTTTCGGTTTCGCTAGATATCGAACCAAGCAGGCGAGTCGAGATGGAGATGTGATTAGTCTTCCGCGCGGTCACCCACACCGGATCTCATCTCATCTCCGTACCCCGCATGTACAATAAGAAGTTGGGTCATGGATAATGATGATAGTACATTAACAGCTATTGACAGCAGAAGCACAGCAAGGTTATACACAGCTACAAGGTTTGGTATATACAAGGTAAGTGAGATATTAACTATTAGTCGCGAGGATATATGGTATCTTGATGAGTGGTTGATGAGGTTGAGATGCATATGCTACGAAAGCCCAGATAGAAATAAAGTAAACTGTGAAGGGTTGGTGGTTGTGTTGAGTTGAATCACAGGCGCTGGACGACCAACGCGGTATCGTCGATCCATGCGCCATCCATGTCCAGAGTGAGCACCTTGCTCACCCGGAAGTTATCTTTGCCGCCAAGAGCACACTTCAATAACCCCAGCGCCATGTTCCCGTCCCGACGGTGTTTCGTGACCCAGTTGTGCACAATGCGTTCCTGGCCCTCGGCATTGCACAAGTCCACGAATCCGTCGGAGCATAGTATGAGATATTGTTCCTCGCCGGTAAGCTGAGTGTGCACAATCTCAGGCTCCGTGGAAATATATGGCGGAGTCCGGTTTCGCACAAGAAACTCCTCCCAGGGTGAGACGTCTGGGAGGCCGGGCTGCAAATTGTATAGAATGCGGCGCGTGAACTCGGGTGGCTGTTTGAACGGGGTGTCACCCAAACCTGCGATAAACGCAAGAGTTAGACGGACCGATGCACCAAGTGAAACAAAGACACATACAACGGAAAGGTGCCAGCGCGCCAAGGACACGTCCGTCAAGAACACATTCGGGTTCATTGGGATGCTGTTTTCGGACGCGTTCAATCTCCTGCTCGTTGAACCCATTGTGCTCCGTCGTCAAAACGCGCACGTCCCAGCCTTTGTCGTCGTTGTCTGCAGGTGTCACAAGGGCTACATACAAGTAAGCGGGTGCCGACAGAGACGAGGTAAGTCGGTACTCACTGGCCTGGCAGTCGCCGAGGTTGGCCACCCATAGATTACTATGGTTCGGGTCGACGAGAGCCACAAGAGCGGTCGTGCCGTACATGTTGAGCCGGGCTTTCTTGAAGTTTGCCCCACCTTCGTGCTGGTCGTTGATGACACGGCGTATGTCGGCGTCCGAGTACCTGGCAAGTCCGTCAAGACCGCCAAAGAGGTCCAGCACGTCGCCAGCAATCGCGTCGTCGAATGCAACGATCGAACGCGAAAAAAGGTCGGCGATGAAAGCGGGGTCGGCCAAACGCGCCGCGGGCGCGTTCTGGAGGAACTCGGCAACAATGATGGGGAGGTGGTAGCTCACATGCTCGACAGTGATGTCGCCAAGATGCCCTGCGCTGGTCATCAGGACACATAGGACATAAGTGTGGCGGCGCATCACTCACCGTCGAAGACGCCTGTCAGCGACCAAGTTCTCCCGCCGACGACGAGCGTCTTGATCACGTAGCGGTCCTGTGTGCGCGTCGTCGGCGACGGCTGGAAGTTGAGGCTGTCGGCGCGCCGGCCGGCCACCTCGACGCTCTGCGGCTTGGCTAGGGCTTGCAGTTCCTTCACGACCTCCCCCTCGCTGAGCACCTGGTACGGGCGCGGCCACGGTCCGTCTTCAGGCCCACACCGCGAGCCTGGTATGTCGTCCGCGTAAGCCCAGTCCAGTTTGAACGGCGTGCGCTGTTGGACAAGGGCGACCATAGGCACGCAGAGCGCCACCGCGCCGTCCCAGATGCGTTTGAGGTATTCGTCGATAATGGCGGAGACGTCCCGGCGCCGTCGCAAGCAGTGACGACGGACAAGACACGCAGTTTGCGGAGGATTCGCGGCGATGGTGGGCGTTCGGGAACAAGATTGAGAAGCGACAGCCTAAAAATGATATATATTGCGATATTTGAATTTCGGCTACGTCGTTCTTGCGGAAGGAGCTCTCGGCAACTGACAAATTCGCAGAAAATGCTCACGGTGACTCACCGCATGGCCCGGTGTCTGGGACAATTATTTCCTTTGTATCGCGTCGTGCGACGCCACAACGCCTGCAAGCTGCACTGCTACGTTTCACACTTGCTGTGAGGCACATCCCGTGGCATACGGTCAACTGACCACGTCCATGAAAGCCATCACCCCAGAAAATGCTAGATTAAATCCCGGGATTGATATCACAGATACAAAGCGGTATGTATACTAAGGTGTGTAAAAGTGTCGAAAGGAGCTACAATAGGTAACATGAAAGAGGTCGTAAGTAACTGCGTCTATGGCGTTGAGTAAGTACAAATGAGTGCAAGTCCATCAGGGTTCGTCAAGTGGCGGTCAGGCCTAGTCCGTTTATGCCATGCCGTCACTGCCTGAAAGGGTTTCGGGATCCCCCAGTGTGATTCGGTTCCATCCAGTAGGCGCCGCGGGGCACCGGTGGTGGGACTGGGGAATCAGATCGCACGGCGAACGCATATGCTTGCGCGTCCGTCCGAGGGGGAGGTGGAAGTATCTCCGGAGAACTGTACGTGCTGCCCGAGAACCTCGAGTTCTTCACTGGCTGGCGCACATCGGGTGTTTGGCGGGGCTTCCCCGTGATCTGCGAGTACATCGAAGGGCCGGATAGCACGCTCGTGTTGTCAGGGAGTGGCGGCACTAGCAAGCCATCCTCGCCGTGGAGATGACGGTGAACATGGTGTTGACTATGTTTGGAAGGAGACCGAGACGCGTTGTCGTCCATATACGACCGGTATATCTTCTCGATAGTATGGTGCGTGTACTGACTATTCCGGTGATTGTCGCCTCGTGCCGCTTCGACATCTCGCAGCTGGACCAGTTTCATATCCTCGTTTGGGTATGGCCTTCGGGATCGTTTATACCCGAACAGTTTCTCCCCGAATCGGACCAGCCAGTTTTGCCTATGGGGCAGATTCTTGGAGGTCGCAAACATCGCAGTGCGCTTCGCACGTTGCTTACGAGCACGCCGGCGCCAGAGCATCAGAATGACCAAGAAGATGAAGGCGCAGCCCAAGGCCATCAAAAGGATCTGCCACCATTCAAGCTTACTTCCGCTGCTGGTCGTCTTGGTCGTCGTGGGGTCTGAAACGCCTGTAATGGAAGGAAGTGGGCTGGCGGAACTGGTACCAGACGGTTTGGGTACTTCGACGAGGTCCGATAGGCAGACGCCGAGTCCAGGAACGATGCTAGTACTATCCGTGCAATTCGCCGCGACGCAGGACCCGGAACGAAGTCGTGTGCTGGAACTGCACGATAAGCACTGGCTTGCACCACTGCCAAAACAGCTTGAACAGCTCGAATCGCATGCCCGGCAGGATCCGGCCGTCGTGTCAAAGAACTGCGAGGAACTGCATGTAGGAAGGCATCTGCCGTTATTCAGAACGGGCCGGTCTGAGGGACATGTCGAGCATTGATTGAATGAACCACCTGAACATGTGGCGCAGTCAGGATGGCAAGTGAGGCACGATGTAGAGTCCTTGAATGCCCCAGATGGACATGATGACACACAAGTACCATCCGATGCCAGTTTGCTATCTGCACAGGTGAGGCAGAACGAGGCCGAGCCTGAACAGGTGGAACAACTCGAGTCACAAGCTGTAAAGAGCAAGCCACACGATATAATCAGAGATAATCCCTTTGTACTTGGTGAAAGCAACTAACCAGTGCATGTCATGTTATCGGCCGTACTTACGAATGTCCCCGTTGGGCAGCTATCGATGCAATCTCCATCGGAAAGAAAAGAGCCCGCCAGGCACTTGGTACACTTCAACTGGTTAACAGTCGAAGCAGTCGTAAAGCTGGCAATCTCGCACGATGTACACTTCGCCCCGCAAGCTATCAACAACGTGAGCACAGAAGGAATGGTATCATAAAATGCAGGAACGTACTGTCACATTCATTCTTGTTGTTGTCGGCGATGAGGCTGCTCCCATCACAAACGCCAGTGGAAGATGCCGAGACACAAGAACCGTTGAAGAAATAGTGGCTGGAAGCACACAATGTGCAATCACTCGACGTAGCTCCATTACATGTCGAACAAGACGAAGAGCAAGAACTACAACTGGCAGTAGTTCCATCGCTGAAACTACCGTCTGGGCAAGTCTCTCCGCTGCTCGTGGTCGTGTCTTGTGCTACACACTTTGTCGCGTCGTTGGCATCTTGGGTGAACCCGGTTTTGCACGAAAGACAGGAGCCAGTCCCAGCGGCACACGAGGTACAGCCAACGGCGCAGACTACGAGCAACAATCAGCCAATGATGAGTGTTAAAAGTGAAGACATACTCTTGCAGTCTCCGGTTGAAGACAAGAAGAACCCGTCCGCACACGCTGCGCACGATGTGCCATTCGATGCCTTGGTCCAACCCGGTTGACAAGAACATGTACCATCCGACGAACATTCACCGTTGATGCAATTGCACGTAGACGGTGTATTGGCGATGTCCAGCGTAAGACACCGTCCACTCCCATTGATCCCATCGTCGCAATCCGAACATCCACTAGGGCATGCCTCGCAATTAGGGCCAAAGAAGCCTGACTCGCAAGTCTCGCAGGACGAGCCAGTGAATCCAGTCTCGCAGGTGCACGTCCCCGAGGACGAGCACACACCGTTCCCAGAACAGGATGGCGAGCAAGCATTGGACTGGAGATCCAGTAAGGCGAGAGAGCCTGAAAGAGTTCCAAGTTCAGAGACGTCGGGAACAGAGTCCCAGAAAATGACTCGGTTCGTGTTCCCAACACTGACAGCGGCCCATACGTTGGAGGAGAGCGCTAGGGACTGTGCGGATATTGGAGTGGAGCTATTGCGTATGGGCTGTGATGGGAGATTGCTGTAACTGGCGGAGCCACCATAGAGCTCATTGGCATAGATGATGAGACCAGTGTCGACGGCAACGGTGAGGGGAAGATTGAGCTTCGACGAGTTGGAGAAGCCGATGTTGGATGATAACGATGCGGAGGAGGAAGTGAGGGTGTCATGCAGCAGTTGTGGGCTGGTCGTGTCTGAGTATGAGCCGGGAAGTAGCAGTAGACTAGTCGATTCGTCGTCAGATGTTAGCGTGACCCCGACTACGCGAGATTGGTAAGTCTAACGCGAAAAACCGCAAGTCGAGCGTACGGGTAAGATTTGAGTTGCCCTGCAGGCATTGTCCTGCAACGCAGACCACAGAGGATGTTGTATTGGCGGCGGCTGGAGACAGAATGTTGAGTAAGAGAGTACCATGGGTGGCGCAGCGTACGCACCGACCAAAGCGCCGGTGGAGAAAAGGAGAGGAATGATCATGCCCAGCATCATGTCGGCGAGCGCGAGGATGATGGTGGGAGAAGCAGAAATTGAGAGGGTACGGACACTGGACAAAAAAGTGATCCGCAGGCGGCCCTAGTTCCGGACGACTACAAGACCATTGTTCCCTTTGTGGTCGTCGTCGTGGCGCACAAAAGCGGCGAACAATAGCATCATCCATTTGGGGTTGTATTTGGTTGACCCGGGTCTTGCACAAACGACTTTCCATTCTTGCTTCCTTTTTGGGACGCGCCTCCGCTCTGGTCGTCGACGAAGTCAGGACGACCATGCGGTGTTTACACGTACAATAAACAACTTTCCAACCTGGCGTGAAGGCAACAAATCTGACAACACTGCCTGCGTACTCGACGTCCCAGTAATCTCCGCCCATTCAAATTTCCCTCAGTATAAGTACTTTCGTATGTCGTTGCCTATCCTCCACCACTAATCATTATCACTTCGTTTCACTCAAAATATGTCTTTTGATCATAAGAGTACTTGTGAATACTTCTGTGATTCTTAGAGGCCGATGGCCTTAGAAATTCAACGAATAATCAAGAAGTGGAGAAGTTTACTGTCACTGCCAGGACTGTCCATTTCAAGTTGTCAATGTGTGCTTTGAATCAATGGAAGATAGAACAGGGCTCTAATTTTGTATATCATGATCAGGCAGTATCTAAGGAGGCTACGTACTTCCAGTTTTCTAGCCTCCTTGTCGAATCGGAATGTAGGCGCTGTTGCGCTTCGAACGTAGTAGGCTATACATCCTTGTCAACTCGTTACTTTCGTTTCCATGATTCGCCCTATATTCAGCTGATCTTAGTGCTTTCTCGGATGAAGTGTCGTTTTGTTCGGTGTGAGGGAATACCAAGCGTCTTGCTTCGCCGACCGAATGAAGAAAAGCAGCTTGAAGTTGCAAAACCAGACGGATGAAATATATAATTATTTGGACGCTACTTGGAACCCGAATTCGAACATTTCTTCTGCTACTACCCACGATGACACTTAGTTGATGGCAAGGGCGTAGGAGCTCGTGGAGAGCTTCGCGGTACCTGGCAGCGCGTTAACACACATGTCTGCTAATCGCAAGATATGAAGGGCTTACCGGTGAACGGCTCCGTGCCTCCTTGGGCCTGGACGAGATACTGAGACGAAGAGACGCCTTGGCTTGACGTAAGGTAGGCTTGCACATTCATCAGTTCGATCCTAATAGCGGTGAAAGTCCAGGGAAGTGCTCACTGAAGAAGGGTTTCAGGTCTTGGCTAAAGCTTGTGATCTCAGACGGAGCGACGAAGGAGAAGACAGTCCAGGTAGAGACAGTTCCTTTGTATAACTTCCAGGCGACGCCGTTGATTCTTGTAGTCTATCAGTGAAGTGTCTTCGAGAACAGTGAAGGGCAGTACGTTACGGTACCGATCTGCGAACCAGCTGGTCCTGCTCTGTTTTGGAGGTTAGATTGTTGGATAAAAATCAGCGAAGCCGCTCACCCTCCACGAGTACTCAACCATATCATTCTATGAGACGTGTCAGTTCCGATTGTTACCCAGTTTGTAGTTGGGCAACTAACATCTCGTAGGTAGACGTGGAGGAAGCTCCCCCAGTACCAGCAACGGTGGACAACCACAAGTCGTAAGACACATCCGCGACAAGATCAGACGAAGCGCTGGAGTAAGTCCAATACCAAGTTGCCGGAATGGACGAGATAGCAGACAAAGTCTTTCCAACACCGACTTTGAGATCAAGGTTGGCATCTGTTTGACATTCAGAACGATTATAGCATGGCAATGAATGGATCGACTGACAGCTCTTGACTTGGTATGGTCCACCTAGAATACAGTTTAGATGATGGAGGATACACCGAACGAAAATGACCCTACCTGACCAAGTATACGACGTGTACCAAGTAGCAGCGTTGCCACTAGTGGCTGTCACCTGGGAGCTCTGAGAGCCAGTATAACCGCTCTCTCCCCAGAGATTATTCTCTAGGATGAAACGACTACGTACGTCTATATCAGCATGGGTCTGGTTACCAACGAGATAGCGCACCCATTGATCTGTTCATTCGGTCAAATTTGGAATTCGACGACTACTGGAGAAGCCACGAACCTCAGACTCAGTATCCCATTGACCGGTCAGAACACTGCCTCGTTTCTCGATGTCTCTGCTCTCCTCGGAGATTGGGGACGCCACAGAGGAAAACACGAAAGCCGCAAGCACCACAGAAATTGAAATGAACATCGTGAATCGGTATGACTCGGCCAGTTCAGAGGCAACTCGCCATTCTTTATACCTAGAGACAGCAATAAATGTCCGAGCGGCCCGCTCATAGAGACATCATCTGCTGAATCTCGCGCGCCCGGAAAAAACACCCCACTGGTCATCTCACCCCGTGTCACCACCAGCTGAGGGTCCGAGGATACACCTGAAGCAAGTGTCCATTGTGCTTCAAGCAGTAACTGTACAGTGCTGACTAGTAGCTATTTACGCGTGCTAAGATTGCACATGAGCATCATCGCCATCGAAGAATGAGGGGAAGAGGTTTTACCGATAGTTGGGTTCTATGGTCATTCCAGCTTTCGTCTCGAGAGTCCTCTACTAGGAAGCGATACCAGTAAGGTGCAAGTAGCGCCGTTGCCAGATGCCATAGCGAATGAGCGTCGATTACTCGAGCCCACGGAGGAAAGTCGAAAAGCTCCAAGCAGGTGGCCGCGGTCATCAGACCGACCAAGACGCCAACGTTTTTCACGAAAGCCGGTTTGTAAGAAATAGGTCGCGACGGAAATCTACGCAAGGGTGCGAACGGGAGAGAATACAAGAGCCATAAGAGGTTATGCATGACACCGACGACCGAATTGAAGAAGATGTTGTAAACGTAGTCGAATGAGGGGCGTAGTGTCAGGTATGAGACGTGACAGATGAGTGCGGCAATGCACACTAGGGACCAAAGGCGTCTGACTGCACCAGACTTGTCTCTCGACGCGGTATGGGCCAGCGTCAGCCGCGATCGTGTCACGGTCGGATAGATATGGAATAGTCGTATGACCGTAAAATATAGCGCGTACAGAATGGTTATAGCAGCAGAGAAGTAGTCCAGTTTTTCCGTCGTGGGCGTATCTGCAGAATGAGCTCAGGTTGGCGCAATGTGAGGACTATAAGGGCGGTCCGAACCTCGTGTATGAAAAACGGATGACCAGACCCATGTGTTCATGCTCGCGAATGCCCAGGTAGTATAATACACCTTCATTGGATGCTCTTCGGGTATATCTCTGCGTATTCTTGACAAGCCTTGGACATGGGCCCAAAGGTTTAGCAGAGAAAAGGCGACGGAGGCCGGCTCCTGGATTCCGCCTAGCCGCCAGAATGGCCATTTGCCATAGTATTGCTTGACTTCCCGACCCATTTCCACCTCCCGCGTCGTGGTCGCATGCATGCATCGATACTTGCAGTCATCCGTACAATTCCAGAAGGCCAGTCTGAGAAGGAGAGGGAGAGGCTGCGCAATTGAAGCATCGCATTGGACTTCTTGGCATCGCGTTAAGCAGTTCACGTATATCTTGTTTTTGTCACCCCACGACGCGAACGCTCGGTCCAGGAGACAGAATGAGAGGAGGAAATAAAAGACAGCACGCATAGCGCGTGATGGTCGAAGGAAAAGGGAACTTTAGCCGGGCCGGGCGATAGCCGGGAATTAGGCGCTTGTTTGGCCTTCCGGAGTTTCACTCATGTCCTTGCAGGCATCTGGTCTTTTGGGTGGCTCGCCAACCAACATTCTTGACCACATCGTTCATCTATGTCCTCCTGGAGATCTAGAAAAATCTTGCCACTGGTTCCGTAGCCTGGGATTCAAGTAAACGCGCCTGTTGGTGATACGGTTATTCGACTTCTAATTCCAGAAATTAGCGTTCTTCCTGGTGGCACGCACGCTGATGGGTTGACCTACAATGCTCTCATCGTAATTGTTCAACTTGTTGCCGCCTCTCTTTTCTAAGACCTTCATCGCATAGATCCTCGAAAGCGGTATCTACATCGAACTCATCTCGTTCACTCATCCAGTGGACTGGTACCCCCCAGGTTCGCCAGAACGCAGAAAACGGGAGTCCCATCGATGGTCCAACAGAGCTCCGGGATGGATTGACTTTGCTTTCCTTGGTAATGGCTCGAAGACCAACAGGATGTCCGACATTATCAACGGACGTGCTGCCAATCATGGCAGAAAGCCCATCTACTCTACGGAGGCCGATGGTGGTCGTAGACGACCTGACGGTGTTGAGCTGCGGTGGCTTATCACCTCTCCCAGCGAACAGCCCACTGTTCTTCCCTTCTTCTGTGGGGACGTTACCCCGCGATACCTTCGCGTAAGCAACCAGACTTTACCATCTTCGTGATCTATCATTTCCGCAGGTTCCCCTAGAGCCTGCTTCTAACAGCGAACATTCTTGCACGGCCATTGATATTCATGAGGTCGAGATAGTCACGAAGAAGGAACGATTCCTTCTCCTCTCGCGCCAGATCTTCGACACTCTCGGCGTACCTCCAGTCGAGGAGTCCCAATTTGCACACTCCTTCACTCTTGGCTGTCCAGAAGGTGTAGAACGCACTCGCAGACTTGTCCTACGCGCTCAGGATTCCTCGCTCCCTGAAAATCACATATTGTCGGTGGCTTTCTTGACGGTAAAGCAGCCTCACGAGAATGAGAATACCACACCCTACAGCAAATTCCTCTGGCGTAAAGCATGAGGAAAGAAAGGTGGCATATCCGTGGCACCGGCCGGTGCGTCGACGAGACCGGGCACCAACATGCTTTGCGATGGAAATAAATTCTCAAGCTGTTGCCTGCCATCTAAAAGTTGCGAAGACTACTTTTACGTTGACGATGTACAGTCATGTTACCTTGATGTTACCTTTCCTTGTCACGTACGGTGTAGCCTGGGTGTAGCAAATGTGGCGACTCAATTGGAAAGTAATTACAGCATAGCACGTTCTTTCCAAAGTATCACTGGTTTGCTTCGTCATGACACACCTTGAGAATTACGGGGCGCCACGCTCATAATGTTACCCCAACAAGCCTTATACGCACTGTATCGTGGTCGATGCATACGCAAATAGGACTGATAGTACCAGGCCAAACTAAGTGAGTAGCGTCTATTTGGTAGGAACATTGTTACATTACTATCAACACGAAGAAACTGATAGAGAACTGATAAGAATAATCGACATCCCATGTCAAGGCAGCCAGAATAAAGTACGATATGAAAAACAGAAAGAAAGAAGAGCATAATGTAATAAGGATCGTGATAAAAAATCGAATTCAAGGTGCAGAAGCACGGAATCTATGTCGCGAATCGGATGGTTGTGGCTCGGGCCAGGACAGAGCGCGACGAGTAGGCGGAGGTACTACCGGTGACCTCTTCGCGAAGTGCATCGCCTCTGAGAAAGCCCGAGGGAGATGCGTATCCGATGGTGCCTTTGGCATTGCACCACAGAGGAAGGTGTTGAATCCCGATGCCTCAATGGCCTCAACACTTGACACATCGTGCCAGTCCTCGCTGTCGTCCTCTTCCGGCCCATCCACCACCGGCTCATCCACCACCAGAGGCCCATTTTCGGGCCCTGGCTGGGACTGGTTTCGGAACAGCGCCCGCCTCTTCGCCTTTGGGTCCCCGGTAGATTGAGACCCAGTACTCTTCGCCCTCGTCACCCCGACCTCCGAAAGAGGTTGCATATGCGTATGCTCCAACCCGCCCTGCGCCCTCTCTCGCCCATTTGTCGGCGATTTGAACCGCAACATGGAGTCCTTTATCTTTGGAGCAGGACGGTGTGGATTAATGATATCGACATTATCCTTTGACGACGTCAATGCCCTAGAATTGGATTTGGGCGCGCGGATTCGGGTGAAGAAACGGGAGGTTCTGGATGTGGACGTCGTGGACTTGGCCATCGTCGTGGGGCGGGGCGGGGTGTAATCGTGATACAAGTCCGGAAGTATGAAGCTGTCAAAGCGCTCTCTATACTTGCTGCCCGACTGCGTGCATTGAGAGGGAGGGTTGGAGTTCGGCCGTACGGGGGTACGGGGAGTTTCTCCGAAGGTGGAGGAGGTAGAGGGGGAAGACTCATCATCGTTCAGGATCCAGTCCACCACTTGACTATCCTTGTCAAATGCGCCAAGCTCCAGAAAGACATCAAAGACAGAGGCGCGGAGGGCATTGGTTGATTGCCTTTTCGAAAGCGGCGCAACTCGTGGCCGCGGGCTGCTCATGACGACGGTGTTAGAGTAGCTGCAGCGAGGGTGGGGAGCGGGGGCACAAGAGAGATACGGGGCCGGCAGATGGTGGGAGGTCAAAGAAAGGTAGCGCGGCCCCATATGTAAAGCCTGTTTTATGTGATGTTCTCAGAGTAGCCATATTATCATTTCATGATTCATCAGATGCGCATGCGTGAGGTCTCCTTGACGATTGGGAGGTGGTCACCGTCCCGACCACCAGTTGTAGATCCAGAATTTCATACAGGTGCCTGAGAAATCAGAACTTGGAGATCTGAACAGAGATTGCAGCTAGTTTGTAGGTCGATTGTCGTTGTCGAAAGAAGCGAGAGGGTGATCGCAGTCACATAACCCTTTCGGTGGAAGTAGTACTTACTATTAGTAACACGACACGCGCAGCACGTACGGTACTGTGCACAGCACAGCCGCCGCCTAGCCGATACGCCACCATCTGCTTCAGCTAATCCAAAGGGAAGTACTCAATACGATCTGTATGTGGACGACGTTACATGATATACTGAATTGTACGGTACACTAAGTATTAAATACCTGCGCACATAATACATCCGCCTTACAACACCAACACATATACAAGTAAACCCCGGTGTAATCCGGACGGGACGCAGTATGAATATAATAATACAGATGCGATAGAGATAGAGATAGAATATTCCGAGCAAAGGAAAAATCAACGTGGGACATCGGAGGGCGGAGGATTCACACTGGGACGTCTCGAATGCCTCGACCGCGACGCAGACCTCGGTCGTGCGCCCATCGACGTCGATTCCATCATCTCCCTTGCGTCCTCAATGTCCGCCTCTGCCTGTGCCCCGCGAGCCTTCAGCCTCTCAGACTCTGCTGGAGTCATCTGCCAATCCAAGCACACCAGCTCAAAGGTACAAGGATGCAGTGTATGGTACTTCTCCCGCACCAAGCGATCGTTCTCCTGTATACCGCCATACGTGGTCCGATTGCAGAGGATGTCCAGCTTGAGCATCCCTTGACCAATGGCGCCACCAGGTGCGCCAGGACGCGTGGAGCGGTTGATATAGTATGATTTGCTTGCGTCGGCTTTCAGTGGTTCAGATAACTCTGCGAATTCGGTGTTGGCGACGCGTTTGTGCATGAAGTAGGAGACTTGGTCGATGACTTCACCGCAAGTCACGCCGACACGGGGGTCTCGCGCTGAGATTGAGATAGAATAGGGCATAGCTTTTGACACGAGATGGATATTGGTCGTTCGAGGGAAAGTAGCAGGTTCGTCGCGGCCTTTGCTCCAAGAGTTATTGCCCTTGTCTTTGGAGCTCTGACAGGTATTTGTTCGATGTCGCATATCCCACTTTAGGTATTCTCGATCCAGATTATCCGGCATGGGCATCAGGATGGGGTTGAGAGAAACCTTCGCGCCTACGCGGTGGATAAGAAACGGCTCTAAAACTGGCCCATCTGGTGAGGTATAAGTGGCGTACTTCTAAAACGTAACAAAAGCAAACGCACAATGACGGCCAGCTGCGAATCGACTCATGCGATCTCCAACACGTCCTCGGCCCATAGGTAGGTCGGGTTCAGGCGGCTGGGCGGCGGCAGCGGCTTGGGCAGCAGCCAGTTGTTGTGCTTGTGTGTATTGCATGTGAGCGTCCGCGAGAGCACGCGCAGCAGCATCCAACCCCGGTTGTGACGGCGGCTGCATACCCATTCCCTGCATGCCCATTCCTTGCATGCCCATGCCCATACCCATGCCCATTGGCGTGCCGCCAGGAAGACCCATGCCCATACCCATTCCTCCGGGAGTGCCCATATTCATACCTCCGATACCACCCATGGGCGGCATCGAGTATCCACCTAAGGACGGAGGAAGACCTCCTCCCATGCCAGCATTTCCTGGCGAGAACGCAGCGTATTGTCCGCCAATTCCGCCCATGCCGCCGAATCCTTGACCGGGATAGCCGCCAGGAAGGGGCGCGCCCATGCCTGCGCCAGGAGTACCAGGGAGATGACCACCCATACCAGCACCTGCAGGTGTGTAACCGCCCCCGCCCCATGCCGGAGGAGCACCATAGGGCGAATAAGCAGCGGGTGCGTAGGGAGATTGATGTGGTGAGTAGGCAGCTTGCTGTGGCGGCATCCAGCCACCGGGAGCAGGATAACCACCTCCAGGATAACCTCCGGGAAGTTGGGCCATATTTGGCCAGGGAGACTGCGCGGGTGGTTGTGGCGGAGGTTGTTGAGGAGGTGTGTGGTGCGTGTTACTAGCACCTGCGACCGGAGGAGTGAACGGGTCAGGTGGTGATTCGTCTCCGCCCGTATTGGGATAGCCAGTAAAGTCGGATGAGAGCCCGTTTGGAAGGATATTTGGGGAAGGTGTAAGGATGCGATTTGATGAGTCTGAATGTTGGGGGGTGTATTGCATGCCAGGGGCAGTGTACGGTGAATAAGGAGACGGATAAGGCCCGTTGGGTGAGGTGGGATAAGAGCCAGGGAAGGGCTGGTAGCCAGTAGGTCCGTTGAAGGGTGGATAGCCGCCACCCGGATGGGCAGGTGGTGGGAGATGGGATGGCCCGCCTTGCGGTGTCGCCAGCGGGGGGATGAAGGGGGTATTGTGGGCAGACATCAATGGTCCGCTTCCGAGGGTACCTAGGGCTCCGAACGGCCCAAAGCAGGTATACTATTACTGGAAAACATTTGGTGTGCGGACGCGCTGTGACAGGAAAGCTGTTGACTCACAAGTTCTCGGTTCCTTTGGGGATAAATCCGTCCAAAATTGCTGCTAAAGCAGAGCTCTAGGTCGTAAATGGATATCCTGCTTCCTTGGTCAGCTTTAGACGCGATTTCGCTTGCATTAATGGCGCACTGATCGATGCCGACTTTCCGTTCGATCGACGGTTAACGTCGTGCGGAAAATTCGTGAAGAGCGAGGATTATAGATTCAATAATGTCGTGAACGGTGCCCATATAGCGCGATCCGGGGATCAGCGGCCGCGAGAGTGGAACCTGTTTTTGTGTGGTCGTCGTTTGAGAGCGAGTCGGCGTAACCCTAATTTAGTGGTACACTGCACCTTACCACGCGCCATCACTATCGTCCTGATGACGAAGAAGGTCGGATTAGCACGCGAACTTCATCTCCGTAACGTCCAGCATATTACCCTGCATGCTTGCTTCCTGTAGACCGGCCTATATGCAATAAATTATGTAGTAGTATTCGTGGAGTATCGTACTAGCAAATTCGGACTGACCGCTAATGAAAACTGGATGCACCTTTCGGACAGGGCAAGATGTTTCGTCTACTGGACTACAAAGACTTTTCGAGACGCTCATAGCATCCTTCATTTCTCAATCATACATCCCATCATGTACTATCTGAGCTGCTTAGGACTCACTGACAGTGGCTGACAGACACCGTGATTGCAGTGTTGGATCTCAGAATTCGAATCTGCAAGTTGGCAAATACTGTATGTGATTAACAGGAGGGCTTAGTGTCAAGACTCTGTAGCAAAGCATCAATCAATAATAGACACCGCTTCATCTCAATGTATCTGCAAGAGGTTAGTGGAGATGAGGAATAAACAGCGCCAGGCGCAGGATGCATATCCGAAACATGATCATTGACGTGAAATACTAATCACCGCAACTGATAGAGTTGTGGTGGCGCAATACCATTGCAAAATCATCGTGCACGCAGATAACGCGTGGTATAGTGATCTGATGGAGGTAAGCAGAGCTAACATTGGGACAACTAGGACGTTACAACACAACGGAATGATACAGTAAATGTGGGTAGATCCCTACAGACTCATGCCGTTAAGGTCATGACGAAGATATTGGGTGCTTTGAAACCGAGTCTTGCTTCAGCATAGTGGTCGTCTTTGCGGAGGGCCTCAAAGAAGCATCGATCCCGCAGCCAGTCTGGCAAGCGTTAGTATGAGTCAACAGAGGGTCATTGGCAAGACGTACCAAACCGCTTGAACGACGTCTGGCCAGCACCAGGTGGGGCATTGCCGCCGCCGGGGCCACCAGGAGTGTACATCCACTGCTGGGGGTTGGCGCGTGCTTGACCCGTTCGGCGGACCTGCTCCTTTAGTCGGGCGGGAAGCATCTCGAACTCGGCGTCAGTGACGTTGTGTTCTGAGTAACTACGCAGAGTCAGAACGCATACATATACAGCACAAAAGACATACTCTTTCCACAACGCATCCGTGATATTCCTCATCGTGATCCCCTTCTCGTTCTTCACGGTGGTGCACCATGGGGATATCTCACTGAGGATGTACATGACTTGCATTCGAGGTAGAGTGGCAGGTTCGTCCTTTGCGGCAAATACGACATCGCGATCCCTCGCCTCGGGATTGAAACCAGCGGTGTGGCCTACGAGTTATCGGTCAGACCATGCGATCGGCAAAAGTTCGTGTAGTAAGACGCGCCATTGCTAAGATTGAAGAGAAGAGTAAATTTGGCGTGCTTTCCCTGCAAGATTGGGTGGATCTCCACGATTGGGTTGAGCAGGTAAAGGTCTGTCTGCGACAGAATAGGGCCATCTATAGATCCAAGATTGCGTCAGCCGGCGCCTAAGCAGAGGAAGAGTACCGAAACCGTACAGGCATTGCCAGGTGACCATTTGCTGATAATATCCATGTCCAACAAGTGTTGAAGAAAAGGTAAGAAAACGGAAACTAAAGCGCGAAGTGACTGTCAAGAGGAGAGATGCTGTTTGATCGTGAGCGATCAGGTTCCGTCTGTGGCGGTGCGCTTGCCACGTGAGTCTCATAAGACCCGGCACGCCGGCAGGCCCACTCGTTTCTTTCAAGTTTCCGCCACAACGAAGGAGCGGTACTCACGCATACTCGTACGAACTGGCAGTCTTTAACTCCCTGGAAATCCGGAACTCTCATTGCACCTGTCATGCCTGCTACGGTATACAGGCCTTCAACTCACCCCCGTCGGACGCTCGAGTGTCTTCTCGACTTACCACCTGAAGTGTGGGCTATAATCTTTCATTTGGCAACACATATACCCGAGTCTACATACGGGCCAGAGACACTATGGAGCCCACCCTCGAGGAAAGAGAGGATGGTTCAACGCTTGCATCTTGTAAGTGGCTTTACGAATACCTTCAATGATCTTGACCTGAAACCCTCTCTCAGAAGACGAGATATCGATTGCCGCTGGTCTGCAGAGCTTGGCACCGTGCAACCCATCACTTGCTGTACCAAAACATTTTTTTCACCCGTACAACCACGATGGTTTCTTTATTATCGACTCTTCATGCCCGTTCCCAAAGCCGAGATCCGCTAGGAACATCTACGGCATCGCTCAGAGTCACTTTGACGGAATATGTACCTGAAGATTCTCTCGCGCAACTCTTCCCATTCCTACCAAACCTTCGTTACTTTGGACTCGATATTTATCTTCATCGCGACGTGCATCATGGGATGTCCGTCATTGCCTCCCTATGCCGTTCGTGTCCTGAGCTCGAAACCCTACACGCGCTTCCCCGAGTCGCTTTCAGCCCGGAGGTATGGGCACTTGCTTTCGCATGCCTACCGCGACTGTCCTCTTTTACCGCGACATACACCTCCACTCCCGGTGCTTCGGTCGCCCCCGTATCCCCTCTCTCCTCCTCTACACTGACATACCTGGATGTAAGGGGCTACTGGGACCATATCGCCGGCATGAGGTTCCCGTCATTGAAAACATTTGTCCATGTCGACGATATCATGCGTGGGCCAATTTACGCTGGCCTCCTGGTTTCCTTCCTGCGTATCAACGGTCATCAGATAACGACCGTCGTGATCATCGTCTCGCAGAGCTATGTCACGCATCCTCTGCGTCCATACCAAGAATTCTGTCCTCTTCTTTCAACGCTTGTTCTTATCCCCGACGGTGCTGAAAGAGTGGTTGACCCGTTCCAATGCATCTACGGAGAGGACTTTTCTTGCTCGGTCTCCACAATTTGCATTCGTCCTTCGGGTCACCCGAAGTTGCAGATGAACCGGGATGATTACAGATCCTTGTTCGATGATTTTGGGGAACTGGATCGGAGCCAGCGTGCTCCCAATTTGCGCACGGTCCGGTTGACGGATTGGAGAAGTGTTGATGCACTGAAGACGAACAACTTCAAGATGCTGGCGTATGGGCGGGGGGTTGCGAATGCGTGTGGGTGGCGGCTGGAAGGACCTGATGGCGATGCTCTGTAGATATACGGACGTGATTCACTTCCTCAGAGTGCTTGAAGTGTGTCTTGGCGGTGCTAGTGAGTGGTTAGTGCAGACATGACATACCTATCCTTATGATTTTGGCGAGAAGATCATCACCAGCGGCATTCACCTGACACCTGCTTCCGTGTCCATGAGCATTCTCCAGAGATAACTACGTAGCTTCACACCAACTGAACAGAATGAGAAAAGCGGCGGTGTAGCCCAGACCCATCGCGCGTTTGATTCTTCGGCCAGATGTGCCTGTCAGATCTTGGACAGGAAATGCGGTATCCACGCGTTTGTTGAGTACGAACAGATTTAATGATCATCTCATAACTAAAGATGGAGTTCAGACTACTTCTACGCGTCATCAGTCACTCGCCTGAGGTGCGTTAGACACGTTGTCCTCGCCGTTAAGGCTGCAGCTATCGACAAAGGCAACCACGACTGCGCTGGTCATCAAAACAGGTAGGTAAGTATATCTGACATGATGTTTCGCGCCATCAACATGTACATACCCTGGAGGCAATTCCCGTGTCCATCTAGGAATGATCATCAACTTGAATATCATGATGGGAGTTGATTCGCCCTCTTCTCATCGATAGGATACTGTGTAGGACTGAAATTGACGTGGACCTACAAAAGCATCATGCATGCAACGTGCCTTGATATCTGATTCGAGATTCTGTGAAATTGAAGTCATTCAATGACTACTCTTAATGAAGAGCTATCTACATATCGGTCAGTGCACATACCACAGGTATGCCTGTCATTTGGAGCTACTGATGAGCGTTGTACTTATGAACTGTTCATCAAGGCGGCGTGTTATCCGGCGTGTTATCCCCGCCTACCAAAGGAGATACGGAGCGCCGGGACTACTTGCTCAAATACCATCACCATTCGCAGCTGGATCACTGCCTCTCAAACAGCAAAGCGACAGTCCCTCCTTTCCTTGTCCCTTGCACTTCTACTATGGCCCTGGTCGCCCTCAAACTGCAGCTCAGGACTTGGGAAGCCGCAATAACGCAATTTGAACAGCACAACTACCAGGAAGCGCTGAGTCTCTTCGATGTGGCTTTTCTATACCCTTCAGCTGCTTCGTGTCTCTCTCATACTGCTACACAGGAAATCTCTGACTCGGACTCTGCGCGGATATTCATGAACATGGCTCTTATCCATCGGGAGATGGGTCAGCTTGAGAAGGCGCTGCAACGCTTAACTCGGGCCATTTCTCTGGATCCAACTCTCGCTGTTGCGTATGTGCTAGAACTTCCTCTGCCTGCCATCCTTGAGCTTGTTCTCAGATATTTCGAACGCGCATTCTGCAACAGATCGATGGGGAATCTTCAAAAAGCATCGGACGACTTGAGTGATGCCGCGCTCTTCTTGAAGAAGGAACATCAATGGTCTGTCCGTCTCGTTACTGATGATGGAGGCAATCCTCAACTCCGATACAGGAACTACGATGAACAGGGCCTTGACTACACGCTATATCTCGCCGAGATACTGTATAACAAAGGCATTGTCCTTCTAGCACTAGGACGCCAATCCGATGGCCTCTCATGCCTCGGTCAGGCGGTGTTGAAGAGGGTACTACCGGAGCATCATCGCATGCACGCGGCGCTGGCGTATCCCGAAGATCAATACAACCTATACAAAGTTGTGAGTGACCTGGTCACTCTCACGGCCTCACTCTTCCCGCTCCACGACTCTGCTCACGCTCTGATTCTATTTTAGACCTCGGGGAAGTTGTTCAAACCTACAGCGAGCCAAATGAAGTTCATCGCCGATTGCGACATGAAGGCAGTGATTGAAGATGATAAGCGCTCATTGGTCTCATTCGAGAAGGAACTTCCTGGCCTTCCTCCCGGAATGAGCGACGCTGTTTCCTTTGTTTCTAGTGTTGCTCCTTCAGACGTATCAAGTACATACGTCCCAAGCGCTCACAGTGTGCGTTCGTCGCTCAGGAAACGGTCTGCACTACGTCGCCACTCGTTGAATGTCCTCCATGACTGTAAGTTACTTTCTCATTTGAATGATCCCGTAATGACGCATAGCATTTCAGTGTCCGCACCGAGTCGTTATGAGCTTGAAATGCACTTGGGTCGAGACGTCATTGCGCCCAGTGGTACCGAAATCACCTCCATCCCATGCGCTGGCCTCCGCATCAACCACGGCAAGCTCTCTGGGCTCATGGCGTTTCGTTTCATCGTAACCCTCGACAACGCGCCTCGTACGCTCTCCAAAAAGTCTTCTGCGGTGTTCCTCCCAGCTCCAAAGGCGATTGTTTCCAACTTCATTTTGGATACAGGTATTGGAGCCTCACCCGTTCCTCCAGAACTGCTGAGAGCTCTCGGATACGAAGGGAGTTTCATGGGTGAGTGGGCGTTCCGTTCAGGACGCGCCCGGACTTGGAGCTGATGAATCGCAGTTGGCACGGAGGTAGCGCTGATCATACAGGGCGTCAAGACGCAGTGCGTAGTCGGGTGCGAGGGCGAAGCAGGGAGGCTGAGCGGACGCTTCTTGACGGGAGGCTCGTTGACGTTCACTTTTGACTCAAGCATGGACGCGCCAGTGCTCTACGGTATGTATTTTCTCACTAGTCGCCCCAAGACGACGCTGACTGATATGTCGAAGTCGCCGATGAGTTCTCGTCGCAACATTTCATCCCACGGACTGTTCCACCGTCTCCATCTTCAGCTTCAAAGCGTCTTTCGCTCAAGGATGTCGTTGCGTCGCTACTGTCCTTTCGGAGACCTGAGGCCATGATCTCTTGATGAATTTCTTCTTGCATTGGTTCCCGGTTCTTGGTTTCGGACAATAGTTTTTAGCTTTGCTTTCTTTCTGTACAACTTCTCTCTCGGACACGCTTACTGTGATTGCTATGCATTGTACCTGTAACCATCATTATCTAGAGCAGAAGACCAACCGTGAGCGATGAGAGATTGTGAGATGCTTGTGATAGGATTCACCTTGACATGATGTATCAGTTAAGAGGGTCTCGCGACGCAGCAAGAAGTCGTAATCATGATATTTACAGAAAGCGAAAGTACATACAAAAGTACAAAAGTACAAGGGTCAAATGTGACAGCACAAGCAGGCTGATATACATACGTACACACACTGTCCGAGCAAGAAACAGGCGAAATTAAGTACACGATCGTCACAGGGACTCGATGAATTTTGTACCGCCACTAAAAGTGCGGGAGGAGGATTTCCGCTCCCTGCCAGGATCGTTCCCCGTGGAGGTGTCTGGGCTGATTGGGATAGGAGATGACACACGAGGAGGCGTATCATCGGTAGTGGGCATGCCACGCAGGTTATGCGTGGGTTGACGAGGTGGCGAGAAGGAAGGCATTTCCATGCCCGTGTCGGAGTTGACACTGGAAGAGGAGTCGGATGTGGGGACTGGGGGGCGGAACGGGGAATCCGTCTGCCCAGAATTCGAGTAGGTCATGTCCGCTCCTCGGAAGACTCTTCCTTGCTCGACAAGCGATTCGGCATCCCAATCATCATCAACTCCCGCTCGGACAAACCCTCGGGTATCATTGAAAGTATCAGAAGATGTCTTGGGCTTTCCCGACGAGAATATGTGGACGACCTTGTCGGTCCACGGTGCGGATGATGAGGGGTATTTCGATGCCTCTTTATGACGTCTATGTCGACGGCGAGCACGATCCGAATCGGAAGGTTCGTGCTCTCGCAGAAGGAAGAATATGGCGATGCAGGAAATGAGGATGATGAGACATAGGCCGACGACTAGGGCGACGAACCCTGTATGGACAATGATGAGCACCGTGATTGAAAGCAAAACGGTTTATGCTTACCGCCTACAGAACCCCCGATTTTTGGGGCGCCGCGTGGGATGAAGCCGGAGTGCTTCTGGCTGGGGGCCATTTGTGTATTTGTCTTTTGGTATCTGTATGTAGGATATCCGGTATAGAAAGGACGTTGGAATTGAAGCCAGACGCCGAGCGGAAGATGGTCGCAAAATGCGTTACTCTAGCTTGAGAAATGGGCCGCGAATCAGTGTCGTTGGCGTCTCCAAGGCGTTGCTGGGTTCATCTCTTAGACGTCATGGGGGAAGGTGAACGTACAGAACAGGATTCCAATTCGCACGAGTACATCGACACGGCATGGCATCATGCCGAAATATGTTAGGCTTGTGTCCGCTACGAACTCGGGAAAACTTGTGCTCCTTGCTATGTGCCGTCTTTCTGTCTGATAGCCTTTACTTGATACGACAATGTGCGACCATGAGCCGCTGCCATTCTGGCTAGTCTCGTTCCCGACGTTCTGGCTCCCTCGGCACTATCGGACCGCACACGTGGATCGGAGTTGAAAAATAGTGCAGAGAGGTCGCCAGAACGTCTGGTGCATTTCGTATAGATACCACCATATACCGTCACATTTCAAATTTACCGTCGTTATTCCCGTACCTCCGAGCCCTCGCACCTCACGTGTGTGTGTCGCAAACGCGTCGGCGCGTTGTTTATGATGACGTCGTCTCCTTCCCGCCCTCTCGAAACCGTCCCGCTCCCTCACTATGGCCGACCCCGCATCCGCCAATGCCGATACCGACTCGGTACACGCCAGAACTCAGTCGCATTCATATCGAGTGCTCGAAGCTGCGCGGAAGAAGGCTTTTAAGGACCGAAAATATGATTCTAAGAAAACTCGGACAGACTTACAGGCGATATTCAAGAGGCGCTACGGCAAACCAGCCTATGAATGGCAAATAGATGTCACGGAGGCGATAATTCTCAAGCTGGACTCCGTCCTCATTGCTGGGACTGGCATGGGCAAGACAATACCGTTCATGTTAGCTCTCCTCCTCGATACTAGAAAGAAGATTCTTGTTGTTTCCCCCTTGAACAACCTGCAGGTTGATCAGGTGTGTCACTTTTCCACTGCATGCTTTCCGTGCTGATTGCTTGTTCGATTTAGGCGCGTCGCTTCAGAGAGGTTGGCATCTCAGCTACGCCAGTGAACAAGGACACATGGAGACGGAAACATCTTGCTTCGGTTTGCGCATCTCGCCACCTTATAAATCAATTCATTAATATCTTCTAGAAAATTTCCGAAGGTCGCTTCCAAGCCATGTTCGCAGGTCCAGAGATGTGTCAAGAGCACGACGGCTTCCGATCAGCCTTCAGCCACATCTCGCAGGACATTGCGGCAATTATTGTCGATGAAGCACACTGCATCTCGCAATGGGGCGGTGATTTCCGCAAGATGTACGCTACTCTCGACAATCTACGCGCCATGGTCCCGCCGGGCACGCCTGTTCTTGCCGCCTCAGCCACTATGAACTCCGAGGCCCTCAAAGATGTATGCTCAAAGTTGCTCATCTCTCCGAGTGATTGTTTTCACCTGAACCTCGGAAACGATCGCCACAACATCTCCACTTCCATTCACCATATGCGTAACGGTCAGGACTTCGATGCGTTGAAGGATCACATTCCGTTCGGGGCCACCAATGCTGCTGAAATCCCCAAGACCATAGTCTTTACAAATTCGGTCAAGCTGACCCAACATGGTTGTCGTTATATTCGTAACCAATTCCCTGTTCATCTCCGTGACTCAATCGACTATCTGCATGCGTACAGATCACGACGTGATAAACGGAAAGTGATGGAAAGATTTCGCAAGGGAGAGATCCGAATTCTGATCTCAACGGAAGCTGCAGGCATGGTGTGTACACATGTTCCTTTGCGCCTGAATCTACGCTGAGTAATTTACAGGGTACCGACATTCCTGACATCGAGGTTGTCATCCAGTTTGGCGTCCCCCCATCACTTTCCGTCTTCAAACAGCGTATTGGACGAGCTGGTCGCGATCCTTTGCTCAAAGCTCGTGCCATCCTCCTGGCGGAAGTCAGCATGTTCAAGAAACGACGCAAACGAGGGGCCAAGAAGCTAGCCAAGAGTAGAGATGAGCAGGGTGATTCTTCGGACGAGGAGGACGGAGGCTTGGGGTTGGATTTGGATGTCGACGAACCCGGTGTACCATCTCAGAGCACCAATCAGGCCGGCGATGAGGCAGATGTTGACCGTCCATCTGCGTGTGCTTCCGCGGTGGACATTACCGGTGATGATGGGACCGAGTACAGAAAGAAGGTAGAACCCGCTATGCGAGCGTGGATTGAGGCAGAGGAATGCGAACGCGACTTTTCGGACAGGTATTATAACAATCCTCGTTCACGGAAACGTGAGTTTGTTCTATTGTTTCGCTGAATCATACTGACACCAGTGTAGCACCGAGTGGTCTTTGCTGTGACCGATGTACTGCAAAATCAGCCATCACCTCTGCTGCTGCTAATGTTGACTCAAACAGTCGTCCTCAGACGCCAACTGGGACTGAGCCGGAGCCATCAAGTGTTCACTCAACCCCGTCAAAATCTCGTAACGACAATGGTAAGCGGATTATGACACGACCGCGTAATCGACCTCCAGCAACACGTCGTGGCGACCATCTCAAAAACGTCCGGACAAGTCTGCTTCAGTGGCGTATCACTGCCATCAAGCGTTACCGTCCCCAACCCTTCACGGCTGTCGTTCTTCTCCCCGACAACATCTTGACAAAGCTGGCCTCCAATGCGCGTCTCTTCACACTCGAGGATCTTCACCAGGAGATCAAGCCTCCGTGGGTCTGGGCTTCAATTCATGGCGAAGAGGTCTTACAGCTTCTAAAGAGACACGATGATAACTTCATGGCCGAGCGCGAGACAGTCAAAAGGGCGAAGCAGGCCGAGGATGCGCGCGAGAAGGAGAGGGTTCGCATGGAGAAGGAGAGAGGGCGGCTCTAGAAGCAGAGGCTGCAGGCTGAACAGCGCGCCGTGAAGGAGGCTGAACGGCGCCTCCAGCGCACTCAACGAGATCAGCTCCGTCCACTCCAGGCCATGCCTGTCAACCTTCCCCGCACTCCATCTCTCCAGTATGATCCCGATACTTCGCCATCACGTCCGCGAGGTCCACGACCACGACCACGGCCTTTGTATGCACCCAGACCCTCAGATGTTCCTGGTTCATCATCTCCGGCAGCTACAACGATTCGACCATATACTCCTCAATTCTCACACATGTCTACTATCCCTGCGAGTACATCAAGCGCTCAGATTATGAATACTCCACTCCTTCGTCGACACCCTTATCCCTCACGCTCTCCATATACTCCATCTCCCAGTCTATCCTTCCCAAGCTCTCACTCGCACTTCCAGGAATCGATGGGCGCACTGTCTCAGCTGTCATATCGACAGACTGTTGCGGGATCAAACCAATCCGCGTCACATCTTGAGGTCTTCCCTCAGCCAATACACTCCCAGCACCACTATTCGCCACCACCGTATCCTCCGCCCGGTTTTCAGTCGTTTCACGAGCACTCTCTGTATCAGAATCTGCCTCGTCCCACTCCTCCGCCGTTGACCGCACAAAGTTCCGGTTATCATGCCACGTCTCCTGAACCTTGCCCACCATCCATTGAAGGAGACCCTTTTCGAAGAAGTCTGTGGCCTTATCATCGCCAGCCTTGATGGTTCGTCCCTTTTCATATGTGTGTGCCTTTGCTTGACTGAATAACCTTCGTAGAAGGGTAACGTCGGTTTCCTTCTTCGGTACGGTGTGTTTCTTTCCCCGTGTTAGAGTACCAAACTGACGTTCCATGTGATCGCAGAGAACGCGTATGACGGGGATTGCGGGGTGCAGCTTCTTCAAGTACTTCCAGTCGATGTTCGGACCCTCCGAACGATATGTCACCTTGAGTATCGATCAATATCATGACGGTTTACTAGAAATATAACGAACGAACTTTGATATCCTTGATGTTATGCTCTTGGGCTTGATCCACAGGTACGAAACTATCTTCAGCACCAGAGAACGTCATAACCCAGCAGTGTTCTCGGATGAAATCTCTGCAGTACAGAGTTAGGTGAATGGCAGCTCAAAGCATAGATTCACTTACTTGACATCATCAGGCCAGTCACGATGCAGGCCCTGCAGTAACTCAAGTACCTCGATGGTATACTTCGAGTTTCCACCACCAATGAAGCGAAACAAGAGCGTTGGAAGCATCGCTTCCATCATACCAACATCACCGTGTTTGATAGCCTCATCAAGCACGATGTACTCGAGAACATCACGGTTGAACATAATTGTCTGTCGAAGTAAGTCGTCGTTGAATCCATCCCGTTGAGTACGCTCATCATGCGCATTCAGCGCATCATGCGAGCCACGCGTTTCGACAATCTGTTCGGCAATCCTTTTGAGCTCCTCGGGCGATCTTTTGCGTAGCTCACGAAGGGTGTCCACCTTCGCTACAGTTGTCCAGTCGACAAGTAGATGGGCCTCTCCAACGTGATAGATTGCTTCCTCCAATGTCTGATGGAATGGCCCTTTCACTGCTGTCTTCTGTAGTCCTCGACGTCTCAGAATGCTGAAGCACTTCCGTAAACCCTGTCCCTTGAGGGTTCCCATGTATTGTCGAAAGATTGACTGTGCGTATGCCATCTGGAGATGAAACCACCCGAAGACAAGTAAGGACCAATCGAGCCGATCGAATGAATTTGAGTCTCCAGCTCGAAACTTGAAGAGTCCACGAAGGCGATCAATGGTGAGTTGATCGCCACACCATGCAATGAGCTTCTCGAGTGCTATCTTCTTCTCTTCCTCCGTCGACGTTGCAAGACCAAGCTGACGAAGCCACTCTTCGATCAAGCGAATGTGATCTTCGTAACTGGCTTCAGCAATGTTTACACTGCCAAGAAGAAACTGCAATGCAGCGTGTGCCTTCCCACTCGGTAGACACCTGATCCAGGGTGGCGCACTGAAAACGGAGCTCTCCTTGCCTGAATAAGTCTCAAAGTCAAACTCGGGAGATTCCACGAGGAACCGGAGAACATGATAGACCATCCGAGTTCGGATTCCTGATGCGTTGTCGATGGAGAGTTGGAGGACCTCCATGACAGTGATTGGATTCTGGGTTCCGGCAGCGCGCTGAGCCTGCAGGCGACGATTGGCATCACTCGGAAGAGGAACGGCCCTCGGTTTGACATAGCACGTCGCTGCACATCCATTTC
This sequence comes from Strobilurus orientalis, assembly GCA_019915145.1. NCBI lineage: Eukaryota > Fungi > Basidiomycota > Agaricomycetes > Agaricales > Physalacriaceae > Strobilurus > Strobilurus orientalis. The sequence goes on along the minus strand of JAHLML010000001.1, from coordinate 614,782 downwards.
CAAACTCGCCGTTCTTTTCAAGACGCTGTGAGAAGATTCGGAGGGACAATTGGATGTTGTCGTAGGATATGAGCCACTGAAACAGGTCAATGAGTGACATGACCTGCTTCATGGAGCGTTCTGAGATGCGGCCGACGGCTTCTGTTGTCCACTTGAAGCTCATTGTGATACCCAAGGCATGGAGAGAGTCGAATGCCTTGGCGGAAAGACCACGAAATTTCATGTATACAGCGAGAGCTTTCTGAAATAGATTGCGATGGTGCGAGCGCGAGTACGACAGCATGGATATGATCATCAATATAATCTAGAATTGTTGATTAGATATAAGCACTCATGTATTCGATCGTGGACGTACACGGACGGGATCCTTCTTCGTGTTCCGTACTCTCTGCTTCTCCGTCGAAGCCAGAGTATACAATGTATCCCACAGATTTGGGGCAACAGCGCCCACTTTCTCCAATAGTACGGCAAAGTCAAGTCCCGTGAGAGCCTTGTCCGTAATGTCTTCGCCATGAGGAGAGTGGAAGAATTTGGCTAGCCTCTCAAGCTCCTTTGATAAGGTTTCGAGCCAGGCGTCCCGGATAAAGGTACGAAAGACTGTTTGTGATGTACGCTCGTGTTGTGAGGAGGAGCCCGGTGGCTGAAGCATGTGACCGAGGATCGTCTTGAATTGAGGGCTGTTCATGAAGGATCGACGTGCGCCACGGATATGCGGATCTGATGTGCACCCGGAATGTCCCCATGCAAAAGCATCCATGAATGTCTGTAGATTGAGTCCTTGGTCCTGGATGAAAGCCAGGATGTTTCGAACTTTTCGGACCATTTCCGGGTCCTCTGAATTGTCGGCAGCAGGAGGGGTGTTGGAATGTATATTGGGAGAGACCTCTTCTTCCTCCGGCTCAGAGAGAATGGCATCCTCTTCCTCCTCGGAACTCTCGGACATGAAGAAGTCTTCATCATCGGAAAGGTAGTTGGGTTCAATGAAATCTCCGTCAAATAAGGCGGCCCAGTCGTCGTCTTCAAGATCGGACATGATAAGGCGGAATAGAGGCGGAATGACTATTTCGGGAGGCAGGGCGCGGGGTCGGAGCGCCCAGCTGCCCGATGACTCAGCTATGCATCGACTCGTGATGAGTCGATGCACAGATGAATAAGCCCATGGCAATGACGAATACTGTGATTTTATTTGAAATGTGACGGTATATGGCTGTCTCTATACGAACTGCCCCAGACGTTTTACTGATCTCTCTGCGCTATTTTCACACTCCGACCCACGTGAACCGGTCCGAATGCCCGACTACTGAGCAGAGAGATCAAGTAAAACGGATGGGGACGAGACTAATTCTGGCTGCATGGAATTGTCCAACGCATGCTGTAGAAGGAAGTCAGGAAACGGTGGGCCGGGTCCAACTCTAACTCCTAAGGGTGGTTTGATGTTTTGACTTCTCTCAATCATTGTGTTCCATCGGAAACAATGAAGCTGTACCAGCCACTTCAAACAATTCTCATGGCTCGTCTTCCTTCTCCCGTCCTGCTTCCTCCTGCTTCTGTCAGAATCGCTCTCACGGCGGCTCTGCAGGGGCACATCGCAGGCTAAACGCTAATCTCCCAAGCAGGATAGGATAGCCTAGGATGTACAACAATCACACAAGTGTCTGAGTTGAAGGCCAGGGCGGCCAGGGAGATGCGACCTTCGCAAGCTCCGCGCAAGTATCTAATGACAGCGAGCAGGATTGGATTCCAACTCGCCCGTGCTACTCGGTGAGCCCGATTATGCGCTGTGTATGTCGCTTAAGTTTACCTTCGCTTGGCCAGCGGAGTTGGTGCACCCGCCATTGCGCCCCTCTGCTGCGTAAGTCCGCCACCATTGATTGCATATACCTACCCGCGGCCCGCGCTGTCCCATGCGCGGCGCGAAGCGGAAGAATATTTCGTCCAACGACAGACCCCAGAATCCTTAACCTGCCCGAGGCAAGTCCATGCGTACAACCCTTGAACGCTTGAATACTGGATCTGATTCGATTATGAGGAAGTTGTTGAGCCTTCCTTTTTTAGCCTTGACATCTTCGGGTCCCACATGCAGGCGCCGATAGGCGCCTAGTACTGTATGAGTATCGTGTGGGCTGGTGGTGATTCACTTGGTACTGATGGACCCGGCCGACATGTAGGGCATTGATCTGGACCGCTCAAGCCTGTCCAGAGGCGTCTCGATAGCACCCTTCATTAGCTCAGAGGCGAAGGACCAAGGCTGTAAGATCGGCTCCCGGCGGCAAGTTGTTGATCTCTATTGCGACTCAGGGACATGTCTAGCGTCCCGCCGGGATGGGCGCCTCGTGATACGAACAAGGCAGACACGGTTTCAAATTAGGAGTACCTCTCCAAATCTCCGCTCTTTGAACCAGCATACTAGACGCAATTTTCTGAGTGATGATGCTATCTGTATCATTCTGGCAGCTCTCAAGAGTAGTTATATGCATCCATGTCTTCTCTCTGGATTGTCTCTTGCGGGAGGGATTTCACCGTTCACCGGTTCCTTGTCGATCATGATCGACATCTCAAGATTCGGGGTTATACTGGCTGACCAGGGCTGCCACGATTAGGACTCTGTAACTTTATTATCTCCGTGACAGTCCGTGGCCACTTTTAATTGTTTGCGTCAGCTCGTTTCTTTCTTCCCCTCACGTCGCTTCCCAAATGCCCTCCTCCAGGACAGCACCCTCTGGCTGGGCTCCCGAACACCAGGGCGGAGATCAAGTCGACAACAACCACCACCATACCTTCGTCACCCCCGTGAATCTGACTGGGCCACTGAGCATCGACTTCCGCGCTGCCTTCTCCACATTCCACGTCGACGAGCCAGAGTCTGATGAAGAAGAGCGTCGCCGTCCCCAAAATCGGATTCCTCGACCGGCCAATGCCTGGATCCTCTTTCGCAAGGACTTTGTCCAGCAGCATGCGAATGAGGGCCCTCGGCGTCGAGACACATCCGACCCTCCGCCCCCCGGATATCTCTCCACACTTGCTTCTGCAGAGTGGAGATCCCTCGCGCCGGAAGAGAAGGCCCCATGGGAGAGGCTGGCCGTACTGGCGAAGGAGGAGCACGCTCGCAAGTACCCCAACTATCAATACCGTCCCAGGCGCTCAGTATCCGAGCGACGGGTCAAGAGTAGTCGCTCTTCTGTGCGAAGGAATGCGAGCTCGAGATCTCGTACGCGTCTTGGCAGCAATGCCCTCGCCTCATCCTCGGCGCTGACATTGACCAGCCTCAAGATGGACCTGTCTCGATCTGGTACTGCCACCCCCATTCCTGACTCCCCTTTGCCCTCCGTGGTGTCGATGCCACGAGTGGAGGAACCTCTCTCGAGGAGGGCCCTCCATCGCAGGTCACTGTCCGTTCCCATATTCCCTGTCCTTCCTCCTGTCGTTGACGAGGAGGAGACTCAAATCACCGAGCGGGCGATTCGACGACGGTCAAGGTCCTTCACGGCGATGACCGACGGGCGATCCTTTTTCGCCGACTATGCGTTTCCGGAACCTCTATCGAGCAATTTCATGAGTTTCCAGGTGACTCTATTGTCTAATCTCAAACGCTTCGTGGCTGACTCAACTCGAATTACAGGGCCCGTCTTATTATCCCGAGTCGTTATCTGTGGATACGTCTTTTCAGTCGTACCTGAACGCTGGGCAGTTGTCCTCTCTTGACACGCCCGCGTCAACGAATCAGGTTTCGCCTCTGGCTGCTGTAGCGTCAAGCCTCTCTGGCTGGAACGGTCAGCCGGTGACTTTGATCCCAGATCCTCGTGACACGGAGGCGCAGTCTTGGCCTTCTTCAAGCGAGACATCCAACTTGGAGTCGTTCTACCGTCAGGATTATCCTGGACAGCAACAGCCAGAGACCGAGAGCGTTTCTTGGAGTATTCCGCAGTCGTTCTACGCGCCAGAGCAGTCCAATGATGGGTATGGTGTGGACTTCTATAACAGCATGGAGCTCCTTGATACGAGTATCGATGCGAGGGCGCTGGATCAGTACAACATCGGCATCAATGACAGGATCATCGCGCCGTCGGCCCCAGCGTACCTGCCATTTGGTTTATACCTGCAGGATGACCATTCACCGCCCACGTTCAGTAGCTGATTGACCGCGTATACCCAAACCAGTCTATTTATGACTTCCCCCAGAAAATAAATGTATCCTATATATCCCCCACTTACTCTTGATTATGTTGATAGCTTTATATTCATGTATCGTCCACCTTATTCTTCTACCCACCTTTGTAGCGTGCGAGCGTGTACATTATATAACAAAAATGTAGTGGCAATTTTTTCGTCAGATATGAATGGCAAACAATCAATATATACACGGCAAGTTCATCAAAGCTTCTCGTCCACTTCGTACCTACAGGTCCTCTCGGATTTAGCACGCCGTAGCCGTATTCCTCCAAGCAAGCTCGTCGTATGGGTACGAGCCAAATTACTGACGGATGAACGTATACTGTGATCAAATTCTTCAGAGTACAAACAAATCACGTCCAGAATCTATTTAGCGCCACACGACATGTATATAACTACACAATATTGTCCTCAACATAGAACGTCCGTACTCAAATGCAAGCAGCGTCCAGGATGCTCAAAGCCCGCAATCAGCAGCAGCGACGCCCGTCGCAACAACATCCACAATCCCAAGCTCGACGCCATGCCCACCCGTCAACTCATCTAGCGCCTGCAAACTCGTATAGAAGCCCGAATCGGCATGATCAATCGCCGTCACCGTAACGGTGCTAGCCACGCCCTGCGCGTTGGTGTACGCGAGCTCCCAGCACGAGCCACATTGTGTGGAATTCCACCCTAGGATGACATCGGAGGACGCGATGTACGGGAAAGTGGGGATGGAACCAAACGTGGTATACCCGCGCGGCTCGAGGCCGTTCGCGCCATCGGAGCACGCGACGGTTGAAAGCGAGTTGCTCCCAGTGCCATAATTGGTATCGTAGCCCAAGGATACGGCCATGGTGTAGGCGGGGAGGAGGCAAAGCGCGATGGCGGATGTGAATTTCATGATGCGGTGAGGAGAGCGCAATGCTTTTGGGTAGGTTTTCTAGCAGCGAAGTAAGCGGCTGATGCGATGAGAATCCACCGTTGTTTCTCCTAGGGCTCTTTTATACCAGGCAGAAGTAGCAATTACCCAATCTTCGCTGAGAAGAGTTCAAGGCTGGGCCCTACGGCATTCAATCTCAAGCGTAAAATCTACCTCAGATGCGTCACCGAATATCGTCCTGCACCGGATGGAAATTCTGCATGACTCCAAAAGTGCGCCACTCACACGTGTCAGAGGCTTCTCGAGCGAGAGAGAAGCTTGATATCGCTCTGAGAGGCGGTCAGTTGCTGGGCACAAGTCCACAAGACCCAGTCACGAAGGTAAAGCGCCGAGTAGTGACCGATAACCGGGCCTCAGAGGTGCAAATTCGAAGCATGCGTGCCAAGTTACTAATACACAATCGTATTAAGTTAGAACGGAAAGACTCGCACTCATGAGAGAGGAATGTCCATGATCCAGCGGGTAATCAAGTCCTGCGATAAAGGTATCAGTCAAGCACAATGACGGAGATAAGAACGCACTAAAGCAGCTTCTGGCTGATCATAGGGTACCATGTGCCTATGCAAAAGTTAGAATTGGGTGTGGAGCGCCGTGCCCGCCACTTACCCAGCGTTGTGTACATTCACAAAGGTCACATTGCCTGCTGTAAAGCCAGCACCACCCGCACTTCGCACAGTACCGGCTTTCTTTCCGGAACCAAGCGTAATCCAGGGAAGGGAGGGAGCAGAAAGGAATTGTTCGGTGAAGTCTGTGTCGAGCGCCTCAACCCAACGTTCGTTGCCCTACAACAATGTCAACATGCGCTTCACGAAATCGGTCTGATCGTACCAGGTAATTGCACATCATATCTGCTAAGTGTCAGCGACTTCACAGACTGCACATTTGGAAAGACATACCCGCATTTCCGGCGTACACCAAGAGCTTGATGCCGTCGTTGATGAGCTCAGGAAGAAGTACGGCACTATTGTGCATGCCGTCTCCTTGCAACGCAAAGTTCTGGTTGACCTGCATGTTGCAGGACTGGAAGTCGAGGGCGGGATTCACGCCGAGGGCGGCCTTGTTCTTTGGTTGGTTCATCCAGGTGTCGATCCACTCCATCTGCTTATAGCAGAGGTCTCCGTCTCGCTGCTTATCGCACGTCCGGCGCACGTCGTAGGGGTTAAGACCAAGCTCTGTAGGTGCTATGTTAGTGAAGATTCGACCCAAGAGAACGAACTAACGCATGAGAGGACCGAAGATCTGAGAGTTGCAGTAGAGGATGGCGGGCACACAGGTGAGTTTGGACGAAAACTTATAGCAAGAGTTGATGAGCCTTTGGCAGGTGGGGATCTTGGAACGCAGAGAGGCGCATTGCGCGCCCTCTGGATCGTCATACACGGGGAAAGGGCCATCACAGACGTAGTCTGCTACGGAGCCAAACTGGATATACGGATCTGTCAATCCATTGGCGAGAATGACCGAAGTCAAGTTGATCTTCTTGACTTTCGGTGTAGAACGCAAGGCCAGCTCCTTGTTAGCCTTGTACACGACATTGGCAATGTTTGGCGCGTAAGTACCGCCGTAGCTTTCCGCAGCGATATGGAAGGGAAGTTCGGCGTATTGGGGGAAGCGGTTGAGGAAAAGCTCTAGGAACGCATAGACGTCTTTACCGGCAACGGGGCTGGTGTCAACCTTGGTGTCTCCGTCAGCGTAGGAGTAGCCAACATTGACGGGTTGGTCGAGGAAGATGATGTTTGCGTGGGTGTTCCAGCTATACTCGTTGTATGTGGTGTTAGCGCCGTCCTTGCCGACGTTGCAGGGACCGAGCTCAGACAATAAGCCCGTTGTCGAGCTGCAGCCAGGGCCGCCGTTCAACCAAAGGACGAGAGGTGCTTCCTTGGGTGATTGACGCGCCTCGAAGAACCTGAAAGAAGGTTACCAGCGAGACAAGCAGAAGTTCAATGTGACCTACCAGAAGAAGAGATGCTTATCCTCGGCAATATCGAGATAACCAGAATATTGCTTGACGGACGGGTCGCAGAGGTCGGGTTCGGTCACCCTTAGCTGGTGTTCATCGAACGATGGGTGGGAAACCAACTCGTCTAGAGGTCATCGGAGGTCAGAGTTGCACCGCTTACGCAAACGAGAATACCTACAGAGCAAGTTGTTCTGCTTGATGAACTCCTTGCCATCGTGCATCCACTTCTGCATCTCTTGCTTGCCATTGAGTATCGTCTGCTTGACGTCAGTCAGAACGTCGCCGACAGCACTGAGGACCGCCTGCTCGTCGCCAGAAAATGCAACCGCGACGGCCGCGAAGGATAGCAAGAGACTGAAGGCCTTCATGGTGGTTACAGGTAAACCAGGTAGCACCGCGTCATGCGCGGCCACCATGCGTAGACAGGGGCCCGGAACCAGCCGAACGTTCGACAGCGGCCCGGCCCCTCGACGTCGATCTCAACCTGATCTCAACAGTCACTGAGTCAGTGCCTGGTCAGTAGTACTTGCCAGTGTTACTGCAATCTAGTGGCCAGCGGAAGTCGGTTTCCAGACGAATATCTTTGACTATGACATCTACCACTGCCTATCTGGTGATTCTAGAGACCTCTTCTGACTGTCAATGGTTCGCAGCTGGCATGATTAGCGTTCTCCCTGGTGGACCAAACGCCGATGGACTCACCTGCAACACGCTCGGCTCTACGACGACTCTACCCAGATCCTCAAGGAGACATCCTCGTCGAACTCTTCATTTTGTTTACACACTCAGTGGACTGATAGCTAGACGGCCCACTGGCGGAACGCCGCCAAGAGGACCTTAAGTCACGGTGGTGGGCTAACAAGACCCCAGGCTGGATTGACTTTTCTTGCCTTGGCAATGGCTCGCACTCAACAACCGACGGACGTCGAATATTATGAACTGCTTACCAGGTCTTGGGCGTATTTACGCAGTGGAAAAGGAGAGTGTACGAAGGCGTCGACCTAAATTGGCGGCTTGTTCTATTTCCTCTGCGGAATACGTTTCAGAACTCATACTCCGCGCGCAGGAAGCTCGACTACCTAATAATCGCACCGTCTCGTTGCCGTTCTTGGACATCACCAAGCCTCACAGACATGAAAGTACCATGCCGTAGAGCAGATTCTTTTAGCGGCAAGTAGCGGCAAGCATGAGGAAAGAAAGATAGTGGTGGAGCTGCTGTATGATCTACTTAGGTGCGTCTATCGGTTACTATTTCTAAACGATGCAAATGTTTGAAGCCTTCCAGCGCACCTCCTGTTAGATACTTATCGAATCTGTTGTTTCATATGGAATCTGTTGAATTCCTCCCGGTCGACCCCACGTTTGCATGGTATATCAGTCTCGAAACGGTTAATGGTTTCCATCACCCACACGTCGCAAATTGGCACTTCATTCGCTCGTAGCACGTCAACACACACGTCCAGGTTCGCATCAACTCACATTGTGGTGTGCATTTACACTTGAAAGCCCGACGGAGGCTTTGGCGTTGCTTTTTCCGGCACGGAAGAGGAGACGCATACCATGGCATCCACGTTGTTTTATATAAAGCAGCGCTCAATGATACTTATCTATTCAGTGCCCGGACCACCGTTGCACCGTTTGCATCAGAGGTTAGCATTTTCAGCCATTCCTATCATAACGCCGCGTCTACTCTTTTCGCACAAACGGTGTAAAGCGGCGGCGGGGCTACCAACGCTATACATAAACGCTCAGCGCCGTCTGTCGCATCTTTCCCTCCCATTCCTTCCGTCCCTTGCAACATTCCCTTTCGTTCATCTGCGCTTTATCTGTGTTATACGACCCTGGCACAGCCATCATTTAATGGGTCGTCGAGCGGATGCATTAAGGCCCTCAGGGGCGAAACCGTCCTTCATTTCCGGCTTTTTTCGGTCTCGCCATGGTCGCCCATCATATAAAAGAGACTCTTCGACGTTGAGTGGCTCCCCCGACATGCCTGGTATACACCTGCAACTGAAGTCTTCGAATTCCACCGTGAGGATAGGTCCCACCTCCTTACCATCAGCGGGCTCACTTGTCTCCTTGCTAGGTCCAAGATATAAGGATACTGGATATCCGACCCGACGAGGTCATTCGTAGACGACCATTATCTGCTCAACGTCCAGTGAGCGCTTCCCACGTTCAACCTCCTCTTGTGCAGTCTCTAATTGAATGATTGCACAGCCACCACTTCCTCTAGACTCTGAGTCTGACGCGTCGACCTCGAGTGGCAGCAGGTCAAGCCGCTCCTCCGAATCCTCCACGTTGGCCGACTCTGAGTCCGACGGTCAACTGTGTTACTCTGACTCGGATTCTCCCAATGACCTTCCTATACCCGAGTTCACACCGCCGGCCGTCAAGGTGCGCGACTATGCGTACACTTCCACCCATTCCCCGGTCCCCGAACTCTTCGACCAGCACCTCGCTCTGGCGGAATACGAAATCCACATGAGGGAGTACCCTCGCATCACCCCAATCCCTGGCAAGACGCTCCACCGCCTGATCGAACTCGGGTGTGTGACAGAAGCAGAAGCCAGCGAACGCTGGAAAAAGATGGACTGGAATGCGTATTTCATCTACAAAGCTTCGGGAAAGCCCTACCCCTATCGCACTATCAGCAAGTTGTCTATACCGCGGAAGCGAAAAGAGAGGGAGAAGATCCTGAAGGAGCGTGGCACGTATATCGCATTGGTCGATAAGGTTCGGGAAAAGGCGGTCCGAGGTGAGAAGGCGAGAGTGGTGGCGGAGAAGCGGGGGCATATCGAACAGGCGCTGGCCCACCCCAAAGCGGCGCCTTACGATGTCGAGCGAAACGTTCTGGCGCGCGCACCTTCGTTATCACGGAGGCAGACGATGGCGCACATTCCATTTTACCCCGATGGCGGAAACCTATCCTTGAACGCTGCTGTGCAGGATGCGACCTTTGCTTCGCGTCGTCCGCGTGTCAAATCCCTGTCTTCAGCTCCGCCTCTCCCGCCCCTGCCAACTGTGTGTGCATGATCGACTGTCGACTATCACATTCATTGCGAGCGTCAAATTACACCGTGGCCCATGATTACGTCCACACGAGACAGAGTTGAGGTTAGCGCGCTGGAGGAGTCAAATTTCATAACGGATATAGAGCTTGTGGAAAGGTCGATTTTGTTTGCATTCTAGGATCAACTAATCATGTAACAGTCGCATGTAAGATACAATGTACACTACGATAATGCATAGACACTACGCTATCTTGTTCGAGTACCTTTACCTCTCCACCAGAGATGATCTTGGGGTACATTCCTTTCCCACTCAAGCTGCCAGTGAAAACCATTCAACACAGCGCTCTTTTTCTTGACTGAATGCGAAGACAGGATGGCAATCTGTTGCGCCAAGGCATGTTTGACTTGAATGAGGATTTGATAGATAGATAGATAGATAGATAGATATATTTACATGCATCTAGCCCTTGAAGAACACAGCACGGCCCGTACTACAATACATGCTACGGTACCTAACGTTTGAAATATGCCCAAGAGGCATACCGAGTCAGAACTGGCGCTAGTCCACAAGTACGGTATACGTTGCAAATTTTATTGTGGCGCTTTATGTCAAAAAGAAAGGACATCAAAATGGTTACACTGACTATCGCGGGCAAACTATACACATACAGATATGATTCGGAAGAAGGGAATCGCGTTCAAGCCAGCCAACGATGTCACCTCCGAGTCAAGGAATGTCATATACGGTAATACTGAACAAGTATACATGAAATGTCCATCGTGAATCAGAGTAGAGTCCCTCAACCGAGCTTGTTCACATAAGGATCGTAGTACGTCGACCCATCGTCGCGAGACGTCTTCACCGCAATAGGTATGAACGGCTCTGAATCTTCTGTGCGAACAAGTTGCTTCTCCTGCCCAGCACTGATATGCTGCTTCTTTGAGAAACATAGATATCCGCTGAGGGCCACCACCACCAACGCGAGAAAGCCTGTGCTCGAAGCGAGCGCGATGAGAGTGATGTTGGGACCGCCGTGTGATGTCTCGGCATGACTGTCGTTCGCCAGCTCTGATTTGATACTCGCGTCTGCTTCGGCCTCCTTGTCGGACACGAGGCCAGAGTGGGCGTTGCCGGTAGAGTTCTTCTTGTCAGTCATACGAGCAGCAACAAACTCCTTATGCGCTATGGGAGATGCCTTGAGATGAGTCGAAGAAAGAATCGAACATGCAAACCTTGTTCCCGATCCGTAAGCGGAAGGAATTGGACATACGGATTGCCTCTGGTTGTATCGTTCTTGAAAAGGGCGTTTCCAACGAAGTCTCCCATGTTCAGGAGCATGTACACATTATGGACTGACATGCTGGGGTTAGATCTTCCACTTGATTGAAACATAGTTCTTACAAAAATTAGATCCCAGCATGATGTCGAAATCCGGTTGTGGCAGGACACCGGAATCATCAGCAAACTGTTCAACTCGAGGTCAGCGAACATCTACGATTTGAAGGACGAAGGCGTACAGAACCGAAGCAAAGTGGATCACCGTCGGAATTGTTGGCTCCCGAATAGCTGCATCGCAATTTTTATCAGCGTTGCCAAGTATAGGGTGAGTAGCACACATACATATTTGCGTCCAAAGGGTGAATGGGTATCATCTTCCCCCCGATTTTGAACGAGACATTGACTTCCGCATCACAAGGTATTACCCATGTTCCAGCACCAGTGGTGTTGAACTCAGCGCCATCGACCCCACTGTAAATTGCGTCGCTGATATATCTTCAAGCGACAGTCAATCAGAATAAATGGCCACCCAAAACATACGAGGACTCACTGAGGGACCTTATTCGTTGCTGTTCCGCTGTCGAGCACAAGAGCTGGTTGAGTTGGATTGTTAGAGTCCTTTCCCGGCCCTACAAAAGCGATGGCTCGACCATCAGGCCCGATAATGCCGTCCTCGTCTCCCAGAAGCACGTAGCGTCCCGATGTCGTCACTATTGAGATCCGAGGCTGTTGTACGATGTCTTCATGACCGTCGAGGAGGGTTCCTATGGTCAAATTACCACCGTAGTCACCCACCACACCGTCTGCGAACGAATAAGTTTAATCCTAGGACAAGCCATAGAGCACTTCAGAACTACCTGGAAGACGGAGGAGGAGCAGAGTGAAGTAATTTGAGATGTCCGCATTTTCTATGAAAATGTTGTCCAAAGGGCCAAAACCCAGATCAGAAGATAACTCATTTTGTATCGCCGAAAGATTGTTTGCGCCGAGACCCAGAATTCCCGGGACCGTTGCTGAACTGGATTCGTTGAGTTCAACTGAGAGATCATATGAGACAATTATGTATATCTTGACGCAGAGGGTAATTTTGACTGACTGTAGGCCTGGCTTTTGACTGTATAGCCTGCAAGAGTCAACTCGGCAGTTTTGACGGGTCCTATGATGAAGGGGGCATCATCAGTAGCGCGCTGAGTTACGACAGAACCAAGGCGTACCATCGGCGGAACTGTTATCGCCATAAACAAGGCCCGCGCTATATCCAGTGTCTACGCTGTCGGCGGGTAACTGGCCATTGTCCTTGTTCCCTTCTGGAGTGACCCAGAGGTCCGAACTGAAGCAGATGATAGATTGGCGCTCAGCAAGGAGAATGTTAGTGTGACGTTTCCCGTACCTGCCCATATCTACCAAAAGGGAAAAGTTTTGCTTCCCCAGAGTGACTTCGATGTAGAAATTTGCCCCTTGGAGGGTCACGAGAGTGGCTACTCCAACCTCATCAGAGTCGAGTTGTCGCGCATAGATGGGGAAGTGGAATGCGTGAGTGAATCGAAGAAAGGTGACCAGAAAGACGAAGAATATCATCCTGTGCCACTGAACGGAAAGCGACGGCCGGAAAGCCCATGTTGTAGCGTCTTCGCCTTTAAACCGCCGGATAAGTTGATCATCGGTTTCAAGTTTAGCTAGTGTCCACCTTCGAGAAGACCGATCATTGTGTGTCTACGAGGCCGAAGTCAACTTTCACAGCTTCAAGGACGGTCAAAACATAGAAGCACATACCGTTCGGAAATCACGAAGAAGCCCTCGTCGCAGTGGGTCGAGATGTGACTCAACTCGAACTACACGATGGGCTAATCAGTACATAAACATGTTCGCGGGCACTGCGTGCGGCAGTCAGGAGGCGGCTGATGAATATGTGTCGCGCAGGATGAACACGGCAAGTTTGTATGTATCGTTCTGCATCAAAGGTATCTCGTCTGGGCAGAGTGACGATACACCTTGAATCTGGCGAGAGCAACGACCCACAAGAGGTCGATGATCCTACACAGCTACAAAGCCGGTCAAAACATAGAAGGCGCATGTTGTAGGGGTGCTGATCTCAGGCGGTAAGACCGGGGCTGAGAAGAGCACCAAAGAGGCGGGTTTGGATCGCATGAGGTACTGTCAACTGGGCTTGAAGCAGATCTCGCCTTATTACTTCAACAAGAGGGTGACTGCATCAGTGTGAGCAAGGCCATTTCGGGAACATCGAGAGAAAATACTCGCCATGAGACATTGGGTGAGCGAGAAGACTGATAATCTCCAACAGGCGTTGATGCGGTGATCTTCAGTCGAGGGATATCTATAAGGTCAGATGTAGACGCCACGACGGATGATCAATCTGTAATTTGGAGCTTTAGACCGAGACGAGGTGTAGAAAATCAAGATCATGAATTCAACGTCCTAATTCTTCGACTTTTTGGGCTTTTTAGGCGTCGGTGCCTCGCCTGAGCCGTCGTCTTTCCTCTTCCTACTCTTCTTCTCCTTCTCTGCTTTGGATTTCGGCTTTTGTGAGACGGGGGCTGGCGGCTCTGCTTCGTCGACTTGCATCTCCGCCTCTGCCTCCACTGCTACCTCTTGTGGCGGGGCGGCGGCGGCGGAGGCTCCGTAAGGGCGGAACGAGTGCTTGAGGACCTCTGGTGGGTATTTGGGACGAGGAGGGTTTTGGAAGGGCTGGGCAGAGCTAGAAGTGGATGGAGGTGCAGCGGTAATGACGAGACGGCGGGATATCGAGCGTGGCGCTGAGGCGTCGTTAGGCGTTGTGCGTCGTAGGAGTCAATCTGATCCTCACCGAGATACATCTCGCCTTTTTTGCTCTTGCGAGGCAGAATGCACGACAACCGTCTGATTTCTTCACCACCGATAGTGTCTGCCGCCTCTCCGCCAACAGTCCAGATGTCAAAATCGTTATTCTTCTTGGATATCTGGCCTATTCGACTGGTGTTATTGTCGGCTGGGAGCTGGACAGAGACATTGTCGAGGTGTTTGACTTTGAGCTGAATTTTTGCTAAGCGAAGGGAGCACATGGGGAGAGAGGCGACATACTGTCTCTGGCACGCGTATAAGCCATATATCCAGGTCGTCGTCTTTTGCTAGCGCGTCCCAGTCAAAGTCGCCCATGTCTTTTGGATTTTCGACAGCGACCGCGCCGTCGGGGGGCTGGTATGCCCAGTTCTGCTCATCACCGTGGTTCTGGGGGTCGGCGGCTTTTCTTTTCCCTTTGGCATTTTTTGAGGACTTGGCGAGGGGGACGTCGGAGGCGGGAGACGACGAGCGCGACGAGGATGGCGAGGACATGGTGGTGATGGCAAAGGCCCGGCTTTCGGACCGGGGCTCAGAATCCTCTTTTTCCTCGTTCTCTTCCTGCCATCATGGTCCCCGCCGTTCTCACCATCGCTGGCTCGGATTGCAGCGGCGGCGCCGGCATCCAAGTATGAGTGGCATAACATCCGACGCGTCCCGCCTCCGCTCACGCTTGACCACAAGGCCGATCTCAAAACATTCACCGTCCACGGCTGCTACGGCGCGAGCGCCATTACAGCGCTAGTCGCTGAAAATACCGTTGGAGTGCAGGATGTACACCCATCGCCACCAGCATTTGTCCAACAGCAGGTGCGCTCTCAGCCATTTGGCTCTACTTAGCGGCTCACAGTGCGCGTAGATTGTCTCCGTCGCAGATGACATCAAGATGGACGCCATAAAGACCGGGATGCTGTTTGACGCGCTAATCACGACAGCTGTCGTCGATGCGCTCAAGGTACACTACCCGAACACCCCGCTCGTTTGCGACCCGGTCTGCGTGTCCACCTCTGGCCATTCCCTCCTCAATCCCGACGCCATCCAAGTCATGATCTCCGATCTCTTCCCTCTCGCCACCCTCATAACGCCCAACAAAGCCGAAGTGGAGCTGCTTCTGTCCCATGGCCGACCACAACCGTACCCATCCATCCAATCCCTGGAAGAGATGCTTGCGGCTTGCAGAGCTTCTCTCTCCTTGGGACCTGCAGCGATCCTAGTCAAAGGTGGCCACATGACGGCCAAGCTCGCCCAGGTCTATGAGCTCGCGTCGGCCCACTCGGATATCACGCTCATTCAGGACGGACCTTTTGGCGAAAACATGGAGATTCTCCAAGGTGGTGGACCAGACACCGAGGTCGTGGTGGATATGCTACAAGCGCGTGGAGAGGACAAGGTAGCACTTCTTGTTCGCCCGAGGATCGAGTCCAGCAGTACACATGGGACGGGCTGCACCCTCAGCGCCGCAATTGCTTGTGGATTAGCACAAGGGCATTCGCGTAAGTCTCATATCTCGCTGAAGAATCTGGTTAACGACAAGACAGTATTCAAGGCGGTTAGGGAAGCCACCATCTTCACTCACCTCGGCATAGAAACAGCCTCATCTCTTGGACACGGCCACGGACCGCTCAACCACATGCACCCAATCTCGCGCCTCATCATCGCCCAACCCACACCCAGCAACCCTTACCCCTTCACGCGCCGTCTCATTCAAGACAACCTCCCCATTTGGAAGTCATACGTCGAACACCCCTTCGTCGTCCAGCTCGCCCAAGGCGTCCTGCCACGCGAGTCTTTCATCCATTTCATCAAGCAGGACTACATCTATCTCAAGTACTACGCGCGTGCGTACGGGCTCCTCGCCGCCAAGTCGACGAATTTCCCAGCGATTGGGGTCGCGACGCAGACGATCTTGAACGTTCTTCACGAGATCAAGAACCATACGGAGTTTTGTTCTCGGTTTGGGATTACGGAGGCGGAGCTGGAGGGTACGGCTGAGAGCACGGCGACGATGGCTTATGGGGGATACCTCTTGGATATCGGGCTGCAAGGAGATGCGACGAAGTTGATGATGGCACTTCTGGCGTGTCTTTTGGGGTATGGGGAGGTGGGACTGTGGATCAAGAAGCGAGTTGGAGAGAAGAAAGATGGGTTCGTGTTGGAAGGGAACCCATATGCTCATTGGGTGGAGGAGTATGCGGGGGAGATGTATCAGGGTGCTGTCAAACTTGGGTTGGAGTCTATCGAGAAATATGCGAAGGAGGACCCGCCGAGTAAGACGAGATATGCAGAGTGGTGTGAGGTATGGCAGAAGTGTACGAGGCTGGAGAAGGGGTTTTGGGATATGGCAATGGATATGGCCTAGATCCCAAAGATGTGAGAGAGAAGAAAATGTAAAGGTATGCTCCGATGTCTTGATCCATGCCTATGTCGTTGATTATGATTTTTTGCAGCGCAATCTAGTCGTTCGTGTACTGATACTGTACAACACCAGACAATGTGTTACCCGGTTCCCCGCAAGCATCAACGACCTTGTTCTCGACTTGTCAACTTGCATTCGATCCCATGTTCCTTTTTTGGACATTCTTCTTCTTCAACAATCACCGTGACATCTGCGACAACGAACTATAGTTCCCTTCTCGCTGAAGGGAATGTTGTTCCCGATGTGGTCTTAGCGACGCTAGGATACCTCATAAGCTCGTTCGTCCGTTTCGATATCTATACTCAAAGCCCCTTTCTTCACAATGTTTCCAGCCCCATTTTCACCACCGCCCCCGGTTTATACCCAACCCCCAGCATATGCTTCTATATACCCCCCTCCCACGCCATATACCCCTCGGGTACTGGACCCAAATAGGCACAGGGCAGCCCCGGAACCTGACGCGGAAAGCGAGACTGAGGAGTCCGAGTATGATAGGTTCCAACCTGGCGTGGCCCGGTCGGCATCATCGGGCAGTAATGCATCTGCAATAGAGCGACTACTAAACGACTTGGAAACTCCTCATTTTCCTCCACGATCTGTCACGGAGAGTGAGAGTGGGGAGTCCGAGCATGAGAGGTTTCAACCTGGTGTGGCGGCGCCACGAGCCCCAGCAAGCAATCATGGGTCGGTTCGAGATTGGGCAAGGAGTGTCACCCCGGAACCACCTGCAGACCTAGAGAGAGATAGTGTTAGCGGGGATTCCGAGTCCGAGCATGAACGGTTCCGTCCTGGCATGGCTCCACAGCTCGCGGAGACTTTCTATCCAATGCGCCCGGTTTGGGGATTCAACCGAAATCGACGCCAGGATTCAGATGATGGGTCTGACAACGAGACGGTCAGAGGTGGAGATGGCGGTGGGGAGCGTTTCCGGCCTGGGGTCGCCACACAGAATCGACATGAAGGCGGCGGAGGGGAAGAGGACGCGACGCCGAGGCCGCAGTGTGCACCAATGCCTGCCGCACCAGAATCTGGAACCGCTCGCCGGTCAATTCCCCTCGAGGCACAGCTGGACGTCTACCGCATGCATATGGCGGGTCGTTATATTGCCTTCACGGAGATCGTGGAATGCCTCGGTATGTCTATATCTCTTTCCTTGATCGCGATCTCGAAAACTGAATCTGCGTAGTTGAGCTCTGGCTCACTGCCAATGCTTCACGCCAAAGTAATGACAGGCTCGTTACCTGGCCGGGGAATATGGTCCAGACTGGAGTTGATGTTGCTTGGACGCTCCTCGTCGGTAAATATCCGTTCTTGCACCAATCGAGAGTAGCGACGACTTGGGGAGAACTCGAGAAGAGTATGTGACGACTTTTTGTTGGCCTTGATAGTTACTCATCGCTGCCAGTGCTTCACAACATCCGACAAGAAGTGCCATACATCTACTGGATACGAGACTGGAGTAGGTCGCATACATCTATCATCTGGAAACTTGTTACTAAACACGCCTTCAGTGCAAGAAGTCCTCAACAGGAACGTCAAAATGTATACTATTGACAGCAGCGCAAGCGCATGCCTCCCGGGACATCGTCGCCCACACGCTGTAACACTATTGTGGAAAAAGTGGGAAAACATGTCACACAAGATGGGGACGCATGTCGAGCGGCCCTACTGCTGGCGGTTCATGCGAGCGCAGTTTGAGGGGTTCAAGAATGCGAATTTGAACAAGGAGACTTACGCTGTCCTGAAAGCCAGTACGTGCCGCGTGGAAGAGTGCTGATTCGACCTGACCGATTGTTGCAGGTATGCAGCAAATGCTGGCGCTGAAGGAGATGCAGGAGTGGATTGATGTCTGGTCAGAGAGTGTGTTGTCTTATCAAGCGTAGATACTGGACGGCTCCTTGCAATGCTCTGAGATATCACAAAACATCCCACTCTAGATGTTCACAGATGTGCGCGCATTCATATGGCTGTGCCGCCACAAGCCGTCACACGGGCCACCGTAGTATATCGATCACGACTTGGCTTCCTCCTAGGCACGCCGGCCGTGAACTCGAACTGAGCGCCTCAGTAGCACGTCTACCAATCATGGTTATATAATGGTACAACTGTAGTGGAACCTTTGACAGCGAAGTCAAGGCAAAGCCTGCGCCCCAGTTCCGAACCTCACTGATCGCAACCGACATGCGCAGCCTCCGTTCGGCGCTCGTATGCCCTGGGTCCTCTGGAACCGTATCCGCGTTATTGTATTCAGTGCAGGCTGTTCCCATTGCATTCAGTACGTACTTACGAGGTCTTACAGCGCTGATGCGCGCGCTGCTTGTCAAATGCGGTGCCGATATGATGTGTTTGCAGTCTCAGGTGCCGCTCGATTGCACAGTAGCACTCACTGAGGCTCACTCCAACTCCCATAGCGTACACTTTGAAGCACTTACCAAAGCTCGATAGTACCCGTACAGTTTGGGCGCTCGTTACATTTGATCTCACTCGAATTATATACTCGTGCACTGACCAAAATACGATGGCTTCGACGGACTGCCATAACGAAACACGACAGCCGCCAACTTCATGATCGGCGTCTTAGCCGCGAGGATCAAGTTCTCCTTCCTTGAACTTGAAACTGATTTTGCGCGCTCCCATAAAATATAAAGCTTCGCGTTAAGGTGGGCCGAGGGGAGCAGTCATTACCTTGCCCCCTCGAAGATGTTTTCTCCTTTCTTGGTCCCACTTACATTACTCTCTTGCTTTCATGTTCACGCGTTCCACTTTCCGATTTACGCCATGCCTCGACACAAATCCGACAACGATCTCGCTACAAGAGGAGGAGATTCTGCAATCCCCCTGCTGAATGACAGAAACGGGGGATATTTCGCAAACATCACGCTTGGCGGAGAAACTTTCTCTGTCCAAATTGACACAGGAAGGTGTGATATAAGCCTTTGTTAATGTTTGAAACCCGATTGAAGTATCGCAGCTCTGATCTCTGGGTCACTCCAGCCGGAAACGACATAAACCATCAACTTCCCGAAGGTGTTGACACGGGCCTCAACACCACTTTTGTCTATGGAGACCAGAGCAAGGTATTTGGTAAGAGTCCGCAATGGTCATTGTAATCAGTGCTCAAAATCATTGCCAACAGGACCTATCCAAACCGCTGACTTGATTTTCGGTGGATTTACGGTCAAAAATCAGGCTTATGGTAGGTATTTGTTGAGAAAACGACTCGTTTTCTCATATAGATGATATCAACAGCGGCAGTCCAGGATGAGGATAATTCCAATCCTACGGATGGAATCATAGGCATCGCAGGACTCCTGATTTCGGAAATACGGAAGACAATGATCAACACATCTTCAACTGCCTATAATCCACCTATGGATAACATCTTTCTGCAAAACCCCACCACACCCAACTTCATGACCTTTCTGTTCACGCGTATCGAGGGTAACAAGCATATTGTCTCATTCTTTCTGTGTAATCTCACTCCCTATCCTCAAGATCTGACTGATGAATCGGAGAAGCCTAGGCTTGGAAGCATGACTATCGGGTCTCCTCTAGAGGGTTATGAAGACATCATTCAGCAGCCCAAGATCGCGCTAGAGTGGCCCGAACTTCCGCTTGTTTATTCGGTATTGATAGATACTATCATTGGCCCTAACGGCAAACCCGTTCCTTTCTCGGGTGGACAAAATCCCGAGCATCCCAATCAGCCTGTTGCTTTGGTCGACACAGGCACGTCTTCCATTGTGGCTCCAGGGTACATTGGTCTTTCTACTTTTCAATCAGGCAATTCTCATCAGTTTTCTCTCTCACAGAACCTTTATTGACGCGATCTATGGTGACATCGATGGTGCTGAGTTCAACATCTCGGGTGACGGGAGATGGGCCGTGCCTTGTGATACGGAGGTCAACCTTTCTTTCGAGATTGGGGGCCTAACAATCCCTATCCATCCTTTGGACGCCACGATGTGAGCTGTCTTAAAGCTGTTTCCTATGACGGAACTCGCTCTCATCGTTAGCTGTTAACTTGGAACAGTCAAGTCTCGGACAGTCTCACTAATTCTGAAGGTGTCTTGTATTGTGAGAGTGGTGTGAGTTATAGTCTCTGTCTACCGCTGACCACAAACCTCATACGAGCCCCGTAGTTCATGCCTTCGGGCTCGAATGCTAGTAATGGTGTTCAAGATTTGATTCTCGGAGATGTATTCCGTGAGTTGACACTGGCTTGTTCGCATCTACCGTTTTGACATAGATCACTGGCAGTCAGAAACGTATACACCCTCATCAACATGGGGGACTTCGTAGGTGGTGAGGTCGTCAATAATGACACTTCCAGGGGTGCTCCGTATGTCCAGTTTCTCCCGCTTACGGACCCGAAGCAAGGTGGGTCTTGTCTTGAACTCTGAGCTGCTGAGATCAATGCCTTCGTTCCAGCCCACGCCGAATTCATAGCTGCTCGTGGAAACAAGAACGAATCGCACTCTCCGGCGGATTTCGACAAGTCCGACAGTGTCATCGAGAAATCGCACGGCCCTAATGTCGTCGTAATCATCCTTGCATCTACCACCGGTGCACTTGCACTCGTGGTAGTCGGGCTGCTCGCATACCTGTGCTCGGCGAGGAAGCACAAGACGGTCAAGATGATGCCTGCCCATCCAGTGTTTGTGGCAGATGATTCAGAGCCCTTCATCTCAAGCGAGGCCAAGGAGGAGGGCGAAAGACCGTCGTACTATGACCCGTACAGAACGTGACGATGAGCGATACTTTCTTCGTAAGTATTACGATGGACGCCACCTTATTCCTGTTATGATGGACACCCTGTATGACTCGACGTATCCTTATACATACGGCTTGGGGAACAATTGAGCAGGCTTTTCGATCGTCGCTGAAGCAAGGACTCTTTGAGGTATATCCTCGAGCTCTAAAAACCATCAAATGAAATGCTGAATATTACAAACCATGCAATGAAGAATAAGATTAATAAACCACAACTCATCACCCAACGTCCATACTGTCATCCTCCTGCACCTTCACCTTCGGTCTGACAGGCCGTCCCGTTAGTATCGCCTCTACCTCATCCTCCAGTCCGTCATAGACAGTCTCTTTCGGCACAGCCCATATCCGACCGGGCTGCTCCGCCTGCTTCTGCTCGAATACGCTCCCAACCTTGTCCACCCACTGCCGCCGCGTATACACGAGCGCCTTGAGGTGCTCCCCGACCATGAGATGGTTCTCCACGTCCGGCCCAAGCCCCAGCGCGGCGGGACACGGCGGAGGGCTGCTCGCACTCGTCCCATTCACCTCCGTCCCAGTCCCGCTCTTCTTCTTCTTGGGTTTCGGCGCGTCCTTCCGCTGCAGCTTCGCATACGCGTTGCTGATGTTCTTGTCGACCGAGTCGCGCATCTCCACGTATTCCTGATAGGCTAGGCGGTCGCGCGCAATGTCGACGAGCCGCCCCCGCCGCACCTTGTTCCGTGTCATGACCGCGCGCAGCTCGCGCTGGCCCTCCCGGATCGCAGTCGTTATCGGGTCGTCTACTTTCTCCGAGTAATCGGGCTTGAGGGAAATAAACGTGAGTGTGCGTGACGGCATGGGAGAGAAAGGGGACACACAATTTCCGTGAGCAACCCATGATACCGCATCGTGTCTCTTATCCGAGTCTCCAGATCCGAGACACTCAGCTTCTCTTTCTTCGACGCAGCAGCGCCGCTCCCGCCTGGCCGCCCCTCCATCGCGTCTTCAGCGTCCTTCACACCCTTCCATTGGTTCTCTAGCGGTAATAGGGCGCTAATCACCCTCTCAGTCAACGGTCCATGTCCGTGCTCTTCCGTCAAACAATCCGCGTCCTCCAGTGTCGACGGATCCCACTTGGGCAGCGGTGCCGCAAATATATCCGGCGGAGCGTCCTCATTAGACAAGGGATAATGGCCCATGTCCTGCTCGTCCCAAACCTCCTGATAATGTCGACCAAGCTTGGGTAATACAAATGGTTCCACGTCGTCCCCAGTGTGCTCTAGAAATCCGATGTCCTCCTCCTTGATATTTCGTATCCATGGCTCGATGGAGGAGTAGAAGGATGTAACGTTGGATTGTGTGGGCGCCTTTAACTTGCTAAAGTCGTCCATAACTTCAATGGGCCTGCTAGGTCCGGGTATGGGTGGCGCGGATATTGGTGGTCGTTGAGGAAGTAATGGAACTTGCAGTGGAACATTGAAGTTAAGTCCGTCGTTGGGTTGCTAAAAGACGGTGAGAAGACTTGCAGAACTAGAAGCGGTGTGAAGCTACCTTGGAGGAGGCGGAAGATGGGATGGACTTTTGAGCTTTCGTAGGTTGCGCGGTCGGAGGAGGATGGTGGGTCACAGGCGGTGTACCTTTGCGAATTCGGTGTGCAGATACTGCACGGTGTCAGATTGAGTGGCAAGCAGTTACATCAACGTACTCGGATCGAGATCGCTATCTTCATAGTCGCGTTTCCGCTTCTTCTTCTTTCTATCGTCCAAACTACTGCTATTAGTAGACGAAAGAAACGATATAACGATATTCACACCTTCGTGGATCAACCGAGGAGCGAGAAGATGAGGGTCCGGCGTGAGGAGGATGTGATGATAGACGTGGTTTTCCAGGAAGAGGAAGGGAGGGCTCTGCGTCGGGCATGGGAGTGACTGTTGTTCCATTGTGGCGCAAAACGTTCAATGGACAGACGGTCGATAGATAACCAAACAGAGTGTTCCAGACGCGGAGAGAATAGCCAAGGATGACAGCAATAAAATCCAGGAAATAATGGAGAGTGGCGGGGTATGACATAACACTGTTAGATTGCTGGATACGCGTAGTGGCAAGATACACGTACAGTCGCGTTCACGCTTCACTTTTTCGACAGCTTTCGCCTTTCCCTTTTCGCCCTCCTTCATACGGCGCATGGATTCCTCGATAACCTTGATGTCCGCTCCGGCTTTCCGCCCCCGCTCCTTGAGCTTCGTCCTCAGCGTCTGCAGCTCATTCTCTAGCAATTTCAGCTCCGACACTGGCGGCAGCACTTCCGGTGTGCTTCGCAGCAAATTCGAGCGTAATGGAGGTGGCGACGGATAAGCAGTCAACTTTGTGTACATCTCGACGTCACGGTGCGCCCGGCCGACGACGACGAGGAAGATAGCGCTCCAGGGACGGCAGATGCCCCTCAATCCAAATAAATGGGTGTCGGAGGGCGTGAAGCGGGCCAGGCGGGCGCAACTGGAGGCGCGAGCGATGGTGATTCAAGTACGAGAACAAGGTGAGAACAGGTTTTCGGATCACGCGTCTGATTACTCAGTTTTCCCACATTACTACTCTGGGAAAGGCGGGGGGCGGGAGGCGGCTTCTAGTATCTATTCACTATACCGCCCATATATCTTAGGCTTGAGGTTGAAGACATCAGTTGTAAGATCTTAAAAAGAGTCAAAGTCTGGCACTAAGAGTCTAAGAGTCTAAGACCCTACGTGGCGCAATTTCGAGCCCATCAAAATCAAGAAAAATGAAACAATCCACCCAATCTGCCCCAGACAGGTTCGAACTGTCGACCTTCCGATGTACATTTCTATAACAGTCGGACGCTTTGACCAACTTAGCCATGGGGCATGTGGTTTGGTCTCCAGTCTCCCCTCCTCCAGCTCGGACCAAGTTGTCGAACAAAATGAGTTGTCTCTCAGTTACTCGAATCAGAGTTGAACGTTGAGCACTGGAAAGCGTACCGAATAACGTTTACATATGAAGGTCATCCGCGCGAGCTTGCTTCACGGTTACCACAGTCAAAGCGTTCGAATGCGCATTTAGATTTGACTACATACTACTGAGCTAGTATCAAAGTAGTAGTGGAGTTGACACCACTTCTTTGAACTGTATTCAAGCCATCGACAGAAGTCTTGGTGGTCGTACTTTGTGTCAAACAGACAGCAAAGTTCCATCTGTAATTCAGTTCCCCAAAGACGTTATAGCGGGCATGGGAGGTGACTCGACCTGTCATCGTGAACCGAGTTTACAATGTCACTGGCAAGCGGGGTCAAACTAGAAGACAGAACGAAGGATGGAAAGATATAATCTTATATACAGCTTGAGATGAGTAAAGACGAAAACGATGGAGACATAATCAAAAAAGAAAACGAAAATAAAGAGAAACGAGACGTTGCATTCGTACAGTCGACCTGTGTCCTACATCCTCCCGGGCGTGATGTTCATGCATATACAGTTATCATATCACAGCGAGGACCCACTTTACATCCACATCCCTCGGTCCCAGCTAGGGTCCTGTAAGAACGCGCACAGGACCTTGCTCCCGGTCTGCAGGAGCGGGTGACCCGCAACGACGGACAGGAACCTCCAGTACGTCAGTAAATTTTATGACGTTCCCCGAACGAAAAAACACACCTCTCCAACCCCTCCCTCCGTCCTTCAATAACCTCGTCCGAGAACCTGTTCGTGAACACCTTGCCTGGGAGTGGCGGGATGTTCACGCGTGTAGACTCGCGCTCGAGGATGTCCCGGAATGCCTACGCAAGGAGGTGAATGCACGTACTAGTAAGAGAACTCGAGACCGAGCTCACCTCAAAGTCACTGTACCTCCTCCTCACCAACGAGTGTCGCAGCTTGAATGCAGGGATGTTGGTCTTGGTGATGATTTCGTACGACGTATACTGCTTCCTGCCGAAGCCGGTCGTTTGTGGGTTGCGCACCTCGATCTCGAGGAAGGATTCGGGGACGGAGTACATTTCTTCAATCTGAGGGAGAGTATTGATCAGCACAGCTGGAAGGAGGAGAGTGAAGGATGAAGCTGGCGAATAAGGATGGGAAAGACGTAGATGCGGAAAGCAGTGGATGATAGAGCCAATTGTGCGACATTGGCTTGCCGCGTAGATAAAGCCCGTCATGGAAACGGAGCCCACTCTGGATCCCGACGCCGCTGCCAGAGCACTATCAACACTGTGTCCATCCTGCAGCCGGCGCCGTCCTCGCAAGGTCCAAGCCTGCCGCTAATGACATCCGAACCATCCCTCTGGCTCAATCTGGTTGCTGACGCTCTAGCTGTTCCGAGTGCAGCCACAGATTCCCGGCCGTCCCGATAACTTTCCGAGCCCAGAGGCGGCCAAACAAAAGGACAAAGCAGATAGCAAATACTTACAGTCTGCTCCCGCCCGACATGCGACTCCTCAAATGCGTTGCTCCGCGCAAAGGGCGATACCGTCGTCATTGTGATTCTTCTTCTTTGTTATGGTTATTCTGTTTCCGTTCCGCTGGATGTATATTCCCTTTCCTTCGTCAAGTAAAGGCGGGCAAAGTGTGGGAAGGTAGCGGTAGTAGCGGTGAGAGTGGTGAGATGATAGTCAAGGTCGAAGGGCAAGATGGAATAGACCCTAACCCCAGCACCGCCCCAGCTGAGTCACCGATCATCTGCCGCCGCTCAATCTTGCTTCTCGCCATCTGGTTGCCACAATCTCATCTAATTAAGTACCTTCACAGCCAGGTTTTTTTGAACGAATCATGAAGGAAAGTCATTGATACTCACTTGACTACATGATCAAACTTTCCTGTCGTCATTTTGGTCCGAAAATTCACTTGAGGATGCGGTGTCTGGGTGCATTCAAAATTTTACAAACAAATGTGAGTACACTTCAGCAGCCAACCCTAACCTAGCACTTTACAAATGAAGCGAAGGGACAACGGATTACTTTACTGATCAAGAGTCGTATAGGGAGCAACGATTTTTAGAGAAGGAAAAACGGATTCGAGCCAACAAGCTTTCCCGGCGCTTTACTCGTCATACTCCGAGGCCGGGATATAATGGACATGGAGCTTCCACTGGTAACGCATTTAGCTCGATGAACTTGCGGACGTCATAAATGGAACGTACGCGCATTCCCTTCGAGTTCACCGTCTTCAACCCGACTGCGGCCTGTTTCCCTCCCAGAGAAAGCTGTTTGCCAATGCAGAAGTAGCCATTCGTGCCGTCCGTCCAGCAGCTCTCGATGGTCAGCCCTACAAGATATCCATTGATCCCCGTGTTGCCAGGAAACTCGAGCGTGCCGGTCTGCTCGTGGAGTAGCTTGTAATCGATGCGCACTTCGGCGACATCGCGCTTCTCCTGGACTCCGTACTTTTTGAGCTCGTCTTCACTGAAGGCGGTGCGCCCGAGGACGAAGGAATAGCTGTTCTTAGACGCAAATACCCAGGCACCGCGGTCGTTCTCATTGTGGACATTGAACTTCCTGTATTGACCGGGAAGTCAGCTGGTAGCTCATTGCCAAATGAGCGGCGCACCTCTTCATATCGTCGTATGTGATGGCATGCATCTGTGTGATCAGATCGCGGCGCTGCATACGGTGCCACAGCAGATCGAATAGGGCATTCAGCTGGTCGAGGGACGACTTCAGGGCGTTAGGATCGTTTTCGTACGCCTGGCGCTTCGCAACGATATCTGTGAAGATCTCCTCAATCTTTTCACGACGTTCGATGCGGACGCTGCGGGTGCCCGGGACGATACCGACCAAGAAAAGCACGAAGCGCGCCAAATTGAAGACCTTGCAGACGCGCTCGTAGACGTCCGCATCCATATCAATGGTTGTTGGAACCGAGCTATCGACTGTGGCGTAGTGCTGTAGGAGCGCTTGATACGGCACGGGCTTGGCGGCGCTACGGAAGCTGTTGAAGGTCTTTACGATGTCGCCTTGGTCGTACTGGGTGCTCCCGGCGTTGCCAACGACCTGATCTGAGGATGAAGATGTGTATGTCAGGAAGGCACTCGCGAGTTCACGGGATTTGGAGACGTACATTGGACTTCGAGGGAGATTTTGTGCTTGGTGGCAGCAGAGCCGAGCTTAGTGGTGAACTGTCCCCCGCCTGAAACCTCGCCGGCTGACAAAGATCCAGAAATCTCTTGCTCGAAGGACTTGATATTCGAGGTACTTTCGGCAGTACATTTCCTGAAAGTTTCCCTCGTAAGAGGGAGCAATTGACGAGGTAAGAACATTCACATACCAAACCGCCGTAAACTTGACCATGTACAACAGCTGGTACACGAAGAAGTCGCCGTACTTGTCACGAAACTTCGTTTTGTCGTCAAAGAGGGCAGCCTTCGCGGTGGCGCTGAGCTTGGCGTCAGAGCTGACGCGCTTTGCACTGCCGCGCCGCTCCCAGTCAAGGACGATGAGCATCACCGACGTAGACGATGTATCGGAATTGCTGAAGTCCAACGACCTTCCCGCCCCAACCTTGACTCCGTCAGCCGGGAAGGTCACCGAGCTGGAAAAGCCGAGCGCCTGTGAGGTCTGGAGCTCGGCCATGTCCGCCATGCTGTGGAAAGAGAACGTGTCTGAGAACTGGCTGGACTCGACGTCCTCCTTCGTGAAGGACGAATCAAGCGCACTCTGGGCGATCGAGTCGCCAGTGATGGCGTCGATTCCCTTGCCGAGGTCCATTCCATCGAGGTAGTGGCTGGGCGGGGTGTTGTGAGGGAGGTTGATCATTGTTGGTGAGAATGACGGTCCAGAGAAGGATTGCTTGGAAGACTTTTGTGAGGCAGTGGTCTGAGGAAATGCTCATTGCAGGTAGGCCTTTTATACCCTACCCGACACCTTTTTGACGTACTGTTCAGGTGTCCGCTACTTGTCTGTGGGGGGCTGGCCGCCAGGTAGGAGTGCTGTTCCACTGGGGCAAACTCAGTACTACCAACCCATAACTTCCATGTTGTATCGTAACAAAAGATTTCCCCACACAGTCTTTTGCGGGGAAATGACGAAGAGTTCAACAACCTTTCAGTCTAAGGCCGCAGAGTAACTTCTCCATAACAGCCGGAACGTGACCAAATGGGAGGTTATACATTGAGAGAAACCTTGCGGGGCGCACCGTCGTGAGCCGGGCGCCCAAGGAGCAAGCTGGGGCGGAGACGATTCTGGCTGAAGCAGGTGGAAATGACATAACCAAGCTGGTGGTAGAGAGGAACATTGAGGCTGGACAGGAAGACAAAATCGAGTAATTTACCATTCAAGTACCCTGCCTCAGGCCAAGTGCTCAATAATCGACCATGCATGTCGTCGAGTCAATGGGACGGCTGCATTTCACCGTAAGTCTGTAGCAGCAATACGGCGTTGCTGGCTCCGGTCACCGTACAGGGTGAATGTACCTCCCAAGTACCAGATTTGAGCAAGTCGGGTGTCAATCTTTCTCGTACGGTCGACTCTTTTGAGCATCATACTGTAGTAATGGTAGTCTACTTCTGGACCCAATGATAGCGTGCATGCACCGGCTGAGAGATTGACAGCTGTCCTCGGAGATAGCCGCTCTGGAGCGAATCTCAATGGGTAAACATGAGCACTGTAAGCTCTAGGGTACATAGGCGAAGAGCAAATGATATCCCGGACAACGTGTGTCTGGCTCTATACCGGCTTTTAGCGCCAGACAAAGATCTGTAGAGAATACACACTCGATAGGTATGCCGCAGACTCGTGCACTGAGGTCCGATAACATCAGGATAACATTCTAAGAACAGTGTGGCGTAGGGCCCGAATCCATCCCTTTGCGTCTTGCCGTGGTAATACACCGATGGTGAAGCGGTTATCATGCTTGCCTTCCAAGCAAGCGGCAGGGGTTCGACTCCCCTTCGGTGTAAGACCCTCTTTTTGTTTGCGCAATGTTTGTCTATCAGTAAAGTTTAAACTGGACAGTGGAAACCTGGAACCAGGAACCTTCTGGATTTGCCTGTTTACTACTCGATTCTCAACTTCATGTACTGCCTCAGCCTGGAATACTCCAAGCGTGGCGCAAGCCACTGACAATGAATGACTAAATCACCGGGGTGTGATCGAAGCCACAATATGATTTGACACCCGGACACCGGCTGGTATGGCACCATTTACACACCTCATTGACCATTATCGCCCGCTTCGTTTCCTCCATTTCGAGCCACTCTTCCTTGTTCGAGATCTTCCATTAGATATCCGTTGCGACATCTGAATCACATCGTGCTAAATTCACCCTGATCGGCATTCCCCGGAATACATAATAAAAACACAACGGTCAAGACCACCCTGCGGCCGCGTCTCTTTCGACCACCATCTTGATTCTCCTCTTTCCTTTTTTTCACCTCTTGATCGCTAGCCGATCATTTCTCTTTCTCGGGGGCTTGCCTTGATTCTTTTTGCAACCCACCTCCCATCTCTCCCGGCAAGGCAACGGATTAGCTGTGCAAATCCATCGTCGCTACCAGACATCACCTCACCTCATCATCAACATAATGTTTGCCATGTTCACCCTCATGTTTACGCTCTTTACTCTCTTCATGGGCACCCTTGCTGCGCCTGTCAGCTTGATGGGTCGTGCTGTCACCTACCATCCATCCCGCTCCACCGCGGAGAACATCGACATCGCGCACCGCTCTTCTGCTCTAAACGACCTCCCGTTGCTTCACCTTCCCTTCGTGCACATCAACACGGGACGTGATGACATAGCTCTGGGAGTGCGCGCGGGCCCGATCACCTATGTCCCCGCACCTCTCGTCAAGAAGAGCGAGGTGGAGAGGGATATGCAAATGCGCGCAGAACAGCCCTCTACGCGTGCGACGCGATTTGCAAGGCGCGCAGCGGCCATGAAGAATCGCGTGGTTGAGAAGGACATGTATTGATGATTTGAGGAGCTAAGGTGAGACTCGGGTGTGCTGATGGATTGTGTTAGTCCTCATACTATTCCTCTAGATTGCACGGGAAATGTGGAATGAAAGGAGAGACTGTACATACCTGGTGTATGTTTGTGTTCACGTTGAATTAACTTTTTTTCCGGCGGCCGTATCATATCTTGTGGTCAACGAATCAGGTTCAGGGGAGTGGCATGTGCCGCCTTCTCTCGACTGTCTCGTCTCTGTTTGCAAGGATGGTCATAGTGGTAAGTGTGAGCTTTCACCTGCCGCTCATATCTAGCCGTTGCGTCAATAATAATAATAATAAAAGTTAGGCTCTCGTATTAATAGTGCTGCTATAATCAGACTCGAGCTGTTACACGAAGAAGATGTATTCATCTGGATACTAATGGCACATAAAGGTAGTAGCACTATAACAATAGATAACAATGTCATGAACTCCATAAATCCCGCAGATGCTCAACTTTAAGCAAGCGTTGATGGATCGAAGTCCATCTCGTGGTTACCTCTCGCGTTACTGGGTCCAGGTCGATCTACACCGACCGCATCCTCTTCTACGTCGTCCAAATCACCAAATCTGTCGCCGTGCACATCGACTTCGTCCAGTCCGCCGGCTCTGTCACCGAACTCGCTCATTGCCGGCTCAGGCGAAGTCGGATTACGGATACTCATCTGGCGTACAGGCGCAGTAGACGCATAAGACAAGGTCGTATCCTGGCTCTTCTCGCCTGGGCGGTGACCCATTGACCTGGAGCCCGATGATACCGAATCGTCCAGCCTTTGCTGGATGGCAGGGAAAGCGCTTGGGCTGTAGGCAGGCGGATTGATGCGTCCACGGCGGCTAGTCGTGTCGCCTGAGCTAGAAGATGAGTCGTCCAAGCGCACGGGGACAGCATTTGGCGAGTCGAAGGTCGTAAATGACATGGCGTCCTTCCTGTCCCCCGTACTCAGAGACTGGTTCGGGGAATGCGTGGCAGTGAAGGGCACAATAACGTCCTGGGGTGCCAACGGAACAGTTTGCATAGAGACTGGCGGTGGCGATGAAGGGGGAGACATAAGTACGGATGTGCCATGCAAAGATCCAAAGTAAGACCCGCCACTGCCCATAACACTCGGGGTTGTAGGGCCTGGGCTCATCATGCTCGTATTTCCGTAGGTCCCGGTGGGAGAGGTGAAGTCTGATATGGATCGAGAATGCATGCCCTTGGGAAGGTTGAGATCGTAACTGCTTTCGCTCTTAGCTTGAGCGGTGAGTCGACGATGACGACGCAGAAGCCACCACGCGACGAAGATGGATGCTCCAATCACAATGACTCCTCCAATGACTCCTCCAACGATTGCGCCTGTGGGTGTTGAGGATCCACCACCAGCCCCACCCCCATCATCACCCTTCGTGCTGTTCGTTTCCGTTCCGTTCAGGTCCTTGTGGCCTTCAAGCACGGATAGTCAGATCACAAAGACCAGATCATAATATCGCGCTCACCATCGGTGTACAGTTGTTTTGCCGCCACCAGATCAAACCGTCCAGCACTCCAAGTTAAGGCTACAGCGGCGTTAAGGCGTCATTTCAAGAGTGGCGGTGGCACCTGGCAAAGACCTACGATTTTGACCAGCCCAGTATGGTATCGTCGTACCGATCGTGAAGTCTTTGTCAAAAGGGAAGTATCTAGAAGGTGATTGAGTTTGAGATAGCCGTCGGTAAGCAATCGCAACGCACGTTGTGTTTGACAGATCACTGTCAGGACAGTTCACTTTCCAAGGAGCCCAACTACCAAGTGACAAGTTTGAGCGCACATCTGAAAGTGGAGGACAACGTAACATACCCGAGGATGGACTGTTGGTCTTGACACGCAGTACAGGCAGCCAGCAAGTTATAACCAGCCCAGGAGCTACTCGCCACCGTGCGTCAGTATACCCAAAGCATTTGTCGGGTGACAACACTCAGTGACTCACCACGAACAACCATCCAGTACCTCACCTCCGTCACCTGGCGGTTGGTAGTGAGAGCTATCGGGCAGCTCCCAAACGCCATAATCTGGAAACAATGATCAGTTCCAGCCCAAGAGGAAGTAATGCAGATCACGTACTCCCTGTCCCACAAGCAGCAACAACATATGCTGCTACCAGACAAGGACTCAGCCCCGCCTCATTGTCCATCCAGCTGTACGCCGTCCCGCATGTCGCATTCGTCTGTGGACCCCGCGGGAGAATTGTCGAGGCGTGGGTTCCCCACGCTGATAACAGTCCGAACCCAATAGCAGCGCATATCACCGTCTTCATAGACATAGCCATGCCCGTGAGGCCTTGCTACGATCGTCGGGGAAAGTGGAAGTGGGACGCAAGGGAGGAGGGTTGATTCCGGTTGACACACCCCGGAATGTATTTATTAAACGCCCATGGTGGCCGGAGGTTTGAGCTGCGAGTGTGACGCGGAAGTGACATGTGGTCTTCGCCGGGCCACGACATGTGGGCCATCAAAGCAATCGAATCAATGGGCATGGAGAACGCGACCGTTCCTGTCTTTTGTTCTCGTGGCATGGACAGGTGCCGAAGACGTGCTTCGAGCACGAAGGCTGAGTGAGCATTGGGCAGCCAGCGGCGTGTGAGGCTTCAGCGCAGAGCGCTCTTGCTCAGGTCCCAAAACATACCAGGGCCAGACTGATCTGCAGGTTCGATCTTGGAAAGCAGTGCACAAAAGTCAAAGGACCGTCGGCTTCAGGTCGGCTTTCGCGAGAGCGCGAGAGCGCGAGACCGTGACGGAAACATTCATCAAGCCAAAGCGTGCCGTGTACAAGGAATGGACGTTTGATTCCACTTGACCCGGAGTCCACACATAGCTCTCCGTCACGGCTGATAGAAGGCTTCGGACAGACAGTGAGAATTCGAAGAATGACCCCCGTATCGAAAGACACCGCCCTCGCAAATGATCAAGACCGCGAACTCATAATCAATTGTCAAAAAGAGACTATATTGAGCGAAGTGAAAGAGCTGGTCGGAGCAATTCACAATCCGTGAAGTCTCTGGTCTGTGTGTTAGCGCATACGGCCACTTAGAATCAGAGGTATCACGGGTACCAGACGCAAATAGGCCCAGATACGTACGTCTTGCGGCAGTCCGACTCGCCGTGCTGCTTCCGTTCTCGTACAACGAGAGTCTAGAGGATTGGGGCGTAATTACGAGTTCTGCGCTCACCGTGCCATCTCGGGCACTTCAGGCTAGGATCCTCTCGTAAAGGCCACTACCTGCCGGAGTTCGGGATGCGGTAGAGCTTGAGAGAGATTGATGAGAATCGAGATGCGAGATGGCGCCGTGACTTTGAGAGTTGTGAGGAGCATTACGGCCACCATCTATATGGTTGGCTCACGTCAGGTGTGCCCAAGCGCTGGAGCACAAGAGGAGGCTCGGCTTGCAATGTCTTACACTTTCTGTATGATTCAGAGTTCTACGACCCATATGATGGTCATGTTTTGTAGCACAGTATACTTGTCTACCACCAGTGATCCTCCAAGTCTCTCCCAAAACTTTTACTGTTTCTATACAGTGTCTGGCCGTTTACTTTCAGAGACGTGAACTTGTTACCAAAGCCGTCAGGCAGCTTACGAAACGTCGACAGTTTGACCTCCTTGATTGTCGTGACGAGGTTCAAACTCGATTCGCGTATCTCCCTCGAGATCAGCATGGCCTCCAAAGACTCCAGTGGGAACTCGTACGAGTCATCAAGCCGCAGGACCTCAAGTAATGGACACGTGTTTGTAATGGGATTTAGGCCAACAGTCAGAGCCTCTAGAAGTGCGGTGGAGACATTCCCAAAGCCGCTAGACGCCATGGCGGCTCGATCCCATGGCACATCGTTGTTTTTTATTGTGAGCTTCTTCAGCTGTGGCGCAAGGCATAAACATGCCGAAATGGCGTTTGAAGACGCAGAGCGCGGAAAGCCACGATCAAGTTTCAATGTTTCCAAGGGAGGCATGCACCTGCGAAGAAACTCTTGCAGAGACGCGAGGGCCTCATCGAACAAGCCACCCCACCCTGCCGGAGAGATCTTCAAGACTTCGAGAACGGGAGCATCCACGTGGTCAAAGAAATCGGGGAGATTAAGGCGCCCAACAAATGACCCAGCTCTACTAGCGTTGGCCGTTATGTTTAATTTCTTCAGACATGGAGCAGAGACGATGTTAGTCACCGAGGCAGACTCGACGAAATCCGGTCGTCCGCTCGCCGCACGAAGGCAGAATTCCTCCAAATTGCTGCAGAAACCCAGCAAGGGAATGACTGCTGTGCTGTATTCCATCTCCAAGTACGTTAGTTGGGCGAGAGGAAGGAGGGTAAAAAGGTCTGAGCAGTATTCGGGGAAAGAAACTCTTTGAAGAGAGGGCAGAGAGCGGATAGCAGCATAGGTACGCGGAGTGTCGCGAGGAGGTACGTAGTCTGTCACGTCTATGTCGAGGGAAGCAAGGAATAGAAGCTCTGGAATAGGGAGTTCAAAGAAGGATTCTATCAGGAAGGAGGGCATCTTGAGCTTCAACCCTTTCGCACGCGGGCAGTATGCGATGAGAATCCGACAAAGGATATCTCGGGCATACGAGCTCCGAGTCGTCGCACGCAATAGTAAGCGCTACTTATGAAAAGAGTACCTGCGCGATTGAACCATTCAATCCTATTCAATCACGCCGGTGGAGAGATGATCGAGTACCTCCGGCTCGGAACTGGGAAGAGGGATAGGACGGGGGATGACGAGATGAAGGTTCGACCAGAGCTGGGGCATCTGGAGGCTGATCATGCGCCATCGCTGGCACACCCGACCGTACACAAGTGGCGGTTCTTTACAGCTCAGGATGGGCATCGATGGCGAGCAGGTGTGGAAGATCTGACGCAGGAGCTCGGAAGGAATCCGGAGTAATGGGGACACGATGGATTATGTGCCTCCGGAGCGAACATGGACTGAATGTCTTCTAACTCGCGTTCTACCGCGGCGCGCTCACGATCGAGCTCATTCAGGCGGTTTAGCAATGCCTCCTGGCGTGTTTCGATGTACGAGCAATACGCATTGACATTGACCATCTCCTCGTCGTTAGGGGCATCGTTTGTGTTCAGAAGCCGGTTGAAAGGGGATACAATTGCATGGGAGAGTGCATAGTACGAGCAGGGAACATCGTCACAGTGAGGAATCATGTCCGAATCGTGAATTGAACCTAGATGAAATGACAATTTGTTGAACGCAGCTGTACAAAGAAGAGCAGCAGACATACCCAATATCGCTTCAGGCCAACGATGTAATCTTCCAAGGAGAACTCAGAAAGGGACTGGTGGCGGAAGCAAAGCGGCATCTCAGTGGCGGTGCCGCAATGTTAGTCTGTTTTGCTATGTGGGTCCGCCCTGCTTGACCTCCCACTTCCGTCATCTCTGGTTCTCAGCGAGCCAACTGTGGCAATTCACCCTCCAGAAATATGGCCGTCATCAGCAAACAACGACTCCCAGCACTGCGCCTGTTGATCCCATCCAGACGCGTTCACCGCCCGTAGAATGCGCGGCAGCGTATTCATCAGAGCGCCCCCAATGGAATCCATCCCGGGACGGATATCGACATCCAACCGCGTGAAAGTCGTGCATGCATGTCATCTTCAGGCTTCCGGACTCCGTCACCTTTTCACTGCAAACGTGCGAATTGCTGCAGCCTGCTTGGACTCGGAGGAAAGGGAGGAAGGACACGGACGTCAGCGAATAGGGCCAATGTTCTGAAGGCGGTCGTCAAGTTTTTACCGCATAGTGCGTTCCTTCAGTCATGTCCCAAAGCCGGGCTAACACGATACAGATACCGTTGTTCCTGACTGCTATCGCCCCGTATGCCCCTCGGATTCATGGCCCCCATCGTTCTCTGCCGCTCATGGCGTCTCTGTCGTAGCATCGCTCGGCAATCAATTGGGACTCGTAATTTGGAGCCACAGTGAGCATCATTCTGCCAAGGATTCACATTGTCTGACGGCGAACAGACGCCTCCTTCTGGATGTCCTCGAACCTTCTCGACCGGTGAAACAACTATGAGATATTGATTCCAAGCGGCTACCCTTCTGTGCACCGATCTTCTGTTTTGACGAAATACAGCGGACCATTGTACGCGCTCTCCTCTGATCATCCTACCCAGCCTTACCGAGGTGATTTCAGGCAAGCCAATCTGGCCTCTACCAGGACGTAGACCGGCACTCTGAACGGAACAGTATGGATACATGTCTGCACTCGTCTCCAATTGTATCACTAACCCTTATTATCGTTGAGCGCCTGGACGTGGTGAATGTTGAATCAAGCGGAAAACCGTAAACGGTAGGTCGCAGGCTTTCCATTTCTGAACGCCCTAGTATGTCAGTGCTCCGAGCATGGTCTTATGACAAGGACAGAGGTTTGGCTCACGTCAGGTGTCGCTGAAGCGATCATCGACTCGCAAAGGAATGCTACAAGGACAGATAGCATTTGAGAGATTGTCCGTAAATCATCAATATATAATCAACAGATTGTCCGTCACTGTGATAAATGCTAGCTGAACGAACTCATATAGGACCCAGACGTGGTGTGTGAGGATCGTAGAAGGGAACGCTCTGAGGCTCCTTCCCCTTGGTGTTCTCACTGCTATCGACTATGAGAGGCTCCGAATCGTCCGTCACGACAGCACGGTACGCCGCCACCTTAGCCTTCTTATGCCGCCTGTTGCAGCAGAACGCTGCGAGGGCAATCGTAGCCAGAATGGTGGCACCACCAACGGAAGCGATGACGATGACGGTGGTACGACCGAGGCCGTGCCACGACCAGACATGGGACTCGTCAGAGCCGGAGTCGGATTCAGCGATTGCCTCAGACAAGTCCGAAGTGGTGTGACCCGCGTCAGTGCTATTCGTAGTGCCACGCACAGCGACGAATTCAGAGTGCGCTGTGCCGGTTCGGTGAGCGACTACTTGTAATAGAAAGAGATGAAATTTACCTTCTTCGCGGTCTGTAGTAGCGAGAAACTTGACGTAGGACTGGTCTCTCATCACTGTGGTATTCCCCTGCGACAAAAAGCTACCATAGTCAATGTACATGTACACGTTGCGGACTGCCATATAGTTCTGTCAGTGCAATAATCAATGAAAGTAGCAGATGCGCACGGAAAGACATCCCAAGAATCATGTCAAGTAGACCGTGATTGCTATTGTCAGTCATGGGTTGGAACTGTTCGTGATGTTATCTGCCTGTCCTCGGAGCAAAGTTTGGAAACGTACTGAGCCAATGCAGTAAGAAATGCCTGAATCGTCAATGATTGGGTTGTCTGTGAAACCAGAGAACACGGGGTCCCTGATTGTCGGATTAGCTGAGACCTCTGCAATTGTGAGAGACAGAACCGACATGGTTGCATCTAGCGGATGAATGGGAATTTCTTGATCACCAAACACGAAGGAGATGCTGACTTCAGTCGTGCAGGGGACAAGCCAAACGTTGCGAATGTTGCGGAGGTGGTGAGAATGATTTACAAAGTGAGCGCCATCATAGCTACTGTAGAAAGCCTCGCTGACATCGCTGTAACCAAGGGCAGTCAGTCGGAGAACGTGAAAGCTCATTTGTAGACATACGCGGTGACCTGACTCAGTGAGAATCCGGTGTCCAGCATGAACGTTGGTCTGTGCTTGTCCTTCGTCTTCTTTACGACTGTAGAGACCGTCACGACTTGTCCATCCGCGCGGATGCTATCCGGCTCGGCAAGAAACATATAGTGTGGCCCGGTTGAATCGAGATCGATCTTGGTCTGGTTCTCCACGTCCTCGTAGCCCTCGAGAATCTCGCCAATGGTCATATCACCAGGGGTGGCATCGGTGGGATCTGAAAGCAGCCAGTGAGCTTGGGCAACTGCGTAGAAAATCCAAGATATCCACCAGCATCACGCCCGAGAAGGATTGTTAGGATGTTGGGTGTCGTGGGATTTTGCAGGAAAATGTTGACCAGCGGGCTATTGGCGGCGGGACCATCGACATGGGATTGAATGGTAGAAAATCGGTTAGGACCAAGGCCCATGAGACCTTGGCCTAGTGGACCAATGTGGGCACTACTATCCTTCGCAGACACCTCGACTCGAATAGAGTGGGTATGTGTGGAGAAACTCGGAGGTGAGACCACGCACTGTACGACTGATGCTCAATTGAATAACCAGCCCAGGCGAATTCAGCCAATTTGATAAGTCCTGTATATGAGACCGTTTAGTTGCTTCCGGGGGCTACGAATGAAGCATTGGATACATATTCAACTCACCAGTCGTAGTTCCGATGGAATAATAGATTGTCCCATTCAGCCCAGTGTCAACGCTACCGGGCACTGACGA
This sequence comes from Strobilurus orientalis, assembly GCA_019915145.1. Taxonomy (NCBI): domain Eukaryota; kingdom Fungi; phylum Basidiomycota; class Agaricomycetes; order Agaricales; family Physalacriaceae; genus Strobilurus; species Strobilurus orientalis. The sequence continues at coordinate 576,191 of JAHLML010000001.1, read as the reverse complement.
ATGATGGGGAGGAATGACCCACAGGTCGGAGCTAGAAAGAGGCCAGTCAGCAAAGGGCTACGAACGGCGGCCAGATAGACAAACCTTCCTGTATCAATGTTCACAGTGAAAAGCTCTCCGCCTAGAGTAATGTTGGTGTAGTAGGACATGTCCGTGCTGTCTGCCAGTGTCAAAGTTTGGCTATGGCCGCGCTTCTGAGCCGTCCCGTAAGAGGGCGCTCTTCTATAGCCCTGCAATGGAAGGTGCAGAGCATTTGAAAACGCAAAGAGGAGGACAAGCGGGATAATTGAAGTAAATCGCATCCTCCGTAAGAGTGTAGCAAACGGAAACAAAGGACTGAAGGCGAAGTAGCTCGCAGCGTTCCTTAAAGACTCGGACGGAACACAAGCCTGTAACATCATCAAACTGGTCTACGACACAACTTGCTTAAAGAGCATCGCTTACTATGCAGGGCATCTTGGGCGCCGTGGAAGTGTGTACCCCGTCGGCTGGCCATGCATTGTTAGTTCCCAGTGTAACGAGTTATATATACATACGTATATCGTAGAAGTTGATCGGCATCCTGTGGAAGAAGCCCAAAACAAACCAAAGGAGTTCTGGCTTTGAGTACAATGATGCCGCGACACGGGAGTCTGAAGGGGTGAGTACTGCCTCCAAGGTGGGCTGTTTTGATCTACGGATGAGCATGAGATGAGATCGACATCTTCAGAGTTGGTTCGTGGTCAAGTCCTGTTTGCGCCAGCGCGTGCCAGGAGTCCACATTGCATGTCGGATTTTGGGGACAGTTCGGAGCTGGTTCGGGGACAAGATCAATCGCCCTGTGGCGGTGCGCTTGTTTAACTCTTTGTTTGCCATCGTGGGTCCGTTTGCGCTTCTTGCCTTTCGTCAGCCATCCGGCTCTCCACCGTCACGGCCTGGATCGTTCTCGATTATGACCTACAAAAATAATTCTGGATATCAGCGAGCCAACTTAAGCACCTTACGCGCCAGAAATGCGGCCTTAAACACCAAACAGCGACCCCCAATGGTGCGCCTGTCGAACCGCGTTCAACGCCTATAGGATGCGTGTAATCAGAGCGCCCGCAACAGCACTCATCCCTGGACGGATATTGACATCCAAGCGCATGAACGTCGTGTATGCATGTTGTCGTCAACCTTCCGGGCAGCCTCGTACCCTGTCCCCACTTCAGTACGCGAAGAGCGCTGCTACTCGGAGAAGGAGAGGATGGTCATCGACATCAGCAGATCAGGCCAATCAAAGGGGGTCGTCAAGTAATTACCGCGCGTGGTGCGTCTCTTCGATCATATTCAAAGGTCAGGCTAACACGATACAGATCGAAACAGTACAGAAACACGCTCGTCTTCAACTGTACCACCAACCCTTATCATTCTTCGGAGTCGGACGTAGTGAATGTCGAAACTAAGGCGGCAAACGCAAACGGTAGGTCGCAGGCCGTCCATCCCTGAACGCCTTCTGACAGTCTTCCTAGCATCATCCCAGGACAAGGGCAGAGGTTGACGCGTTGACGAGCCATTGATTATGAATGATTGCTCTGAATGTCAGGGCGAAGCGGATGCTCAGAAGTGTGTCGTATCCAGGCCGTGTCTAGGAGATTTTCGGAGCTGACTGGGACTTAGCCACTGGTGGTAGGAACATCCCTCGATGTCATGGTATCACCATTCATTGCTGAATGCTCATAGCATAGCACATACAGTACGTAGATCATGAACACTCGGAACCGTCGCCTAACCGATGTTCATTTTGACAGTGGCTCGTGCGGCGTGGAATCTTCAATGCAACATCGCTGCAGGTTCGCGGTCTACCACAAAATGTCGGGCTTCGCTCCTTCATTCCCTCCTTCTCACTCAACTTCCTCCTCAAAACACGACTTATCAAGGGACAATGCGACTCAGTTCGCTTCTCCCGCTCGTCCCTCTTCTTGCGTCGTCTGAGGCTCTGCACCTATCTTTACAGGGCCGTCGAGGTCTTCCTTCTCGAACGCGAAGCCCCAGCAGTGTGGCGAAGACGTTAACTCTGACCGACAGCAAGGATATGTCATACTTCACCAACATTACTCTGGGAGGGGAATTGTTCACTGTCAGCATTGACACGGGAAGGTGCATTCATTCGGTCTTGACACACGCCTTTCCCAAGTAACCTGTCTATAGTTCCGACCTATGGGTTGTTCCGCTCAACGGCTCTACGGTTCCCGGGAGTGTTGACACTGGCCTGGTTGGGGGTGTAACCTATGTTGTTGGCGCTGCCTTCGGTGAGTCGAACGTGCACATGCTTCATGCCGCGCACCCCAGTTAAATGCGTTCATGCAGGACCCATCAAGACTGCTGAATTCGCCTGGGCTGGCTATACAGTTGAGCACCAGTCGTACAGTGCGTTCATTCATTGTCCTATTGCCTGCCTACACGACCCAATCTTGACCCAATCTCAGTCGAAGTTTCCGCTGGAGGCGTGTACGATCTATTAAACGGCGAGAGTCAAGGTCTCATTGGTCTTGGTCCCAACTCCGGCTCGGTCATTGCGGAGATCGACTTTCAAAGTCCTGTTGGCTATGGCCCGTTGGATAACATCTTCCGGCAAGACATCACCACCCCCAACATTCTAACCTTCCTCCTTGGACGTACTTCTGGTGAGCGAGCCGCGGACCTCACCCGGACTTTCTCAGGCTCGTACATCGCCCAGATCCCTCGAACAGTTTCCCTGGTGTCATGACTATTGGCGAGATTCTCGAGGGCTACGATGATGTGGAGAAGCAGACCAAGCTCGACCTCGACCCATCTGCACAACACTATCAGTTCCTTGCTGAATTCGACAGCATCCTCGCAGATGGGAAAGTCGTGACGGTGACCACGTCTCTAGCCAAAATAGAAGACAAGCACAGACCAACGTTTGTTCTGGACACCGGATTCTCTCTTAGTCAGGTCACTGCGTATGTTTTCCTCGTTAGCTCTTAAGTTTACTGGCTGATCGTCATTGGTTTCAGCGAAGTCAGCAAGGCGTTCTACAGTGGCTATGATGGCGCGCAGTTAGTGGACAGTCCCATCGGCGAAATTTGGATCGTCCCTTGCACGACTGAAGTCGATATTTCGTTCGTGTTCGGAGGTCAAGTAATCCCCATTCATCCTCTAGACGCCACCATGTATGTCGCATTCTCCCTCGACATCGCGGACCTAATCCGACAGACAGTAAACCCGTCCTCCTTGGTATCGATGACCCAAACACTGACGAAAGCGGAACGCCATATTGCTTTGGCTCGGTATGTTCCTCTGATTTGCTCCGTGTATCCAATTGTGAATTTGCGACTAGTTTCAACCCATTGTCGCCAACACTGGAAATACATATGACATGATCCTTGGGATGTCTTTTTGTGGGTACAAAAAGCTTCCATTGACCATCTCACTGACGGAAATTGCAGTGCGAAGCGTGTACATGTACATCAACTACGGCAGTTTTGAAGCTCAAGGGAACACCACAGTTAAGAGAGATCCGCCCTATGTCAAGTTCCTAGCCACCACCAATCCTAAGAAAGGTTCATCTGATCTCGTTCGATGGACGACCGCTCATCCAACCTGAATAGCACATACCGAATTTGTCGCTGCTCGTGGCCTTGCGGGCAGCAGCCAGGCAACGGCTAATTTGTTTGAAGCGATTGACGCCGACGCCGACTCCAACACTGGCAATTCTCATTCCTGGTCATGGCACGGCCTCAGTCGCACCGCCATCATTATCATCACATCTGTCGGCAGCGCAGCTGTCCTGGCCCTGATTGCCCTCGCAATTCTGTGCTGTACTGAGCGGTACAAGCAGGCGACAGCCGCAGCGTATTGCGTCGTAGGGGCGGAAGATCTGGAGGTCTCAGTGTTAGGCAGCAAGCGGTACGGCACGGAGGCAAAGGAGGGGGAGTGTGCTCCATTGTACGATCCGTATGCGCCACGTTAACCTAGAATCCTGCAGAATTCACAGTCAGAATTCACGAAGTTAGACGTCGTACCTTCGAACCAGTACTTACCTTACATTAACGCGCGCGCGACTTGATTGCGGTCAGAAGAGTTGTCCATAGTAGCAATACTTCATTTCACGACAGAGGAATGGACAAAGAACCAAAGTATGGGACCCACTACAATACACAATGCGCAAACACTGGGCAAACAAACATTGTCACACCGCCACGAAACTTTTCTGACTCTTTCGCGTCGGTCCTCACCCTTGTCTCGCTCTCTGACCGAATCGTCGTCTCAGACCTTCGGCGCTTGAGCCTGAAGCCCGCGTGACAGTATGGCGCTAAATCGTTCGGTCAAGACTTCGATGATCCCTTCATTTACTTTGAAGTTCCGTCAATCTCCACGTTGACTGCGCGTGTCGTATTCATAACTAGTAGTCATAGTCGGCTGCCTAGGTGAAACCCAAATAATGCAGAGTGGCACTACATTCTAGCGGACACTCTTCAGAACACAAGAAATGCATGTTATGTACCCTCTGTGTCTGTGCTTCGTGAATTTCTCTAAATTTCACTGACATTGCTATTCCAGATATACGCACACTGGCCGTCACTCCGAATAGACTCCGCCTTGGGCCCCGTGCTAGGCCTGGCAATGTATAAACTCAATGCGTTACTGTAACGGCACCATCTTCTTGCTCATCGCGTGCACATCCAACTTGTCGATACCATCATGGATCCTACAGATGTATCGACGAGCTCTACAAATTACTTGACGAGCATGTCTGCTCGAAGTGTCACTGCGGAGCAGGTTTTGTTATCACTGGTCAGACTTTATTCCTTCTTCGCGCAGATGTGGTCTGAAAGGCGGTGAAGGAACAATCCCACAACCCGTTCACAGGTCTAGCGTACTCTCAGAAGTACCGAACCCTGTTGGAAACACGCAAAGGTCTGCCTGTTTACAGTAAACTTGCTGAATTCCTGGCAATGGTATGTGCGAATCCACTAGGGCATTTCTTGACGCAGCGACACACGACACTGATTTCGGACATTTGCAGTTCCAATCGAACGAACAAATCATGGTGTTGACTGGAGAGACCGGCTCTGGCAAAAGCACGCAGTGCGTTTCATCTCAATCTTGCTTTCATCAGGTTCACGAGTATCTAGAATCCCACAGTTCGTTGTCTATGCGGACCTCCCTCACAGGAGCGGTAAGATGGTGGTGTGCACCGAGCCTAGGCGTCTCGCTGCAACCTCCATTGCCGACCGTGTCTCAAAAGAGATGGATGGTAATGTCACTACTGTCTTACCCTATCATGACCTAATACCCTCATTGCAGTCGACTTGGGAAGAGAAGTCGGATACTCTGTCCGCTTCGAAGAGCTCTCTACTCCCGGAGTCACCTTCCTCAAGTACATGACGGACGGCATGCTACTTCGCGACGCTATGCACGATCCGGACATGTCAAAATACTCCACTATCATACTCGATGAGTCGGAAGGACGCTCGTACAATACCGATATCCTTATGAGCCTTCTCAAGGATATACTTCCTCGCCGACCAGATCTCAAGGTCATAATCATGTCCGCCGTCGATAATCCCCAATTTCGCTCCTTCTTCTCCATCCCGCTTGCTTCTTGTCTATCCGTCACCGGCCGAAGGTATCCTGTTGAGATCTTTTACGCCAAGATCTCTCAGGAAGACTATAATCAGGCGGTCGTAAACATTGTCTTGTCCATACATCAAAAGGAAGATGCTGGGGATATACTCGTCTTCCTTACAGGCGCCAAAGAGATTGAGGATGCCTGTCGTATCATCAAGGAACGTGCCGCCGACTGCGTCAGACAAAACCCATCACATACTGGCACCCTCGTTTGCATTCCTCTCTACGCCTCGCTGTCCTCTACCGATCAAGAACGCGTCTTCGATCCTCCTCCTCCTCCACACATGCCGAACGGTCCCCCCAGCCGGAAAGTGGTCCTCGCCACCAACATTGCGGAAACTTCGCTGACGATTGACGGCATCGTGTTTGTTATCGATTGCGGATATGAGAAGTCCGAGATCTACAACCCCGCGACAATGGTGGAGAGCATGAACCGCATGAACATCTCCCAGGCCTCTGCCCAACAAAGGTCCGGTCGTGCGGGAAGAACGAGGCCGGGGAAGTGCTATCGGTTATATCCGGAGGAGGTGTTCAATACGAAGTTCAAGAAGCATGTATACCCGCAGATCTTGCGGTGCAATTTGAGCACTATCGTGCTTATGTTGAACAGACTTGGAGTGAAGGTATAGGTTGATTGCATTTCAACAATCCTTGCTGACGATCCAGTTCACAGGACGTACTCTCGTTTGACTTCATTGATGCTCCTGACCCAGCGAGCGTTGCGAGAGCGTCAGAATTACTCCGTGCTCTTGGTGCTGTGGATGAGGGTGGCAACATCACAGACCTTGGTACGATCATGGCAGACTTTCCCATGAATCCCCAGCTCTCAAAGGCACTGGTGACCAGCCCGAGATTCAAGTGTAGCAAGGAGATGGTGACTATCACCGCGATGATGTGTGGTGAGCTTTCTTAATTTGCGTTCAACGTGTTGCATTGTGAACTGACCTCTTTGTGTAGTTCGGAATGTTTGGCTGCGCCCCTCGAATATGGTTAAGGAGGCTGACAGAGCTAAACGCTCATTCATCGTTCCAGGCGGTGATCACCTTACACTGCTCAATGTATACGAGCGATACGTCGAAAGTGTGTAGCTTCCTTATACGGCTAGCAGTGGTAGCTCACGTTCGCTCAGATAGACAAGACGAGAAATGGCCATGGGAGAACTATCTTTCTTCACATGCCCTTGAAGAAGCTGAAGAAATGCGAGTTCAGTTCAAAGATCTTTTGCGACAGCACAGTTTGCCCCTCGTCTCATCATGTCCAGATGAGAAGACACTTAGCGAGAACATCCGCAAGGCGCTACTGTCGGGTTTCTTTACACAGGTCGCGCATAGATCTCCCGGGCCCACAGGGAAGAACTTCAAGATGCTTTCGACAAAACAGGATGTACTGCTCCACCCGTCTTGTGCACTTCCGATTGGGAGCAAGCCGGAATGGGTGATGTATAACAAGCTGTCGCAGACAACACGGTTGTATATGCACGGCATCAGCATTATCAAGCCCGAGTGGTATGTGGCTGATTTTTGCTATCATATCGATTCAAATCCTTTGCCGGCAGGCTGATCGTTGAGAATACTCGAACACCTGCTGTCTCACTCGCTGGATCTGCTAAACAATCATCCACCCCGAAGAAAAGTAAGGAGAAGAAGGGCAAATCGCAGTGGTCCCGTAAGCATGGATTGTAGTACTTAATGGATGCCCACCCCCGAGTCCGTTAAGCTCGTGTGCTATATATTTGTATCAAGCAGAAAAAAACACTTTGTGTTACACGCTCACGCAGTACACGAGCATCCATGGCGCACGCAAAGAACGAATTCGAACTCTCATAAGTTAAAGTATAGCCGTCGGCAATTGCCATATTTGGGTTGATGCGTCGGCGATGGCATCGTCACCATCCAGGCACACAGGCTTGCTCTCCTCCCATCATCCCATTTTGGAGTACTGTACGTATCAGGATTGTCTCGTTGGCCAAAAAAATCTCGCTGGTGTAGAGTGGTATTAGGTGCCAGTATGCTCTTTGTGGCACATCTGTCAACTGATCATCCTGATAGCGAACCGACAGCATATAGCGATTCGTGAACATGATCCCTCACTGTCATGATGTTCCCTGCTCATACCACGAACTCTCCCATGCAATTCTATCTCCGTTCAACCGCCTCCTGAATACAAATGATGTCCCAAACGACGAGGAGATTGCCAATGTCCACGCGTATTGCTCGTACATCGAGACGCGACAAGAGGCATTGCTAGCCCGCCTGAAGGAACTCGATCGTGAGCGCGCCGCGATCGAATGCACATTGCAAGACATCAGGTCTAAGTACTCCCCAGAGGCGCATAAATCCATCCTATCCCCTCTGCGTCGACTGCCTACCGAACTCTTGCAAGATATCTTCCGCAAATCCTTGCCGAAGATACCCGTCATGAGGAGCGATGAAGCCCCGATTGTGTATACTTGGGTTTGCCAGCGATGGCGCTCGGTCAGTATGCAGACACCCGAACTTTGGTCCACTCTCCATCTCGTCATCCCACGTCCTATCCCGTTTCCCAACTCTCAGCCCGAACTACTTAGTCGCCTCTCATTCGGCGTTGAAGAATGGTTGAAACGTGCCAGGGACGTACCGTTGACCTTGCACATTGTCTGCAGCGAGGGCCGGCGCGAGGACGACATGTACGCCCGGCGCATCCTTTGCTGGATTCTTCTCACCTATGGTCCGCGTGCAAAGGCTCTGAAGCTACAGATGCCTTCCTCTTTGGTGGAATGTTTTCTTGAACTCTCCGTCGAGCGCCTCCCATGCCTGGCATCACTTGACATAGATGTGGACTACTTCCCCCGTCCGTCGGTCATGCCCAAATTCACCACCATCTGCTCCCTGCCCTCCCTTCGAAGAGTTTCTCTATCCCGGTCTTACTCGGACTTTTGCACCCAGATGCCTCTTCCACATTTGACATATCTGGAACTGGCATGTAACGCAGGGATAATATCCCTGTTGGGTCAATGTGAGAATTTGGAGGAGTGCTGTATCACTGCGTCGGATTCAATGGGATTCGTCGGGGCAGCGGCGCCTGAGAATGTCATTGTCTCTTTGCCGCGTCTTGAGAAATTGACGATATGTGCCCATGTCTGTAGAAATGGGGAGGATCCAGCGATTCTCAGTCTCCCAGAGTTCTTCAGCCACGTAGACGCTCCGGTTCTCGAAATCCTCAAGGTTGGTTGCCTGCAAAGCTGGGGTGTCCTCATGTCCGATGAGGCCACGACAAGCCTGCGAGATTTTCTCTGCAGGTGCACTCCCCCGTTACAGGTTTTGAAACTCGATCGCGAATTTCCGCGCTTGGTATCCCCTCATACCCTTGTGGAATGTTTGGGATTCGCTCCAAAGCTGAGAAAGCTCACTATCAAGCAGGAGGTGACACCCTGGGAGTGGGACGATGAGCCGATTGGATTTGCCTGTGGCTCTGTGGCTCTTCTTGATGCTCTCACCGTAGGCCTCAATCCCTTTACCACCACCATCTGTCCGCTCCTCGAGGTTTTGCGTCTTCACGACTCGTACGAGTTCTCTGTGGAGTATCTGGATATCATGTTGAAGTCGAGAGAGACGCCGGGGATCACCGCAAATTGTGTTGCCCTCAAGGAATTCCGCTTCACGACATATCGTGATCCTCCTGGCGACCTCTCCCAGAGATTCACCTGTCTAAAGATTGTCCACCAGACGCTGTATACTAACAACAGATACCATGGAAGGGGCTGGGAAAATTGGTGATCAGTGCCATCGCGTTTATAACACTGTTAACTATAGACAAGTATGTAGAACTCCGCGTCAAGATTCTATATATACGTGCACAAAGGTTTTCGAGACGTCCGCGCCATAGTGATTCCTAACCGCTCATGAGTCACACCGCCGAAGTGAGTGAGTGTCTCTGGAAATTGGCATGTCCAACTCGGAATAACCTCGGATTTTAATTTTACAGAGGTTATACGACTGGAGGAAATACTCACTTCGGCGGTGTGAGTTGAAAGTTCGCACAGCAGAGGAATCTATCATACGGCGAACGAGGTGGACGCGTGAAGACAGCAAGAGGCGATCGGCAAAAGCCGGCAGTGGATGAATGCTGGTGACTGTGAGCCGTGACGCACCTTACTCTTCGCCGCACCGTCATTCAATTTCCCGCTCGTCGTAGCCGTCGTCGACCATGGCGCAATGGGGACAGCCTGGGATGCAATACCCGATGCAGACCGGCTTCCAGCCACAGCAACAGAACCCGCAATTCCAGCAACAGCAATTCCAGCAGCAGCCTAATTCGCAGTTCCAGCAGCAGCCTGGTTCGCAGTTCCAGGGCGGGATCTTGCCACAGAGGACAGGATTCCCGCAGCAGCAAGGAATGGGGCTGGGCATGGGCATGCAGCCTCAGCAGACAGGGTTTCCGGGGCAGGGCATGATGCAAGCGCAGCCGACGGGATTCCCTGGGATGGGCATGCGCGCGCCGCCACCCGTGCCGCCTCTCCCCACGCAGTACCAGAACCAGAACTCGGGCAGCGGCTTTCTCAACCCCCAGCAGCAGCAGCCGAATCGCTTCCTCAGCCCGTCGCCCGGGCTCGGCGGCCCAGGGCTCTCCTCCCAGCCGACGGGCTTCGCCGCGCGGCCTCTCGTCCCACAGATGACGGGCTTCATCGACCCCAAGTTGCAGATGATGTCGAGCACGTTCATGCCCATGAACACGAATATGCCGTATAGCGCTGCGGGGGCGCCCCAGCTGCCATCGCAGCAACTGCAGGGAGGGATGAACCTGCAGCAGTCCTTCATCGCGCACAACGAGGAGGTGAAGGGGACTGCGGCGCCAAAGGTGCCGTGGGCACTGTCCAAAGGGGAGAAAAAGAGCTATGACCAGATCTTCCGCGCTTGGGATACGAGCAACTCTGGGTTCATCAATGGAAAGACTGCGCAGGAAGTGTTTGGGCAGAGTGGGCTTGGCCAGGATGATTTGGCGCTTATATGGTGTGTTGACAGTGTTTGCATCTTACTATCTTTGCTTACATCGCTGCAGGACACTCGCTGATGTGGACGATCGCGGGATGCTTAACATGGCAGAATTTCACGTCGCGATGGGTCTCATCTATCGCAGTATGTCCAACTCAACAATGAATTACATCAATCTCTAAACATCTTCTACATCTAGAACTTAACGGCAACGACATACCCGACACACTACCTCCCGAACTCGTCCCACCGTCTGCACGCGATCTGGATAGCTCCGTCAATTTCCTCAAGGACGTGCTCAAAAATGAGACAACGCGATCGCGTTCTCCATCGACTATGGACGCTCCCATCTCCCGTCTGAAGGATCGGTCTTTCCACAGCAACGGTTCTGGCATAGGGGCGGGACGGGATGCCACCATCTACAAACATGAAGACTCACCCCCACCTGGCGGCGTTTACCAGCCTCGCAAGCGCCACGTCGACCGCGATCAGGTCCGGTCGAGGAACGATGTCGGTCCCTCTGCCGATTTAGCGGACATGAAGAACATGCTCGCGAATACCGCGCAGATGCTTGACCGCAGTGCGGAGGAGGATGCTTCGAAGACTGCTGAGGACGAGGCCTTGGAGCGCGAAATGGAGGACTTGCGGTATCGGGTCAAACGAGTTACGGAGGATCTGGACTATGTGTCGCGTGGCCCGAGGACGCTGTCGAAGGACGAGGAAAGACGCAAGTTGGAGAGACAGCTGTTGTCTTTGACGCATGAGAAGGTGCCTGAGCTTGAGCGGAAGATCAAGGCGAGAGAAGAGAGGAAGGAGCGCGAGAAGAGACAGTGGGCGAGGGACCGCGACCGCAACAATGACCGACATGGACGATATGATGATAGGGATGACCGATATGGGTCGCCACGATATGACGACCGAGACCGCGACCGACCGTACTCTCGTGGCGGATATAGGGATAGGGAGTACGATGATGGGTATGGGAGGAGGTCTCCGGCACCTCCACGAGACCGGGAACGTTCGAGGGACAGGGAGTACGACCGCGACCGTGACAGAGATTATGAGCGCGACCGGGATAGGGATAGGGACCGCGACAGGTATGACCGCGACCGACCCCGCAGTCCTGTGGCTCCTCGCTCTCCTCCTCCCGCGCCACCTTCGGCTCCGCCTGCAACCGCCATCAGTGCGCCTCCGCCTGCTCCTCGTCCACCATCCACACCTGCACCCGGCAAGAGCATGGCTCAAATGACCAAAGAAGAGCGCGCAGCCGAAGTCCAGCGCCGTATCGAGGCGCGCAAAGCTGCTCTGGGTATCGTTGCGACGCCTTCTCAGACGCCGGTTGATACGTCTGTTGAGGACCGGCTGCAGCAGGAGAAGAAAGAGGCTGAGGAGAAGGCGAGGATTGCGGAAAAGGAGGCGGAGGGGAGGGAGGCACAGAGGAGGGAGAGACTGGAGAGGGAAAAGGCGCTCAAGGAGGGCTCTACGCCGCCTGCTGCCGCCCCGACACCGCCAGCTGCACCGACACCTAAAGCTGCGCCTCTGCCGCCACCGACACGAGGGAAAGCCGCGCCGCCGCCACCCAAGCCGAGAGGCGCTGCTCCGGCTGTCGTGCCAAGGGCCGCCCCCGCCCCCGCCCCCGCCCCCGCTCCCGCCGCTCCCAAACCACCGCCGGCACCGGCTGTACCCGAAGTTGACCCAGAGGAGGAGGCATTCCGCGCTCGTCAAGAATCTATACGCAAGCAACGCGAGGCGAGGGAGGAGGCGTTGAGGAAGATGGAGGAAGAGGCGAGGTTGGAGGAGGAGGCGTACCAGGCGAAGATGCAAGCGTTGAGGAACAGGGCGACGACCCCCAAGCCTCCTGCGGAAGTTTCCCCTCCTCCCCCTGCGGTGGTGTCCCCTCTTCCTCCTGCCCCTCCTCCTCCTGCCCCTCCTGCCCCCGCACCTCCCCCGGCAGTCTCGCCCCCCGAGCAGAAATCGAGCACTAATCCGTTCAGTCGGCTCATCAAGGGAGGAGGTGCTCCTGCTGCTGCTGTTTCGCCACCTGCTGCTTCCCCTGCTGCGACGAACCCATGGGGCAAGCCCGCCGCCCCGCCTGCTTTGGTTACCTCTCCTCCTCCTCGTGCGCCCTCCCGTACATCCACCACGACGCCTGTGCCCGTCAAATCGCCATACCAGACTGCGCCCGATGCTGATGAAGAGGATTGGGACGTCATCAAGGAGAATGAGGATGATGAGGATAGCAGTGACGACGAGGTTGGTGGAAATAGGGCGCAAAGGCTGGACATCGCGAACAAGCTGTTCAAGGGCCTCTTGCCGACGTCGCCGTTAACGCCGCCGCCCGCTCCTACACCCCCGCCTGCGCCACGAGCACCACCACCGCCAGCTGCTCCCGCTGCACCTCCGCCACCACCTGGTGCTTCTATTGCATCACCACCACCCACTGCTGCTGCTGCACCTGGTGACCGCAATGCACTTCTTTCGGCTATCCAAGGAGGAGCGCGTCTTCGCAAGGCTACGACGGTCGATAAGAGCGGTCCTGGGCTCTCTGGGAAGGTCTTGGGCGACGATGCGCCGCCTGCGCATATCTCCGTCGTACCGCGCGAGCACACACCTCCACCCGAGCGACCTGTCCCGCCTTCAATGGAAAAAGAGGCGCCGTCGAACGCAAGCAGCTATAGGCAGTCGGTCGATTGGTATGCGGGGTTGGCGTCTGAGAGCAGTGCCCCGGCTGCTGAGAGGATGCCGTCTATGCGGGAGGATGAGGAGGATGAGCCAGCACCAGCGCCTGTACCGGATATTCAGGTGCAGGAGGCGCCGGATCCGTTGGCGGACATCGATAGGTCGACTGGTAAGTGTCCAATTTCGTTCTGAGGCAATCAAGTGACTAACTTTGGATTTTTTGCAGAGATTCGAGTGAGGTCTTTGTATGCTTATGAGGGAGATGGGCCAGATGATCTGAGTGAGTTTCGCAATTTGCTTGGTGTATACAGAATTGTGTCTGACTGGGTCTGTGAAGGCTTCGCACCGGATGTCATTATTAAGGCGAACCCTTCGAAAACTGGAGGTGATTGGTGGTACGGAACACTGGTTGCCTCTGGAGCGTCTGGTACATTCCCCAAGACCTTCGTGGAACCCTTGAAGGATGGTACGTCTATATCTTCCTCTTCGTAGGAATACCTTCTCATTCCTATTCATAGTCAAAGCCAAAGCGTTCTACACCTACGAAGGCGGTTCTGCCGAAGAACTCAGTTTCACCGAAGGCGAAACCCTTACGATCATCGATGACAGCGAACCGGAGTGGTGGAAGGCGGAGCGAGGGGGTATGGTGTTCCTTGTACCCGCTGCGTATCTAGACGTTGAGGGTTAGTCATCTCCACCTCCATCCCCATTTCCTTTCTGTTTACCAAATGTTGGGCAAACAGGCTGAAATATTTTTTCTCTCTTCTTTTTACATGTACTCCCCCCTGCAATCAATTGAATCATACGGAATGGATAGACCAAGAGCAAGACCGGAGCCACTTACACACGCCGAAGGAAAGTCCCATGGAGACCCAGGTGGAGACTTCTCAATATGAATCCACCACGACCAAGACCGATGGCCAGACTTTGAAAGCAGCGGAGGTAAAAGCTCATGGCGCAGACGGCGACTCTGATTCTGACACTGATTCCGATGACTCGAACTATGTGTCTTTCGACGAGGACAGTGATATCGAGGATACCTACCCGGAGACGAAAGCCGAGCGTGAGGCCCGAGAGCACGAACGGCAGCTGGTGCTTCAGGCCGCAGGGCTCATTCTCAAAAAGGATGCTAAACCACCCCCGAGACCGGCTCGTAAACGCCGACCGCCTCCTTTGGCTCCCCAAAGGGTCTCTGTGGCGTCGTCCACTGGCTCTTCGTCTTCCTTGACCAAGGAGCTCACACCACCACCCGAGCCAGATCCGGCAGAGCACCTGAACGATGCGTTTGATCGCTACGAGGCGTTCCGCAGTGCGCATGTAAACTCTAACAGGCTTTCTGTTGCGTCCGTGGATTCTGCGCCGCCGATGTCGCCGACACCGTCTATGATGTCTCAGCCTCAGACCTCGACCCCAACCAAGGACAGTGACAGCCGGCCCTACTCTGGTTTCCTCCACTTCCTCGGGCGCGGTAAGGACGCTGCGGAGAGTGATCGTAAGAGTACTACGAGTACGCTGACGATTTCTGCACCGATATTGAACAATCCCCCGGACATGGCGGGTGGAGAGAGTATTCAGAGGAGTGGTAGTCCGGCGTTTGGAAGTGTGCGTATTGTGTTTATTGTGAAGGTGTCGTGCTGATTGAAGCTGCATAGTCTTGGGCGAGTCTGGTGGACAAGACAGCGTTGGAGGGAATCCCGACTTCGGAGAGGAAGAGGCAGGAGGTGCATATCCAGCTTATTGTTATTCGAAGCCATTGCTAATGTCTTCTCGTAGGCAATCTTCGAGCTTATCGCGACCGAGGTGGCATATGTGCACGACCTCCAGCTCGTCGTCGAACACTTTTACTCGAGCATGCTACCCCTCCTTGACACCAAAGCCATCACAGTCATCTTCGCCAACGTCGAGGACATCCTCATCACTAACACAGTGCGTCCTCTCCTTCTCTTCTTCGGTCCCTGTTTCATCAAACACATGTATCCAGACGTTCATGAGTGCGTTGGAAGAGCGTCAGAAGGACTGTAGGCTCTATATCGACCAGATTGGGGACATTGTGCAGAGCCATATGAGCAACATGGCTGTCTACATGGAGTATTGTGTCAATCAGGGAACGGCGATCAAGGTGCTGCAGTCATTGCGGGACTCCAAACCTGAGCTGGCGGCGCACTTGCAGGTGAGAGCACTCTCTAACTCAGTTGGTCCAACGGAGAACTTATGATCATTGAATGTGAAGAAACTTCGGGACGACCCATCAGCGAGAAGTCTCGATCTGTCGAGCTACCTCCTCATTCCCATGCAGCGGATAACGCGATATCCCCTCCTAATCAAACAAATTGTGCACTACACGGAGCCTGGAACAGAACACGACGCCATGGCCGCGTCTGTCGACGTCGCGGAGCGCATCTTGGCGCACATCAACGAGACGATTCGGGAGCAAGAGGGTCACGAGGTCCTCCGCAACATCTCGCAGTACCTCTGGATTGGGCAAGGCCGACTGGACTTGACGGCGCCGACGCGGCACATGGGCCAGCGCAAGCTGCTGAAGGATGGCATCTTGAGCAAGGCGAAGAGTGGGCGGCGGCTACATGCCTTCTTATGCAGCGACATTTTGGTGCTGACGGATGCGACGGCTAACAACCTGTATCGGATGCCGATTAGCCTCGCGGAGGCGCAGGTGAAGGAGAGCCACGATGATGTTGGTTTCCAGGTGGCGCTACCGTATCCCAGAGGCGGTGAGGCGGTTTCTTTGAAGGCCTCCTCAGCGAAGGACCGCCAGGCCTGGCTACGCGCTATCGATAGTGCTGGTCGGAAGTGCCGCGAGGCTGAGAAGCGCGCTGCACGAAAGACCCAGAGTCGCGCGTATTAGACAATTCATCCACTTCCTATATTGTGTTTTGGGACAGACATTTCTCGGACAAACATCTATTATATCTTACCACTGTATGTAACATACCATCAAACGTACGTCCCGTTAATGCTATCACGATCTGTCGATGACTAGAGAGGTATGTCAGCGATGGAAGAGGGATCTGGGCGTGAAGTTCAGCGAGATATTTCGAGAAAGAAACTTTTCCAAGAGAAGGCGAAGAACAGATGACGCTGACAGCCCGCAGATCTTCAAAGCATATGAAGCCTCTGTCCGGAGAAACTCTTCGAAAAAGTGACGCGACTAGAGTCAGATTGGTCATTCAAGGCCGCACGAAGCACATTGTTAACTGCTTCTAGAAGAGGGCGTATGTACGCGAAGCGAGAAGGAACTCTGATTGAGGAATTGAGCCGAAGCCTTGTTTCGTACAGATGTCCACTTGTTTGCTCCGCATCCTCTGCGTGAGCTTGTTGCTCGATGCTTGTCGAGAAGGCAGAGTAACAATCAAATAAGCACAGTCAACACATTGTCCATAAATTATACCAAATACGTCAGCGTCGATAATTATACAGGACCCAAACGTGGCGTGTACGGATCGTAAACAGAAACTTTCTCCTGCTCTTTCGCCCCGATACTACCATACTGGTTGCTGCCAAGGACCAGAGGCACCAAATCATCTGCCGCAACAGCACGGTATGTCGCTGCCTTTGCCTGTTTGCGTCGCTTCGTGCAGCAGATCGCTGTGAGGGCAACGAGGGCAAGCACTACGGCGCCGCCGGCAGACGCAATGATGATCATGGCAGCACGACTGAGGCCGTGCCATGACCATGGTTTGGAGTCTTTGGTTGACTCGGAGCCAGAGTCGGAATCAGCCACTGCTTCAGACACGTCCGTAGTGGCCTGACTGTCGCTGGTGCCGCGGACAGCGACGAAATCAGAGTGCGCTGCTCGGGTTGAATCAACGTTTACCCATAGAATGGAGAAGAGACAAACCTTCGTGGCGGTCGGTGGTGGCGAGGAATTTGACGTAAGGCGAACTTTGCTGTACCGTGACATTTCCGTGTGCCTCAAAATCACCGTAGTTGATGTACATGTAGACATTACGCACTAGGTGGTTTTGACGTATATGAGTAAAACAGTAATGGATTTCAGAGGCACTTACGAAAAGACATTCCGAGGATCATGTCATACTGGCTTGTGGTGTCCGCAAAGATTGGTTGGAACTGCCGAGAATTTACTGGTCGACTGGGTTTCAAAGAGAGAATGTAGGAACGTACCGAGCCAACACAGTATGCCGTTCCGTTAGCGTCAGTTAAGTTGAAGTATCTATCAGTTAAGTTGAAGTCTCTAAGGGTCGTTTCAGCTCTGCAACGACTGATGGGACATACGACATACTGGGTTGCATCTAGTGGATGGATGGGGATTTCTTGACCACCAAACACGAAGGAGATGCTGACTTCAGTCGTACAGGGGAGAGCCCAAACATCACCGACTCCACTGATGTTTCGGATAAGTTTTGCGCCCTCATAACCGCTATAAAACGCCTCGCAGACATCACTGAAAGGATGATCAGCCGTTGAACGTGAAGGTTGACGATGGAGGCATACGCGGTCATTTGACTACGTGAACATCCGGTGTCCAGAACAAAAGTTGGTTGGTCCTTGTCTTTCGTTTCCTTTACGGACGTGGTTACCGTCACAACCTTCCCATCCGCAAGTATGCTGTCAGGTTCGGCGAGAAATTGATAGTGTTGGGCAGAGGGATCAAGGTCAATCTCGATTTGCTTCTCCACGTCTTCATAGCCCACGAGAAGTTCGTTAATCGTTAGCTCAGTGGCACCCGGAAAAGCGTCGGTAGGATCTGATAGCAACGGTAGAGGTTGAGTAAGCATGTGTAAGCTTGAGGAGACCTACCAGCGACGCCGGCGACACGTCCGAGAAGGAAAGTCAAAAAGTGCGAGGCTGAGACGTTTTGCATGAAGATGTTATCAAAGGGCCATAACCAGCAGAGCCATTGAGGGTACTCCTAATTTCGGAGCCTGCATTCGGGCCGAGACCAATGACACCTTGTTGGCCGAATTTGTTGTCTTCCGGAGAAACCTCGACTGATAATGTACCATGATCAGGCAAGCCGCATGAGTCAAGGAAGTGAACCAACGTACTATACGATTGATGCTCGATTGTGTAGCCAGCCCAGGAAAGCTCAGCAGTCTTGATAGGTCCTACATCGGAACATTTTCAACTTAGAGTACGGGTATCTGAGCACCGCAAGTAGACCGAACTCACCAGTCGCAGAGCCAATAGCGTACTGTAAGCTTGCATTTTTCCCAGTGGTAACGCTACTAGGAGCTGCAGCGTCGTTGGTAGGATTGACCCAGAGGTCAGCGCTAGACGAGCGCAATCAACGAACGATCAGTGAGTAGATAGGCCAAATTAGCACACCTTCCCGTGTCGATTAGAATTGTGAAAGGTCTACCTCCCAAGGTGACGTTGGTGAGGTAGTACATGTCTTGGATGTCTTCCAGTGCCAACGTCGCCCCCGTACCGGTGCGAGCTCGCGTTCGAAGTGCATGACCAGAGGAAGATCTACGACGGCCCTCCAACGAAAGGTGCACGGCATTTGAAAATGAAATTAGGAGGACGAGCTGAAGAAATGAAGTGAAATGCATCATCCGTTTAGAAAGTGAAATCAGAACACAAAGTCGAGTGTGGAGAAGGGAGCTTGAATGACGGTAACCTTCACAAGAATACGGCCTTTTAAAGACGGAGAGAAAACCTGTAACATTCAGTAACACGTAAGATGAATCCCTTGAAAAACATCGCATTCATACAGAGCGCGCTCTGTGGAAGATGTTATGCTTTTTAGTCCGTGCCGTGTATAGATTGATCAATTCAACCAATGCCGCCCGAGCTCAATACTCATACAAAGTAACGCAGCAAGACGGACGGCTAGCGGGAACACACGAGGAACCCGCGGGCGCGGAACGGGAACGGCGGAGTAATGCTGGTGAGTGAGCCGTTCTGATCTACAGATCAAGTCGCAGTAGATATATATACTTCAGCGCTGTGTTGAGCGCTATTCTTCAGCGTAGGAAGGCCTGATTCTGGCCTTATTCAACCCGAACTACACATTTCGAGCGCTCAAACGGCGAAATCTGTGAGGCATAATCGATGCATAATCCCAGACTCAGTGACAATGATGTCTAGAGAGAAAATGCCACTGGCGGATAGCTATCAGAGACCGACAGCAGGCAACATGAAAAAATACCTCCGCCACACCACCCCAAGATCGACCGAATGATTCTTTCGGCTTACGGACACGGAACACTACATCGTATCCGCGAGGAACATCCATCGTTAGCTCCTGATCCGACCGCATATGAGTCTCTTGAGAAAAGTTGACGTGATAATCCGTCCGTGCATTGCGAAACCTCGGGCAGCTCATTTTCAGCATTGGGTCCTTACTACAATGAATGTGAATTTTCCTGCGTACCAATGTACTAGCTCACAGAAAAGCCACGGAGATCAGAGCTCGAGACGCTTAAGCTTTCGTCTGTCTGCTTATACTCGGGCCCCTGTCCATGAACAACTGAAAGAAATACCTCACCGAGCTTGTACTTGGTGACGAAATCCAGTGCAGCCCTTCATTGGACCGGCTGCCCGTCCGCTCTAGCTCTATCAACGCTCAGCATCATGAAACCCTGGCGACACTATGCACAGACCGTTGATACCTTCAGTTCCCTAACAAACGTCAATGTCATCGACCTGACAGGGCATGAATCGAATTCGAACTTATCGGCATCGGCGAAGTGACGGTCGTGCAACGGTGCAGGAGACTGTTAGCAAATTAAAAAGGCTACAGGACCGAGGTTGTGGCAGTGCCCATGTTGGTATGCTTGTCATTGTGGGTCCACCTCTTGATACCCAACTCTCATTATACATATCCCGTCTCCGAGTCTTTCAGTCGGTCGCACAATGGGTGAATAACCTCAGCATGCTTTTGGGAAGTAACACGACGGCTCACGGTATGTGGACGCGTCTTTCCCGCTAACGGATTACGAAGGAATCCGGCCATGACTCCCGTCCATCCCATTATTTCGACAAGGAAGACGCTTGTATGGGACCAGGTTAACGACCCCGCAGTTGCCGTTGCATGTCTTGAGTGGTACTACATGCGATGACTGGACAGACGAGTAAAGCTTTTGCTTACCCCATCAAACAGATTTTTGGCTGCTCGGAGGTTGAAAGCTCGGTCCCCCTTGGCTATCGACAAACCCAGCACCTTGAATTGCTGCTGACGCCTCTAACTGCACCCGCATGCACTCCATCATCCACGAGGCAGGCTTTACCGGAATGTCGTCCACCTTCATTTGGATCAAGCAATCGTACACGATCCACACTCCTGGCTCCTTTCCACGAGCCACTCCGTGCTGCGCTGTGTTCCAGGCATTACGCACTCTGAAGACTGTCAAACTCGGGAGCGCTGGTGGGTCGGGGCGTTGCGGCGTCGGGGTTTTCACGGGTGCTGACGGATTCGCCGGTGTTGGGTGCTCGGACCGTGGACGTAAGGCAGGACAGCCTCAGTATCCTGTCAGTTTCGACATTCTTTGTTCATTTGATGTGCCTACATAGATCGTTTCTGCTTTTCAAGAACGACAGTGATGTCCTCTCCAACCTTCAATCATTGAGGGCACCGCCGAGCACACCTTTCCTCGTCGTAGAACGCACTTTGCATGCCCCGCCATACTCGGCATCACCATCGCAAATACGACTTGTTTATTGATCTCACGCCGACTCTGGACGATGTTGGTGCTGTCTACGTTGCTCGGTAAGCCATATCTTTGAAGTAGTACATCTGTGATTTGATGTACCAGGTGTCATCGATTCATCGGTAGTGTCTGTGGCCCATGCAATGTCATTCAGCTTGAATCAGGTACAATCCACGTCTGGGCCCCTTCCGCCACTCCCGGACGTTGATCTTGACTTGGTGGCGGAAATCCATCGTCGCCTTCTCTTGGTACTGGCATGTTCTGATAAGAGGGCGTGTCGATACTTGTTGCTGACAGCCACGCAAACGTCAATGAACCAACAGGTTGCAGAGCTTGTACCTCTCATACTAAATCACAACGGGAGGCTCTTCTCACGGGATCGCTCAGAATACGTGGAAGCCCGTCGTCTTGAAGGCACGATATTTCCAGGTAGCAGGATCTCTCACCTTCAGACTGTCATCTACGAACGCTCGAGAGATACGGAATACTATAGAATTAATTGATGAGATTCTTGACTTTCAATGACTGTCGTTTTATGAACTTCCTTTGTCACTCATAGGGGACAGTATTAAACTGTTGCTGCCGTCAATTCTTGTCTTCCTGGTTGATCATGGAATCTGGAGTACCGCGTGGAAAGCTGCTGTAATTACCTCGGTGGAAAATTTTCCGATCTCTGGCATGATGTGTGGCGCGCGTGCCCTACTTCTGGAAAACCATCAAGGAAGTTCGATTTGACTAAGGTGGGCCCTTTGTTGCGACACGGCACAATCAACGCTTCAACTTGATCGAATAGGGAGCCCACTAGCACTCACGTCAATGCTTGAGATTAGGGCGTGAAGAGTAGAGCATGCAGTACAGTACGGTATAGCTATTTGTCCGAGTAGTTCACTACAGCTACATTGTTTACAACTATTTTCATGAGCGATAATTTAACTGGATGGATGTCCTGGCATCGAAGAAATTCCACCTGATCGAGTGGTAAACCTATCTCCCTACGTCGACTAACGCAAGCGAGAACTGGATCCATCCACTTCTCTCCAAAGCGCGGCCAAATGTCATTCGGCTTCCCAAATGACAAAGTACGAAACTTCGGCCACACCGGGTTATCGGACTCACAGAGCACCTGTATCAGAGCCGCAATTTCATTGCAAGACACTCTGAGCGTCTCGACAGTATCCAATGACATAAACACGTCTCTCAACGCGTGAGCTGCTACATCGAACAGTATGTTGATGTCCAGTTCCAAAATGGTGATCTGGTGGGGTCGCACGCGCTCGAACGCCTGCCTTTGGGGCGAGGTGAGCAGGATGACTGATGTTCGCTTAGCGTAAAGGCTCATAGTGTGGTCGTCCGACCATGTTTCGTCGCGCGGTGAGTCCAAGTGAATTGAGTTACGCGAAACTCTGAGCGTGCTGATGTGGACGCCCGGTATGTACGGACAGCTTATGGGAAAGAGGAGGAAGAGGTCGGGATAGGTCGCATGAATGAGAAGCCGGGAGCTGTGCGGGAGTTGCACGTTACTGAGTATCCTGCCAATAATGTCGGGATCCCCTTGGAACGTGATCTCCTGCAAGGCGTCTATCGGTTCTGGCGTCGGCGAAATTATATCATCGATTGGCTGGATGTCATCGAGGTGGATATGCGACAAGCGCGGCGAGCCCTTTATTATGCCAATCAGGTCGGATACTGACGGGCAGAGGTCGGGAGTGAGGCTCTCCAACGTAAGGTGCGTCAGATCCCTACAAGACGCCCAGTCAATGGCCACCCCACGTAGTGACAAATGATGGACTGATGGAAAGGAAACACTGAGAGCACAGCCAGAGGAGACGGGAGGAATGCGAAGGGACAGGTGCGTAAGATTGTCGAGATTGTGTCCAACGGATTGGAAGAAAGTGAGCATGTCGTTGGGGAACAGGTATAGGTCGATTGACTGGAGCCGTTTGGCATGGTCATGAAAACTATCCGTGAAATGTCTGGACGGGGAACGGCAAATGATGGACAAGGGGACGCGTTGACAGCGCGCGAGGAATTCGCGGGCATAGTCGGCATCGCCAAGGTCGATATAACGCCAGAGCCGAGGTGTGGAGAGCGCGAGGGACCTCCATAGCCGACATACTTGTGTCCAGGCTAGGCGGTGTCTGGGTTTGGGTTGGGCGTATACAGCGGAAGTGACACAGTCGTCAAAGATAATTTCCATTATCTCCAGTGGGAGAGTGGCGATAGGTGTCAAGGCATTAACCTCGCTACGGACAAACGAGAGGGTTTTCAAGAGCCGCTCCTCTTCCTCAGCAAGAACCAGCCGTCGGTGGCATTGTAGTTTGGCATCCCAGTAAATCTCCTATAAAGATTCATTAGTCTGTGAGCAAGGAAGGCGACGTGCAACTCCACCATTTGACTGAGGGAGCGGAAAAGAGGGCCGGGGATTGATGATAGAGTTCGTCCCAGCAATGGGTTGCTTTATATCAATCACTGATAGTTGCCGCGCTATCCGTAGGTAAGACCGTCGTTCCGCCGTTAGGACATAAAGAAGCTCCGCTGGGATACCGTGGCGAAACAGAGCTTGGGAAGAAAAGCCAACATCGGGTAAGTGTTGCCTTAGGTATGCCCTGTTGTACCCCTGGCTGATGGAGATCGGGGATCCAGGAATGCAGGCCACAGTGGCGAGCCACGTTCCCGCCCAGTGCAGGCCCAGTGTAACTGCCTGAGTACTTACATACGAGGATACAACCTCCGCAAATTCTACTACCGGTTTGCGTTTACGACATTGTTTGACATTGTCAACACTACCAATCCCCATATAGCCCAACAAGTTCCGCCGTAAGAGTACTTTCAAAGCAGCTGAGACAAATAATGGCATGCGACATAGCAGAGGTTCAGTCCCACGGGCCTGAGCGTCGGTTTCAACCTCGAAGGCGTCGAAGCAGAGCGAAGCAGAGGCGCGAAGTTCCTTCTCGGTTATATCACACAGCCGCCACTCGTTTTGGGAACACGTTCCCACGATCCTCTCTTGAGCTCTCCCCTCTCTGACAACGACAGTGACATGCTGAATTCATTATAGTCAACGAATGCCTACATACAACGGATTGTAGACGGACTCCTAGAAAATGACCGATCAACAGCTGAAGGAATGGGACCTCAAAATGCTCTGGGGTAGCCGATGACAAGTCTCCGAGTTGAGCTTCAAGTTCTCATTGGAAAACAACTTGACATCGGCATATCATGGCGTTGACCGGGCCGGACGTGGGCACTGTGAGCTCAAAACGGATCAACGCCTGGTTTAGGTCTGGCTGCGCCTGATGTTCCTCGGAGCGTTGTACCAGCGGCGGCGAAAACGCACCACTGGGGACTCGGAGACAAGCTCTTTGACGGAAATTTTTCGAACGGTGGTACATAGTGACTCTTGATGCTTTGTGCTTCTGTAAGCTTCTGTCGATCCCGGACTGTCTACCCGTCCTCCCCGCTCGGCGCTGAGTCGTCCTGCACTGTGCAATCCGGACTGCCAGTATCGGTGTACAAGGTTGGCCACGAGTACTCGGAGTAGTGTAGATCATGACCCGGTCCTGTCGGACGTCATAGCGGATCTAAGTAAGTACTTGCTACACCAGGCAGTGTCAGTATACTCTCAGGCCAGTATGCTCAAGAGTCAAGCCGCTCAAAACAGCGCCCTTAGAAGACTTGTGTCGAAGTGTTCTCCTTCCACTTTGACCACCCCATTATTGACTCTTCCTGCATAGGTAAACATACGGCCCAGCAAGCCCAACGATTCCGGAGGCCTCTTCTCCGGATATCTCATTCTGTAATTATCATGTGAGTCTGCCACACGATATGAAATGGTTGGGATCTTATCGTGCATCCGGCTGCGGTCACGCCCTCGAGTCGACGCTTGGGGTGTTCGGTGTGTGGTAAACGCGACCGCGAGTGCGGCGTGCCCACTAAATCTTCCATGAAGACTGTCGTGATCTCGGAAAGCGCATGCGCCTAGCGCGCGTCTAATGGGCATTCCAACTTATGATGTGTGTGTCCTTCATACCGCTTCACGCACTAAGGCTTTCCAGGTTCCGGTACAAAGAAATTGCCAGTGAAGCTTCCTCCGAATGGACGTTTGCCTGCTTTCTGTCTCTTACTCACTGGACATGGGAGAGAGTCGTCACTGAAACCTTGATATGACAGTCTCTTGACATTTGTCATCGTGAAATGACATTCCATAATGTTGAACTCGCGGATAGAGCTAGATTATAGAACTGTGAGATACACAGCAAACTCTGAATCGGGCTCGCTGGAAATTCAATGCGTTGAGACGACAGAGGCAAAATATGACCTAAAGGGTCAAGGCTTTCCAGCTTCCGGTACAGGGCACTTGGTAGATTTCTCCGAGTGGACGCTTAATATTGCACTTCTGGTTCAGCATGGTAAGGTTTATTGACATGGGAATTTTGTGGAGGCCCTTAATATGGACTTCTCAGAGTCGTCTAATGAACAGGCGCATATTGTTAAACTACGCTTCCTTTCTTCCTACGCCAGCAGATATTGGGCTTGGCTATCGAATTGGAAGGCTGCCATGGGGCGAGATCGACAGGTTAACCCCACAATCTCTGTGGCTTTCCCCATGGGTTGACTGGTGGGATGTACCCCAACACGAGGCCAATATTGGCCGAACAGATAATTATCCTAGCTCGCACATCGATGATTGCATGTGCCTCTCTAAGACCAGCTTAGCCCTGTATGTTGATCGATCCCAAATTCAAAGTAAGTCACACTGCGGCCGCGTAAGAAGAACGTCGAAGAAATTAAACACCACTGACTCGAAGCAGAAAATACGCGCGTTACATCCATTCCTTGACAATGAACAGGTCCGGACAGCATTCGTGGAGTCCGAAAGAACCTCGAGAACTAAACATATATATGTTGGCCTAGGCTCGTCGTGCCATCGGCTGCGATGGGACGGGAGGAAAAAGTTGCCGACACAACCTGGTTGTACCCCAACATGCGGCCAACATCTGTTCGCCTTGTGTTGAACATAGAACATCCCCTAGACTGCATTCGCCACGGCGAGTTATTGCCTTACACATTCACGCCCTCCTTTCTGTCTAAATCCGCGTCGTCCTTCTTCTCTTCTAGGTGATCGCTCTCTAGCTCTAAGTCATTCCCGTTTTTCTCTGCTTCTGCCTCTTCCCTGCGTCTCTCCACGACCGATTTCCTCGGCTCGATCCCGCCCTGGTACCCGAACCACGTATGTCGATCACAATGTGGCCCGCGTAAGAGCAAAATGAAGAGCATCCAGCCGCAGAATGCCATGGAGAGTCCACCTCCGGCGCGCCATCCGTAATTGACGAATACGCGCGTCCCCACTGAGGTGCCCATGACTTGGCCGATGAACAACTACGGCAAAGAAAGTTATTGAGTACGTATATTCATGAGATCCGAGGGTTGTGACATACAGATAGAATATAAACAGCGTTGAGGCGAGCCCTGGCTTCCGGAGCAATACTTTCCGGTTTCTCAGTGAAACTTCTGACCGAGGTCGCGTGTAGAAAGGACATACCCGAAAATCCTGGTGGCCATCGAGACTTCGAGCATTTGCCTGAAGGTATCGATGCCTACGGTGGTGATTACAACCGCAGCGACGGAGATACCACCAGCGCCGGTGTATACCGCGTTGGAGCATGCCAGCATAAAGATAGCGCCAAGTGTGGCGTACCATGGCACGAGGCCGTCGATGGCCATACCGAGGATAGGCCCCATACAAACTGCTGCTATGCCGATTAAACCAAAGAGGCCAATGACCAGCCTGCAAATGCGAGTCCATGTATCAGCCCTGGAGTGTTCGTATAGGGTAGGCGGTGACATCGAACTGACGTTGAATAGTTATACGGATCGCCCCCCAGCAAGAACGTCAACGTGACCCAGAAGTTCGTAAACGCCGCCATGGACCCAATAGAGATCAAGCACGCTTGGATGAGGATCGGTTCTGTCACAGCGTACTTCGCCATTGACTTTAAGATATCGAAATAGGTGAGGTGTTTGTTCTTCTCTGGGTAATCCGGGACGATCAGGTAGGCGCCGAGGAGAAGCAGGGCGTGTATTCCTATGGCGAGGTAGTATACTGCGCGCCAGGTAACGAACTCGCCTATGACCCCGGAGAGGACGCGAGCAAGGAGGATACCGAGGAGGAGGCCGGCGAGAACGATAGACATGGCGGAGGCGCGGCGGGCTGGGGGTGCAAGATCTGCCGCGAGGGGAATAAGAACTTGGGGCGTGACAGTGAAGATGCCGACCAAATAGGATAGGGCTTCGAACGCGGCGAGGGAGTGAGTTACCGCCAGCCCGATGGTGAGACAGGCTGCGATGAAGACGAGAGTCAGTATTAGCTGGCGTCGGCGGACAAGGTCGCCTAGAGGGGTCAGGAAGAGGAGTCCAGTCGCGTAGCTTCAGTCGGTCAATGAGTGGTTCTTTGATAGTGAAGAGTAGGAGACATACCCGCCCTGGACAAGAGTCGGTATACTAATCGAAGATTAGATGACACGGACGCGTTTGGGATGAGAACATACCGAGATATGACTTGGTAGGAGACACCAAAGTCTATCGACAACTGGACTAAGGAGATACATCAGCCAGAGTCATGTATTAATCACCCTTAGCCTATGCACATACTGAGCAGCGGTTGGCACCAATACAAGTTCATGATGGCTAGTTGACGATTAGCATGCTAAGATCAATTTCCTGGGCGACTGACCTAGTGTACTGCCCGCTCCAAACGCAATGTTCAATGCCAGACCAAAATGAAAGGGCTTATTGGGATCGTATCGCAACCATTTCGGTATAGGGATCAGTCCAAAATCTTTGGTGTTCGTTAGTATCATGTCATTAGTAGCTGCGGTAGGCTGGAGAGGGTCAGAGAGCTCGAAGAGGCAGACAATGCAGCTACAGACCGTGTCAGTCATTGTGGGGCAGACGAGAGGGGAACTTGCGTATGTCGAGAGGAAAATGGTGGAATCATGGGTTATCCAGTCGGTCCGTCCATCCGGCAGGCACGGAACATCGGTTTTCCGTCTGCACTTCAACGACCTTTAACAGAATCTGCAGAGGGCTAGAAGAGGCAAGCATGTTACAAGATACGAAGTGTGGCGCAGGGTGATAAAGGGGAGCCGAGGTGAACTACATGGTAGTCTAAGTCCCAAGTTACAGTAGGGAGTCGCTCTAGCACCGCACGTGATACAAGAAAATCAAATTATCCACCGGGCCGCCATTCCTCTTTTGTCTCCCGCCTCCATCTGCGCCGCCACCGCCAATGAGCGCCTCCGATGCCGCCCTCACCCTGCGCCAGGCCATAAAAGCCAAGCAGGAAATTACATATTCTGGCAATGATGGGCCGTCCTCCTCGTTGCAGAAGGCGACGCACATCGTCATCGCGCCTCATTCTTTCCCGAAGTCGGCGCCCACGCGCTTCCGCAAACTAGATGTGACAACACCGACGGCGCCGACCGACTTTTACTCACTCGAGGCGCTTTATCTTGCCTGGTATCTGAGGGAGGCCTCGGCAGGAGACTATGCACGACAGGCCCGCGAGAATGGCGTCGGTATCGGGTCCTTGGTCGGCGTCACGGCTAGGAAGCGCGTGTTGGACTGGTTAGAGGGGCGGGTGGACGACGGTGATCTCATAGTGTCGGTCCCAGGTGCGCCGTTCCCTACAACATGCTATACGCAGCTCAACAGTGCTCACAGGCGATTCGTCGACACCGCCTGGATCACCGACAGCAAAGGCGTCCCCACGGAAAGCCGTTCCCGAAACCCCGTCCTCATCCACTAAGCGCCGCTACGTTCCCGACGCCGCCGACATGGAAATTGTTAAACGCATCAAACGTCATGAAATTGAGCTGCGCGACAGGAATGCTGTCCTACAGGGCACAAAGTCTAACGTATGTGCTTTCGCCCCCAACAATTATCAGTAATCACCTTGTTTTAGAATTTCAATGGCATCAAAACAATGTTCACGGAAAAGCTCAAAAAGTTACGCGAGGCAAACAAGTCCGGCGTGCCCACACCCCTCGCTACACCCGCCTCGGACCACAAGATGCAGGCGCGAAAGGCCAGGAGCAACTTTCCCATTATCATGGTCTCGTCTTCGCCCACAGCCCTCATCACAATGTACAACGTCAAGCGGTTTCTTCAGGAAGCTGTGTATGCTATCTCATCTCATCCTGTTTTATCCGTTTTCTGATACATGTAACAGCTTCGAAACCTCGCAAGAGGCACGCGAAAAGGGAAACACGGAGAAGCTGGTGACCGTCGACCGCAAGCTCACTCATATCGATCCGAGCGGGAAAGAGTGGACCACCCAGGCTCGATACATTGTCGTCGACTCACACGAATCTCTAAACAGATTCGGCGCTGACGCATGGGAGCGCGTCGTCTGTGTCATGACCACCGGACAGGCATGGCAGTTCAAGCCCTATCGCTGGTCAGAGCCGCGCATCCTCTTTCACCATGGTATGCTTTCTCCCTCTACTTTCTACCATCGTCTTACTGATCGACGCAAAGTGAAAGGGATATATTTCTCCTGGGCAAGTGACCCACCAAACACCAAGATCAAGGACTGGAACGTTGCTGAGCTCAAGATTGACCAGAATAGGCGGCATGTCGACAAGGCCGTCGTCGCCAGCTTTTGGAAACTGTTGGATACCTGGATGGTGTCGAATAAGCCGGGGTTGATGCCAAAGTAGTGTATGTTGTCTCTGTTGTCGTGCTTCTGTTATATATTGTACTTTTACTCTCGGCTTTGCTTGACTGGATTGGAATAGTAACGAGGTAAGTCATTGTAACATGTCGTGGACGAATTTTTGACATTTTCCCAGTAACCTTCACCATCATTCAAGTCTTAGATGAACGAGGATTCATGCTTCAATACCTCGGTCAACTGTACATGACTGAGCGAAGGATTCTCCTCTTTTGCCAGGCTGATGTCTGATGAGCGTCTCGCTCCTGTGCAGTCGATTCGTCAGGTCGGCGTGGTTTGGTTTTCCAGTCGTCGATACTATGTCCTCTGGAGCTGTTTCGTGAGACATGGACGACTGGTGATCCCTTCTTTCAACACAGCGACCCGAGCATGTCGAAATCACTCAGCAACGTCTGCTGACAATGACCGACACCTACCGGTTTCCTCGATGAAATCGCCTCCCCATCTGGTACGACCAACTTCTCCGACGACCGAAAGCGAGTCACTTTTTCGACCGAGTAGCCTGCCATGCCCTTCGTTCACGGTTCACCGCTTTGGTTCCGAAGTACATGTCAGTGATCTTCGCGTGTCTTCGTGGCGGATAGGATAACGCTAGTCTGACAAGCCAGACAGTTGGTAGATTCTCCCCCCAACCGCAGAAGTGACATTGTGTCGTCGTTCAAATCCGGGCGCCGTATCTGTTCACACACCACCTGTTTGACGACTATCTCATTATCATCGACAGCGATAAAGGAATCCACGTTGGCTTGACGTTGATCATTGCATGGACCTAACATTCACCGTGTCACCGCTACCAGGCTTATTCCTTTCAGGGGATGCTTTTCCCGTTGGTGATATCCGCAGCCTGACAAACGGAGGCGCTTACTGTCTGTAGTAGGCTGGCGCTCATTGTACGTGCTTCTGTGTAAGTATAGGTCTCACACCTGAATATCACCGTGCTTGAGCACAAGCGAGAAATTCTCATCCCCTGCTGAATAAGAACGCAGAATACATTTTAACTTTCTAGATAGACATTGAACGTGCGCCACAATTCTTTATCTTGTAATACATGGTTTTCAAGAGAGATGAGCGTCCTTGTGTACATATATATTTACAGCGTCCATGGAATACAAATGACCGAGAAACGGACTGATAGATAAGTACCCCAGTGTCCCAAAAGACCCAAAGAAAGTTCAGATGGAAAACTAATCAAGTGAGTACGGCGGTAGTAACGGTCGCCCCACACCATCTCCTTCCTCGCTCTCACCTTCCTCATGCTCTGCAATCCCGACATTGTTTCTTGTGACAGACCCAACCGGGATTCTTAGTTGACTGGATACGGACGACATGGCAGAGTCCTGACTGTTGCTCCGCGCATGCGGCTGCCTGGGTGTGTCAATGGGATGCTCATCCTCAGCGGATAGCGAAGTAGCGGGAGGCGATCTCGGAGTATACGCAGGCGGGTCATTCTCATGATGCGCCGTGGATCTGCTGAAGGGATTGATATCCGAGGCGATGCGTTCGTGCAAAGGCGTGGCTGTGATTATCGACGTTCCGTGAGGTGGGGACCCAAAATACGATCGGACGCTTCGCTGGGATGAACTAGTTGTGCTCGAGTCCGAATTCACGCGAGCGTGCTGGGTGGGAGGTGGCTGGTTGATGAGCACGGAAGTGCCATGGTAAGATCCGAAATACGATTGGCCGTCCCGTTGGTTAGGTGTTGGGTCAGTGCTAGATAGAGCCGGTGTTGGGAGGAGGGCAATGCTCTGGTACTTCCACCGCGACGAGGGGTCTTCCCAGATGTCGAAATAGCTGATCCCATCTGACCCGTCATGCGTGCGTTGTCGATGTCGCTTCCACATCCATCTGAGCATCAAAACCGTACCACCTATGATCACCAGACCTCCGAGGACGCCGCCCACAATGGCTCCCACTGGCGTTGATGAAGAAGATTCGTTGTCGTTATCCGATGAACCGATTGTTGAGTTTGGACTTCCGGAGAGATCTTCATGTCCTGTTGAGTGTTAGTCGTCAGAAAAAGTCCGTTTGAACTTAGTCAAACACCTTGTGTGTAAAACGCCTTCGCCGCAGCGACATCGAATTGACCGCCGTCCCAAGTTGAGGCTATGTTCGCTTAAGAGGGTATTCTGATGCTTCTCGAAGAGCTTACGGTTTTGGCCGCCCCAGTAAGGCAGCGTGGTCCTAATGCTAATATTCTTGTCCAATGGGAAATATCTGTGCGAGTTGTAAGAGACTGAGAGAGATGTAAGCAGGAACGGGAGCTGACGTCGTGTTTGAAAGATCGTTTGTTTCACAGTCGATTCGCCAATTGGCCCAGCTATGAATCGCATGGATGAGCGCCAAGTCAGGTGTGGAACAAGCGGAACAGCGTACTGAAGAAAAGAATGGTTGCCTTGACATAATGTGCAAGCCGCGAGCATGTTATACCCTGCCCAAGAGCTGAATATTGTTACTTGTCGAGGGTTTTTTACGGCTCGGATATCTGACTCACCATGAGCATGGATCTACAGGTAATTCGCCTTGACCAGGACCGTCATAGTGAGTGCCATCTGGTAGGGCCCACACCATCACACCTTCAGGCAGTTAAAGCGCGCAGCCTCTATGAGTCGAGGTGCACACCTTGAACACCACATGCACCGAGTACGGAGGATGCCACGAGACAGGGACTCCAGCCTGACTGATTGTCCATCCAGCTGTAATCGACACTACAGGTAGCATTGGTATTTGGCGGTTGCGTCGCTGTTGAGGCAGCAGCACGCCCGAGGTAGGCCAGAAAAAGGTACTGAGCCGTCCTCAACACGACCGTGGCGAGCATCGACGTCTCAACGTATATGGCGGTTCAATGAGAAGAGTTGTCCACCCAGCGAGCCTGCCACATGGCTCGGTGAAAAGTTACTGACACCGGTGATGATGATGGACGTCCAAACACATCAACTTCCTATCTTTCTGTGACGCTCGTGGTGCGGCCAACTGTACAGGATGTGTACATGCCGCGCTCTCGGTGTGTGTGGGTAGTCGTCCAGACCGGTCCATGAGTGTATAGGATGGCAATTTTGTGACTGGCATTTCAATGACGGGGTGAGAAGGTCCGAGCCGAGCGTTGATAGAAGCCGTCCCAGATTGGAAGCTATTGCGTGGTGATACAGCTTTCATACGATAAAGGTACACTACAGTACGTTCTGTGGAAAGGTGAGTTGAGTGAAGCCAGTCAGATGCAAGGACGAACATTGACAGTTGGTATTACAGGGCGTTCAGAAATCAAAGCTTTTGTTCAAGTCCTCGTAGAGCAGCTCTCTCATCCCGGGAGGCAGACGAGGCTCCGATCCGACGGCGATGTAGCCTACACGCAGCCAGGAGTCAGCATATACGGGTTGATTGTTCGAATCGACGTACGGAAGGGCATATCGACGCTCTCCTGTTTGTTGAAGGTGATGGTGGGATGGTCCACGTACGGTATCTTTTCAATCGGAACTAGCAACGCTGTCAGGGTATTCGGTACTGGAGACTGGGGTTAGACCGTACCTTTTTCTTCGACGACTATTTTGGTGACTCCAAGCGCTGTATCCGTCGTCATTTGGATAGGACCGAGACGTCGACCGGGAAAGCCCAACGCTCGGAGTTCAGCAGTTCTGTCCCGCGGTGGATCATCTCCGAGAATTCCCTAAGCTCCTGGTGAGCCGCTATTGAAGAGCGCTATCGCACAGTGACTGACTCCGAAAAGAAACCACTTGAATCGCCCATCGCCGTCTTCGGGAGACAGTTCCCGATCAGCTTTTGGGTCTAGCAAGCACACGTCGTCGACGGATAGTCCAAGTGAGTTTATTCTGTCCATGACGCCTTCTTTAGAGCAAACAGCGTTCGCCAATGACTTGTCTTCTGTGAACGACGCCTGTAACGCCGTACAAGACGACTTGGATAGATGGGTAAAGTGGACTTCGGAGTCAGGGCCAGCTAGGATCCGCATATGCTGAGAGATCAAGTCAGAAAAAGCTGCAATCGATTTTTTTCGTGAGGAAACAGACCGCGTACTCTAATGTAGCCCAGGGCGGGATCGCGCGAGTGACCTCGTCATCCTCTTCCATGTGCTCTGCAGAGAAGTAAGCATAAGAGTTGCAGACCAGCAGAAGACCGACCGATAACATAGGTGAAGCCCATGATGAGGGTAGTGTGGAGAGGCAGGAGCGCCACGTGGTCGAGGAATCACAGCTCGGGCCGGACCATTTGAATGCTCTTGTGGGTGCCTGCTGACATTGTCCTCTTTCTGCGATTACATATGCAACCTGTAAGGCTTCGCTCTGGGTATAAAGCTTTAGGAAGTACGATCATTGTAATTGTGTCCTGGTGTCTTCTCGGGCATGTATTGGCGACAGGTGTGAAGGGCGTCGACATACGGAGTCGGTGCTAAGCTCAACATCAGGCATCGACGTCGTCTTAGGGACGCGTTCTAAGGTTGTCAACATATAGCTGAAGGTGCTTGCTTCAAAACGGAGAGAATTGGCTCTAGGGCGCAATAACTCTGACTGAACCCACTTAAATCAGAGGGAGGACCATGTACAAAAATCATCTTCATTTCAATTCGCAGAGACATATCTACCAAGCCGCAGATCAATAGACATTCACAGCCCCGCCTTCAACAGATCTGATTCATCTAGGCAAGGGATGGGTTGTTCTCGGAAAAGTACTCGTGACTGTCAGCGTTCGCTATGGCCATGTTGGGGTTGCTGAGGGCAAGGGCCCGAGCATTGGGCTGTCCGTAGGCATAGTCCTTGGTTCCGGCAATGACCGTGAAATGGGACGATTCGTGGACGAGAGTTCCACCCTGATGATGGACGATGAGCGTTACAGAAAGCAAGATCACAAGTTTTGAATACGTACGCGAGAGTCAGTGCCGACGGTGGTGGTCGCCCAGAATGCTCCGCAGAGGTAAATGACGGTGGGACTTGCAGAGGTGAAATCAGATACGAGAGGTGAACAAGTAAACTTGTATACTAACTCATTGGGGTAGACGTATGCAAAAGTTCCTCTGTCGGTGCATTGACAGTTGTATTGATAGTTGGCGTAGGGATGTTTCAGCATGTTAGCGTAGTGGGTCACAATAGTGCCGTGGTTGGCACTGGTGAAAGTACCAAACCACTCTCTGTAACGGGGAGTAGAGCCGGTGGCAGTGTCCACGTAGCTTTGAGTTTATTTGATTAGTACCAACCATCGAGACGGAAAAAGACGCAACGTACCTGCTAGAGGTTCGAGCGTAGTTTTGGGCGGCAGAAGCAGCCTCAACTAAAAGAGCCTGCTGATCTGACGTGCAGCCATTGTAGGACGCGCGCTTGACAACATCGGAACGTCCGGGACGGCCAACAGCCAATGTGCCCTTCAGCTCGGCGGTGTGAGCGTTGGTGGCCTCAGCCTTGATCGAAGAGATCGACCCATCCGCACCGACGATGCTGAAAGTTTGCTGAGGCATGACGGAGTACGACGCCTCACCGGAATTGGTGAAGTTATACGCGTCACCCACTGAAGACAAGACAAAACTCAGAAGAGTGAATAACAAAAGGGTATAAATATACGAACAGTTGTGCGCGACGGTGACGGATTCGCCAGGCGCAAGGACAGTGAAGAAGGAGTCCATCCCCATGTCAACGACCTTTTTCGGGACGTATTTGACCTTGACACCATTGAAAAGGGGAGAAACCTTGGCGGCGTTCCAAATGGCGAAGCTGTTGGTCGCGTATTCGCTCTTGAGGATAGTGGAAGGGTCGTTAAGGATTTTCAAGGTCTCGTCACCAGAGTTGGTGAGGGTGGTGGAGACTTCAAAGTTTTTAACATCGACGATCGAGCTAGCACCTAGTAAGCGTCGGATTAGTACCGTACCATGCCTATCTGTCATAAAGGAATATTACCAGTGACGGACAGTTGAAGTCCAGGAGCAGCAGAAGCGCTGATCGCCGAAAGGCAGAGAGCGGTCAGGGCGTGGCGGACAGAAAGAGAGAGCATGGTAGGCAGCAAAGAGTACTGAGTAGACTGCTGGGGAGACTTTCGACGCGTTCAGGCCAGCTTATATACTCTGCAGGCTTTGCTAAGACCAAAATCAACCGGCTTCAGAGTTGTCCTTTGAGACTAGCGTGCGACGCTGGTCGAT
Organism: Strobilurus orientalis; assembly: GCA_019915145.1. Classification (NCBI taxonomy): domain Eukaryota; kingdom Fungi; phylum Basidiomycota; class Agaricomycetes; order Agaricales; family Physalacriaceae; genus Strobilurus; species Strobilurus orientalis. Next base: position 540,425 of record JAHLML010000001.1, on the reverse strand, counting down.
GAATCCCTATCACTAATCTAGTTGCGCCTCTGGAAGGAAAAAGACTGCGAGTAGGAGCGCGTATTAGCAACTGTATCAAACACTATGCTAGTAGTGTACTACTTACGCACGTGCTTGACCCACTGAAGTCAGTTGCCAATGCTTCCATTACCAGAACGCGCGCATGAGGCAATCGAGAACAAGTCACCTGCATTGTTAGCGAGCAGATATATGTACACGGCGAAGGCGCGTGAATAATGGAGAGTAAATCAAAATGCGCAAACCACTAATGGGATTAGGATCGGCTATCCACTATACATCGTTTACGCTAGAATGGGCGGTCGAAATCAGTTGATGATGCTTCTGTTGCAACAACGCGCTTGAGCGGCCACTGAAAACAGACCCTCTGCGTTGTCCGAGAAAACGTGTAAATTGAGTCTTGCACAACAAATGTGCGGGAACAGTCAACAGAATGCGCATATCACTAGAAAATTCAGAACCGGACAGTTCATTAAATACCGTTCACGCTAGAATGAGCCGTTGAGGTGATTGCGCGTTGTCTGGAGGAACGTGCTGTCCTACCATGGGGTAAGTCCTACGTACCTACGATAGATGAGTGTTCCATTGATTACGGCGACGATGAGCACAGGGCAACCTGAACGGTAACCGAATCCACTCACTCGCCCGTGGTGATAGATTCCGCCTGTCCGTCCCATCGGACGCGTAAACGGTCAGACGGTAGGGCAAGCCCGTTGCAAGCTGATTTCTTCACCTTTCTTTCGGGTCCTGAGGCTACTAACAGTACTAAGAGTGGCCCGTTAATGAGAGTTACTAGGGTGCACGTGGCGAGGCTGTTTAGGAAATGGTCGAGCGCGCCAACGTCGGCCGATTATAGTGTTGGGTAGCTTGTATACCAGCCATTGTCGACTATGTGCCGGCACATGCAGCCAGTATAAAGCGGGTGACGGACGCTGAGGTATGCTGCCACCAATGCGATGGGGAGAAAAGAACAGACTCGGATCCCTCGATCGCGCGGCCGGAACACGGACCGGACTTTGCACCTTTTCTTCGTTCCACCACAATGGCAACATGTTTCTCTCCTTCGCAACGGCAGCTGGAGCTAGCTCTATTTCTACATGGCTTGTCATGCCCCTTGCTGCTGGCAAAGCGTAAGTAAGCGGCCATTAAGATAGGTGCTCGTGATTGCGTTTGGCACAGTACACGAAACACAACTAAATTTCCACTGCCTGACTACACCGACGCCGCATACATGATACAGCCTCTTTCGTGTTTTACGACAGCCCCGAGAAGGCACCACTTTCGCTCCCTGCGCGGCTCCCTTGCAAGTTGCCGACGGTGCATACCCATCTTCCCTGCAAAATCCAGTAGCCCTCTCTTGACATTTGCGTGCGACATATGTACGAAATAATGGCTCAAGGCTCTGCCACCTGTGGCCCTGTTTTCTACGCGCACATCAACATAGTCTCAATCAGCTCTCCGCAACCTCGACGCCGGCGCGCTCCTTCACCCCCTTCCTTCTCATTTTCCCAAGCACAGGAAGTCGCATCTCCCTGACTCGATAACTCCATGAACGCCCATGATCTGCTGTCATAACTTACTACGCAATCTTTGTCAATCAATGGCCGCCATTTTTGGCGACACAACCATCATGGTTATGTTACGGTTGTGATACGGTAACATATCTTGGCAGAGAGTCTCATTAAAGCGCTGACTCCGTGAGTGTTAGACATCTTCCTCTTCTTCCCGTTCCCTTCTTCTTTCCAGATTCTTTGTTCTCTTTGCATTCCTTCTCTTCATTTCGGCTTGATGCTGTTCCTTCTCTCGCTCACTGTCCTTTTGGACTCTTCCGCGGCATTCCACCTTTCACTCGAAGGGCGCAAGTTGCATGGAAGTAACGGCCTTCGAAGACGATCAGAACCACAATCCGCTATAGCCTTGACGGATAAGCAGGACACTTTCTACTTCACGGATCTCACGTTGAACGGTGAAAAATGTACTGTCATTATTGACACCGGAAGGTGTGTAGGAACGTTCAACGAGTTATAAGGCACAAGACGTTCGAAGCACTCCGTTTCAGTGCCGATCTTTGGATGATTCCGCCCAGTGGCGATACCATTCCTGGCAGTGTCGACACTGGCTTCAATGCGACAATCACCTACGCGGCTGGTGAAGATCCTCTGTCTCAGTCAAACTCGGTTGTATTCATCGCATTTGAACAGGCCCCGTCAAAACGGCCGATCTGGTCTTTGCTGGCTACGAGTTGGCGGATATAGCATTCAGTTCGTGTTCGTATTGATCAAGCCAATCTCGTTAGTGACAGAAATGCCCGTCTCTTCATAGTCGAGGTTCCGGCACCGTCGCAAGGCCTCCCACCGGTCTCCGGACTGATTGGACTCGGTCCGAATAGCGGTTCGATAATTCATCAAACCGTACAAGATTTCGAAACTGGTCTCGGACCTCTCGATCGTATCTTCTTGCAGAACGTTTCTGAGCTTAACATCATTACCTTCTTGCTCGGGCGAGCTTCAGGTGAAGTTTAGTTCGACTGACCTGCGAGCGAGAGTTGACGGACTCGCAAGATGAATCGGATGCTTTTCCTGGCTGGTAATATGACCATTGGTACAGTCCTTGATGGATACGGAGACGTGGTGAACGCCCCGATGATTGACCTCGATTATAATGCGCTGCACTATCAGTTCCTGGGTGAAGAAGACAGCATCATTGCGCCTGACGGCACCTCCGTCACGATTACATCTACGGTTCCGACCACCGTTGACACCAAGCGACCTACGATGGCACTCGACACAGGATTTTCACTCACACAGGTTCCCAAGTAAGCCTCCACGAGCCTCGTATAATGTCGATTGTTGATTCATTCTCTGCAAAGGAATGTTGCCGATGCTTTATACAGTGGATATGCCGGTGCCGAGTTTCTGAACTCAACGGCTCTCGGCTCGATATGGATCGTTCCTTGTACCACTGAAGTCAACTTCTCACTCAAACTCGGCGGCGTGACAATACCTATTCATCCATTGGACGCGACAATGTATGACTTTTGCTTGGCTCAACTCACTTCTCGGTGTCTGATACTACTCTAGAGATCCACAACAGGCTGGCTTCTCCAATCAATCTTTGGAGAACTCGAAGGATGTAAATTCATGCATTGGATCGGTGAGGCAAAACTTATGCTTTCAATAAGGTGACGCCATCTGATGTCGCGCACTCAGTTCCAGCCCATAACCTTTGACACACAAGGCGAGTTAGACATTGTCCTGGGGATGTCCTTCCGTAAGATCATTGTCGCTGTACCATTGTCTGTTGATCGAAGTCCTGGCAGTTCGGAACGTATATATGCTCATAAACATGGGCGATTTCGTGGGAGATGGAGTCGACGCCGCGCAATTACAGCGGGGGAATCTGTATATTCAATTTCTTCCAACTACTGATATCAAGACAGGCGAGTTTTTTGTCGGTTTCTCCATATCTGTGCCCCTAAATGTTATCTAACTCACGGGGAGTTTGTCAAAACTCGAGCAAGCACGGCACGGTCCACAGATGAAGCCAATGGTGTCATGAAAAGTGTATCCCCTGTGGGATTGACCTTAGCTCTGCTCGCCGGGACTGTCTTTGGACTGGAGCGAACGTGAACTGTTGTATAGGTGGCGGAAACATTGAGAGTGTTCGGCTATCAAGTATTTTTATTTAAAGAGAATGTGTGTATTGATACTCAATCGAAAAATCAGACTTAGAGCCCTAGACCATCCGCACAGTATATCTGAGTTTTTGTTCTCGAAAGTCGAGACTAAGCGAGTAGAGATCTATAACTAAAGCTTCGTGATCTGCCTCTGCCCCATGAACGTGGATCCATGGAGCAAACAGTCCTTCACCGCCTTTGCGGTACCCTTCGGATTAGTTTGAAGGAGCTGCATCGTGCATTCATCAGCATTCGAGTCGACTGAGCACGTTGGGCATCGTATGACATACGAGATGTGATCCTTCCACCCATGATACCGAAGTTGGCTGTGCATTTCCGATGGCTCTCGTTTTCATTTCGAGGGGCCTGTCAGCACTCTATGAGTCACAATCGGCGCTTCAAAAAGACGGCATACAGGAACATGGGATGGTGAACAGTGGCATAGATGAGATGTAGGCGCGTGCGCTTTTCGAAAGTAGGCAGCGCGTTGTATATATCATCGAGGGCATCATAGTCCCTTTGTGTTGCCTGAAGGGAGTCGACGCGTCAGCGTCGATGTCTACAAGTGGGGAATCAACCAACTGCTTCTTGAGCGGGAGTACACTTCAGAGTGACGCCTGTTGCACCGGGGTCTGGATGAGAAGCAGTCGGGAGATCACGAAATCCATGTTGCTCCGAAGGATACAGTTCAATAGAGGGTAGTACAAAATACAATGATCAACTCACCAAGAACGAGTCCCAGATACGCTTATCATAGTACTTATAAGGACTCTGTCTCCTCAAATTCTTTTCGGCAGCTTCTCGACTCGACCAGACGTCCCGGCGGCTTGAGAACACGGCGTTGATGCGGTCGATTGTAGGGACCATCGTCTTCATAAATTCATGCGATCCGCCAAACAGTTCTATGAGAATGACGCGTTCCAAACGAATGTTGGGCTGTCTCGCGACCGCCAAAGCCCTAAAACGCATTCAGCGCGATGCAATCTGCGAGCGATGGTGTTCATACTGACATCGAGGAAGCACCAGCTGATTGCGACAGGAGTGCGACGCGTCGTTGACTGAAGTCGACATTGACACCGTTTCCAAGACCGTTCAAAAAGGCGTGGATCGTCCGACCACCATAATGCACCGAAACTACATGTAACATCAGCTCCACTGGCAGACATGAGGCTAGGCAATATCCGACTCACAACTCTGATTGTAGGGAGCCTCTAACAGCTTCCGCTCGTTGATGACCGCAGCGTCGCCATGGTTGGGCAGGTCCACCAGCCACACTTCTTGGATGATGCCTGACGGGATCAATTCATACAAATCACAGATGAAAGGTTCGTAGGCCTCCTTATGGGACCCATTCGAATGAAAGCAAACAAGAGTGATTCCACTTGTGGTAGAGTCGGGTTTCCATAGACGCTTGGCCGTGGTGGGGAAGACAGAAGGATCCGATGGATAGAAGGTATAGCACTGTGACTGGAATTGGGAAGACATCAGACGAGGCGACAAATGTCTGTGCACATGAAACGAGGGTAGACCAACCCGGTTGAGCCCCAAAGATAGACAAGCGTTGCAGTCCGTAATCCTCAACGTCGACTCAGGTCCCCATTGAGTTCATATGCATCTGGGGTTATATTTGGCGTCCGGGACCGGGGAGAGGAATGAGTTGTATCTCTCTACATGCTATCTTGATCCTGGACGTTGAATACAATAAATCTGTGGCAAGCAGCTCTCCTCAAAGGAGATGATCTACGGTCAGACGAGGATGACAATAAGTAGAAAGACAAAGCCTGGACAAAGCCTAGCTAAGGCGTGATCGCGTGATCGATCGCGTGCGTTCTCGGCCACTGCCGTATCTTCTCAAAAGGCAATTCACTGCTTCACGCCTCAGGCCTCATCGGCATCGACAATCTGCAAGGCCTACTCTCGACACAGTGTAAGCTCTCAATTACCTCCAAAATATTGCTTCATCTTGCATACCAGATGCCTGTCGAACTGCCGCAGGAGATTGTCGATGCTATCATCGATTCAGACCGCGCTGCTCCATCTTGCCCCCGAGCCTGGCAGAGCGCTTACACTTCGAAAACACCTACCTTGCGCGCTCTCTCGCTCACTGCGAAGCGCTTTGTTCCCGAGACGCAAAAGTATATCTTCCGCTAAATTGTTCTGCGCACAGCTAGCCCTTGCGGGACTAGCGTGTGTCGCTTTTATAACATCATACAGACATCCGCACATGTTGCTTCTTATCTCGAAGCGGTCATCGTCATTGGTCCCGACGAGACACAGCTTCAGGACCAGGCAGATCAAATCGGCGCTCCGGAAGTTCCCTTTGTGCCTTCCGAAAACATATGGTTGCGCAGCGTTTCTTCCGCCCTCACCAATCTCCAAAAGATCGGTCTATGCTACATGATAGTTGCATGATAGCGTGTTTTTTAAGCTTGCGCGGCAGGTCACTTTCAGGTGTATTGTCAACTTATTGCCTTCAATACTATAGTAGAGGCGAGTAGGTTTCCCATCATCGACTAAACTACTCTTTCGACTATTCTATCCCCAATAGCAAAATGATCTCCAGCGGAACAAGCTCGAGGGGTGTTCGGTTACATACGTAGAAATAACACTGAATTCGTAGAAGGAGAATGAATGGTCACATCACCATGGCTGTCTTTTCAACGAACGGCAAAGCTCTGTTCTAAATGATGGGGGAGACATCGAGACGACAAAGAAACAGGCAGTCAAAGGCAAGCCCAATCCATCGAGAACTTTGAAGCACAACGACGAGTACAAATAAACTTGGTTCATTTCGTTGAAAGTACAACAATCCAAACAGTAAGTTCACATTTTACAATTAACCCTTGACAACACTACTCGACCATTTAAGCAAGAACCGGGGTGTTCTCAGCGAAGTACTCGTGGCTGTCCGCGTTCAAGATGGCCTTGGCGGAGTTGCTGGTGGCGAGGGACGCAGCCGCGGTCTGACCGTAGGCATAGTCCTGGGTGCCGCCGATCTGGGTGAAGTGGGACGATTCGTGGACGAGTGTTCCAGCCTGAAGATGGAGAGTGAGCAACGAAAGGTGAGATACTCAGAGCTTTGAGATCACGTACGCGGGAGTCAGTGCCAGTGGTGGTGGTCGACCAGAAGACTCCGCAGAGGTAGATGGTTCCGAAGCTGTAAGACGGCGTAAGAATCATTTTTACGAACACTCACAAAGTGAACACTTACTCGGAGGTGTACACGTATGCATAGACATCGGTGTCGGTGCAAGTACAGTCGTACTTGTACGCGGTGGCGTAGGGGTAGGAGAGCATGTTGGAGTAGTGAGTCGCAATGGTGGTGTGGTGGGCCGAGGTGTAAGTACCGAACCACTTCACAAAGCGAGCGGTGCTGGCAGTGTTGGAGGTCAAGTATCTAGAACGTTCAATGAGCACTGAAGATCTGAGATGGCCAAGGTCGCGACGTACGTGCTAGCCGCCTGAGCGATGCTTTGGGCCGCAGAAGCAGCGGTGACCAGGGTAGACTGGCGAGCCGACGTGCAACCATTGTAAGTTGCGCGCTTTGAGAGGTTCGAGCGGCGGGCAACAGCCAAAGTACCCCTGAGCTTTGCGGTGTGTTTATCGGCAGTCTCAGCCGTGATCGAAGAGAGTTTTCCAGCCTCATCGACGATGTGGAACGTGTTCAAAGGCGCGATGGTGTACGACGCCTCACCAGAGTTGGTGAAGTTGTACGCGTCACCCACTAGCGAAAAAAACAAAAATCAGGAACATAGAAGTCCGAAGGTACGGAGCTGTACTGACAGTTGTGGGAGACGGTAACAGATTCACCAGGTGCAAGGATGGTGAAAGAGGATTCCGAGTCCTTGGCAGCGACGGCCTCCGGGGAATACTTGACCTTGACACCGTTGAAGAGCGGGGAGACGTTGTCAGTGTTGTAGATGGCGAAGCTGTTGGTCGCGTATTTGCCATTGAGGATAGTGGAAGGGTCGTTGAGGATCTTCAAGGTCTCGTCACCAGAGTTGGTGAGGGTGGTGGAGACTTCGAGGCTGTCAACGCCGACGACAGAGTTGGCACCTGGAAGCACATGCCGGATCAGTATCGCATTACAGCCGTCTGCCTTGAATGACATTACCAGTAACCGACAATGAAAGTCCAGGAGCAGCGGAAGCGCTGATCGCCGACAGGCAGAGAGCGAGCAAGACGTTGCGGACAGATGGAGAGAACATTGTAGCGATGAATACCAAGTACACTGTAGTGAAGACTGTCAGCGCGTCGAGCTAGTCTTATATACTTCGCAGGCGTCGCTGGGAGAGATAAGAAACTAGTGTTATCACTTCGAGAGACTACTGACCAAAAGCTCGCCATGCTGAGCAACGGTGGCTTTACTGCTGATCCACATGCGCCTTTAGAAAAGAACAAGCCTTCCAGTTGCAATGCGCGTGCCATTCAAAGGGTGCATCTGCGAGCATCGCAGGTGCATCGACAAGAACAAATGCCAAGACATGTGCGACTGCGGATGTCACATGGAGACTAACAGTGATCGACGATCGTTCTTAAAGCAGCCGCTCAACGTCGGTAGCGCGATCCTGTCAGAAGAAAGCCAGACTCGAATATCTGCACCACAACATACAGGGAGTGGTGCATGTAAGACACTGTTGCCAGCACAAAAGATAAAATGCGAATGAAAGCTATCTCGGAGTGGGCATACATCTGATAGAAGCAACTGCACGTTGGTTGAAGCCCGCATGGTAATCCCATACGAGGCCGCTGTAGGGGTCCATGCTGCAATCACACAAATGCGCCATAGTGCTATGCATCGGCACGAGATCATCTGTATCAGAGGTAGCCACACAGTAAGTATGTACATCAGTCTCTAGAAGGATGATCACGACTACGCAGAGTTTGATTGCCAATGTAGTATGTGAGAGCTAACACCGTGTTCTATGAGAGAAGCACTCTCCACACGACGGTCCCAGGTCGATCGTCTTGGCAGCGTACAAGCAATGCGTGTCCTTTGCATCGTGATGAGGACGAGCGGGCGGTGAATGCATGCATACATCGATTCGCAATCATGACGGCACTTCTGGGCAGCATTTGCAGCAGTGTTTAGCCCGGTGTAATGCCATAGTTTTTTATCCAGAAGAGCACGCCCAAGATAAGACGCATGGTCGAACAGTTTGAGGCGATCATCGATAGTTCGTGTCGTGTATGAATAGAATATCTCGGTAGGCAAACGAAGAAGGCCTGGGGTCGAGGCTCAATCCCAGATATCAACGAAGCCAAATGATGCGCATATGAGCTGTCATTCGAGACATAGACGGTTGTATTGCGCGTAATATCTTGGAGCACTTAATCTGCAAACGAACAAGTCAGAGTCTGACAAGATAGCTGAATTAGCGGCCGCAATGAGGACAAGGGGGCGAGTGGAAGGAACATCGATGTCGCCTCACATACAGAAGACAGTCGGAGCGTTTGATCTCAGAAGCAAGGTTTCGCAGCGGATTGGAGAGGGAGCAGCTGCTTAGCGCTTGACCCTGGCAGGTATCGAGTCCTCGGCTTATGTAGACTTATATTTTGCATCCGCAGGCCCATATTCGAGTCAACCACGAGCGCATTCCGGTACGCGTATTCGTGCACCTGCGCGGCGAAGTCAGCACTGACTTTTGAATGGAGAAACTTCTGTTACGCACGCTGTGCGCCCCAAAGCCTCCAAATGATCGCAACGTCTATGATGCCGAGATCCATTGTGGCAATTCGAACGCAGCGACCAGGCGTGTCACGGCTCCCAGCGGAGGTCGAGCGTTGCGACTGCGGTCCAGGCTTGATGGCGTGTGAAGACCTGGGTTTTCTCCGCGCCCCGGCCGTCGCCGTTGTTGCTGTTGGTAGCGTTGCCCGTTCGTCGTGGCGGTAGTGGCATCGATGCGCTTAGCACACCCGAGGCGTCGAATGTGAGGGTCTCAGTGGGAGGAGTATGCACGAGTGAGAGGCGGTGTAGATCCTCGGGCAATGAGCACCTGTGCGGGGCGGTTCTGCATCAAGCATCAAATACCCCTATTGGCGCCGATCTCTATCTCCTTTTTGGAAATGGGCGGGATTTCCAACCTTCGTTTATCCCCTCGACCTCCCCTCGACAATCCATGCCGTACTTGGCTCAGACTTGCTGTCTCAAGACGTCTGAGTACTATGGCCTTGGGTACCTTGACCCTTCGGGCTTCGCGGGTCTCCGTGGGTATTGATTCACACTCTGACAATGATGGACTCCGAGGAGGTAGCTTGACGTCGTTAGAGCCTGTTCGGCAACCAGGTTTTGAGTAGGGTTTTGACGAAAACCGGGTTTTGAGAATCGAAAACCGGGTTTTCCTGAAGTAGATGTCACGCCGTGATCTAATCGAACCCTGTCGTACCTCGGCTGCCTCGGCATCAATATCCTTTCAAGCTCTTATGCCCCGGAAAAAGAGCTTCACAGCAATGCACGCCAACGCGCTCGCAGTGCAGAGCGCCAGAGGGCTTGGAAGTTGAACATTTCTGGAACTTCTGGCAGGACAGTGTCGTTCTTCTGCTTTCTTTTTGATGGCATGATGATTGATGATGACGATGGTCACACAATGTCACACAACAGGCAATTTCCGAAAACGCGGTTTTCGATTCTCAAAACCCGGTTTTCGTCAAAACCCTCCTCAAAACCTGGTTGCCGAACAGCCTCTTAACCTCCCACTAGCATATGCTTGGCGTCTCGAGGTATGAGTAATAAGTATGGTGTCACACAGGCTTTTTACGAGACTTTCATCTCGAAGTTCATCTCACATTACAAACCCAAATAATTCGCCTCGATTACATTTGTTCTCATGTTGTCAATTTTCCAACAGTTTCCCTCTTGACCCGGGAAATGCTTTGTAAGTACAGTCATTTGTAAGTACAGTCATTTGTAAGTACAGTCATCTGGACTTGTCAGATACTTACGGGTAGGTATCATAAAAGGAGCGGAACCTGAGCAGAACTAATCCCAGCAGCTTTCGACGTCGATATGGCCACCAAATTCTATGATTCTGCAAACCTCAGAACAATCAAGCTAAATACGGGCGCAGAGATGCCCATCATCGGTATGTGTATTCCTGCGCTCCAATGCTCGTGGTGATTGTCAATGATTAGGGCTGGGGACGTGGTCAGGCAGGACTGCTGAAGAGCAATCCAAGGCCAAGGACTGGATTTTGAATGGCTTGAAGGTATCTCTCCCGTTTGAATCGCAAAAATCTGGACTCACGCCATTTGCGTTTTGCAGACGGGGTATAGGCATCTGGATGCGGCTTTCATGTACTGTAGGTCACTGTGACTTTGTCGTTCGTTCTCCCATGTCCAACGCCGAGACGCATTATAGATACCGAAGAGTCTGTCGGAGCCGCCATACGAGACTCTGGTATCCCTCGAGAGGAGCTCTTCGTTACCACCAAGCTACCGTGACGGTTCTAGCATTCGGTTTGCATTCCTTGCTGACAAGCGTTTATGTAGCGTGTATGGAGCCGATCGAGGTGTCAAGAAGACATTCGAGGACAGTCTCAGGAATCTGGATGTCGGATACGTCGATTTGGTTTGTCCGCATCTCTTATGGCTGGGGCACATTGACGAATATCGTCGTTCACAGTACCTCATGCACGTACCCGTGCAGCTCAAATATATTGGTCAGTGTCGAGATTCTCTCATACAACATATATGGTGTACTGACTCGGAGTCCGAACCTCAGAGGGCAACGATTTTGCTATCGATTCTGAGGGAGAGAGTACCCTCGCCGACGGTATCACGTTCAACGACACCTATGCAGAGATGGAGAATCTCCTCGCCACTGGAAAGGTCAAAGCGATTGGTGTTAGTAACTTCTCGATCAAGACGTGAGTCGCTCATTTTCGTCGTTGCTTTCCGGCGGGGTCGTCTGAGGCAAATCTTAGCCTCGAGGAGCTCTTCGTGACTGCCAAGATCATACCAGCTGTGAACCAGATTCAGTGAGTGTGTTATCAGTACGTGAAGGGCTCCTCGAATACATATTTAAATAGAATCAATCCGTATTACGCGCAAGAGGAGCTCATCCAGTACTGCAAAAGCAAGGGAATCGTTGTCACGGCGTATACCCCAACCGGTCAGTGACTCCATTTTCTCTTTCGCAGGTACTGACAATACTGATTCAGGCCGCGATGCCGTCCGCGCTGACCCAGTCCTCAAGGAAATCGCAGCAAAGTACGACGTCTCTGTGACCCAGATCATCCTCGGGTGGCATGTAGCGCGGGGCATCTCTCTCCTTCCCACCAGCACGAATGCGGAGCGGCAGAAGGAGAACCTCACGGTGGGATGATATCCAACTGGGCCACTACTACTACTTACAGTTCTGGGTGTAGGTCCCGATCCTGAGCGACGAAGACGTACAGAAGATTACCGCACTTGACAGGAACGACAGGGGTTATGCGAACCAGTTCATTGCGCCGAGCGGGACGCTTTGGGGGTGGACGCTCGAGCAATGGGGATGGTAGAGTAGATATATTGATTGTATGCATCAGGAAAAAATCCCCAATGTACGTAGACGTAGGTAGCCCTATGTAGACAGAGTAGATGAATTCAACAGGTCCCGATTATGTAGTGCTACGTAGCATGCACCCCGAGCTATATATGATCTACGTAGCCCTACTTTGCGCGACAGCCACAATAAAATAGCATCTATATATGATCTACATTAGCTCTACCGCAGGAATACAGCCCAGTGACAATTCTTGATGGTTCTCTGGTTTGGGACTGATGTGCAGAATGAACGTTGCGAAAAGCATGTCATTGGTAACATATGCAGGTACAACTAGAAAGGTTCGGCGTCGGGTTCCTCATCGGGATTTGGTGGCTTGCTGTATGGAGAACCGGTGCCCAAAGTGCGTTGTGGAGGCGACAGAGCGAGGGAAGGGGCCGCTGGGGGATCCACTTCGTGATGTACAGACAACGCTTGACGTGCTTCAGTCCGTCGCTGATGGATACGAGCCTGATGACTATACCGCATTAGGTTTGCGCTCGGTTCGGCCATTCTGGAAAGACTTACCGCACTGTGATATCTTCAACTGCTTCACTCTCGACATCCTCCATCAACTCCACAAAGGCGTGTTCAAGGACCATATCGTTAAGTGGGCAACCGAGGCATCGGATGTCACCAAGGACGATATCGACAAGCGCTTCCAAGCTCTTCCGTGCCACGGTCACCTTCGACACTTCAAGAAGGGCATTTCGTTCGTTACGCAGTGGACAGGAAGCGAGTACAAGGAGATGGAGAAGGTCTTCTTGACTGTTATTGCTGGGACTGCGTCGAAGGAGGTGGTGATCTGTGTGCGCGCTGTCCTGGAGTTCATTCACTATGCTCACTTTGAGCATCACACCGATACCTCGCTTGACGCACAAGCGGAAGCGCTACGCACCTTTCATCAGCACAAAAAGGTCTTCGTCAAGGCGGGCGTCCGCGAGCATTTCAACATTCCGAAGTTGCACTCCATGGTACACTATGTCGACATGATCCGGTCGCATGGTGTCGCTGCTGGTTTCAACACGGAGGCTACGGAGCGTCTGCACATCGATTTTGCAAAGTTGGGATATCGGGCGTCGAGCAAGAAGGGCTACATCAAGCAGATGGTTCGTTGGTTGACGCGGCGCGAGAACATCGAGCGATTTTCAGCCTTCTTGAATTGGGTGTCGGCAGGCGAGGAACGGGAGGCTGCTGCAGGCAATGGTGGCGAGGACGAAGACGATGCGGATGTTGACGATGAGGAAGAAGAGCAAGCGAAGGAGGGCACGAGGCCCCATCAGATTGTGTTACGCGACCCCGAGCCCGAGGTCCATTCTGATCTTCCTCTTACACGTCACGAATCGGCCTACACTGTCGCGAAGGAGCCTGCCATTACGAAAGTTACGCATACTACGCTCATCAACGCCTACAGCTGCACCGATTTGCTACAGGCCATGGCAACTTTCCTCCAAAAGCACAATATTCTGGATGCCGTCACCTACTGGAACACCCCAACGCCTGCAACATACTCGCTCTACAAGCGTGTCAATCTCCTTCTACCACCAGTTCGCGAGGTCACCAAGCGGATTACGAAAGACACCGTCTGCGCCAACGTTGCTGTTCCCAAGACGCCTCGCGCTGCGGCAGTCCCGGCTCACTTCGACACTGTACTGGCATGGAAAGGTCCGCCCGATGCAAAGGCCTCCCTGGATCTGCTGGGGCCGAAAGGTACGTTCAGGCATCGTTCTATTCTATTTCTATCTCTGATTACGCTCTGACAGGTCTCCATGTCGGTCAAGTCCGTGCTATCTTCGTCATGCCAGCTTCATTAGCCGCAGGTCAATCGTTTCCACATCCACTCGCGTATATTGAGTGGTTTAAGCCACTCAAGTCCACGAACCTTGATGCTCCGACCAACATGTTCAAGGTTGAACGGTCTACCATTCGTCGCCTCAATAACACGCTTCGCGAGGCATCCATCATCCCGGTTACGTGGATTGCGCGCACTTGTTACTTAGTTCCTATCTCAACGCAGACAGCCGGGGCACATCTGCCTTACTCCAGTGATACAGCGCTCGACACTAGCTCCAAGTTCTTACTCAACTCCAACCTACGACACCTTGACTTCGTTCTTCTGACTCATGTCCGTAACCTAGAGTCTACATAATGCATCACCTTGTTGTCCTAGACCTCGTCTGTGATGCTCTGCCCGCCTTGAATTTGTCAGAAGTCTTGCACCGAGAATGCTTATTTATTCCAGTCTATTTACATGTGGGTTGGCTCTACTGTAGTCTACATTGCATGGGCCAGTTCTAAGTAGCTCACGTAGAATGCGTCCGTTCGAAATAGCTCACGTAGAGCAAAGTAGAGACTCGGCTCTCTAGATATTGCTGTGTAAATCGGTCCGATCTACGTAGAATTTGAGTTTTTCCTGATGTGATATACAGTCTGACAAGATATGTGCTAGCTGAACCTACGTGAGCTTGCGAACGGCTAGAATAAGCGTTAGATAAGGTAACCAGAACGACTAGACATTAGATATCGCACATACCTTAGAATAAGGACGGCAAGTCGAGAGTGTGCACGGCGCTAGAGTCGCCGGTGCCGACTGCCACATTGGGCGAGATCGCGTGCGCATCCGAGAACTTCTTCTCTCGTCGCGTCCACCACCTCGACTGACAGAGCGCCGGCAAAGCACGACACTCTGCCACTGCAGAAATTTTCTCTGCTATGTCTCTTCTTCCCAACGCCGGAATCCCAGCTCCCATCCCTGACTCTTTTCCATTTGACGACTATCTCACCCCTCCACCCATAATGGACCCGGCCCAGCGCGACCTCAGGACCCGCAACAAGCACAACGTGCTGGTAGAGCTTCACAACCAGACGAGCATTGACCAGACTCTTCTCTGCCGCGACTTCCGGAGTGCATACCCGGACGTGGGGCTAAAATTGCGGGCTTGCTACGCCTACACGGAGAGCGATGTCGAGAGCATGGTTACTAGCCAGGCTGTGCTGGACATGGTCGGACCGCTCCCGCTTTTCATGCTCACGGAGATAGAACGACGTCGCAACATCCGGGCAGCCACAGTGACCGTAGCGGCAGCCGCCAGCAATACCACCACCAAAGCCAAATCTTTCCTCGGCTCTAAAGTTCTCGACACGCCTATCCTTCGTATCGCAGGAGAGAAAGTCGCCATCACTATTCCCCGTATCATCCTCGTCTCACTCTTTCATGACCACCACATTCCCCTCCCTTACTTCTCGGACAAGCACCTCGACTTTATCTCATACCACTTGCACGAGCTCGACACAAAGACGTTCAAACCCGAGCCTACAGCTGAGGACCCCAAGCCGAGCAGTCTCTTCGTCTTTGACATGGCAAAGATGTACGAGCGTGCAGGATGGGGTGGGGACGAGCACCACTCCTGCCTGTCACCTCTTGGCTGGCAGAGCGCTATGCGCAACATGCAGGAAGCTCTCACGCTGGTCTCTGAACCCATTGCGAGTTCACGGGCGGCAGGGAGAGAGAATATGGCGGAGCAGTTTGGTCTGCACCTCAACTTCTTTCTCCGTTACGGGGACTTTGAGGAGAACTACCCTCATTGGTATGCGTTCGAGCTAGAGGCACGAAAGGATATCTTGCGGAAGTTTTTATTTGATCGTGATATTTACGCTTCCAAGGTTGACTCCGTTTTGCGCGCAAAGGAGGCAGCAGCTTCTCTCGGGAGACTTTCAGAGCCGTACTTAGGCGTCTCGGGCTCACTCAAACGGTCGTCGGACTCTGATCTTCGGGACACGGCGGCCAAAGCACCTCGCATTGGCAGTAGCGGTACCATACATTCCTCGTCGACCTTTTCCGCTCATCCCTCGACGTCATCTGTCCCGAAGCAAATGATCTGTGTCGCTTGCGGTGGTCCTCATATGCTGAAGGATCACCCCAGTGGCGCAACTATGTTTCTCGACGGGAAACCCTGCTTTGCGATCCTTCGTGATGGCTTTCTCTTTGTCACAAGATCGATGAACACCCCGGAGCACCAGAGAATTTGTGTAGGGTTCAATCTTGTGGCGGGTTGCCAGACCCGGCACGACAGGAACATTGCCCATATCTGTAGTTTTTGTGGACAGGAGCATGCAGCGCTGTCTAGAAATCCTCCTTGTCCCCGTTTTGCCGCTGCGTAAACCTGAGAGCCTTTCGTTATATCACTACATTCAAAATTCAGTATTAATGCCAATTGGTTCACTCTTAGGACGTTCTGAATCTCTAAGCTCGGAAGAACTTGGTAAGTTTTTATTTTGCTCTTACTCTTTACCCCTCCACTTTCTTTCTGTCGCTTTCTATGGTTTGGGTTTTGTCCGCCATTCTTCAGACACATTTGAGCATGTTCCAGAGGGAGCATGTTCTAAATATCTTTGAGGCGTGTTCCAGAGGGAGCTCGTTCTCTAGCATCAGGCGTGTTCCAGAGGGAACACGTTCTGTTTCATCAGGCATGTTCCAGAGGGAGCATGTTCTGCATTATGGGGCGTGCTCCAGAGGGAGCATGTTCTATAAAACCGGGCATGCTCCAGAGGGAGCATGTTCCGCAGTACCAGGCGTGTTCCAGAGGGAACTCGCTCTGCATGACTGGGCGTGCTCCAGAGGGGGCATGTCTGGTGCTTCTCAGAGGTGTTGCAGAGGGAACATATTAGAGGATGTCCTTCGCATTGCTCTATGTGGGGTTTCGGGCGGGTTTCAGTCAGCGTTGTTCCATCAAAGCCCTTCAGCGAGCACCAAGGTGCTCTGGGAGCTATGCTCTGTGTGGTATGCTTGGGCTTTCCGTGGAACCTTCCTGGAACCCATTCTCCTTGTGTACTGGTTTTGGCACTCACCCACTAGGAAGTTTCGCGAAGGGAACATCCAGTTGTCGAATGTCCCTTCCGCTCTTCATCAATCCGGGTCAGCCGCCGCAAGGCGGCGGCGGTGTCAATTCCATTGACAAACACTCATTCTAGGAATGTTTTACCGACTAATCTACTCATCCCATCATAAGAGCGCCACGGATGCGCACACTGTCTCACATGGTTACCTTATTGCTAGCTGAACCTACGTGAGCTTGCGAACGGCTAGAATAAGCGTTAGATAAGGTAACCAGAACGACTAGACATTAGATATCGCACATACCTTAGAATAAGGACGGCAAGTCGAGAGTGTGCACGGCGCTAGAGTCGCCGGTGCCGACTGCCACATTGGGCGAGATCGCGTGCGCATCCGAGAACTTCTTCTCTCGTCGCGTCCACCACCTCGACTGACAGAGCGCCGGCAAAGCACGACACTCTGCCACTGCAGAAATTTTCTCTGCCCCACCCACCATCCCTCTACTTGAGTTTAGCACGCTTGGTATGCTTGGGCTTTCCGTGGAACCTTCCTGGAACCCATTCTCCTTGTGTACTGGTTTCGGCACTCACCCACTAGGAAGTTTTGCGAAGGGAACATCCAGTTGTCGAATGTCCCTCCCGCTCTTCATCAATCCGGGTCAGCCGCCGCAAGGCGGCGGCGGTGTCAATTCCATTGACAAACACTCATTCTAGGAATGTTTTACCGACTAATCTACTCATCCCATCATAAGAGCGCCACGGATGCGCACACTGTCTCACATGGTTACCTTATTGCGTCGCCCATTGCTACCAGGTGTCTGAAAGAGTTCACCTCCCTGCATCTCAACTTGTCTAATCTCGCTTGCCATCCGTTTACCGACGTCGGGACTCGGAAGTCGGGACTCGTACGCCGACTCGGACCCTACCTAAACGAAAACCTTTTCGTGAACGGTCATGCCTCACAGTCCATTATATGACGAGTAAGTGAAAGCGCTTTGGCTTTTAGTCTTGACCGCCATCCTCAACGTTGCCTCAAATCTGGCAAGACTCTGGCAGAAACACTGAGTCAACGACGCGGAGAAAATCACGAACAAGGTTCGTTCCCTCGCATGCACAGGATTCAATGACTGGTAGTACTAACTTTAGCTTGACTCGAAAAGGAACTACGAAGAAGATGAGACCGGACGTCGACCTCCCTCCCAAAGCTTTTTCTCTCAGTCTCTCTGACCTCTGTTTTGACCGTGATGCCACGGAGCTTCCTTCGTCAGAGCAGGCTTATCTAGCCGACTACCAAGTCACACCGCATCTTGATCTCCAATCCACACCAACGGGTTGGTCCACCGAGCACGAAGCGTTCATATACACCCTCCCTACGCCCCTCACTTTCACGTACAAACGCTCGAAGTTAATCGGTCATTTCGAATCCGAGAATGATCCCGCCTTTGACCAATCTGGCGAGCAGGTTCAGCACAATATGTACACGAGCAATGTGTATATTCCAGCCGAAATACACTGCATGAAACATAGCATATTTACGCCAAAAAAATGTTAAAAAAATGTAAAATTTTTTCATCATTTTTTCACTTCAAAAAAGATATAAATACAACAAAAATATGCAAATATGGCATTTTCTTATCATTTTTTCACCAATATTTACCATTTTTTCATTATTTTTGAGATGAAAAAATGATGAAAAATTTTTACATTTTTTTAGCATTTTTTTGGCATAAATATGCTATGTTTCATGCAGTGATATACTTTCAATATATATCTATAGGTACTGTGACTACTCTACATATCATCTAACAAGTACTGACATCCAAGATTCAACGCGCCCGTCCTGCTTTGGGCCTCCTACTCACAAGAAAGATACAATACGATACATTTCTCTACAATATCTCTCCGCCAGCCCCAAAGGAAATCACTGTCAATCCATCATCTTCCGTATCTCCTGTGCGATGGCTAGCGCGATCCTAGGTGGAAACGATCTTGCAACTTGATAATACTGCGACCTGAGAGTTCCGACAAACTTCCAGGAATCCTGTCCATACCTGGTAAGAAAGAAATATCATCGAAATACAAAGTATCGCCTACAGGGAAGGATGCGACACGTGCCATTTCTCGTACAGTCAGATAGCGTTGTGGGTAATCTGAGAGATGACAGGCAATCAATCTTTGAGGGTTCGGGGAGAGAAATGCCACTGACGCGGGTGGAGGCATCGTGTATCGGACAACGGAAGCTTGAAAAGACCTGGAGACGGGACCTGATGAGATGGAGACTTGAACGAATCGTAACTGTACTTACATGGAAGTGGCTTCTCCCACTCCGCGATTGTCCCCTCAGACTCTGTGATGGACGCGTCCGGGGAAACACAGGTCGTACAATGACTCGAGGCCGGTTGTTCTGCATCGTGAATGTGGCTGAAGACTGTCGAGAAACCCTCAGTTGAGTGACGGCAGGTCGGGTTCTGCCACTCCAAGTCTGGAATAACGTCGTTGAGTGCAACATTCTGATCTGGATGCGTAGGCGCTGGGAACGCGGGAAGTAGACGGTGGGGTGCCGCTGCTATGACCATTGTGTAGGAGCCCTCGACGGGAAGGCCAAAGTCTTGCGCTTTGAGAACTGCGATGGCGAAACTGTAGTCAAGTTTCATGAGCTCCGTCTGTACCTTGCTGAGACTCGAGGACATCTACGGAAACAATGAGAGTGGTTCAATAGGAGGTGATGGGTAGGCACTCACCGACATACTACAGACCTTTCACACGTAGATCAGAACCACCACGAAGATAAAGAAATTCGGAACATACCGCATACGCAGGCTTGACTGCTTTGATTGCTTGAACCAAAATGTGTTCACCGCGGGAATGATTTCCGGCTCTGCATTCGTTAACAAAAATCGCCGCTATCGGAGCTGCCCAAGCTCTTCGGTAGAAGTTTTCGAGACTCTCTGTGTACACACTGGTTGCGAGGTTGGTCTGTGAAGCAAACGTTCAGACAACAGCACACCTTGTCAAGGAAGAACGTACATCGAAAGCATAAGCGAGAGTTAGATTCGGCTCTACTCCGCATCGAACAGAGAAACCGGCATCCTTGAAGCCACATGATGCGCCTCCGACGCCACAGAGAATGTCGACCATTTCTAGGGATCGAATGGCGGGAGGAAAATCAGAACCTCGAGTGACATCTCCGGCACGTCTGAACACCACGTCATAGCCAGAATCAGCGCGCTGAATTCCCCACTGACACAAATATTGCCCTTCCTTCTCCTCCACTCCGGCCGTCGCCTTGACTGTGACGGGCGAGTGGACTTTGACCACGTCTAACACCCTGAACTTTACCGAATCCTCAAGTGCTCCTGCATGCTCTTGGTCACGAAATACGAGCAGAAGCTCATGTGGAGAACTGTCCTTCCGATAGTGCTGTAACGCGACATACTGAGTGAAAGATAGAACTGCAACGTCGAATTCATTCTGGGGATCCTCGGGAAGCTCGATGTCGTGTAGAAGGATGATATTCTTCTTGGTGATGCCATCGCTTCCCTTGAGGTCGACGAGGTAGTGCTGTTTGACGACCAGCTTATGAGATCCGACAAAGATTGATCTCGAGTGGTGGTACAACCTGTCGGTTGACAGCTACATCAATAATAATATGAGTCCATAACCTGAGGTAGAGTGAAAGGGATATCGTACAACTGGAGCTTGTTTTGCCAAGAGCACGTCCAAAGATGGCCGAGAGAATTGAGGAACTTCATCGTCCGAGTCATTGTCGGACCCAAACCCGTCTTCAAGGTCGCCAAATTCTCCAGCAGCCTCAACAGAGTTTGGCTTGGCTTCCTCATTCTGTGAGGGAGTATCGCAGCTTAATGTCGGCTTTGTGACAGGCGGTTGGGAGGCAGCGATGACCGCAGCAGAAACCGAAGGAGAGGCATTTTTGGATGGGGCTGTATCCTTTGATTTTGACGTATCTACTTCGACAGTTGGAACAGGTGGTGCCGGAGAGTGGATGACCGTATGGGACACGAAGTGGGCGCTCGTCGTCCCTCCATTGGCCGACGACTGAGCGAAGACTTTTATGAGAATGGTATAGTCGACGCTCATATCCAGGGCGGCAATTGAACCATTGAAGCTGGGTTGCTCCACGTTGCCTTCTAATACTCGGTTTCCATCCTTCTCAACGATAACGAGCCACGCATTGGCACCAGAGCCCTCTGTGGGATCCCAGTGGACTGTGATTGAGCCACCTGGCGCTATTTCGACCACAATAGAGTTGGAGAGAGGAGGTGACGGTGGAACGACGAAGGGGACAGGACGACAGAACAGCGCTCCGTGTTTCTGCCAGCAGATTTGGGCGTGATACTTTTTCCCTCGTGGCAGATCTCCCAGATGAATCAAACTCTGCTTGAACTGCCTGGAGAAGGATAAATCTATCGTCAACATGTAAGTACGAGAGCTTGGTAGACAGTCAAGAACAAACCAGAATCCTCGCCGAATTTGTCTATAGGTGCAATGTCCGTCAAAACCCTCGACGCTGACGTTGTCGACATCTTCGCCACAAACCCCTTAGCCGGAACGCGCCGTTTGTCATTGGCGTCTTTGGCAACCGTCGCGTCATCGTGAGGTTCGTTGAGTCCCTCGATGACACCAGAATCCCTCGTAAACAACGGCTCCGCCACTTTGTTACTGTCTGTGATAACCACATCAAAGTTCTCCACATCGTCATCTGTCACCCAAGAAAGGACCATATC
Source organism: Strobilurus orientalis (assembly GCA_019915145.1). NCBI lineage: Eukaryota > Fungi > Basidiomycota > Agaricomycetes > Agaricales > Physalacriaceae > Strobilurus > Strobilurus orientalis. Next base: position 518,632 of record JAHLML010000001.1, on the reverse strand, counting down.
CCAAGGCGCGTCGTCTGTGCCCTCTTTTGGCTTCAAAGCATTGAATTTGACGTTCCGAGGGATAGACTTCAGCGCAAGCTGGCGGCCCATGGACATCTCCTGGCGCTGTGTGAGACGCACATCACCATTCTCCTGTGTAACAAGATGGAGAACGTAGAGCGCGGCACAGTCGCAGACGTTCTCCGGGGCCACGTCCGGCCAGATATCCTCTTCGCACTTCGCCTGCCCCTCTTCAAGGGTCTCCGACTCTCCCCTGGGCAAAAAGATGACACTCTAGGCTTAAGCTGCTCCGGTGATCACCAGGGTGAGCACGAGCCATAGCTCATCTTATGTCTTACTCAGGTAGCACTCGAGTTCAGCTCATGTTGTCGAAAATAAGGATATGCATTCACTGGTATCCTAGTACACACTATGCTATCGTCACTGGGCTTGAGTCAGGGTATAAATGTGTGTCAAACTCAAGCTGAGTGCCTCAAGTTGCGAGGCTGACGAAGTTGAAAGACTTTAGTAAGTGATTGTTTGCAAAACTCAAGTTGGCAACTTGAGCCGAAGCTCGAATTCGAGTCTTACCGAGCTCAAGCTCAAGTATCGCACCCAACTTTTGTGTACAGCGTGACCTGAGCTCAAGCTCGGGGCACGGACCGTCGGAGCGTGTGAATCCAGGAAGACGGTCCCGACCGCCGGAGCAGTCGGACTATGCAGGTATTAGTCGGAATCACGGAGGGGGGGGACCGAAACGTCGAAAGATCCACGCGATGCATGCAGAGCTGTCGTTGACGCTTTTAGCACAGAGACTATTGAGAAAAAAAGGATGTCGCACCCAACCATGGTCCATTTCTCCCCAACGTCATGCCAGCCCTCCTTCGCCCTGTTCACAACACACAATCCTCCATCCCACAGTTTGGCTTGTGAGACGACGGCGGCAGAAGTACCACTGAGGTCGTCGTTGAAAGCGCCGTCGTTGCTGGATTGCAGGCCTGTTGTCGTTGGGGGCGTCGTGGTTGTGGTTGCCCAGGTGGTCTGTCACACGAATTGACACGATGTCAGCAAGACAACAGCAAGGCCGTCGTCAATGACATTGTCGCTGGATAGCAGGCCTGTCATCGTGGAAGGCATCGTAGTCGTGGTTGTCGTCGCGGTGGTGGTGGTGGAAGAAAAAGAGCAAATGATTGGTCATCCATCAATCACGGCAACGTGTCCAGGCCGCACTGTTGTCCGAAGTGCATAAGGCACGCTGAGGCACGAGCCCGTGTTTCGCAATTTTTCAAAGTCCGCCTTTTGTTCTTTCCCCTCGTCGTCGATTCCCCCAGGATTCACCCCCAGTGAAAAGTCCGTATACGCTGAGCGAGGGTAAACGAGGGAGATCAAGGATCGATCAATTTGATGGTGACAGATCGAGCTCTGTCGAGCTCTATCGTTGACTCTTGTCTCCATCCCTTCATTTGTGTCTTCTGTCATGTTTTAACTGTTTCATGTCGCTCGGCCCTCTGGTGGTCGATTGCGATGCTTTTAATTTCACGCACATGCACGTGCGTTTGTCTCAGAATTGCCCGCGATAATTCCACAAGTCAAACTCCGTTCCTTTTCTCCCACCACTTTCTTCTGCACATTTTCCCGAACCAAATGGCATCCTCCGTTTTATACACTCTTCCTTTCAATAACTAGCCCGGACTGAGGCGACAAGCAAGGCAGCGACGTCGACACCCGACAGGACGAGGACCATGCCCCCCGACAGGACGAGCTCGATACCTGCCGACAGGACGAGGATGCCCCAGGACGAGGACCATACCCACCCGACCCCACTGACCTGTAAAAGGACACGGACCACGTTCGCACGTTGCGCAGGGCGACGAGGCTACAATAACCCGACGAGGACGAGGACGAAACGAGGACTGCGCGAAAGACGACTCCGAGGATGACAAGCACGGCAGCCCCATAGGACGACTACCGCGCACAGGACGAATACAACAAACAAACTAAACACGATACCGCGCAGAATTAGGACAGCACCGAGCACGGGAGAGTGGCGGCAACACGCAAGTGCAACGGAGGGACGACACGGCACAAATGACTCGAATCACAGCTGCGCGCGGGCACTTCATTTTCCTGATCTACTTGTTTTTGTACTAGCCAATACTCGTGTACTTAAGATCTCTGTAGTAGTAGTAGTACCTGCACAATAGAGCAAACATTTCATATTTCAATGTTTCCACAATGAAAAGTACATACAGTCAAGGCCGGAAGGCACGGTTCCCGTAATGTTGGTCGATGAACATTGCTCAACGTCGTTGTACCTAGATTTCCCATCAAAGTACGTGCGCTCTGGTAGAGGCTGAGCATGGATTATCGTGGAATTTCGGTTTGTCCTGATTTTCCACGATCAGCCTCGCTCACCGCATATGGACTTTTCACTGGGATTCACCTACCGACTGGACAGCCTGAGTCCTACCAACCCCGCTGGCTGGCGAACACGAAGACCCGACATCGGCTAAAGCGCTCACGTACTGCACCCATTCGGCGCAGAGGACAGAAAGGAGCGGCGGACATGGAGCGAGGCAAAGTAGCGCTAGAGTTTCGGCTCTCACGACAAGAAGTCCATGGTGTGACTAGTCATGTACGTGCCCAATCATGTGTCTATAGCACTATGTGTTAACCTCTCATGCTCATTGACTATCTTAGCTGTTGTGTTCACTCGTTGTCAAAGGGCAAGACCTCACTCTGCGACACGCCCTCACCGTTTGTGGTCAACAATGCCATTACCACTCTACAGCAGCAGCGCGCCAGGAGGTGGCGGTGCTCCACATTTTGTACTACCATTGCCTTAGCATACTACTACTCATGTTCAATTCAATCTTGTGCCATGTCAAGCCCACATACGACTGAGAGGTTCCGTGACAACTTGGGCTGTGCTTGAGCTATGACTTGAGTTCTGATGGCCTGTCTTGTGGCGCAAGTTTGGAGTTGTGTTGGTGTAAAACATAAGATAAGCTATGGCTCATGCTCACCCCGGTGATCACCGGCGAAACTTAAGTTTAGAGCATCACCTTTCATCCCTGGGTTGCTGAACAGCGTCGGCCTTATAGCGGGTACACATACGGAAGAGGCTCTTCGAATGAACCCAGACCGGCGAGAGCGTTAGCTCGTGCAAGAGCACCTTGTCATTGTCCACCACGATTTCGATGCCCATGTCCGCTGGCGCTGCTTTGAAGCTGAACGCGCTCCAATAACGCGACATCTCCTTGTCAAACTCGAGGAAGGCCTGAATGAGGTGGGCGGTGTACTGCATCTGGGGCGAATGCAATCCGTACCGCGTCGAGGTAGCCAAATTTCGGAACTTGTCAACTCGCGCGACCTCTGGAGTTTTGATGAGGTTGTGTCTGAGCAAGGCTTTGTGGAAGTTCACCGGAATCCAGACCGCCCGTTTTGCCAGAACCTGCTCGATGATGCGTATGGGCTCCGAAGTGTCTATCGCGTAGTAGAAGAATGTGTCGGCACCTTTCTCCTTTTGGAGTTGCTCCAGGAGTACGACGGCCTCGTCCTTCTCAAGGAGGAACTGGACATCCTTTACTTCGATGGACTCGTGGTCATTGAGAAGGAGATCTATGTAGAGTTTACGAGCGCGCTCCGAGTCTTTGAAGAGGGATTTCCAAATGAGATAGGTCGCCTCAGAGCAGCTCTCGTCATCCTCTAAACCAACGCGGTCGCGGCTGATCTGGACCTCCGACCAGATATCCACGCCATATTTCAATCCTCCGTGATGAGCTCGCTTCTGAACAAAGACACCTTTGACCTGGGGATATGTGAGTGACCGATGCGAATCACATAGGCGATTACATACGTAGATGGTGTGGTGCAATCCTGGGTCCAAAAGAATGGCGCCGACACGATTCTCGCCAGTTAGATCGGCTTCGAGTGAATCCTGGGCCGGGAAAAGGAAGAGGAAGTTGCCGAAGTCGATTTTCTTGGTGGCAAAGTTGGTAATCTGAGTGAGGACGCCATTGACTTTGAATTTTGACGCGGTCTGATGGGCTTCTAGAACGCCCTCGCAATAGAAGAAATCCCAGTGATGTTTTCCCGTCACATAGTGGACATTGGAACTTGGATGGCGATTCCCCTGCTTTTGACGAATGATGGCGTTGATGCCCTAGTGACGGTAGCTCATGAGATTCGAAAAGTGAGAAGAAGGAGGTGACGAACCATTTTCATGCCGTCTCCGTGTTGCCCAATAAATCCATCATCCGGTTCTTTAGAGGAGTAGCCAAAGGTCATGCAGTCAAAGTCCAGAGTCTCTCCGCCATTGTAGAGCTCAATATCCCCTTCGGTGGTGAAGGCGTCCGCCATGAACCAACCCGGATATAAAGAACCGGCTCCGCCCTTGAAACTAACCCATCCTAGCGGAGGTAGCTCCTTTTTTCGCTTTTTTGATGAGGAAGTTGTGGCGGGAGTGAAGGGGTTGTAGTGCAAGCTGAATGTGACCTTCTCATTTGGAGGAACGACAGAGAGGTTTACTGTTCGTGGAGGTCGAGAGGGATGTATCGCATGGGAAGCGCCTGGGGAGCACACAAGACGCGCCTCGATGTCGCGCGCAGTGCATCCGTTTCCCTCCAGTTTCCGAAGGTGCGCAAGTGCGCCGTCGAACATGTTCTGGATTAGCTCCCGGAGACCCGCTTGTCGCGGCCAAAACTCCGCCTTTCCATACCCCGCTGAGATATTCATATCCTTGCGGTTTTTTTGCTTGGCAACTCCGCCAAAGCCCAGCACAAATTTGATGTTCCATGGTCCTGCACCAGGGAGGCGGGAGGTGGTTTTAGAGACCGAGGCGCGGGGCTTGGATGGGGAGGCGGAGGAGGTTTTACGCGCTTTAGATGGGGATTGACCGTAGTCAGAAACGTCTTCGTCGTCGTTCACGTCGTCGTCAAAGTCTGGGTCGTCGGATTTGGGTTCATGTTTTTTTCGGGCGCGACTAGGCAATTCGTAGGCGGAAGGTGCCATGAGGGAAGATGAACGTCCTGGTTGAAGCCGAAAATTCAAATTGGCTTGTCGGACCGAGTGCCGAATTATTGCTGCCGGCGGTGGCAGCGCTTGCTCAGCGGTCTAAGCATTGTATGTCAACTTGATTCCAACAGCATCGAGAGCTCTACGACAAGTGGGAGCTGAAGCCTTACAATGCAAGGAGTATGTAAATCAACTTCACAATTTGTTTTCTGGTATGATTACCTGCCACTGGTGCGTGGCGTGAGTCGGTCCACCCGCACAATTAGCCGCGACCCCGCTGCTACTTGAGTGAATAAGTCCTTGCCAAATCTCGGGACTCTCCCAGGACCCAGTATTACCAGAATCAGTGATACGTTTTCTGGCGAATCACACATCTCAAGTAATGAGGCGCTTGTCGAAGCAGTGTCAACAACATGAAAGGAAAGGTTCGCCGCTCATGCGAAGATACTGGTCGTCAACGGCTAGCAGTATGAGAGTGCATCCAGTGGCAGTTGTTGCAGTGAGCGCAAACTCGATGGCACGCAATATGTATGTTGCTGCAGATAGACGGTAGGGACTCGGTTACAAGTAGGACAATATATTGATAATCTAGCAGAATCGTGAGTGTGTGTTCGCGAGAGTAGAACACGGTCAGCCCACATACACATTATAGCAGGTTATGAGCTGCGATTCGGTCGATTGTTCGCTGGCGATGGTCAATAAGCGCCACGATAACTAACAGGCCACTTACCGCTCCACATATCATTCCACGCCTCTCTGAGAGCACGAAATCGCTGCCTTGGAGTAATCCCCTCTTCGTCCGTAGTATCCAGCCACTGGTCGAGATCTTCCCTCACTTGCATTTCCAAATCCATATACACCGTGCTCGTCCCTTGCAGCTTGTCCATGGCCGCTAGCACCTTACCCATCTCCTCTTCGTCTCCATCTCCCCTGGCGTCCTCAGACCGTAACTTGCGCAAACGCTCCGATAGGATCTGATAGCTCGCATTCTGCTGATACTTGAATGTGATGACTCCGAAGATGAGGAGGGGGATTGTTATGAACAGGGTGGCTAGGCGGTAAAGTATTCGGGGCAGAGAGAGAAATAGTATGATTTGGTGGCGTGCTGAGGCGTAGATACTGGTGAGTCTGATCATGACGGTCGAAAGCAGAGTGTGGCACGTACACGTGATTTGATCAAAGTCATTTTGACCGTCGTTGCTTCCTTGCTTCCTCCTTGATACCGCGCTAGGTGACTAATGCTCTGACCACCTCAGTTTCACTCACATCCTAAGGCACTGCCTCAAGTTTACATCAATTTGTACTGAGCGACAACTTCGCTCCTTGGCCTCGGAATCCGGATCCTCCTGTTTGTGTTGCTGGAGTTCCTATGATGCGCATGATAATGACTTCTTACAACAGATACCACGCGTTGTGCTGTATCGTACATTGTGCGCTAACTTATCCACCGATCCTCCTCAACATCATATACCGGGGTCTTGAGACCTTCCTCAACTTCGAAATCGTCTTCACCCTCGAAGTTTTCCTGCCACTGTCTCTCTCTTTTTTCATCTTCTTCCCATTCGCCCTCAGCTGTCACATTCCAAAAGTCTGGCTTGGACGGCTCGTCAAAGAATGCTGGCTTTACATAGACTCTGTCCACTGTCGCCCGTATCTCATACGATTCACCCTCTTCATACCTTCTCGCTCGTCCCGCGACCGGCTCAAGCGTGACGCGCAGAGCCCGGAGCTCGCGAGGATCCCACAAGACTTTTTGGAGGGATCCCAGATCGCCGCCCGTGCGATCCAACTTGATAAGTTTGCGCATCCAGCTCCATCCGCCCTCGTCGTCGAACTCCTCTTCCACATCATTTGCAAGCTTGATATCTGGCTCGTATAACCCCACCTTCGTGTAGCGACTTGCTCTGCTTGGAGATATGACGCTGTTTTCCCATTCACAATCTCTTGACCAGAGCAGGAAGGGTGGCGTCCTTTGCTTAATGCGCAGGAGGCCCTCGTTGTAGATGAAAGCAGTGTATGGGCCGTCGGAATCGGTGGGATGTAGGAATAACAGTGGGTTTTGCTCCTCAGGAGGAGATAGCACTGCCGCATAATCAGAGTGTTCGATGGGGTTGCCGACGTAGTTGGAGCGCTGGTATACAAATGAAAAGTCGACGGTGTAAGAGAACGCATCTTGCTCGAGACAGTAGCTTGCCCGATCTGGGAGGTCGACATGAGGGGTTGTCGTAGCGCGAGCTTCGGCTACTATTTCGTCTTCTGCACCATCAGCGTCCCAGTATCGAGCCTCTCCCCAGAAATATAGACCGGACAGTCGTAGAGGGAAGGCAGTTCTGGGTAGGGCACGATAATACGTCTCGTCGATGACTCTCTTTTTGGGAGACTCTATAACGCACCCGCGGAATCAATAATCGGACACGGTCCGAGGAGTGCATCCTCGCACCTAGACGTAAATCTGAGTCGGGCGCCCGCTTTTTTTGTCTGATGATCTCGAGTACCATGGGGCGAGATGGTGATAGATGGCAAACAAGAGCCTGCTCATCCATTTCCAATACGAATCATTTTGCTGATCAGCCGAGATACGAGGTCCCTACACAGACTTCTGGAGCGTTCTAGCTATTTGACTAGCCTACAGCGTATACAATACTCTAGAATGTAATTCTGAAAGAGGAAGAAAGAAGCGCCACAGTGTACACTTGGTGTACACACACTGTATCGGCATTCGGCCCGGTCTCCTCCAAGACGCGTCATGGTCACGTCCCTGCTGTCTCTTTCTTCCCTGGCCCACCACCGCAATGCGCACCGCTGGCCGGCTCCTGCGAAAATGCATCTTCTTCCCTCTCTATGCCGCACTATGCTGTTTGATGTTCGTTCTCATCGCCTTCCTCGTCCTACGCATCGTGGTCCTGCTCATCAAGACCTACATCGTCTGGCTCCGCATCGAAGTGCGCAAACGGAGACACGGAGCGCGCTTCAAAATACTGTCGGATGAGCTGAGGAGGCTTCAGGCGCCGGCTTCCGACTGCAATGACTCGGAGGCACTTAGGGAGAAAGAGATGGCGACGGTGTTGGCGCAGATGGACGAGCTAGATAACGCGAGCACGGTGTACATCGCGGCGGACGTGCAGATTAAGAGACTTGTGAGGGATATTGTTGGGTTGCCGGCGTTGATTAGGGCGCGATTGGAGGAGGCGAGGAGGCAGGGTAAGCGCCGGCCACACTTCCAAACTTGCTATATGTATGCTGACTTGTTCGTAGCGACCTAGTTCGTCGCTGATATCATCCATCATCTGGCACTAGATCGACACGCGCATTTCTACACTCGAGAGTCGACTGGCCATATACCCCACAGCACGACATGATACCTCACAAAGTGCGACAACACGAGAGGCTACCGGGTCTATGCTCTCACTGGTCGATGATATAGATCTCTTCGCTTGCTTCGTTCAACAATTACTCTTCTGCGACCCCTCCAAAACCTCCCTCCTTCTTATTCGACCTCCAGACGTCGACACAGTGTTATCTGGATTGCGGACCATCGCAGTTGACCTTTCGACCTCGATGTTTTCTGTGGTGCTCAAGATTGAACTCGTCATGCTCTATCACCGACAGTCCTCTCCGCTGTGGTATACGCATTGGTGACTATTCCCACTCGCACTAGTACTTTGCATCTGGGTTTGCAACATATACTGGTAATTATCCGCTTACAATCTTTGTCATATCTGTACTGACTTTCTGCAGCGAATCCTGTGGCGGCCAACATCGCCTTCATCCAACATGCCATCTACGCACCTTACCCCACAATTACTGTCATTCATCAAGCACCAGGCGCGACCTAGATATATGTACCTCGACAATCCAATATCTATGTCACCTAAGTATGTGGTTCTCTTTTGAGAAAGTATTTCTGATGTGAGTAGGTCAGGTTACTCCACTGCTTCTAATCTGATGTCGTCTTATCACTCTAGCCCCCACTGGCCCTCAATGTCGCACGCGAATCCGAACCGCGAACATCTTCGGCAGCCGCATTTTGCGTTGCGTCTCTGGACTCTGTATGGGCACCAGTAAATCATGCTATCGGAGAACATCAATATGCGCATTGAGGATATGGGGATCGCGGTCTCATATTGGTCAGTCAGTTTATGAAACCGGGCTTGATGTGATGGTACGCGTTCGCGTTTCCCCATTCCCAAAGAAACTACTGACCGAGTTGATTGAATAGAGACGTGGGTTCGATCCACTTTTTACTACGCGATGTACTGGCCCACTGGTTACAAACTTAATTAAGGAAGGCTTGCATACAATCTCGGGATCAAGAAGGCGTCGAGGATAAGGGAAAGCACGCGGCTATCATGAGGAAGTGGACGCTTCTCATGGCCGGGATTGCACCCGCTGATAATCTTTGCTTCGTGTGGACGAAGAACTCGCATACGTGTGGTAAATACGCCTGGGCGCATTGCACACGCTATTTCTGGGTTCGGAAGCCCGTGCTCAGCATGGTATGCGCCTGTACGTTTCAGTCCTAACCTCGCCTCGAGGTGGTCGTCAAGCGGCGTGAGGGCATGGTACTACTAGTACCAATGGTAGGCGGAAAGCTACCTCGACCCGTGCTTCGGTGATATGCGCTGTATGCCCGTGTGCTGGCATTTAATATTGATTTACGTCGCGTGGAATGATCTGGTTTTGACAATCATGCGTCATGTTCCGAGAGTGCAGACTCACCGCAGACGAGGAGGCGTGATGATGGAGGGGCTCAGCGTGCACACGTCAAGCCGCCCTCGACACCTGTTGATTGTGCTATTGTTTTTTGTACCTCCATATGATGCGGGCGTCCATGGCCATTTTTGATCTGCCTCGAGGCGCTTTTTGTTCCCTTTTGGGATCGAACACTTTGAAACAAAGAAATTAGTTCCGCATTTGGGGGCGGCGTGCGGAAGGCGGCGCGTAGGCGAGGCTCGCAGTAGGGCGAGGCGGCGAGAGACAAGTGGCAAGGAGACGGTTGACGAAACAAAGAGTAATGCGCAATGTCCATTTGTTGACTTGATAATTGATATTTTTTGAAATTGATTGTTGGTTGCCGCGATCGAAAAGGGTCTTTTGGTGCTTGCCTTTGTACCACCATCATCCGTCAGCCTGCCACCGCCTTTATAGCGGCGTCGTCCCCGCCTTTCTCTCTCTTCTCGCCCGCCCACCCCAATGCCCTCACCGAAAGAGAACAAGACCCCGGCGGCGGCGGCGGTGCCGACGACCCCCAAGGTCCTGCGCAGCGGTCCAGTCGACGTCAAGACCAAGGGCACCTTTTCTGGTTGGATTTGGAAGCGCAAATATTTAGTCTTGAGCGAGACGACGCTGCAGTTCCACAAGGCGGGCCCAGTGCGTCTCCCCCATGCGTGCATTTCGAGCCCTCCCGCTGACCGCACAACCATTTTCAGGCGACGACCCGCCCGCAGAAGACGATCCAACTACGCGACTTGACGACCGTCGAGCGCAGCGAGCTCAAGCCCTTCTGCGTCCTGCTCAAAGTCGCCGAACGTCCCACCGCACGACCTAAGACGTTCCTGCTGTCGTTTGCCAGCGACCAGGAGCTGTACAAGTGGCATGACGACATGTACGACCGCAGCGCTGCGGGAGGCCTCACCAGTGGGCCCTCGGGCTTTGTCCACCACGTCCATGTCGGCTTCGATCCCATGACGAGCGGGTTCACAGTGCGTCACACTATCATATCATTGCGCCACACACGTCCACTAATCTCACGCAGGGCCTTCCCGATGGCTGGGAACACGCAGTCTCTGGACCGACTGGCACAGGCGAGAAGCGCAGCTCGCTGACTTGGCATGTTTACGACTCGACGTCTGGTGTGTACCCTTCGGTCATTGCTGTTGATTTGTTGTCCTCACGAGACGATACCCCTGCAGGAAACACCCATGATCTGCAGGTTACGACCGCAGCACAGCATTGAGTGCTGTTCTCATGATGTGCGCTGGCGACACGAATCGGAGTGTATATATCAGTTGGTGAGCATCTCGATCTCTTGCCTTGCCAAGCTACGCGACCCCATGTGCGTTATCTTGTTGCGATGCAGCGCACCAGAACGGTCCTCTCCCCATCTAGTCCTCCAGATCAGATCATCTCCCACTTCTGCCTATTGTCTATCTCCACCATATCATATCTAACCCTGCCTTCCCAGTTTCTTGCTTTCGAACGCCCTCAGTTCCGTATATCTTGTACTTGTAATAGGTTATGGTAGGAATATAATCATCGTGTATATCTCTTCTGGCTCAGCGAATACATTAAGACTGAAATAGCTGGGAACCCAAGTAGGATTCGGAGGTGCTAAGGCCTCTTTGTTCATGGGGTCGAAGTACCTCGGGACGCATGATAGCTCCATCTTTGAGTCCTTTTGTTCCAAGGCACTGAGCGAAGACTGGCTCGTTCCGCGTCCAGGTGGCTCGGCGATACTGGGGTCGGTTTATTATCTTCGGCTGAACCCTGGACGGGCGGGCGAAGTACTCGGTAGATGAACGAGGTAAGGCTAGAGTCTCTTTGTTTTACTGCGATTATCATGTGTCTCCGAGGAACATAGATAAAATGAGATCCAGATAAAGATAAAGAGACTAGATTTGGGGTGCATTTGTGATGTGTGGCGCAGCGTTAATCACCCTGTCTTGGTGAGGTAACACTGTATGATGCCGACCTTCCTTTGTTAAGCTTATCACCTCCCGTGGAGTATTTCAAGTTTCCGCTTTTCGCATCGACTTCAGAGAGATGTGTCTGGTGGAGCACAAAATCCTTAGCATGGAGCGGCGTAACGATAAAGGCGTATACATATTACAAACCACGCCACGTTGTATTGAAGCTACCGTCGTGGTACGGAGCGCAGTGATGATTCATGAAACCGAATAGACTTGCCGCGATTACGACCGCTTCGAAGTAGATTCCGGGCACCGGCCAGCACTGCCAATGCGATTACTACCATCAAGTGCGCCATCATGCACAGATGAAGTGATTGAAGGCGATTCATACCACATAATTTACAGTATGGTACATAGGAACTAAGCATACATCGTTGCAGTATACAACAGTGGAAGATTTTTCGTCACGTCTTTAGATGAAGATGCGCTTGTACCAGCACCTTCTTAACTTCCTCGCCAATTGATTGTGCCAAACGAGGGGGGATAGAGCTCACGACCTGGGTGTATTGACTCTGGAGTGATCCCGTAAAGGTCCATTCATCCTATTGTGCACCCTGTCAGCTCACCACCACGTAGTTGAAAGGCGGCGTCTTACGGGGAACGACAATATGCGTGCCATCTCACGAACGGTCAGGAATCGTTCCGGGTGTTCTACATGTGCGTCAGAATGGCAATCGTCCATTAGGGAGAGGAATGAGACGAACGTGGATGTCGACATTTGACCTGGTCAGTAGGCAAGTGGAAAATTCCTGTCATGGAATTGGGTCAGTAATCATGTTGTCAAGCATAGCGAGCTGTTGCCTCACCAGATAGAGGCTGATCCCAAGCCGCAACCGTTTTAGCCATATCCCAGAACTTCATGTCCGGAACATAGCATCCCGTACAATGCCATGAGAAGGGCTGGGATCGATCTGCAACATGGCTAGTAGTCGACGCGAAACCCTTCCCCGTCTGGCGGCACTTTCGGTTATGCGGAGGCAAGTCGCCAATAACGTCTTTGAGCGTAGCGGGAGACTGCACTGTGGGAGATGGAAACTTTGGCGCGGCAAGATCGGGAGCGGTGGCGATCAAGACAAGGTGTTGACTGTGTGCCGCCACACCGTAGTCAGCTGCATCGAGAACGCGGGATTGAAGACGATATCCGAGCTTCATAATCTCGTATTGGATCTCCTGGAGCTCAATTGACGGGGTTTCCTGCGAATTACGGTTTCAGGGGTATCTCCTTCACCAAAGCTGCATCTTACCGGCTTGAGATTACCAATCTAGACGAGGTTGTGAGTAGTATCCAAGTATTGCAGCAAAAGAACATACCGCATAGGCAGGTTTGAACTCGCGTACCGCACTCAAGAAGTTTCTGATCGCCATCTTGCCAGTGGTAGCTATAGTAGTACAATTGAGAAACAACGCGGCGAAGGGGTCATCAATCATTGGTGAGTCTGCCCAAGACCGAGCGAAGAAATTATCAGGCGACTCGTTGTACATCGTTCCGAGGCAGTTTCCCTTGAATTCATCGACTCAGTCAAAGTTACTCCATGGTTCACAATCTCTCACATACCTTGAATATCAGCGCGGTCCTCTCGTCAGGCTCCACACCAAAGCGAACATCGAATCCAGCAGCCGCAAATCCAGCCGAGGCACCCCCGATTCCACATCCAATGTCTCCAAACTGTAATGCCTCCATCGATGGAACGTTCCCCTGTTTCGAAATAGCGGGTTGGAAGCCATAGTACCCGGCCGCCGCATCTAGCAATACCACCTCCCACATCACGAAGTGTCCGTCGGTAGGCCTGTCGTCCAGTATTCCAAGAGGGGTAATGACAACGGGGTTGTGGATCTCGACGATGTCGGAGATGCGGAATCTCGCCAATTGATCACGTACGAGGAGCCCATTCGCGGGAGCATTTGGATGTATGCGTGACCAAGGGATGTACTGGGATAGAGTGACCAGTCTGGGGTCCTCATCGTCGTCTGGATCTTCGGGCATGTTGATGGAGTGAACGTAGACGACGTTTTGAATCTCCTTCCCGTCGCTACTTCTGAGACTGACAGAAAAATGGCTTTCGACAGTTAATTTCTTCTTGTTCACGAAGCAAGACTTGAGCGTCACGTAGGTCTTGTCATCAACCAGCTGACAGAGTGAAGCGGTCAGAACAAGATATCCTCATGCATGGGACGAACGTACTGGAAGCGAAGATGTGGCAAAAAGCCCTCCATGGGTCGGCAGAGCAAGTTCGCTCTGATGGTCAGTGAGATCCTCCATGGTAGCGTCTGAATCGTCTAGTCGGTTGTTCATCTCCGCTTGACGAGAAGCTAGACTCAGAGTATACTTGTTATCAACATACTCCAACTCATCATCGTCAGCTACTGGCGGGACGTTCCCATCCAGGGTAACTGGCGTGGCTTCAGCTCCTCCAGCACGGATCGGCCACCTAGCGCTAGTGACGCTCAAGAGACCGTCACTGGCTCGAGACTTCCCATGTATCTCCAACGAAACCGTAGAAAGATCGGTCACGGAGATATCTTCAGGTAATCCCACGATTTTGACGTCCAGCGACGCGGTAGCGACTTCCTGACGCGCCACTTCCTTGTCCTTGTTCCGTACAACGATAACCCAGGCATCAGCGCCATCTTCGGGCCTGCTCTCCCATGTAACGAGGATTTGATCTGGCAAATGTCGGACTGCAGCGATGGAGGATGACAGTGGTGGCGAGGGAGGGACAGCGAAATGATATGGAAGACTGTACAGAGAGGTATAACCATTTGTGTCTGGCTTCCAGTAGACTTGCGCAATGTACTTCTTTCCGGGAGCCAATTTGCCGCCGAGGCCAATGGAAGTGCCGACACACTCAAACGTTTCGCTGAATGGTCCAGGTTGTACTGCGAGTCTGAGTAAGATTGTCGTTCGAAAGGCTCATAGTAGAATGTGGGAGACGCACCGGAGCCCTCAACCCGCGCTTCACTATCAGTAGCTTGGGCCTGCTTATTGGTATCCGACCGTCCAGCTGTAGAGGGAATGGGTGTACTCGCGGATACAGCGGGGATTGCTTCGCCAGTAGGAGTCGATTTGTAGATTAGACAAGGCTTGTAATCATGCACCGCAGCAGAAACCATCACTCCGAATTTCGATGCTGCATCAGAACTGCCTGTCCTCCACGACAACTCTATCTCCACCAGCGAACTGTGTGAATGAGCTTTGAATCGAACGTCTTGCGGTAGCGTCTGAAGAATCATGAGTCGCTTTGTCTCGATACCTGACCGGGAGTTAGCAGGTATCTCCTGCGTCAAAAGGGAGAGAATGTGCATAGCGGCACAATGGCAGGTGAACTCCATATTGTGTAAGCCGGTGGGACGTGCATCGCGACGGGCACTAAAGGCGCGATAACCAGACCAGGACGGACACAGACTACCAGCGTCAGAGCGATGGGCATGCTGGTATGAGAGCACACAATCGTTTAGAAGCATGGTGCCGTTCAGACCTTTGACGCTCTCTGTGGTCATCGTTGGTGGCGCCTTTTTGAAGCTGTACTTGCCTCGAAACGCGGCCATCTCCGGCTCCATGAAAAGAAAAGCATCAACAAGGTGCAACGTGAAGCGTATATGCAGGGAAGTCGGAGCAGAGATGAGGGAAGGGAGAAGTGTTTCAAAATGTGCGATTTGAACCTGCGAGTGAGATTCTATGAGGCCGTGCCTTATAAAAAGAGCGTGGAGAGGCGCTTTGAGAGGAACGGCCCATTTATGTAGAATGTTCTGGATAAACTGCTTTTCGGGTTCGTTGTCGGCACAAAATAAAGCGTTTTGTCCGTGCTTCTTCGTCAAGTACTTCTTCAGGGAGCCCGCAACATCCTTCGTCATGTGACGGCTGAGATTTCGGACCTCCAGACATCGCGAAAAGCTTCTGACGAGAGCAATGTAGCGGCCGGTCGCCTCTTGGTTCGTGAGAAGTAGGTAAGACCATATATCGGACGCAATCGTCTCGATCTCATGATCAGACTGGAATCCAACACGATCTCTAGATAAAGAGGCGCCCGTCCTGACGTCAATTCCATAGTGCAGGGAACGCGATGTGGTGACATAGATTTGCTTGACCTGAACAACAAATTTTCAGGCATCTTGAAGCAGAGAAGAACACCGCACATACGTAGATCATACCACGTAAATTGGGATCTAGGAGAATGGATCCAGCGGGTGCTCGAAGCTCTTCTTCGGGGGGACGAAGAAACAGGAATTTGGAGAGCACAACACTTGAGCTCGGAAAATCCTGGATGACCGCAAGGACTCCCGGTACAGATGGAATACTAGCATCGGATTTGGATTCTCTGACCTCCAACGTTTGGCTTTCGTTGTAGACAAAGTCCCATTGTCGGTCTTCACTGATATAATGAACGTCTGGTGCCACAGCGCCTTCCCGTGGTCGCTTGATTGCATTAATGCCCTTGACATTACGGTATGAAATGATTGCGTGACAAGTTACTTGTAGAAAAGCTGCGTACCAAATTCATCCCATCGCCACGCTCTCCCGCGAATGCGTCAATGTCGGCCTTGGTCGTATACCCAACATTCATCGCGGCTCGTGTTAGACGCTCATGATGTCGATTGAACAACTCGATATCACATAGCCCATCGTCCTTGATTTGAAGGCTTATCCAGCCGAGGACACGGGGGTCGGACCAAGGTTTTGAGCCGTGCTGTTGTCGTTTGGCAGGGGGAGGAGGTTTCGGCAGCGTGCGTTTCACGCTCAAGAGAAAGGTGATCCTCTTGCCGACAGGAATAGAGGAGATGTCCTCCAAGTCAGCCCACGGATGAACTGCCGGGAACACCGATCTGTCTAGAGGTTGATCGCCGTTGATAACGTCAACAACGATGTCCTCTGGAAGCGCGTCTGGTCGGTCCGACTGCATGAAGGCGACACAGCCGTCCAAAACGTTTTGGAAGAGCTCTCTCAGACCTGCTTCCACGGGCCAGAACTCGTTGGCGTCGTAGTCTGCTTGGACATTCAGGTCTTTGCAGTTCTTGGCTATCGGTCTAGGACGCGAGACAATAGGGTACTTGAAAGGTCCTGCTTCCGGAAGTTTGCGTATCCTGAGGGCAATCGATATGTCTCCTGATCCTGTCTTTCTGCGTTTCCGCCTGTGACCGTCGGAGTCTTCGTATTCAGAGGAAGGAGCAAAGGACTCGTCGTCTTGGTCAGAACTCAGAACCTCAATCTCATCTGCGTCCGCCATGTCTGCTTCCGAGTCGGAGTCACTGGAAATTATAACCTATCGGAGACGTCAGCCAGCCTGGAAATAGAGGAGGGTCGCGGCTGTGTACTGAAGCCTTCATTATCATAACCTCAACATCAACATCTCTAGAGGGAAAGATCGAGGATGATGGTGGGCAACAACTCGGAGTCGTGGATTGATGGGCACGGGGTTCACGGCAAACCAGGATCACTCCGACTCACTCGGAGCGATCGCCGGAGTGTGGGACCTTGTTGGACCCATGCGAGTGCATGATACTTGACTGGCGCCCCGAACTTCAGCCGAATAACTGTTTGGTACGAGCGGGAGAGAACTCCAAGGATTGAGGCTTACATTCGCGCTACGACGACGTTGTTAGAACTCTTCGTCCCTCAGGCGCATGGGTGTGCGACCTCGTATTTGAAGTCTCTTCAAGACGAGAGACTGAATGAACGTTATAGGGACCATTTACCATTACTAAATTGACTGGTCAATTACGATGTTATGGATAATCTTTTGTACAAGTGCATTATTGTTTACAAATTCAGAGAAAGCATGTGAGTAGATACTAAACACCATCCAACTTGGCTTTCAGCTTAACCTGCGGCGCCTCCTCATGCAGCCTCTTCTCCTTATCCCCCTGTGCCGCCTTCTTCCCCTCAAAGTTCTCCTGCGAAAAATACGCCGACACCTCCTTCGACACAAACGCATGATCCGGGTCGTAACTATCCCCCGTCTCGTCATTGAGCGCAATCAGATGACTCTCGTACAGTATCCGCAATTCCTCGATCTTCGCCAGCCGGTCGAGGTCGGGGTTGTAGTGCTGGTGGCGTTTAAGGACGTGGATCTCCCACCAAGAGAGATGCCGCGGGTGGACGGCTATGCCGTGGTAATCCTCTGGGCGGCCCGCACGGACACAGGCCCAGTAGCGCTCCTGCTCGCGCAGATCCAGGCCGGTGGTGTCGGGGAGGAAGAGGAAGGTGACGACAGCACCCGCAAGACCGAACCAAGGGACAACCCAGAACTTGGTCTGGTTGCTGACGTAGTTGTACAGGATGGTGGGGGCGAGAGCGCCAAGCTTGCCACAAGCGGCGCTGAAGCCGTGGGCGGTTGAACGGATGGAGGAGGGGTACACTTCGGCAGCGACGAGGAAGGTGGTGCAATTGGGCCCGAACTGATTGAAGAAGGAGGACATGTAGTACATGAATTGGAAGACCTTGATGTTTGTGCCAGCGTGTTGGAGTTGGGGGAAGAAGATGGCGCCAAAAAGGAAAAACATGAAGTCGAAGAAGAATCCGACCTGCTGCATGCGCTTGCGACCGTAGAACTTGTAGTCGATGAGCAGGGCCGCAAGATAGTAGCCGGCAAGCGAAACGGCGCAGTTGAGCAGATTGTACTAGATGGCTTGTTAGTTTCAAAAATTCGAAGGAAATCGTGTCGCATACCTCCCAGGTCACGAACATCGAAGCACCCGGATGTATAACACTGATGAATGTACCCGCAAAGATCTTGTTGCCGTAGAAGAAGAAATCGTTGCAGAACCATCCACCAGCGGTGGCCATCAACCGGTGCCAGTAGTGCGAGCCTATGAGCCCTAGGGACTGAGCATCGTACCCAGAGACGTTCGAACGTTTCTTGGCAGCGTTGACCACAGTATCAGCATCTGCATGAGTATGTTAGCACGTTCGAGATGGAGTGAGAATGACTCCACGTACCCTTGACTTTGTAGTAACGATAATAGATCAACCACAAATGGAGGATGGCTACGATGCCAAAGGAAACTCGATAAGTGTATTGGGTGGAGACGGTGCTGTAAGGGGGCTCATGACTTCCGTGGTGGAAGATCATGAGTAGCATCATGAGGATGGATTGGTTGAACACTTGGCCCCAGCCTTGCATCAAGAACGCAAGCACGACATTACGCCCGCGGTGGAGACGGTCATCGCGGCGACCAGCGGCGCCGGTAAGACGGTTCTCGAGGGAACGGGTGGAAGTCATGGGGTATTCGCCGCCGACACCAACGCCGTAGATGAAGAGGGAGATGCCATAAGCAATAACCCAGCCATTGAGGGTGGTGCCCCAGATGGACATGAGAAGAATGACCCCTATGAACATGACAATCGCATCTTGAACGAGACCGAATTTGCCTGCAAGGGTTGGTCAAATGAGGAAAGCACGGATATAAGTGATACGCACGTCCAATCCAATCACCCTCAATACCGACCAAGACTTGACCGATAATGATACCGATGATTTCGAGGTAGGTGACAGCAAATACCCAATCTATCAGAAGCGAGTTTTAGGTCGTGTGACGCTATCGATGCAAAATCAGGGCCACTCACTCTTGGTGCATGAGGTGTACTTCTTCCAGCACGCAGGCCATACCGAAGAGAACAGGGAGGACAGGTTTCCGATGGAGAACAGGACGTAACTGGTGTGGCAATGAGGTCGCGTGACAAGGTGGATGAGAGAGAAGCGCGTACCCTTCAACGAAGAGGCCCTGGAAAGATAGGAATACGATGAGTTGGATCAAGATAAAGGTCGATTAGCAACGCACCATCCCGTTCATAACATATCGACTGAAGTACGCGGAAAGAGGCGACAAGGGATCGAGCTTGGCCATCTTTCCAATGACCGTCAGCTCCCGCCATGCCTCGGCGTTTGACTGCGCGTTGACCCAGGCGGTCTGCTCGCCAGAGGGCAGGTCCGCCCAATAAGTGGTCCCAGAGTAGGAATCTTCCGGGTACAATGCTTCACGAAGTAATTCCTCGCTCGTCCGTGTGGAAGCCGAATCGCGGTCGGACTTTTCAGCCATCAGAGCGGTAGAGCAGCGCGCGCTCTGCGAGCGGGTTTGGCGGTGCAAGAGAGGGAGGAAGGGAGGGCAAGCTGGAGTCCATTTCGCAAAAGTGGGGTTTGGAACAAATATAACCCCTGCTAGGCTGCTATTTCCTAATATGGCCACGAACGTTCGTCGACAAATGCGGCAAATTGCATACGTAAGCACTTTCCGTCCTCGAAAATGATTTTCGGTCAGGGCCGAGCCTATGTCGGGGCGTTGTGCTCTGAACGTTCCTGAACTGTATTCCTGCAAAACGTATACATATGCACTCGGAGCCTCGCCTGGTAGCCGCTGCACACTAGTCTCGTGGCTGGCCGTGTCTGTACGGGATTTATATGGTCATATTCGGGGCCACTGGGACAGGGAATCCCATCGGACGATTCGGCGCGCTTTCGACGCGCCATGGGCGCGTAGTCGGCGTTGGCAAACGGTCGTGTGATCCTTTTTTGCCTCCGCCATCTGCCTCCTCCCGTCGTCATCATAGGATTATCATTGTCTATTGTCCAGCAACACCGCCCTCTTTATTCTTACCTCTGCGGGTGGCGTGAAAGGTCCTGTCAGTGATATTGACACTGTTACCGCAGAATGCCGATGCCGAATTCTCTTCCATGTCGCGCAGAAAGTCTAGCCATCCATTGTCAACTTGAGTCTATATAGTAGGTCTTTCGCTCTTCTTCTACCCTGTCTCCCAAGCGGTTCTACCTAGAGTTACAAGGCTAACATGCCTTTTGAATGCGCAGGTACGGACCCGCGTTGCATATCCTTACGAGTAGAGAACCTGATGTAACTGGTCATGCTCACTGAGCCGCGACACCTTGATGTACGGCGTGCCAACGCTATCTAGACTGAAGTTGAATTTAGCTAGAGGTACGGCCGAACGCTTTCCATAGCGAACTAAGTATATAAACACCTGCGTAGGCTCGGAAGGGTTGTTTCGCGCTATCCCTTTATTAGCTGGAGGGTACCGCACGAGCGCATGTATGCCAGTGTATGGTATCATGAGTGACTATAAATGTACACCACGTTAGTGCCAATCGTGAATCGTGATAGATGAAAGACGGGGTGCCTTAGTCTGATTGAGGAAAGGATGGTGAATTGGGCTGAACTTGAGTAGAGTTTTCAATTTCGAAGTTCTAACAGCGCCGGCGCAGCGTAAATGTAAGCTATAGTCCCTGGAGGTCTCGGTCATTGGAACCAAACAGTGTCTCGGCTAATGTCCAACGTGTACCGTGTTGAGTCCTGGTTGGAGAATGGGGTACAGGCTACGGCTGACCTATGCTCCTTGCCGCTTCACCAGCCAAGATCTCGTGATCTCAATTGTAATGCTTCATAACCACACCCTGTATCACCTCCACCTCGTCCCCAGTCTCCGTCTTTTTTAGCTCGCTCCTCCCATACTTTGCCGTGCGCTCCTTCCGCCACGCTTCAAACGTTGGGGCCTCCGAGTCGTCGAACGAACTGGGCAGGTCATCAGAGAGAGGCACGAGCCTGACCTCGTCGTCGGGCATGCAGAAGTAAATGAGCCCGAGGCGGTTGTATTGGCGCTGGTCGGGCGGGGGCTGGACGACGCGGTGTATTGTCGCGTGGTAGAGTTTTCCGGTTAGGAAGGAGAGTGCGTCGCCTGCGTTTACGATCTGCCAAAACTCAGTCGAATTGCGTAGATGTGGGAGAAGATGAACGTACCAGAGCGTTTTCGACATGCCTAATCCACTTCCACTCTCCGGACCTCGCTTGGATCTGGAGTGCTGCGACGGGCTGACTGTAGAGGAGGGTGAGGGAGCCGAAATCTAACAGAAGTTGTGATGAGAATTGAGCGACATCCGGACGTGATGTGCGCGAGCTCACCGGTATGCCCTTTCAGCCAGATTTGCCCGGATTGTTCTTCCTCCTCTTGAGGACGTGGATAACTAGCAAATGGTCTAGCCGAGGAAATGTCGCGGAGAGACGAAACACACTATTTCATAAAGCGCACTTGCCGAGAAACATCAGTCAAAAGCAATAAGGACGAAAGTTTTGAAACGTACGATAACCCTCGCTCCGGGATTCATACCCGTGTATGTGCACGAGCGTGTCTTCAGGCAGACCGAGGCCCAGAGCGATCAATCTACGCCATTCTAAGCATGAGTGTCTGCGATGAACAAATATCAGACTGAGGGAAAATGGCGACACACCTGAGAAGGGGATGAAGAATGTTGACGTGATTATGCTTCGAAAAGGCCTTGAGCTCAGAAAGATAAGGTCTTAACGCTTCTGGGTGCTCGCGCTTGGTTGTGTCTCGGTGAACTAATCATCTATCAGCGTAATCCAGACAACGGGACAAGACTCAAAGCATAAACGCACTGTTGTACAACTCGCATTGATCTCGAACGCCGTTGTTGAGATGCTACAGAATCTCGTTCATAAATCGTCGTGCTATTCGAAAGAACATTACGCACCCAATACTGTCTCAATTTATATCCTTGATACGACCCAGTCTTCGCCATGGTCCCTTCATACTTCCGCTTTTCCTCCTCGCCCACTCCCGCGAAAGCGAGGTCGCCTATGGCAAAGATGCGCTCCACCTTCACATGCGATAAGCTCTCACAAGCGCTAACAAGCGTTCAAACCCGACCTGTGCCTTGTCTAACCCATGGTTGACGACGTAAAGGAATCCAGATCCTTGTTCGCCAAAGGCGTCCTTGACCTGTCGTACGAGATCCACTCGATTGGATGAGACGTGGGATAGGTCGATTATTGGCAGGTCGGCATAGTTCACTATCAAGGATATTGTTAGTCTTACAAAGACGTGATAGAGCATCGAGAGTGCTGACGAGGCTCTTGGGTTGGCGGCGGGAAGGCGTATGGTGCAACTGGGGGCTTGGTATCGATAGTCATGAGGTAGAGCAGAATCCGAGTCGTGACGGAATCATGCTGTCCCGAATAGACCACTGTCCCACAGGAAGCCACGGGCACATGTCGTGCCATATGAGCCGTAGAGCACGCCATCAAGAATTACAGTTTGGCCAGTCAGATTCGAAGATGTGTACTACTGGCTGGAACTGGTTAGTCGTAGATGGCCAAGGTCAAGCAAGACGCAAGGCCCAAGCCTGATCGTAATGCATGTGGAACCTGTGGGGAGGTACTGGGTATACACAGAGCAAAGCAGTGTCTCAAGTTGCGGGAAGCCAGATCATTTCATGTGCTATTACTAGCGCCCTCCTGCCGCGGTGTGTGAAAGGTGGAAAGAAAAGGTAAAAGACCAGTAAAAGACACGACCAAACAATCAGTTATCACGGACACGTGGAATGATCATGCCAATCCCCCACAGGCTGAGGAGGAACGCGAACGAGCACAGTAGATATCGAGAACTTGAACAACTGATGTCGCGCAGGAAAAAAAGATGGGACGATCTCTGCCATGTACGCGATTGACACGTCAGAGTCGTGTTCGCTAGCTTGTCTGATGGCATGAACATTGAGCTGTAAAGTATCTCTTCGATGACTATACCAGCAGTCAATCATTTCCCAACGAGCCTGCCCTGTGAAGTCGATATACTGTACTGAACAAAAAATACATCGTTCGGCATGTGGGATAATTGGCTGTTCGGCTCAAGGCCTGAGGCTATCAGACATCTCGGCATATGTCATTCACACGCATCTTGCTTCCTGCCATCACTCCGAGTGTCTGTCTGCGGGACCGAGCACGTCTTTTCTGCTCGCCAAATAGTTATCTCAATATGCTTGACGGACGCCGCAATCTGTGCCGTCAACTATCAACAAGCTTGAAGCAATCATATAAGGAGCCCCGCCCCGACAAGTTGCCGACCGGCCCGATAATGAATAGACCATGCCGAAACTGTACGTGCAGGGTGCCCTTATAAGAAGTCGCGCTAGCCTATATGCTCTTTCTCAGCTTGTTACCACTAACAGATCAATGAATCAGCCGGCTGAACTCAACCAGATGATACGTCCTGACCCTGCCGACCGCGACAAGAGCATGGAGCGCGAGCGGGAACAGCCAGAGCAAGGACAGGACTCGGAGGAGCAGAAACCAACCTTCCCTGACGGCGGGATGCAGGCTTGGATGACTGGTACGCACTCAGGCTGGACGTAATCAATAAACTAGCTCTCCTCAAAATTCTCCAGTTCTGGGTGCTTTTCTGATTCAAGTCTGTGGATTTGGGTACGCGCTGCGTCTGGCGGTTCCGGAAATCGTGATACTCATGATATTGCCCTCCTCACAGATATATGGCTTCCTTTGGAGTATACGAGGGTGCGCTGCCAGCCAATGATCTGCGATGCTTCTGAGTTATTTGACGTCTTGTTGGACAGATTTTTACGTGAGGGAGTACTTGACGAACTCCTCGCCATCTGCTATATCGTTTGTCTGTCTTCCCTAGAGTCCTCATTTAACGGTTGACACCGGACAGCTGGATTGGGAGCGTCAATTCCTTCCTTCTCATTTCGGGTGGAGTGGTAGCGGGACGTCTTTATGATCGCGGCTACTTGTATGCAATGTTTTTAATTCTCCAGTAGTGTCGGTATGCTTACGCGCGTCCAGTTACTCTCTAATGCGCGGGGGCTCCCTACTAACGACCTTCTCCCTCTTCATGCTCTCCCTCGCGAAGCCCAACCATTATTATCAGGTACCCGTCTTGCTTCTTTCCCGTCTCCACACCCGCCTTATCCCTCTATCACCCACAGGTGTTCCTCGCACAAGCAGTCGGCACAGGCCTTGGAGGCGGTCTCACATACATTCCCAGCGTGGCCATACTCTCACAGTATTTTCAGAAACGCCGCGCATTAGCTATGATGATCGTGGCAGCTGGGTCGTCCTTCGGGTCGATAATACATCCTTTGATGTTGAACAACACGCTACCGGATGACAGGCTGGGTTTTGGCAACGCTGTGAGGGCCAGCGCGGGGCTCGTTGGGGGATTGCTAGTGTTGGCGCAGTGTATGATGCGAACAAGATTATCGGTGCAGAAAGGTGGGGAAGAGGATGTTAAGAAGATTCTCAAGGAAATCTCGACGGATTGGGCGTACATTATTGCGACGCTTGGGTACGCTTTTCTGATCATTTGTTCCCTGTCGGCGAAAAAGAGATCAACATGATGACAGGCTCATGATCTATTCCATCGGGTTTTACTTCCCGCAATTCTACCTCCAATTGGACTCGACAACTCACGGACTGGACAAGAATTTTGCTTTCTATGCTGTTCGTCCTTGTATTCTCACTGATTGTAACGGCCGTTGCGCTGACCAACTGTACTCAGCTCGTTATCCTCAACTGCTCCAGTATGATCGGCCGCGTTGCGCCTGGTTTAGTCGCAGATCGTTTCGGAATTGGGAACATGATAACCGTCGCAGGGGCTATCTGTTCTGCTGTCATATTCGGAATGATCGCACTCAAGAGTGTACTCAGTGTTGTGATGGTGGCCATCTGCTATGGCTTCTTTGCCGGGAACTGTACGTCCGTACTCTCTGACAGTAGGTGTACTGAATTTGACCTCTTTTCTAGTCGTTGCCCTAATGGGACCACTGATTGTCAGTTTGAGCCCCGACTTGGGTCAGATTGGGTGAGACTGTACGGTGGTCGATAGATACCACATAGGGGACTAATTGTTCGCAGGATTCGAATGGGCGTCACCTTTTTCTTCTCCGGTAGTTTCTCGCCTACTGCGAATATCAAAGAAGTCTGACCACTAAACTAGGCCTCGGTAGCTTGATTGGAACCCCAATCGCAGGAGCACTCCTATCGGATGACTACCACTGGTGGCGGCCTGCCCTATTCAGTGGTGTAAGTACTCCCTTTGCTAGAAATGGATACTCCGCTCATGGCCGTAAGTAGATGACAAGCGTGATAGGTTCCTTGCTGTTTGGAGCCATGCTGATCATCTTGCATCGGCGAAAAGTGATTGCACGAGGTCGTCTAGAATCAGACAAGAAGCAACAGAGTGGTACTTAGTAGCTTCTCAATTTACGCATCTAGCATTCGCGTTGAAGAACCTACCGACATTTGGATCAGAGGATCTTGGTTGGAGTCTATTGAACGTAGGATCTGGATGTATCAGATTAAGCAAGAGTGTAGGCGTGATCTGTACGGTGCGCAGTGCCCACACTTGACGATGTTGACGTCGCTTGAGTCGGTTCCAGGTTTGACCGTCGAGACTCGAGACAGTAGAGTCTAGATTCGACGTTGAATGTGAACTTCATTGTTCAATGTTCAAACTTCATTCAACTTCATCATTCGTTGTGGAACAAAAACTGTGAAAAATGGTATTGGCCAACGTGGGGATCGAACCCAAGACCTTCGCGTTATTAGCACGACGCTCTAACCAGCTGAGCTAGTCGGCCGATATAGGTGGCTCAAGGAAGCACGCTACAATGCCGGGCGTTTGGTACGCCGGCAGCCTGAGAGTTATGTAGCATTCTTTATCTCAACATTCCTCATCCGGATTACGATTGGCCATCAAACTCTGTTCCTTTCCGCCACCGAACGGTGAACACGACACGTTGATCGGCTGGCCTTGAGCGCTTGAGCGTCGACGAGCATGCAGTCTTTTGGGGGACAGCTCTGCGACTGACATAAGCTACCGGCCAGCGATCTATTCAAGCTTAAATGGCGAGTGGCGATAGGATGCGTGGAGAAACTGGACTAAACGCCTGGGATCACGAGTACGTGAGTCGCCCACATCCTTTCCACCTCCTCGGATGGAGACTGATACATTCAATAGAACATTGACAGTAGTCTCCACCGAGTAAAAATGATTCATGTGTTCTGCAGTTGACAACGCGTGGAAGGGACTACCCACAGCCGGTAGAATAATGGTAACCGACTGCATTGAACTGTTATCGTGTGTGGGCCTGTTCATGATGCGTTTCCACACAGTGACACACTCCACGGCTTCCAGTCCGAGGGCGCCATGTCGTTGGCACAACTTGAATGCAAGTCCTCGCAGTCGGACTTCACACACGAGATAGAGAGTACTTAACGGTGGATGGAGGGACTCAAAGCTCCATCATCCAGCTACATCGTTTGCAGAATGAAATCTATCCCAGCTTCCTTACACTCTGACCACTCCGTGTCGACTCTCGTTGAGTCGGATGGTCTTTCTCACTGGATATACAACACCAAGCACATGTCCATTGACATGGGCCCTCGCCTGCCAGGAACTCGTCGACCCGGTTATGGTCGTAACGACTGTATAACTGGATTGATAAATATGCGCGGCGAAGCATCGAACGTGAAGAGCTTGAATGTTACTGTGAGCCTACCATCTGTGGGTGTCTTGGTACTCTCTGACTTGATAACGCCGTCAGTTTCAGGCGCAAATTGCGACTTCGGATGCGCATCCAGGCGTCGCAGGGCCAACTTGTACATCAGTTCTGTTTTCAGAGACCATGAACCTGTACGATTTTGCGTCGAGAAAATGGCAGAATCTGTACAAGTTCAAGTTCAACATTCCCGACTCAGATTCCGGAATGTCGCTGCCCCCGTCGTACGCGTTTTGGGACTGTGGAATGGGCTGCGATATCACGTATTTTGTGAAAATCAGCATGACCAAGAAGCGATGCGGCGTTGAGTTTCATGAATCGTAAGTCCAATCACTGGGGTGTGAGTTCTGACATTGAATGCGACCTTTAGAAAGACCATCGACGTGTTGTATTTACCCAAATCGACTCCGTCTCTCATTCCACATTCAAAGCGACCCAGTAGGTCTAAGGAGAGCGAACTGTGTGCCTTCGTAAGTCCCTTTTGAAACCCTCATTGCCGTTACTCAGCTTCTCCTGTAGTCATCTCCCACATCCAACGTTGCTTCGGGCTCTATCATCCCATTCAGCATCACCTCGTTCGATTCGGTTGCCGCCACAAATATACGCGTTACCTTATCCCGTCGCCTCGCAGTCTCGCGGCCAGGCACAAAGAAAGATCGAACCAGAGAGACCCTCATTGCCGCTGGGACATTCCAGTCAATGCAAGGAAAACTCAAAGCAGGTCTTGCAGGACGTGAAGCGGGTTGGGAAGTGAGGGGAATTGCACGGGTCGAGCATGTCTTGCGCATGACTGCACCTGAAAGCCGAATGGTCTGCGAGATGCTTGTACATTTGACCACGGATTCGGACGGCGTGGTTCATTCTGGTCCTGCATGGGGGCTCCAAGGCCAAGCTTTCCTGCAGGACGATTCGGGCATGTCGACGCGTTTGGTCGGTATATAATACCGACCAAGTAGATGACATGTTAGCTTTATTGTCCATATTGAATTCGAAGTGCTTGAGTTCTCTTTTCTGATGTGTCGCTCAGTTCAACAGCTACCTTGCAGCAAAACAAGACATCAGACGAGGGGTATCGATTTCTCGAGACAGATTTGTCACTGCCGTCTCCGCACTCGGGATCTTGACGATCCCGGATTCAGGTACTTATACTAGTGACTCCTGTCAATGATGCGCCACCGATTTCGACAAAACCACCGACTGCAATGATCCTCGGATCTCAGATAGAAGAGGATGATCACTACGAAATCTGCCCTTTACCTGCATAGTCGACCAACTTTGCATTGTGCCGATAGGGCAACAATACTCATAGTGTAGCACGCGCGCGGCTTGGCTTAGCATGACATCGATGTCAAGTGCGTGTTCACGTTTTAAGCACACACAAGGAGTTGCATTATCCCTTGAGTCGAGCAGCTGAGTATGTACAACGAATCAGAACAGAAACGATGACCGAAACTCTGAATCCGTCAGATCGACACCGAATGAGGATGAAAGAAATTGTTCCCCCAGTTACAGGCACGGGTATAGAAATGAGCTATAGCGCTAACTCAGACTGAATAAAATGTCCGAAATCAATGCGCAACTCGGAAGCCTCAAAGACCCGTGAGTCTCGTCGACATCCCACAATCATCTCGGGGCAGGGCAAACTCCTGCAAACCAAAAGCCGGAGAACAATCCGCGGCCCAAGTATTGACATCCGTCGAGAGGTTAACAATCCTTTCACACTCTACTCCACCCTTGACATTACTCAACATGCGCAGGACGTACTCCACACGAGCAATACCCTGAACGTCCCAACCTGCCTCGCGCCCTGCCACCCCCGCCTTGAGCTTCCCTTTCGCACAAACAGCCGATCCATGGCGGACGGCAGGGAATGTCCCGGCCGCAAGTACGGCTTCTCTGATATGGTCGCGTTTACCACCGGCTCGCGAGAGGACAAGCCGCCGTGAGAGCGTCACGCGTACGGTGGAAGGAAGAGGAGCAGTGGAATATGAAGTGATAGTGAACGGTAGGGAGGACCCAGAAGCAAAGAAAGTGTCTGGCGTGGGCGATGACTGGAGTGACTGGGTAGTAAGCTCGAAGTCTTGGATCCCATAGAGAGCCCAACTTACAAATACACAGGAGGATTCCTCCCTTCTTGTTTTGTTGTATCGAGAGCGCCTTGCATTTGCATTTGCATTTGCGCTGGCGCTCAAACTCGGGCACGATTTTGGAAGGTATAGAACGTCAGTCTTGCATCTACGAGCAAAATATAACGTCAATACGCCGCGCTCCTTCGCAGATGAAAGACTATAAGAACTTACGATTCATTATACTCAATTCCACATGTCCTTCTGACCATATTCACTTTGATAGCGTACGCAACGTCGCAGCCCACCCCACAGTCCCAGAACGCATAAGACGGCGGCAGACGCCAATCTGGTATCTTGAACTCAAACTGATAGACATCCTGCCAGTGTACCAGCGTGTTTTCGTCGAATAAACTCAGAGTACGCAAGGTCAGGACAGATGTACACGTCGGACCCGAAGCTCCGGGGTGCTCGTCTGCTGTGGTCAAGAGGGCCTCGAACTGATTGTGAAGATGTCAGCCTCAAAAGGCGCTGCGCATGAATTCGATGATAGCAACGTACTGTGATGCTGAGACTCCTCACGTTCGTGGACCCACCAAACGTGCTTACTGAGCCAGAGATGGTGTCTTTGGCACCATAACTTGGATGGCGCGCGCCCACGATGTAGGGCCCCATGTCAATGTACATGTGTCGCGTCTTGTATATCCAACGCGGTTCCGGGTCGACCAGTGTGGAGTCAGACTTATCTGAGTGGATGGAGTCACCGTAAGACATGGCGGGCGGATGATGAGAAGAGTCCGAATCCACGATGGACTCAAAGAGAAGGGATAGTGGCCAAAGAGTCTGGGTGGGAGTCATGGTTTTATCCATTTTGCCTCTATCTGAGTATGGTAAACGGAGGCTGTTGGATAGCCAGCTGTTGAATCCGAACGCAACTTGAAGAGTTTCCAGCGCGAGGAGGGATGCGCCCTCGGAGAGTCGGAGTTCTGCAGCGCGGAGACAACGGTGAGTTCACAGCTGCGTGGCAGCTTTGGTTCCTGGCGTTGTTTACTAGTCTCGCTCGGTGACCATGGATGCCCCGACAACGTAAGTCATCGTAGAGACGGATCGCATTTGATGACACTGTTGGACAGCGTGGGTAAGCCTACTATGTTTCGTTGTGCTGTGTGATATACCTGTGGTTTGTGCTTCTATGGACGCAGAGTAAATGCCATTGAATGCAAGTAGCGCAGAACTGAGAAACGGGTGTTCGCTTGTCAAACACGGATCAGCAGGGAATCAGAGGAATGTCGGCCACAACACAACTCCCTGAGATCCCCCGGACCTGGTCTTCTCTGGTCTTCTTCGCTGTGTGCCGAGGAAATGATTGACCACGGAGTGCAAACGGAGTGAGAGGAGGTGAAAGAGTGGTGAAAGGCTCTGAAAGTGTTGCCCCTGTCACTTGTGACATGCAGTCCGGCTTTGTCCGTCTAGCCCGGCATACTGGCAGGCCATTTCTCGGAGGCTCTGCTTTCTTGACACCAAGTCGAGGACTATAGTACTTGGGTAACTAGTTATTTGGCACACGGACGTATCTACTATCAATGGCACAAATCAGACTAACAGGGGACTCATCCCGCTCGCTTTTGATTGTCGAGCAGAGCGAAGTCACTTTTCTGTGGCGTTCAGTCTGACAGTCATCCCCACATTGGGCGGCATGAGCTGTTTGCAAAGTTTGAATGATATCTCTTGACCAGCGTAATCCTTTCTCCGTCTCAGACCGCAAGTAATCCACCATGTAAGTAACATCACAGAGAAGATTTTTGTTATCATCATCATTCAAGACCATCAACAAAGAACAATCCTCACACCACCTCTCCTACTGCGGCGTCACTCCCACTCATTGGCGTAATGACCTTGTCCAGCTCATATTGGTCGTCGGCAAGATAGATTCCGGGATGTGCAAAGTTTAGGACGTACATCGCGAGAAGAATCATAGCACCGTCGAGGACGTCTATAGAAAAAGATGTCAATACATGGACCTTGAAAAAGAAATGACTACACAAACTGAAATAAACTTCTGTCGAGATAATCCTGCCATTCCAGCCATCGCTCAGTTCAATCGTTCGATATATCGCACTGTAAGTAATCTGTCAAGCATTCCTTCCCAGCCGACAATTCGACGCACCGAATGAAGATCAACACCACCTCCAAGGCCAGCACGCAGACCATGATTTGCACTTTCGGTGTCATGTGTCGACCAGTGAAGGTATTCACGCTATAAGACTTTTCTCCGACATCGCCAGTGGCCGCGTCACGGGACGATTGTGTGATATCGTCGTGGCGAAGAGAGCGAGAGACTCGACGGACAGACTTATCTCGCAGGTAGCGCAACATGAGGTCCCCGAGGAATATAACGAAGAAGGTCAAAACGACTGTCAGATGAATAAGGCGATCAATGTCAAGGTCGGAAGATATCAAATCAGGTTCTAGAAACCCGACAAAGATGCAAACATAACGTACCGAGCTGAAAAATGATACCGCCAAGCATTACGTTTCCTCCAACGTTAGCCGCCACTAGTGTCGTCGCAGCAGAAGCCTTCGCGCCGCCGATTCCTTGTACGATAAGCGCGATCGTGTCCTGGAAGTAAGTTTCAGCCTTCGTGCAACAAGCAGCACTGCCAGGGCCACACAACATCCCACCCGTAGCGTGTGACACGGAGACATTGAGACCTACACAGCTCAAGAAGACAGTGCTGTAAACCTTAGCGCTGAAGCGGCTGTACTGTGGACCGATCCGATGAATAACGCGCCCCAAGATGATAAAGCACGCAGCGAGAAGAAAGGTTGGGCCTATGATTGTACAGACGATTCTAGGAGGGCATTAGCATACTGTACGAAGTCAGAATGACTATGAGCATTGAGAGTCGAGAGGGAGGCATGATAGATAAAATCGACAACGAACATAGCACTTACTGTATCTGAAAGGGCATGAACAAACTCGGCGAGAAGCTCGACCAGAGACGTCCGCTCCACCCCAGGATCTCTAGTGCGCCAGCAAGTACAACGGTCAGGAGCATCCACCAGGTGGCACGAAAAGTTCGAATGGCTTGGGCAATATGTAACACTGACGGAGGTGTTAGACTGTAAGCAGCGGTGAATAATGTGAGAAGAGGCTCACGCGTTGAAACTGAATACAGCACAATGAACAAAATCGCCACACTTCGTGAAGGAACGTAGTTGTAAGCCGAGTCGGCGGGGTTCATGCTTCCCGAACGGGACGTTACTAGATAAAAATTTAGACATCAGCCCATCCCCTCGAGAATCGAATATGCACTGACGCGCTTGCTCCATTGTCAGGAAAAGTGTAGTAGTGAGGTAGGAAGACAGGCAAGTCTCGAAGGTGAGCTGAGAGAAATCCAGATACGCGCACCAGCTTTATATACAAGTCCAAGTTGTATCAAGTTCAACGCATCGAAATCCGGAAATATTGCCTCTTTCATCGCCGCGTCTAGAAAAGGGTAAGGCGGATACGAAGTAACCTTTCTCGGACGTAAAACCGTAGATTCGAGGCCTTTTGGTCATGAACGACTTGCAAGAACCAGGGTAGACTCAATGTATAAACTCGGGTGCCGACATTAGCAAACTGTCCTGGCACGGTAAGGCTCGACAGCTGAGGGCTGGGTGACAATTCATTCATGAAGGATAACCGCTTGTCCGCTTAGCGTCCCAAATCTGCGCTAGTTGAGAGTATGTACGATGCTTGCCTGATACAACTAGCTTTCACTAACTGTCCTCCAGGCCGAAGCCATCATTGTATGGTTTATGTCGGTGTGCATTATCATGATCGTATCGTATCGCGTACATCGTCGTTACTGCTAGCTTACTGCGAAGTCATAAATTATAATTGAACATCAATCATTAGATCATGAATGAATTAGACAGCCTTCCCTTTTCCCTTCCACTTGGGACCCCTCTGCTCTTCTCTCCGTATACGTGGAGTAGACCCATCACCGCCATTATTAGCTCGAAGTTTCGCTAATATCTGTGCAACAGACCACAACGGCAGTTCCGTCGAGGCAGCGACTGGGGGCAGCGCAGAGGTAGACGCAACAGGGGTTGACCGCCGATTTGATACGATTGGCGCATCTGAAGGAGGGATGAAAGAAGCGGAAGACGCGATCGCAGGTGTAGGGTTGGGAGAGGATGAGGCCACTAGCGGAGGGATCGTGACTAGAGGGACAATGACCGACCCACATTCAGACGCAGAATCATGAGAATCACGAGAATGATGTGAATGACGAGAAGGCGAACGCGCAGACCGCCACAACGCCTGTCCGACCTCCTCCAGAGCCTCCCGATCCCTCTCCATTCTTTGTTCATGTCGCCTCTGCCTCTGCATCCGTGTCTCTTCCGAGTCGAGGTCACACCAGCCATCATCACTGCCCTCCCCTTCGTCATCAAGCCTGGAGGCATGCATGAAATCGCCCAATACACCATCAATCGAATGCTCATAATCGTCTACTCCCGTGAGGAATATCGATCGCATTGACACGGAGTTATGTGCTATGCCATTAGCGTGAAGACTTTGTAGGGCGGTCCTCTGTGTGTGTAACGGGAATGAATGATCGAACACCAAAAAACAAAAAAAATCTTACGATGTTTATCATGAGTCGATTGACCTCATCCATCGTCAGCATCCGACCAGACTCAATTAGCGATTGTAGGGTGTGCGTGTATCGGTCCTGTAAGATGATGAGAGGCAAGATAAGAGGGAGGAAGAAGTAGGTCACACCATGACAATCCATAAAGCCTCATCTTGTTGCACCAATTGCCGGATACGCACGAACGAGCCGGTAGAGAGTGCCGGGGGCGACGCAGCATCGGGAAGGAGTGAAGGCTCGGCCATTGGCGGCTGCAGAGCGTCTACAATTTGCACGCTCCCTGCCGTCTCCTGATACACAGCGCCAGGATCACTGAGAAGCCGTTCAGTATGCGCGTACCGCTGCTGGCACTGCGCCCACTCCCTAGCCCTGTCGAGGTTGTCATTGACAGGGAGTGGGCGTATTCCATTTGAAATCGTAAGATGGGTGCTGGCGCTGGCACAGAGCGAAGATGTATCTGAATGTCTCGCCCGCACTTGATGAAGATCCAGGTTTTCGTACGCAGGAGTGTCTAGAAGGGTCATATCCTGGTTGGATGGGATATCGGAGAAGAGAGCTGGAGTATCTGTATCCGGTCATCAATAAACCTAGAGACTACGGCAGGTTGTGGAATAGACGTACCAGCGAGACGAGGCAAGTTTTCTGCAAAATTCTGTGCATCCATCACAAGATACGACACTGCTGTGTTGTTGCCGTCCACTACGAGCCTAGATCTTTCCCTATCGGTCCCCCACCACTGAAAGCCCTGAAACGACGAGTCTTCACCGGATATGACCTGCACCGACCTCAACTCAACGTTTTGTGTGGCGTTGAGTGGTAAAGCGGCCGAACCATCCGCCCCTAGCTCCAAAGCCGGGGCGAGAGCGCTAGTTTCTGTCGCAGAATACAACGCGCCTGCAGCTAGTTCAGCCGCCCTTGGACGGGAAAGCCTGATGGTTCGACTATTGTAGGTGTGTTGGTCCCGAATTTGCTGGGCTTCTTCTTCCCTCGCTCTAAGATTCGGCTCCGGTTCTTGGTGATACGATGCATTTTCGTCAGGCAGCGAAACGTGTCCACGTAACGCCCTCGGTGCCGCTATAATATCGTCGGCGATTGGGGGAGCGGGCTCGAAAGTTGCAAAGCTGGGAGGAGGTATCGCCATCATCCCATGGAGCGAAGGGAAAGTCGATCCAGGTGTCGGAGATCTCAGCTCATCTAAGGCAGATGGTGGTGACATTGGCCCAGCTAATGCAGATGGAAGTGATGTCTCCAGATCCGCCAATCCAGACATCCGCGATGGTCTAGCCAGAGGAATACCATAATCCTCCGGAGAAGAGTCGGTTTCGTCGTTCTGGGACTCTGACAATCCCAAAGCGTGGGCCAAGGTTCCACGAGGTTGGGCTATGGCTGTTAGCATGTACATCAACTGCGGAAAGGACGAGGTTGACTTACTCGGAGGCATAGCAGAAGGATGCACCAGCCCGGGCGGCGGGCCAGCCGCCTCTAGCTCAAGATATCTTGGTGGATTGGGTGTCGGTGCATCATCGACATCGGGAAGGGGGATATGTATTGTGTCATCAGTCGACTCCGCATGCCCTCCCTCGCGCGTTTCGTAGGGGGGCAGAGTGCTTGGTTCGCTTGGATCGTAAGGTTGCCCGGGGGAGGAAACGGGGTGCATCCTCCAAGGAGTCGGAAGTGACAACCCACGCGCAGACGATTCAGCAGCGGTCGCTGTGTTGTTTGGGCCAAAACCGACTGAGACAGCTGGGGCCACCCTCCGTTCACCAGGTAACTCCCTCAGCCCCCATCCCCCTCTTTCCACTCCCCCTGCCTCTATGGTCTCCATCTCCCCAATCGTATACGAAGCCGGTAGCACCCCCTCATTACGAGTTTCGAGGGCGTTCACCCTCCTGCGAAGGTCGTCCAAGTGGTATTCATTGGCCTCGAGACTCTGAGTAGCGATTTGAGTATCGTGGGAGGTGATGGTAGCCTGCTGGGCATCGATTTGGGCCTGCTGGCCGTTGGTATGCACCTGCTGAGGCAGTTGACCATTGACCATTGCCTGAAAAGCGCCAATATTGGCTTGCATAGACGCTAAGAGGTTTTGCTGGGCGTCTAGTTGCGTTTGAACTTGAGCAAGAAAGCCATTGAGAAGAGCGTGGGTAGGAGCTGGGGCATTGACAGCACTGATGGTGGGGGCTGGTGCATTGAGGACGACCGACGAGCTGCTGGCGATAGGGAATGGTCCGTTGGCAGCGGAGAATGGTCCATTGGAAACGGAGGGCAGCGTAGGCGGAGCAGTATGCAACGTCTCCCTTGCATCATCTTCAAGAACCAGAGGCCTGGGACCAGTCGGCGTCACGGATCCTTCAGAGTCCTCTTCGCTCGCCGCTGGAGTTGAGACATCAGAATTGACAACTCGTGGGCCAGTCGGCGTCACGAATCTTTCAGGGTGCTCTTCGTTGAGTTGAGACATTAGAATCAACAACCTGTGAAGTGTGCGGGTTACTTACCATTACTGACATCGGCCCTGAACAATCTCGCCCTCACGCCACTAGGAACAACCAGCGCATCTGAGAGGTCATCGAGGAGGTTGTTAACGTTGTAAACATCAGGGCTTCCTTCCGGAGTATCGACCGAACCATCTCCCACCAACGTCGACTCCGAACTCGCAGGTGAGGGGTTCTCGTCGAACAGAGAATCGATTTGTGAGGCTGGGGTAGTCAGAAGGGAGACCGAGCCTCGAGGAGTAGCATCTATCTCATGACTGAGAGTGGCTGGTCCCTCGAACGCAGGTGTGTCCTCCACGTCCGCAACCACTTCTGGAGCTGGCACCGGTGCTGAGAGATGATTCAGTCAATCACTTTCAAACGAATTGTTAGTATGGAACTCACCAGTCACAATCTCCTCCAGGCGCCGCTCAAGCCCTTCCCTTATCTGATGACCCAGCCTCGTTCTATCCAGTTGGTTCGACTGCTGAAGTGTGCTGAAGCGATCGCCCAGCCCAACCTGCCGCTGCTCTATCCCTCCGAACCGCGACTCAAGATCTGCGAACCGAGTCTCGAACCGTCGGACCATCTCCGTCTCCATTTCCCTCCTGTTTGCATCCGCCTCCTCCGACAAGGTCCTCAGCTGACTGTCCCGCTGCTCCAAGCTTTGCTGCAGCGCTTCCGTCTGCTCGCGGAGCTCTTTGACCTCTTCGTCCCTCTCCGCCAACCCCCGCTCAAGAGCTTGTACCTCCTTGGCTCTCTCCTCCCTCTCCGCCTGCATCTGGAGTTCGAGTTCACGTCGCTGTGTTGCGACCTCCCCACGCAGCACGGTTTCCAACTCCTCCAACTTCTTGTTCCTCTCCGCCTCCGCCGCTTCCGATTTCTTCTCCCTCTCCTCCTCCGCTGCGTTCAACGCCTCCGTGTTTTGCTCCATACGAGTCTCGAGGTGGCTCAGTCGTGTCTGCAATTGCATGGCGGCCTCATCACGCAACCGAGCTTCCGTCTCCAGCTCAGCCTTCCACTCCGCCTCTGCCGCTTTCGATCTCTTCTCCCTCTCCGCCTCCGCTGCGTTCAACTTCTCCTCCATACAAGATTCGAGTTGGCTCAGTTGTGTGGCGGCCCGAGCTTCCATCGCCACCAACTTAGTCTCTCTCTCCGCCTCTGCCGTCCTCAGCCTATCCATCTCTCCCCCCATGTGAGCTTCGAATTGAGTCCGCTGCACCCGCAGTTGCTCTTGAGACTCAGTACGAAACCGAGCTTCCATGTCCTTCAGCCGCGCCTCCATCTGTGAGTTCATGCGGGATTCGAGTTGGTCCCGCTGCGCCTGCATCTGGAATCGGAGGTCATCGAGCAGCTTCTTCCTCTCCGCCGCCGCCTCCGCCTCCTTCAACCTCTCTTCCCTCTCCTTCAAGTTGCGTTCCCTCTCGGCTTGACTCAGGAACCCACCAAAGAGGGTGGATAGCGTATTCGTCTGCATCTGAATCGAGTCGATGTGAGCTTGAATCCG
Organism: Strobilurus orientalis; assembly: GCA_019915145.1. Lineage (NCBI taxonomy): Eukaryota > Fungi > Basidiomycota > Agaricomycetes > Agaricales > Physalacriaceae > Strobilurus > Strobilurus orientalis. Next base: position 480,950 of record JAHLML010000001.1, on the reverse strand, counting down.
TGGGTCCACTATAGCTTGAATCCGTGTGTCCCCTGGGAAACGGATATGAGCATTGACACCGGTGAGTCTTTCGAGGTTGATACATACTCAAAGTACTGAGCTCATGTGGCGTAAACACGGATGTAGTTGGCGCATGTGGCTCCGCTCCTGCACCTCGGCTCAACGACTCGGTGATTGAACTATCACGAGTGCCAGTGTATGGAACAACGGCACCTAGAGACGCAGTATCCACATTCCAAGATGAATCAACCTCGGCTGAGGAAGGTGTTCAACACCAGACAATTCGCACAGGAAGGAAACTCACCAGAAGGACGCGCCGCCACAACGGTACTAACCAGCCTTTGCTCGACATCGTTGCTCTGCTCCGTAGCAGGGACCGGCCGAGGAACAGCCGAATGAGGTGCTTGAATGGCGTCGTTGTGCGCAGAAGAATACGGCGGCAATACTTGAGTGGCACTGATGAGAGCCAATTGATGATGAGGTGTAGCTTCCTCCGGAGCAGATTCGACAGCCGATGTTGAATTAATAAGTTCGTCGATGGGCAGCGTTAAAGCAGGTCCCATATCCTCTAATTGAACAGCTGGGTTCGTTGTCTCGTGTTCGGCTACGACTACAGAAAGTAATCAACACCAGCGCGAAAAAGTCAGAGAAACAAAGCTTACCACCTCCAGCTCCACCGTCATGATTCGGTCCCTTGTCTTCATCGTCTTCATCATCATTCTCACTAGCATCGTCGGCGTTCTCAACACCATCTAATCCACGGAGTTCTGGTCCCTTCCCGTCTCCGTCTTCATCGTCCCCATTCACAGTCTCCTCCTCCTCAGTCCACTCCCCCCGGTAGGGCACCCTCAGCTTGTACCCTCTGTCCTTCCAATCGATCTCCTCCCCCCGGATGGGTATGCGGAGATACATGCCTCCGGGGTAGATGTTGACGATGCTGGTGGGTGATTCGGTCATGGCGAGGGGGATGGGAGAAGAGGCGTGTTCCGCTTCGGGTTCGGGTTCGGGTGGGGGGGGGGTGGGGGTGGGGGCGGGGGCGTGAGTTTGGGGAGTGGGGATGGGAGTGGGAGTGGGTTGGACATCCGCCAGAGAAGGGGAAACGGACGTAGACGGTTCAGTTGAAGGACTATATTCCGGTACAAATTGTTCCTCGGCGGTTTCCTCGGCGGAATCACTCGGCTCCTCCCTCGCCTCCCTCTCCTTTCCCTTCCCCCGCGACATGTCGATGTCCGAAGTGGAGTCCCTGTTGGACGCCGAGTCCGGGGATGGCACGGACTTCTTGTCCATTCGGGGAGGGACGAATTTGTTATCACTAGGAATCGTTCCGTCGCTCCCGCTGGCGGCGGGCCCCAGTTCAATACCCCCGTTCTGCTCTTGCTGTTCGAGGACAACGTCCAGAGCCTTCAGAGCATCTGCGTCGAGTGAAGTGGGAAGCTCGGGTTGCTTCTCTGAGGGAGGCGTTTTCTCGGATGGAGGAAGGGAGGTTTGCGTGCTGATATCGTGGGGTGTATCGAGGGACAAAGGTTGGGTCGGAGGCGTGGTAGTAGCCATGGTAGGCGTATACGTCTAAGTGGGGTTTGGGATGATTGTATGCTGGATGTATGCGTCGTAAATGTGTGCGTCGATATGCGCCGTTATTAATCGAGTCTATGGGTGCCTGCTGTGGGTTAGCTACGAAGCAAGTGGGGGCATGGACACGCACGTATTAGCTGTCGTCGCGGTGTATTAGTCGAGTGGGTATTAGGTGTGCTAGTCCTATGTCGAATAAGACGGTTCGTTAATGGTTGATGGGATGCAAGCCACAAATCATACCTACGCGACCTTATATACAAGGAGGACAAGGGCTCGTTATTCCACATCCGGAACGCGCCTCAAAAACCCAGGCGACGCATCGGGACAAAAGCAGGCTGTTGTTTCGGAATCAGCTGTTATTGTTGAAATTCAGAACAAGGACGAGCGGCGTACGATCAAGGTTCAACGGGCATCACAGTTCACCAAGCGCTGATCACGATTATTGTTCTTCCGCCTTGTCTCGAAAAACAGACAATAGTACGCCCGTATGAGGACGAGTGTGGGTCCAATTTTCCGTCGCGTTGCTCTATTGAAATTTGTGGCTACGGAGCCGGGCGTCTACGCGCATCCATCCGTTTTTCTGTTGCAAGTGGGCCAGTTAGAAGGTGCAGGCAGCTTGGGGACAATGGCATGGTGGGCGGAAGTCAAGGCGGGATGGCGTTCCCACGCTCTCACGACTTCTGATCACACATCCACGCCTTTCCTAGAAATTCGCGCTCCATTCATTGCCTCGTCTCTGGAGGTCACTACTAGCTGAATACAGATTAGAGGTTCCGTGTCATCCTCCCTCGTCGCTCTTTGATTTTATACAACGGGTCAGGGGCTGCGCCACAGACTATTGCTCATCGGCCGACTAGCTCAGCTGGTTAGAGCGTCGTGCTAATAACGCGAAGGTCTTGGGTTCGATCCCCACGTTGGCCAGTCAGTGTCCGTCGTTTCTTTTTGCACGCACGTCGCAATTTTTGTTTCAGAATCAGGAATCAGGAATCAGGATCTATAACTGTTAACTACATTGTACAATGTACATTGTACATATCAACGTCGAACGAAGGCTCAAGACTCAAGACTCTGGGACATTGTTAGTACTAAGCTGTGGCTTGACACTCGTTCCTTTGTCCTTGGATCTTGGATCAACGATGAACTCAGTTGAACGCTGTAACTTGAGCTTTGAGGCTTTGAGCGCTCACTCGCCACCAGCAGTGACCGCGCCAACACAACGCGCGTCAAACGATAATAGACTGTTTATATCCGAATTGTTTTCTACTACTTTGATGCTTTGTAGTATGAATGACGGCTGTTGATGTCTTCTTTAAAGCAAAACCCCTCCTTTGTACAGCTGATTAAACAACTGAGCTACAGCCTCATACCAAGATTGACGTGGACAGCCTTGACTTGCGTATACCTACGAGAAGGATGATGGGTTGCCAGTGGTGATATGGAAACGAGATACTCACGTCTGGAGAGCATACTCGCCCAGCTCCCTACCATTACCCGACTGCTTGTAGCCTCCGAAAGGCAAACTAGCTTCCATGGTGTTGTAATTATTCACGAACAAGCTCCCGGCTTCCAGGGCGTGCGCGACCCGTATCGCCCGCGCACTGTTCTCTGTGAACACTGCAGCAGCCAAGCCGTACTCCGTGTCATTGGCAATCTCTATGGCCTCTATGACAAGAATGAGCCGTTGTTATTGTGAGTTACAGCGAAGATACAAACCTTCCTCAGTCTTAAACTTGATAATCGCGGCTACAGGTCCGAAGATCTCCTCCCGAATAGCTTCCATGTCGTTCGTTCCAGTGAAGACAGTCGGCTGGATGAAGTATCCCTTGTCTCCGTGGCGAGCACCGCCGATATGGATTTTCGCGCCTTCCTTCTTGGCGATGTCGATGTATCCCAAGACACGCTGGAAATTCATCAATGTCAATCGAGGAGCACAGCTTGGACGACGTACCTCCATCTGCGTCTGCGAGACTTGAGGGCCGTGCCTCGTTCCCGTCTCAAATGGATCCCCAGCCGCGGCTGTCAAACCTTTCGCGGCACCCGTCAGCGCCTCCACAAACTTCTCATAGATACCCTCTTGCACCAAGATCCGAGACCCGGCACTACACACTTGCCCTGCATTCAGGAAAATCCCCATCGCCGCCCACTTGATGCTCTGCTCCAGGTCCGCATCGTCGAAGATGATGTTCGGGCTCTTGCCTCCTAGTTCGAGCGTGACAGCCTTGAGGTTCGTCTTTGCGGAAGCTTCCTGAATCCGACGTCCGGTAGCCGTGCTGCCAGTGAAACTGATTTTCCTGATGAGCGGGTGTTCAGCAATGGCTTGACCGACGGTCGGACCTGGATCGAGTCTCAGAAACACGGTAATAACGACAGCGAGCGACAGACCATAGCCGTTCACGATGTTCACGACGCCAGGGGGGAAGCCGGCTTCAACGATTGATCCAGCAAGTTTTTGAGCCGTCAGAGGCGTCATCTCAGAAGGCTAGAGGACGAGACCGTGTTCAATCATCACGACATGAATAACATCTAGAAAGCTCACCTTGAGAACGATAGTGTTTCCAGTCGCGAGCGCAGGAGCAAGCTTCCAGGATACCATAGCCTGTTATGACCGTCAACTTATCAGTAGCAAAACAGAGACTGGAGGCGACCGTACAAGAGGGAAGTTCCAAGGTACTATCTGGCCCTATGAGGATGTCAGACTGGTTTGACGCGAGCAAAAAAGAGGACGCACGACGACACCATACGGCTCGTGCCGTGTATACGCAAATTTCAATTCGTTGGTCTAACCTGCGTATCAAGAGACTTGTCTGGCAAATTGGAGAGAACACGAACCTCGATAGTCTTGCCTTGAATCTTATCCGCCCAACCAGCGTAATATCGGAAGACACCAATCACGCCACTGACATCAAAGGTCTTTGCCACTCCGAACGGCTTGCCTAGCCATAATTGTCACTACCAAGACATCACATCGTGAGATGTTATTGATGGTACATACCCACATTGATAGTCTCCAACGCCGCGTACTCATCGATGTCGCGTTCGATAATGTCTGCGAGTTTGGCCAAGAGACGCCCGCGCTGGGCTCCGGGAACTTTCAGGCCCCAGGAGGTTTTGTAGGCCTAGCGATGACGTGAGACGGAGGTGAAGCGGCTTCCATAGTCGCAACAGACCTGTTTCGCAGCTGCCACAGCAATGTCTACGTCTTCCTTGGTACCAGCAGCGACGGGAGTGATGACCTGACCGGTAGCTAGTTCACCGTGAGTATCGCAGTGGGATGATCAGAACGACGCCACACAGACCTGGGTTGATAACACTAGAGAAGTCCCAGATCAATATCCCAATAGCAGAAGATCGGAAGCGTCTCGACTTACTCGATAGACCCTCCCTTGACGGGGTCTACAAACTTCCCATCAATGAAAAGACCGGTATTGACGCTGATAGTCCCTTTGTAGCTCGACGTGTCGAGTTGCTGGCTGAAAGTATGAGGCATGATGAAAGAGGGTAAGAGTAATGCTTACTGCAGTCTCATGTATTTGAACACATCCCCACAGTCTGCTGATGCCGCCCGTGGCCATCCAACTTATTCAGCACATTGTTTTCACGATTCCGTTGGGCTCCGGCATAGGACCGTAGCGCAGCTGGGTGCATAGTAAGCGCTTGCCATTGAATAGAACTGTATCATCCTTACCGGGGCTGTTATCCTTAGCTTTTTCAGCACCGAGGCTTTGCCCGAGGTTTCAGAATCTGGGGCGCCGACATATGTGTGTTCGAACCTGGCTCGCCTTGGGAAGAGTTTGTGCTCAAGACGTGCACCGTTTCGCAGTAGAATCAGGCATTCAAAGATAGCATGGTGCGAGGAATCATCAACGCTCGGAACGTACGCGCCCATTGGTACCCCAGTTATTGGCGCACCGAATTACCGCATTTTTCAAGTGGAAAAGAGCGTCCTATCAATTGGTTTCAGACAGCCGGGGTGAATACGCCACCGCCGCCAGCTAGCCAGACTTGATTCGAGATGGCCTCACAAGGAAGATTGCAGATAGTCACCAAAATGGACTATGCGAGTAGAATTGAGAGCAATGAGAAGCAATACGTAACGTACAAATTGCGCAAGCGCCCGGGAAGTTCAGTTTGCTAGTCAAACACATCGGTACCATTTTGATGTGTGCCAGTAGATCACCACTGGGCAGATGAATGGGACTCCGGGAGTGACGTCCTACTTGAACATCCGCTGAGCGAGGATGGACAGACGGCACGAATCGACACAAATGAGAGAGCTAGGGTGAAACCAGAAATGTGCGAGAGACGCCGAGAGTGGATAAGTATCCATCGTTCCAAGAGCATGTTCGTGGTTCGAATGAGAAAGAGCGGAAGGAAGCTCGCGAATGCCGAAGGCCCGAACGGCCGATTGGCCGACGACGGCGCTGTTAGCCAAATGCGGCCGGCAGCGCTCGTCTTACCTTCTCACCGCGACCGGCAGGCGAATGCATGCATCAACTCTGAAAATCTTTTGCAGGAACGAATGCGCGACTGTATATCTAGGAGGCCATGGGAGACTTCTTGCTAGTCTCTCGATCCAGGCTTCGGATGTGATCACCTGCGCGTACATTTCTGGTTTCTTACCCGCGTAGACCCCACACAGATGTATATATGAACCACGGGCTCTCACATAGCATATTCAGCGCTCCAAAGCATGTCCACTGTCCCTCCGCTCGCTGCCTACGTATTCCCCTCACCGACAAAAGAGCCCCGTAAGCCAGGCGCTCTCGCAACAAGCAGCACTCATATCATATCTAGTGAACTACGCCGACCTCCCTATAATCGATCTGGCCAAAATCTCCACCAATCAAGCAGAACTTGTAAATCAGGTCAGCAATGCCCTGAGCGAGCAGGGACCTGGATTCTTGTATCTTGTCAATCATGGGCTGGAGAAGGAGCAAGTGCGTACTATCTTTGTTGTCTGGTAGGCGCGGCTAGGTACTCAAGGTGCATTGAAGATCGAGCGAATCTTCGCTATCGGCGACGTATGTTTCACCAAGGTCGATGATGAAGAGAAGCGTAAGTACGAGGGAACTATGGCAAAGACGGGATCATACCAGGGATATAAACTGAGGCGGTATTGGGTACGTCGAAGGTTCTTCCATTCTGCTAATTCGCAGGCTAACTGATGGGGCTCACAGCATCTCAATAACGGTATTCGAGATGAATGTGAAATGTACAACAGTTAGTATCCACTATGTGAGCCGGTCCACTGCCGAACGTCGATGTATAGTCCATCGAGATGTGAACAAGCGCGAGCACCCAATGGCCCTGAGACCTTACCTTCCCGAACTCGAGGCGTTCTCGAAACACAACCACGTCAATGTCGTGCATCCTTTGTTGAGGTCAGTAATTGTATCGTCATCATCCATTCTCACACCTTCATCGCCGCGGTAGGCTGATAGCTCTGGGTCTGGGACTTCCTGAAAACACATTAGTGGGCATTCACGGATATTCGTCCCAAAGCGAGAGTTACGGTGCGGTGATTCCGATTAACCCATGCCCTCTAAGGTTGACTGGTTCTCACCTACATAGTGCGCATCATCAAATAGCAAGTAACCCGAGTGATTATCTCTACGAGGCCTAAACATCTTGTCAGCTATCCACGGCCGCAAGACGAGGAAGACCTGTCAGGACGTGTTTGGTTGAAAGGGCACACAGGTAAATAGCATGACCTCACTGCAGTAATTCGCGTCGTGAGAGACACTCTCGTCCCAGATATCGGCGCCGTCACGCTCCTCTATAGTCAGCCTGTCGCTGCCTTGCAGATCCAGTCGCGATCCGGAGAATGGAAATGGGTGAAGCACATCGAGAACGCCCTGGTCGGTATCTCCTACAGGTGTCTTTCGTTGTTGAACCATGCCTACTCACCAGGTCGTGAACGTCGGAGACGCTATCTCGTTATTGACTGGCGGTCTCTACCAGGCAACCATCCATCGTGTCGTCCAGCCTCCACCTGACCAGCAGCACCTTACCCGACTAGGAATCATCTACTTTAGCATGCCCAATGACGAAGTCAAGCTCGTTCCGATTACCAAAGGCGCTTCAAGTCGGTTTGCCAATATTGAAGCGGCGCCTACGATGGAGGCTTGGAGGAAGGAACGTACGGCGAAGTATGGAGTGAGCGAGCTGAAGAAGGCAGAGGATGGAGATGAGGAGGAAACGATTCAGGGTGTCGTCATGAAGCACTACAATTGAGGATGTCGAACACAACGAAACACGGTAAGGTTGCTGGTAAAGATAATGAACATTTCATATGCCTCTCGATTAGTCAAACGTTAGCCAATTACAGTGAATGCGGTAGGTACAGTAGCGTGCAAAAATGATAGAATGTATCGGTAAGGTATAGCACAAGCTTAAGTCAAATCAGCGCCCTCGATGCGCTGCCGGAACTCGGACCGGACTTTCCAGCTTTTCTTCGTACCACCAACATGTTCGCTCTTCCCCAACGGCAGCCGGAGACAGCTCTATTTCTACCATTACCATTATTCGAACGTAAGTAAAACGACATTGAGCTTTTCTCGCTTGACGGGATTGTAGGTGCTCGTGATTGCGTTGGCACGGCAAATGAGCACAAACATATCTCCAGGCAGTGACTACACCGACACCGCATCTCAAGAGGTGAGAGATCTCTGGATCTCGGAAGACTTCCCACGACCCACCCACCCCCCAAATAAGGCAGGTCGGCAACGACGGCCATCACTGCCCATCAGGGTACCGCACCTTCGTTCCGTCATCGCCGCAGTGCGCACACATCGCCGCCGCAAGGCAGCATCGCAACAGCATCGACAGTCCTTCTTCCGCGTCGCGCTGCCGCTCGCGCTCTCAAGTTGCAGCAACAAACATGGAGAGTCCCTAACTATGTGAATACTGTACAATCAGCTGGAGCCCAACCTGTGACATATGGCCATTGACATGTACACAACAATATCCCTGCTTCTGTATCATCCTCTTCGCCTGCTGTATGCAAATTCCTCGTACATATCGAATTGTACATGTATCACTTTAATCGGTCATTGTCCGTCACCCTTGAACTCGAGCGAGACCCAGCGACCACGCCAGCGAATACAAAGCATATCGATTGCGAAGCTCTGAGATCGTTTTGCCGCATTGCCGCTACTGCCGTATGTGATCCGATGTGACGTCGGAAATCACCGGACTGCGCTCGCGTGGCTCAATCAGATGTCCAAGATCCAGAGATCTCTCACCTCTTGCCGCATCTAGCCTGCATCATGCCGTATGGCAGCCCCGAGAAGACACTACTCTCGTTCCTTGCGCGGCTCGCTTGCCGACGATGCATACCCATGTTCTTGCATAATCAAGTCTCGAAACATCTGTGTGCGACATGTACGAGACAAAGCTGAGGCTCCGCCACCTGTGGCTCCGTCCTCTACGCGCGCAGCGACATATTCTAAATCTACTGTCCAAAACTCGACGCGGGCGCGCTCCTTCATCCCCTTCCTTCTGGTTTTCTCAAGCACAGGGTGGAGTCGCATCTCATTGACCACACCGACCTGAACGCCCATGATCAGCTGTCATTCAACAGCATACAACGCAATCAGTGGCCATTTTTTTGTTACCACAGGCACAGCATCTCACTCAAGATGGCGCTCTAAGAGTATTCAATCAAATCCTTCTCCTTGCTCAGCGCACATCCTCTACTGCTCTTGACCAGCGTATGTATATCCCTCTAGCGCTCTTTTCCTTGGAAGCTTATCTGACTCGACCTTATAGTGTTTTGATTTTCCCGTAGCCGACCATGTATACATATTCTCATTGGCCAGCGCTCGTCTTACGAGAACAGTCAATATACAGGCAACGCCCAACGTATCAGTCGGGTATCACCTGAAACAGATGGATGATCATGCTTGGACCGCATCTCACTGTCAGACGCGCTATAAGAGCGTATTATTAGCTTCCGCCCACTTGCACTCCCATTCTCCATCTCGTTTGCAGGGCCGACGATGACCCACTCACTGCCGTCAACTCTATTCTTCGTGCTCCTCGGCCTCTCACACGCCTATCACTTTTCGCTTCAAGGCCGTCAGCTTCGCTCTGGTCTGAGCAGACGAGGGAACACCAATGGCACGCTGGCTTTGTCCGACCAGAACGATATAACCTATCTCACGAACATCACTTTGGGAGGCGAACCTTTTACGGTTGTCATCGACACCGGCAGGTAAGTCGTTTCTGGCTGGTCTCGCCTTGTGCTAACTTTTTTTATTACAATCCAGCGCGGATCTCTGGGTGTCTCCTCCGGAAAGCACAGTCATTCACGGCAGTGTTGATACTGGTTTCAAAACCAACATTACCTATGCCTCCGGTGATGTTTCTGGTAAGTCAAACAATATCGACATGCTGATATGCGCTTTGCTCATGACTCAACAGGACCAATCAAGACCGCAGATCTCACCTTTGCCGGATATAGCGTGCAGGACGTCTCATATCGTTCGTAGTATCCGCTTTCAAGGATGAAGACTAACTTGAGAGTAGTGGAGGTTTCTCACGTGGACAATCATGCGAACATAACTGGCTTGATCGGACTCGGTCCTAACGGGGGCTCCAATATTCAATTGACCATACTTCAACAGAATCACAACCTCTCTGTTGTGGGGTACGGGCCTTTGGATCGCATCTTCCTGCAAAATGTCACGACGCCGAATTATATCACCTTTCTGCTAGGACGACAGTCGGGTAGGATTTTTGCTCCCTTCTCAACTCTCTGAGCTAACGATCGTCAGACCCGACGGATGCGTTCAACGGGGATATGACGGTCGGTTCGATTCTAGACGGGTACTCAGATGTCGAGAAGGAGCCGAAAATTTCTCTACTCACAGAAGAGGCCACCCATTATCAGTTCCTGCTAGACGAGGACAGTATTCGTGGGCCGGATGGAAAGGCCATTCCCATAACGACGGTGGTGGACACGACTAAAAACCCCAAGCAAGGGTCTGTAGTGCTCGACACGGGATTCTCGATAAGTCAGGTTCCGAAGTGCGTCAACAGTCAAAGTCACCTCATTTGTACGCTGACCGTCGAGTCTAGGTATGTCAGCGAGGCGTTCTTTGGTAGCTATGACGGGGCGGAGCTCAAGAACGTCTCGGGCCTTGGCGAGATCTGGACATTGCCTTGCGATACCGAGGTCAATTTGACATTTCAGCTCGGTGGCAAGGACATTGTCATACATCCCTTGGATGCCACTATGTACGTCAGCTTTGGCTTTTAACTTTCCAAGTGGTGTCTGATTTCGTGGCGAAGGCCTCTAGATACTCTAAACATAACGTGTATAGGAATGGTGCGCCAAGTTATCCGTTTCTCAAACCGGGCTGCTTCATGACAAACATCTGACAGTTCCAACCCATGAGTTTTGATAACCACAACGAGTACGACTTCATCTTTGGGATGTCATTCAGTAAGAACGTCACCCCCATGTTCGAGGTTTCTGTTCGCTGATCACACTGGCGGTGCATAGTTCGTAGTGTTTATATGCTCGTCAATCTCGGGGACTTTGTTGGTGATGAGGTGTATTTGAATAACACGACCAGAGGCGACCCATATGTGCAGTTTCTGGCCACCACGGATCCTAAGAAAGGTGCGCATTCCGTCCTCCTCAATTGGGCAATTGATTGAGTCGTTCACAGCCCACAACGACTTCCTCGCGGTTCGAGGTCATGCTGGGAAGAAGCTTGCCATTAAGATTATCATCATCATCGCAGCGGTCGGTGGCTTGCTTGGGTTTGCTGCCCTCGGAGGCATCGTGTATTGCTGCTGCATCAAATCACGACGAGGTGCAGCGTATAAGGCGGTTCAAGGGCAGGACTATGCATTCGCATACAGAGATAATAGTCACAGTGCCAGTAGAAATGAGGTGGGGCTCGTACCGTTGTACGATCCATACGCGCAGAAGCTAGGCGACTCACATATCCGTTGACGGACTCATGATTTTTTATGTATGACGGTCACTGTCTGGACACTGTATAGCACGTATTTATTACTACGTTATTGCCTTCGAAGGCTTCATGGACAGTCAGAAGTTCGGATCTCAGGCCTCAGGCCTCAGGGTGGGTGACGTGCCGGGAGTTAACGTTCACGAATGGTTGGCCCTCTTCCCGCTATACCCGACTCCGAACTGACTTACATCGTCCGCACAGCATTGAACAGTTGCCGTCAGTTCCTTTTCTCTACTGTTCAGTACTGTAGCGTATCCATGGCGCGAGACACAGAACGTCCAACTCTCGAAACCGTCATGGTTATGTTACGGTAGTATATCTTGGCAGAGTGCTTCATCAAAGCGCTGACTCCGTCAGTGTTGGGAAACGGTTCAGGGTGTCGTCATGACGCATTACAGTTGAGGAGGTCGAACGCAGCGCAAACACGGTAAGGTTTACTTGCAAGAATAATGAACACTTCGTGTGCATCTCGATTAGCAAAACGTTAGCCAATTACAGTAAATGCGGTAAGTACAATAGCGTGCAAGAATGATAGTAATGTACAGGTAAAGTATAGTACAGCTGTATCAATGATTATGAATATGTGTGTGAGTCGTGCGTGAGGGTATCATTCTAAGGTTATCTCAAAGGATCTCTTGCGCATGATGCTATACCGGTCCATCATACGGCACCCGCACCAGTCCCACCGACATGTCCTTCTCCCCTTTCTCACATGGCATTGCGATGAAGACACTCAACTGCAGAGCGGGTGGGATCGGGCGCTCTTTCACCCCCGTTATCCCTACGTCCTTCTCCATCGAGTCCAAGGAATCGACGCTCTTGTTCGAGAACACGGAGAAGGATCGGGACAGGCGTGATTTGGCGGCTTTTTCGAGCTTGGAGTGGTGGGTCATAGCGTTGATCTGTTCGAGGGAGAATGGCTGGTATGATGTGATTTGGATCTTTGATGACCAACGAAAGAGAATGAATCTACACACCTTGATGTCCCTCCATGAGCAATCCTTCTCCGGTGCATCGAGCCAGACGTCGAAGAACTCTGGTCGCTTTTCAGGGATGATGACTATTGGGTGTCCCGTCCATGGGTCGAGCCCTTGCGCACGCATACGCCGACTCCGACTCCAGCGCCACGAACACAAGGCGCAGAATCCAACGATTACGGACCCGACGATCGTCGCTACGACGTATCTGATACGCACGCAAGAGTCAGCTATCAAAAAATTACACTTAAAGCAGAGGAAAACAGACGTACAGGATGGTAGACCCATTGAGCGCCAAGTTGTACCCGCCCTGGACATTCGAGTCCGTGGGTGTGGGATATGCGCCCGAGAGTGAAGACATCTGGGCTACTGGGCTAAGAGGGAACGGAACGAAGTGGACTACTCGGGGGTGCAGGAGCTCCTGGAAGCACGTTATATGTAGCAAATCCCTTCCTCGCCGTTGTGTGCGCGTATGTAGCGTGGAGTCATTATTGAGGACATATGTATTGCCGCAGGGGACGGGGGTAAGGCCGCTGAGGGTAAAATCGCCCATGACGCATGGGCTGAGGCGGTCGCCTTTGGGAAGACCTTACGTACCCCGGCCCGTGTCTAGTCTAGAGACAGAACAATTGTGAGATGGTCATCAGTCATGGCGCTGCTGCGCGGAACAACGACGCTATAAACTGTTGCTATCATAGGATCGGGAAGTGCTGACAATACCTATCGGAGATCGGCAGTAGGCGGGTGTGTCTTCAAGTTTGTCTGTCAAGATAGGTAACAGAGAGAAGCCGCCTCAGGGTGAACGGACGACACAACGGGGCGAGCCCAGACATTCTGGGTCGAATATGGCTTTGCATCCTTTATACACAAGTATCCCCAGCCACGTCATGATATCCATAGGCCTGAAGATCCTCGGACAATGGAAGTCGAACCGAGGATATGCAGATAGATTCGATCGTCGGATGGTGTTCCGCCCGCAATATTTACTCGTTTTGAGTCTGTCCAGGAACTAGAGAATGTCAATGAGCACGGAGATTTTCGGAACGCGGGGACGTACATAAGTATATTACAAGACAGCAAGCTGTCGCCGCTTGTCGCCGGGTAATATAAAGCCAAGAGTCCAAATGACGCGAAACAATGGAGGCGTGGGCGAGCCATAAGTGACGATTGTCAGTTGAGCGGCTCTCCGGCGTGCATCTTGATGCCAAAGGAAGCCTCTGGACACCAAGAACTGTGCTCTGCTCGCTCGTTTGATCAAAAAGGCATCTCGAATCATGAGCCCGCTGTGATGGACTGCGGGGCGGTTGCGACGGGTAATGCGCCTATCAGCCTGCGCGTGGTAAAGCTCGAATTGCATTCTAGAACGAAACTTCATGGTTAATCTAGTGATTTGCGAGGATGACAACTAGACGACGATACACACAATAGTTAGAAGCGGCAAACATGGTATCAGTGTGACCACTCGGTACATCATTGTCCGGTTCAAGCCACACAATCGCAAGGCTCCAACCTGCAGGAGTACGGCGAGATCAAAGTCCGTCGTCGCGTGTTCATCATGGAAATCTAGCCGACAGTTACAGTTCGTCGCGCTTCTCCCGCTGCTTGAGTGCCTGGACATCTACGCGCAAGACGCCCGGTGCGTCCTTCAGCTTCTCTAGTATCACAGCTCCGTGGTCCTCCCAATCGCCCTTGGCAACGCTGAGCAGCTGTACGTGGTCGAGCGCGCCAGCTTGGCCGGTGTGGCTCAGCGTCGGGTGCAGAGCGGCTAGAGTAGATGGGGAGTCGCTGTATTGACCGTCTTTTTCGAGCGTAACTGCGAGGTACATGTTCGTGTTGTGATCCATGGTCGTGGTGGCTGGAAAAGGATTACTGACACTGCCACCGCTTGCCACCGCTACGGTGCTCACCGTCGGCAATCAGCGGCAAAAAGTTCTAGGCTACCCAATGAATTTCAATTTGAATTCACCTCGTTCGTCTGCTTCATTTTCGCTATCATCTCAAGTCGTGAATCCCCACAGCCTTCCCAAAGAATCCCCTTCTCGGATCAGTAACATCCAGATACCGCCACCTAAAACTCGTCTGAGGCCCTGTTGCTCCCACGGAATGCGTCCTGTCAAAGTGTTGGCATCTCACTCGGACCAAATTTCGATGGTCGCTAGTTTTGCTCCACCCATGGGTTCGCTACTTTCGAGGTCCTTGTCCTAGCAATTGTCGAACATAGGAACCGCGGAAACAAAAGATCCGCCTTGTTATTGTTGTTTAGGCAGGGAGGAACAAGGTCAGTGGTCTTTTTGACGCTCTTGTTCGAAATAACAAACTCTTGTTCTCCAGCGCCTATTTAGATTGATGCATTATAGACGGAAATCAGAGAACACCTCACGACCCATCATTCCCGCGACGACTTCAGATTCCATTCCACCTATTACGATCCTCACACAGACATCCGTGTCCATTAACATCACTCCCCGCGTCACGACCTGATCATCACCATGTCCATCGTGAAACTGCATATTCACGCCGAAGTCCAAGGCACCACAGGTCTTGTTGCAGGAAGTGCAACATTGCGGTGCTACGATACCATCATCCTCTTCACATTTCTCCTCCTCCTACGATATTCCTTGCGCTTTGTCGGAGCCTCCGCTTCCAAATCTGACCTTCCGCTCCTCATTCCCGGTCACCTCGAAATGCCCTCCGTTGTAACCGAATCGCCAGCCACAACCGACGCCACATTAGTACCCGATACCGCTGACGCCGATCAACCCCCTTTAACCGACGCGCTACATCCGACAGATCTGGATTCGAAACCTGCACTTACTGCGGGTCCTTCACGCTCTGCACCCTCCACCCTCCGACGCTCTCCAAAAGTCTCGCTTCGTGAGGGGCGCAAAGCCTTGCAGCTCCCTTTCAACCTCCGCTCGACAGTCTCCGTCACCAACGAAGAACTTTTCCATCTTCCCAATGGGCCGGTCTTTCTTGGGATAACTCATACCCAAGGTCATTTCAGAAAGTCCCGCTACTTTGTGCAGCGCATACCAGCTTTTCGACCTACAATGATTCTCGGTGAAGAAATCTGGGAAGCTCCGCCACCTGCGCGCAGAAATAGGTGGCGCCGATTGCGCTGGTGGAATAGGGCCCCGCGAATGACATCGAAGATCGTCACTACATCGAGAGTAGACAAGGCGAACATTGCGGCTTTCGCAATGGTTGACTCCCAGAGACCAGCTGAATTCCGCGTCAATGACAGCGCGTTGGCCGCTGTTCATGACATAGTTGATCACGGAGATCATCTGTATGTTATTATGGTAGCTAATTCTCGTCACCGGCCTCCTCGGATACTGATTTCCTCTCGTAGGACTGCTTTGATACGACGCTAGAGAAGTTCCTCGCTTCAGGAGAACCTCTCATAGAAAGCTTTGTCCTCGACTGCGGTCGGCGCATCGTACGTCTTCTTTACTTCATCTATCGGTCCCTTCAACCTGACACTTCTGCAGTTCAGTGCTATCAACGAACTACATGCGAATAACTTCTCTCATGGTGCCATCAGCCCACGCTCAATCATCCTCACCGGTCTTAACTCGACCGCCTCCCTAGCCGACTTGGCCTCCGGCAAACGCCTCACTCCCGCCCATCGCGCGGCTCTTATCCAAGAGGACTTCCATGCGTTCGCACTCCTGATGGAGAACCTCTTCGAGCGGCTCGGATCTGAGGAGTACCGCGCTTTCAAGGATCTGATAAGCTTTGGGGACTTGAAGCAAAGGACATTTGTTCCGAGGGAGAGGGAACACTGTCGCGTCTTTGCTCGCCTGTTCGACGAGGATGCGATTATGTTTTCCAGTGGAACGTTGGCAGCGTGGAATGAGTCTTGGAGAGTCTACGCGCTTGGGGCGGAGTCTCAGGGAATACAAGCGAACGGAGAGGCGATACAAGCGAACGGAGAGGCGATGCCGGAGGAGGAGGGCATCACTTCCACGGAAGAGGGGGCTGCTGCCTCGCCGAACAAAACACATGCTGTAGGAGGGACGGCCGATTCTCGCCCTGTGGATCGCGAGCCCACAGAGGCTACACTGGCGACCGAGACTATTACGCGATTGGGAGAAGTTACAAAAGTAGCTGGTGATGGTGATGCAAGCGACGTGCGTGGAAGTCCAACAGCGTAATGAACTACTCACATAATGTGTGTACATAATCACGATGGTTATGAAGCCGACTCAATTCGTGAACGCTTGTGTTTCTTCCTTCAAACCCGGTTTGCGTTGCTCCGAGTGAGATTGTTATTGCCCGACCAGTCGGGAAAGATCAACTTAGTCATTGCACGGTATCAGCGGTGTATATCGTTGGTATAAGAAGTCAACCGAGAGCATATCACTGCATCACCGCATCATCAGAATGTCTTTCGTCGACGTCAATGCAAAGCTCACGCTGAATACCGGGAACGCTGTACCAATGATAGGCAGGTGTTTGTCCCTCCAGCGCGATGGAGGTATTGATGGACGACATAGCCCTCGGAGGATGGACAGGTCGTTCTGAAGAAGAAACTGCCGCGGCCAGAAAATGGCTGAGGGCAGCTCTCGAGGTTTGTGGCTCGTATCCCCCTTCTTGAGGGCTCGCGATTGACAGCATTGTGAAAGGCCGGGTACAGACATATCGATACAGCTGTCCTGTATGGCAGCGAGCCTGTCATCGGCGAAGTGATCAACGATCCCACCCTCGGAATTGCTCGAAGCGAGCTTTTCATCACTAGCAAACTACCGTACGCCGTTCCCTCACATACGGCATCGATTCGGCTTGACTGAGCCTATTTCTGTATAGCTGGAACGGACACGGGCGCGTCCAAGAAATCTTCAACCAGAGCCTGGAGGATTTGGAAGTGGACTACATTGATCTGGTTAGTAACATTTTTACACAGGAAGACAGAGCCTCACCCCGTTCCTTGTTCCAGTACCTCATGCATTGGCCGCAGATGGTGGCTTATGAAGGCAATTATTGTTGTGTTCCCAATTGACAGTCAGAACTTACGATGACTTGTTACTTTGTAGAGGGCAATTTCTTCCCCAGAAACCCAGATGGAACAATACGTACCGTCGACAACGTAACCTTCAGCGATGTCTGGGCGGACATGGAGAAGCTTCTGGAGACTGGAAAATGCAAAGCGATCGGCGTCAGCAACTTTGCCATCAAACAGTATGTCTTCGTTTGTTCGCCTTTCTGCCCTGTATCTGATCACATCGTACACGAAAGCATCGAGAAGCTTCTCGAGACCGCCAAGATCGTTCCTGCCGTGAACCAGGTTGAGTGAGTGTGACCACTCGTCAATGTCTCCTTGTGCCGAGATTTTGTGAAACAGATTACATCCATACCTTGTCCAAGAGGAACTTGTGACATACTGTAAGAGCAAAGGCATTGCTGTCTTCGCGTATACTCCCTCTGGTACGTCCCCGATCTCTCATCTTATACCTGTGATACTGAGCATCATGTATGCAGGACGCCAAACCGTCCGCAACGATCCTCTCTTCGCTGAGCTCGCTGGCAAGTATCACGTTACAGTCAATCAAGTCATTCTGGCCTGGCACATTGCGCGCGGCGTGGCGATCGTCCCTGCTAGCACCAACACGGAACGGCAGAAGGACAATATCAAGGTATGTATCTGTACACCGTCCATATGTCGCTCTCGACGCTGACATGAACACATCAGCTTCCCATTCTTGAGTCGGAGGATGTGAAAAAGATAACTGCATTGGACAGGAATGCGAGACTTTTGAATAAGAATTTTGAGGTCAACGGCAACGTGTGGGGGTGGACATATGAGCAGCTCGGATGGTAGACTTACCATCATGTCCAGGTCTTCGAGCAATAGCAATACATAGTTCACTCGATCCAGCCTCATCTACGGCGGTTCAAGTTATCTGATCAGCGTCCTCGCAGGGATCTTCAGCGCTATCAGTGTTTGGAAATTGAAGAGTCGTACTGTTATGCTCCTGTAGGTTGTCAGCGTCCGAGCCGCCCCGCGGACGACATGCCAGCCGAGGATGGCCTGTTCCACCACTAGCACAGACTGTTCGTCACTATCGTTACATTCCCGTAAGTACGTTATGTCGCCGCGTATTATAATGCATTAAGTTAAGTGTCCTTGTCGCCCACCTCAATCGCGATCAAAAAAGAGGCCGCAACTCCTTAGGTATGGTACATTCGATTGTTGGAGGGACCAGATTCGCTGTGAACCGGTGATGAATATTAGTCGGACTCGTCCATGTCGCTGGCATCGGATCCGACTGGCGCCCAGGAAGCCAATGGTCACATCCCTTCAAGGTGCTGGCGGGATGCTCTCGGAGGGAGTCGATAACCTTCTCGAAATGCTCTGGCGTGATTTGGGTTTCGTTGGCGCGTCGGTGTTTTCGCAGCTCTAAACCGCGGCTGTAGTGAGCTCCCTGATGCAACGGTTGTTAATAATGGCGTACCACTTGACCGTTGTTTGCTCCATCGCTGGACCTCTCGGGCGAATCCACCCTCCCTATGGATGGGACTTTGCCAGAAGGGTTCGTGCTCCCAGATGTCGGCAATGCTGTATCGCCTCACGGGATCTTCTTCCAAGATCTGAACAAACCATCAACCTCCATGCTCGATGTCGATTTGGGATTGAATGAACGCACATGATCGCAGATCAGCTCCCCACTAAGAGGACACTCGTCGAGCAAACTGTGAGTCACGTCATTGCGCAAGCCGCCCTCAACATCGAAAATTTGCGTGAGTCTCTGAGACACCTTGATCATCCGTGTGGTCAGAACCGTCTTTATTAGAGAGGTATAGTACGAAAAAACTCACAGAGTTCATACCAGTGCTTTCAAAGCACTGGTCACTGCTTTGCAAGATCATGATCATTGCTACAATGCCAAACGCATACACGTCCGATTTTGCTCCGTCGATTCTCGCGGGATGAGTGTTGGCGTTGCGCGTACTTCGCTCTGGCGGGATGAACAGGTCCGACCCGGCAGTTGTCCATTCCATGCTCATATCTGCGAAACACGTCGACGCAATGCCAAAGTCGATGATGCGAGCTTTCATCTTCTTCCCACATGGTTCGAAGAGAATGTTATCGGGCTTCAAGTCGTTGTGTACGATACGCAGGGAGTGAAGGTGGTGGAGACCAGCAAGCTGCAACATTATCGTAAGGACCATGGGGGCTCAATTGAATGCATTACATACGATATCGGTCAGAGCGTCTGCGATGTCCACGGGCAGAACCGTTTTGACATCGACGTTATTCTCTTTCTGAAGGTCCGTGAATTGTCGGAACGAGATATCGTAAAAAGGCTGCCGCGAGTCAGTTGAGACCAAGTTGGGATGGCATGCATCAGACTCACCATAATGATATAGCACGCGTTCATGTCATGACCCACCATCACACACTCGCCCAAAAACGGTGAAGAATCCTCATTCCCAATCTTCTTCAAAATCTCCACCTCTCTGTAGATCCCCTCCATGACTGTCATGTTATTTGCGCACTTGGGTATACTCGGAGTGACCTTGGCTATACCCAGTCGGTTGTCCAGCCCACGAACTCTCATTACGACACCAAAGCAACCTTTGTCTGACTCGACCAAGTTGTCGACCTTGAATGTGTACGAGTGGAATGATAGGTACGACGGGATGTGGAAGATTTGACGTCCGCCATCCCCGCGACTACTGCAAGAGGAAACAGATTGGGCAGGACGGACATAGTCGAAGTGGTTGGCGAATTGTCTGGATAGCGACAAATCAGGAGGGACCATGAAACTGTCGGAGGCCAGGGAGCCAGATACCAACGGAGACGCCTGGTAAGACCTTGAAAATAAGGCCCCGGACCGGGGTGGAGACGGTTTGTCGGAGAAGGTTTTGCTCTGGGCCGTGCGCCAGTTCTCTTTCGAAAACGTATCTGAGGCGGCATGATCCAACTGCAAACTCTGGTACACAGCGGTGGAGGAATGTGGACTGGGCGTCCATGAATCAGGTGACGCCGAATCCGTTTCAGCCATCACCTCCGGATCCCTGTCTGTCGCCACAATCCTGGATGGTTCGGGATCCCCGGGGCCGTATGAGCCCATGTCCTGGACCAGCCAGAATACGACCACGGACATGAAGACGAGAAAAGAAAACAAGACCTCTTGAGACATGAGTAGAAATCGTGAAGGTCGTAGGGCGTAACAAGCGTGTTGCCCTCAAATTGCAAGCCAATCCTTTTATCCTCGGACCGTCCTTGTTCTCGTTCGCTCTCTATTGTGAGGAGTATTCAATCGTCGCTCTGGATAACAAGGTTCTGTGCCTGAAGTCAGTGCCAGAACAACAACCAACATGGGAGATCATGGACCCACATGCTATTGTCTCAATGCGCATCTCGGGATCGTTGCCTGCTTTGGACAACATGCTCTTGATATAGAACCCGCTCTTGTTCGACCTCTCCACCCCTTCGTGCGGAAGAGCGGCGTCAAAATATTGATGTCGATCACAAAAGTGTGCGATGTTACGAATTCGCTACCAGGGAAAGCAGGCCGAGTACACACTCCAAGGCCTTCACGATCGAGAGTCAGAATAGAGCGAAACGAAGATCCAAAGAAATGACAAACCTGGGCGTGGAGATCCAGCTGAAGCTGTACGTCAGACAACGTGAGCGCTTCGACCCAACTCCCATCGACTCGAGCTGTTCGTGAGCGAGATTAGGTCCATACCACGCCTTAGAGACCGTGGACAGTTCAGACTGAAACGTGACAACCCCCCTGGGCGCTGCACGAGGCTAATATCCGCTGCCGCCACAAAAGGTTCCCATTCAGGACCACGTCGAGGTTAGGTGAGATGAGCAGTTTACAGAGCCGTTGTGGGAAATCGACGGGAAACCAGAGACTGTGAGCATCATAAGTGTGATGATAAGACTAGCAAGGGATGGCGTACGAGGGTTCGATCAATACCCAGCGAATGGTTCCTCTTGGATATCCCGAGGAAGGCTGTGATACGCTCGCAAGCTAGGCATAGACCGTTGCAATGAAGTCGTCCCAGATACTGTACATGGTCGGCTGAAACGCCGAAAGCGACTTGGAGATGTGCGCGGGCTGAGGGATTGTTGTGTCTGGTCGCCCAAGAATGCCACGATGTCCGCACAGGAGGGCTCGAAAGCGGAAAAAGGTACGATGAGAGAGCCTATCTTAATGGCGAGGTGGTGGTCGAATCCTAGGGAGGTTGAGAAGGGTCATAGAGCGGAGTAGGATAATTGGTCGCGTCCTCGATGGTGGTCCAGTGCGCTTCGCTGTCAGGTCCAGATGGCACACACCATTTAGAAATCGCTGCGGAAACGTCAGTAACACACGAGGAAGAAAAATGCGACGACAACGAACGCAACGACCGATAGAGTACAACCAGTATGCGCAGACTCTGTTTGGGACCACTTTGCTCGCCTTCGACCTGTTCATCGTTCAGCCCGTCAACGACGTCAATTTGAGCGTCTTCTGAGACCGTTGATTCTGATATCGAAGCGCGCAGAGCGCGCAGCTTTTGCTTTGACCGGCCAGCATCATGGTTTCTGAGGGCAATTGAGATGATATATGGGGCGGGCATATGAAAGGTTGGCGTCGCGTGATAGATTGCGGGCTTCTGTCGTCGTGGATAGCAGCAAGCCTGGACAAGAAGGCAGACACCGACTGGACCCGATGATGGCAGGGAAGGAAAGAGCATGCCGTGCCATGCCGTGCTGTCTGCCGCCATCAAATGCGCCGATCAATACCTCTTTTGACTGTGCGCCCATGTTCCTACCTGTGCGGCATCTTGGGCGGTCAAGCTATGCGCGACTTGCTTCGATATGGTACATTCTCGGAGCTACCGCAGCGCTCTGTTCTCCGAGCTCGCCTTCTTGGTAGCGGCGCACTCAGGAGTGTACTACTTCACCGGCTGCAGATGTACCCGCGCTAAAGTCACGTCAGGACTGACTTGGTAGCGCTTATGTTGCCACCACATGGATTCTCTCCTTCCTCTTACCACGCTCAGTCCGAGTCCCCCATATAGCTACAGCTTCCGAGTCTCAGAGCTCCTTGTCTTTCGTCTCTCAACCTCCCACTTTCCGTCATGGTCTCTGCATCCATCGTAGGCTTGGCCATTTGCTCATACCTTGCTCTCGCCTTGATTGCTCGTAAATATGACCCAGTGGGTGTCTATCTCGGTGCTTCCGTGTGTTCTTGTCAGCTTCACAACCTGTAGTTGCGACACATCCCTGCCTGTGGCCCCAGCGCACCTATACTCTCGTGGATTGGGACGCTCTGGTATATATTTGACTCACACGGAGTTCTTCAGCGTGGCTACAACCGGGTACACGCCACTCCGATATATCTCACCGTTAGTACAAGAGCTCACTTCGTATACCAGTTTCCCAAGAAGCTCTTCAGAATTGCTTCACCTGTCAGATGGATGGTTATTGTTGGTTCCCAGGAGTATTTGGAGGAAGTAAGAAAAGCACCGTCGGACGTCCTGTCTGCGCACGAAGGATTCAACGAGGTATACCTACGTGTGTCGCTCCAGAGGTCGTACTCACTTCGTTTACCAGGACCTCCAATCTCATTACACATTCGGCGATACATTTCTCGATTCAGAATACCATATTCCCATCGTCCGTAACGAGTTCACGAGAAACTTGCCGACTGCGTTTCCCAACATGGCTGACGAAGTCATGTGTGCAATCCGGGACATATTCTCCGACCAAATGACTACTGGTATCGAGGGTGCGTTTTAGTATGCTGTCTTTGGATGTGAGCCTTACACATAATTAGGCTGGGCTCCGTTCTGTGTGATGAAGTCAATCCCCAATATCATCGCCAGAATCACCAACCGACTTTTTGTCGGTCTCCCATTATGTGCGTAGAGATCATCACAGCCAGTGGCGCAGATCTTATCATCCGCATTCAGGTCGTGATCCCGAATACATTCATATCGTTAAAACATCTGCCCTCAATGTCACGCTTTTCGCTTCATTGTTACAACTCCTTCCTAGCTTCTTGCGACCGTGAGTGCTTTCCTCACAATTCCTCAAAATTTAGTGCCTGATTTTGTTACCAGTTACGTTGCCATGCTCTTTCGTCGCACGCTACGTTTCCGGGCACGCACGGCGCAGATCCTGCAGCCATATATCGAGGAACGAAGACAAGCAATCGACGCAGGACAACCCAAGGCGGATATGTTGACCTGGCTTATGGAACAGGCTGACGGTCCGCGTCAGACCACATATGAACTCGGCCTCCGGATTCTCGCTGTCAACTTTGCTGGTATTCACACAACGTCACTCGTGAGTGGCTTTACCAGTCTTGCACATGGGATTCCCTCATCCTCGGCCCTAGGTGTTCTATCGTGCTCTCCTTCACCTGGCGGATGAGCCTGACGCAGCCCGACTTATCAGGGAAGAGGTTGATGCACTTGTCAGGACAGAAGGCTGGACGTACAACGCTATAAAACAGATGCACCGAGTCGACAGCTTCATCAAGGAATCGGTCCGGGTCAATCCACTTGCCCAAGGTGCGTATCTCTGCCTTCCCCTCGACGTTATTTCCAATGAATCAATACTTAGTCATGCTACAACGCATCGTCGTGAAACCCTTCACATTCTCCGACGGGACGTTCCTCCCCGTGGGCACATATCTCATTGCACCCGTTTCGCTTATCCAGGCGGAACCCACGAATTACACCGACTCGCATGTCTTCAAACCATGGCGCTTTCTCGACGAGCAGGAGCCAATTGTCAAGACCACGCGGACTTTCCTCACTTTTGGACATGGGCCGATGTCGTGTCCGGGACGTTACTTTGCGTCTGCTGAGATGAAGATGATGATGGCGTATATCGCGCATAATTTCGATTTGAAGCTTCCGGGTAAGCGACCGGGAAGTGTGTACATCGCGGGAAACCCGGCACCGGATAACAAGGCAGAGATTTTGTTCAAGAAGCGCGAATTTGTAAATCAGTAGCAGTACTGAAGAATACGGTAAAGAATGTTCTCCATAGCTATCAGACAAACCAAAGAATTGCTTGATATTGCGACGAAGTCTCTTGTTGGTTTTTCTCCTGTTGTAGACTCATTAATACCATGGAGGTCATTTTCAATAGCATGGTACATGGCTTGATTGACCTTTACGCCACACGGATGCCCCGTCTTGTAAAGCGTCATAAATTTGTCACACAGACTTCGTCTGTCTCCCCCTGGTGGATCGGCTGTAATGGCTCAACCGGGAATGTGTTCGGTTTACATCAGCGACTCAATCCTCTTGTGCGCTGGTTCAAGACTGTCCTCTCCAGAAAACTTGGTGTCCACAGGCCGCCGGCCCGGAAGGGCTGGTCCAGCCTTGGAATAGTCAGACCTTGACAGGCCAGGGAAGCAATTCTGCAACCTGCAGGACTGGCCGAGTTAGTCGTCGGAGATTGGGACACGTCGTCAGACGCGCTAAGGATCGCGCCGAGCACAAACCTTTTGTCATTCGTTTTGCCACCATAAGTTATAACTTATAAGATTGTTTCGAATTTCTAGTCCAGAAGCCATGGAAACTTTGGAAAAATGAAACTACAGCCTTCCAAGTTCCCAACGTCGACTTGAGTCATAGTATATTGTTTTCAATTTCGGCATACAGTAGGCCTCAACACTGACAGGCAACTACTAACCCCAAGCTTCACGAGAACGGCGCCCATCCAAATTGCTCGGACGTCCATCCTCCAACAGTCCCGTTTGGCGCTGTGAAGCCCTTCACACTCTGCCTGTTGTTTCTGTCGAGTGCGGTGATTCTCTTGACGTCTTCTTCGCTCAGTATCGGGACCTTCGTGGTAGATGAGTTGAGATATGTTGGAAGTGAAACTCAAACACGCACTCTAAGTTTCTCTTTTTGCCGTTCCGCGTTCATGCTAGTAGGAAGGAGAGAGATGCCGCGGGCCACATGCCACCCGATGATGAGCTGCGTCACTGAGACGTTGTACTTGAGAACTGGGTCCGCGTGGACGACGTCACGGCCTGAATCAGTCATTTAAGTAAGTCAAAGAAGGAAGTAAATGTTGCTGACCAGATGGGGTGGCAACAATCATCAGCAAGGAAAGAACTCCAAAATGTTCGAATAACACGTACGGCAACTTGGTGGTAACAAAGAGTTCCTCTCGTGGGATACCGGACATGCGCACAGCGTCCCCAATGGACTCCTCAGTGCCTAAGGGGTACATCACAGTTAACGATATGGATTACGCAGATGCCGAACTTGAACAGCATACCATAAAGAGTGGCCGTATCCAAAACCTTATACCTCGCCTATAAACAAGCAGACGTGTGTGATCCCGGATTTCAAAATCGCTCCGACGGGTATGTACCTTCGATGCACTCAAATACCCATCCCTAGCCCTTGATCCGCTCTTCAGCAGTCATGCCTCCGAATCCCCCCAGCCTTAATTATGGTCAATGTACACCAAGCTTCAATTGAAAAGTAGATGAAGACAAACCAATGACGGGCATCTCGGCGCCCGTGTTAAGCTTGAGGGCTCTCAAGTTCGCAGACTCGTGGAATTTGGTGGACATGATATCGTACTGGAAGGACGGATCGCTTCTAAGTTCTTTTATAGCACGTCGGCTACAGTATGTCACGAGATGGTGAACATTGCGTTGTTGCTCGGCCTTACAAAGAATATGAGCGCACGCTTACCATGGTTATATCCCGAAACATCGGAAGGCAATCACTCTGTCTGAACATTGAAGCAACTACGCCGCACTGACAAGCCTGAGGGAGTGAATTTCAAATGTCGCGTCGGATCTCGGTCCGCTCATCGATTCGCCGCGTTACATAAGCCCGATTCATACAGGTTGTCTTTTCCACAAGACGAGTCTTGCCCAGGTCTTGCCAAGCTCAGCTGTCCTCCAGCGACAATAGTAACCTCCATGGTGAGACGTACGGTAAATCTGAAGACGCGACCAGTGCTTTTTCTACCTCCTCGGGTGTCCTCTGAAACGAGTAGGATCGATCTACGCTGAGCTATTGAGCCCTCAATCTGTGGAAACGCTCTTCGTCGTTTCCATAACACTCGACACTACCACTTGGACTGTTTACCGTGGCTTCCGGATTTTCATCTTCTGGCCTACTCTACGGACGCGTCCCTATTCAGAGCACTACAGGGCTCCTTTATTTACGAAAATTTCTCGTTTGGCAAGGGGTCACACTCTCTCGACTCTGAACTACCATCATGTACTCCATCGACGTCAACCCTGAATCCTCCATTTCCCTAGCCTCATCTTGCGAGTCCTCATCATGTTTTGACACCTACTCAAGAGCGTCGTATTCCGACACATCTCCTCGGGCGTCATATTGTCAATCCATCTCAGAGACTGCTTCATGCTTCCACTCGCACATAGCCCCTCTCACGACGCCATCCCTCACCAAAAAGATTACATCGTCATTGCGGAAAGCGTTTAGCAGGAAGCCCTCCCGTCGCGTTTCGTTTGCTATACGCGACGCTGCACCAGAGCGCCAACCGTCCGCCTGCAACTCGCGACCGTCACCCTCCTTCGGAACGGAAACTTCTCCGGGCATCCTTCTATGCGAATGTGCCAATGCCCTTGAACTGGAGGAATTTCTCAGAAATCTCCCCATGAGCGCGACGGCGTTAGAGATCCGCTTCCCATCGCTCGTTGACATGGATCTGCGGTACACTCGATTGTGTCTTCCCTCCATGGATTATGTTTTACCCGCCATCACCAGCGTAGTGCTACATGGATGGAACGCGCCACTAATCGAATGGTTGGCAGCGAACTTCCAATTGACGCGCATACACATTAGGGGCGAGGCCGAGCCGCCTGTACGTGCGGTCAAGAGGCTGCTCAAGGCAAATTCACATATCCTGGAAGACCTAGCGCTCCTGATGGGCGAGGATGGTACGTTTTCTGGTTCATTCGTCTGGCCTTGCTGACAACACGCCTAGGGTTATTCGACCTTTCCCAAATCTACACGCTGCAACGCGTTCTCTTTGAGACTCAGTATCCTGACGCGCACGGATTTCAAGGGACCATACGCACGATCAGTAAAGTCTTGAGACTACACACGCTGAAGATGGTCCGTCTGGAGCTGCCCACGGGCCCACAAAGCGTGTTTGCTGTGGAGGATGATTCAGCAGCGGTCTCTTGTGTTTATGAGTTTGACTTTGAAGATAACTATCTAGTTGCGAAGGATGGGATTGAGGCATTCATCGACTGTTATATATGACGAGTGCTTATCAACGAATGCGAAACCCATGTTCTACTTGTTGTGCTGCGTACAATAATACAACATTTTCTCCGGCACGTGGCATCATGCTGCCAAGAACTTTGTGTCGTGTTACGATGCAGTAGCACCCACTGCTCCGAGGGAGTTGATCTGCTGACTGTCAAATCTTCGCTCTTCTCTTTACTCTGGCTCGTATCATTGTAGCAGGCTCACAAGGTCTGTGAATCTTTTCTTCAACCAACAACATGTCCCCCAAAGTTCTCGATATGACCTCGGGCAACCTCCTCAACTGCAACATCATAGAGCGCGAGTGTCGCGTAGGATAATCACGCGGGCTTCCGACTCAAGGGTGCTTGCCACAATTGCGAACCATGACCTTCCTCTTGTGCCCGATACGATTACGCTCTATGGAAGGAAGAAGGCGAATATCAGGAAGTGGCTACAACCGGAGAAGACGATGCAGACGATGTACGTAGACCACCCACAGGGAGGCTCTACCAATGCTGAAGTCGTAACGCAGGCCGGCTAAATTCGAGGAGAACGGCAAGGAATATACATGGGGCATCTCTGATAAGAAGCTTTCGGTGGGATCCTACGCTAACATCACTTGCCCATCTAATGCAGCCTTCATAGCTAACTACTGCGGGCTCTAGATCTGTCCCTATGGCGCAATTCGAGGATTCCCGACGCGTTATGGTCAACGGCCAATCTGTGGTAGCGAACCCTTACCTTACGATCAACATGGATGGGGAGGAGATACTGGACATGATCGTGGTCTCATTACTAGTAATTGCGCAGAAGCTGAGAATGGAAAGGAGAGGAAGTGGGGTTTCAGTAGAGGCTACCAATTGGATGTTGATAGGGGGAAACATGCCGGGACCGATGAATTAACGAACAATCCGGTGTCATTGCATTAAAATCGGAGCAAAGTAGCCTGCGCAGAATCCTTCGAACTGACGGGGAATAAAAGCAGCGAGTTATACATAATTGACAACAACAAGAAAGAATACAAAGACTAATAATACACTTACAACAATGACAATTAGTTCTAGCCGCGCCGTGGTCGCCCATATCCACAGCGTACTTCCTTTACTCGCGTGCTTTCTTGGGGACCTCTTCCTAGGCATTTCGGGTTTCTCGCCCCCTCGTCTTCTCGCCACCATGCGCTTCCTGATGACAGCCTTCCAGTCGTCGCCGTACTCCACGGCGTCGGCCAGAGAGCGTACTGGCTCATAGGCATACTCACCTATCTCGTCGTCATTGACAAGGACCATTGTCAGATCTCCGTCCTCAGATGGAGACACAGAGCGTTCGGCACAGGGAAGGGTTTCTGGAAGTCCAATCAGGAGAGGAAGACATGACGTGTCGTCACTCAAGTCGACCTTGGCTTGCTGCAAGTCCAAGGATCGACGCGCCCTCTGGCGTCGCGTGGGTGATCCGCCGTGGTCTGGACGTAAAGTATCGACGCACGGTTGCCAATCTGCGCCAGGAGAGGGTAGCGATTGAACAACGGGTATCTTGCATCGACGACTAGGGCGAGATGCACAGAGGAGCAAACAAACCAACACCGATCGCGATTGCTTTGACCTTTCCAGTCGCGACGAGATCTGCCCTCAATTTCAGCGCGCGCGTCGTTGGAAGTAGTAACGTATAAGAGGGCAGTTCGTCAGGAGGGTAAACCAATCGTTGTTCTTGGGCTCATTTTGCGCATGCATTGATCAAGAGCGAGGCCACGACTTTTGACCGAATCCGATCACAACATGCGGGAGGAGAATTTAGTGCACAAAGGTTGGGATAGAGAAACAGAGTAGTACTTGAGAGCAATGGGAATCCGGTTAGACTGCACGGCATCAGCGCAGGAGTGAAGCAGAGGCATCAATCTTCTAATCTAATCTGACTTGTAGGGCTCTGTTTGTCCTTCGACTTATCATATCTGACCTTGGACTCGTAACCTTAGGTTACCTCGCTCTGGACAACACTGCAATAACACTGCGGAGAAAGAAAGGACAACATCTTCTTTGCACCCTGCAAGTCTAAACATGCGAGGGATGTAAGTTACAATGATAGAGTATCGATACCTGATCGATACGCTGGGCACCTTGCTAGCACGCCGCACATCGACCCTGAGATTCCGCGCCATGAGGCGGCGAATGGCCGAATTGGGGAAAAACGGTCTTTTGTCTCGAGCATTCATCATGGGTCCTCCGCCCGCTGGAACCTCTCGACCATCGCTGGCACTCATTTTTGCGACACATCCATGATGATGGTATATCTAGGAC
This sequence comes from Strobilurus orientalis, assembly GCA_019915145.1. Classification (NCBI taxonomy): domain Eukaryota; kingdom Fungi; phylum Basidiomycota; class Agaricomycetes; order Agaricales; family Physalacriaceae; genus Strobilurus; species Strobilurus orientalis. The sequence continues at coordinate 450,911 of JAHLML010000001.1, read as the reverse complement.
AAGGTAATAATTTTCCTGTACCTCTTGCCCTCGCAAGGATTCACGGTCCTACTTTAGCCGGGCCCATTGTCTCTCGAATTGATCAAGGCAACAAAGGAAGATGAAATCGACGCTTAGACCGACCACTGCGCTCATATAAGGTCCACGGAGTCGTCACAAAGGGCTTAACACCCCCGAAGGTCTACTCAATCCCTTTACCTGCGATGCCTCTGCTCTCCGTACCCAAAGGCTTCAAGCCCTTTCTTCGCCGCTGTCATCTTCTGCCAGCCGAGAATGCGGTCACGGCCATCGTTCTTGTTCAGCCACTTGAGCAGATCCAGTCCGCCCTGCATCGAGGGATCCAAGCCCATCCAGAGGGAGCGGCCGAAGTGTATGCCATCCACCATCCGTCGCCGCAGATCTTCGCTCCTCCTATCGCCCAAACGTTTGCCACGGCCGGATCTTCCACCCGCTCCCTACCCACCACCACCTCCTCGTCATTGCGCAGCCGCCAACGTACCCTTCCCCAGCGCGGCGAGGACCACTCTGCTGCCCTCATCGAATACGACGGTTGCGTCTACCGTTTCGCAGGAGTTCTCGGCGAAGGCGCATATGGCACCGTCAAGCTAGCATACGATGGACTCAACCAGCCGCATGCCGTCAAGATTATCAACCGCACCCACTTTTTCATCGACGACATACCCGTCGCAAAGGGGTTCGAGCAGCCGAATGGATACGTGTCGGACATACGAAACGAATGCGAGGCTCTCAAAAACGTTTCTGCGACGGGATCTCCGTTCCTCGCGTGCATGGAAGATTTTTTCCAGGACTACGACTTTTGCTACATGGTCATGGTGAGTGGTCTAGCCGTATCCTGCATTTGGCCGATCTCCTAACATTCACGGATAGCCGTTCTATCCCATGTCACTAGCGGACCGATTGAGGCAGCTGTCGCGTAAAGAACAGACCATGCCACTCGAAGAGTTCAAACTAAAGGCAGCCGAACTGGTTTGTCCTTATTCCGCGAATCACGTACTTTCTCTGACTTTCGTCAGGTCTTGGCCTTGGACTCTTTGCACCAGCATGGGATCTTCCATCGCGATATCAAACCCGAGAACATTATGATAAATCAGACGGGACACATTGTCCTCGTCGACTTTGGGATCGCACAGCTCGGGTCGGGTAGCTGCAGTACTGAGGACGGCGCCAGTGGAACACCAGGCTATATTGCGCCGGAAATCGTCGATAGGACGAGCACGCATTATTCTGCGTACGCAGCCGACATTTATAGCATGGGCATCGTGTTCCTGCAAATGTTCCTCGCACCGACTGGCGTTAATGTATGCCCGATTCAGCTCATTTCTTGGTTTTTCTGACGACAGTTTCGCTCACAGGATATGTTCAGCGGTACTACCCACAACACTGTCATCATGGGCGTCCGGCATAGTGCTCATCAGAACACCTACGGCTGCATGTTGATTGATAGGGTACGTGTCATGTTGTTTTCGTCCGTCGTTCGCCCTTGAACTGACATCGTCTCTCAGATGACGGACCCCAATCCCGCTACTCGGATACCGCTAGGCAAAATGAAGACGCATCCATTCTTCACCCAGATGTATGCCCCATCTCCATCTCCGCATTATCGACTGAAGCTAAATAAAATACTCAACAGGGATTGGAACGCCGTTCAACTTCTTCTGTACACCCGTAAGTCCACTTCTCCCCTTTCCATTGCCCGTGTTGACGTTTGCATAGCCTCGTATGTACCAACTCGCAAGCCCAAGACTCAGCCCCTTCCCGCCTGCCCTGTCACCGCCATCCGCTGCGCGCCTGCTACGCCCAAGGTCAAGGTCTGCGCCCCTCCCACACCCAGGGCCTCGCCCAAGGCGCCCAGCATCGTCCGCCAAGCGCCTAAACCCCCACCTGGGCTTCAGCGGCAGGTGTCTTCTTCTCAGCAACAGGGGATACAGCGAAAACAGTGCCAGCCGACGGTCAGGCAGAAGCGTGCAAACGCGAAGCCGGTGGACTTCCAAGCTACGGAGTTGGTTAGAGTAAGGGCGCGGGTGATTCCTATTCGTGAGTTTTCTCCGTCGGGAAATGCTAGATACTGTGCTGACTGCGTTGAAGCGAATCACGAGGGGAAGATCTAGATCTAGATTCCTTCATTTGTATGAGTTTTTTTTTGCATGGCATTGTATATTTATCATCATAAGTCCCCGTCGGGGCGCTATATTAGTTACCTACTACTTGCTTTCGATACTGTTGTCTTCGTAGTTACCAGGATGCCCCGCTGGGTTTCTTTATTTTGCTGTTGTCATGAATATCACGTCTGTCCCTCCCTTGCCTGTGTGTCTTTGCTCATCGCCTGTCGACCTCTGCCTGGTTCAGCGTAGAGAATTCTCAAAAACGGAAACGGAGCATTCGCGCCTGTTCGCGCCCCGTTGGTAACAAGTTCACTCCGTCAACGGAACAAAATGCAAAACCGGTGCCCATATCGTCGAAATAATCTCGTTACTTCACAGCGGTCCTGCAACCTTCAAATAAACAATCCCCTCGCCTTTTACTAGGGGATTCCGTGGAGGTTGTAGACATCAAGCCGCATCAGCAATCTTTGGGCACAACATGATACTTCGAGTGTCAAATATCTTCTTTTCACTTTTTTCGTGAAGTATCGTAAGGCGTAAAATTTGATTAGGGCTGTGGAAAAAGGTCCTGGGGGGTGTAACTTACCGATTTTTACCTACCCCGCTGGGGAGGCCCGGTAAGTTACCGTTCTTTAACGTATTTTACCGGCACGTGATATATTCACGTTAGGGTAGTGGAAAAAACCTCCGGGGGTGGTATCATACCAGTATTTTACCTACCCCGCCTCCCCGCCAGGTTTGAAACCGGTTTTTTACCGGTTCAAAACCTTCACGTGATCCCGCCGCGCGCTTCCCGCCTCAGTCCCGCCTTGGTCTAGCGACCAGAAATGGCTCTCTAAATTGAGTTTCCAGAGTGCGAATTTACTCTACAGGCAGCTACTTCTGTCCTACTCACTGTCTGTACAGCATATTTAGAGGTGATCTACGGTGTACTCAACATTCTGCGCCACATATGGCACTCCTCCTGCCAGTACATCACATGATTTTATCATGTGACAGGTTTCAAACCACCCTCTCAACCCCCAAGGTTTCAAACCGGTATGAAACCTAGTAATTTACCGGTGAAAAACCTATCGGTATGCAAACCTAGGTTTTTTCCACTGCCCTAATTCACGTGATCCCGCCGCCCGCCTTCCCGCCCAGCGCTGCTGCCCTTACAAAAGCTCAAATGCTGCCCTTACAAAAGCTCAAATGAGGTCAAAATAGTTCATCTTCACCACTAGCATACTGTGGCCATGTTGAACAAACTCACTCGGCTAGCATGGTGAGAAACTGCCAATCAGGATGACCATTGTGCGCCACATAAAGGTTGCTAAAAAGGTGCGCGCTAATCACGTGGATATATCACGTGTAGGTAATTTACATACCCCCTCCAGCCCTCCCGGTAAAGAACGGTAAATTACCGGTAAAGTACTGGTAAAAAAGGCTTCCGGTAAAAAAACAAGAGTTTTTTCCACAGCCCTAAATTTGATGCTCAAATAGTTTTTGGCTAATGCTGCTCCAGTGTCCACTGCTGCTGTACTAACCAATGACAAGTACTGGGTAGGGTCGTGGGGGAAAGCTATGTTTCCCCCCAAAAACAGTTCGACTCGGTGACTCACCGGTTTGGAACTGGTTTCAAACTTCAGAGGTCTGCGAGGGTAGGTCTTCCCAAACACCCGAACACAAATGAGCGTATCAGACTTTGTTCGCAAAAAATTATGGGAGTGGTGGCATTGTTGTAGATCTAAGTAGGTAATCGGTGAATGGGGTGGTGTAAATATCAAGTGAGTGTCGTGGAAGACTGCACGGTCGTAAGGTATTTAGATTGTACGCATGTCTAAGTTGCGCTGACGCCCATCGCGGCACGCGTTCAGTGTTTTTCGTGTGTCGCACGACTCGCAGCTGCAGCTGCAGCTTTCCGCCGATGCAAGATGATAAGCATGATGCCGTACAGAGCTGAACCTGCCACACTCGTGCACTGGATAGATACATTAGTCAAAACACTACCATGCCTTTCCGAAGAGAGGACTTACACCGGCAAAGAGGGCAGGTCGCCACCAGTGGTAGTCAGCCGTTAGGAGTGCGCCGGCGATGGGTGCGCCAATCAAGCCACCGATGCCTGATACGGATGTCATGTTCATGGAAGACATATTAGAGTACGGTGGGAACTTACCGGCAAAGAAGAACGCCACGCCCATTCGAAGTCTGTTGAAGATCAGTCTACCAAATCAACGCTGAGGCATAATGAACAACGTACCCGATTTGACTGAAAGACGGACTCAGTCCAATGATCGTCGGTCCCATGAGCGCGACAGCTAGCAAGGAACGTAAGCCACACTTGACACTGTTTGTGAGAGGATCAAGCATACTGCTCCCAGCGAAGAAACCATAACAGATCGCCACCATCACAACACCAACGACGCTCTTGAGGCCAATCATGCCGAACATGACCGCAGAGCACGCAAACGATGCAAAGATGAACATGTTCTCGACGCCGAACTGCTTCACGAAGAATCCAGGCGTGAGACGGCCTACCATGCTGCAGGCGTTGAGTATGACGAGCTGTGGAGAGTGAGCGGTCAGTTCAACGACCAACAATTGGTGGGAAAAAGGAAGGGATACTAACAGCATAGAAGGCAAAGTTCGTGTCGAGCCCGTGGTCGATCGCGTCCAGTTGGATGTAGTACTGCGGGATGTAGAAGCCGATGGAATAGATCGTGAGCCTGTAAGGTCATTCTAGTCAACCTCCACTCAACGATCAACAAACCAACCCGGAAACGTACCCAATTGTCAAGGCGATATACGCCCAATCCGTCGACATCTCCTTGAAGATCTTCTTGACATCTTCCCCGCCACTCCGCTTCACCGGCAGCCTCGTCCGCATCAGACACTGCGCCAACAACAACAGCCCTCCGACGAGCCCAGCACTCGCCCTGACAGCGTTCCCGAATCCAAGCTTGTCGCTCGGCAGCGTGTTGTTCAACATCAACGGATGGATTATCGACCCGAGGGATGAACCAGACGCAACGATCATCATCGCCAACGGACGGCGCGCTTGGAAGTAATGCGAGAGGATAGTCACACTGGGGATGTAGGTGAGACCGCCTCCGATGCCGAGGCCGACCCCTTGCGCCAGGAAGACCTGGGGAGGTTAAGTGAGAGTGAGGACGGGGAAGCACGCTACACAAGGCATACCTGATAATAGTGGTCGTGCTTCGCGAGAGAGAGCATGAAGAGGGAGAACGTCGTAATCAGCGCACCACAGCGCATGAGAGAGTAGCTGGGTGTGTGTAAGCATATGCAGTCAATTGGTGAAGGGGTAATGCGTACCAGTATCCACGATCATACAGACGTCCGGCTATGAGTCCACCAGAGACGAGAAGGAAGGAATTCACGCTTCCGATCCAGCTGTTCGACGTGAGCTTTTTCAGATCAGCATTCCCAAAGACAAACGCACGAGATGGAAGAGGGAGAGGAGCTAGGCAGGTACTCCCTAGTGTAAAAGTCTATCCGGTGAACGTCAGACCACGCTTCTAGTAGAATCGTATAGCGGACCTTGGTACACTCCGAAGGAAGCCGTATATCTGAAGGTATATTGTCGGTATAGAAATCCACACAGATGTATGAAGAAAGGCGTACCCGAATCCAGTAACTTGAACGAGAAAGGCACCCAAAACTGAAGAAGGTCGTGGTTAGTGACAAGAATAGTCGATGAACAATGTTGGGGCGCATACCGGTCAACCAAGCCTGCGTTCCGCCTTCTGGAAAGGTCGGTTTTTGCTCGGCCTGTGCGGGAGGCACCGGCCCATTCGGTGATTGCTCTGCGTCGCGATCCAGACTTGAGTTACGAGTAGAAGGTGCCATCTTTTGTAGCCGAGTTGACAAAGCGAACGACCTGTCTGTGGGGATAGACTGGGAGAAGGATGGTGGGAGGTCAAAAAGTAGGTGCTTTTATACCCTGTAGGGAGCCTGATTGCGTGTATGTGCCGAAGAAAATACCTAACTGTGATTCGTCGTCCGGATAAATATTTTACCAGAGGGACTGTGGCTGCTTTGGCGCATCGAACCCTCCAAGCTTGCCACGCGGACGATGATATCTATTCCCAAAACGTGCGGTTAAAGCGTTCGGATATCAAATCACCATACAGTAAGAAGTTCGGTTTGTGTGGCGCGTCAATTTATCGATCGAGCCTCCAGAGGTGTGAAGCCAACATTGTATGGAATCACACGTAGAGACAGCGTATGCAAGCCTCTAGTAGTTGCAGTCAGTTTTGTAGCACGTCTTGAAGAGTACCTACCAGCATATGATGATAAAAGACGCGAGAAAGCCAATGCGAGGTTTTCTTCGCCACGCCCGCAAGGAAAGGATAATCCACATATGGGTGCGGAACATGCAGTAGTCATAGGATCCAATGAGGCGTGACGGTCGCAAGTAGTCAACTACGCCGCGGCTCACGCCACATCGCGTCCATGGGAGACAGAGCTGAGAGTTGAAACGGAACCTTCAGTTCTGACGTCACGCGTCATGGCGTGGGGAATTTCGACTGTTCGAGACAAAAGGACTCACCTTCTTAGCTACGGTCATCTTCAATGCGTACCTTCAGTCGGTAAGAGGTCAGAGGGGCGCAAAGACGGGAAGAAGGTCGCCCTACTCATAGGCGAGGCGAGCGTCTTCAGGCCGCCCTTTTTCGACACCCAAATGTGTTTTTCTTTAACTTGAGAATGTCCTCACAGTTTGAGTACTTTGACTACACGTATGCAGAGGATGTTAGCCCAAACTTCTCTTATCAATTCCAAGACTTCCGAGTTCCGTTGTCGCGAGTGCTAATGATATAGAACCATTGATTGACTAAACTACAGTCTCAAAGTTCATATCAAGATCGAGAAGAGTTTATACGAGAACCTATTGGGCTTCAACAGCGATAGGACGGTGAGACAGAGATGTTACCAGTTATGGCGTCGCTAACCCACAAGTTCATGCATCGTTCTGATTCATCGCGAGCCCTCGAGAGCGAGGAATGCACCCAGCAGAAGACGGTGAAGGGGAATTTAGCAACCGCCTAGAGCAATTATTGGAGTCTTCCAGGCAATTCTGTCTGACCCCCACTGGCCACGGGTTGCCAAAGCTGGCTTGGTCGGCTGTGGCTTTCGCAAGTAAAGCGCAATTCGACAACTAAATAATGCTCGAACGGTATCCTCGAATGTGTAGCGCCTCAACATCACTGCGTTGTGCAAGAGGGAAGGGAGTCGTTGACGCGTCGTGTCGGCATTTGGCTGAGGTCAAGGCGTGCCGAAGGCGCGGTCACTCCGGCACACGGCAAAAATCGGATTGCTAAAATGAGTGACGTGAGACGTCGGGTCAGTCGGCGGCAGCTTATAAGTTATAACGCGTTGTCTCCTGCCATCACCGCCCGCCCTTTTCCTCATCGCCAGCCACCTCCTGCGCCTCCCCCGACATCGTCATGGCGTCCGCCAAAATAGCCACCCTCGTCATCCGAGTGCGTTCTCCGCAAAACAGCGCGATTAAAATGTTCTGATTTCGCGGGGAGACTTTAGCCAAACCCATCAGCTCCCAGATCAAAGAGCAGGCCAAAAAGTGCGCCATTTCGCTGTGAACTAGGCGCGAGGCGCTTATTGGTGTCGACAGACATGACCGATTCCGCGGCATATGCTTGTCGCTCGCGCAGCGGATGCACCGAACAGAAATGCGGCTACGAATGAGCCTCTTGGGCGAGACCGCCAAGCATATTAGACCATTATCCGAGGCAAGGTGCGCACATCAATCTGATGGCCGGATGTTTTGCTCACCGTTTACAGGGCAATAGACAACGGTGCCAACGCATTAGCAGAAGGCTTCTTGTTCTCGGTCGCCGCCGCCCTCATTATCGGTGAAACATGGCGCAGCTCGCGCAAATCCTCACAGCGGCGCGACGACGTGGACGACAAGCTAGACGCGTTGGGGACGCAGGTCACCGAGCTCACTACACGCGTGAATACGCTCACCGACGCCTTGGAGGAACGTGACATGGAGCAAAAGACGAGGTGCGCGTCCTTCTACAGTCACCTCTGCGCTGCTAACGATTGCCGTAGGAACGACGAGCTACAGCGGATATTACAACGCGTGGTAGAAATAGGCTTGCGAGGTGGTTGGGCAGAGTTTGAAGGCACGCCACTCCAACTCCCCCGCGTCGCACTAGTCGACAGGCCCGCCCTACCGACAGAAGAAACGCGAATAGATGAACCCGAACATCCCCCCACCGACAGAAAAGACTAGTATATGACCATCACTAATACTGTAGCAACATAATACCCTCTACTTAATCGAATGTTCAGACCTCACTACAAAATGGCTGCTCCGAAGTCCCACCCAGGCCCCAGTACATTGGGTTGAACTGCATTGTCGGGCCCTCTGCCGCGCTAGCTCCCGAGACTGAGCAGGTCGTTAGGCATACTATTCAGTGGTGATTTGCTCTATCCGACCTCGCGGCTCGTATACGTTGCGCATTCCTCCGGCACTGATGAAACAGGGTAATCGCCTGAAACCTCTTTATTCCTGGGGAGACTTTAGTGTATCTGCATTGGGTCATTGGTTTTCAAAGGGACGGAGGTGACTTTCAATCAGTAATATCATGGAACGGTTGACGCTTGTTATTTCCAGGTCTAACTTTAACGATATAGCGTGCTGCGTGTCATATCTTCTGGTTATTGAAGGCCGACGAACACATAGTCCTCTCACAACCATGTCTGGATGAAGAAACTAGGCTCGCTTCTCTTGACGATGGGGACGGGATACGGGGTTTGTGGATGACTGACCAGTGATTAATTCAGAGCTGAACGAACTGGATTGACTTGATGTTTCAAACTGTCGTAGCTCAAGATAGAGCGGTCAGATGTTACGATACTTCGCTCATGACAAGTACAATTAGGTAGATTATAGTACGTAGGATACAATAGATGAGTGTCGGTATTCTAGATATCATCTTCGATGCGCTCAACTACCTGTCGTTCAATATGTCGCGTATATCGATTCGTCCTCGCTCTGGAGAGTGTCACTCAGTAACCATACGGAGTATTATCCAGAATAAGTACGTACCGGTCAAATTTCTCATATAGGCATCCAACTCCAAGTCGTTCGGCCGCTTCTGTCCTCTAATGTCGAGTCTCTGGACAAGATTCTTCCCCAGCCTGGCTAGATTCTTGAGATCTTTCAGAAAGGGCAGTGATACCTCGCTTGGAGTCGCGAAGATAGCATTCGCGAGGAAGAAACTGCTCGGAACGCCATCCTTCCCGGACCATAGGATGTTTGACGCGTTGATGTGCCCGTGGTAGAGTTTCTGCGCATGCAGCTCGTCTATCGCGCTTTCCTGTCGCAGGCGTTAGCTCAATAACGCGTATTTCGGATAGGTAACTGACGATGCTTCGTAGGAGGTTCAAGACAAAGTCCGAATCGAACCAGAGGAAATTCAATGAATCCTCCCGACTCTCATCTAAGGATGTCAGAAGTCCCTTGAGGGTGCCTTCGTATCGTTCCTGTGACGTTAAGGTCAGTTCATGATTCATGCAAGCAGACAATACGATGCAAGTCTCACCATCACAACCCAAAGATCCCCACCACTCTGCGCTGCGAACAAAACCCTCGCCAGCGAGCTCTCATACGGCTTGGGATTGGACGTCCCAAAAAACTTGTTGTTCAAGCTCTTAAACACCTTCTCATCGAGAATCAATTTCGGCTTCTCCTGCTCAACCGAGCCCCACTGAAGTCCATCACAATCGTATGCGTAGTTCGCCTGCGGGATGCAATGCATACTGCACATGAAAAACTTACCACCGTCGTCGTAAAAGTGGCCTCGGTAGACAGACCCGTGCGTGATGTCGAAACTTGAATGCTGGTCGGCGGATAGTGTAAATTGGGCTTCGGTGAAAGACATGTGGATGGGCCTAGGTGTTGTAGCTCTTTGCTTGAGTGGAGGAGTTGCATCGTATGGGGGTCGTTTCCTACCATGAGATGTAGTATTCAAAGTGTGGTGTGGCGTAGTTTCAATGGTCGGAAACGGGACGGTGTTAATCTTCGATTGGGTGGACTGAGAGCCTGAGCGTCGTCCTAATCCGAGTCGTCGTTGCAGGAACGGAATTTTTGGTGTCTTCGCCTTCGCAATTTCTGCTGAGCCAACGGAAGAGTCAGAAGACCACTTTGATTGTACTGGCACTGGTTTTTGGAGTTTCCTTTTACGTCGGCGGAGAGCATGAGGAGGGGGAGGTGGCAGAAGTGTCTCCGGGGGGTCGGATGCAAAATCAAATATAGTGAGAGGTGTCTCGATGGCAAAAGCAGGCGAAGACGTGACGGGAGACTTGAGTCCAAACCCCGGCCGATGTCGAAGTCGCTCGGGTGAGCGTGGGGGACGTGGTGGAGGGGATGTAGGCGTGGGTGGGACTATATTAAGACGGGGCCTGGCAGGGAGCAGATTTGGCTCTTGATCAGCACTGGCGCATTCGTTGTGTGCCGGTGGTGAGCGTGGTCGACGTGGTGGAGGGTCGGTAGGCGTGGGTGGGACTATAGCGAGACGAGGCTTGGCAGGGAGCAAATTTGGCTCTAGAGGTACATTGTTCGCCTCTGGGGACGAATCCACCTCATGGTCATGGTCTAGTTCACGTTTGGCGTCGGAGGGAGACGTAGCAGATGTGATGTGCGATGTACTTCCATATGGAGAGCCGGTCGTGGTTTCGGGTGTGTCTAGGAGTTTCGGAGGAATGTTGTAAAGGGTTGCTCGTGTTGCTGCATCATCAGTCAGATGTTGTCCGAACACTATATTAGTAGAAGAAAAAACCACGTACGTGAGACCGCCACCGCCGTGAGCAGTTCGCCCTCCTCCATATCTGAAGGCAGTATTGAAGGGTCTGATAAGGAGTTTCTCTCCGACTGCGAGTCTAGTAGTTTCAAGAGCTCCATTATCGCCAGCTGGTCTATCTCTTTCATCTCTCCGCCCTGAATGACGACGTTCCATGTCACCTCATGGGAGTGCATAAGCTCAATTAACTCGACGGCAGAGGAAACAGTAGTAGTAGGCGATTGAGGCTCGACATGATTCTTGTCGTCCTCAGGTTTGTTCGTCGGAAGTGCAATACTAGGAGCGATGATAGTTTCAGGAGTGTCGTCGATATCGATGCTAGTCTCGTTGGAGGGGGAATAGTTTGGTCTGTGGATCTTGTCGTCGTTTATCGTGATAGTGGCGTAACGCAAGATATATGCGTCCAGTCTCTTCCAGAGTGGTAAGGCTGAGTTCAGAACGTGAATAACGTAGACGGTCTGTAGCCAGAGCAAAAACAAGAAAGCGTTTAGTAAGGTCATCATGGTCGTCAAGACTCAAGGTAAGGCAGGTCCAAGTTATCGTGAAGTATTCGTGAGGGAGAAGGTCGTGAGAGTGGTCGAGAAAGGAAGAGGGAGAAGTAGTCGTGATCTTTGGGCATCGTCACGAAGCAGCTTTTAATGGACAACGAAGAACAAGGCTGTTGTTCGTGTTTTGTCCTCTTTCTGTGGCTGTTGTCCTCGAACAAGAGTGGTGAATATTGTTTTGCGACAACAATAGCATCGTAGATCATTTCCAAGATCGTATGCAAGACAGAGGATCATGATAGCCCACACGATTGCATCGGTGAGAGGCTCTGGTGAGAGACGAAAGAAAGGTCCGGCGCTCGGGCCGGATACCCCCGGTCATCATTGACGGATTTCGCGCTTGATACTTTACCATCACGACATGGCCCAAACCGACGATGTAGCACGTCCATTGAAGCGCCCACGCGCCGACGGGGATGTCGAGTCTGCGTCTACGTGTCAATACTCCGTGAACCCAGAACTCTGGTTTGAGGACGGGAATATCATCCTGGTCAGCGCACAGCCAAATCCGACGGGCTTTCGCGTGCATCGCAGTCTCCTCGCGCGCAATTCTGAATTCTTTCGCGATATGTTCCAGTTAGCGCGTCCTGGCGACGATGCAAGTGTCCCCGAGCCTCAAATTGGTCTCCAGTGCACCGTCCTTCCGTTAGCGGACTCAACCACGGACATACAAGCCTTCCTCAACATGATATACACTGTGGGGTACGTGAGACGTCGTCGTTGTGTTATACTTGTCTCCTTCATGCTAATGCTCTTAGGTACTTCACTCCCGGCAAGGAAGCCACGTCCTACATCCTCCTTGGACGAATCCTAGGCATGGCTACAAAGTACTTGTGCCACCGGTTCCGCGCCGACATCATATCCCACCTCACTCTCATATACCCACCGAATCGCCAGGATCTGTCTACCAGCGATAAGCTCATTCCAAGTTCGTCGACGTGTGTGCCAGGCTGGTGTCATTCCTTCCACGCCATCTGCATCGCGCGCGAAAATAACGTCACGTCCATCCTCCCCACCGCATTCTACATGGCGTCTCTTATATCACCCGCAGAATACTCTGAATGTATCCCACATCTCACCCCCACCGATCTTCTTCGCATTATAAAGGGGCGCACTCTCCTCACCGAGGCGGTTATACACCGGGCCTGGCTGCATGTGCGGTTCACGAATTTCGGCGATTGCGAGGAAACGGGCTGTGGTGAGACGCGCTACGATGAGCTGCAGACTCTTCTCGTCGAGAGTACACAAGCGGTGGCGTTGTTCACGCGACCTGAACCACACACAAAGTATGCCGATAAAGTAGTTGAAGACGAGGACACGGCGGTGAAACGGGGTGATATGTGCTCAGAGTGCTACCAAGCATGGAGTACCTATGAGGAGGCAATCTATGCGGCTATATGGAAACAGTTGCCGGGATTTTTTGATCTAGGGACCTGGGAGGAGATCAAAGCATGGTAGGTTGTCTACATCATCGTCCTTTCACCTCCGTCTCACAAGTCCTAGAGAATGTCATGTGTGGTTCTGTGAGGAGAGTTGGCGTCCATCGATTGAAGCTCAAGTAGTATAGAAGAGATGATGTATTTTTTCGAACCACCGACTCACCCAAATTGTACTACAGATTTCGTTTATCAATTCGTAAGTGCATCCAACAAACATTCCTTTCGACGCATTGATTATTTTGATATGTTTCGAAAGCTGTCTTCCCTTCCTTTCGCCTGGTTGTTTTCTCCTCAAAAATTTTCTCATTTTCACTGTGAAGCACGAAGATTAAGCTTGCTGCCAGACTTTCCTGCAATGAACGATAACAAAACCGATATGCTGAGTGAGCTAGTCTTTGGAGTGGAAGAGAAGGAAGGAAGAAGACCGCGTAACAGACGGGTTTAGACCGTAGTCAGTGGCAGTCACAAGGCCCTCTGAGGCCGCTGGTACGACCTTGACCATAGACGACGCGATAGCAGGCCGTCGTGCTAGCAGACGAAGGCATCATGGATGATGGATGGCTCAATCTTCTGACGCGTGTCATCAACCACACCAAGACGCACGGCACTCGGCTTGTTATTGGCGGTGTGTTACCAGGAAAAGGTATGTCAACTTATGGGACATGCATTCTCTCTTATAACTTAATGTAGGCCGAGGCCTCGACGACCTCTTTCGGGACTTGCGCGTCTCTTGGCGGTTCAAAGACTACTTCCGCACCACCTTTGACCTCACATCGACCTGTACCGCCCCAATTCGCCACACGGAGGGTTTGGCACAGTCCTACAGCATGAAAGCAACCCATTTAACCGGCGTGCGCGCGTCGGACGCGCTCTACGTGCCTCCGCGCGGTGCCAAGCTTCAATCCGCCGTCTTCATCCAGGAACCTCTAGGTGACAAGGCCGGCTGCGGTGCGGCGTATATGAAGTACGGCGCGGGCTGGTTAGGCTTCGCGGGTGATAACAACTCCGAGGGCGCGAGCACCAGAACTCAGCTTGCAATGTGCGGTCTCGCATTGAATGTATGTACATCCTTCCCTTCCATCCACCTTGTGCTAATACATCATGTAGGACTGTCCATTTGGGTATCAGACGACGAGCCCGAGTGGTCCGCAACAAGCCAACTTTGCATCCAATGTTAGCCTTAGCTATGTGGGCGCGGAAGGGATCAACAACCCCAATCCCAGCGGTGGACTCAGCGCCGCGACGGATGTTGATTTTTGGATGCGGCCGGGTGTGCGTTTCTCTACCGACACCACTCCGCGACAGAGCCGCTGGGACCCCAACCGCGACATGAGCTCCCTTATGTCCCGAGCCGGGATGATGGGTTAGTGACATGAAAGAGCGACTGATTTTCTACTTTACAACTCGCTTTTACATACAAGTAATTCCTTCGCACTCTTCGTAGTATGAATCACCTATATTGCCATACATTTCCACGATAATACGGTATACTGTAGATTGACAGATTGTCGAAAGTCGGGCTGGACTTCCTTCAACTGGTAATATAACCTGTACTTGCGATGGCACCCCGCAGCGCCGACATAGATTCTGAATTGATAGGAAAATGCTGGAAGCTTGCCACTGAGTCTTCTTTCCTTCCTCCGTGGAACCCGAGTTTTTGGCATGCACTGGTAACGGTGAAACCTGAGACTTCTCCAGATATCGGCATGCACTTGGCAAACGTCAACCACAGCCATACGAGAAACCCGAACCTCAGGCTCAAAATCTTTCACAGTGAGGGATTGCCGAGTACCCGTTGAATAGATACGCTCAGTGACTAGTTGGCCGGCCGCTTCAGTTTCTTCATAAAGACCTCTACCCAGGATCGACACAGCATGTAAATCAATCAACGCCACACAGTGGACCATACGCAAAAGACCATGCAAAGAATAACAATACTGATACAAGTGAGTTTCTTGAAAGATCTAAAAGTACTATAATTGGTATACAATGTCCCCCATAATGAGATTAGCGTTAATAAAAGAAGGAAAGAAAGAAAGCAACAGTAGAGCAGATCGATCACATAACACAACACCCCTCCGGCGGGCATATATGCTCAAACCACGAAAAGGAGGAGGAGGGCTCCTCCTCCTGCCGATGGGCCTTCAAGGGGCCCTCCCGTCTCCGTATCTCAAGGGTATACTCCCTCGTCCCCTCCCCCTCCGCAGGGACGTCGTACCACCACTTGAGCGTCTGGCTCTCCACGCTCCACGTCCCAGCGCTGACCACAACGTCCACATCCACCAGGTCCTTCTCGTGCAGCGCTTGCCGTATATCCGACGCCAACGTCAGCGTCTGGGAGCTCGACGACGACTCGACCAGGTTCTCCCTCGAATGCGAATGCCGGCTTTCCTCCGCCGTCGACGTGGTGGACGCAGTCTGCTTGCGCTCCTGTAGTAACCGGGGGTGCGCGTAGTGCACTAGTGGCACATACACCTCTGTCCCAGGATTCTCCTCATCCACACCTCCCGGCGTCAGCGCATCCTCCGGCCTCACACTCACAATGAGCTTGAAGTGTGCCTTCTTGATATCGAACTGCACATCCACCGACCGACCGACCACCTTGGTGGGCCAAGGACGATTGAACGCGCGCGGAGCTCTGGCGCCGTCGGTGAGGAAGTGCAAGGGGTTATCCCGCCAGCGTATCATGTCCAGCTCTGCCCGCTGCGCCATCCGCAGTCCGTCAAAGTGCGTCGCGTCCCCCATCCCGAGCGTCGCCAGCGAGAAGGTCGATGCCGCATACGCCGCCCGTATGTTGAAGTTCTCTTTTTGTTTGTTCTTCACCAGCTTCACCTGCGACTCGCCGCCAATGAGGTAGTCGCCATAGTCCTCCCCATCGATATCCTTCTCCGGGCCCATACCCTTCCGCACTCCCAGGTCGTCTGAGCTCCACAGTGACAAATCCTCCATGTTCCACCCATCGCCCCAGTCATGACAGTGGTCTGGGCAATACGTCCACACCGTCCAGTTGATCGCATTCGACCCGTCCGCCGCATTGAGACTCGCATCCAATGCCCGCTCCTGCCGACTATAATCGCCCTTGTACTTCCCCTTATCCGTCCATCCATAACTCCGTTTGTTGTCCATATCAAAGGGAGTCCCGATCTCGCCGATGATGGTAGGATACGGGCCAAGAATCAGTGTATCGCTTTTCAGCACGCCAAGCTGCTCCTGGAGGGACTTGCGGATCGCAGTCTCGCCGATTTTGACCGCCTGCAGAGTTGACGAATACTTGCCCCGCAGGAGACCAAGTGCGTCGGCGTTGAACCAATTCCAGTGGCGCGTAACGAGGGTAAGTCCGTCGTAATAGTGCCCAGAAAAAGCACATCGTCCTTTTAATAGGTCGTCGTCTATGGGTGGGGGTAGAGCGAAGACCGGGGGCTGGACAAACATAATCGCCTCGGGGTGTGATTGCCGCATGCGTGCTGCGAACGCCACCCAGTGAGGTTTCCAGTACTCGGCGATGAATTCGGCCTCTAACGGTGGCTCGTCTGGCCCTCCGCCTCGAGTGGAAGGCACGTAGCGAAAGTAGTCTGGGACGAGCACATAGCCCGACTCGATATCCCAGACACCATGCTGGGCCCATATGCACTTGCCGAGCTCCCATCCCGGATCGCGTCGCCATCCCCACTTGACGTGTTTCCCGTCGGGTTCATCGTCGGGATCGGCCCACATTTTGTAACCCTTGGGATCAATGGTGACGCTCCCGTTCCGTGATGGGCCAAAGGCGCCAAAGGAAAAGTTGTCGACAGTCTGGGCCTGGCCCATCCCAAGACGAAGTGATTGCGCAGGCGTCGGGTAAGTGCCCTTGCGCAGAGTAGATCCCTGTGTTTGTGGCGAGATATTGAGGTCCTCCCAGCCGCAGAAGCCCTCGAACGGCTCGTTCATGCTGTCCCAGCCGATGACGCAGTCCTCGAGGAGATCGCCAGCCTCGAGTATGCGATCTGCCATGCGTCCCATGGCCTCGATGTAGTGCTCCTGCAGCCAGTCCTGGATGTTCTTGCCGTCCATGATGCATTTTGGTGCAAAGTCGCGGCCAGCGAAGAAGAGGGTGAATATTGTTTGTGAGAGCAGGCGTCCGTAGTTGGTCGACCAGATCATTGCGGGCAGCGAGCCTGGATCGGGGTCGTGCGCGGCAGGGTACTCTGCATGGATGATTGCCGCTTGGGTTGCGGTGAAGTTTCGGGGTTCGATGCCGCACGCGGCCAGTGTCCAGAAAGGCGCGCCTGAGCCGCCAGAGAAGCGCGACCACTGGGATTAAAGATGAGCTATAAATCAGAATTGCATATTGCGGGGACGCACGATGTCCTGGTGGGGGTCCATGTACACGCGAAAGCCAAAGTCCTTGCATCTCCGCAGGACCCGCACGGTGTACTCCATAAACTCGTCGTCGTATATCCCGCTGTGTGATCAAAGGCAGTCAGCGCGTGGCGCGGCGGGCCGACGGGGCGCATCACTTACGGGCCTTCGTGCTCTAGCGCCTCCCAGGTAACCGGATATCGTAGCATGTTGAAACCCCAGCCGCGCAGGCGGGCGAGGTGCACGTCGGCCGTGCCGTCGTCGAGATTGAGCGGCCGGCCGACGAAGCTGCGCCCGCCTGCTTCGGCGTCGTCCCAGAGACCGTCGAGGACGTATGAGGGCTTGTCGACGGGGGCCTTGGACGAGCCGGCGAGGTTGACGCCGCGGAGGAGGAGCGTCCGGCCCGCGTTGTCGACAAAGTTGCAGTCGGTGGTATGGATGTATGAGGAGGACGTTGGGCGGCCGGTGGCGGGCGAGAGGGCGGGAACGCGGGGCATGGCGGGGGTCGATGTGCTCGTCGCTGTTGACCAGCAACGTCGTTTAGCACCGCGGATGGAGGTTTGTAAGAAGAGACAATGATGACGGCGCTCCAGCACCAAGAATTGTCGTACCATTGTCCACGGCCAAATGGGGATGGGGAGATTACTGTATCCGGTCAAGTGCTGATGTAAGCGCTCTCCAGTGCTCTCCAGGTCCCCCTGCCGTCGGTGACTGCCCAGGCTTCCGTGCAGCCGGCGCGGATTCAGGCCAGTCTGATACAGTGTAAAAGTGTATTCCCCGCGCCTCTCCATCTCGGAATGCTGTGGGTAACTCTCGTCGCTCTACTACAATTGTTCCTGTGCACCCCCGACTCGGATACGGTAATTCCACCTGTCTGCCTCGACAGATCTTCTTGCACTCGCACCATCGTGTATAGGTGAGTCCACGACTCGCAAGTTTGGATCACGTCGCATCGATCTATTCACCGGACACATCGGGATGTGGTGATGAACCATGGACCCCGTACCCCAGCCCCCACGATAACCACACACAACGTGCTACCACCTCGAGCCTTCTTCCACCATCTTCTTGTGACTTTGCTTCGGTGACTCGTCCCCACCGATAAGAACTTACTTACTCAGAGAGGCACAGGTACCACCGTCGGCGAAGAGATGGCCAAGATGGGAGGCACACGTTGTGGCGGTGAGTGCCAAGTTCAGCATCGGCCCGCATTCCGTCTCCGTTCTTGTTTCTGCCACATCAAATCAAGATTCGGGACTTGACCACCGCCTCTTTGACGAACAATAATGACTCAACACTTGACGACGATGCCCGTGTCTTGATCTTCCAGGAATAGACTCTTGTTGTGTGAGGATACAAATGAATGATTACGCACAAAAAGTAAAGATGAAAGCGTGTATCAATCGTTGGCCTTGGCAACACCTATCTACACACGGAGTCTAAGCTAAGTAAGCCCTATTTACGAAAGCCTGTTTGTTCCAAGGCTACACTGACGGAGAGGGTTGCTGTGTAACTCAAGCAGCAATACAAGGACCAAGAGTAGTATGTACGTGCTCCATATCTCCATCTCAAGACTCATGTACGATCTTTCCTCCTGTTCGCGCCCATCTCTCGCGTTCCGAATGAAGTGCCACTGGCAAGTGCCGCCTTTCAGACGTCCAGAAGTGCGTTCGCATCAATCTCTGCGGCAACCTCCGGGTGGCACTCTTCGCAACTGTTCTTCTGCGGTCGCTCTGGGAGACGACGCGGAGATAGGAAATGTAGATCCAGCTCGGATGCATTGTGGAAGGTTCGCGTCCATCATCGCGTGAGCACTGAGCTCACCAACTCGCGCAGCCAGACTATGTGCCGTTAAAAGGGAACACCCATCGGAAGATCAGCAGTGTGGAACCAATCTTTTTACGTGACGTTGAACCGACGAGGCGCGCATCGGCGCGGCGTACGAGATCTTAGCGCAAATGAGTGGCGTAGGGAACTCACAACCGAGGACGCCGACGATGAGAAACAGGCATGGTGAGCTTTTGCCCAATACAATCCCAGCGGGATGCATGGATTGTATTGAATACACTGAGGCTACTTCGCGTAGGAGGAATGGGACGTGACCTACATGAGGATGTCAACGTCCCAGCCCACCGCTCACTGATGCGCACCCCCGTCCACCACCACATACCCTACAATGGCGCCGGTGGGTATATCCCGCTTCTACGCACCCTCAGAGTGAAGATACCGCCACATTTAGTCAGATTTGATCCGCGGACAGAGCTTAGTATTCAACACTTGACGACGATGCCCGTGTCTTGATCTCTATCTCTCAAAGAATAGACTCTTATTGTGAGGATACAAATGAATGTAATGATGAGGTAAACTTGGTAAAGATGCCGGTGAATGCCGTTGGCCTTGGCAGATGAATGCCGTTGGCCTTCTTGTTTGTTCCAAGGCTGCACAACTGACCGCTCTGTACTTACTGCTAGACGGAGGGCTGCTGTGTAACCTAAGCAACCAAGATCACCTTAGTGCGTACACACTCCCTTTCACCATCTCACAGTCGATCTTCCCTCAGCCTGTTCGCGCCCACCTCTTGCGTTTTGAATGAAGTGCCAAGCGCTGCCTTTTAGACGTTCAGAAGCGCGTTCGCATATCCATTCGGGATGTCGAAGACCTCGTTGACCGGCGTGCTCTCTGGCCATGGGTCTTCCTCGTAGGATATCAGGACAAGGTGTTATAACGTCGCTTGGGGTGCGATCAAATGATTTGGGGGCCGAATTATTGTGCCTCTTCAAGCTGTAGGTACTTCTCTGGAAGTTCAATCACAATCACAATCTAATGCGGCGACCTTCGGATGGCACTCTTCGCGACTGTTCTTCTGCGGTCGCTCCGGGAGACGACGCGGAGATAGGAGATGTAGATCCAGTTCGGATGCATTGTGGAAAGTTCGTGTCCATCATCGCGTGAGCACTGAGCTCACCAACTCGCGCAGCCAGACTCCAGGTTTGATGTTCCGTTAAAAGGGAACACCCATCGGAAGATCTTTACGTGACGTTGAACCGACGAGGCGCGCATCGGCGCGGCGTATGAGATCTTAGTGCAAATGAGTGGCGTATGGAACTCACAACCGAGGACGCCGACGATGAGAAACAGGCATGGTGAGCTTTTGCCCAATACAATCCCAGCGGGATGCATTGATTGTATTGAACACACTGAGGCTACTTCACGAAGGAGGAATGGTACGTGACCTACACGAGGATGTCAACGTCAATTCTAGAACTGAGAAGCGACAGACAGAATAATCAATCAGAATGCAGTCGAGCTACCAGTGCGAGGGTGGTACAGTATAAAGGCGCGAGCCCTCCAGTCAACCTCCCAGGCCCTCTGAGCGTTATGTTATCTTCCATGATCTCTGTCAGCCTCGCACTCCAGGTCTTTCTCGCGTACATCGCCCTATTAATCGTCGCGCGCAGATATGACAAGGTGGGTTTCACGTAAAACGTCTCCGGAATTCGTAGCCTCAATTGCTGACCTAGCTGCGACATATCCCATGCTACACGCCCACTGGACCGCTTATATCTTATATCGGGACGGTCTGGTATCTGTACGATGCCCAGTCCTTGATTGAACGTAGTCATAAGAAGGTTGGCTACTCCGATTTTATATCCTTGAGCCCGCGTACTGAATTAGTTCGAGTTCCCGAACGCCCTGTTTCGCATCCCGACCTTGACGAAATGGATCGTCGTTCCCTGTAGTCCTACGCATATAAACGATGTTCAAAAGGCGCCGGAGGAGATCCTCTCTGCTATGCATGCCAACAACGAGGTGCGTGCCACGGCTCGCCCGACTGGCTCATTAGGACGCACCAGAGCTGATGCCAAGCGCCTCTCAGGTGTTCCAAACAACTTTCACACATGGCGAGAAGTTCCTCGAGACTGTTGCCCAATTCGAACTTGCAAGCATCCGTGCTGAGCTCACACAAAGTCTCCCGACGGAGTTTGAGAATATCGCCGACGAGGTAGTTAGTGTGTTCGAGGATATGAAGATGATAGCAGATGGTACAGGTAGGCTTCGAGTTCAATCAGGCTACAGTGGATTACTCATGATGTAGACTGGAAGGAGTTCAATGCTATGGACACCGCTCTGGATATGATGGCTAGGACCTTGAATCGTGTCCTCGTTGGGCTGCCCATATGTATGCATATGTGGTTCTGATGCGTTTCCAGATACTTACAATCGATTTTAGGCCGCAATCCAGAATTCTTTCGTACCAGCACAGCGGCAATGATGTTTGTCTATACTGCAGCAACATTCATCGAACCCTTTCCCGATGTTTTACGCCCGTACGTGACACCGCCTTGCATCGCTGTACATCTGATCAGCTGAGCAACATCTAGTTTCGTATGGAAACTCTTTGAGGGTAAACTATCAAGACTTTGTGGCCGTCTTGCAACGATTCTCCAGCCACAAATTGCGGCACAGCGGAATGGTCACGGAGCAGGGAAGAACATGCTAAGCTGGCTGATGGAAAAAGCGCCACACAACACCGAGAAGGAGTTGTCAATGAGGATATTCTTTTTGAGTATCGTCGGTCTTGATGCGCCGTCATTTGTGGGTGCCCACATCCGGTCCCGTCAATCTGTCACTCATGAATCTGGCAGACATGCTATCAAGTCCTATTACAGCTTGCAGAACACCCCGAGGCGGCGGAACGTTTGCGAGAGGAAGTTGATGCATTGGTGACGGCGGAGGGATGGTCGTATGAAACTGTGCAAAAAATGCATATGGTGGATAGCTTCATCAAGGAGACGGCGAGGTTACACATGATATCGCGGTGTAGGTGAAGTGTCCTCTGACTCTGACGATGAAGGTGTCATGCGCGGTGTCTGAATACCAGGACAACCACCCAAGTCACACAGGACAGGGACAAGAGAGAAAGACAATGAGGATGAGATAGATGATAGATGATAGATGATAGATGTGAGTGAGCAATGCTACTACAGTGCAGGGGGCGACCGAACAGTGTGTAGACGAAGTTGACAAACTGAGGAAACTAGGGGAGAGGGAGCTACTATATATATACAGAGTCCGTGGCTGTGTATCCGAAAGGAGAACAATAAAACAATAAGAGGAGGACAATAGAAAGGCCCAATGTGGCGAGACAATAGGCGGGCCGGAGTGAGAACAATAGCCGGTCCGGAGTGGACCCAGGTGGTCATCAGACCACTGATGGACAGGTCTAGGCAATGCCAAGACGATGGATGACAGGTGAGTGTGGGCTAGGCCCAGGCCGAGGTGAATGAAGAGATGGGAGAATGTGTCGATGTCGGGAGTGGGGAGCACGTGATGGAGGGAGCAAAATAGAGGCGATTCGTGACAATACCCCCTCTTTAGGACGCGCTTGCGCCTGGAGCGCGGAAGTCCCGACCCAGATGTCATTAACGCTGACACCGAGAGTGCGAAGGTGGGGACGAGGTTTGGAGTAAGCCGTGGGATGCGTACGATGGAATTCCTCGATCAATGGGAGGGCCTTTGTGAGGCTGGAACTGGGCTCCCAGGTGTTCTCCGATGAAGGGTAATCTAGCCACTTCACCAGATACTGAATTCCGCGTTTGTTTCGTGTTGCACGGGAGTCAAGTATGGCTTCAACATCGAACTCCTCCTTGTCGTCAATGAGGTCTGGCGGATTGGATGGGAAATTGGGCCCATGGGCCTCAGTTTCCACAAAGGGAAGGAGGAGGGCGGCGTGGAAGACAGGGTGTATACGCCAAGTGGGAGGAAGTTTGAGACGGTAGTTGACTGGTCCAAGTACGTCAGTGACTTCAAAAGGTCCATGATGCTTGTCTGAGAGCTTAGCTTTGGGTCGCGTTGTCTTGAGGTTCTTTCCATCGAGCAACACCTTGTCGCCAACCTTGAACGTAATGCCCTTCTTGGTGACATCTCCGTTGTTCCGCTTCATGATCTCTGCAGCGGTAGTGAGGCTAGCCTTAACCTCCTCGCGAAGTCGTTCCAGATTGGTTAGGCATTCCTCAACAGTAGGGATATTAGACGTGGGATTGAGAGAAGGGTATAAGCGGGGTTGGAAACCATGAAGGAGTTCGAAGGGAGACTTGCCCGTAGCAGAGTGGATACGACTATTGTGGGCGAATTCCGCAAAGGGAAGGTATTTGACCCAGTCGTCCTGTCGGTAATTGCAAAAAACGCGAAGGTACTGTTCGAGTTCCTGATTGTAGCGTTCGGTTTCGCCATCTGTCTGGGGATGGTAAGCTGTACTAAGCGCGGAGGTGATTCCTAGCTTAGCGTGGACAGCTTGCATAACCTTGCTTGCAAACTGGGGACCGCGGTCGGAAATCATCTTGTCCCAGAGACCATAGCGTCGATAAACACCGTTTACCAGGATGTCAACGGTGCCATCTGCATCAATAGTCTTGTGGCACGGGGATACAATTACCGTCTTGGTGAAACGGTCGACAACGCAATGGATCGCATTGTACCCATCGCACTCAGGTAAATCTGTAATGAAGTCGGTGGTGATGGTCCCAAAGGGACGCTCAGGAACCTCATTTGGTATAAGAGGGACATGTGCCGGATGATTCCTGGGCTTCGTCATCTGACAAATAGCGCAGCCATCAACATAGTCGCGGACAAAGACAGACATGCCTGGCCACCAGAACTCTCGGCTGAGAAGTTCATAAGTCTTGAAGCGTCCAGGGTGTCCAGGGCCGAGGGAATCATGGTGCATCTTGACAATGTCTCGACGTAACTGTAGGTCGTCGGGAACATAGACCTTGCCTCGAAAAAGGACTAGTCCATCTTCGTAATTCCATTCCTGTAGATTCTTGACCAGCGAACGGGGACCATTACGAAGGATGACTTCTAACGCACCACGGACTTCAGCGTCCTTGTTTGGACATTCCCGAATGCGTCGTCGCAGGTCAGCATCTCCGACGGCTGCAACTTCTCCAGGCCGAGTGGCGCGGATCCGGAAGAACTTCGGATCAAGGAGCACCCTATCAGTGTTGTCGTCATCGACCCCCTCTTTGTGATCCGCACGGCGGGAGAGTGGGTCGCTACGGTTCTGGGTACCAGGTTTATGAGTGAGAGTGAAGTCGAAGCGAGTGAGGAATAGTGCCCAACGAGCCTGTCGTCGGCTGAGCTTTTGCGAGTTGGCAAAGTATTCGAGGTTCTTGTGATCGGTGAGAACGTCAACCGGATGTGCCGAACCTTCAAGGTATTGGCGCCAGGCTTCCAGAGCGCGGATGATAGCGAGAAGTTCCTTGTCGTGAATGTCATAATTGCGTTGAGGTTCAGAGAGAGACTTAGAGATGTAGGCAACAGGATGCCATTGGTCGTCGTCGCCCGTCTGGGACAGGATTCCGCCTGTGGCATAGTCGGAAGCATCTACTTCCACCCGATAGGGTTTATCAGGGTTGGGCATGATGAGAACGGGGGACGATGTGAACGCATCTTTAAGTGCCTCGAAGGCCTCTTGACACTCCGGTTTCCAGATCCATGGCTCGTCTTTCTTAGTCAGATCGAACAAGGGGCGTGCGACTTTGGAGAACCCTTCGATGAAGCGGCGGTAAAAGTTCCCAAAGCCGAGGAATGACTGCACGTCCTTGACATTCCGAGGTAACGGCCACTTGGCGACGCCGTCCACCTTGACTGGGTCCATGCGAAGTTCATTGTGAGAGATGATGAGTCCAAGGAATTCGATCGACTCAGCTTCAAAGGTGCATTTCTCAGGCTTAGCATAGAGATCATGCTCCTTCAAGCGCTGAAGAACTTGTAGGACGACCTTGCGGTGTTCCTCTAGGGTCTCGGTGAAGATTAGGATGTCGTCCATATATACGACGACTTTGCCAGAGTCGATGAGGTCCTTGAGAATGGTATTCATCATTGCTTGAAACGTGGCAGGGGAATTCATAAGACCAAAGAACATCACCAATGGTTCAAACAGGCCGCGGTTGGTTTTGAACGCGCCTTTCCACTCGTCTCCGTCCTTGAGTCGGCAGTTGTTGTAGCCCTGACGAAGATCTACCTTTGAAAAGTAGCGAGCACCCTTGAGTTTATCGACTAACTCTCCAATGAGCGGGAGTGGATACTCGTTCTTGATAGTGCCTTTGTTGAGTTCGCGATAATCCTGGACAGGGCGTAGTTTTCCGTCTTTCTTTTTAACGAAGAAGAAGGGACTCGCCATAGGAGACTTGGAGGGACGTATGTACCCTTTGGCCAAGTTTTCATCAAGAAATGCGTCAAGCTCCGCTTGCTCGGTTGGGGACAGTGGGTAGGTTTTGCATGGTTTGGGTTGAAAACCGGGTTTGAGATCGATAGCGTGATCCCAAGGGCTATGTTGGGGAAGTCGGTCCGACGTGTGCTTGTCAAAGACAGTGAGGTACGCATGATACTGAGAGGGAATACGCTCAGCGAGAGGACGAGTGTCCTTGGGCTTTTGGCTAGCTTCAGCGAGTTCCTGCGCCTTGCTAAATCCAGCGCGAATTTGAATAGAGGGACCGTCAGAAGGTTGTGGATCTCGCACCGGACGGGGATAATCATCCCGGAACACTTCAGTATACATCTGCTCTTCCCATTCTCTTGGGACCTCTTCTTCTTCATCGTCGTCCTCGGTGAATAGGACAACAGGGATTTGAACCCGATTGTACACTCGGGGTCGGATGCTTCGGCGTTGTCCGGCTGTACGCTGGACTGGAACAGGCCGGAGGTTGCCTGCGCGATCCTTCCATTGAACTTGGTAGTCTCGATGATGAAGACGAGGGTCGTGGGGAGAGCGTTTAGTGGGGATGGGAATACATTTAGCGTGAGCACGTACGTCAGTCACTGGTGGGTTCTTGAGGATACAAGAGTCGGGGCATCGAGTGAAATCCACTTGAACACCAGCCCAATCTATTTCTGGGTTGTGTTCGTCGAGCCAGTCGGTGCCAAGAATGACGTCGTGATCACCAATGTCTGTGACGTAAAGCTCGATTAGTTCTTCGTGATAGGAGTGACCATCTCGGCTGTAGATTCGAACGCGCTGAGTGGTATAGTGTCGAACCCAGCCCATGACGTTCTCGGTGCCGTCAACATTGCGAACAGGGAAAGGGGAGGAAAGGGGAATGAGGGTAAAATGATGCTGGTTTGCATAGCGGGCGTTGATAATGATACCTTCAGCGCCGCTATCAATTAGAGCTTGTGCGACGATTTTTCTGCCAGTGATTTTGCCAATGAATTCAAGTTCCAGTGTGATCGAGGGTGTCTGTCGGTTCTGGGTGACTGCCGACATTCGAAGTTCTTTGGGATGAATACGCTCACAAAGGGTTGATAACACAGAGAATCGATTGGTAAAATTTGTGACAGATTGTTGTACAACTCCTCCTAACGTCGGGGTAGGGGAGCGCTCTAAAAATCCAGACCAGCAACATCCTTCAAGAAGGCCAAGGCCTGCGCTTTATCATCTCCCTGGAGACCACGGAGCAAGTTAGCCGCATTACTGATTTGTTGAATGGCATCGGCAGACGATGCGGGAGCAGTGTCGGAGGAGGAAATGGGAGCAGCCGCAGGTGCGGCAGAGGTATCGGCGGCACGGATGGTGCGGCTTGGGACTGGAGCACTTGGACCAGACCGGTTGGGGCAGTTTGCGGATATATGTCCTGGGCCACGACATCTGAAGCAAGCACCCTTCTTGCGAAGGATCTCGCGCTCGATAGGTGTCAGTCTGGTCAAAGGAGGGTAGTTCGACGATGCACCTGAGCCGCGGGATGCATCAACATCCATGGGAACTCCCATATCCTGAGCAGGGGCAGAAGTACGCTGAGGCTGGGCCCGGGGAGCGTAGTTGCTGGGCGAAGAATGAGTGCGCTGCGTCCAATTAGCCTTTTCGGCCTTGCGGGCTTCAAAGGCATGTTGCATTTCAACAGCGCGAGTCTTGAATTTATCGAGAGTGTCAGGGATGGGGTAGGACATGGAGATACGATCCAAGAGACTGGGGTTCAATCCTCGCTTGAAGAAGTAGAGGAGCGAACTGTCATCGAACTCGGAGTCGTCAGCGTATCCATCAAAGGTCGTGATGAACTTATCAATGCTGGCTAAGTCTTTTTCTTGGCGGATGTTCTCGATGGCAGTGCGAGCGGCAGTGGTAGGGTCAATAGCCGCATAGTCCGATTTGAACCTGTCGATGATGGATGCCTCGGTAGTCCAACGCTTATCTGCGTCGGCGATGTCGGCATCGGCCTGATCATCGTCATACTCCTTCATGCGCCGCTCAGCCCATTTGCCAGCGAGGGGTCCTTTGAAGTAAGACAGGAAGACCGAGACCTTCTCGATATTGGTGGTGTAGCGAGCAGTATTGAGCCGCATGTGATTGCGGTACTGAGCCAGCCATGTGGTAGATGTGGCGCGATCGCCGACGAAGTCGTCGAGCTTGGCTCCACGTTCACTGGGGATAGACATGATAGAAGGAACAGGAGGAACTGGAAGAGATGGAGACGGAGATCGAGAGGGATTGGGAGGAGAAGACGGGGGAGACGGTGGTTCTGATGGTTCAGGGGGATCAAGATCTAGGGCAGGAGACTGGGGTGTAGGCGATGGATTGTCCTGGACAAGGGGTAAAACTGGGGAAACAGGGGCAGGGCTAGAGTAGGCCTGTTCTGGTGTAACAGGAGACGGTGGAGCAGGAGGAGCTGAGGAGGAAGGTACTGGTGAGCTTGGTGTCTGGGTGGATGGCTGTAACTCAGCTCGATTGCGCTCTTCTAAACGCCTTTGGGCTTCCTCGTGTTCGTGTGGTTCAAGGTAGTACTTGTCTCCGTCAGCGACGATGTAGTGCCAAGATGCGGGGTAGCCTTCTTCGTCTTCTGATTCGTAGAAGATTTCTTGGGGGGTGTAGTCTTCGTCGAAGAGATAGTATTTCCCTTGATGAAGGTAGGCGCCGGCAGGTGGTGTAGGCGGCGCTTGGTCTGCTGTGTAGCGAGCGATGGTGGAGGGGTACGAGTGCGTGGACCGGTATCGGTGTCACGCCAGAAGCTGCGGTAATCTCCGCGATGACGAGCCCTAATAGCAACCGGTAGATTGTGAAAGAGAGCTTCGCGGTGTGTTAACGTACGGGGTGTAGTGACCGAAGTCTTCTTGAAGGTAAGGCGAGTAGGGCGAGGTTGGGAATCAGATGGAGGTTCAGGGGTTGTACGGTCGGCGGGCATGCGACGAGCGAGGGTGTGAGGTGGGTGTAGAGGAGTTTGTCAAAGTGTCATGCGCGGTGTCTGAATACCAGGACAACCACCCAAGTCACACAGGACAGGGACAAGAGAGAAAGACAATGAGGATGAGATAGATGATAGATGATAGATGTGAGTGAGCAATGCTACTACAGTGCAGGGGGCGACCGAACAGTGTGTAGACGAAGTTGACAAACTGAGGAAACTAGGGGAGAGGGAGCTACTATATATATACAGAGTCCGTGGCTGTGTATCCGAAAGGAGAACAATAAAACAATAAGAGGAGGACAATAGAAAGGCCCAATGTGGCGAGACAATAGGCGGGCCGGAGTGAGAACAATAGCCGGTCCGGAGTGGACCCAGGTGGTCATCAGACCACTGATGGACAGGTCTAGGCAATGCCAAGACGATGGATGACAGGTGAGTGTGGGCTAGGCCCAGGCCGAGGTGAATGAAGAGATGGGAGAATGTGTCGATGTCGGGAGTGGGGAGCACGTGATGGAGGGAGCAAAATAGAGGCGATTCGTGACAGAAGGCTGAGAAGGGATTACTCACTAGTGATGCTTCGACGCACGGTGATGAAGCCGTTCACGTTTTCCGACGGGACACGCGTCCCCGCGGGCCCCGCGATCTACATACCGGTCTCGCTCGTCCACGCGCAGCCCTCCAACTACACCGATGCGCAGACATTTGATCCGTGGCGCTTCGTTGAAGCAATGGAGCCCATAACCAAGGTGACGCGCAATTTCGTGACCTTCGGTATCGGGCAGCACGTCTGTAGGCCCCCGGACGCTCACGCCAAGGAGTGTCCGGAAAATACCCTGATTTTTGGCCTCAAATCTGCAAGGGATCGGGGTAAAAATCTGCCAACTCGGACAGTGATAGTGACTGCACGTGCTTTGTGTCACGGTCTTGCAGCAGAATTTGCCCAAAAAGTCAACTGTAATACTTAGTCTGTAAATGGGTTTAATGCGCTTCGTGCACAACGGCATCTCCCCCCCTCGGGTTCTCTGCGGCCGCGACGGCATATCCATCTTCACTTCAATCAGCGCAAAAAAGGCAACGGATGCTTGAGCAGGCCCTCAAATCTGCCAACTACGGACAACGATGCGCATTTCTGGCGCTCAAATCTGCAAAGAACGGACACTGATATCGTGTTTTTTGGACTCTGAAATCTGCCAAAACCGGACACTCCTAGGTGGGAGCGTCCGGGGGCCTACGTCTGTCCTGGGAGGCACTTGGCGTCGCTGCAGATAAAAACGATGCTTGCGTATATGGTGAGGAGCTTCGATGTGAAGTGTCAGGCCGAAGGGGGGAGGCCAAAGGATAAGTGGTTGGGAATGGCGTGCGTCGTGGATCGAAAGGCGAAGATCATGCTGAGGAGGCGGAGCGTCGCCGGTGGGAAGGATTAGGATAGTTTGGGTTCAAAAGTGGAATAGGACGTAGAATAGCAGTACTTCTGAGCGCGTGACTAGTGAAAGGGTTTTTGGAAATCCAGGTTGCTGAAGTGATTTGGCAGACGAAGCCGAGGTCCATCTCATGAACATTGAACAACATCCTGGCAGGCCTGTCAAAAGAGCGTGATCGCTGATCGGCGCAATTGATGGCGACATACACGGCTTGTCTTCCAACCGCCAACATCATTACAATAGAGTGTATTTGCAGCGACCATTTTCAGGGTCCAAATTTGTACAATCAGCTCCCAAATCTCTGGCGGGCCAAATGTGGACGTCGAGCCGAGAAGTGAAAACAAGCATAGGATTGGCTATGGTGGTGAGGACTCCTTGGAAAGTTGATTTCTCTACTTTGAGTCGACGTCTTCCCTACGAGTGAAAGTTACGAGTGGAAAGAGCAAGAACTGCACGCTGTAGGCCGCTCAGTTCATGCCGCCTACACCCCTCAGATTTCCTGGCGGCAGGGTCGGTTTTTGTACTAAATATTGCCCTGGTCTGATTTTAGCGTGGTGCAAATACACTCTAATACCTCTCTACTTTAGCTCACTGTTGCATACAACCGCGATAACTCGCACTGTCTCACGATGTCCACACTCCGTATTCTCTCCCCCCGGTTCGGACCGGGACCCACAGATTCAGTACCCCAACCCTGTCATCTGCCCCCATAACCATGAAGACGGATCTGCTTGTCCTGGGTACTGGTATGTCACCGTATCGTTTTGCCTACCCTTTTTAAATCTGCTCCAGGAGTCACGGGCAGACTTGTCGTAAAGTATCTGCAGAATCATCCCGACCGCGCGACGTTCACCTTTGCCATTGCTGGCCGGTCGGAGCAGAAGCTGCGCGCCTTGGCCCTGGAACTAGCTCTCCCTCAAGACGTTGGGATTCACGTTGTAGACGTGCTGAACGATGAGCAGGTCGAGGCGACCGTCAAGACCAGCAAAGTGGTTCTGAACACAGTCGGCCCATACTGGCTGTATGGCTCACCGGTCGTCGCGTACGCTTAGGGATCTGCACGGGTGTCCCCACGGGTTTTCAATGCTCAACCCAACCCATACCCGGCCGGGTTGAATACCCATACCCGCAGGCGCGGGTTAGTGCTCCAACCCGGCGGGTTAGTGACCAACCCCGCGGGTTTTCGGGTATATTGACACCCAGAGATCTCAGAGGTGTCTCATCGACATTTACAGGTATATTGGAGTAGTATTACGCCTTCTCCTTACCTTTGTGTGTCGGTATTCTATCAAACCCAGCTGGAAAATCTATATCTACTAGGTCTGTCTCCTTCTGTGCTACTCTGACTGCACCATCCTGTGTAATGACGGCCAAATCCTCATCGTGGACCATCCCCATCAATGACCAATACCCCACACACATCAATGCACGAATCGACTGGGCGCTCAGCCTGTTGCGCTCCCAGGAAATTAAGTGCCGAGCGCGGCTAAATACGCGCTCGACAGGGACAGATGTCGCTACAGACAGGATCAATATAGATTACATGACAGAGAGCCAAAAAAACATACCCGGGATTGTATGATAATCAAGAGCCATGCGCGATAGACGTGGGTAGGTTCCCCGTTTGCTAACCCACCATTTAACGACGTCGTCGACGGGCTCGGTGTCGGCTTTGAGGTAAGTGTCGAGTTCGTCGTTGATCTCTGTAACCTGGGTCTTCTTCCGGCGAGCCCAGACATTGGCGGCGTGCTATTGATACCAGTTAATAATTGATATGCACGTTGGACAGGATACTCACGCTGTGAACAGTGGCAGCCGGCGTCGAAGCGGTCGCATTGCCCAGAATATCAGGAACAAGGTCGTCGCGAGAGGCGTACTCCTCACGCCAAACCTGTCGGCACGCATCGGTGGCATCGGTGATCCAGTTGGGCAGCCAGTTGGCATCGGAGAAGTACTCCAGCTTATGAGATGGGTGAAGGACTAGAAGAGCAATGAGATAAAAATTGGATGTAAAGGACGACATACTCATGGCAATGCGGTAGACGGCTGTCTGATCCGTAAGCTCATAATATTTGTTCAGTGTCCGCGAAGCCAGCAAGAGGCTAGTCTTGAAGGCGGATGAGATCTCGATTCGCTCCTCGTCGCCGGCCTCGGTATGCAGGGTAACAAGTTGTGTAGTGAAGAGATGGTCGATTTCGTCAATGTAGGGAATGACATCGGCGACGACCGGTTTGTTCGTTGAAAAAAAGAGTGTCGCCCGCTTAAGAACCTACACAAGCGAAATTAGCAAAGAACTTTGAGGTAGCGCGTACTTACCTTGAGTATGTTGTGCATTTCCGTCAGTAGATCCCATTCCGAGTCAGTCAGTTCCCATTTCCTGAGTTTGTTGTTGGCCTGAGCAGTGAACTCGGTAATTGCGTCCCGGTACAAAAGCGCGAATGCAATCATATCGAACGTTGAATTCCAACGCGTTCGGACATCGCGAGGAATAACTCGAGCCCGTTTGTCAAGTTTGCGCAGGTGTGAACGCCAAGCTGGGAGGAGAATCGTTGAGGAGTGAATGATTTTGAACGCGATTGTCCGTATCTACGCGCAGATTCATGTTAGTAGAGAATGAAATAAAGATCACAAACACACACCTTGATGAGAGCTTTACGGATAGGCTTCGACTCCTTCTCTAAGTCGCTGGCCTCCGTCTCGCTTTCAATAGCCTCCCGACCATCCAGCAATCCGTCGTCGTCATCATCCTTGCCTATTCCCCGCCCCTTGCCAGCAGTGGCATGTTGCTCGTTGTCCTCTTCAGCCTCCTCGGGGTCTTCCGCGGTGAGCTTGGACATCATGTTGTCGAATGATGCCTGCTCTTCCTCGGTTAACTCAAGCTCGCCGTTCTCCCCAACGTGAGCGGCAGCGTCACGTAGAAGGCCCCATTCGTCGTCGTCGTCGTCGTCGGCCTCGAGTGCCTCTTCCTCGTCTGCAGCGGTAACCTCGTGGTCGTCTGTCGATTTCTTCTTCTTTTTCGGTTTGGCAGCTTGAGGGTCAAAGAGACGAAGAAAAGACTTCGCAATCAGATTCACGGAGTGTGCAAAGCACCGGATCCGATGCGGAGTCCCCTCAAACGCCGCCAGCCTATCTCCGAGGACAGAGCACATCTTGTCCATCGGAGTGGCGTTGTCTGCTGTGATAGTGCCAATCTGAACAGAGGTTAGTGTCTTCAACATAGATTAGAGACGAATACTTACCATATGTTCGATGCCAAATTCTTCAAGTACACGGGCGAACTCTCGGGCGAGCGTATCACCCGAGTGCGACTAAATGGAATGTAACGTAAGTCTCCATTCAGTTGTTTAGCGCCCATTAGCGCCCGACTTACCTCAGCAATCTCTAAGAAATCAAGAAGGACAATAATCGGCTCGTCCTTCTCATCCATGAGGTGAGCCGTGATAGCAATGAACGCCCCATGGTTGGGCGACGTCCAACCATCCGTCCCAAAGTGAATTCGGCCTCGGTATTCCTACGACTATCAGCTTGGACGTGGATCTCAATCCCAGGGACGACTTACCCGCAAGAGCTTTGCGATTCGCTGCCTCGTTGTAGCAAAGGCCTTCTTGACGTCGCGTGCAACCGTTGTTGGATGCGGGATCCAATACGAGGGCCTACCGGTCTTCATCAAGCTCTGAAATCCTCGGTCCGCGACAATCTCGAATGGGCGACAGCTCTCCGATACCCATCGCACGATCTCGGCGCTGGAGAATACATTAGCGGATTTCAAGGTGCGCAACTATTGCTTACCGTGACTGTGTTGCCGTGTGTTGAACGTTCGAATAGGTTCTCAAGCCGGCCTTGCGCTGGCCATCAAACATGGATGCAATATTTCGATTACTACCTGGTGCGTTTCCTCCAGTAGCTAGCGCGTTGCGGATCTCACTCTTTGTCTTTCCAGACTGCATGGCCGCGTCAACAATATTGGATCCCATGCAACCCTTAGACGCGGCATGCTTTTTGAGACCCCCAGGTGAGGACGCATCTCCGGTATCTTGATATCGACGAACACGCCCATTTTTGCAGTTTGCGCAACGGAACGTGTGGACCAGACGGCCGTTTACATATTCGACAAATGGGTCCTGGAAGAATCCGTAGATGGTCGAGTTCCATCCCTTCGCCTTCTCCACTGTACGCAGGTGAGTTCCCATTTTGTACATGATCAACAATCACTGACCGAGTTTGTCTTCATCAGCTTTCCGTTGTTTCTCCTCATCCTCATCGTCGTCGTTGTCGACATCGATGACGCTTGCAGCACGAGAGTTACCAGACTCTGGTAGATTTGTGAGTTGCCTGTCGTTCCTGTAAGCTGACAACTGACGTGATGCTGCAGTATGATCCATCTCGACATCATCTCCGTCTGTGCTCTGGCGCTGCCGTTTTCTGGACCTCGGACGTGTTTCTTCCTCATCCTCGGTGTCGTCGCCATCGATCCTGCCGTCGCTATCGGAATCGCCATTACTGGGAGCGGGGGAGGAGCCAGATGAGGTCCGACGTGCCCGAGAAGGGAGAGGGGCCATGTCCCGCTTGGGCTTCGGCTTCGGTGCTATACGACAGCCAGGTAAGCCTATTTGTGTATCAAAGACGGTGATTCTGACCTCTACTGATATCCTTTCCGGCGTTCAAGAGCTCGCCGCGCATGCCTTTGCCGGCGAGCAATCTTTCGGACTTCACAGTGCGGGAAGTGGATGCAGACCCAGCACCGGGACGTGAGCCGCCGCGGGGTCGCTTCAATGGGTTACGGTCTGCTGCAAGCTTCGAAGCCTTGTCATTTTGACCGGTTTTGACCATGGAGAACGATGAATGGATGGCAAAAAGGAGGGGAGGTAGAGGGGACTCAGAGACACTAGATAGATTGTCTCCCTAATGAAAATAATTTTACATTTACAGATCGGAAATCATGATATCATAGTAGAAGCACGATCGAGACAGCTACATAGGGTGTGGGGGTCGGCGGGTGTGGCGGGTTGGGTATGGGTTTACAATGATCAACCCGGACCCACACCCGCACGTGACCCAACCCGCAACCCGCCAGAAACCCGCCGACCCGTGCAGATCCCTACGTACGCTGTTGTTGCCTTGTTGGTGTTCCTACCTGACTCAAAATTTTTCAGCGCGTGTGCCCGCAATGGAATACACCATGTTGACCTAACTGGCGAGACGCACTGGATCAAGTCGATTATTACCGAGTACGCGACCATTCATCCTTTACACTACAACAAGCTTACGTATCCTGCCTTCGGCAAGAGCCTCGCTGCGCTCGCCTCTTTCCTTCGGCACTCACTTCAGCTTGTTGGGGCTTTGCCCCAAACCCCGTAGGGACATAGGTAGAAAGCAATTCAAGTGCACAGTTTCAATAGGATGTACTGCCATCAACTACTTATAGGTTATCACATTGAACAGGATATACAGATAGAAGTTAGAACAACATTTCTGCTGCCAATGTGCTCAACTTGCGTGATTCCTTGTGTCTACATGGACCACAGAGCTGTTGTGGGAAGG
Organism: Strobilurus orientalis; assembly: GCA_019915145.1. NCBI lineage: Eukaryota > Fungi > Basidiomycota > Agaricomycetes > Agaricales > Physalacriaceae > Strobilurus > Strobilurus orientalis. The sequence continues at coordinate 415,496 of JAHLML010000001.1, read as the reverse complement.
GGTCCTCAGTACTTTCACCCTCAAAATGGATTGTGCAAGTCAGTCGCTCGGACGGTCGCTCGATGCGCTCAGTCGACTACTCGCTCTGCTCGTACTCTCCTTCACAGCATCTCACTCCGCCCTCGCTCCCTCTTTCAAGCACACAGAAGGTGATTTATACCTCACAGAACAGGCCGAAAGTACATACTCCCAGTGAGCTCCCGTCAGTCCCGCAATCATGGCAGTCAGCGAAATTGAGCTACCGCTGCCACTTGAAAAGGAGTCAGGGAGTGGGCTCGAACACACGATCCGGCAACCCGGGCTCTTGTGACCCGCCCGCCCTCGGTCCGACCTTGCTTACTTAAATAATGACTAATATCAAACCTTACCCGACTCCCTTATGCTTTAGTGTATAGATTCTGAACCTCCTCAAGATTCGACCACCTCGCTACCAAGACAGGCTCTATCATCGTTCCGTCATGCGCCATCGAGTCCCTCCCCGCAGACATCGTCACGTACCTGGGCCATAAAACAATCCAATCCCACGACCCCCACCAACCCGCGCACATATCCAAGTCGACTACGGTAGCTAAGCTGATCATGAACGCCTTCTCTGGCGGTTCCATTGCGACGCTTTATGCTGAGATTGAGAGCGTACCGCCACCATTCCTCGCAATATCCAAGGAGAGCTATTCGTTGAGCCCTAGTATGCTTCTCCTTGCGCACCCATTTTTCGTACTCATGATTTCTGCAGTCTCTGGTCCCCCGGTCGATCCTGAAAAACTTGTTCATAAGTTACGCATCCCGCATAGCAAGGACATCATTATTGGCGGGAAGTACTTTGCGGGAGCGGCGGATACCAGCATAGTTCAGCGCACATGGGGACTGTTGGAGCTCGATGCGGTTCAATCTAAATCGTCCGCAGCCACTAATGCGCGGTATGGACCGACCTTTACATATGACCAGTTCGAGTCGACGGAAAGTTGGGTGAAAGCGCTGATGTTGTCTTGGACACTACTCCTCATTTACGCAATACTACGCATCCTGATTCCATCTCCGGTGCGTGGCATTCCTCTTGCCCTACTAGACGTCTCTCATCCCCTTCGTAGATTGGCTTCATCGTGAAGAGACTTCTACCCAAACCTGGCGATGGACCCAAGGACGAGTTCGCACTACCGACTTTCCTCTTCTTTCACTCCCCTGACCTAGCGTACAGGGATTTACACAAGGGGGGCATTGACTTCCTAAACATCACCTCGTCGTCTTCGGGGGATCTTCACGCCAAGACGACGTTCAAAGCGAAGGGGAATGGGTATTATGTTTCCGCTGGTACGTCTCTCATTCCTTTTTCTCTTCCCTTCTATTCACACACCACGTAGTGATGATATCCGAATGTGCCCTCGCGCTGCTCCGCCCTGAATCACTCGCACCCTTGGCGGCAAAGGGGGGCGTCTTGACGCCGGCGACGGCGTTTCCGGATGAGGTGGTGAGGAGGTTGAATAGGAGTGGGAGTGGGTTTAAGATTGAAAGTGTGGTCTTGGAAGGGGACGCCAAGAAAAGTAAGAGGGATTGATGTGGGGGGCTACGGAGGTCATCAACAAGGCTCCCACTGATATTGGAACTGCCGGTGCAAAACATTGTACGAATTTACAAGCTACGAGGACGCCACACATCAATAATTGTATATTATTCTTACAACATGCACTAAGAAGAGCTATAGTATATGTATTGGCATCAACGATGCCTGCTGCGCACGACGGAGCCATCAGTATAGTGAGATGTGCTAACGAGATATATCAGCGCCTTGTTATGCAGTGAAGGGGAGGACATACAGATCCATCTCCGCCAGAGAGACGATGCTCGTCTTCTTGAGAATCTTCCAGCCAAAATACAACAGGATCATGAACGGGATGTTGATATACGTCGAGAAGAAATCCGACGCGGACCATGGTTTGATTGTCGTCCATCCCGAGAAGAATATGATTACGATGAATGAGATGAGGACGACCCATGAGCCCCACGGCTGCACCCATGACCTGAACGGCAGGATGTCGCGCGACAGGCCCTGCGTGCGCATGCCGCGGTAGAATCGAATGTGCGAGAGGGCAATGCCACACCATGTGAGCATCGAGCCGAGCGTCGTGATATTCGCAAGCCAGTTGAACGCCTTCTCCGCGCCGCCGGAGCCGCAGTTCAGGTAACCCAGCGCCCCAAACAAGGCCGTGAACCCGAGAGCGTAGATCGGTACACCATTGGGGAGGACCTTGGCGAAGAACCTGGGGGCCTGGCCTTGCTGTGCGAGCATGAAGAGCGCGCGGGACGACGCGTACATGAACTCGTTCCCGGATGAGAACGCGGAGGTGAGGACGACGCCATTGACAATGTGGTTGAGGACGTGGATCCCGGAAGTGGTGATGACGATGACGAAAGGCGATTCCGCGGCAGTGCCGCTTCCCTGTTTATTAGCGCGGAGGAGGTTGGGATCATTGGGGGCAATACACATTCCTGCGAGCCACAGTGACACGATGTCTGGGATGACGAGTTAGTGAGTGGAATCGTGGTAGAGGGGCGGCACCTACAAAGAAGAACGATACGGTAGAAGATGGCTCGGACGGCTGTGCGCATAGTCTTGCGAGGATTGTCTGCTTCGAGACAGATAGAGGCAAGACCCTCCATACCGCCGTAGGAGAAAGCGGCTTGAGTCAGAACAGCCCAAACTGCCATCAATGATATGAGTGCGTCATCGGATCTATCTCAGGATATACGCACAGCCAAGGAAGCGTGCTTTCGACGCAGGAACGATGTTGAGATAAGTACTGTTGAAGGGACTGTCTCTCCAGTAGCGAAACCCACGACGGTCCCTGTCAGGCGCGCCGCCTAGATCAACAACGAGGCATACGATGCAAAGACCAACAACAGTGATGATCTTCAAAAAGGCGAACCAGAACTCGAATTCACCAAAGTATCTAGAGGGCGGACCTTAGCACCTTAACGCCTACAATGTAAGAGATAACGTACTTGACACCTGCCAAGTTGATGAGAATAATTCCTGCCAACATGACAGTAACATAGATAGCCAGGTGTTTCGAGTCGTCGTCCCAATATTGGATAACGATTGATGCGGCTACGATTTCGACGGGGGCGGTCATGGCGGTTTGGAACCAGAACTGCCAGCCCATGGCAAAGCCGAGGGCGGGGTCGACGTAGCGGGAAGAGAACTCGATAAAGCCTCCCGCACTGGGATCAAACACCATCATCTACAAAGGGAAACGGCAATGTCAGATGTCGTTGAACATTATACATTAGACGTACCTCTCCCAGGGAGTACATCATAAGACCAACGAGGAGACCGACGATAAGATAACCAAGGACGGCACCGACTGGCCCGCCGTTCTGGAGCGCCTTTCCGGATCCCAAGAAGAGACCTGTGCCGATAGTCCCTGCCTGTGACAGAGCTTAGCTTTATCAACGTAAGAGAAGCAGAGACATACGATGGCAATCATCGAGACATGTCTCCCTTTGAGCGAGCGATGCATATGAGGGTCTTCCGTCGAAGCATCCACGACGCGGTCATCATGAGGAGCGGCGATCTCAACGTCGAGGTCGGGCCCCTTTTCGGAATCGTACAGCTTGTCAGACATGGTGGGGGAAAGGACTTGGAGGGAAGCTCACCACATGCTCCGATGGATCTTATATACTACAGCATACGTGACAGCCTTTATTTATGGCAGACTAGAGTTGTTTACACGGTCGCTGTGCGAGAAACCTGTTCCCATGATCTATGATTGAATGTCAATTCACAGATGCCCCGGTGAGGTGGTGTCCGGTATGTTCGATAACGTGTTGCTCTCTCTATCAACAGAGCCTTCCGATGGGCGAGTTATCTCGGGTAGGGAAGAGCGAAAGAAGCTTCGTCTGAGTGGTGACATCTAAAGGCTGTGGGAGTCTGCGGGCATTATGAGGTGAATCTGGAATGAATGGTAAGGGCGGGCTGCGCAGTCCTTGGTACTTACTAGTTGAAGGGTGGGATTGAGCACGGTAGATACTTTCTTGGACACGACGAGCGTTGTTGCTAGGTCTGCTTGGAAAGAGCTCTACAGCCAAAAGCTGGATGATTAGTACCCATCTGTGGCTGAACATCGAGACCTGCCGGTTTACTTACGATACGGCTACTTCCCTAAGTTTGGACGCTATCTCGTAATCAGGAATCCAAATGCCCTGAGATCCATGACGGATAGCTACGCGGTGCTTTTGGCCATTGGGAAGGGTGCGATGCTGAATGTTGGCGAGAAGCAAGCAGAGTTTCCGATCGTCCTGAAGCCGACGATGTCGCGCCGGCCCGCCACGCCTGATTGGGACATACCTCGGTCTCAATACTTTCTCTTACACCTCTCCACAACCTCTCCAACACCTCTCCATGGCTCACGAAAGGACGACTTCGATGAAGATGAATGACATGATACAGCACTGATATTAGGGTTCAAAGCCGTAAGGTACAAGGCACTAGGAAAACAAGGGACACATCTACTACGGCTACAGATTAGAGGTAAAAAAAAAGTGAAAAGATCTAGAGTCGACGTCAAGACGCTACTATTTGCTGTCTGACACACTGGGCTGTGCGAAGCTGGGGCATGTCTTGTTAGAAATGTGCCTCATACCGGAGTCAGACCTCGCAAAGTGCGCTCCACAACCAGTGCACTTCCCGGTAGAAAAGTGGGTTCGTCGAACGTGATCCCACAAGCCTTTCACACTGAATGTGTGAGTCGAGGAGCATTCCCCCCAGGCGCAGGTGGCCGAAGGATGTTCATCCTGTAGATGCTGGCGCGCAGCCGCCCTCCAGTCGACGGTGGTTTTGTCGAACGCAACACCGCAGGTCTGGCCTGGAGAAGTAGTCCAAGCACAAGTGCTTACATCGTCGTGTACGAACTCGGCAGGCTTTGGCGCAGGGGAAGCTTGAGCAGCCGTTGAAGGTGGAGCTGCCTGTACGTCGCTCGGACCAGAAGCGATGGCCGAAGGGTATGTTTTGGAAATCTCTTCAAACACAGGGCTTGCGACTTGAACATCTTCGATCCTAGTCTTCTTGGACGGGCCAGTATCTTGTCTGTATGCGACGTCAGTACGCATAATCACAAGGGCGACGAGAAACGTACTCCTGATCATCCAGAGACTCGAAATCGCGGGCCCTCTTCTTCGGCTTGGGATTGAGTTGAGGAGCAGGGGCATTCAAATGAACCGATTGAGATGGTTGTACGGCAAACCATTCTTGGTGCGAATGAGAAAACGAGGCGTCCAATCCTTCAGAAGTCGCGTCGGCGGTGTAAGGGAACAAGTCATTAGCGTGAGGCGGCGCGTGGAAGGGGTGGTGGTCTTCGCCATTAGGAAGGAGTGGTAGGGACCATCCAGGAGGCGGGATGTTCTCCTTCATCGCTGGCGACCAGGTCATGTCAGGGTATAGAGGTTTGTTAAAGAGGGGAGGATCTCCAGCGGGCTTGGCACCAGCGCCATCGAGCCCGGATTCGTAAGTCGCTAGGCGTGAAAGAGTGTGTGTTTCGGGCGGGTTTGTCGAATGAGGGAGGGAGTAATTAACGTCAAGAGTGTTAAGTGAATGAGTGTCGTAGTCATCGGTATCATTGTGAGGGAGCGTGGAGGTATTGAAAGGAAAAATGTTGTCCGCCTGAAAAAGAGCCAGAAGAGACTCTGGCTCAGGCTGAGACGCGTTGTCGTCGAAGGTCGTCGTGCGTTGTGCTGGCTCTCGCGGAACCCATTCGTCAAATAGGTCAGACCCAAACAGAGAGGTGAGGTCGCCGTAATCGAGAGCGTCGCGGTACTGAGGACTTTGGGGGGGAGAGAAGTCATTATATCTGAAGGTGAGACGTGAATAACGCGTTAACTGGTTCACCGAGCAACTCCAACGTACTTTATATTTTGAGACATGTTGGACAAAAAGCAAAGGAGAAACCAGTATTGACAAGAAGAACACGAGAGGAACTCCTGCGCTAGCGCTAAGCGTTCGTCTACGTCGACCGTCAACCTGGGGCCGGGGTTGTGGTTGAGAATGAAAAGCAGCTGTGCCCAGCTACGCGCCTTTTGAGCAAGAGCATCACGTGGCTGCCTGTGGACTGCACGGCATGTGACAATGAGGAGGGCAATGGGGCGCCAAACACAACGATAGTGGCCGCCATTGTTGCCCAATTCGGGCCGTATATACTTGCTAGAAGCTTCACAGTCCAAGGGTCACTGTGAAATGATCGCAATAAAATTACCAAACTTGGTGTGGACCGGGTGTGATATGCAAAGGGTTGACGCACATGTTTGGAAAACCGGGCAGCAACTGCGCCACATTGACATCCACCAATCTTTCCCTACTGCCTAAAACCACCGAAATGAAAAGTAAAAAGATCGCCCACGAGAAGGCCAAGGTGTGTCTCAGAAAGACCAATCTAAGACAATTAGGATTCTAGAACTTCACAATGAATCAACAAAGTGGCTCGGGACATGACAAAAGACATCCCGAAATAGGGCCGTGACTTGTTGGATAATGATTGTCGGACAACGCCAGGACAGCGCGAGAGCACCATGGAAATCCGAGTCCCGCTTCAGATATCAACGGGCTCGAGAAATACAAGCGTCAAGAATCGATGAAGTGTCTCGATGCCATAGATGATAGCACGCACATTCAAGGCATGTCGTTCTCATATACAGCGAATTCCAACCTTGATTCGACGAGCCCAGGTCAGGATCGCCACATAGGACGCCGTGCCCACTTGGTGGCCTGCTCGTATGCAAGGTTTCTACAAGCTCGAACTCCGAGAAAACCAATAAGTATGAAGACAACACTAGTCGGCGGCCCTTGACTTCCAATCTTAATCTCCAAAGCTTCACATCGTCCGAGTAGGATTCTGGAAGTAGAACATGAGCAAAAATGTAATAAGTGCAAGTGGCGAGTTTTCTTACTACCGGCGAGGAAGGATTATCCAACAATGGCAGCAGGTATTGTCGTTCGGATTGCAGGCTATGAGAGCACCGGTGCGTCCACAAGGCATCCAGATGATGGTCTTCCAACACAGCGTCGATAAGCTCAGTCATGGGCCAGACCAAGAAACAACAAACAAACATCAGATAATTTAAGTTCAAACAAAAAATCATCGAGAACGAAAACAAGATCACTACAGATGACAACATAAACAAGCAGCGCGACTAGCACGACTAGCTGTGGTGAGCGATGGATACCAGAATATCGACTCTATGCGTAGCCTGTCAAAGGTTACGGTACGGCGGGCGGGGTATCTATGGTGGTGCGCGGAGGAGAGCAATAAATCACATATGAAGGGTAAGCGAGGGTATGGGAATCGTGTAGAGGGCATAATGTCGAAGCGTCACGCCTCCGGATGATTCAGATAGTGTGTGGGTTTACCACGATGTGCCGGGGAAGGCGTGGCGGCGGTGCGACCGAACGGAACGCTTGTCAGGAAGATCGGAGTCGCGCTCAACATTGCGGCGGCGGCGCCTGCGGCAGGCGACTGGCGATGAGGATGCGGAGCTCGCTACGCTCGTGGACGTAGAGGAATAGGTTGTGGTTGCGGCAGCATGAGAAGATGTTGCGCTAGGCACGGGGGCGGCGGCACTAGAGGATGACACTGATTCGCCAGCACCGGAATCCGAAGAGTCGGAGCCTGATGATGGGGAGGAAGAGTCGCTGGAAGTGGAGGAGGAGTCGCTGTTATCGGAAGAGTCACTGGATGGAGCTGCGGAGCTCGTTGCGGAAGCGCTCGAGGAGGTTGAAGATGAGCCCGAAGACGACGAAGAGCTAGACGACGACGAGGTCGATCCAGTTCCAGTGAAAATGTCGTTTTGCGCTCCTGTTGAACGCTGTTGGCAAATATGGAACACAAGGTACCATATACGTACCTGGGTTGAAACCCATCTTGGTGTTATATCCCGGCGATTTCTCCTGACCGTTGGCCTGGAATCCAGTGAGGGTGACAGTATTGCCCTCGTTCTGGTTCATTACGATGAACTTCTTGGGGCCAGAGACACAGGCAGACTGGTCGTCCTCGCACCATTCAGGCGCAACGGGAGTACCGACTGGAGTGGTGCTGGATGCGCCGGTGACTTTGCATCGATATGGGTGCATGTAAATGTTCGGGATACCGCAGCTAGGGACGAAGGGTCAGTCGGCAAGATACCAAGCGATGAGTGAGTACGACATACTGGTTTGGTACCCAACCCCACTACATGAATTGATGAGCACATAATGGTAGACAACCATGAGGGAAGACTAACGGCACAGATACATCCACCATCAGGACACGCGGGCATGTCAGCGGGAACGTCGTATGTGGTTTCACGATACCACGGAGTTCTTGGCAGTGTGTAAGAAGATCGGTAAAAAATCTGGGGGCCTAACTTACTGGGCAGCGACGGTGAATACGACAAGATTGTCCTCATTAACGGAAGATATGTCAGACTGAAGTTTGAATGAGTGACTATCGGAGGCGGGATCGAAGGGGTTATGTACCGTGTAAGAAATAGCGAAAGCGGTTCCAGCGGCCATGGATCGGTTCTCGGCGTGCACTAGAGCGAAATGAGAAAAACTTTCGGTCCCCAATGAGGGATGAAGTTACGGTTAGGAATGGTTATGCAAGTGGTGTGCTATATATACATTCAACAAGGCAGCCCCGAAAAATGCATGGAAAACGTACATCGCCATCGTAGTCGTCGTGATCCTGACCATCGGGCCACAAGCCAACTTGTGTACCATCGTATGAATAGGAGGTATAGGCCCTGTTGCTGCCGACTTCGACGGTAAAGCTGCCACCCGCGGGGCTAAATGATAGTGTTGAAGTAGAGGTGGTGAGTAACGCTGAATGATTCGTACAGTTCGAGGAATTCGCCGTCGGCAGGAGGATCGTTGAGACACTAGAATAGACCCGAGTAAGTAACGATGACCTCTTGGTTGAGCAGACTGGCATACTCCAGTGTTGGCGTGCACTGTACGACGGTGAGATGTAAATCACGAAAATGTTTGGGAAGAACTCACTCCAGTAGTCGGCGTAATTCATTTGATAGACTGGGTTGACGACTTCCTCTGAATTGATATCGTTTCCGGATGTTCCCTACGCGCTCTGTCAATTATCCTCGGAACACACAAGTAGCTGAGCAGCGACGCACACTGAAGCACCACATCGACGGGTGGAAGGGGCCTACATGGGCTTGCACATAGGGAGCGAAAAAGAGTGCCGCTGCGGATAAAACCGTGAGCGACATGTTGTCTAGTGGGAGCAGTGACAGTGTCGACTAAGGAGGGGTCTTTATAAAAGAATGTCAGTGTCCCGGAGAGAAGCACGGGACAGCAGGTGAAAACCTGCAAAAAGCAAGCGAGGAGGGGGGAGGAGGAGAGAATGATATACAGGGAAGATAGGGATCCAGATTTATACACATGCGTTTACGCAATGCATCAATTTCCAACTCACCGGAAGGCAACGTTGGGGCAACGCATCAATGAATATCAGGCACCACCTTCCATCACCACACGACGTCGTCAAGGGCCTCCTGTGTACTTTAAGCCCTCGAAGCTTTGCTTTAGGTTAACGCTCTCGTTGCTGTGGCAATTGCAGTTGACCGCTCTCCATTGCTAGCTGCTTACTCTCCCCTGCCGTTGCTCTATCCCTTGACGCTTTGAAGTAAGTATGCACACTTTGGATAATGATCTAAAAAGAGAAGTGATCCGCGATCGAGAATTTTGATATGACAGAATTGGCGGCGGCCCGCAGGCCAGACGCGTCAGGACCCAACTCCAGTTGAACTCCAGGGATGTTGACCGGGCTGTTCTCGCTTGTCTGTGGCAACGCCGAACATTCGTGAATTTCCCATGGAGGTTACCCAACGCTACGATCCGGTCTGTCTCCGCGCATTCCGATGACTTCGTCAACTAAACTTCGCGGGTAAGTTGCTTCGTGCTAGAAGAGTTTCATTTCAACGACAGTTTTGCTCGCTTCTTCCTCACTGAAATTCGGCAAGTGTAACGTTCATCGCTAACGTCGAACGAATATACCAGGATTGAATCTCGGTGCTTATGGGAACTTGCTAGATGAGTTGAGTGACGACGAGAGCCCCATGTAATGCAACCTTTCATGATGACCTCTTACTTCGTTCGCCTCCGAGTCTCGGTCATCTCGTATACAAAGCCTATTTCTAAAACCACACTGCGCGACGCCAAGGAAAGCTTGAACCGCCTTGCCTAGTATCGGCCAACCGTCCAACAGCACCATTCCCGCCACGCCCATTGCCCAACATCCCCTAGTATGGGATAGCCTTTGGGTTCCACATCTTCTTCCCACACGTAGTTAGGCAAATTTCCATCTTGGAGAAAGACTCCACACATCGCGAACTTCCCCCAGAATCCACTCGTTTGGAGTCGTACATAGCTCCCATAACTCCTCGGAAGGCCTATCGCGTCGCATAACCTCTACGATGAGACTCTGAATGCCAACCTAGTTTTTACAGTCCTCGAGGCATTTACAATCTCGATTCTCGAAGACCGTGCTGTGGTTCTAGAGTATACAACAGGCTCCCAGGAAGGCGCGTCACACACATCGATAAGCCACCACCTCGCGTGATGTGGCGCAGAAGGCAAATCACGAGAGCGCGTTGGACTCCTGGCAGACCGGGGCAACTACCCCCGAGCTTGGAATATCTGCTGAGAAAACCACGAACCCTGCCCTACACAAATTTGATACTTGCATATTCGTCAAACACGGAGTTATTTATTGTACAACTGAAGGATACATTTTTTACTTTACTTACTAACCATAAGATGATCCTCAAACGAAGACACGAAAGATCGCCACTACCTCAGGCCTCAGTACTCCAACAGATGAATCATCTTGCCTAAGAGAAATGTCGTCAATGAAACATCCAACAGTCAAAGACCGACGATCAACTTACCAACATTGGCAAACGACGTCTTCCTCCGGTGCCCAAGCAGCTCGACATCGCCGCTATCGAAGAACGAATATCCCGCTAGACCAATATTGCAATCAGTCGGACCAGCTCTGAACCGCAAGAAGTAGAGAGGTACTCACGCAAGGTCATATCCTCCTCATCATCTTCATCCTCCGACCCGCTGACATTGCCAATCGCACGCCCCGTCTTCGAGTCCCTCAAGGTCCCTGCATGGTCCACGAACGGCTCCGGCCTCTCATTGACCTCCCGGTCCAGCTGGATAAGCCCCTTCTGGATATCATACAAGCAGTTCTGAAGCGTGTCCAAGAACCGCCGCGTCTGCAGGTGCTTACTCGATGCGCATCTAGTGTAAAGTCAGATTCAGACCCCAAGCAAGCAGAGAAATCTGGACGCACATCGAGAGCCCATCCTCTTTGATAATGTACCCGATTCCGTACCCATCAGCCGCGACGGGTCCGAAGCCAAACAGCCTCAAGGCAGGATTACCACAGTTGGACGTGGACAGGATAGATGTGTTCAGAGTTTCCCATCCGGGATCCGTGAATATCGCTGGTATCTTGTTTCCAAACGACGGCGACGGAGGTGGATCGTCAAGCGATGGATGGAGGTTCCCACTCAGGTTTCGTTGAAGGAGACAGTACAGCGCATAGAGATGCCTGAAGGTCGCTAATCAGTGAACCGAGACGAGATGGAGCGAAAACATAAATCTCACCTATCCTGACCCAATCCCTGAGCACACTCCTTTGTAAGCTTCGTATGCGAGTCGCACGCCTTGTGTAGAGCCGCGACTTTCTCGGCCACCGTAACTTCCGAGTAGTAGGCCTAGCTCGTCAAGACAATCGGCCACCTAATCGCCACGTAATTACGACCAGTCAACTCACCTTCGTGAACGCCACACTTTCAGGCTGAATCGACCTAATCGCCTCCGTCCGCCCGTGCAAAAACGCCTTGGTCATCGCAGGCTCATACACGCATTCAATACGACCTAACCAAGATTGTCAGCTTTCTCTCTCCGAAGATCCAAGGAGACCCTTACCATACAGCCCAAAGTACGCCACCTGGAACGCCATCTGCACAAACGCATCCGGACTAAACCCATGGCTCGTAATGAAGTTCTTGCCGTACCCCTTAAACTCTAAGGCCTGGCAGTCATTCTGGCATATCAAGTCGCTGATCCTCGTCTCCGCAAACCGTACTCCAACGCGCAGCTCCGCGCTGAGCTTCCACTCCAGCTTCTTGGGTGTCGTGTCGATGTGGTCGAGCGGTGGAGTGGGTGGTTTGGCCACATTGCGTGGGGCGCGATAGGCTTTGGCGTGTGGGGAGAGCTTCGCATGGAAGAGTGTGGGGGCCGAGGGGTTGATGGAGCGAGCGAGCAGCATTAGGCCCTCGGTGAATATGTCGGCTGCAAAGCGTAGCACAGTGTGTCCATCCACGCCAGTGTGTTCGAAATTGATACCCGCTGCACCATCGGCAGTAACGATAATTTGCAGCTATCACAGGCCCATCAATAGGTGCGCACATGGATACAACATAAGACAGACGGACCTTGTCATACCACCGGTTGGTGCAGGTCCCAACTTGGATACCGCCCTCAAGCTTGTAGGACCCACACAGGAACGTGCTGCACAATTCTGAAAGGTTCTCCGGCGATGCATCATCCAAGCACACGACGAACAACGATTGGTCGATGATATCCAGACACGCCTTGTTGTTACGGTCCTTGGACAGTGTTTCGCGTAGGGTGTGCCAGACCTTGCGGTTCTCCGTCGACAGAACGCCGATAGCAGTGCGTATTACCTATATCAACCCAGTGATGAGTTTCTTTATCCATCAAATCGTCCACATTACCACCCACCTCGACTTTATTCGTCTGGTCCGCGTCGTCAATGATGGCCCTCAAATTCCGGATAACCTCGCGCTCGGTCAGAACAGGCTGATTATCTTCGTCCAGCACATCGAACCAGTCTAGCAACCGTATAAGCATCATTCAGAATTGCAACAGCTGGCTAGAATTCACACACAAAACTGCCCTCGACGCATAACAACGATGTGTCTCGACTCAGCATGGACTTGCATTCTGCATCCTCTCTGGATATGATTAGACGGCTTTGAGGCGTAGGAGATTGGGAGGACATACCCCCGTGGGGATCCGTGCAGTACCGAATAGGCGAGTATACTGGTCCATATCCAAGGGCTTGCCGCGTACTGCATCGGGCTCGAGCAGGCCTGCCCTCAAATCGTGTATGAAGCCCAGCGATGAGATGATGAGTGATGCCGCCCGTGGCAGCTGTGTCCCGCGGTCCGGTGATGGGTCGTCCCTTTGTATGCAATGATTAGACCTGATAGAGAGGGGTATAGATAACAACCCACTCGAGCACGAAGAATGGGTTCAAAGCGAGCACAACGGGGTCGGTATGCGATAGGTACGACTCGTACCAGAACTCCTCAATGTAACTGGACCATTGGTGAGATGACGGCGGCGGCGGGATGATCGTGGAGACGCACCTTTCCTTCGTCTTGCTCCACTCAAGCAGCTTCTCCTGAATCATCGGGCCCTCGTTCTTGAGGAAATCATCCACGGCCTTCTTCGTTGTCTCATGCTCATCCGCCTCCTGTAGGCCCTCTAACGCCCTCAAGTACCTCCTGCATGTATCCTCCAAAGGCGGGATTGGCAACCTGGGGAGCTTGTCTTGGGACGCGAACGTCCCACCGGATGTGGAAGCAGACGATTTGCTGCTGAAGAATTTGGACATGAGATGGGGGATGAGGGTATGATAGATAGAGGAAACGGAGGAAACTGGAGACGCACTTTTTATACATGACGTCTGTCTGGGGAAACGCGGGGAAGGCCTGAATTGCAAATCGCGGTTGTCATATAGCGCCTCGGCATCGATTCGGCGGACGCCCCTTTTGGTCGTTCGGCGGGACATGTTGCCCCCGCCACAATGCGGCGTTGAATTCGCTTGACGACATCTGATGACAGGCGATGGCTATCGCAGAAAGGCGGTAGGACGAGAGACAATGTTAAGCTTGCAGGCTTTCAGTAGTCTAATCGTAGTGTATGTGTCCATTCGGATCTCCGGTGACTTGTCCACATGATGAATCCAGACCGCGCCACCATCTGGCGATTGAGACGGTTCGAGACAGCAGGATGATGCTGAGGAGATATAGGTGACGAGCGGGGCCCCATCCCGCAATGTTCTCCGCAGGAAAGGGGAGATGAATGACACGCTCAGCGGATGGAAATGCTGTCTTTGGTGGGTAGGAACACCACGGTCGGCGGCCAAAAATAGGCGGATAAGAAGCGGTGAGAGTCTGTGTGCACGAGTGTCAGAAGAAGACTGATGTCCACAAAACGGACTGGAAGCTAACCTATTCATATGCGTCATCATCCCGAGTTCGTCCCACGCATTCACTTGGTCCAACCGCTGCGCTCTTCCAAACGATAGCATGTCTGGCACGAGAAAGCTCTGGACGAGCCCATGGATAAATCACAGAAGGCCGTCATGGAAAGGCTCTATAAACAGGGTCGCAGCTGCACTAGCAAGTCAGCCGATGCAAAACAATGTGTTCAACGTATCAATCACCATGACATGCATGATGTTGTGAGAAAGTTTCCTGGCACTGAGAAAGGTCGAGCAGCGGCAACAGAACGAAGTGGCATCGACAGACAATGAATCGAGGACAAGAATAGTTGTTGCCCAATCATCGGCTAGCGATACGACCTGTGTACTAGTTTCTGCCGTCAGCGCAATGTCTTAAGTGTATGAGAGACTGCGGTTTTACTCACGATGACGGGCGCGATAACATCAAGTGTGTGAATATAGTACTGTCGCTCCGATGCGCTTGCGAGGAGGCTCGGAGTACCGATCTGAAAAGTGGAGTAGATGGACATCGAGTACGCCAGATTCCAGAACGGCGATCGAAGAGCGGAACGTAGCACAGAAAACGGGAAGGTTCGCATCCATATTTTTTTTCATGCTGGAACTGGGACAGGGCTTGTGATCCAGAGTTCTAGCATATCCCTATTCGGCGTCTAGAATCAGAATCAGAATAAGAGGGAAGATACCGTACAGCCAAACGCACCATGGTGATAGCAATGGCGGACACGGAGGTAGCGTCCGCGCCGTCCGGCGATGAACTTGCGTCTCGAAAACGACAGCCCTTCAGCCAAACTATTTCTAGATGAATAGGTGAGATATTGTCGCGACAAGTGTAGATCTCTCAGTCGTACAATGGCAAGTACGTCGCTAGCATCCTCTGACGTGGGTTGTAAGCCGAGTGGTAAGTTGGACTTGATAGAGGGTGGAGATATCGCTCAGTCGCGTGTTTGTAGAGCCATCCGTTCTATCATCAGTATCGCGTCTACCAGGACGTTGAGTTGGAAAAGCATCGAGACAGCAAGCAGGCATGACATCGCGGAGAAACATCCTATGAGATTCGGAAAGCGTGGAAGATGCAGATCCTAAAGTTGTCCGCGGCGCGTTTCATCCTGGTAGGTCCATTGGCGACCACCGTCGAATTGGTCGCGATACTACAAACTCCAGGTCAATATTCCCGAGGCGCAAAAGACGCGCAGGGCACGCACTGTGGTCTCCGTTGTGGCAGTACGGAGTGGAGCACGTCAACCGTGAAATCATCCTCCAAAACCGGCCGCAGAATAGCGCGCAGGAGGGCATTGTCGTGGCGTAGATGACGGGAAGAGGAAAAGTCGTGCCATTATCTTGGGTTAGGGTTTCGGTTTCATACAGTTAGTCTTCTTACCTCCCTTCGAACTTACACCCTTACACTGCTCTCAGCTTGTTGAAAAGACGTTTTGTGTTCAAGGCAGATTTTTGTACACTTTGCACAATGTGAGCATTTACCAAGGCTTTCACTCGACGCCACATATGAGCCACGCCGACCGCGGTGAGTTGCCAACAGCCCCTACCTCGCTTCAAGGAAGAGGCCAAAGTACTAATGAACGTAAACGTTCTTTCTTCGGGCAAGCATTTTTGACACAAATGGTCATTAACAAGGAGCAAGTATCGTAATAGACAGGTAAATAGTGAATACTGATCGATGATTCCCTAGAGGATGTTCGACAATGAATGGGCAAGGTGACAGGAATTCAAAATGAATGTGTGTAAAAGCAAGTATTAGGAAGTGGTCCATTTAAACTGAAGTGGTCCGTATAAATTGGCGCATAGAATGCAGACAACCAATCAATCCACAAATTTAGGCGTGCCAGGCCATTTTGCCTTGGGGACATATTTCATGTTCTCCATCCTCGTCTTCACAGACGAATGCACGTTAATTTCGTGCACCTGTTCCCAAATGTCGCGGCCACGGAAGAGGTTTGGCCTGCGAGGTGCGAGGTTGGTATCACAATTCAAACAAGGGATAAGCGAGTCAACTCACCTAATAACCTTCAACCATTCCGCGTTCTCCGTCATCAAATTCCTCGGGAGGGGCAGGAGCTCGAACGGTGCCCAGATGGGCCACCAAGAGGTGTTGAACCCGTCGAAGGCGCCGTGCGAGGGACTGAGGGCGTCCCTCCTCTCGCGCTCGCGTTCATCGATGT
The DNA here is from genome assembly GCA_019915145.1 of Strobilurus orientalis. Lineage (NCBI taxonomy): Eukaryota > Fungi > Basidiomycota > Agaricomycetes > Agaricales > Physalacriaceae > Strobilurus > Strobilurus orientalis. The sequence continues at coordinate 398,989 of JAHLML010000001.1, read as the reverse complement.
CGTATTCCGCGAGCTTTCCCTTCACGTGTTTGCCAGAGGTGGTACCATTCACGCTGGAGTTGGGCTCCTTGCCAGACGTGGCACCAGTCACGCTGGGGGTAGGCTCAGGATTGAGAACGACCCCATACTCAGCGAGAGCGTCGGCGTCGAACAGAATCCCCGACTTGGCTTTGACGCACTCGCGCACCATCCAGCGGAGGGAGATGTACGCGAGGGAGAACGGCGCTTTGTCGGATACTTCACCGCCGCCGACATCTATAGATTTTAGATCAGGATCAATGAAACCGTATTGCTGTGAAGATTACGCACCGGTGTGCGCGCCGGCAAACCACACCTCCTTAACGTCGGTCGGTCCCTTCCCGTTCTCCAATCGGCTGTTCCTCCAGTAGTTAGGACGGAAGAATACGCGCAGCTCATCCAGCGCGAGAGCATGACGGAAGGTCTTGACGTTGGGGTTGTGGGCTGTGTTGGGGAGGGTTTGGGGGATGATGAAGCCCACGCTGGATACAGTGTCCCTGCAAAAGTGTTTGAGGAAACAATTGAGACCGGGATGTCTAATAGAAGCCGCACCATACGCCCACAAACTCGATCTGAACCTCCCTAGAGAACGTCTTGCGGAAGCGGTCACTGAGGCGCCAGGAGTCGGGGTCTGTGCGCTGGAACATCTTGTACGCGAAGGGGACGTTTTCTTCGTTTCTGCGCGGAAGGAGGCCGACCTGGGATGAGTCGGGGATCGGGTTAGCAAGATAACTCGAGACTTGATTGCCGAACTAACCTTGCGAAGCATGGCAGCGAGCGCGCGCGCGGTGTACGCCCCGCGGGAGAAGCCAAAGATGCAAATCTTATCGCCTGGGCGGTAGGTGTCCATCAGGAATTGATACCCGCCGCAAACGTGCTCGGAGAGATAGCTATGAGATCCTGTCAGTTTGGGAGTGACTCAGGTGCAATGAAAAGCACGTACCAAGCGACGGTAAGATCAGCCGCGATGGATAGAGCCTTCCCGATGGCAGAGACATACCCTGGGGCTGGGTATGTACCAATTCCTGTCTGCAATGTGTGTACCGCATCAATGTTGGATCGTTGAAGTATTGTCAGGACACAAACCTGGTAGTAGACCATCTGCTTGTCAGGCTGCGCTCGGTCGAGGAGAGAGAAGAACCGGACGACGTTGGTGTTCTGCCAGAAGACCGTTGTTAGTGCATGCAAATACAAGATACGTCCGAAGAGACTACCTTATCTTGATAATGATTCGACGTCCCGTCAAAGCATATAACCAACGTACGACCTCCTGGTGCGGGAGTGTGTGCATTGTTGGGAGTGGAACCGTTGACGGGAGCGGTACCGTTCACGGGAGTGGAACCGTTGGTTGGAGTAGTAGTATCGATAGCCATCGAGGTGAAAACAGGGAACAAAGAAGCGGTGATGCTGTTCCGTCCTTGATTCCATGACTCTTTTATACGACGACCACTGAATACTGCTCCGCATTATACGGTTTGGGGCATTATCACATTGATTTCGACTGAATCATGACCCACGGTGAAAATCAGTATCCCTGGAAATCGGCGCCTTCAAGTCGGTGCTACGCATGACAGCTCGAATTGGAAGCGAATATTCACATGGGATGGCGTCCTTGCATTCTTGTGGCAAGAGCTGTGTTCTCTTGGACCTACAGAGGACGGGAGATGAACGATAGGTAGTGACTTCCTGCTGATGGTGGCTGTGACTGCAAGAAACAAGCGCCATATGCTTACTCAGCACATCTATTGGACTCGAAGCGCGTTATCCGAAAAGGTAAGAGTTGCCTGACGCGCATCCCCGTTCGAGTCTTAGACTTGAAGCCCGTAAGTTGCCCACAAAAACATAGAAAAACACCGGACATATTCCATTATTACCGGCGTTGGTGATACATATCTATCGGTGTTCCTGTGATAGATAGGTTCACGCCACGGTCCAGATCGGAGTCGCCGACTGGATAATTGGCTGCTCTTGGGCGCTGATGGACTGGAGAAATTTCCGATAAGCTTTCACGAGGAATTTCTTCATTGTACGAACCACGATCCTGACCGTTATAATTCAAGTTTCATTGACATGAGAAAGCATTATCTAGCAACAAAAATGATGCGCCATGACATATAGATGGTGCTGGACTCTCGCTGCTACCGCAGCCGGAAGGTGAATGCTACCTGCCACTTGGCCCTGCCGATCTTGTACCAAACTGAGCTTGACTTTGGAACGTCTGAAATGGCATGTGTTTCTTGCTATGAGGCGCGTCAACGGGGACCGAGCGTGAGATGCGCACATGTACGGGAAGAAAATCGCTCCTGCCAGATAGACAAGCGTGAATAACGACAGGCCCAAGCCTGGATAGGTGGAATGTTATTGGGAATTGGTCACAATGTCCATGATCCAATGCCCGACGACACTTACAGCCGATTTTCCCTTGCACCTCTCCCGCCCCAAAGCTTAAACCCTCCGCACCTCTCGCGCCTTCATGGAATTTCCCCTCACCGGTCCCATGCACCCTCATCAATTCCTTTATTTCCGGGCATTCTCGCACTCTGCTCGCCCTCTTCCAGCGTCAATGTGTCATTTTCCCCTTCTGCGTAGGCACTTTCACGTGTGTTGAGGAAGGTAATGCTTGTCAATCGTTCGAGACAAGATCGAAGATGAGAAGATGTAGGCGAAACGAAGGCACATTGGCATAGGGGATATCTGAACGTCATGAGGGCACGAAGGTGGCGTCCGTCGTTGTCCTCGGATTTGTATCGGGGTTCTCGAGAGTGACAGCTTGATCGCCCAAATCATTTCCGGACAGATGATAAGATGCGAAGTCTCGACAAGTGCAATTTCGCCACATTGCTATGCATTCGGCAGCAACCTGCGACAGTACGGAGTAGACTGGGGCACTGGTGAGGAAGTCGCTAAGTCGTGTGCTCTTGCTGCTCTTCGACCTATCGTGAATTATCTCTACATGGACGTGAGGTTAGATAACATCGAGACGCAATGGGCAGCGAAACGCACAACATCCACGAGGGAGCGGTCCTTGACGCCGCTAGCCAGCTTTTTGACAGTAGCGTGTCGAGACATTCCTGGCCGTGCGTCAACAGTCGTTCATTGAGTCGGGTCGCAGATGCTGGAGAAATATCCAACCTCAGTCAACAAAACAAGCGGACAAAACACGCACTGTATCTCCGTCATGAGCGTCATGCTTTCAGCACTCTGTTTTCCCGCTTTGTTCTTCACGTTTGTGGGAAAGGCGCGCAACAGAGGGCACCCGGTGGCTTCGATGGCGGCAGGAGGCAAGTCGTGTCACTGTCGTGGGGTTAGGGTTTTGCATTCCTAATCTGGATTCCCCGACTCCGTCTGGCCATAATGCAGGATCTCGTTGTATATTCGCCAGAACAGAGACTGTCGGCTTGGATGCTCTTCCCCTGGACTCTGACCATGCAATCAACAATTCCAGCTCTTCGAGATGCTCCTGGCATTGGCTTCTTTTCGACGCCACAGATTTGGCGGCATGCTTTCTTCTGTTTGTGGGGACCTATGGTACCTGTATACTCGGTTCTGCGTCTGGAAACCTCCGCGCACCTGCTTGACACAGTGATCCGCGATCAGCACGGCGACTGCGCACGACGGCGACTAACTACACCTTGCTCGTGCGCGACATTCAATTCCGATCAAACATCACAGCACTGGGCCTATAAAAGGCTACAGTCTTTTTTTTCAACTCTCATCATTTTCCAGCACCACACATACATTCTCCAAAATCAGATACTAAACAATGCCAAGCTCCCATGGAGAACGCCAACGCCCCTCTGGCTCGGAGAGAGAACGCGAACGCCACTCGGGCTCGAGAAGAGAACGCGAACGCCACTCGGACTCGAAGAGAGAACATCGCAGCTCTCACCACACGTCGAATCCATTGATTAGCAATCCTGCCGATGTCTCTTCCTCTGTTCGCGCACCCCGTGTGCCCCAAGTTGTGCGCGATCCTGCTAGTGACTCGCCCTCTCTCCGTCAGTCTTCTAATTCTGGGAGGAAGAAGCACGATACCATGCCGGAGTCAGAGCCACTTTCCATCGAAAGAGAACACAGACTGCCCGGAGGGCACAAAGACAAAATCAAGTTGATAGGGCCACCGGCCAAGGTCCTGGAGGTTTACGATGGATATCGCGAAAACCAAAAAGAAGCAATTGCTGATGAGAAACGACGCTATAACGAACGACGCAGCGACAGCCGAGACAGCGCGGAACGACACCACGAGAGATGGTTACAATACTACGATGCATCGCGAATTCAAGCAGCAACAAACGGGCAGCCTCCTTTGGTGCCCGCACATAGAAGGATCAAAGCGGCACCCACACAGACACAATATGTGCCCCAGAATCACGCACTGGCAGGCACGCCGGTCAATCATTACCAGTCTCTTGAAAGTCGACCGTCATCGCCTCCACCGTTCATTCCTCCCGACTGGGAACCTCGTAATCGTCCACCATCACCGCCACATACACCGGTCTATCCTCCTGGCATGCAGCTTGAGGCTCCTGGAGCCCCAACATCGTATCAACCAGGCTACGCAAGCAACAACGCATTTCCATCGAGTTCGCCAGCCATGCACCGGTCTTCACACAATCCAGGAACTATGTATGCTATGCCACCACGAGTACCGCACGGCCCGCGTCAACGTTCTCATTCTCTGGCATCAGTATCCTCGCCGTTTGGCGCTCACTCCACGATCATGTCTCCTCCTCCGGGCTCTGGTGGGTTTGGTGCAGTCAACCCAAATTCAATGAACGTACGACCGGGTATGAGTCCTAGTGGCCAACAAGGCGCCCCCAGGAGCTCATTTTCTCCTTCTATGGCAGCAGCACCATATAGTACGTCTCCATTTGGCGCTCACACTAGTAGCCATCAGCACCCTGCTATGATGATGTCCCCTCCTCCGAACGCCAATCCATCGAACTTCGGTGCAAACCCGATGGCGGGACAATCGATGATGAGTCCTAGTGGTCAACAAGGCCCCTTCCGCCCGCTACTACTTTCTCGACCCCTCAATGTAAACAACGTTGGATCCCCCAGGTCGTATTCAAGCAATCGTTCAGCGATGAGTAACCACTCGAACAATGGTGGTCCTCCTCCGAGTCAGAGACCTTACGCGGGGGGTCATCCTGGCTACGGAGCTATGAGTCCGCCGCCGGCGGGTGGATATCCGGGCGCAGGGGGATATCCACAGCGGTAGAAGTTGACGACTACTCAAGGTCGATTGTGGCAAAGTGTAGCAGTAGTACATTGTAAGCACGGGGAAGTTACGCAACGTAGTTTGTGACTAGTTAGATTTATATAGATTCTTTTTTTTCTTGCCTATGAAAATGAATGTTACTCAAGTTACAAGTCGAAAGGCGTTCAGATAAATAAGTTGAGACTTGAGTTGCCAAATTTGGATCGGAAATTTTTCAGTCAAGGTCTAAAATACACAGTTCAGGTCAGTTTCGAAACTGTTCTCAACTCTTGTTGAGGGAAGATAGGTCGCATGAGAATCGGAATTCCGGGGGCTCTTCTCTTCACTGAGCTCTGCGATATGCCGGCAACAACGACAAACACTTTCCATCTTGTTTGAACGGCGTATCTAAGCAGGATCCACGCCAGGATCTGCACTAGCACCTCCAGTGATTGCCGACGGGGACTAAACACACCCCGCTCGTGCGCGATCTGCAATCCCGATCAATTTCCACCTACGTGGGCCTATAAAGAGCAACGGCTCTCTGAGTGGCATGCATCATTTTCTCAACACACCTCCCTTCTTCATATTCTTCAACAATGACATTCTTCAACCGCACTAGAGACCGAAGCCGTAGTCGAGACCGTCGCTCTCACCCGGAGGACCGCTCCCATCGCAGAGACCGCTCTCGTGATCGTACACACCGCTCTAGTGATCGTACACACCGCTCTAGTGATCGTGGACGTCGCTCTCGAGAGCGCCACAGATCTGATCGAGACCGTTCTTGGAGTCGTGATACTCGTTACTCTCGTGAACGCTCAAGCCGCCGCTCTCCTGACCGTGAACGTCGCTCTCGAGAACGCTACAGATCTCATCGGCAGCGTTCTCGGAGTCGTGGTACTAGTTACTACTCACCTGAACGTACACACCGCTCTCCCGATCGTGGACGTCGCTCTCCAGAACGCCACAGCTCTGACCGAGAACGCCTAAGGTCAAGGAAGAAAGACGATCATCGTGCAAGGGTGCCGTTGCTAGGCGGGGAACCTTTCAAGGTACTACAACTTGAATTGGGACAGGAATCTATCGACAAGTTGGCTCTCGGCATCACAAACCTATCGTTGGCTCTTCACTACAATGGCCAATATAATGCTAGCCAATATCAGGCTGGGGATTACAGAGGTCAGGCTGCCTTACCGGCTCCTGTCCCGATGCAGATGATTGGGCCACCAGAAGAAAGCAGGACTCCCACTCTCGAGACACATACTCCATACGCGCCTCCCCACACGTCGAGTCGAAATTATAACCCGCGCCGGAGTCATAGACCTCGCGAGCGCTCCGGCTGGTCCACTTCTTCCTCAAGCACCGACGGCACCTATAGTAGTGATGCCGGTGGCTTTGCTGGAGGATCTGAAATATATCCAAGCACGAGTCAATATTCAAGACACACAGACAGTGGGAAATATCCAGGACACACAGACAGTGGTAGATATCCTCCGTTCGAACTGAGTTCGGCCGTAAACCCCTGGAAATGATGCGAAGTGCATTGAGGAGGAAAGCCTGTCGGTAGTCGAGCAAGATATACGATCGATTCAAGTAGAACATTGACGTACAAGTAGTAGCAGATACAGAACTTCAAACAATATAAGATTTTTTTCTCTTCTTTGTTCTCGTGAGTTCAAGACGCTTCACACAAACGCCGAAGGAGGGCAATGCTCGGAGCTGAGTAGACTAAACTGGCTATCAGATGGTACAAAATGTGTGGCTCCAATACAAGCGGACGCCGATGAATTCAACGTGATTCTATGGCGTTATATTTTGACCACTTAACTTCGTCTGTCTCGGAATCCAATGCTATATTATACCGCTAGAGAATTAGTGTAAAATACTGCCGTGACATCGTGAAGTATATGGCGTCTACGATAGGGTAAACGTCCACTGTGAGGTCGTGATTTACTGTTCAGCGCTGTTCATTAAACGAGTACCTCTTGGCACAAGCGACTCGGCTTTTGCTTCCAAGACCACGTCCTCTTCCTCTTCACATCATTGCGCTTGAGAATCATGGTCGCAACCGCCCCTGCATAGTAGTTCTTATCGAAGTGGAAACCAGGCGGGGTTTGTGGCGCGGATTCTGGTTCGTTCACATCCACATCCATGTCCATGTCCATCATCGCTTCTCTCATCTCGAGGTCCAAGTCTATGTCGAGGGACTGTTCTGCCAGGGACATGATGATTTCGTTCACATAGGTCTGTGAGGAGTAGCGGTTATGCCAGGTGTCGGTGAATGTGGGTGCGGGCGGTGGCGGTGGTTGCGCCCTGAAACGGGGAGGAAGGGAGCGCTTCGAATTACGGCGACGATGTCGCTTCCCTCCAGAGGGAGAGCATCGTCGGTACTGGCCCGGTGACGGCGAATCGAAAATGAAGGGATCGAGGTTCTGGGAGTTGGACCGACAAGACGGTGCATAGTCTAGGTCACGATCGTCGAGTCCATCCGCATCTCCTTCAGGCGTCAAACATAAGAATGATTTCTGGGCACCGGCGGGGAGCTGCAATGGCCCGGGGAAGTCGACGAAGGGTTCAGGGATTTGCATAGCGCAAAGAGTCATTAGGGGCGGGGGTAAATGATAGTGTCGTTAAAGCAGCCAGCTGCACGTCTAGGAGAAGATGCGAATGCTCTGGGGCGCGCGGAAAGGAGAAGGTTGATGAAGGCGTCAAACTTATGTTTACCGTCTATTATAAGCGGAGAGAACAATAGCGCCGTAGAATGATGATGCTGTAATGAGCTCGGAAGAGAACAATGAGACGGTCTTATGGTCTTGTTCCTCCCGGGACGACAGAGAAGGAACATTCCCAGATATGGCCGTCCTTGTGCAAAGACTCGCATAGAGTTTCTGTTTGCGCTCGCAATGAAACAAGACGATGAAGGGGATGCCTTTTTTTGGATGAAGGACGTGACGCCGAGCCAGCGCAGAGCACAGACAATAAGGAAGTGCGAAGCGAAGTACCTGATGGGGCAGAACAATAGAGTTTCTGGTGACATAAGCCGCGGAGTATCCGACGGAACATGTCGGCCGATCGCCAACGCCTGTTTCTCTGTTCCTCTCCTTCTCCCTCCGAGGTCTACTATACGATTCGACAGGATCGCGACCCGTGCGCCCTCACTATCATTCTTAATGTAAGCCCAGTCACTGACTCGGAATTAGCCCACTTCACGAGACGGAATATACTCCCATCCATTCGTCCTCCCTACGTGTTAAAATTACTGACTGGCTCTAAACGTGCATTACGGTATACTGTGGCATAATCTCAATCATCTCTGGAGAGATTGACATGCCTTTTCCCCTTGTGGAGGCGAGATGGGGCGTCGGTGCACAAATTAGAACATCTTACGATCGGCAATGCGCCAGCCAAGGCTCGTCAAGAGATTGGACCTAACACGTGGGCGCTTCGTACTCATCATCAGTCTCATTTTCATCACGGTGCTTTGAGTCTGCCGCGGGACAACGCCATGTGTCAATGTGACCGTCGTCTCTGTCTCACCTCCTTCGCTTTCTGCGGCAACAAGTTCTGGTATTAGTATTGGAGCGCGGTCTTATTCAGTTGCTTCCCTGGTTGTACTATAGCTGTACGCGGGCTTGTCCACTCGCTGATTCACGTCTCTGTCTTTGCGGCACGTTTCAGTTTCATTGAGTGAGTGCGCTCACTGATCATGCCGAAATCGTGTTTTGTTCATCAATTTGGCTAACCTTTTCTCTGGGCTCTTGGCCCCCTACGACTCGACCATTTTGCGTTCCTAGAGGAGATCAGTGTACAGTTCTCGGTCATGTATGATGCAGCAGGCTTAAGGCTGCTTGCCCTCCCGCCCCATTATAGTATTGTGCACGTACTTTGCTTTGATGATTTGACGATAAACCTTGACAACACCAACAGCTTCAGCCGCGGTATCTACTCAACGGTCCATCTCTCTGGTCTCTACATGCGATTTGGAGAAGTTTGTATGATCATGATTGCACCAACATCTACACCTCTCAGGTTGAACGATGCCTTTTTCACGGCGCCAATCAAATCCACGTTCTGTACCCCAAGAGCTCACATAACTGTTGACCACGAGGCCCTGATTTCCCAAGAACTGAATGACTGAACCCTCGGATCACAGGCCTCAGGTCGTGCGAGTGTTGTATTTGCGCGGCCCCCTTCCCGCGTTCTCACTTACAAGATATCCACTGGTGAAGGTCAATTAGTATTCCGGAACAGGTGGCGTCATAACTCGCAGTTAAACATCGTCTCGAAGCTGTTAACGCGCCCCGCCAACCAACTATTTTCACATGATTGCGATAGACCAGACTGATGAGCATAAAACAGGACTATATCCTGAGGCTATCCCGTGGCCACTATGGCAAAGCGGTTGCGGATTTCCTCAGATCGACATGCGATACTGGTTGAAGGGGCTTGTTGTGTGGACGATGATCACCGCGGGGAATTCCCGCGAGCGCCCTCACATCGGGAGTTGGGAATCACGGCTTGGAGTACATCGTCGTTGAAAGGTACTCCGAGTCCAAGCACAAATTCATCTCTCCCTCATATACTAACTGATATTGGATTGTGCGTGCATCTAGGCCGAAGACACTCAGAACTACACGTCAACACCACCGAGCCCGAGACGCTATGCAACCACGCGAATCTCTCCCGCGATTACGTCGCGAAGGGTTCAGCGAAACGGGCGGAGCGGGGACGATCAGTGTGTGTACACGATCGATATTTTGCCAGGAGACTCTCTGCGCCACTCAATTGTGCAGGCCCGTGATGTTCTCGAACTTGAACTTAATTTCGGGACCTGCGATGCCACCGCAATATTCAAAAGGAACGTTGACAATGTGGCCAGCCTGTCTCTGCCGTCCTGACTCACCTCAGACCAGCACCCTCGTCCGATTGGGCTAGTATTCCTCCCTTCGCTATAAATACTGAACGACTGTCAAAGGATCGAAACCAACAGCCCACTCCTAGTAATATGAGCCGTAGACGCGATATAGCTCCCAATCTCCAACGAGGTCAAGCATGTATGCATTGCCAACGTCGCAAAATGGTGGGCCTGTGTCTAGAGTTTCAGGTGACGGGCTTTCTGCTGATGGTATTGCAGCGCTGTGACGGAGTACGCCCTGTGTGCGGGCAATGTACTCGTGGCAATCGCGTCGATGACTGTCAATTCACGGATGGCGGACGTTCTAGAATGGAGATGCTCGAAGAGAGTATAGCCAAGGTCGAGGCTCGCATTCATGAGCTCGAACATCCCGACGCTATATCGCCTCCCGTCGCTCTTCACCATCCGTATATATCCCCAGAGCCTGAGCAGCTGGCTGGTACGTGATCTCGGACATTTCTCGCCCATGATGATTGATATTCATACATATATCCTAGCATTTGGGAGCGACAATCAATGGTGGACGGCGCCTGAGCCACCTGACCAGATGAGAGGAACATTGTACGTGTGTATTTGGAGCGAGATATATGTTGACTGAGGGGCCTTGCTTTCAGGATTGATAGTTTCCTTGCCTATGCGTCCGAGTTCGGCTTCTTCCTGCATGGACCCCGCTTCCGCGAAAGCGCGTTGGGAGGGTATGACATCGGTCATCCCTCACGACCTCTCCCAGCCCTAATGGCCGTTGTGTATCTCTTTGGCTCTTCCCTTTCGGGGGACGCTTCTTTCGTGCATGCTCATAACGCCCTTTTGTCCCGAGCACTCTCCCAGGCCGCTGTTTCGCTCTCGAGCACCCACCCCCAAAAGGTCATGCACACCATTCAAACAGAGATCCTTCTCGCATTCTTCCTCTTCTCTTTCGGTCGATTTCTGGAGGGAAAATATCACGTCTCGGTCGCCATGTCCATCGGCACAGGTGCTCGCCTGGGCAAGATCCGATCGAGTGAGTTTCAGCGGAATTCGTCCAGTTTGCCTCCTGCGAGAGATCCTATCGAGGAAGGGGAACGTATTGATGCTTGTTGGACGGGTATCACGATGGACAAGTGCTGGGCTGTCGCTCTGGCCGCCCCACCTAATCTCTCCTGCCCTACCACAGCCCCTGGGATGCAACTTGATACACCTTGGCCCCTCGAACTTGAGGACTACCAAAACGTGAGTTGGTTCTCGACGGACTACCACTGACACCTTTCAGACGAACTGATGCATCCTCTCTATTCCAGGGCGGTTTTCCCTTGAACTTCCGGACCTCGCACACCATTCAGATCTTTCTGAAGGGTGCTAAAGCTCCTGCCGGAAACGAGTACTCCACGAAAGCCTTGCTGAGCAAGGCAGCGTTGCTATGGGAGAGGGCGACCGATTGTGTCGGTAACTGGAAATCAGGTAATTCTATTGTACCTCCATCGACCTGACCGTCTGTCCCCGCGATGCTAACAGCCACGTAGATATGAACGAACTGGAGTCGAACACTTTCTACACTGCATTCAATACCATCGATCGTCTCATCGAAGCCTTGCTTGCCAGCTTGACGCCTCCCAATCAACTTCTCAACCGCACGCCTGCGAAGATGCGCGCGTTGTTCCTGGCTCACAGCATCACGTACGCGGCTAGGATCCAGCTACATGGGATCTTCACGAAGACCAATGCGCCATGTAAACAAAAGGTCATGCAATCCGCGAAGACCGTGTTCAAGATGGCGTGTACGGTCAAGCTGGGCAGCATGACGCAGATTATCAACCCCGTTATTGGCGTCAGTTGTTGTGCCTCCGTGTGGTTTTGATTGCTGATTCCGACTCTTTGTGCAGGCTGTGTGGGTTTCAGCAAGCCAGTTCTTGTTGGAGGAGATCGCCAACCTTCGGCAAGCGAGGGGTCCGAATCGGCCTTCGAGTCTGGAACTTGAGCTGGCGAGCATCTTCGAAGGTGGCTTGCAGGAGATCCTCCCCCTTGGACGACGATCCGTTCTTCTCAGTAAGTCGGACTCCACCTGCATCAACAGTCGTCTCATCTTTGATAGAATATCAACTGCATCAGATTCAAGAAGCGTACTCCGCAATCTAAAAAGAGACGGTCCATCAGTTGAATACAAAGACCAGTGCCCGGAGATTATTCAATTAGACATTACGATACCTGCTAAGCGAAACAAGTTAATACAGTACACGCCACGAAGTGGCCAAAGTGATGTGCTAGCGGAACAAAATGATTTAATATGCGAATGCAAACTGTGGCTGCCACACCCCGGGCTCAGACGAGTACATGGCTACCAGATATGTATTCGCTAAAGTATGGATGGGGTCCGGCTGTTGCGATGATCTGAGCATGGCAATATGTCTAGGAAGTGAGTAATGGACTCACAGTGCCTTTCTTCTCCTTCTCTACTAGCAGATCATCAAGGAACATTTGTGCGAGCTCAAACGCCACTCCGAGTTTAGTCCGACCCACGTCTAGACACTGGAGGCGCAGCGTTTTCGTGCGGTTGCCCTGGGAAGAGTCAACGTCGTCAGTCTTAGAACCGTCAATCTGGAAAGGAGAGCGTACGAAACGGAGAGTGATCATCGATGATGGAAAATCGTCCGATGCGGCTGCGCGAGCGTCGACCATACAGTTTCGTCGGTTGAGAATGTCGAGGACGCGGACGTGGGGAATTGGTGTCGAATCAGTTTTGGGATTCGGAGTGATAGGAAGGATCGACACGCCCGGGATACTTTGGATCCTGGCAGTGGACGGCTCCAGTCTTGACCGCGTAGCGTTGAGATCAGGCTGGACTTTTGACTGTCGTTTATGTTTAGACCAGCGAAGGAACCCGTGTACAGAACATACCTGCGTGCCAGTCAGCGGCATGGTATATATCTGACATAGACAATTTGGATCCTTAGGCTTCGAGCGGCACCTCTGTATCAATTATGAGACACTTGGCCAATCGACCACAAATGAGGAGCGTACCGGCGCATACTCGTCATTAACGTCTATCACGACTTGTACCAGAGGGACGCAATTGTCATCTCCGCAAGGTGGCAATGTGACTCTTGGCTTGGTTTCACCAGGTTGAGAAGGTGTGGAGTTCTGTTGACGGTGCACGATGGGAACCTCTGGTGCTGGTACAACAACCTTGCTAAGCGTAAGGTCTATGGGCGTTATCTCGCGCTTGATTATCGGTGGCGTGAACGATTGCTGTAGTTCTGTTGGGAGATCCTGACCCACGGTGTGTCGTTCGGGCGTAATGGCAAATGAATAGGTGTGAGGGCGATCGTGTTCGCGTTCCATGCTCGAGAGTTGAGAGAGCACCAAAGCGGCGTCATGGTGAGGAGAGACACTTGAACTAGAAGAGGACTCTGGGCTCCGAGTCCGACGTGAAGTGAAGGAATAGGTCATTGGGCTGGGTCTGTCCGCACGCCTTTGCGCTTTTCTCGCAAGGGATTTCGGCTCGTGAATCTGTGAGCTCGAAGTTGAAGGTGAGCTTTTGTTGAAAATGGTGGACATCAAATCTCTAGGCTTGGCTTCATCATCGCATTGATATATGGCGCCTCTACGTTGGTGCAAGACAGGTGTCGGCACAGGATGTGGGTCAACGAAGAGTTCTTTCTTTGATGAAGAGACATTATAGTGGCGATGTGTGGCGCCTACTTCTTGCGGCGCTGATCGTGAGTCATGAACTCGAAGCATAGAGTTTGAGGGAGGCTGCCAATGCGTCATCAGCGTATGACTACAGACTGTGAACAGTTCAGGCCTACCAGACTGTCGCATAACATGATAGACGAAGGATATGAGTATGAAGCAGGACAACAGAGGGACGAGGCTTATAAGCTGTAGGAATTTGAAATTTATGCTTTAGTACTCATAGGCTCGGGACACATTTTGCTCACCAGAAAGACAAGTCGGGGTGAGGATCAATGACTCCGAAGCCACTGCTGTTGCGAGTCCTTATCGCGGATGATTTGATACTGTATTAGGAAAACGCATGGTGAGTAGGCTGTGCTTATTGTGCACAAGTCGGAGGAGATTCGGGGATCAGCCATTAGAACAACAAGAAGCCAGTCAAGAAAACAACATCAAGTGCAATGGGAACAAACAAAGAATGGAGAGAAGAACAACGCCCTTGATGCGCAAAGAGCAGCGGATCATGATGTGCACCTGTGTGTCCAAGAATTCGAAGTCAGCGACGAACAAGAGCAGGAAAAACAAGGACTTTGTGAAATTCCGCAGTTGCCATGGAAGGGATCTAGTCCTAAATCACTGGAGTATACGGCCCAACGTTAGAATCTGGTATGGGCAAACGACAGAAAATTTGCGCATTCTGGCGAGATGGTGGCGGCAGCGACTGAGGCGCGCAGGGATCGGCATCGGTGCTCCTGGGAAACGGGGATCAACCGGTGATTGCCGGGCCTGCCCTAAACCCGAATTTCCTTCTCTGTCCCTTACCACCACGACAACACCGACGGCGGCGGCGACGACGACGGCGACAACGACGAAGCATTAATTTGCTTCATCTTACCTCCTCTCCCTCTGGTACCCAGTGCAGCGCTCTCAATGGCATCCCAAATCACCCAACAGTACGCTTGTTAGTCTCACTTTTTTCTGGTTGTCCGCCATCCACGACGTCGGGGAGGGCGGGACGGCATCGCAGTGGATTGAGACTGACCGTTGATCTGATAGACCGTGCGCAAAAATCGCTCGGCCTCGTTGGCGGCACACCCCATTATCAGCCCGTACCAGGATTTGAGGCGCCAGACGTCGCAGCTAGATCATACACCTACAGCGCCGACGGCCGCCTGTACGCCTACGCTTTGCCCACGCTGTACGCTGCTGTCTTGATCGATGTCGCTGCTGCATGCTGACCGGCCTGTCATACAGAGTGCGCATCTTCCAGGCCGAGGGTGCCCTTCTGCTCCGCGACTTGCCCTTGGCCAACATCGTCGAGCTCAATTTCTCCCCGCGCGGAACATACATCTCGACCTGGGAGCGGCCCGTCAAGCTCGAGGATGGCTCACAGAACAAAAATCTGCGCGTGTTCTCGACGTCGACCGGCGAGGAGCTCATCGCCTTCAGCCAAAAGTCGCTGGATGGCTGGGACCTGCAGTACACCATCTCTGAGTCGCACGCCGTCCGCCTCGTTGGACCGGACATCCAGGTGTACCGCCCGGCTGAGTGGTCCAAGGGGATCATCGACAAGCTCAAGGTCGAGGGCGCTACATCCGTTACGCTCAGTCCCGGCCTGAACCCCTCCATCGCTGTCTTTGTCGCCGAGAAAAAGGTAACGACTGTCCTGATGTCACTGTTTCATCTCTAACAACACACCAGGGCGCTCCGGCCAGCATCAAAATATACGGTCTCTTGACGCTCAACAGTCCTCCCACATGCCAGAAAACCTTCTTCAAGGCCGACCGCGCCCAGATCAAGTGGAACACTCTTGGAACTCAGGTCCTGCTGCTGACCCAGACAGAGGTCGATAACTCCAACAAGAGTTACTACGGCGAGACCATGCTTTATCTGCTCAGCTCGGCGGGTAACTTTGATTGCCGTGTGACACTCGACAAGGAGGGGCCCATTCACGACTTTTCTTGGAGTCCGAACTCGAAAGAGTTTTCGGTCGTCTACGGCTGTACGTATCCACCATCAATATTTCTGATTGATCTCAACATTTCGCGCAGTCATGCCAGCCAAAACCGTTATATTCGACCACCGGGTGCGATCACTGCACGACTTTGGCGCTGCACCTGTCAACTTCGTTGCCTTCAACCCACAAGGTCGACTGATCGCTCTTGCTGGCTTTGGCAATCTTGCAGGCAAGATCGACATCTTTGACCGGCGCACCCTCACCAAGGTGACTACCATCGATGCGCCAAATACATCCTTCTGCGAGTGGTCACCAGACGGTCGCTTCTTGCTCACAGCCACGCTCTCGCCTCGCCTGCGCGTCGACAACGGGATCAAGATATGGCACTGCTCTGGTCCCCTTGTACATATCCAGGCAACCGACGAGTTATACCAGGCGTCATGGAGGCCGACCCCTGTCGAGCACATTGCGCAATTTGGGCAGGGTATCCCGCTCAGCCCGGCACCGAGCGGGGCGGTGATGAACATGCAGAGCCTCTCCAAACCCGCAACACCTAAACCCTCGGGAGCCTACCGCCCGCCCGGCGCGCGCGGTCTTGCCACACCCTCGATCTTTAAGCGCGAGGACGAGGGTGGTGCGCCCCGGATGCCTACCAACGGCACCTCGACGCCTCCTGGGCGTTACAGCCGCAGTCCCGGACCGCCGGGGGGACAGCAGAATGGGAAGAGACACGTTCCTGGTGCGGCGCCCCCGAGTCATAGCCCCAGTCCTGGGCCTGATGCGGACAAGAAGACAAGGAAGAGGAACAAAGGTGCCAAGAAGGACGGTAAAGAGGGCGGTGAGGGTGCGGATACTCCCAAGGCCAATGGGAATGGGAAGGCCGCCGCTGAACCCAAGAGCCCACCGCCTGAGATCGTCGTCGCGATAGAGGAGCCTGCCACGCCTGCGCTGGATGGCGCGCTTGATCCCGCCGCGAAAAAGATTAGGAACTTGAACAAGAAGGTTTGTTACCCCATTCCTAACGTTTCTTTCTTGTGTTGATATCTCTATAGTTGAAGGCGATTGACGAGTTGAAGGAAAAGGCGAAGCGCGGGGAGCGGTTGGAGGCTACGCAGTTGAAGAAGATGGAGGGCGAGGCGGAGATACGGAAGGAGTTGGCGACGCTGGGCCCGGAGTAGACCGCCGCTCTTTTCGTCATCGTTTATGGTTTATGTGATGTGCTGTCCATGTTGCTATCCCACTCATACTATGTAATTAGAGTTAACAGGAGGGTTCCCAGTCTGTATGAATGGGAGATGTGGTTGGTGATGAGGAGATATTCGTTCGCATCTTGTTGGAGCGGTCGGCAATGTGGGTGATGGATGTAAGCATCGACAGAAGGTTGGAACGGAGACCATTCTGGTTCACAGAAAGGGTGCTTGTGTCGACATTGGTCAGTCTCGATTTAGGACAGCCCCTTGCATGTAAGTTATAGTACTATGTCGCAGGCTCACTCTCATTGCAGCATTGTCTGATAGTCAGGATTGACTGATGAACAGGATCTCAGCTTTCTAGGGCAGTAGAGCTCGGCAGATAATGAGCGGTACGCAACAAATAAGCTGCCCTGGTGACGTACTGTCGTATGCAACCATGACTCGTAACTTTGCCAACCAGTCCCACCGAGTAGGTGACCTACTCAGGTAGTAGCTGTTATAAGACTAAACCAGCACTGAGCGCACCCAACAGCCAGCGACCTTCGTCAAGAAGGCCACTCACTCAGATGAGCCTCTATAATGGCTTCCGCAGCGTTGTCCTCGAACCTAGCTGTTCGCGAACGAGATATACTCGATGACAGTGAATCGAGTACCGCCTGGCGCGGGTGATGATGATCCCATCAGATCTGCAGTTGCTTTCAACGTTCATCACAGTGCTGTGGCAAACTGCTAGGCAGTAGCTCTACTTTTAGGTATCCTCACCTCGACAATGACGGAGTTTAAGTATCTCCAAGGATCTGCGTACTCGCCGTTCCGCTGCAGTCTCATCCTCCAGGAGTTTCCACGCATCCCTTATTAGACTCGGAGACAGCATTTTCCGTCTTTGGCGATGATGTCTTCAGGGTTGCTTTTCAACGTTCATCAAAGCCGCTTTGACTGTCTACACCGCTGCGCATGTAGCAGCAGCGACACCAAGTCAGCAGCAGCTATCTGGTCACCTCGGCGGGATGGCAATCTCCAAGGATCTGCGTATGCGTAGTGAGGTTGCATTTCCGCTAGAATTCAACCGTGGTCAGAGTGCTTGCATGGTCGACCACCCCTTGGACTCGCCGGCAAATTTCTGAATTGTGGCTCACGTACAGCGAGAACAAGAAGCATTTCCATCTGGGGCGATTCTCCTTATGGGCTCATGTTTTTCCATGTCCGTGGCCCGAGCGCAGATCCTCCTGGCGGGGTCACCCGGGCTTTGACCACACTCCATTAGGTGCGCCTTGTTCTCTACTGCCAGACTGGTCCCGACGGCCTATTTTCTAGACGGTTGCTACGCATGCAACGTGATAGCAAACCGACCTGCAATCAGGCCATTACTGTTTGCTGCTCCCAAGACACCGTCGCACCGCTAAGATGCCGATCAGGCGAAAACCGATGCCTTTTCCTCTTGCCACATACAGAACAAGAGGCGGTTTCTCCCCTGAATTTGGCGCGCTCTTCTACCCTGTAATGGTAATGGTTACCCTCAACAACCGCAAGCGCGCTTGCATGGTCCTCTTTTATTGCGGTCCATGCATCTCGGTTCGTCGCACAGTGGTCCATACGCTGGTATAAAGACACAGAAGGAATGGTCAGTGGACTCAGCATTCCACCGACCACCGACCGCCAGCCGAGCTCTCATGTCCGACCAGAACTACTGCGTTAACCCACAAGTTCTCATGCGCAATCCTCATCGGGTATGTGATGCTAGGTGCTACTGTTCTGTCACTTACGTCTTCCAGTCATCGACTCCACGTCCCACTGCAGGTCCCGTTCTTCAGACAGATGGGCGCATTCATTCCCACTCTCGGACGCCCAGGCCGCCATCATGTACACCCAAGGCTATGCTCGACGGCACATATACCTTTCCTCAGCTGCCCACAACTTCCATCGTCACGCATGACCCCGCCGAGCTTGAATATGTCCCCCGAGCGCCAAAGTACATGGGATACATCTCTGAGATTTCGCCACCGATTACGTTTTCTGTGGGCGGTCGACCTGGTCCCTTTCTCGAGGATATCCTTCGCAAGAAGGTTGTGCTTGATGGTGCTCAAGATGATGTCTTCCGCGGTCAGTGGCGCCAGACGAAGTGGACGTTTGACGTGCGTACTAGTCTACTGCACTGGTCGTAGACATCATGAAGCTCATGGATTCACAGTGGCCGGGTCTGCATGGGCTCAACTTTGTCGTCTACTGCGTTGACGTGAACAATCGGCCACTCTCACGCGACGCCTTGGCGAGGGAAGTATGCGCCAATATTGGTATGGTTATGCAGAAGGCGCGCAAGGGAGACCAACGCTATGCCCAGACACCGGATACGCCGCCTCAATGGCTACTTCACAACTGCCGCTTCAAGGACCTGCGACTGTTTGCGCTGCACTACGTCCACAGTGTCTGGGTGCCATTGTTGGTTATTCAGCGCTCTTAACTCATTCACTGTCTGATTCATATTCACTTTGCTTTCGAAACCACGCGTACTTGTAATCAATTTCGACATTATCATAATCTTTTCTTTCGTAGGATTTGTATATAATAATCATTAGTGCCTGTGAAGACTTACCCACGTCTACTCGCTATTGTTCGTACCTTCTCTCGATCTAACTCGAGGTAAACTCAGTGAGTTGCCGCGGGTGGTTATCCGTTTCCTTACGCTGCTCTGCACAGGGTTCGGGAAGATCTCAGGGTATAGACGGAATTGCCTGGCGCGCATGGACATCGGTAAAGAAGGAGGCTTATGTAAAGCGTAAATTACGAGCGACTGTGGATCGATTGTGGGTCATCGGTGTCCTATTAAAGACCTGAGATCTATTATCACCTAGTAGTTCACCAGGTCACCAGCTGAGTGTACCTTCGTAATCGCGAGATCCTACGTCAACTAAACACTCCATCGGCGGCTGAGAAATGGCGTTGGTTCCGCGGATCTGTCTTGATAGAGCAGAATTCCTTACGTATGCCTCAGATTGACCAGCAGCATGGATGGCTGATACTGAGTACAGCGAGAGCCTTAGCACACAAACCAACCAAAGAACGTTTTTAGAGGTGAACGACAAGAGGGAGAGTGCTGCCAAATACAGACAAGCATACCTCATTTTACCCTTCGACCATCACTTCTCTGTCTCCTTTCCTTTCCATTGTACACTCGAGCGCGGATCAATAACACCATGATGCTTCGGTACGCCTTACGCTTGAGACGGATACTTCATACGGCGGTAATGTGCGCCACAGCGTGAAGTTATCTGCTGATATTGCCTATATTGACTATCATTTCTTAGTTGCCGATATCATAGAATGTACAGCCTCGTGCGGCCATGTCCTCTCAAGCCTCCATTCCCCAATCATGTTGTGTTACCGGGGTCATCTAGCTCAGAGTAACGATAAGAATGCAGAACGTTATTGCTCAGGCTCGAGATTCAATGCGGACCACCGGCCTCCGCTCTCCCAGGTCTACCACTGTAAGACTGATCTCATCAATCTCTGCAAGTGACGAAGGTTTGACACGACGACAAGGAAGGTTGCATGCGTAGAACCCCGGATTACGTGCGGGAGTGTATATAATGGCCTGTGGTTCCCTCTTACTCACTGTCTCATTCGCCCAACCCCTCATGTTGTCTGACACAGGAAGCAGTGACGAGAAGTTCGGGGACGCCAAGAGTGTTGACGTTGTTCTTGCCTCTGATGAGCTCGCTCTCGACGAGGAGCACAAGAACGTCGGCGGTGCGCCAATTGAGGATGTCAGCCCGATTGGAATCCAGGTTGGATGGTGGACCGCTGTCTTTCTCAGTGAGTGTCTCATCGCTCTCTCGACGATCACGTACATATTGATACGTGCCCTCTCAGACTTTTCCTACATGATTGGTACTGGGATCTTCTGTACGTGGCTTATCTCAAGATTCTCAACAACAGTCTTCTCTATCTTTTTAACACTTGATATCCAGCGACACCTGGCACGATTTTTCGTCAATGTGGAAGCTTCGGTCTTGCCATGATCTGTGGGTATCCTGTCTTGACATGTATCAATGGACTGACCTTCATAATTCAAGTTTGGGTAATTGGATTCTTCCTGAGTGCGGGTAGGCGTCAGTCTTTTGGTGTCATGCTCTACGTATTGAGGGATTTCATCTAGCTGGAGTCTCGTACTACACAGAATACCTCGCAATGTTTCCCAACCGCGCGGGTGCCGATGTAGCGTATCTTGAGCAGGCGTATAAGCGTCCCAAGTTTCTGTATGATCTTCTCAAAACTGGCATAGAGACTCTTTTCATTTTCTTACAGTTTTCCCATCGCGTTTTGCGTGGTTACCATCATCCTCGGCTTCGCAAGGTATGTCCTCCTGCATGCTCGTATGGGTCAACTCTTAACTGACTCGGTATCAGCTCTAATTCTATCGGTGAGTCAACTCGAAGGCCCTTATATCCTTCCTACCAACACTCGCTGTCAGTGTGTGCGGAGTACATACTCTATGCCAGCGGAAAGACCGATCCCAATCCTTGGGTCATGCGGGGAATCGCTATATGCGCCTACGGAATCGCATGCATAAGTAAGTAACGCGCTCCCTGTGATTGTACACGCTGAAATGTATGTCTCCAGTTGTCGTTGCCAACAATCGAATGGCCATGTACATCTCAAACATCTTCAGTGCCTTCAAGGTCTTGGTTCTCTGTTTCATAGTAGTCACTGGCTGGGTTGTTTTAGGCGGAGGAACCCGCATCCAAGATCCGAAAAGTCATTTCACGCATGGCTTACGGGGAACCAAGTGAGTTTGCATAGGGTGGCTCTGTGTGGCGTCCGTTCTGTGGCTGATCGCTTTTCAAGCAATAACGGCAATGCACTGTCTGGTGCCCTAATCAACATCATTTTTGCGTACTCTGGGTGGAACAATGGTATGTAGTAGATCATCCTTCATTGTCTACTTCGAGACTGATTCCAGTTCGCAGCGAACAATGTCGCCAACGAAATGGCACGACCCGTGCACACGCTCAAAACGGCCTCGCCTGTCGCCCTCGGACTGGTGTTCTTCCTCTACTTCTTTGCCAACAGTAAGTCCTTCGACACACTTCATTCGTTAGGTCACATTCTTTCGCCAGTTGCCTACATTGCCGCTGTGCCTGTCGTCGAGGCCCAAGCGTCTGGTCAGCTCCTGGCCGCAAAATTTTTCTCTACGGTGTTCGGAGATTATGCTGGAGCTCGTGTTCTACCTGTCTTCGTCGCTATATCTGCCTTTGGTAACCTTGTTTCGGTGGCTATCGGACAAGCCCGCATCTTTCGAGAGGTGGCTCGTCAAGGCAAGTATCCGGCATCCCATCTTCAAACCCTTGACTGACACACAGACGCCCTAGGTGTCTTCCCATTTAGCCGGTTTTTCGCGAGCACAAAGCCTTGGGGTACTCCGGCTGCCCCTATGCTTCTCAAGTTCATCCTCACCAGTATTATCATCATCGGTCCGCGTAAGTTCTTTCGCAGTTACGAATACAGCTTTCACGGTTGCTGAGATCTTACTAGCTGCCGGCGATGCATTCAATCTAATCGTGTCGATCGAGACTTATCCAGCGCGTCTTTTTGATCTGGCACTCGTGGTTGGTATCTACATTCTTCGCCGACGTCGTGCGAAGGCAGGTATATCGCGTCCGGAGTTTATGACCTGGCATATCGCCCTACTATTCTCGATCGCCGTGAATACATTCGTTCTGGTCATGCCGTGGGTACCACCTGCGAAAGACGAAGAGCCCTTTTCCTTCCCCTACTGGGTCCCTTGGGTGACTATCTTTCTTTGCAGTCAAGACACCGAACTCAATAACCTCATATAGGTCGCGGGTCTTGGTGTTCTTGCATTGTGTTTCGTGTATTGGCTCATGTGGATGCATGTGCTCCCTCAACTTTTCAGTTATAGGGTCTACGAAGAGGTCGTACAACTAGAGCACGGAGAGCTTTCGAAGAAATTCCTATATATCTACAACGACGAGCGTGGGGACTCTTTCAGGCAGAGAATAAGGACGGAAAAGGCAAAGCTTGACCTTTTAGACACCCCGCTCGTTGGTAACAGCGTCATGCATGTATGATTAAAGTATCTCTGTCTATGTACTTGTGAAACAGTACCAAATCAAAGCTATCTTTGCCCTTTGATCGTACGGGCTCAGCACTCTGTTCACGACAGTTGTCGTGAGCGTGAGATATGTGTGTGAAAGAGTGAAGCCGTCGAGATAATTGTGAACAGTCGAAGGATCCATATTGCTTATCACCCGCCACGCCACACAAAGGTCCACATGGCGTCATCTCTGTCATGAATTATTCATCTCTATCAAAGTAGCCTCTCGATGGATCTTCGTGGGGATGCTACGTGATTCCGATTCGGAGGGGCGACCATATTCTAGGGCCCTGCTGAGCCGCATGTGTAATCAAACCTATTATATACATTACCACATGGCCCTAACAGTGTAGCCAAGCAGACACAAACTCCCACTTTTCTTTCGTCTTGAACGCTTTGGCTTCCAGTTCTGTCACCAGAGGTTGTACTGTTCCGTCTCGGACCATAGTACTACCATAGTGGACGTCAGAAGGTGACATGCCATAATCAACACTGGCAGTGGGCGGTCGTGCTGGTCCCTTGCAAGCTTGCACGGTTTTCCTACAGCGAGCTACTCCCATCCAGAGCGGTGTAGTATGAATCTCGAGACACGAACATAGCCCATGGACTGTCCTCCCTGACACCGACGCACCCAGAGAACACGCACGCTACGTAGATCCCATCAATTTCTACAAAGTGAGAAGTTTGACGGGAGGTTACACGATCTGGAGCCCAAATTACGTGCTTGGACGTATCGTATATTGTGTTGGGATGCTATCGGCTTCTTGTCTTCTTTGCTCAGTCAATCATGTCGCCTGAACTGGCCAGCCATGACGAGAAGTTCAAGGACACCGACAGTGTGGACGTCGTCTTTGCCTCCGAGGACCTCTCCCTCGACGAGCAGCACAAAAACGTTGGGGGCGCACCAATCGAGGACATCAGTCCCATTGGAACCGACGTCGGGTGGTGGACTGCAGTCTTTCTTAGTGGGTGCTGGCAGCCTACTTGCTAGATACAGGCAATAACCGTTGCAACAAGACTTCTCCATGATGATTGGGACGGGCATCTTCTGTACGTCGCCTGACCACAACTACGTGTTGGTGCTGAGGCCTGATATCCTAATCTCTAGCAACGCCCGGTACTATATTCCGCCAATGTGGAAGCTTCGGCCTCGCCATGATATGTGGGTTCTTTGTCCCAATCTCTTTCGACAGAGTCGGTGACAACAGTGATAACAGTCTGGGTCATTGGGTTCTTCTTGAGTGCCGGTAAGTTCCTTCGACAGTCATATTCCGCGTATAATCAACGTATACAGCTGGCATGTCGTACTACACGGAATATCTTGCCATGTTTCCCAATCGCGGTGGCGCCGAGGTGGCTTATCTAGAGCAGGCATACAAGCGCCCCAAGTTCCTGTATGTACTGTACCCTGTCATTGAGCCTTTCTACATTATTTCGCAGTGTTCCCATCGCGGTTTCTGTGATCATCGTCATCCTGGGATTTGCGAGGTATGTCCTCCCATGTATCGGTATCCCTGATAACGAAGTCGTTTCAGCTCAAACGCCATAGGTTAGCAAGCCACAAGATGCTCCTTCCGTCTCACTAACCGTATTCGTAGTTTGTGCGGAGTATATACTCTACGCCAGTGGAGACAATGATCCCGATCCTTGGAAGTTGCGAGGCATTGCGATATGCGCGTACGCCATCGCTTGTATCAGTGAGCACCACCTTCTCTCCGATCGATATACCCTAACATGTACTTCATACTAGTTGTCGTTGCTCACAATCGAGTGGCTATGTACATCTCGAACACCCTCGCCGCCTTCAAGGTTCTGGTTCTGTGTTTTATTGTGGTTACTGGCTGGGTCGTTCTTGGTGGCGGGACACGTGTTCAGAATCCCAAGAGTCACTTCAAAGATGGCTTCCACGGGACAAAGTAAGTTTGGATATATTCGCTCGCAGCCAGCTCTAATCTGACCTGCAGCGATAACGGCAACGCACTGGCGGGTGCTCTGATAAACATCATATTTTCCTACGCAGGATGGAACAACGGTATGCGGTCGTGCAGTCCTCCCTCCAGATATCAGACTCTCATCGAAGGCTTCTAGCAAATAATGTCGCGAACGAAATGGCGCGGCCATTACATACTCTCAAGACGGCTTCCCCCGTGGCGCTCAGTATGGTGTTCTTTCTCTACTTCTTCGCCAACAGTAGGTCACTCCCGTTCATTCTTTCATTGACCTAATGATTCTCCCGTTGGCAGTCGCTTACATCGCTGCCGTGCCCATAAGCGAGGCCCAGAAGTCCGGTCAGCTACTTGCAGGGAAATTCTTCACGGCGGTGTTTGGAAACTATGCTGGGACCCGTGTTCTCCCTGTCTTTGTAGCTCTCTCGGCATTTGGTAACCTCCTCGCAGTAGCTATTGGCCAGGCAAGAGTCTTCAGAGAGGTTGCTCGCCAAGGCAAGAAGTTTCCCTCGTGCGAGCATCGCTTGTTCATATGGTCTTACAGGCGTGTTCCCATTCGCCCGGTTCTTCTCCAGTACAAAGCCACTCGGTACCCCGGCCGCACCTATGCTTTTAAAGTTCATTCTCACCGCCATCGTCATCATCGGTCCTCGTTAGTACCTCTGCTATTCCGTCTGATAGTCTCGCTTATCCCGAGGTCTCGTTAGCCGTTGGCGACGCGTTCAATCTGATCGTGTCGATCGAGAGTTATCCAGCGCGTGTCTTTGATTTAAGCCTCGTGATTGGCATATACATACTTCGTAGACGTCGGGCAAAGGCGGGTATACCACCCCCAGGCTTTGTGACGTGGCATATCGCGTTACTCTTCTCGGGCGCGGTGAATCTGTTCGTTCTTATCATGCCCTGGGTTCCGCCTGCTAAGGGTGCGGAGCCTTTCTCGTTTCCCTACTGGGTCCCATGGGTAAGTGTTTGAGTTTTGTGATTGTTAGACACCATGCTCATCCTGAGACTTGCCCGCAGGTCACCGGCCTGGGAGTCCTTGCTTTCTGTTTCGTGTATTGGGCCGTGTGGATGCATGTTCTGCCTAGGATTTTCCACTACAAAGTTTACGAAGAGGTCGTTCGACTGGAGCACGGCGAACTCTCCAAGAAATTCCGATACATCTATAACGATGAGCGTGGGGATGCTTTCAGGAAGCGACTGAGGTCGGAAAAGGTGAATGAGCTTCAGGACAGTCGATTGACCGGAACCGATGTCCTGGCATAACAATGATGTACTTATAGGGGAAGCTCGTGTGGACAACCTTGTATAATAGACGCACTCAGTTCTACGTGTTGAAACGATTCAAACATGTCAATTCAAGCAGTATGCATATCAACACTCATCATGATCCTCTCCTGATATACGAGGCCACTGAGCACGGCGACATCACACTGGACATGAGTCGACAGCGTACTACCGGGACCGCCTGTGTATACCTCATGATATCATCATCAATGATACTAGTATAACAAGGTGGTACATCTTCCGAACCCAAGTTCCTTTTCGGGCGATCTCTTGATTCAAGTTGCGACCTCACCTGCTGTTGAAACATCGAAACAGCACTCAACCGGCTACGATTATGACTCGAATCGGTGTATATAACTGGGTTCAGGTGGTACCGCACCACTTTCCCGAGCACCTGCACTATGACTCACCCGTACATCCCTCTGAGTAACGGCGCGGAACGCCCGGTGCAGGTCTTCCGTCCACCGCTCGCGCTGCTCGCCATAACGCTAACAATCACTGCCTTTCTACTGTATGTACTTTGTATGCCTACGACAGGCGGGGTGGTCTACTGTTCGTTGATCTGTTCCTCACCTTGTTTTCTGGATACTGATTAACAGCATCTGTAGCTCCGGCGGAAACAGTCACGTCATCTCAGGCGGGAGACCTCAACCATATATTTCAGAATGCTACGCCCGTATACAAGCAAGAGCCGTCGGTGGAGGTAGATGAGACGTAAAGGGAGTTGATTTGATGTACGTCTAGAAGTGAACGATTGTGAAACAAAGCACTGATGTGTTCGCCGTTCATCAGACTCTCTTTGAGATGAAAGAGCAAAAGCCGAACAGATGGCGATCAGACTTACTCAAAGTTATTATAGGGTATATTTAGTTGTATGACCGACGTAAATCAAGGTAAATGCACGACGTCGCTATAGCATTAGACGCCCTCCGCTTTCATGCCTCTCAATATCCTCCTCGACTTTACCCCATCCCTTTCCCTAAACTCAACGTGGAACGGTTCCGCCCTCGTGTTCAGCGTATTCGTGAACGCCATCGTGTCAATCGGATGTTTCGGGTCGGGCAAGATGTCGAACGCCCAGAAGAGCATCGCAGTGGAGATAAAGAGGGAGCGATTCGCTACATGCAAGCCTGGGCACGCTCTTCATGTGGGCTTAGTCGAGTGTGGTCAAGCCGTTGAAGGCGACTCACCGCCTCCCAAATCCGAATGTGAAGTCCCGGAGGTCTTTCCTGATACATTCATTGCCCAGCTCGTCCTGCGTAATCCATCTCTGCGGGTCGAAAACCTCTGGGTTTGGGAAGACGTCTGGGTCGCGAAAGATCGACCTATCATCTATCTCGTGAGGTGTTGGTATGTCGATGTTCAAGAGCGTACCAATGGCTGCCGATGACCATAGCGTCTTTCGGAATCACATAACCGTTCTGTGATGATTCTAGTTTCTTCAAGGAAGGCAAGACAGAGACGCACCCATATGATATCCTCAGAAGCACAGTGGGGTATGCCAGCGCCAAATATCGGGCGCCTAGAAATGGAACAGGCGCTCCTGTTAGATACCGTCCGCACAACGTACTGAGGTAACACACCAGCGAGATCTTTCGAGGATAAACGCAGTGACCTGGGGCAAATCGTCGCGGTCCTCGAATGTCGGGTCTACATAGAGCATACCACGTTGAACTTTGGAGGGACCATTCATAGTAAGTAAGACTCACGTCGGCCTTTACCAACGACCTCGTCTAGCTCAGATTGGACCCTCGCCACGGCTTCGGGGAAAGTCGCTGCAGCCATGATCATGAACGTCAAAGACGATGCGGTCTGCGTGTTTTCAGTGAGAACCAATTCTTGGATATATCCCTGTACACACCGTCTCGAAGCCAGCGCCGAACATAGTTCCTGCGAGGTAGTTCAGCTGGTCTTCGGACAAGCCCAAATCATCCTGGTGCGTGAGGAGGTATTCCGCAAAGCAAGGCTGAGTGTTATCGCCTTTCCTCTTCGAGGTCAAGTATCAGCATCGTAACCTTTTATCTGGAACGAAATACTGACCACTCTCTCCCTAACTGTCGCCATCAGACCCTTGTACAAAGTATAATCCTCTCGAAAGTAACTTCTCAGCTCCTTGAGTGGCGTGTACACACTCTGCGGGAGGTACCGAAGCCAAGGGATTACATCGATGAGGTACGCGCCGGGGCGCATGACTTGACCGAAGTGCATTCCGCTTATGAGCATCGCTTGGACCTCGGGGTCGGTGATCGTGGGGTTGTGCTTTGCGTGTGAGAGGGTGAGGATGATGTTCATTGAAAATCTGGGGATAGAGATGAATGAATTGATGGCGGAGGGTGAGAGGGAATGAGGGCGAACATTTGGACGTGCTTGAGGTAATCCTTTGGATCGTCGAGGATGCTCTGTATGAGTTTCTTCGCGGCGGAGAGCTGGACGGGCTCGTAGTCCCGAGCAACTTTGGGTTGAAGGTGGGCGTGTTGGGCTCTACACATAGGTCGGTATTTAGAGTGGTGTTTGCAATGTGCGGCACGAACCTCGACATGACCTTCCATGTTGGCGTATTCGAGAGAAGTAGGGGACGCAACCCGCCAGAGTATATCTCTGATGCTGCAATTGAGCGGGGACGATCGGCGATATGAGCGCCGCATTTCTCCAGAAGGTCGACGGCTTCCTTTGGGTGGCGTATCAGTTGACTGAGGGCGTGTAACGATTATGAGTATAGTGAAAGAAGCACCTGGTATCGACCGATGACAACGACCACGTTCGAGCCTCGCTTGAGGGTGAAGACGGGCCCGTATTCTTTGACCCATTCTTCGAATTTGAAGAAAGGGCTGAGATGGTGATGAGATGACCTAGCAGGGATCGAGAATGAAAGCTTACTATCGCTCTGGAATAATCCTCTGGAAGAACCAGACATGAGGCGGGCCGGGGGGAAGAGAGAACTTGGGCTGTTGTCGCTTGTGGTGTATGACGAAGAGGGTAAGAAGAAGTATGGCGAGGGATAGCGCGGCCAGGGACAGCAGAGCTGGACTGAGCGACATAGTGGGTACGACGAGAGCGACAGGATCCAAGGCAAGGCAGCTTGGGAAATAAGTACCCACTAACAGCGCTACTAGTATAAATGCCATCAAGGCCGCCAATTAAGTATGGAGGGCTTTGATGGGAGCATTCGTTGGGTATGGAATGCATGTCGAAGGCCGAATGCATGAAGGCCATTACGCTATCCCATCAGGAAGGTGTCCCAGTCAATCGTGTGAGTAATCGGCCGCATTGCTGGCGTGCGCCACTCGTTTTGAGTCGAGGAGACTCGACCACATTTATGTAGAGTGGCCAATGAGGCCGTTATGAGTCCGGTGGCGTACACAGTGACTACAGCTTAGTTGCGTCACCTTCCCTCCGCGAGACCTCTCGAGGGAGACGATAAGGCTTCGACTTCTTGACCCTTGAGAAAGAGGGCCTGTACAAGATATGATCATTATGGCCATCGATAAATGGAATGTTCGCGTCTCCCGTCACGGGGCGGAAAATCCCCGTATTCTTTACGCTGGATACTCACCTCATGATAAGAACTCTCCAACCAGCGTCCAGATGTACCCACGCAATAGCGGACCGGTCTTGCTTTCGCACAAAGCTGTGGGAATAGAAAGGCAAAGACGAATCTTTGATAGAAGTGCCGACTCCATGCTTGACGCTAAAGAACTCGGAGCACTCGCGCGATACAGCGCGCCCGTTCTTGCGCTGTGAGAACGAAGAGCGTGCCCGTCAGATAGCCGCGGGATTGACATTCGACCTATTGTACGAGAAAGACACCAGAGGATCAGTCAGCGTCGGCATGGAGGTGCGCGCACGACCGGAAGAGTAAAGGAGGCGGGCCCAGACCCAAAAGGGGTACACTACAAATGCCGACGGCACAAGGGCCGTTTGGCCGTGTTTTCGCGTCCCAATTTTTTGCAACTTGACCTCCGTCCCCCAACTGCCCGCCCTCCCGCTCCTTCTCCCGCCCGTCTACGCCTGTCCTCCCTCTCAAAATGTCGCCGACACTGTCTGTAAAAGGAAAAGACTCCACCACTGCCCGCATTCTCGGGTCAGGAACGTCGGGTGCGTGCTATGCCCAATGTTGGGGATGCCTGCTAAATATCGACACAGGCATTGCTGAGCTGCTCATCTTCCACCCAGTCGACACGATAGCGAAGCGCCTGATGAGCAACACGTCGCAGGTGCGTTTGGACGCGGTATTTTCGCCGTACAGCACCGTCTGACTGCTGTACTCGCTGCCAGGTGTCCAAGGCCGGCATCTCGCAGATCATCTTCCGCGACCATGCCACCGCCGGCGTTGTCCAAAAGGCCATGTCGCTGTTCCCCGGGCTCGGCTATGCGGCGGGATACAAGGTTGCGCAGCGCGTGTACAAGTTTGGCGGGCAGCCGTGGTTCAACGACCTCATCACACACCACTACGGCACCCAGTTCCGCAACACGTTCGGCGACCGCAAGGGCAAGCTCATGATGCAGGCGACGGCGGGCAGTCTCACGGGCATCGGCGAGGTCGTTCTCCTCCCACTTGACGTCCTCAAGATCAAGCGCCAGGTCAACCCGGAAGCATTCCGCGGCCGCGGCATCATGCGTATAGTCATGGAGGAGCGCGGCGCACTCTACCGTGGCTGGGGATGGACCATGGCCCGCAACGCACCCGGCTCTTTCTCTCTCTTTGGTGCTTCGGCGTTCACGAAAGACTACATTCTCGGCGTTTCGGACTACTCCAAGGCGACGTGGACACAGAATTTCATTGCCTCCATCGCTGGTGCTGTCGCATCCATAACCGTCGCCGCCCCTCTTGACGTTATCAAGACGCGGATACAGAACGCCAACTTCGAGAGCAAGACGTCGGGTATGACTGTCTTCAAGGAGCTCATCAAAAACGAGGGAGCGCTGGCACTCTTCAAGGGTCTTACACCAAAGGTTCGCCTTTTCCTATTTCTGCTTTTGTTCTTCCGATTGACAATCGTCTCCCAGATTCTTGTCGTCGGCCCAAAACTCGTCTTCAGTTACACGTTGGCGCAGTCGTTAATTCCTCTGTTCTCCAACTACGTCTAACGCTATCACTTACTTATTCATCCTGCACAGTATACTACAGCCATCTAGACCACTATCCCATCTCATTAGAGCAATCACACACTCTGTCCATCTCACTTTCAGATTCAGTGCTATTTGCCCAGCTAATCTTTGCGTCAGCTCTAGGATAGGCTGTGCGCGGATACTCCACAGTTCTTGCAGTTTCGTGGCGTGAATATCGCAGAAATTGCTGGACATGTTGGTTGGCCAATGCCACGCTGTCGTTTTACCTTTCACATGACTGAGGCTCGTTCCTGCTGAAAGGTTCAACCGTTCATGACTCTTATCTTTATTGGGGCGATGGGCGATAGAGATCCCGGCGGCGAGTTGTTTCTTGTCGGCGAATGACACGCAGTCAGCTTTGCTAGGATTTTTCAGGGCCGTTCGCTCACGTCCTATTCGGGTGGACGCACTGATACGCCGAGCACCCAGGGGATCGTAAGACTAAGCTTGTCGAATGCGCCACATACCTCCCCGAGAGCGTTAAGGTGAGAGGTTTTATGTTGTTAGACTTGGATCAATTCGCGATTCAGAATGTCGTATGTGTACGGAGCATAACAGTGAGGAATGAAATACGTGGAGGTCTAACGTCTTGGCTCTGAAGATACGACACTGAGCAGAATTGTTGTGAGCAGGCTGATCTAACAGTAGTGATTTCTAAACCGACGGATCCTTGGCAAAAGCTGTGCAGACATATTTCCCCTTTCGGACGTAATCCCGCAGGAGATGTCTTCACCTCCGGCGGACTCTCATGCAGTTGACTGAAGGCAATAGACAAATACGCCTTAGCTGGTATATAATGGTCCAGATAGGGCGATGGAGGTTTCCATTACTCCCTCTTCTCCTTCTCAGTGAATGCCCCTCAACATGGTGAACACGACTTTACAGATGGCGGCGGCGACGTTGTTGTACATGGCGAAAGCAACGTTAGCAGATGACAGTACGTTCTCGGACTTGCATACAGCGGGATGTATACTCACCTTGGTTAGCCCCAGCTGTTCCAACGCGTGTACAGTTCATCTATGGAGACGTACCGAGCAAAGCCGCATCCATTGCTGCCGGGGTGATCTACATTATCGTCGGGGCCCTCCTCTTTTGGCCTCTCGTCAAGCATAGGCATTGGTGGGGACTATGTCTTCCCATCGGTGCCATAGGTGCGTCTTTCAAACCCTACCTTTGTCTCCCGGCGCTGAACCGAATGCTTAGTTAGTGGATTCGGT
This sequence comes from Strobilurus orientalis, assembly GCA_019915145.1. NCBI lineage: Eukaryota > Fungi > Basidiomycota > Agaricomycetes > Agaricales > Physalacriaceae > Strobilurus > Strobilurus orientalis. Next base: position 366,387 of record JAHLML010000001.1, on the reverse strand, counting down.
TTCTTTGTCAAAGCAGTCATGGTCTCCTCGGTCAAGCACCAGAACTCCCAAGGCCTCCTGATCGCGCAAAGCGTCCTCATCGTCTGTCCTCCAGCGGCGTTTTTTGCGTTCAACTATATGTTATATGGCCGTCTGATCGCGAATTGTGTGGGAGACAAGTACTCCTTGATCAAGCCGACACGGGTTACATTCATCTTCGTAGCCAGTGATATCGTCACGTTCATCATTCAAGTATGTGTCTTATGACTTCTATGACTATCTCCTTTCACTGTGTACTGACGGTGCTGGTAGGCCGGAGGTGCAGCGATGTTGACGAATGAATCCAAGTTCAAGACTGGAAAAAATGTCTTCATTATCGGTCTGGCCCTTCAGGCGGCGTCGTACTACCTCTTCACGTTCATGTTGGCACTCATGAACTGGAGAGTGAAGAAAGACAAGGTTACGACTGGAAGAGAGATATGGTGGAAGGCCGTCAAGCTTCTCTACTTTTCGTCTTGCTTCATCATCGTAGGCCGTCTTCTCCATCTCCTGGCAGGAACATTGTTCAACTTTTTTCCCTCAGATTCGTACCGTATATCGTCTCGTCGAAGCCAATTCCAAACGTGGATCTGAAATTCGCCGTAATGAAGGTGCGGCTTTTCGCTCTCCGCATCGCGAACACGCTGACCATATACATAGTTTACTTTTATTGCCTCGACTTTTTGCCTCTGATCCTTGCTATCATCCCCTACATACCCTTTTGGCCCGGAAAGTATTTGGTGGGAGATTCCCTAGTGAAATCGAATGATTACCAGATGTCTCCGACAGGCAGTGTTTGATTTGCGGAGCGATTTGCCGAGTAGAAGAAGTAGTTCATAGACTTGATGAGACCTATACCATTCCTTGAATCTATGATCTTGCTCATGCCAACGAGACTGGTCTATTGTCTAGCAAGTTTCTAAGCCGAACGCACCACGGGGACAAACTTCGGCAAATTCGAAATGTCGATGGTCTTTTACGGCGGCCTGAGCCCCAGCGACAACGTGGACTTCAACAAGTTGCACGCGGCGTAACAATGGAGGTCAAGTAGAGATCTCATTGTTCTTTGACTCTAAAGCCGGAGTCGGACCATGAAGTCATTGCTTATTGTCATGTACCTCCATAAAAGCGCAAGTCTTAAGCTCTTGTTTCCAGACGCTCTGCATCTCTCGCTTCTCTACAGCCGGTACGCGAACAAGTTTTGCCACTCTCAGACCGCTAACGCGACCGTTCGACCAGATGTCGACCATCGCCGAGCTACCTACCGAACTCTTGATCGCTATCTTGAACGAGTGCGATCAATCCACATTGCTCGCGATGCGCCTTGTGTTGCGTGAAATGCAGAACGAGATTCGGAGACTCTGTTTTCGAACGATTGATATAGACGCTACTGAACCCAGGAAGGACACTAGGACACTAGACAACTTCATTACGTTGCTGGAAACGGGGTCCGAAATCGGCAATACCGTCCGCTGCCTAACTCTGAAGGATCACAGCAGCAGCGAGGTCATGCAAGCACCTATCTTGGCTGACGACAATATGGCCGTCGATGAAGAGAATGACTCCGAGTCAGAGGACGATACCATGGACGTGGACTACGATCTATACCCAATCTCACGCCACCCTCAGCTCCCCGCCGTGATTTTGAAGCTTTGCAACCTACAAGAGCTCCATCTTGTCGGTATCAACTTCGACTACATGTCCAACCACCGAACAGAGGCACTTCGAGCGCGGTACTTCGCGTCGCCAACCCTGTCCAAACTCACGTTCAACGCCTGCCGCATGACATTCGATACTCTGCTCTACTTAACTTGTGTGTCCCCCGAGTCCCAGCTCGAGATCGGGCTCCAGGAGATGTACATCGCCGGATTGGAGACATTTTGGGGTCGACCTGACAAGGCGTTATTCTCCGAGTCCCTCACGCCTTCACCACACCTTTTCAAGGTGTCCATCTGGGACGAGGAATATTCACTGCTGGAGGCGGATAGCCTCGGTGACCACCCCAAATCATGCGACCAGGAATACATCTTGTGGAAGTGCTTCCGCACCACGCCGGCTTTACCGGCGAAATCCGCCCTCAAAGCCTTGCACCTTCATGCATCTAGTATATCGGACCAGCTGCTCATGGATGTATTTACGCAACTCCCTGCTTACTGGCCGTTCCATGCGCTAGAGAAGCTGTCCTTGTCCAGTGATTTCTTCGGGGAGCGCCAGCTGGATAGGTTCGTTGCGCTGACTGCGCAATGTGGCCCAACATTGCGAACTCTCCACCTGCAGCACTTAGGCGATGCACACTACTCGAGAGACGAGGACGATGACATCGAACCTATTGAGATGCCAGTGGTACCTGCCGACAATTTGACATACGTCCTGCTGTACAATGATCACACATGGCTCGGAGACGGGCGACAAGAAGTATGGAATTGGCACAAAGTTTTCATGGAGGAAAGCATTACGCGCGATACTCGGGTGGAGAACTTGCACATTGTATTCGATATCGTCGCCGGCGCCGACGCGGATTCAGCCAGTTTCAACAGCGGCCGCGGAGACTTGGGCTTCATGGAAGATGTCGACGAGGGGCTGAATTGCTTCATGCAACGACCGGTACAGGAACAGCCGATGACGCTGACGCTGGAGTTCAGATGGTCTCCAAAGGATAGATCCGGCAGGTTTTGTGAGTATCCCGGTCCTGAGGATTGGCGTGCGACGTGGAACACCTGGGCCGAGGAGTTTCTACCAACGACTTACAGTAATTTCCTGGAAGGGATGCAGGTCGTGGGTGGGTGTTCGGACGCTTACGTGCCATCATGGCGCAAGAGCCTCCTCTGCACTGCCACGTACAAGTACTGTCTTTCATGTCGGAGAAGTTCAAGCAGTTGAACGAGATTTTCCCTACAACACAATCTTTCATTACGGACTGTATAGCAGCATTACGAGTTACCTAGTATGTATATGTATATGTGAATTGGGTCGCTCCAAACGCGATGAGAATACGCTCATATGACTGACTCGCCCAATCCTCACATCTCCACCTCCGTGCAGCGCCAATCCCTCCAATCGACCTTTTTCATCCACCACCAAAACAACACCAACGAACCCGGAAAGATCGCATGCACCTTCCCCGTGTTCCCTTGTCTATACCACGAGACGCAGTCCGTGAACACCCTGCCCTTCATCCTGCTTTGCAGCAGCGCGTCCCACGCGTCCGCCGCGGCATCTGTAACATCCACGGATGAGAGCCTACCGTGTATGATGGGTGTGATGACTTTGAGGATGTAATTCACCTACATAAGCTCGGTAAGCACAAAGCACCGAACAACCAGAACACAAACGAACTTGGCACTCCTCCGAAAAAATCACAGACCCATGCCCCGTCAACGTGTTCGGTCCTCCGATGACGAACATGTTGGGGAACCCCGGCATGGCGCTCCCACGGAAGGCGGTTGGACCGCCTTTACTCGTGAAGTAGTCCTCCATGGTGCAGGCGTTGATGCCGCGGATGGGTAGAGGGTACTCTGCCTGGAAGCATATGAGAGAGGAAGGAGGAGAGAGCGGGGCGTGACGCACAGCGACGAACCCGATGGCGAATATGATGACGTCGAAGTGGAATTTTTCGCCTGCATTGGATAGTCAGGATCGAACTTGGAGAGTATGGATGTGGGTATGGGCACCTGTAGTGGTAACGATGCCATCTTCCACAATTGAATCGATCCCATCCGAGTTTAAGCTGATGTTTGGACGATGTAGGGACTGGAGGAAGTTGTGGTCGTGGACAAGGCGTTTACATCCCGGGCCTACAAAGGCGAGTAAGTACACGGCGAGAGACGATAGAACTGTACACACGATACGTCGGTATAAGCTTATCATGATACCGCTCCGGCGCCATCCTCTTTATATACGCCGTGTTTCGTTTCTGGGCACAAGGATATGAGTGTGAAATGGATGTGTAGGGATGGGCACGAGATTCACGCGGTTCCAGTCATTCAAGAACTTGTTGCTGCTGAATCCCAACAAGTACATAAGTTCCGCCTAGATCGACTGTTAGTCAAGGGCAATGGTTGTTGAGAGATCGTGGACCTGACCATCCAAAACTGGTTGATCCTCTTGAGACGTGCGGCGCCCGGAACCCACTTGTAGATGAACTGCCATATAGGGTGCACGGGGAATCGGAACTAGGAGATGCAATGAGTCGGGAGCTGATGAGGAGATATAGGAGGGGGCAGAGCGTACATTCTCGACGAACCACCCGGGCGTCCGAAAGAATTGCACCACCTCGGTTGTGAGGTTCTCTGTTATCGAGGGGACGATCTGAGCGCTGTGAAGCTCAGACCAGAATCGAGGATTCGCAGTTGGAAGACCCGACTTACGCAGATGCGCCGTACCCGATGACCGCTACTCGCTTCCCATCCAGCTCGACGCTCTTGTTCCAGGTCGCCGAATGCCACATCTTGCCCTTGAATGCCTCCCTTCCCTTCACTGACCCGTATTGCGGCACCTCGAGGAAACCCATGGCCGACACGAGGATCTTGACGCGCCAGTGCTCTTGTTTCTTGCCGTGCTCCTGTATCGTAACGACGTCCCACACCTCCGCTTCTTCATCCCAGACCGCGGAAATCACATCGGTGTCAAAGACGATCTTGCGCCGGAGGTCGTATTTGTCTGCGAAGCGTTCCCAGTATGCGAGAATTTCGGGTTGGGTGCCGTGTGTGGAGGGCCAGGAGGTTAGGGTGGAAGAGTGGGAATAGTACATTATTGGGCTGTCTGATGCGCTGCCCTGCAGTGGTGTCAGTGGTGAAGATGTGGGGAGGGGAGAAGAGAGGCTGACTGGGTAGGCGTTCGACTAGAATCAAGGGAGAGCGTGATGAGTGCGATGACGCAGGAAATGGAGGGAGTCCACTCACCCTCCACGTCCCGCCTAGTCCTGAGTTCTTCTCGCATATCTTGCTATGCTATCAGGCCGTAGATTCGCCAAGAAATATCTGAGTTGACTCACCACGAAATCATCAAACCCAGAAAACTGTTTCCTGAGACCCCATGCGAAGGAGAGTCCGCCAATCCTGTGTGGACAGTCGGTTAGCTACTATGGGGCGCAAGAGGATGCACTCACCCTGCGCCAGCGATGAGAACCGTCGTCGTTTTAAGACGGTCACCAGCGGAAGCCATTGGATGCGGAAAGACGTCGAGGCGTCTTTGCATCGAGCGCGCATTATAATAAGCCCGTTGGAAGCGATCTAGCTCACCGAAGCATAGGAAGATACTTCTCGTACGTAGTGCGGTTAAAAGCTGAGGTAAACACGACTCTTAGTCTCGAAAAGACTAGCGTAGTGTCGGCTAGTCAAATGACATCCTAGTCAAATGCGTCGGAGGCACATCGACCATCGAAGGGACTCGTCATAGAAGAACAGAATATTGGCCTCAAGAGCGCGAAGAGTAGACTGGTGGGGAATATGCTACAGTGTCCGTATTGCACAGTATAATTGATACACAGATAGAGCTACTGCGACATTGTTAGTAATGACCACACCGCTGGGAGCAAGTGGCGCGTACCATTATAGTTCGACACCGCCAACCTTGACGGTGAGATGTATGGGGAAAGGCGATATGCCCGTTGCGTCGGTTATGAGGGGCACAGCTGCGCGTCCTTTCTCCGATGTGGTGTAGGTGATCATGGTGAATATGGATTTGGTCAGGGTTTTGGTGAGATTGGTCTCGAAGGCTACGCGTTCTATGACAGTGTGAGGGAGTGTGTATGCGGTGAGGGCTGAGCACTGACCTCGATCTGGCGGCTGTCGGACCTCTGCGTTGATTATCCTGCATAGTGTTAGTCCATGCATAGGCCAGTAGAAAGTGGCGCACCACTGCTCCCAGGGCACGTCCTCCTCGCCCATGTACACCTGGAACCACGACTTCTTGGGCCTCTTTTCGGAAAATGTGACGATGATCTGCCTACGGTCAGTGATATGGCGGCAGAGGGTGGGAGGCAGCGCACCTGTCCGCGCTTGCTTGCGCCAATATCGATGCCCTTCCAGAATGCATCCACCTTGTCCTGCACGAGCTGCTCGGTCTGCGGATCGGATATGCCGGGCTATACACCGTCTTCGTCAACGCCTGTTGGCGAGAATGCCAGGACCGCGCACCATGGTGACGTCGAGCACCTCGAACGTCCGCGGCTTCACCGTGCCAAATAAGCGGTGGAACAGGATGGCGTGGATCGTCCCTCGCAGCACGTCGCGGCACGTCGAGCGGTCCACGATCTAATTTTGGTCATCGTGTGTGCGAGATGGGCCAGGCGGGCAGGCGCACCAGGTCAATCGTTATCGTCGGGTAGTTGTTCATAACTCCAAATGAGAGGGAGACCGTGGAGGTAGAGGGCGGGCACCGATGCCGCCAGCGTCGGCGTCGTGCTGGTCAGGAGCAAGTCGTGAATGCAGCACAGCCACCTTGCTCTCGGCAGGCAAGTCCAGGGCAAGTCACGGCACAATTGACAAGTTGACCCTCGCTCTTCACGCTCACATCCGTCTGCTCTTGAGCCTCGTTGCTGCAGGTCTATTTGCGGCACTGGAAAATGGAGTCACAACATACTCCCCCAGGATCCTGAACAAGATTTGCCGTGGGCTTCGGTAGGCACTGGCCCCGAGAATGTCATGAGCAATGTCAACAGAACAGCTGCGGGCGGCTTATGGGCGATTGTTGAGGTGAAGGTTTGGCAATCTTTTTTGCTTCCGATCAACTCTGGAACTTCAACTCAAGCAGGGTCTCGCTTTTCGCAAACAGGACTGTTGGAGTACGCAGACCAGTTCAAGCACAGCGAGTCTAAGCCTGGGCTCTCTATCAAAAACCATCCCGTTCACTGCGGCCCGTAGGTTCCACACACCAAGCGAGATATTGATTCGGGCTCAGACCGTGGACGGCGATTCCGGTATGTCAATCAACTCACTTTCCGAACATCGTGTACGGCGCAATGAAGAGCAGTGTGGGGAATTATCCAACTGGTATAACATGACTCGGTTTGCAAGTGGATTCACCCCTCGTCTTGAACCTTGACTACCACCTTCCTCTCCAGCTGCGACATGAGCTCTGTTTCCTCTCTATCTCGCGGGCAAGCATGCGTCTACTGTCGCAGGCGCAAAATGGTATGTTCAAACAGGCCTTCAATCACATCTGTACTCATGCTCTGCTCGTACAGCGCTGCGACGGCGCGCGCCCTGTCTGTGGTCAATGCATCCGCGGCCGACGCGTTGAAGACTGTCAGTACAACGACCGCGGGAAGTCCCAGATGGAGATTCTCGAGGAGAGCATCTCCAGAGCTGAGGCGCGCTTATACGAGCTCGAGCACCCTGAGTGTGTGGGCTCTCCTATCTTCCTCAGTGACCCATACGCCGGCGCACACCCCCAGACTGGAGTAAAGATCTCCCCCAGTCCCGGTAACTTCATCTATGTCAATGATGGTGGTAAACTCACATTTACGACAGCCGACCTCGAATGGTGGGCTACCCCCGAACCGCCATCGAGCATGAGAGAGTTACTGTCAGTCTCATTCTTCTTCCCTTTGGAGATATGATGTTCATCCTACCGCCTAATCAGCGTCGACTGCTTTCTTCTCCAGAGCTCTGAGTACGGTTTCAGCCTTCACGTTCCCCGATTCCGAGAATCTGCGCTAGGTGATGCGAGCCTTGGACATCCTTCCCGGCCACTTCCAGCTCTCATGAACGCAGTCTACCTCATCGGCGCACACCTCTCCCCCGATGCTGAGATCGCTGCTCACAAGTACACATTCCTCTCACGCGCCCTCGCCCAGCTCCCAGTATCCGTATCGACCCCGCACCCACGGCGCGTCGTCGAAACACTCCAAGCCGAGCTGATCATCATATACTACCTATTCTCTGCCGGTAGATTCCTGGAGGGCAAATACCACGTCTCATTCTCCCTCTCGCTCTGCCTTGGAGCTGGGTTGGGGAAGACTCGCTCCAAACGTGTGGACGCCGATGGAGGGCTGTGGCTGCCCCCACTGAATGATGCCATCGAAGAAGGCGAGAGGATTGACGTGGCGTGGGCGATCTTTGTCATAGATCAGTGCTGGGCCGCCGCCTTGGCCATACCGCCCAGTTATATCGTGCCAGTTGTGCCCATTGCGGCGCATTGCGAGATTCCGTGGCCGCTTGAGACGGAGGAGTACGAAAAAGTGGGTTTGAAGTTTTTGATAAAGAAAAGGACACAGGTTTGCTGATGGATGTGGACACAGGGAGGCATTCCATCCAGTATTTTTGAGACGTCCTGCCCGGCCCAGAGCTACTGGAATGGTGTCAAGTACGTTTACGGGAATGAAAACTCGAGCAAGGCCCTCCTCGCCAAGGCAGCATTCCTTTGGGGGAAAGCTATGGAGTGCGCAAATGCTTCCAGTACCGGTCAGTCATGCCACATACGATGTGGAGCTGTCTGTATTGAGATACGGTCTTCCAGACCCCCCTTCACCAGATTCGGTTGAGCTCTACTCTCTAATCAACCGCATTGACGATCGCCTTGAGTCGTTACATGAGATTCTGCCTCCACTCGACTCAATCCCTCTACTCACGTCTCCGAAATCGCGCACCCTCTTCCTGGCGCAGAACGTGGCCCATGCAGCTACAATCCGACTGCATAGCATTCTCGCCTCGTCGGACGCGAAGAGTAAGGGACGAGTATTAGAGTCGGCCAAGTCGGTCTTCAGGCTCCCAAGGGTGTTCAACCTTACGAACATGGGCCACGTCAAGGTGGTCAATCCAATCATCGGGGTGCGTTCAATCTCTCTGTCCCTTCTTCTACGCCGGTCAGCTGAGATCCGCTAGGCTATATGGGTCCTGGCAAGTCAATCCCTCTTGGATGAGATCCTCCTCTTTCGAAGGAGCCCGGGGTCTTCATCTCGTGACGAGTTTGAACTCGTTGACGTTTTCGAGTCCGGACTTCGCGAAATCATGCCATACGTGAGGCACTCGGCTTTACTCAGTAAGTTTAGGTTCACGAAGGTGTTCGTGGCGTGAAACTCGAGGGCTGATTCTTTCCAGGATTCCAATTCCTTCAAATACAGGAAACCTACTACTCGAAGAGATGAGGATATGCCTGCTATCTGAGCAAACGCCGTGTGATGACTCTTGACAACACTCTATGATAGCGACTTGATGTACTTCCATAATTTACAAACTGATTGAAACTCACCTTACCAGACTGCCCATTGAACTGTGAGCAAACATCTCGGTATACTTACGCGAGTGGCGCGCCACTCCGTCCTGTCCGTGGGATTGGGACTCTCTTCTCGGCATTCTATCCATCGAATCGGTGACCACCAAGAGGTTGAATGAGGCATCTCTATCACAGCAAGCCAAATACCGACACACATCACTCGATTATTGGCCGAATTTGGCCACATCTGCCTGGTGAATTATTCTCCGCCTCTGCAGGGCTCGTGCTTCCCCTTCGCGTACCGTAGGCATCTATCGGTAGTACTGTGATTGCCTCAGTGCTCGAGGCGCGCCATATGTGAGGATAACGCTGGGTTTTCCTTGCTTTGTACGCATACTTAGCGTCAAATATGCTTCCGCAACTTCGAACAGACTCGACAGAAGCAAGAATCGAACAGGGTCAGCAGCGTCTAGAGCATGTGGGAAGCGGCGTCGCAGGGTTCCGATCGCGAACAATGGGCCGCGTTGTGGACCGCCATCAAGGGCCCTATATAGCAGCTGCCACCGGCAGGCGAAGCACCGTGGCCTTCTCAACCTTGCCCTCATCTCTTCGACACCCCAATGTCTAGCCAAATATCTGTCGCGACTTTGCCGGCTCTGGAGGCTGCACTAGAAGACTACTACTTCGTTCCGCGGGCAAAGGAGGTGCGTCTTCGGCAGAGTGTTCCAAAACTGCTAGTGGGATTAAACATGAACCAAGATCTACAAAATGGAATACTACTGGGGTCTGAAGCGCGGCTCAATTGGGTTTGAAACGGCGTTGAATCGTATTACAGGTATGCCAGTTGGGTTCTTCTGTGGTCGTGAATTGACGTGCCATAGTGCGCCCTGATATCAAAAAGCTGCTTGAGAATGAGCAGTACGCGTTAGCTCCGCGAGACGACACGCTCGAGCTTCTGTTCAACCTCCAAGACCACAACCAAGACTGTTCACCTGATAATCGACGCGTCTTTACCGATGTAACTACCATCATTCATCCCAGAAGCGTTGTTCTAATTTTCTCCAGACTCTCCCTCTTGGCGAATACACCTACGATCTTCGACCGACATCGACCTCATCTCCAGATATTGACTCGTCCCAGAATGTCGTTCGCTCCTCTGTGCATCCCGCCCTAGTCGTCGGTGCAACATACCATTTGTTCAATCGCTACCCTCTCCTAGGCCGGAACCGGTGGATAAGCCTCATCTCGTCATTTTATCTCCTTCAGCTTCCCTCTTGTACGCGTACTCTCGCAGATTGGCAACCGTGCGTCGATACTCTACGTCCAGACCACGGCGGATCACCCACGCGGCGCCAGAGGGCGCGTCGATCCTTGGATTCGCAGCCAGCCAAAGCTGACTTGAGCGACGAGACGTCGTGTCTTCCTCTCCTGATTGGTCTTCCAGAAACCCTTCCCTGTGCCGAACGCTCTGTGTCTCCATCTGAGGACGGAGATTTGACATTAGTCCTTGTCAATGACGACGAGATAGGTGAATATGCCTATGAGCCAGTACGCTCTTTGGCTGACGCCGTGGAGTACGGCGACGACTGGAAGGCTGTCATCAGGAAGCGCATGGTGGCCAGAAGACGAGGGGGGGAGAAACCCGAAATGGCTAGGAAGAGGTCCCCAAGGAAGCACGCGAGTAAAGGAAGTACGCTGTGGATATGGGCAACTACGGCGCTGCTGGAACTATGATTGTCAATATTGTAAGTGTATTATCAGTCTATGTATCCTTTGTTGCTGTTGTCAATTATGTATAACTCGCTGCTTTTGTTCCCCGTGTGCGAAAGATTCTGTGCAGGCTACTTTACTCCAAGTTCCAAGATGTTTATGAGAAGACACCGGAATCGTTCATTAATTCATCGGTCCCGGCATGTATCCCCCTACCATCATCCAATTGGCAGCCTCTGCGGAAAGCCCACTTCCTTTCCTTTCCAATCTCAGCTTCTGCGCAATTACTAGTAATGAGACCACGATCATGTCCTGTATCTCCTCTCCCTCCGTGTTGATCGTAAGGTAAGGGTTTGCGACCACAGACTGACCGTTGACCATAACACGTCGGGAATCTTCGAACTGCGCCATAGGGACAGATCTAGAGCCCGCAGTAGTTAGCTGTGAAGGCTGCATTAGATGTGAAAGTGAGGTCGGCGGGGGACTCCCACCGAAAGCTTCTTGTCGAAGATGCCCCATGTATATTCCTTGCCGTTCTCCTCGAATTTCGCCGGCCTGCGTCACAACTTAAGCATTGGTGAAGCCTCCATAGGTGTCGGCCTACAGCGTTTGCAGCATCCTCTCCGGTTGGAGCCACTTCTTGATATTCACCTTCTTCCTTCCGTAGAGTGTAATCGTATCGGGCACAAGAGGAAGGTCATGGTTCGCAATTGTGGCAAGCTCCCTCGAGTCGGAAACACGCGTGATTATCCTACGCGACAGACCGTTCTCGTTGTGCACGGTGTAGAGCTTTGTACCCGACTCGCGCTCTATGATGCTGCAGTTGAGGAGGTTGCCCGAGGTCATGTCGAGAACTTTGGGGGACATGTTGTTGGTTAGAGGAAAAGATCCCTAGACCTTGTGAACCTGCTACAATGATACGAACCAGAGTAAAGAGAGGAGCGAAGATATGTCAATCAGCAGATCACCTCCCTCGGAGCAGTGGGTACTACTGCATCGTGCTGAAACACGACACAAAGTTCTTGGCGGCGAGATGCCACGTATCGGAGGAAATATTGTAGTATTTTACGCAGCACAACAGATAAGTGGAACATGGGTTTCACATTCGTTGATAAGCAATATTTTGAATGTAATCTACGTAGTGTAACTACGGACAGGTAGTCGGGGGGTAGCCAGAAATAACGGGACTCGCAACATGTCGGCTGAGGAAGCGGGACGGTAGTGTGAGGTCGCGTGGGCTGATCACAAGGCCCAACTGCCTGCTGAGAGATCCGGAACGAAGTGCACTCACTGTGAAGTAAGCGTCACGGAGGAGTGGGCCCACTCTGCGAGAGTATGGCGAGTGTGCATGTACATAAATGGGAAGGTAGTCGGGGGGTAGCCAGAAATAACGGGACTCGCAACATGTCGGCTGAGGAAGCGGGACGGTAGTGTGAGGTCGCGTGGGCTGATCACAAGGCCCAACTGCCTGCTGAGAGATCCGGAACGAAGTGCACTCACTGTGAAGTAAGCGTCACGGAGGAGTGGGCCCACTCTGCGAGAGTGTGGCGAGTGTGCATGTATATAAATGGGAATTTTTCCCGATCGGGCTCTTGAGGCGGCTGACCTCATCCCGCCGTTACTTTTCACGCTGGTCAGGCGGACATTTGGCAGCGATAAGGACCGTTTCTACTGTGTCTACGGTAACGTTACTACTTTTTATATGTAACAGTCAATGAAAGCCTCAATCCCATCTTTCGCAACTAGATAGTTATCCTCAAAGTCAAACTCATAAACACAAGAGACCCCTGCTGAATCATCCTCCACAGCAAACACGCTTTGTGGGCCCGCGGGCAGCTCCAGACGCACCATCTTCAGCGTGTGTAGTCTCAAGACTTTGCTGATCGTGCGTATGGTCCCTTGAAATCCGTGTGCGTCAGGATACTGAGTCTCAAAGAGAACGCGTTGCAGCGTGTAGACTTGGGAAAGGTCGAAGAACCCTAGGCGTGTTGTCAGCAAGGCCAGACGAATGAACCAGAAAACGTACCATCCTCGCCCATCAGGAGCGCTAGGTCTTCCAGGATATGTGTATTTGCCTTGAGCAGCCTCTTGACCGCACGTACAGGCGGCTCGGCCTCGCCCCTAATGTGTATGCGCGTCAATTGGAAGTTCGCTGCCAACCATTCGATTAGTGGCGCGTTCCATCCATGTAGCACTACGCTGGTAATTGCGGGTAAAACATAATCCATGGAGGGAAGACACAATCGAGTGTACCGCAGATCCATGTCAACGAGCGATGGGAAGCGGATCTCTAACGCCGTCGCGCTCATGGGGAGATTTCTGAGAAATTCCTCCAGTTCAAGGGCATTGGCACATTCACATAGAAGGCTGCCCGGAGAAGTTTCCGTTCCGAAGGAGGGTGACGGTGGCGAGTTGCAGGCGGACGGTTGGCGCTCTGGTGCAGCGTCGCGTATAGCAAACGAAACGCGACGGGAGGGCTTCCTGCTAAACGCTTTCCGCAATGACGATGTAATCTTTTTGGTGAGGGATGGCGTCGTGAGAGGGGCTATGTGCGAGTGGAAGCATGAAGCGATCTCTGAGATGGATGGACAATACGACGCCCGAGGAGATGTGTCGGAATACGACGCTCTTGAGTAGGTGTCAAAACATGATGAGGACTCGCAAGATGAGGCTAGGGAGATGGAAGATTCAGAGTTGACGTCGATGGAGTACATGATGGTAGTTCAGAGTCGAGAGAGAGTGACCCCTTGCCACACGAAAAAACTTCGTAAATAAAGGAGCCATGTAGTGCTCTGAATAGGGACGCGTCCGTAGAGTAGGCCAAAAGATGAAAATCCAGAAGTCGCGGCAAGCAGTCCAAGTGGTAGCGTTGAGTGTTATGGAAACGACGAAGAGCGTCTCCTCAGATTGAGGGCTCAATAGCTCAGCGTAGATCCTACTCGTTTTGGAGGACACCCGAGGAGAAAGAGAAAGCACTGGTCGCATCGTCAGATTTACTGTACGTCTCACCCTGGAGGTAACTTTTGTCGCTGGAGGACAGCTGAGCTTGGCAAGACCTGGGCAAGACTCGTCTTGTGGAAAAGACAACCTGTATGAATCGGGCTTATGTAACGCGGCGAATCGATGAGCGGACCGAGATCCGACGCGACATTTGAAATTCACTCCCTCAGGCTTAGGCTCGGGTCCATCCGCTTCGCCCACGTGGCTCCGCTTTTCACTTGGCGAAGCGGCTGGTAGGATTCACACGTCACTTGGCGGGGTCACAAATTTGTGACTCCGGACTTGTCATTTTCAACCATGTATCGCGTCGGAATTGGCCTCTCTGCTTGCTCCCACCGTCCTCGGGCTCTCCGATTGCTCTGAAGCTTGATCTATGTCTATAACCTACTTGTCGGCATGTCTACAAGGCCTGGTATCTGTCTCATGACCGGATTATCTCTTTGGGCTATTTCTCTGCACTCAGCTTACTGGGATTGCTGAAATCACGACGTCCCCACTGGAAACTCTTCACAATGACTCTCTGCTATTGGCTATTGTGCTTCCGACATTTCCGACCTCTTCCCGTGAGCAGATGAGGCTTCCGTTAGTGTATAGTGCCTTGTATCTCGTTGTTCCGCCCTGTTTTCTGGTTTCACTGCATCTGTGAATTCTCTCTTGGTGGCGAAAAGTCTAATTCATGGTCTGGGATACGATATTTCTTGCTTCGGAGGCAAAACAACGATGTTATTTTTTCAGGATTCCCTTATTTTCAGTTTTGTTTCCTGTACCCGCCGTTGTCGTTGAAACGGGCTGTCACTGCAATATATGGCTCATTACTATATCAATATCCAGTGTGCAAAATTTTATTTGCAGTGGGTCCGTGGACGGGAATTGAGAACAAATTTTGTGTCGCCCAAATCTGACGAATGCGAAATAATTTGAAGTCCAAAGTCACATTTTGGGGGCCCTGCCAAAAACCGCGTGAGTCCTCCCAGTCGCTAGATGATCTCATCCACCCCACGCACAAACAAAATCAAAACACAAACATTACGTAACGGAACAATCGCTGCTATCGGACCGAACATTGCGTGAGATCATCCGCGACTGGTAGCGAGTCTACCTCAGGCTTGTCAGTGCGGCGTAGTTGCTCAATGTTCAGACAGAGTGATTGCCTTCCGATGTTTCGTGATATAACCATGGTAAGCGTGTGCTCATATTCTTTGTAAGGCCGAGCATGAACGCAATGTTCACCATCTCGTGACATACTACTAACTGTGTAGCTGACGTGCTATAAAAGAAGCGATCCGTCCTTCCAGTACGATATCATGTCCACCAGATTCCACGAATTGCAAACTTGAGGACCCTCAAGCTTAACACGGCGCCGAGATGCCCGTCATTGGTTTGTTTTCATCTACTTTTCATTTGAAGCTTGGTGTCCATTGACCATAATTTCCTCAAGCTCAACACGGGCGCAGAGATGCCCATCATTGGTTTGTCTGCGACTCTGTCTCGTTCGAAGCCCAGCGTTCATTGACCATAATTAGGGCTAGGGGGATGAGGAGGCAAGACTGCTGAAGAGAGGTTCAAGGCTAGGGATTGGTTCTTGAGTGGATTGAAGGTACATACCCGTTGGAACGGTTAAGAAATCCTGGATAATCCATTGAGAAGCTCTTGGAGACGGCAAAAGTCGTACCCGCGGTGAACCAGGTTGAGTACGTGTGCTCTCAGTCCGTGAAGTGCCATTTATATCCCGATAGAATACACCCGTATCTTGCTGAAGAGGAACTTGTTCAGTACTGTAAAGGCAAGGGGATCGTTGTCACTGCCTACACCCCATCTGGTCAGCATTGCTTACTCACTTCTTTGTCTGCTCGCACTGATATGAACTGAATCAGGCCGCGATGTCGTCCGCGCGGAACCAGTCCTCAACGAGCTCGCGGCGAAGTACAACGTCTCAGTGACTCAGCTCATCACCGGGTGGCATCTGGCCCGCGGCATCTCTCTCCTTCCTACTAGCTCGAACGCGGAGCGGCAGAAAGAGAACCTCAGAGTGCGTGTCCGAGTTTTCCTTGCAACATCTCACCACTCATCTACCACGAAGGTTCCAATACTGAGCGAAGAAGACGTCAAGAGGATCACCGCGCTCGACAGGAACGACAGGCAGAGTGTGAAGGGCTTCACAGCGCCAAACGGGACTGTTGGAGGATGGACGTCCGAGCAATTTGGATGGGCGCCGTTCTCGTGAAGCTTGGGATTAGTAGTTGCCTGTTAGTGTTGAGGCCTACTGTATGCCGAAATGGAAAACAATATACTGTACTAGTGAAGCATACGCAGGCTCGGAGCTGCATTACCTTTCACCGAGACTCAAGTCGAGGTTGGGAACTTGGAAGGCTGTAGTTTCCATGGACTCTGGAGTCTGGCCATGGACTTGAAAACTTCGAATCAATGTTATGGTGGCAAAGCAAAAATCAAAAGGTTTGTGTTCGGCGCGATTCGTAGCGCGTCTGACGACATGCCCCAATCTCCTACGACTAACTCGGCCAGTCCTGCAGGTTGCGGAATTGCTTCCCTGGCCTGTCAAGGTCTGATTATTCCAAGGCCGGACCAACTCTTCCGAGCCGGCGACCTGTGGTCACCAAGTTTTCTGGAGAGGACAGTCTTGAACCAGCGCACAAGCGCATTGAGTCGCTGATGTAAACCGAACACATTCCCGGTCAAGCCATTACAGCCGATCCACCAGGGGGAGGTGCGAAAATGACGTTTGATAGTTTCATACCGCCCAGCGTCCATCACTTCAACGGAATGCATCACAAGAGGATGAAGTGGTTTGGATAGCCGGAGACGCGGAAGATTCTATGGGAGTCGAGAACTCAAACGAATGCACCGTACTGACTATGCTCATTAATAGAGAGAATTGTCTATATACTAGAGAATCATGCAGTCAAGAAATACGCGAAGACTCGGAAGAGCACATCCGACAATTGAATGGCTGTCACGGTACTTCTGTTCGCACGCTTCAGAAGCCGCACCAAGAGCGACTCGACAGTAGCTTCTTTGACCACAAGCGTCATGTCGAAGACCGTCACCGACCAGCTGCAGGCCCTTGTGTCCAACCCACCGGACGTCAGCAAGATAAGTCAGTGTTCAACACGCATCTGAGTTCTCAAGTACACTGTTGACCTTGTAGCAGTCCAGGGAAAATCTCAAGAGTTTGCAGCGACTGGCGAGTGCATGCGCGTTTAGTCGACATTCGACTACTTTGCTGAACTTCACGGCATCAGTGGGCCCAGTGATGGCGATGGTCAAGGAACAGGCCGAGGAGGCGTTCAAGAAATCTGCTCAGAAGCTCGCGAACGACGGTACACGCTCTTCTTGGCATTGATCAGGAACGGCGTAACCTCGAGCTTATCACGTCGTAGCGGGACCCGCCGTGGCTGCTGCCCACAAACAAGCTGAAGCATTGTACAAGGATTCGGGTACGCCTCACGTTATGCGATCTGGCCTTCCGTTTGACACTCGGTCATGGCAGTGGCTCCCATTTTGAAGACCATCATCAACACATCTGTCAAAGAAAGTGCGTTATCATCTTTCGGAGCACCCATAGCTTCAATACTCACTGCAGTATCAGTTCCCCTGATGTTGGCTGCGGCTAAACAATGGACTATCGAACACCCCACCGAGAGTCAGATCATTGCCAACAGCTTCATAGGCGTCGGCATCTATCTCATTGGCCCATCCATTCCTGCCGTACTCGTTCACCTGACGGGCGTCAACAAAGCAGGTTAGTAATGGTTGAACATAGGTTCACATACCGCGAGATTCATTCCTACTAGGAACACTCGCAGCAGAGTTCCAGCGCAGATTTTACGGAGGCGCGACTTATGGACTTTTCTCTGCGGCGCAAAGTCTTGCTGCATCGCAGAGCGTCAATCCCACACCAATTCTCGCTGGAACAGCATTGATAGCGGCAGGTAGATTCTATGCGAAGAAAGCGGAAGAATGGCGTCGTGAAGCGGCAGTCAAAGGTTCAGATGAGAAGTCAAATCCAAAACTGTGAATCCGACATTGGTCATGGTCATCAGATAATTAGTCATTCACTTGTCCCGTCGTTCCTGTCTCCTCGATGGAACAGATGAGACGATAACACTCTCGCCTGGCAGAGCGACAGATCTAGACGCGAATGAGGAAGTACAGAAGTACAGACCGAAGAACTAAGTACATGCGGGACCTATAATTTCGTATATGATACTGGTGAAATGTATATTACCAACCGCTGCGGCTCATCTACCCTCTAATGAACGGGTGCGCCAACGCCTCCCTGGGCGTCAACCTCCTTGCCGGATCCAACGCCAAACACTTGTCTAAGAAGTCCACAAATGACACCAACAACCCCCTCTCCTCATCCTTCATCTTCACAGACGCAGGCGGCATCAACCTTGCTCTCAACTCCCTCGCCGGCTTCTGGACGTGCACCTTCTTAACCACATCCGTTCCCAACGACCGGTCCACCTCCACGCTCAAGAACGCACCCAAGTCGTCAAAGTACAGATCCCCAAACTTCGCGCGCTTGATCATCTTCGAGTTGAACCGACCCTTGAGCTCCATCATCAAGAGCAACATCTGGTTGTTGGAGCGGCCGGGGAGGAGGATCTTGCCCGTGTACAATTCGTAAAGCGTGCATCCCGCCGACCATACGTCGAGCGCGGGGTCGTAGGGGGCACCAAGGACTGCGGGACTGTCAGTGAAGGCAACGGGATGGAGCTGGATGACATACTAATTTCGGGGGCACGATAGAACCGACTGACGAGGTAGGGCGTGATTTCGTTGTCCGAGGCGTCCGAAGCAGAGCCCAAATCACACAGCTTGAGAACATTTTTCGCCTCGTTGACCTACATAACGTCAGTTGGTGGAATAGGGTCTACAGGTGAGACGAACCAGAATATTATCAGGCTTGATGTCCGCATGCATGACGCCGACCTTCTTGAGGTGGCTGAGGGCAATGAAGAGCTGGTTCGCATACGCCCGCACGGCTTTGAGATTCAAGCCAACATCCTTGCCGAACCGCTTCACGACCTCTCGGAGATTCATGCTGACAGGCGATGAGCCTGCAGATGAGAAACCCAAGCGGATAAAGCTCACCTCATACTCTCGAAGACGAGACAGAGATGCCCGCGATGCTCAAACGTGCGCTCAAGCCGGATGAGATGTTTCTTGTCATCGGGGTCGGCCTGTTGCAGCTTTATCAAAATCTGTGCCTCTTTCAAACCGGACTTGTACCTAGAAGGAGGATCGGTCAGTTATAGAACAAATGCGCGGGTAGTCACGTACATTGATTCCTGACACCGCACAATCTTGATGGCTACCTCCCTACCTGGCGCTTCGCCAGCTTCAGGTTGGAGAACCCGAGCGCGAACAACATTTGCGAACATGCCTTTGCCGAGAGAGGAATATACTTGATAACGGCCGCAGTCGAGTTGTTCGCCAAGAACGACGGTGTAGTAACCCTCTGCGTCAGCAGCTGAATCCAGAGTCGTCGTTGCTATTAATGCGGGGAGCAGTGGCTTTTTCTGATGCGGTAGCGATAAGTCAATGATACTGCGCGTCGAAATGGAGAGGCGGACTTACCACGACTTTCTTGACCTGTTTCACTTTCGGTTTCGAGGACGCTGCCGCCGCGAACATGTCGTCCAAATCTTCCTCTTCCTCTTCTTCGATTTCGACTTCCTCCTCTTCCATCTTGATCTCGTCGACATGGAAGCGCCGCTGCTCATCCTCTCGGCGATCGAGACTAGGGTCATAATCACCCGCAGAAATCTGGGCACCTTCATTGGGCTCGACATGATTCCGACGCTGTTCGTCGTCGTCTTTAGCTATATCAAAGTCGGCAGGAGCGGGAGTGGAAGAAACATCTCCTAAAAGCAGAATCAGTATGAGCCAAGGCAAAAAGAGGGAACGTACGGGTAACGACGCCATTCGACGGCGCAGGTGTGTCATTGGCGCTATTCGACACGAGATCAGAAACATTGGAAGAAGGAGGAGGCGGTAGAACCGCACTGCTAGATTCCGAAGCGGGGCTACCAGCGACCGACGCCGTTCGCTCACGAATGGCGCGCCACCTCTCCATACGGGCGCGTCTAGCTGCTTCTGAATCCACAGGCTCAGCTTGTGGTACAGCCAGATCAAGTTCTGGCTCTGGATCTGGCGCAGGCGGAGCGGAGGGGGGCGCAGACCGTTCTTCGGCCTGTTGGTAAGGTGGCGAACTGGGGATCCTGCCAGGAATTAGTGAAAGGAGCAAGAGGACAGGTGAAGTAAGGCTTACTCTCCTTCCTCCTGCTCCTCTGCCGGCGCCGGCGACCGACGCGGCGGCGACGGATCTCTGCGGGAGCGCATGTGCTCATGGCTACGGGAGCGCGGCCGATCCCGGGGTCGATGGTCACCACGGCGGTCGTTGCGCCTGCCGTCCCTTCGACTGTCATGGCCGTTGCGGTGACTGCCGCGCGACGGGCCCGACGGGTGCGTCCTGCTGGGGCCGCCTTTCAAATGTACATCCCGCCAATCCCGCCCGTCATCCTTCTGCCGCTTTTGCCCGCTCGCTCCGTCCCTCTCTTCCCATGGTCGCTTAGCTCCTGCTGATATATTAGTCATCTTTCAGGGCGCAATGTGGTTATACGGGGCACCGCACGAATGAAAAAGAGGAAAAGGCCGACGTCTTTGGCGTCGTGGGGGTAGCTGATCAAGACGCTGTGGGTCCGTGCGCAGAGTAGGCTTGTTGCTGTTTGTTTGGTGGCTTACTTCTAAATGCGGCATTCACCGCTTTTCCATCCATCATGATTCATGACACAATCCGTGCTTCATCGCGTTCAGTCCTCCTCTGATAAGATGCTACCCCCGACGCCATGACAGGCTCACTCCATGGCGATATTGAACCCTAGTTAATTAAGCCTGTAGTTGGGCGCCAGTCGCATACCGTCGGCCCGAGCGCTCAGCGCTGAAAAGTTCGTTCAACAAGTTTTCATTTTTCATCTATCATTCCGGTACGTCGCCCTATCAACCAGGAGGTCGATGCGTACTCCTAAACCAGGAACTCCGTTTTGATTATTATTTCTTAATTGAACCAATGCTGATCCTTCGTGTCTACTCGGATCTGACGCGTCACCCTTCGCGACGAGGACGGTTCTCAGGGCAGGAAGCAGTCTCTTAGGCAAAGACCTTGGTGTTTGGAAACTCCGGGGAATTCTGATATGATGGCGAGGTGATGGTATCGCTCGCCCTCTCCACTAGCCCTCTCGGATCGGATGTCACTGCTTTTACGTGTACTACTGAGGCGCCTAACTTTACCCTTTGTCAAGCGCTGAATTCTAGCAGATAGAGTCACCGCAGAGGGTAGTTCAGAGCTATTGGCCCGAACTCTGACCCACGACACACGTCCACCTGTTGGTGAGCATTCGTATAGGACATCATGGTGACTAGAAATTCACTCCATCATCCAACGTAGGTCTCCCCTCCCAACATCCTAGAGAAGTTCTCGTACAACCTCCATCATGCGTTTTGGTGCTCCGCCCTTTAACTTCACCTGATCGATATTCCTGCAGACTTCAGACCAGCAATCATCCAATTGTTATCCGCACATATGTACCAGCGGCTACCAGCGGGACACGATCTCTTGAGCATCAACACTTACTGATGTCGAAGTTGGAATTCCAAAGCATCCCTGAGCGCCAAGTGGAAACGGTTTGACGCGACAAAGACGGCTAACAAGCCGCGTAGAACGTGAAGGAAAGAAGCGTACAGGGAGATTTAGATGGCGGCCTGACGGTAAGTATCAATCTCATCATAGAAAAGTTGGTTTTAACGTCAGATTTGCACTCTTTGACTTGAGGCATACAAGTTGTTGATAGTGAGACTCCGAGTCCCCGCAGGTGGCGACATCTTATTCTTGGATTACAATCTGGCATTCAGGCCAATAGGGCTCGAGTGTTCAACACAGCTGCCAGACGATAGGTATCGGACCATTTGAGAACATCAGAGCATTGATGTTGTGACCGCTGTTCGTCAGAACGGACTCGGAAGGCTTTCTTTCGGAGGCTTCGACCTTGCGCGTGTCAAGAGTTTTGACCTGAGAAATCTTTTCCAATTCAATATCTCTCATCTATACAGGCTATTACGCACAAGTACATATGTATAAGCGGGACCGGATATCTTGAGAATTGATACATTGTTGATATTCGAAAGTGGGACCTCCAAACTATCAAGCAAGCGTGTCACTGACACGTACTGAGCACTGACTCTTCAGATAGTGGGCAAGGATTGTATTTATACGTATACACACGAGTGACGAGTCGCATACACTTTACACGTCGTGCTACTTGCTGGGAATACATCAGTATCAACCCAGTAAACCCTGTTCATACTCTCGAGTCATTACCCAAAATTGAGAGCATTGTGGAAGCCGTGAGTGTACACGAAAGCCGCCAAATAATAGGTTTCAGACCTCTTGACTTCTGAGTGCACCGATATCGTGATCGCCGTGGTCCGCGAGAACGGGCTCGACGATTTCCCATTCAAGGCTCCTGAGTTCACATTCGTCTACAGGCCGACCTGAGAAATTTTCCTCGCCTGATTTGATGCTCCTCACCTCTAGAGTTCAGTTCTACAGCTCGCTTCGCGGTCCTTCCACAAGCCCGCCATCTTTCTCATCAAACCCGTGAGAAATGAGACAGGATCTCACCAACATCAACATATCATTGATGTTCGAAGCCTCTGAGTACAAGAATCTTGTACTGGCCATTGAGTCCTGGGCAGTGTACCATCTAAGCAGCGAGAATAAATAGCATTTCTCTACAGTTTTCGGCTGTGCGATGACCATGGTAAGTCGGTATTGACAAGTTTCCACATTGAAAAGCACCCTTCACTGTTCCCGTGCTGGTGGAATCAAAGAGTCATGAAGACAAAGTATACAACGAAAAGAACACGAAGCGAGATACATGCTCAATTCGGGACCGGGAGTCTCCGAAGTTGAGCGCCACAACAAGTAAGAACGGCGAACTGCCAGACACGGAGACACAGGTTCCCGTTCTCCGTGGTACTGTAGAGACATTGGAAGCTTTCTCAAATCAAAATAATCCATCTGCAAAAGCTAGTGACTCAATGTGGCACCCGTGAATCGAACCGTTCCATACCGTGTTCTTTCCGCTGCTGAGCCGACAGGAGCATACAACGACCCCACACAACTAGACCTTCTGACAATAGTATTCACTGAAAGACTCATAAGTGGATGTCATGAGCCAGGTATGCCTATGCGAAGAAGGAGAATATCTAGCACGATACGAGTCCAAACTGTACGACTCGGACCGGCTCGCCCTGTCTACCCAACGCCCAGAATGAGGGTCAGTACTAGGCGCAGCGGGTATCAATACTACGAAAAAAGTATAATGCGAGACATGATCATCCGAAACTCGAGGGATATTAAGTACGAGTCCATGGATCGTGGAATAACAGCCACGGTTGCCGGCTGCAATGCGAATCGCAATAAGGAAGTAGGGATACGTGACACGAGCTGACTCAGAGATGTACGCCTGCTGTACTGTGAGATCCATTCCTAGGTCAAGGGAAAAGGGCCCCCAAAGTCTCAAGTTTCAACTCGTATGAGCAAGGAAGGCAATGAGCAACGGAACCCGTCAATCGAAAGCCGTAGGACAGCATGTCGACATGAGACTGTATCGACAAATCGCGTCCGTAGCCACGCAAATGTGCATCCGACTGGACGTGAGCAGCAGGAGGTCAGGCCCGATTGCAGGATATTTGGATACGATCGTGAGACAATGAAAATGAAAGCAAAAGAAATGTTCACACTACCAAGGCAACTCGAAACAAAGATCTAGCCTAGAACGACTCGATGTATGAGAAGTATCGGCTCCCAGGGATGGCGAACTTAGTACAAGACGGCTCCTGAAGCGAAGAAATGTATATGCACACCACTTCAGAAAAAGAGCGCCGAATCTGAATTGCAAAGCGACAGAGGCGCTCTAAGACACCGTCACACACGGAAGACGCGGGAGTTTGACTGGACGGACTCGATGAGCCGTAGTTGACACTGAATTGGGCGCACGAACAAACCATGAACACTGAAACCTGAGCTGGTTTGCAGAAAGTGACGCCGTGCGTATTGAATGAGAGGTGGGTTGGGGCATGTATACCGGTAATTTTGGCCGAGAAGCTGAACCTCAGATTCCGCGTCGACGGTTAGAGATGAAACGGAGGGCATGACAAGAATTCATAGGACGGCTCCGAAAGTGTATGGCGCAAATATAGACCCATTCGCCCGCCTATTCATATGAGTCACTTGAGCTGTGCACGAGGAAAGACGAATGAACTCATAGAGATACTCTCTAGTAGACGAACGACGACCACCGGCTCCAGCGCATCAACCCGCCACCAACCGTTCAGGCTATTCACCGCTTTCCCAACACTCTGATAAGATGGCAAGCTAAATGCGTCAACAATTCTGCCGTCAATAGTGAAACCACTCAATCACGCTGATGATACAGTAGAAATCGGTTTGCCTTAGTTGGCGTCGACGCTGGCACTGGGGGTAATTTATGGCAAAGTGTACTGCGATGGTCAGGGACGACCATAATTAACCTATTCCTCTTCGCCGGTTCATCACCGCCGCCCAAACCGAGGATATATACCCCGTGAAATTCGCTGTCAGACTGAAAGCAGCCAGCGGTCGCTAATCGTCAAGCAATTGTAGGTCTCCGGTTGCATTGAGCCCTGATAAATACTACGATACAAACACGCTCACCATCATCAGTTCGACTATGCAATTGAAACGCGTTTCCGGCGCGGTGCAGGAGGAGCAAGATGGTCAATATCATCATCACCTCGCGTCCGGGTCGCCTGGTCTCGTTGTTGCACTCGTCGCTACAATCTTCTAGGCTGTGCATTTGCTCAACTCGCTGTCCTTTTCTGGGAGCGCAGCGCTCCCAGAAGAGCTTCATTCACTTTCTTTCTGGACAGTTATGCGGTAAGTCATAGTGACGATGCAAGCGCGTGATATCAGCCTCACAAATTGTACTGTCAAAAGCGATGACTATCTTGCAGGCAAACATACATCCATCTCGAGAAAGATCATGATGAGATTCGCGCCTGTATGAGGACCAGAATAACACGTCAACGCACGCCGATGTACCTGTGCACTGGGACGGGTTCTATCTTGGTGGTTTGCCTCTTGTTGGTTCACAACACTCGTTTCGAGATCGACACCTCTCTGCGCACGCACCAGACAACGCCTAAAAGATAGACGACAGACGAGGTCAATTCGCACAGAAAACTGCTTGACTCCCCTTCAAGAAAATGGCCCTGTCACTTTCCCCGTGGGTTCACAGTCTCAGCCTGAGTCTGTTCGTACCACAGCAAATGATTAGATCACGGAAGTGCCCCGTCGTCACAGGTTTTGTGCGTACTTGATGGTGTCTCGGCAAGAGAAGGTCGGCGCTTTCGGCATTGGGCCCGAAAAATACGTGTCAAAGGCTGTGGGGGGCCTCCGTAATTGAGCTGACACTCGTCCTTCCTTCCTCATGCTGATACCTCTTCCGCGCACAAGTTCTGCGATCGAAATTGGCCAACAGCCATGCAAAAGAAATAAGCGGTACTCTCTACTCATCTGATCAGGAACAGATGTACGGCTTGAATAGCGGACAAGATTTCTTGATGGTTTACTGTTAAATCTGTTCGACATATGCAGTCATGGTGACAATTGCGGTTCGACATCCGAGGTACGACGCGCCTGCTCATCTCAGTTCATAAAACAGGCTACATCTTGAACTTTGCTAAGCCGTTCTCGGCGGCCTGATGGGGTACTCTGTTAGAGGCACTACCGCGTCTACTCCCGGGTTGGAACGACCGCCGCAAGTTCCTGTAGTCGTCAGGACGGAACTGATTGCGTGTTCCGTGGTGCTGTTTTCGAACGTGAGCCACGCCTCAAATATTATAAAAGCTTCTGCTCTCTGGCAAAACATCTCATCGTCCTCCGTTCTCTCTACAGTCTCATCTCTTCCTCTCAAACCTCCCTCATCCACTCTAAACAGTTCCTATAGAGATATGTGCTGCCTTCGCCAGTGCGTTCTTTTCTAGCTGCTAAGCTGCATAGAGTTTAGGTTGAATACTGCTTTCAGAGTTCGCAATGTCTACACTAAGTGTGGTCACGGTGTCACCTTGGTAAGCGTAGCTGTCCTTCCGTCATGCAAATCTCGCTAATGCTCATCTGCAGCCCGACGAATTCGTGCGCATATCTCTCTCTTTTTCCGACACCGCTTACCTGGAACACCCTCAGGTTCCGTGCGAGAGATCCAACTGCCGCTTCAGCCCCTTCCATCCGGCGTCGTGCAAGCAGCCCAAGTGCAGCCAAACTTGCTGGCAATCGTGAGCGCCTCTTCCGTCTTACCGACATTATCTGACAAGCACTCTAGAAAGCGCTTCCCTGAGCAATATAGTGCGTTATTCACTATCATGTTTAATCATTTCCACTCATCAGAGCGGATCAGGCCCTCACATCAACGCGTACTGCCATGCTTGCCTCGCGCAGCAGGCTCAGGCTGCTGCTCAAGCAGCGCGCCGTCGTTGAGCGTCTACGCGTCGCTCCCTAGAATCGCTTAGAACGCGCTACTACTCAATCAGCTGTTAACTAGATCAACCCGTAATCATCGTAATCTCCGTGCTTTGTAGATTTCGCCGTAACCACCTATAATTTAGCAATTGACCTCGTTTTCACGCGACGTTTGCCTATGAGGTATTCTTTCTCAAGGCAACGAGGACCGAGATTGACGGTGCCGTTATTCATCTTGTGATCTTGGTCACCGGCGTTCAAGTCTTTCGAATTCGCCCTTTTGGCCTGATCCGCGGTGACAAGTGATTGAAGCTTTGGTTTCGGAATGGATTGGCGGTGTCCATATTACAACGGATACAGGCGTATATGACGGTCTGGGGATAAATTTGACTTGATTGAGTATGTGCATCGCTATACAGTGTGTACAAGTCGGGCTTGGGGGCGGTCACACCTGGAATGAGACATCATTTGCAGCACCTACATCAATGACTTCAGATAATGTGCAACAACAACACCCATCCAAGCGGCTGTACGTCTACCTGGAACTTTGTCCCCGAGCGCCGAGTACTAGTAGTTGCCGCGGCCACCAGCAGTGGAATGAGGTATCGCAGGGGCGGCATTCATAGTCAAGGTCGCAGGCAAGCTGGAAGGTGGAAAGACTGAAATCCAATGCTGCCGCTTATTCGCTACGATTACCTACAGCTATCATTGTGTACAACTGTCAGTGTCAATCTCTTTAACGTTTTGACGGTTTCGTTCGACATCTGCATGATAGCGGCGTCACTCCGCCACCCACCCCAAATCTAATCTTAGAATATCATGTGATGCCGTGATAAAGGAATTCGGACCGGGACATTTCATTGACACCCTGCTTGTCGTCCTACTTTCACGACTCTTTACGGCTTTTGCGATGTCTACTGAAAGGGACCCACTATTGCTGAAAAATGTCCAAGAGCCAGGCCCTGGACAGGCCATTGGGCCCCTACAAATCTCGAAATCGACACGTTATGGTATTCTCGCTGGCCTCTGGTCAGCGACCTTTCTTGCGGTGAGTCATGGAGTCTCTGCCATCCTGTCTGTTGCAATGCTTATTCGATTCTTCCACGGCCAGTCCCTCAACAGTGTGTTCAGCTACCCAATGACATTCGGCCGATTACTGACTTAACATATTTCCGCGTCAGTGACCCTGGTACCGACGAGTAAACCTTCATCCCTACTCTGTTTTGCAGTAAGGTCTGATGCCTCTTAGTGCTCCCCTCGATATCGTCCGACTTCAAAAAGTCGAACCAAGCCAGCTGGTTGGGCACATCGTCAGTCACACGATCATATCTCCAAGCTTTTACGTCCTCACTTGGCTGCTTAAAGATTCCTCCTCGCGACGTGCACCTTTACGCCACTCTATGGCCGTCTATCTAACGTCATGGGTCGACGCGGAGCGTTTATGACTGCTCTGTTCTTCAACGGCATGGGTACCTTGGCATGCGGTCTGTCCACTAGCATGGAAGGACTGATTGTAGCAAGATTCGTAGGTCGTTCCTGTAGACGTCTCACACGAGAATTTGACTCATGCGTTTCCTTGGCAAGATTTCAGGAATAGGTGGCGGTGGCATCTTCACTACATCTGCGTACGTTCTCTCCTCTATCTTAGGAAGCTCGGTCTCATAGAGCGTCATTATAGTATCATCGTTAGCGACATGTATACCTTACGCGTAAGCTGTTGCGCTGCAGTACATCTCCTCTCGTATCTTACTGTCGACACAGTCTCGAGGTTTGACTCAGGGCGTAGCAAGCGTCTTCAATGGAGTGGGTTCTCTTCTTTCGTTTGCTTGGCATTGGCGTTTGACGTACACTAGCTCGGAATGGGCTTCGGTGGACCCATGGGAGGTCTCGTCACTGATTGGTATCTTTGATCGCTATTCCGTAGTTCATGTTCTAACCAATGCCTGTAGGCTGGGCTGGCGATGGGCCTTCTTACTCCAGATTCCCTTTGTTGCGGTCTCGTTAGTACTCACGATGGCCAATCTTCATTATGTCACGCCTGTCAGTTCGCCATTTCATACTTTCGAATCGCTAGTTTCATGTCAATTTGCAGGGAAAAGGCAAGAGTACTCTAGAGGTGCTCAAGCGCATCGACTACGGCGGGATCATCACACTTCTTTTTGCGGTGAAGATCATGTTTGTTCTCCGTCTGAAGCAACCTCTCAAGTCTTAGAATTAGGTGGGAGGCTGTCTGGTTTTCCTCAGCACACGTTTCAACGCCCTTCTTCCAGTACGTGTCGCATCGTGACCAACATTCATCTACTCACTTTCTGCTCACGTAGTGGTCTGATCCGCTTGTGTTCATACCGTTCGCTTTCACGATAGTCTTCGCGATCAGCTTCCTGGTCGTCGAGATCTATATCGCACCTGAGCCCGTCATGGCACCCTTCTTGCTGAAGCAGAGAATTCCTGTACTGGTTGGATGCTCTAACTTCCTAGTGGCGATGTGCAATTTTTCTGTGACGTACTTCTTCCCCATGTACTTCCAGACTGTCATGTTGACAAGCGCGTCGGAGGCAGGTGAGTAGCTCTGTGCTTTGCTAGATCGGATTCTGATTGTTTGTAGGTCTGCATCTTCTCCCCAACAGCGTCTCCATGTCGACCGGATCGTTGTTCGCTGGCTGGGTCATGCATCGCACCGGAA
Organism: Strobilurus orientalis; assembly: GCA_019915145.1. NCBI lineage: Eukaryota > Fungi > Basidiomycota > Agaricomycetes > Agaricales > Physalacriaceae > Strobilurus > Strobilurus orientalis. Next base: position 337,234 of record JAHLML010000001.1, on the reverse strand, counting down.
AGTACAAGAAGATCAATCTGATTTTTGGTTGCTTCCCATTCATCGCTACCGTGCTGATCACTATGCTTCGCGAAGACTCAGGACCTATCCAATCCTGGTTGAGCATCGTAAGTCCGAGTGTCGCTAAGCGTTGATGATCCCTGGTCACTGACGTCGTTCTCGAGATCCCCTTGGGTTTCGGAAATGCTGTAGTCCTTCAAACAATGCTGAGTATGTCGTCGTCACTCTACGCAATCTTTGACCTATTGACCCGCTACAGTCGCCCTTCTTGCGCATCTCCCTGGTAAGGCGTCCGAAATTGAAAAAGAATATGTACTCACTGGCGACCGGCAGAATCACACATGGCCGTCGGTACTGGTTTCGGCCAGGTCTTCCGTGGAATAGGTATGTGCTAGTCGCCTCTTGATGCCCTTGAACTTAACGATATGATTCAGGCCAGGTTGGTGGTGTCGCCGTTTCATCTGCGCTTTTCCAATCAAGGCTGGATAGCGAGCTACGAAAACGTCTCCATGGACCTGACGCTGAAAATGTAAGTACTGCGATCATGAGTCGCTCCCCTCCTTTGTCTCTAATCTTGCGCTGCAGTGGATCATATCCATTCGCCAGTCAGCCCGCCTCATTCACAGTCTCCCCCCTGATCTCCAGCGCATTGCTCGGGATTCGTACGCCGCCAGTCTGAAGACTGTGTTCACGTTTGCGGCATGCTCAACTTTGTTGGCGTACATTGTGCGATTACCGGTACGCGCCCAAACCCGTCGTTTCTGTCGATCTATCGTCGACTGACTCTATTCCGCCACAGGTCCCGGAAAAGGATCTTGACAGTCGACCGAAGTCCGCTGTTCCGCCTCCTGCGCAAGAACCACCTACAGACGAGGAAGAGGAAGCAGTCAATACGCCCAAGTACATCCAGACGGAAGGAACCTTGGATCTAGAGAGTAACACTGTTGGGGCATCGGCGCGCTCTCCGCCATCGATCTAGAGTTGGATGACCGGACATTTTCTGGGCGATTATCCAGCGACGTAGACATAGATATATGAGTTCCCTTCATGCTAGATGACCATCCGTCGGGCCGGCAGACAGTATCGTGATATCGTAGGAAAGACTTTTGATCGTCTTTTGTCTCGAACACTCGCTTATCGTCAATCCTAAGTAGTAGCAGACCGCGGATTTACGGTTTATCCTTCAATCGCGACTCAGACTGTCGTGAGCCCCGAGTTCAAAGTTATCACTGTGGGATTACTACACAACCAGGACTGTGTGCCGGCATACCTTCACATCGATTGATTAGTGGTACCTTTCTCTCAACCGCCATGTCCTCTCAGCCCGAATTTCTCCAGAAATCTCTCCCAGACCAGTGGACGGTCGATCCCCTCACGATTCGGTCGACCTTCCTCTGGTCTAATGCTAGAAGCGATGCACAACTCCAAACTGAGTCATGCGGTTTCGGATGGGCGTTTGGTGTGAAGGTCCAGGAGACGGAAATTGTGACCTCCTTCAAGTTCAGTCCTCCCACTGGTAATGGAGCGGGGATACTGCGGACCGCCGCCGTCGTTCAAGGGCGTGTGGTTGCGAAGCGGGGTGAAGAGGAAGAAACCCTGCTCCTTGGATTCTGCTCTTCATCCTGGAGGACCGGAAACAACGTGGATGATCGTATCGGAACGTGTACCATTTCCGGCGGTGGTTTGGGCATCGTGGCCCTTACCTTTGTCTTCGACGTTGTCTTCAGCGATGGATCGCCTTTCGCTTCGCCCATTTCCTCGAGTGTAATTTCGGCAAAGACAAAACAAGCGCTTACACGTACCATCGATTCCGGCGAACTCGTCGACATCAAGTTCTTGTTGTTCACTGCCATCAGGTCGAACGGAGATGCTTGTAGGCCCAAGCCATTATATGGCAGCCGTACGGTCATGCGCCAGGTCAGTCAATTCTTGGACACACGTACGTCTTCAGATGTCTCGGCCTTGCGGGAAAGAAATCACCTCTGATGTTATTTGACTAGTGATTCTGGACGATGGCTACCTGGAGTCTTCGACGGTTGACCTCGACGGAACGTTTCAACTCGAAGAGATGCACAAGATGTACGATTACCAGGAAGATAGTGATCTGGAAGAACTCGAGGACCAAAGCGAATACGAACCGTCTCTCGATGACTCGGCCGAGTGAGCACCCGCGCAAGTCCCGTAGTCCTTTTCTGACCTGACCATTTGAAGGGTACAAGCCTCGGATTTCGATCCAGTTAAGACATCCTTTCCTGCTCGTCGCATGGGGCGCATCTGTCAGCCCAAAAATATTGCCTTCAAAACGTAAGAAACGAACGTTTGCTCAGCTTCCATGAACGCCGCATTGACGAGCTCTTACCCAGATTCAAGGCCTTACTGACGTATCTATACACCGAGGAGATCCAGTTCGCCTCGCTCAGGTCTACGCGAAATAGCGGGAAAGGAAAGGAAGCGAGTACCGATCTTGCGTCCCCGAAATCTGTGTATCGTTTGGCCGATATGGTGAGTGTGTATGATTCATCATTGAGTACTAATCGCTGAGAGGGGCCATGATCCCAGATTGATTTGCCTACTCTCAAAGGCGCGGCACTTGAGGCAATTCGCTCTCGCCTAACTACAGAGAATGTGTACGACGAATTGTTTTCCAGGTTCACATCACTGTAGCTAAACTTATCGCGGGAGCTGGACACTGACAACTGACGAAGCCCGATAGGTATCCGGAAGTACTTGAGATGCAGGCGGCCTTCGCACTTGGCTCTTGGACTGAGAATGCCAGTGAGCGTCAGCGCAGCGAGATCATAATCAGGTTCCTCTCAGGAGGATATGCTCATGGAGCACCCGCAATGGAGCGACTGCTCTCTGGATTGACTCCCATGGGATCGTTGCCCTCGGATAAATCTGCGCAACATACGAAAAAGGCCGATTCGCCTTTGCCAAAGCCTACAGCTCCTATTTCGTCTCGGTCTGCGAGTCCTCTGTCTCGGGCCAATTCCGAGTCGCCCCCGCCTGCTACTGCAAAGAAAGCGCTTTTTGGTGGTTTTGGTGCAGGCACGCCTACCCCGGCAAAACAAAACAGTAGCCCATCCGCCTTTGGAGCTCACACTACGGGTGCGGGAACCTCAATGTGGGGAAGTGCAAAGCCGAGCGTGCCAATGCCAAAGACGAGGAAGAAGTGAGTGTGCCGGTGCTATGCCGCTATGACTCAACTAGTACATCTCTGTACCATACTATAGTCGAAACGACGTATATGTGCGTTGGGCGACAATGTAGAGAGTTTGGGCGCCTGCAGTCAATAGATCGGTAGATCCTGTTCAGCTTCAAATTGGAAGAAGTTGTCTACTAACGATCGGGGAAATAACTCTTAACGCGCCATCAGATTTGGATTTCGGTAACAAAGTCTCGGCGTCGTACTGGTACACGAGAGCGACAAGAGGCTGTCAAACACAACTTCCCAAGCAACCGACCGACCGGCGCGAACTTCGGGAACATCTCAATTCTCGATCTTATACTGTGGCGTACGTTCCTAGCTCCAGATTTTGGGTAGTACTGTCCCTTGCGCACGCGTTTGCGCTGTGAATGAACACGATATAACTGTGGTCAACGGGCTAGCAAGACGACTCTGTCCGTGGACAGGATCGATCCGTGGACAGGATCAATTGGCGTACAAGCAACGCAAAACATCTCTGATAGTATATCGGTTAGTACACGCGCCTGTCATCTCTCCTGGCTGACGCGCGAAAGCTGGGTTCGACTCCCAGTCAGAGAGTGATTGCGGTTGGATTGCGGGGTATGAGTTTTGTTTTGTCAACTTTGTCATAGACCCATGGACCATTGCGCAGTGGGCCAACGCCATTCTTGTTTTTCGGATTTCCAAACTTTGGCATGAGATCTGTCGATAATGACGAAATCTGAAGTCTTCACCATCCATGGTGACAACCGAATTCGCGATTGGGTTATGTCACCTTATCGCAGCCTTATCAACATAACGGGACGACGATCACTAACATTATTGGCGGTCATCCAGGCCAACAGCGTAAGATCCTGAGTCCCCCCTCGGAAGAAAGAGTCTGGCCATCCTCAAAAGCCACAAGGAGAACGAACTAATAGTCATGCGCATACTTGTTATATTACATCCAAAAAAATGCATAGCGATATTCGAGTCGATGGGGGGATGTCATGAACAGTAACTTATAAATCAACTTCTAACCTACTTTCTCCTTGTCGCGGCAACCAGTGATGCTATGCGGCACTATGCCGTCGCTCACTGGCAAGCCTCCTCCGACTCTCCGTCACCCAAGACGACGGCCCAGGATAATCATCGTCGGCATCCGCCTCGTCCTCCGTCCCCTCCTCGTCGTCATCGGACAGCGCATAACGCTGCTTGGGTTTCTGCCGCTTCAGCGTTACTTTGCGGTCATCGACCACCGACGCGGAGGAACGCGGTTTACGGCCCGGGGCTACAGAATCTGGGTTGCGCATTTTCCTGTATACAGAATAGATGTCAGTCGGAATAGCGATTGTTTTGGATAGTGAGACGCACGTATTCAACTTTGGTTCTGCATAGTTGACGCTCTTGCGTGTGCGGCGGGTTCGCTCTCCATCCATGGGCTCTGGGCTGGAAGATGGATGTGGTGTGGGTAACATGGAGGATCGCGGGGGAGACGGGGTGAGGAACTGTCGTGGTGGGGAAGGAGGGTCAATGGGAGGACTGCTTTTCCGACGCGGCTCGTTTGTCAAGTCCTTGAACTTTGGTTCCTCGACCTCCTTCTTCTTCCGCCTTTCTTTCTTCGGTGGCTCGGGCTCTTCAAGTACGACGATATCCTCGTCGTCGTCGTCGTCTGCGTCTAGCGGTACCGCAGTCGTCACGGCGAGTTCGTCCACCATGGGTATGTTGATGGGGAACAGGGCACTCTGCCTTCTCGCGGAAGTTGTCTTTTTCCTCTTCTCTTTCTCCGGTTTCTCTTCCTTCTCCGCCCTCTCCAGCTTCTCCGGAGGAGGCGATACGCGTGCTGGAAGCGGCAGTTTGCTAGCGGAAAGTCGTTTGGTTTTGGACTTGGGCCGTGGCGGGCTATCTGGCGGTTCTTCCTCTTCAAAAATGCCCGGCACCGTCGGTTGGCGGGACAGTCGCGGGGAGGGTGGACTAGCGGATCGCCGTCGGGTGGCTCGTGGAATGACGGCGGGCGATGGGGTAGAGGAGGGTGTGTCGCTAGTATGTCGGATATTGAATGTCTGTCGTAGAAAGCCCAGATGTTTCGTCAGTCCCAACGCCTGTTCGCGGTTATCGTCAGTGGTGGCGGCAAAGAGGGCGGGGGTGGCACGGCTCACGGTCAGCTCGACGTCGTCCATGACTTTGCGCGTCTTTTCCCGTTCGCGCTTGAGCTCGGTGGCAAGGGCAATCTCCGACGCCCGCAGCCGGAGATTCTCGTTGTAGAGCGTCGAGATCTGTGCATTGAGCTCCTCGATGCGCTGGCTCATCGTCGAATTTAACCTGTGGGCCGACCGTCAGCCAGTTCCGACGCCGGGCACAACGAGCCCGACAGCGAGCAACGCACTTTGTTATCTGCTTGTTCGCCTGGAGGAATTTCTTCTTGACTGCGCGGCGGGGGTCAGCTGTGGCAGCCCCTGTTGTGGAGATGGGTGGGGCACGCACAGTTTTCAAACTCGGAGAGAGCGTCGCTCTGCCGTACTCCCATGGACACGCGTGATTCTCTCCTGCTCATCGTCCTCGGAAGGGAGCTCCTGTGCTCGTTGTCGGTGCGGTCGCTGTCGCCGCCGCTCCGGGCGTCGTTGTGGGGGGAAACAGAGAACAATAGGCACGCGCTGATGCCCAAACATATCACGTGTACCCTAAAACTGGGTTTAGGCAGGCAAATCCTGTGGGTCCGTAACGGTCCCCTAAAGGGCTACAGATAAGAAACATAACACAATCCCATTGTACATGCAGAACTACTCGAATACAGAATTTTTTGGGAAATATGTAGAGCTACTAGAAGTAAGCCTGCCCAATCGTCCATCAATGAACCTGAAACCGCAACGAGGTAGCCACTTACAGCAGCGTTCGGTGGGCTCGCACAGCCACCAATTCTGTACGCGTGGATCAGCCATCTATCACAATGAAGCCTGTCGGATATAGCTCACATGTGGAGTGGCCACGACGAGAAGAAAAAGGTATATCGATTGTTCTCCGCGCATATCTCCGACAGCTTCTCCACGTCGAACATCTCGCCTAGCCATCCGCTGAGCAGGACCACGGGACGAAAGAAGGGTTGGACGCACCAATGGGCATACCCCAAAGACTGTAGATAAGATGTGAGCGACGGCCGTGCGAGTAGCAGATACAAACGACTCACCCGAGTAATGTCTATGACACCCTTCTCAGCGTTAGCCCCCGATAAGTCTGCGAAAAATGTACCTGATGCATATGCGGTGTTCCATTGGGAGTGGGCCAGCTCTTGGGTACCAGATCCGAGGTCAGAGAAGCTTATCGCAATCGGTAAGAATGGAGGACCCACCTCCAGTGCTGGCTGATCCGATGCCACTGCCGCACAGTGGTTATTCCTAGCGACATGTCAGTGTCAGCGGGTGATCACACGCAAATAAACACCGACCATAGGAAGCGCTTCATATCATCCGACTGCTCGATACCAGCACTTGACACCGTGTTCGTCAACCGAAACATATTGAGGTGGGAATGTGAACTCACAAGGTCTCTGGTTTCCCACCCAGTGCATCCCTCTCCTCTTGACTCTGTTCGTTGAACTTCCGGATGAAACCTACCCTCAATATCAAGATATCTCCAACCCGGAACTCCACGCCTTCCTTGTTAGCACAGGCTTCCAAGTCCTTGACCGGGATAGGTTGAGTCTTCCACGGGTCGTACGGTAAAAGCTTAGTGCCATCTTCCGTGTAGAACTTTACGAGATCGAGGAATACACCGCGCCCGCAAATGCCGTGGGTGGCCCAATCTGAATACGGTTCAATCCGTGGATCGTTCGAGTGACACGATGTACATACTTTGGATTCCGATCTTCGTCATGCTGGGATCGATATTCTTCGGGTCTGTGATAGATATGGCGCCGCCGGGTAGGCTGTCCATATGTGTACTAACCACAGCGTATCGGTAAGTCTCGATTGAGTCAGTAGATACCAGACTGAACTTGTTGTAGAACACGTTGAATCCTGCGATGCCAAAGTGACGCATCCCATCCCATTGTGATCCAGACTGAGTGTTCTTCAAGGAAAGGTCGTATTAGCAAAATCGAACGATGAAATGGGATATGGCACACTATGTGTATTTCGTCGTCACGAACAGCATGCTCCGGGTTCTTCAGCATGTTGATCTCAGGTGTTTTCCGATTGAACATAGGCTGCCGTGATATGTTAAGTTCCAGTCGCACCGTTGTGTGACCGAGCACACACCTTGTTGGGAAAGTTGATAGGCCTCCAGACGGTCAATGTAAGCGGCAACGTATAGAATGGCGAATAGCACCCTCACCAGTTCAACGACACGGTCTTTCCTGTCCTGCCAATATCGAGTCAGCGATGTTGATGTTCATTCGAACACCTATGCATAAGAACACACCTGATCTCCTCTTGCGCCGCCCTCTTTACCACATCCTCCGTTAGCAGATTCACCGTCCCCAACTGGTCGTCTTCGCCCCATACGCTCCATGCACATCCCTTGTAATCATTGAACGTCGGAAGCTCGTCGAAGGTTGGGAGCTTCTTGGCCTTTGCATCGACGATCTGACTATCCTTCTTGTCCTCCTCGCGAGCACGACCAAGGGACAAGTTGGCAAAGAGGTTCCGCAGCCTATTGGTCATCGTAGAGATGGGATTGGAAGTTGGGGTCTCGTCCTTCTCACTCGTCTTTTTAAACACATACGGTATGAGCATCTGACCCCACACGCAGCAATCTTGTGACTAGACATCGGGATCCCGAACTCGGAACTGAATAGGGTATGTGGGTAGTGTACAGAGGGTCGGTCGTGTATGCCATAACTAGTTGGCGGAATAAAAGTAATCCTCCGACACTGCAACACCGAGAGATCAGAACAGTTGGTGATGATGCAAGAACGAAAACACCTGAAGGATAGCTGGCGGGCGTCGGGGTACTGTTTGGAGAAACGTTACTCTGAGGCCCATATGTCGTCTGTCCCAGCAAGTCATCTCGTAGAGCCCCCATCAGCAACATGACCAGCCTATGCGCGTCCGCATCCCACCTCCCCGGTGTACTGATATCCTCATCAAAATCTTTCACCAGCCCATGAACCTCCTTACACGCCCTGTGTAGAATCCCATGCGCCTTCTTCTGCGCGTCCCCCTCCAACCTCGATATCGCCAAAAAGTGGTTCGCCACATCCTCGTTGGTATTTAACCCCACAATCGGAAACCACGGCCGCACCCGCATGTATATCGCTACGGAGACCTTGGCAAAGTACCCGAGCGTCGCTTGGAAGTCCGCAAAGTCAGTCCGCGCGTAGAGTGCTGAATCGACGCGTTTTGCGTGTCGGAGGGAGCGCAGCCATGCTAGCAGGCAGCAGAAGTTGAGGGATTGACCGAATGCGCCGCTGTACACCAGCATAGACATGCCTAAAGGACGTGAATATCGAATTGTGGGGAGTGGGGAAGGATTGTTTACCCATGACGAATAGACCCTTCCTCATAGGCATCGGCCGGAGGTGCCCTGTGCTCTGTGAGGCATGGAATTTTTTGGATATGGGATTTCGGGCGTGAATGGGCGGCGTCGCTACAGCAGCATGCAGGTCGTGATGAGAGGCGCGCATCCAGAGTCTATCGAAGAGCATCGTGACGTGCTGATGAGGGTGCACACAAAGCAGCTGGTAGCAGATGTCGGCATGCCAGTGTCAGAGTACGTTATCATATTCAGTCGAGCGGGTCGTCGTGTCAGGCGACCACAATCTGTCATGATGGAGGGAGGAAAGACGGTGCCGAGATGCCATCGGGCCGAGGTAAGAGGCGCGTCTAGCCCTTTCTTGGTTTATGCGCCCTTTATTCCGCCACTGTCATCTCTTCGGATCAACCTGGTATCTTTGCTTCCCCGTCGCAATGTGGAGCGCTATGTTCTGCCTGGAGACTTACGATTGCCCAACCTTTCGAAACACCCACGCAGAAGGAAAAATGCAACAGTTAACAAGGAACAAGGTGGCTAGTGGGCTATCGCCAATGGCGATAGCGTACTGGGAGAAAAGGCTGTTGATGCCATGCAACCCATCGCGCACAATCATCGCACCTTTCTCCGCACTATAGGCCAGAAACGTGACGAATTGATCTGCATTACTGTACAGTTCATGATTGCAATACGTCGCCTTACTCATATCAATCATCCATCGACACCGACTCGGGTTTTATAAAACAACTTGCCTTTGACACAAGCCTATATAACCTGTCTATCTTCGTTTCACATCTCACATCCTACGAGCACTTTCAAACCGAAGTCAAACGTTGCCACAAGGTGTGCCTAATGTACGTGCTCAATCGGTTCCCATGCTTCGACACAGTCTTAGCCTATCCTAGAGGATCAAAATATCCACACACATACACTACATCAACCAGCTAGTCATACACCATCGCTCGCAAGGTAAACTTCTCTCGTCCCAGTTGCGACAAATCTCATCTCCCCTCCTTAGAATGCCCGCACTAACGAAGAAAAATTGTGACCTTGTCAACGCTCCCTCAAAACCGGCGCCCCAGTCTGTCGAGACCAGTAAATTTGCTGGACATTCTGCAGTGCGATCAGACGAGACGGCCGTCGAGCGTATGTGCCTTCCGTCACTACCACGGAAAGCAGACCTCATCGAGGTTATTTTCGATGATGCTATCAACTACGGGATGTGCGTATCCGGCGGGAAAGACCAGTGGTTCTGTACGAGATAACAGCGGGGTGGATCAGCGGTTTGAGCTCGGCGATCGACGATACCTCTTACATGTTTTGAATACCCTTACACTTTTGTATACATACCACTCGACATGCAGCATGCTCATGGTATATGAGCCAGACCACTCACCCAGAAGCAAGACTGTTCGGTCCAATCAACAAGTCATCTCAACACATGAGGTATACGGGGCGGGAGCAGGGCGGGAAGTGGCGCACAATATTACGTCACTTCCGGCGGTGAGACTTCCATCTTTGCTTCGCTTGCACAAAAATATATTTCTGGCAATCGGCCAAGTGTGTCTCGTATACCTGCAAATCGTCTGGCTGGCACTGTCGATCCTCCGAAAACAAGTCAAATAAGTAACAACCCGACCGCTTGCTCCTATTTTGAGGTACTTAGTAGTACACGAATTCTGTTGTTATATACATGACCATAGTGGTGTTTGTTGTGAAATTACAGGCCGCGTCAAGCCTTCCCGGGGTCCGCCATGTTTTGTGCAGCGATATGCGGATTGACACTGGCGAAATGGATGCGGGATTCGAGGTCCTCCGCAGAAGCTTGCATGAACGTGCTCGTCGACTCGGAGATTTTTGGCGATGACTCATTGCCAGTGGCAGCACGCACAAGAAGGAAGGTGGGGGCGACGCACTAAGGCCAGCTCAAAAAAGACTGAATAGAAGGGAAGAAAAGCATACGTACCGTGATGGACGGGAGAAGAGCGTCAACATACAGGAAGGATCCAGCCTTCGCAGTTGTTAGAGCCATGGCCAGATCGACGATATATACCGCAGCGAATATGAATGCCGAATCCACGAGGACGTCGAGAACGCTGCGGCATGTCCTGAGACCGTTTTGCCACCCGTTCATAGGTAGTATACGCGCGAGGATCAGAATCATGCAAAGAGTGTTGGTGGCGACAATCATAGACAGATAAATCGTGTCCCAATGGATCGAAGCAAACACTCCAAGACGGAGTGTTCGCTCGGTGGGAAGAAAGCGCAACGTCGTCATGGCGCTGACAGCCACTAACAACACGGATGAATCTCAGATGACGGCAGCGCAATAATGAACCTCACCCAGTTCCACGATTAATGTCAGAACAGGCAGAATGACGACGAACCATTTGTGGTCATTCACGACCCATGTACGCCATATCTGTGTAGTGGTTAGTTTTTCATTTGGATGCGGGGATCGCAGACACACAATAATGAGATCTGCCAGAAAGACATTGATGTAAGAGACAATCAATGCGAGGGTCTCGATTCTGTTTGGAGTATGAGGCGAAGCAATATGATCCAAGACTTGTTCCTGTGTGACTCCAGAGTCGATAAAGTCCTGGTTGATGAAGTGCCAGACACAACCAGTTCGAATAGTCAAAAGCATCCAGAGAACCGTGATGAGTCCTGCCGGTACCATCTTCAGTAGGCGAGTTTTTACTGGACGGGTTAACGCTTGACAGGTGGCATTGGCATGAGAGGATATCCAAAACGCTTTGAGCGATGAACACACACCAATATGATACATAGAAACCACCCAAATTATCGTATGCGCTGCATAGCAGAAAATTTCGAGTATGCGCGAGTTGATCACAATCGCGAGGAAGGACCGGACTTGCGCCTCCGACCAGTCCAGCTGCGCGGAGATTGGCAGAGACATGGTGCAATGCGGACGATGCTTGAGTTCCGCTGCGATGTCTGCCCGAGGAAACCTTTTTATGGATCCTATGGAGAGGTCAGAAGTCGTTTACGGAGAAGACATGATGCTGTAAGATGCCGAGATGACTTGGATGACCGCCTTACGTAGAGAAAATATGACAATAGAGGTTATTTAGAGCGCCCATTTTCGGCGTTCCGAATGATCCCGATTTATTCCCGGAGATAAATTGCTTTTGGAAGGTGTGATTGCCTGTTCGAGCAACGTCTTCCAACACGGCTCGCTCATGCCCAGCTCACGCCCGCACCCGCCATCTGAAGCGGCGCTGCATATTCTGTTGACGATGTTGAGACTATAGAATATAATGTCGCTCTGTTACAAGATGAATTGAACATAAGTGTCATTGAAACAAAGAGCCTTGAGGTATATTTAGTGTTAAATAGTCCTCCATTCCGTTATTGGGATGCTGGACAAGGCGGACAGGCGCTGCTGTGGTCAGCAATGCGGCGGGATGGCAGCATGCAAGCGTCGGCAAGTGTTCCCAATTGGGTTGGTCACGACAAGTCACATCAGAAATTTGGTCTCGGGGGAACCCGATTCCTGCTCGAGGCCCTGAAAAGGACCGTTTTAAATAACCTCTAATCTTCTTTGAATTCAGTTTCGGTGATTTCGAAGATCAACGTAGCTGGTGGCGGCGTGTTTCCAGCTTAGCTCTGGTGTGAGGATTGAGGCGCCCGAAGCAGTCATAGCTGTCCAAGCGATATTCGTCTCTGGCATGTCGAGCGGGGTGTAGCCCGAGAGCGTGTTTTGTTGTCCATCGTGGTCCAAGGCCAAGTCGGAAAAGATTACGTCACCAATCGCGTCTTCTTCATAAACTCTCATCTTCCCCACTTCGCGTCTGCGGCGAGCTCGGGTAGTCGTTTCTCTGGCGATCTGACTGACAGCTATGATGGTCGGTGTATGTCTGGATCCACACGTCGGACTCGACGGCTATACTCGACGATCCAGCGACATGGATGCAATTTCGACCACAACTCTGCGCCTCGCCCGGTACCATCTGAGCAGCTGGACACGCAAATTTTGCTTGTTCGACCAGAATTAGGCCTCGATATCTCTAGGTAGCTCTGAAAACTCTAGGTCGAAGATCCGCCTTCCTGGCCCACCCAAGCCTGTCGGGAAGCGGCCCGAGCACTGCCGCCTCTTCTTAGGCCTTTCTAGTCTAGTCCAATCCAGACTTTCAGCCTCTTTTGCGCGCGGTCACCTGTAGCATCTGAGCTCTCACCGGGCCGGTGGCTAGAACCCTTCGGGATTTGGCCACACCATCAACCAATCCGCTGTTCTTGCCACCGCCTCTGTTGAGGGCCAGAGAACTCGTTCTCGGCTCCAGGGCGCATGACCTGGGGAGTATATAACGATGTGTGCGAGTATCCGTACTCCATTCACTCATAGTCCGTGTAACATACCATCTACATCACCGCTACCACTACGATGTCGACAACTCAACTTGACATCGTCCCCGACAACCTGCGTAACTGCGTCATCAAAGACCACTCTTCGGGATCCGAGCTCTACGTCGTCCACTCGCCCAAGGACCATACCGGGCACACGACTATCTCGAAGGCGGGAAAGGACGGCGACGTTCTCGCAACTGTCCACTACCACGATATGCCGGTCGTTCCCGACACCATCACTCTCAATGACGGTGAACACCCCGGAAAGATCAGGATACGCAGCTGGCTCAAGCCTGCGACGGTCGTGCGATCTCTGTACGTATTGGCCCTCTGGTATTCGTTCAACACACTGATGTGGTCTCATAGCCCTGTCCACTTTGAGTATCACGGAACGGAATACACCATCCAGCTAGTGAACGAGAAGCTCGCTGTGCGTCTTATCCATGTTTCTCTGCATCGGTCTGTCTCTCTGATCTCATCCCCAATCTAGCTCTCCCCTTCTGGCTCCACCCTCGAACCAATCGCGGTCTTCGAAGGCTCTCATCACCCGTACACCCCAGGGGATCGTTCCTCCCACATCAAGGACACCCCGGAGAACTCAACAGCTCACTTGACGCTGCAGCCCGCTGCGCTAAACATGCAAGACGAAGCTGTCATCGCGCTGCTCGTGTTGACGGAGCGCTTGAGAGCTGTTGGGCGTTTTGATGGAGAGCCTTGGACAATCATTGGACCTGGGGCACAAATTGGGCTGTAGTTTGGAAGATATATGAAGGATAGGAGCACTAACATGGAAAGATGAGGACGGAGAAATTCGGACGATCGACTGTGTACTGCTACGTTAGGTATACCTTACCTCAATCATAATTCGTTCTATGTACTTGCCATTTGGTATTGAGTCTACTTGAGCTTGAGGGTACAGGAGAGCGTTGGGAGAGCGAGGAGATAACAGACTGGTGGACGCCAGAGAAAGAACGTGATTACTTTTCATGCCATCAACGACTGAAAGCATGCATATGTTCGACGCCTATGCGTACCAAGCAAGAGATTGCAAGCGTTATCCTCACGTATGGCGCCACGAGTATAGAGTGGTATACCTTACTACTTATAGATCTCCGGTACACGAGGGGGAGCACGAGCCCGGCAGAGGCGGAGACTGATTTCTCAAACAGATGTGGCCAATACGGCCAACAATAATTGTGTGTGTCGGTACTTGTGCCATCACTAAAGCAGACATTGTATAGGGACTTGTGCTGTGATGGAGATGCCTCATGAAACTCATTGGTAGTCACTGATGAGATAGATTCAATGCTGAGAAGGGTGGCTTCATCCCACGGGAAGGGCGGAGTGGCGCGCCACTCGCGTAAGTATACCGCCACTGGACAGTCTTTTGCACGTTCGACGCTCTCTTCGTGTATTGTCCCGTCATATGATATGCCAAAAGGCCACTGACAGTTACTTGACGGTGGAGAGCAATGCTTCGAAGGCGCCAGGACTTCGCAGTGGGGGCGGGGCGTTATTAGTGCCGGCTACTTGAGCTTCGGATCTCTCATTCGTAGTTGTAATCTAATCTGAACTTATGGATGTACCTATCACGAATCGTTATAGCAGAGACCACACGGCGTTTATTTGGATAGTAATCCTCATCTCTTTGAGTGGTAGGTTTCCTGTATCTCATGGACCTGAATTTCTATGTTGAATCAGCCCTCTATTTTCATGCCACGAACACCTTTATGAACCAGGACTTACTGAGTAAAGTCGAGTCCTGTACATATGGCATAATCTCGCGAAGTCCGAATTCGAAAATGTCAACGAGTTCAACCTCTTCACGAGATGAAGCCCCCGGCCTCGTTCGGAAGAGGAGTATCTCATCCAGGAGGGTTTGACTTGCGAGGACCCATATAGCCTAGTAATTGGCGTGAATCTCAGCCCATCGACTTGTAAGAAGGGGGGAGAGAGGAACGCACCCCAATAATTGCATTGACCACCTTGACCTGGCCTCGGACGTCCGTACGGTTGAACACCCTTGTGAGCCTGAACACCGACTTGGCCGAGTCCAACACTCGCACCTTACACTTCGCTTCCGACGAGGCGAGAATGCCGTGCAGTCGGATCATAGCAGCATGGGCCACGTTCTGCGCCAGGAAAAGGGTGCGCAATTTAGCAGAGGTGGGGAGAGGAATAGAGTCGGTTGGAGGCAGCTTTGCATGTAACGACTCGAGGAGATTGTCAATGCGGCTGAATAAGTAGTGGAAATTCACCGATTCTGGCAAAGGGGGGTCGGGAAGGACCGTAAATCAGTACAGACAACCCCACATCGTATGTGGCATGACGAACCGGTGCTATAAGCATTTGCACACTCCATAGCTTTCTCCCAAAGGAGAGCCGCCTTGGCGAGGAGGGCCTTACTCGAGTTCTCATTCCCGTGAATGTACTTGACGCCATCCCAGTAGTTCTGGATATTGTAAGACGTTTGACCGTCGGACGGAATACCCCTCTGTGTCCACACTCATCAGCACACGTTTATAACTAGCTACGAGAATCTTCGAAACTCACATTCTCGTACTCCTCTGTCTCAAGCGGCCACGGCGTATCGCAATGCGTCACAATGGGCACAACTGGCACGGTAAAACTCGGCGGTACAGCCAACGCGGCAGCCCAGCACTGATCTATGACAAACATCGCCCACGCTACGTCGATCCTCTCGCCTTCTTCGAGGGCATCATTTGGTGGAGGCAACCACAGCTCTCCATCGGCGTCCACGCGCCCGGAGCGGATTTTCGCTAGCCCAGCTCCAAGGCAAAGCGAGAGGGAAAAAGAGACGTGATACTTCCCCTCAAGAAGTTTACCGGCGGCGAATAGATAGTATATGATGATCAGCTCGGCTTGCAGAGTTTGGACGACGCGTTGGGGGTGTGGGGTTAATATTGACACAGGGAGTTGGGCGAGGGCGCGTGAGAGGAAAGTATGCTTGTGGGAAGCGATTTCAGCATCGAGCGAGAGGTGCGCGCCGACGAAGTAAACCGCGTTCATGAGAGCTGCAAGCGGTCGAGAAGGATGTCCAAGTTCTGCATGGCCTAGTGCAGATGCACGAAACCGGGGAACATAGAGGCTGAAGCCGTACTCAGAGCTCTGGGGGACAAATGAGTCAATGCTGATTAGAGGAACATCAGTCGAAAACGTCATCAAAGGAAAAAAAGAAAAGACTGACAGTAATTCTCTCATGCGCGATGGCGGTTCGGGAGTAGCCCACCATGCGAGGTCGGCTGTCGTGAAGGTGAGTTACCCACCATCATTGACAGAAATGAAGTTACCGTTGTTGGGGGAGATTTCTACTCCAGTCTGGGGGTGTGCGCCGGAGTACGGGTCACTGAGGAGGATAGGAGATCCCAGAAGTTCAGGGTGCTCGAGCTCGTATACGCGCGCCTCAGCTCTGGTAATACTTTCCTCCAGCATTTCCATCTGTGTTTTCCCGCGGTCGTTGTACTGACAGTCTTCAAGACGTCGGCCGCGGTTGCATTGACCACAGACGGGTCGGGCGCCGTCGCATCGCTAGCATGGATGAGCAAAAAGCGAGTATAGATGGTAGTTTGGACATGCCATTTTGCGCCTGCGACAGTAGACGCATGCTTGCCCGCGAGGCAGCGAAGAAGCAGGGTTCATCATGTCTTGGAGGGTGATAGTCAAGGTTTCAGACGAAGGGTGAATCTACGCGTAAACCAGGCCAAGTTATACCAGTTGGAACATTCCCCACACTGCTCGTCATTGCACCGAACAGGATGTTCGGACAAGGGAGTTGCTATATCGGCATCGCCGTCCACAGGGTATGAGCCCGAATCAATATCTTGCTTGGTGTATAGGAATTGTGGGCCCCAGTGAACGAGGTGCTTTCTAATAAGGAGCCCAAACTCCAAACGGACGCGCTTGAATAGGTCTGTATAGTCCAACAGTCCTGTTTGCAGAAAGCGAGACTCTGCTCGATTTGAAGTTCCATAGTCGGACGGGAGCAGAAAAGACTGCCAAGACTTCACCCCCACAATCGCCTATAGGCCGTCCGCAGATGGTGACATTGCTCATGACATTCTCGGGGCCGGTGCCTACCGAAGCCTAGGGCAAATACTGTTCAGGACCCGGGGAGGGTGAAAAGATTGCCAAACCCTCACCCCAACAATCGCCCATAGGCCTTCCGCAGATGGTGACATTGTTCATGACATTCTCGGGACCAGTGCCTACCGAAGCCTACGACGAATACTGGTCAGGACCCAGGGGGTGTATCGTAACGCCGATTGTCATCCCGCTGCGGGATGGGGGAATATGCTACAGCGTTGTCCGCGGCGTTGCTCGTGGCTCCGTATGAGAAGGGGACAGTGGAGGTGGAGGGCGGCAAGCGTCGGTGTCGTGCTGGTTAGGAGCAAGTCGTGATTGGTGGCTGTGCGACTCGTCCGGCAGGCAATTCCCATTCTCTTCTCATCTTTTTCCCCGCGCTATGCCTTTCGTCCAGTACAGCATGACGAATCGCCACCCTCGAGTTAATCGCAGTTCTCGAAGGCTCTCATCACTCGTACACCCCAGGGGATCGTTCCTATTGGGTTGAAAGTTGGAAGATAGACGAAGGTCAGGAGCAGTTATAGTATGGAAAGATGAGGACAAAGAAAAGCACTGCACTGGCCGATAAACTCGAAAGATCGCTCAGTTAGAGATACGTAACCTCAATCATGATATCGTTCTACTTGTCATTTGCGCGCCAGTACTGACTACTATCATATGCAAGTGACATTCACGACCTCATAGGCGGCACAGCATTCCATGCCACAGCCTGCCACCGCATCGCTCTATCTTTCTCGCTCGCAGTGACATTATGTGATACCAACATCCCCGAAACGATTATAGCGTCCATCAACTCTTGCTGTGAATCTTGGCGATAGCTGATCTGGCCTGGAACCATTGTAAACTTCCCGCCGATGAGGATGCGTCGCGAAGGGTGAAATGATGCTAATGGCTCAGATGATTGAGAGGAGGTGAGCTGTGGTGAATGGGCGTGGTTGTTAGTAGCCAACAGTACACTCAGGCTTAACTGCTTACATGCAAATCCACCGTCTCATCGTCCGCAAGGTCCCAGGTGTATTGATTCCCGGCGTGGATAAATTGCGCTGGACTGCCGTCGCATCAGATCAAGATACAGTAGTCTCTAGACTTTCGAAAAAAATAGACTGGATCAAAACTCACACAGCACGCGTCAGGCTCATCTGCCTCAACCACTTTCTTATGGAGTACCTATCTCTTTGCGCTGCATGGTAGAACGTGATCTTGTCGTGCTTCAGTGGAAGGTCGTAGCGGTCTATCACTGCTACTAGATCGGCTTGACCATCTTCCTGAGGCTTTATCTCGGCACGCGAGATGACTGTGGTCATATGCGACCCAAAGCTGAGCTTGTACGATGTTCTGATCGTATACACTGCACTTTGCGTCTGCGTGTCTCTGACGACTGCATGCTGAGGTGTGAGTTGGTGAATCTCAAGAGTGCGAGAGAGGGTAGAGTTGGAGGACTCCTCGCCCCAAGCAGTATTCGAGAACATGGCGCAGTGAGAGATGTGTTGCGCGTTATGGTGGATTCGAGCAAGTCAAATCAGATCTATTTCGAGGCTATCCTAGTCAGTTGACACATCCACCCGCCCTCGTGATCATTCACATTCACAAAGTCGTTCACTTTTACTATCTTACACGCCGCCTGAACTGCCGTAGTACTGGCATTAGATGGCCGACACTGGCCCTGCCCCGCCCGACCCTCCCATGATCATCCAGGGCGCCCCAGCTTCCCCGACAACACCATCGCCCTTCCCGCTCACACGCAGACGCTCTGCCACGACGAGCAGCGCAATCACTGCTGCGTCTGTGATGTCAAGCGCGCCTGCGTAGAGGGTCAAGTGCGCTTTGGTCTCCGACTCGTCACCGATCTTGGCCTGGGCGTGATTGTGATGGAGGCCCTCGAATGTCGCAATGGGGGTCTTGTCGTCGGTATCACATGTTAGCTGATGAGGTGGTGAGCTCGTCAGAGACATAGGTAATCGTAGAAGGAGGGACGCACTGTGAGTTTGTCCTTGAGAAGGGAAATGCTGTATTCTTTCCCGTGTTCTTCGAAGTGTACGGGCCTGTAGGTATCGATCCATATTAGTCTGATAAATCATAGAATTGCCCCCACTTACAGCGAGTGTATAAACGTTGCAGGCTTCAACCACTTCCTCACCGAGATCTTCCCTCCATGGTCTGCCAGCTTGATTGTATCCGGAATAACGGGCATATCATGATAATGCACTGTCGCCAGTACCTTCTTCTCCGCCGTTTGGGTGATCGTAGTGACGCCAGTGTGTGGATGGGCGCTGTGTACGGTGTATAACTCCCTGCCAGACTCGCGATTCTTGATCACGCAGTTTCGCAGGTCGTCGGGAAGGATATCGAGTGTTAAGGACATGTTGGACGGGATTGGACCAGGAGGATATTCTTGGCTCGATATCAACGTGGGTGGTCCGGCCGCCTATATAAACAGATTCGATCAGGTCGAGAGCCACCAGGGTGGATGGCCACTCACGGGCAGCGAGGGATACGTTCCCTGGTCCGGCGCATGGTGCTTCTATTGAGTTCCACGTCAGTGTCAGTGGGTTTGCCACACAACACATTGACAGGACACGCGGCTTATCGGGCAAATAACAATTTTCGGACGACGTTATACAGAAAAATACGTATCATGAGTCGGACAGAGGAAGGCATACTTGTCTTTAATCAAGCATTGTCGTTAACCATATCTACAAGCTCAGTGTCAATGTCGTCGGGGCCACAAGCGTGCTCATTGTCGATGTATTCGCCTTCAAGAAACTTCTCCAGGCGTTCGTCTTCCTCTTTGTAGTTCTGCTCACTTGCTTTAAGACTGGCCCGATCAAAGTCAACGATGGAGATACTGCCAGCCTGATTGATGAGCATATTCCATGACCGTATGTCGCCATGCAAAACACCAGATGTGTGAATGTCCTTGACAATCTTCCGCACCTCAGATCTAAGGAGCATGAAAATGTGAGCTGAGGTACAACATAACGCTCACATTTCAGAATCCGAGAGCGCCACCTCACGACCTGCATCCGTACGTCGTTTCGCAAGGGGAGTCCCCACATCGCCCATTATAAGAGCACCAGCTTCGTGATCAGCATCCTGGTAATAACCATAGACTGGAGGAATGCCCTTGACGCCGGCGGATTGTAGGCGACGATAAACGTTGAACTCGTGTCGAAGGCGACATAATTTTCGCAAGGTCGTGGCAATTTTGACGATCAAGGGCAAATCCACGTAGCCTGTAGGAAGGCCCATATTTGGGCCCAACCGACCGCGGTACACGTCTCCTGTTGCGCCGTGTCCAATTTTAGAGTCAAGAAGCATCGTGATGTACTGTTCCTGCTCATAAACGTTGGATGGTGGGGTACCTGGAGACAGAAGGATCAAGGGAGAAGGCGAGTTGAAGATACCGACCCGAAGATACAGAGCAAGAACCGAACAATCAGCAAGGGAGTCGCTGACTCGTCGAATCTGGGGCAACTGGGGTCAGAGGAGAGAGGGGAATACGAACAGGGCTTACTTGATCGATGAGAGAGACCTGGCGCGGTTTCGGCGGATCTATGGGGGGTTCATTAGCCACAGCGCAACGCCGCTTGGCCATCCGTGGCTCCTCCATCTGAGCCCCTCGACGCTTTGACGTCGAGCCAGGCAGTGTCTCCGCTGCCTCGGTCCGCTGAATGTTACTAGTTGGCTGCTGCACCTCGTCAACCTCACTTCCCTCCTTCTCCGCTTCTTTATCGATGTGGCGTTTGTTATGGAGAACATCCTCTGCATCGAGCAGGGAGGCGCGTCGGAGTATATCCTCCAGGAGAGCAAAATGCAATCCCATCCAGATCTTGCCGAAAGGTGGGCCATCAAGCGTTGAAGGATCGATCAAGGAAGATAGATACAAAGTCTGGCGCGCACGATGTCGAATTCCAATGCGAACGTTGATCCCACAATCGAATATGATGACCGTCGCATCAATTTTGACTGCGTCCACCCACGCCTATTCAAAATCAAGGCCTGAGCAACATAATCGTCGGAGGCAGCACTCACCCGCTGTATATATTGGTTTGCATTTGGTTCCGGAAAAACACGCTCGGTAGGAGTGATTTTACCGGCCCTGAAATGAGTCTGCGGGCCCGAATCGTCCGCATCTTTGAGTCGCGATGCCACCATAGCATCGGCTTTCACAGTTCTCGATGGCGGGAGCTTCCACGGTGAACGGTCTGCGTCCACAGTCGGTGAGCAAAGCCTGGTCGGCTTCGTTCCAGTGAGCGACGAGTTCATCTCCCATGAGAAGGCATGATCATCTGCGCATAAGATGTCCATATCTTGGAGATAATCATGTGCTAGGGGCGAAAAAAAGACCCCCGCAGCAACACAGGGAAAGCGTTCGCGTACAGCAGAGAAACGAGAGATAGCGGCCTGAGAGTATTCCTCCGACGAGAGTGCTGGGGCAGCGAATGTCAGCGCACGGTCATGAACGACAAAACCGTTCTTCAAGTCCTTGTCCCAGTCCGGTAGTAGGATAGGTATGCGACCCCAGATGAGGGGCGTCCTCACTTCTGGAGTTTCGGGATGGAGCAGACAGCTGGAGGCGATCTGGTAGCAGCGAACTCCTAGCCCTTCTTGTTGAAGTTCCATAATAGAGTACGCGTTCCTTCTAGTCATAGGGTCTGTGTACAAGCCGGGTGTTACGAGAATACGATTGCTGGGTATGGCATTTATAATGGGTCGAGAAGAGTCCACGTAGCGGTCGGCTATAGTGCAGAGCTGCTCTGTGAAATTGGGGATAGGCTCGACGCGCCTCAAAACCAGACTTTCGTCGAGGTGGGTGTCGAGGAAGCGTATCACGTTCGGTATGCGGTTAGGGCATCGACGGAAGATGTCGGCATACGGGGGTGCCCTAAAATTCAGAGTTTTGTCGATATCCGACTGCATATCGCCCGACATGAAGGGTGATTAAAGACAAGGAGAACGCGAACCACATCACCCTGGCCCTGTAGATTGTCGGTAAGTTGTATGCGTTTACGAGGATCGTAGACCTCTTCTATTGAGTTATCATAGTATCTGCAATTCTCCGACGAGGTGAGAGTGGAAATACACCGTCTCCCACCGTGCATGCGATATGTCAGCACCGCCGTTGTTTTGTCGACAGTCTGTTGTAGGCATCAGAAATCGTAACTTTGAGGCATATAGTAATGCTTGTAAAATAAACTCGCGACGATGTGTCCCATATCGATATAGTCCGTAGTTGTCTCCCCTTCCCATCCGCCTCATCATAGCGTCCCACTGTTACCCGGCTCGTCCCTGTACTCGCCCGCTCCTCCACGCGCCCGTGTCATCAGCTCTTCTGCCTCCTTGAGGGCGTCCGGCGGTAACTCGTTCAGTCTCCGATCCCTCTCCTCTCTTTCCATTTCCGAAAGTTCTGGCTCGGGATTGGGCGACACCGACTGGGAACGCGAATGATTATGATGTTGTGATGGTTGCTGTTCGTCGTCGTCCAAGAACTCGGTAGCGCTTGGGCCGTCGTCCATGCTCAAACGAATGGGCGCGGGGTTGAAGGATTTGAGGCTGGAGCGAGGGTAGGGATTGGTATTCTGGCATGACGTGCGATACTGCAAGGTGGACTCACCCAACACCCACGACCCTCTTTACTTCGCTGGCTCTCCTCCACAGCAAGAATACCACACATAGGATGATCAACGAGCAGAGAAGAATGGAGGGTAGGTGTCCGATGGGCGCTGGCTTCGGGGAGGGAGTGGGTTCTACGCGGAGGCGCGTTAGCGAAAGGTCGACAAGAATGAGAGACAGAGAGAAGTTGACAGAGTAGTGGATGAGGGAAAAGATGAATAGCGAGACGTGAAGGAAGAGAAGGAAGAGGTGCAGAAGAGATACGCGGCGCGCCTAATGTATGCAGCGCGTCAACAGTCACGACAATGGCCAAATGAGATGGATAGGTTACACTCCTGCCAAAACAGAGGGGAACAGAAACAGGATAGAGGAGCACTTACCACCCGGCGCCCTCGTCATTCGTAGGCTTGGCATATTTCCTCGTGTGTTTCCACAAGTTCCCAGCAGCGGCTTTTCGTTCTGGGTTCCCAATATGTCTTCGTCGTGCGCGAGATGGGGGCACCTTCGTGTCTGCACCTGGTGTCGTGTCTATGTAGTCCGTTCGCTTGTCGAGTTGTGCGGTGGTCGTAGTCAAATGCAAAGGTGTAAACACCGCCCGCATCAATCCTGACCGCATCGGGACGTCGGGCCGATTGCCGGTCGAGCCTTTCGTGCCTCCGCTCCGAGTAGCTCTATTCATCGACGCATCTCTCTAGTTTCCGACTGCATCAACTTCTAAGGGCGATATATGCTTTCCCCAGATGTTCCCGTTGCTTAACGCCTACGCTCAGAAAGTGCACATTCGCATACAGATATCACACCGATGGTGAAGCGGTTATCATGCTTGCCTTCCAAGCAAGCGGCAGGGGTTCGACTCCCCTTCGGTGTAATGGTCACTCACATCAGTTCTGTTTTTGAACTCTTTTTATGTGTTTTTGAATATTGAAATGTTTTTGAATTTGAATCTCTGTAATACTGGTAACTGCGCAGTGCGCACCGACACTGCTACAATCTCTACACAAAGTCGTATGTAGCAAATCTTCTCATCATGATGTTTCTCATCCTTAGCCTATTCGCCCTCTCGATAGCGGAACTGCGCCACTCCAAACCTTTCCTAATGTACATGACACCCACCGCTACCAACGCTGCCCCAGCAAGGAAGGGCGCCGCCCACATCGTCTGAGTGGCTGCGAAGGACTGCAGGATCGAGAAAATGCCAGAGGTATATCCTCCGTAGACTAGGCTTTGAAAGCCGGCTGCGAGTGTTCCTGCTCGATCGAGGATGAGAGCAGATACAAATGACGTTCTACGGACCTACGTACCCGGAAAACCAACACCTGCCACATGGGCAATGAGAGCTGGGATGGTGGGCGGCGCTGGGCGCCGCGACTCCGAGACCGCTGGCTATTCCGACGCCTGCGATGATCTTGCTCTCGACGGGATGCTCGAGCGTCCACTTGCGTACTGGTGCATCCCGATTCATCAGTGAAGGATACCACATTGAAATAGTGACGTACCGTCCTCAACAGCGAATCCAACATGAGTTCTAACCACCTCCGAGTCCCATTGGGGAAGTACTTTCACTAGGGAGTGGGATACTAATATGTGTGCGGCGGAGAGTGGCGTACCTGCTTCTAGGTTAATCTGTGGCAATTTAGAAACAGCTTCCTGGAATCGTGTTGACGCGATGGAGGTGAACCGGGTCGTAATGTATGCACCGTTTGTGACGCCCTTGGAAATGTCGTGATATAACGGTGTATGCTTGACTGCTTTTGCGGCATGATCCTTGAGCGCGGTTATAACGGGACCTGCGAGCGCTTGAGCATGATCGATGGCGGGTGCGGCAAACTCGTCATAGATTGCTGTTCTTCGATTGAATGCATATACTACGTGTTCATTGAGCGCAGATATCGCGGGACCAGCGAGTTGTCGAACGTGATCAACAGCGGGGGTCGCTATACTGTTGCTTGTATCAGCGCATTGCATGCTTTGGTGGGGATGTACCGTCATTTGCGAGTTTAGTTTAGCACATGTTTCGGTACTTTGTTTGAACGCATCACCAGCTTTGTCCTTGAGTGTCGACATCAAAGGGCTTGCTACAAGGCACGTCAAAGAGGTTACCAGGTGCACCATGCGCAATTACTCGCCCGCCGTCGTCAGTTCATACGACTTCTGCTGGAGCGCAGGAATCAATGTCTTTGGCGTACCGGTCGTCAGCATTAAGAGTGAAGACAGGAGGATACACTGACCTTGCCCTCCGATATGGTATTGGAGAGTAGACTCTGCAAGTCGTCGATGATATTCTTTGGCATGGCGGTTGAGGTAGAGGGGCGGTCTGGATACGGCACTGACAGTCACGGTGATCAAAGCGTGCGAAGAGAATCACGCACTGTCAGATGAACGTACTCAGACTGTCTCGTCCGACGGTATTCGCAATCCCTCCATCTCAAAACAATCAATCCAAAAAAACTAAATAATACAACTACTACACAACAAAAAAACGGGTAGGTAGGTATTAGTAATACAAGCAGAGCACTCTACTGTAAGTACGGGGAGGCAAACGAAACGAAGAATAGGAGTGTCCCTAACGAATACGCGAAACGCCCGCACTACACACGGGTCAACCGGCCTTGCATTAGATATATGCCCACCTGCGGCGGGATTAGATTTGCCCACCCGCGGCGGGTATAGATAGATAGATATTCGGAGGAGGTCACCTTGCGTGTGATCCTCCTCCCGCGTTTCCTAGACGAACCCGCCCATGTCGAGGCCGAGGCCTAACCCGTCCATATCCGTATCCATCGCGTCGTCTGCGGGTGGGATGTCTTCGACGCCACTGTCGTGGTCGACGGCACTAGTGGCATCTTCGCAAAGACGCGACCTGGACTTGGTCCTCTCTCCCTCCCTGACAACCCCAGCCTCCCGCCGCCTGAAGATCATCCTCGCGACAAGCTGTGGCATACTCCGCACAACGGCCTTTGTTTTCGCTTTGGGCTTGGGCTTGGGCGAGCGTCCGGATGCGTATGAGAAAGTGGTGGTGGGAGGAGTGGATGATGGTGCGATGGCGGATGCAGAGGACAAGGATGTCTGTGGTGAGATCATCCCCGTCCCGAGCACGAGTCGGACCATGGCTTCGACTTCCCTCCCTCGTTCCTTTGCAGCTTTCCTAACTCGTCTCTGGAGGGGGTCGACAGCGGCTGGGTCCTGCGCGCGGAGGGTGCGTTCCTGTAAGTGATGAGTTAGCAACTTGTCCCGAGATTGAAGAGCAGAAAATGAAAGCGCGATGGAAGGTCGCAAGGAATATCGACTCACCAAACTCAGCGCCCTCCGTCTCACTTGCAACAACTTTTGCAGATCCGCCTTCATCTCCAGACTCGCTTCGACACCCATGTCAATCCCCGCAGCGACCACATCCTCATCCTCGTCATCAATCGCGCGGCCTGTATCGTCGTCGACATCGATCAACAACAGTCCACTCCTCCTCGCTAATGGCTCAGACATAGGAGGCGGTGTGAGCGAAGGCGGGAACGGCATAGGCTCATCGTCATCCAGCTGCTTGAACTCGAACGCAGGCAGCCCACATGTGCCCACCGTCGGGCTGCGAAGAAGGCATTCTTCGTCTTCCAGCAAGAACCCATCCTGCGGCTGCGTGTACAGCTGAGTCTCGGAGAACAAGTCGCACAGCGAGTCCTTGCGGTCGTCGTCTTCGTCAAAGAGCCCAGACACGTCACGTTCGAACAGCCCCGACGGAGTGCCCGTCATCCATTCTGGCGACAGCGGGGAGAGCAGGTCAGGTTGGGTGGGGGAGACGCCAAGAAGGGCGGGGAGTGGGTGTTTCTCTTCGTGTAAGGATGTAGTAGGTAAAGGTGATGTAGTAGAGGGATAAGTAGGAGTCCGAAGAGAAGAATCAAGGTCACCGTCGAAAAAATCAGCGCCGCCATAGATAAGATGCTGGTCGCCCTCCCCTGCGTAGGACAGGTTGGTGGAGTCATCCACACCATCCGGGGGCGTACTCGGCGGGGAGAGTGGCAGATGCACCTCGGATCGCGCATGAGAATCATCAAAAGAGCGCGAGTGGATGTAGACAAGCGGAGAGTCCAAGAGCCCGCCGTAGTCGTGTGGATGGCCATCTATGCGATACGCAGTATAGTATCGGTGTGGGTGGCAGACGCCGTCGCGGTCATCGTGTGGGGGATCGCCGCCCACGTGTGGAAAAACATCGCCAGCATGAAAGGGTGCGTGTGGACCAGACATGTGCATGACGCCGTCCTCCTGGTCGTTGTGCGGCCGATCATCGTCATAAGCGCCCCCGCTGCGCGTGTGTGGAAAATCGCCATCGCGGACATCAAAATCAGCGCCGTCGTCGTCGTGAATGTGTGCAGCGCCAGAAGAATCGTAATCGAACACGTCGCCGTCCCGCCCGCCAGCGCCAGCGAATGGCAGCGGCACGCTCCGCATCAGCCCCGAGCCCGTGTGCGGCGGTGTCGGCAGCACTCCCCTCCGCCCCATCTCACACCCATCTCCTCCTTGCAGACACTGCTGACAGTCACCCGTAAGCATCGTCGTCGGCGTCGTCCTGCGCCGTGGTCAGCCTCGCCAGTCTGAAAATGCAGATAAACAAGCCAGCGCACCTCGTCTTCGTGTATGGCAACGAGCTCAAAATGTCGCCATCGCTGTCGTCCGTCTTCCTTCGTAGCGTGTTAATCGTGTTGGTGGTGGTCGGGTGAAAAGCACCAGAGGCCCAGGGGCAGGGCGTGTGGGTGGGTGATGGCTGACTAAGCCATCACCCACAAGTCGAATCATCCGTGAAATTTCCCTGTTCGTTCGTGAATGTTCGAGCCATCAGCAAGTGTATTCAGTGCTGACAGATGGTGGAGGCTGCTTCCGACATGGATGCGGATGCAGCGGCGGGGAGCTTTGCTCTCGAAGGCGCGATCGGATGTCGGAGGGCGGAGCCACAGGGCCGTGCATCCTTCAACATTCACACGTACTATTTGTCACTATGCAATTGAATGTCACCCAGTAGTTGAACGTTTGGTGATGCACGTCTGTCTCTTGGTCCTCCTGCCTCGTTCTTGTTCTCTAAATTATCTTTATGATCTCTTCTATCAATATACCGAATCTGAAGGCCAGCGGGGTGGAAATGCGCCCACAGTATACGATGCAAGTTGCTGATCTGAATCAGGGTCGGATGGCTTCATCAGGAACCGACATGCACTTGCTTTGCTCACTCGTTCATGAATATACCTGGTATTGGCTCGTAAATATCAGGAAAGGTAGATGTTATATGATTCTATGGAATGTTTGTGGCACCTCAACAATAACTGGTCGGATTAACCGAGAAATGGGAAAGATTCAACTACTGGGTGACATTCAATTGCACCGTGACTTATAGTATAATTCACACACGAGGCTGCCTCGCTTTGTGTGATTCCGCCAATCCCACTCACTTATCAGATCTCCCCGGATACCGGTTACTTATTTCATCAGCTTCCACGTCTGCTTCTTTCACGATTGTGAATGAAGTTCTCCGTTCGAGAGGGGGACGCCCCAAAGTCAAAATCCTCTTCCAAGATTCAATTTCAGGTGGTGTGAACTCTGGCAGTGGAAAGGTATGCGTCATAGGCACCCACCCCACCTTTCCCGCGGGAGCAAACCATTAAATCATGCACATTTGCGTCACTTGTCCAGCCCGCGGTGGTGTTCGGAACGAGGAGAGATAGAGGAGAGGTCACTTGTCTCCGACTCGGTGGGCTAAGCATTGATGGTGGCCACCGTGACGAATCCTTGGTCCAGTCTGGGTTCCGAGTCAGCGCTCAGCGGTGTAGTAGGAACTCGTGTTGAATGTCTACAGATTCATATGATCAATGGATCCAAAATTTGTTTCATTCGACTCGTCGAGTTTTTCTTACGCTATCCATCTTGATATCTAGTACTATCATGATTCATGACCCACAATCAGGACTCCAGATTCCTGAAAACCTGGTTCCTGCGTACTCAGTACTCAGTCCTTTCAATACGAACAACGAAACAGTAAATACGAACAACGAAACAGTAAGTTCGACTAGGGCTGCGAAGTAAACAGTTTGTTTCGATACCGGTCGGCTTTACGGCCGTTTAAAACCGGTATCGATACGTTTAGAACCTCGGGGCGGCGGGAGGGAGGTTTCAATACCGACACGTGACGGTTTCACCTGATGGCGGCGGGGAGCCGCAGGGCAGGCGGGGGTGAGACGGGATAGTTGTAAGAGGACTCCGAAGGAAACAGACATGGCTTACAAATCAGCAGAGTCTGATGTGTTTTGAGGGGGTACTGGGGTCAGATTCTGAGTTTAAGATGCGAGGAAAGAATGACTTTGAAACTTTGAGAGGCGGCGGGAAATTGCGCCACAATGAGCACGTGAAATCATCACGTGTTGGTAAGTAACGGTATGAAAAGTGGTGGTGGGCAATCGTCGGTTAGGGCCCGGGACGCTTAGTAATCCGGTCACTAAACTTAACCGGTGATCGGATGGCCTAACGCGACTTCGCCATTGACCACCACGACCGCGGCGCCTACGGTCCTGTATTGCTTGTTTAATGTATCACAATCCACTTCTTATATCCTTAGCTTGTACTTGAGTGAGTTTCAGCTTGATTGAATGTGGTGGGTATCTAGGTAACGTCCATCTCCTCATCCTCCTCATCATTCCAGTCTTGCACGATGATTTCTGCCCCATCATCGTGCGTGGCCTTCGATTTCTTTCGTCCTGTCTTGCCTTTGGGCCTCTCTGGTAGATCTGGGATGGTTTCTCCGCGTCGCACCCTCTCCAGGAACTCGAGATGTGTCTTGTACGCGGTCTCAAGAGCAGTCTGCTTTTGTCCCAACTTTGGCACATGCGACTTGAGCGGGATATCGATTTTCTTGCTCCAGAGGCGGCGTAGCTTTTCCATCTGGTCATCCAAGCGATCCCGGGTCATTCCACGCGCTCGGATATCATCGATGGACCCAATCAACTCGGTTCTCTCTAACCTGGCATCAATCTCCTTCTCCTTACGTTCCTTCTCGGCAATTCGCACCTTCTTTCCCTCCACCATGCGCATGTCAAACTCTGCCTGAGCGCGGGCTCGTGCCTCTGTCCGTCCGGCTGCACTGAGTGCTCTCGCAGCCGCCATCACATATCGATGATCGTCGTCGTTGAAGAACGCGTCCATGAACTTTTGAGTGTGGTTCCGGGTGAATGCAGCAAGTGCGTTATGCGTCTCCATTGTTGCTGTAGGATCTAACCGCATGTGAACACAGAAGGATCCCAACGCCCCTTCATTCCTGTCATTCGTGGGAGGGAGGTACGCCTGTTTCTTCTCCGCATCAGACATTCCATCAACTAATCCACCAGGTGCATACTCTGATGAGAAGCGCACCCACGTTGCCAGCGCTCCTTCGAAGAAAGCAACCAACATCTCGCGCAAGTGGGGGAGCTTGTCATCGTGATAGAGCTTGGCAATGCTCTGAACAACCTCGGGACGGTTCCAGGACTGCCCGTCAAAGCATGCGAGTATGTGTGAGTCCTCGCCAAAGTTCAGGACCAGTCCTGGGTCGGCAATGATCTTTTGACAGTGCTCTCGCACTTGAATGTGCAACGGACCAAGATCCAACGCGTTTTTGGCGGCTGACTCGGGAGTCCGAACGAGACTCATGTACGGACATGAGATAATCTGTTGATAAAGGGCAAGGGTAGCAAGCTCGGTAAGTGTCGCGGGGTCCCGAAGAGCGTCGGCGACATTCTTCTCGATGTTCGTCCAAGCTGACTTTTCCTTCTTGAGCTTGATAAACTCCATGAACTCGAGATAGTGATCAAGGCGAGCCAGCAGTTCACCGGCGGCATCTCCGTGGCTGCCAAAGCGAGTATTGTTGGTCTGGGGAAATCGACGAATGAGGGCGTCGAGTTTTTCCTCCATGAACAGAATGTGCGTATCTCCTTGTCCCTTCTTGTCTGAACATCGGTTGTTGAAAATAGCACCGGCCAGTGCCGTCACCTTGACGCCTCCGCGAGTCGTCGCCTCCATAGCCGCTACCTCCTCCTCGGTGAGTGCCCGGGAGGTCCCAGGGACAAGCACATCGCGAATCGCTTGCGCATTGTGCTTATTTGCCATAGGAATTGGCGGAATCAGACCGAGCTTGAGCCAGCGTTCCATCATCTCGAGATTGCCGCCCTTGAAACTATTCTGATCCTTGTGCATGCAGCACCCGGTCCAAACGTAAAGGGTGAGTGCGCGCTGATCCTCGGCACTTAGTCGACTGAACTCATCCTTCCCTAGACTCTCTATCATGGCGTTGAGGGTTGCAAGATCCCGAGCAGCACGCTCTTGCGCCGGAAGTGCATCCCATGCCGCGGGACCTCCAGCGTCGGTGACCTTCTGGAGATTCCAGGTATAGCATATCTGGCGAACCTCTTCAAGGCCCGCCTCGCCCTCCATTGCCTTTGCCTTGAGCGCATCCTCCCCCAATCCCTTCAGTGTCTCCTCCTTCTTCAGCGCCTCCATCATGTCTGATGTACTCTTTTCGCCATTCGCATGGTCACTGCACATGCCTCGGAGCTTGAGACAGACCATTCGAAGGTCGAATGCTGGCTTCTGCGTTCGATGGGCAAGCGGACTATTCTGGTACGTGTCGGCTGTCTCGAGGAACGTCTGTACCCATGACTCCTTGGATAAATCGCTAGTATGGTCGACAGTGGTACGGATGCCAAGAAAGCGGGTCTTGGGCTTCTTCGAGAGCCGTATAGAGCCGTCCTTTTGGAGAATGGGAACACGATATGTTCCGTGATGAGCTTGATAGCTCAAGTGGCGACGTGAAGTACTGTCTCCGCTTAGAGTAAGGTCTGCGCATTGTGAGTTAGCTATTGTCGTGGTTTGAGGAATGACTCGCCTTTCGTATACTGTATCTCAAATCCAGTTTGCATTTGAGCTGCAATCAAGCCTTCCAGCACAATCCGGCTCACAGTCCGACGACTCATCTCTTTTTGTAGGTCTATTCCAAAGAGCCCGGCGACTTCCTTCATTACAAGGCCAACCTTGCCTTGTGTGGTCCCACAGTTGACCAGAATACGAGCTAGAGCACGTAGTTGTGGTCGGTAGGAACCACGGCTCTTCATCTTTGTGCGTAAGCGGGCATCGTGCGTCTTTTTCGCCACAGCCAGCCGAGTTACTCGAGCCCGATGGTGACGCTTTTTGAGGATGGAGACTAGCCTTCGCACCTCAATAAGGTCATTCTTCTGGCTGGTACACAGCTCCTGAAGACGTCTATTGTCGCAATGTGCATCTTCCAGAAGGACAGCGGCCTTATCCAGTTTGTCCTGGAATGATTTGTGCTCTGCTGCGACGTCTTGGAGTACATCGCGTATGCGGCGTTCTGCTATGTCGTGGGCCTCGACAACCTCGCCCTTGAGATGCTCTATTTGCTTCTGGAGCTCAGTGACCTTCTTGCGAAGTCTCACCTCACGTCGCAGTGCATTTTTTAGACCAGCTTTGGCCCGTGTGGCATCTTTTAGAGCCTTTCGAAGCTGTACTGCATCAGATATAGCGGCCAGTGGGGGCTTTTTTGAGGCTCGTGTGGAGGGTCGGTGATTCTCCTTGTTAGCCTGGTGTTTCTCGAGTGCGGCGGCTCGTGCAGCGCTGACTTGCTGTTTTTGGGCAGCAGATGGCCTCTTTTTCATAGTGATGCGACCCATAAAAGCTGCAAATGTACTTGATTAGTATCATGTATTATATTTAGCATCTTTTCACACCAGATTCAAGTAGGAGGGATGTCTGAATTCCGTTGGAGAGCTTGTCTTGTTGTGGCGGGACGCGCGGTGTCACACTACTGTCACACTCATTCGACGCGTTCGCGTTCCCGATCGCTCTGGTGCATGTGACGGTGGACAGCCTCATGCTATGTCTTCACAAATTAGGTTCCCGAGCTCGATATATTCACATCGATATTATGCCCAGTCAGAATTCTCATATCATACCCAATGCTTGAGATACAACTTGTAACTAACAATCTAGACGGAGAATCAGAAAATTGGCTGGGTCAATCCAAGATATCATTATTTCCGACATTTCTCTCTCTCAAAGTTAGCGTGTGGGTAAGTGAGTCGGAGCCAAAATGCACCACCATCGGGGCTGAGCCAAATGGCAGGAGAAGGTCACGGCAAACAAGACCAAGCATCCCGGGTCCTACCCGACGATTGCCCACCACCAGGAATAGCTTGAGGAGGTGCAGCGGGGCCGCAGAGACTTGAGTAAGGCAGTATCTCACTAAATCATACAGCAGCAGTCATACAGTTAGGAGGTTATGAGTGCCAGAAGCAAAATTCACTCGTCTTTGTGAGCTTGGCGGAAAATGCGCCACGAGCATCACGTGAATCAGTCATGTGACTATCGGACGGTAACTTACCGTATCGATACCTCGGGGGTCCGGAGGGGTCGGTAAAATACTGGTAAGTTACCGAGGGGGAGGTTTACTTCGCCACCCTAAGTTCGACAAATTTCGGACTCGGGAATCGAAATCCGACTTGAAGCAAAAACGAGTCAATTGCAACAAGGGTACACCGAAGGGGAGTCGAACCCCTGCCGCTTGCTTCATTCATTCCTACAACTGATGGAAGGCAAGCATGATAACCGCTTCACCATCGGTGTGTTGTGACTTCATCAGGGCCCCATTTGCTGCCACATAGTTTCCGTCAAGCCGACTCCGAAACTCGATCGCGTGGATTTGCTCTTCTCCTTTTGCGTTCATGCCGAGATAATGTAGTCGCTTGCGCGTACATCGGTGATATCCTGTACGTATACAGGCCATGGCGTTAGAACACTCACCGTAGCATGCAGGTCGCATCATTCGCCTACCTCTATCAGTGCATGTCTAGAAGGCCCCAGGCGCGCATGTAATTCACTTGGAGGTCATGAGTTTTCCGTTCTTCTCTACACGGATCTACAGTTCTGCTTGCTTCCGCGGCTGAGTCCGAGTTAAATCTCATAGTAACGGCGACGACTATCCAACACTCGGAGCTAGATGGAGGGTTACGGTGCCGATGTTCAATTGTGCCTCGACTGCCGGATCGACACAATCCAAGGTGCCTACGCCAAGCCTAGTACGCCACGCACATGCCATTTGTCTACTGTCGGGGCGATGGCTTTCACGTGTGATCCCAGTACGCGCGTGCCACTCTCATGATTCGCTTTCGTTCGGCAGGCCTTCGTAAGTGTTCATGATCCGTTGCTATCTCACGCTCAAGACGAGCAGTTGTCGATGGCCTGAACGCTCAACTGCCTGGACGCTCAACTAGGTGACATCCATGAGATGAATCATGACTTCCATTGACCAACCTCAGCAGTACGGCTACACATGCCCTAATGGCGCTACAACGATTTCCTGTGGAAGGACGCGTCAACTCTGCATCAACTTGCCCCGGACAAAACATGACATGAACACAGATTCGTCATACGGGGTCCAATGTCTCGCAGCGAGCTAACCGTTACGGCACACCGCTATAAAGCCTCCACGGCGCTATACGGTACCCACTCAATCACATCCTGTCTATCACCACCAGCTTCCCTCGCATCGGCCTCCAACGCATTATCATGGCCACCTCTTCCGCAGACATATCTGTTCGATGCGACCCCCTGGTGAAGCATACCTCGAAGACTCTTCCCTCTCACTGGACGTCTACGAAGCCGACCGGATTCCTGAATCCTTGGCCCTCATTCCGCATGAACGGCATGATCCGCAACACGATCTCCTTCATGCTCGATGATAGTAAAATTCCGGTCGCGCCAAAGAATGCGGTCCCTGTCCGGACCCCGACGTGGGGTGTGGGGAGCAAGTCGGCGGGCGGGATGGGAGCGAAGGCTACCTGGCTTGGGCACGCATGTTTCTTGCTGGAGTTAGAGAAGGGCGGCAGGATACTCTTTGACCCGGTGTTCAGCGCAAGATGCTCGCCATCGCAACATGTGGGTCCGAAGCGATTCACAGGTGAGTGCGGCATCAGTTCGCGCCAGACTACTTTCCGACGAACTCAAACTAGATACGCCATGCGACGTCAAGGACATTCCTCCTGTCGATGCGATTGTCATTTCCGTACGCGTCACTCTCTAATTCATACCACTCTGTCTCATTTGTCAACTTCCGTCAGCACAACCATTACGACCAGTGAGTTACACACAGTCTCTTCGCAAACAAGCAAGGAACATCACTAACTCATGTACTATCAGCATGGACACATATACCCTTACGACACTTTTCAAGTCGTCAAAGCGGACGCCCCATTTCTTCGCACCTCTCGGCAATGAACACTACTTCGCCTCACTCGGAATTCCCAAGTCTAACTACCACACGCTTGACTGGTGGCAGCAAGCCGACATAACGCTGCCGTCCTCGGAAGGCTCTTCTACGCCAAACACCTTCACCCTTACATGCACGCCCGCCCAACACGTATCTAGCCGTGGTATCACCGACAGATGCAAATCGCTGTGGTCGAGCTGGATGGTCACAACCACGACCTCATCGTCACCGAAGGCCGCCCACATCTACTTCGCCGGGGACACTGGGTACCAAACGGTCAAGAACGAGGAGGAAGAGAAAACGGCGCCGTATTGTCCTGCCTTTGAGGAGATCGGGGAGCGTTTTGGCGAGGTCGAGTTTGCGATGATACCTATT
This sequence comes from Strobilurus orientalis, assembly GCA_019915145.1. Classification (NCBI taxonomy): domain Eukaryota; kingdom Fungi; phylum Basidiomycota; class Agaricomycetes; order Agaricales; family Physalacriaceae; genus Strobilurus; species Strobilurus orientalis. The sequence continues at coordinate 301,856 of JAHLML010000001.1, read as the reverse complement.
GGCGCGTACAACCCGAGGTGGTTCATGAGTCCCATGCACTGCGCACCGCAGGACAGTGTACGGATATTCAGGGATGTTAGGGCGAAGCGAGCGGTGGGGATGCACTGGGGGACATGGATATTGACGACTGAGGATGCCATGGAGCCGCCGAGGAAGCTGGCGGAGGAATGTAAGAAGTTTGGAATACAGGAAGGCGCGTTTACTGTCTGCGATATTGGGGAGACGCTGTTCTTTTGATCGTGCTGTATGCTGCTCGCTTATGGACTCGGATAATTGTCTTTGCTTCACTGCGGTTGCTCCAGGCTGGCCTTGTCGGTCAACAGCACATGGCGAGAGCGGCTCAATGGACTGTGACGCATAGTTACGCGATGACAGCAAACCTCCCATTTCCGCTAGAAGGTGTGATTGGATTTTGATTCCCCTGGAAGGTAAAAACCATCCCTTTCGTCGGATCGAAATGGCCGCACTGGTAGGCTGTATGGGAGTCGAATGAGTAGCTGTGCGCTTACACCACAGTCTTATCTGCTCCGCCGAGACTCCGTTCTCATCGCATCGTACATCATACGCGATAGCAATCAGGCGGAAGGGCTCTCTCTCTCTGATCAACTGAGAGCGAAGCGCTGAACTTCGGCGACGAGTCCGCATCTGAGCATGTGTTCCCCATCAGTCAATGCTACAAATGTCGATCCGACTGGGAGACGTCAATCTGCGAGTTGTGTGGGTATACTCGATCAGCGTCACGGAACCACCATCATCATCAAAATGCGTGATTCGCGCCCTTTGCCAACAACAATGGTGTACTTTGTTTTTCGCTCTTGACTACTCGCACCCCTTAATGACATTCGTCGCTCAGGCAGAGTTAATCTCCTCTCACTTCCTCATTGTGTACGACATAGTCAATCCGCTCTCCTTTGCCACATGGCGGGGCTCTCTTGCCTATTAGTTATCTCAGATCACGATTATAACACAGCAATCATCGGGAAAAGTTGGAGAGCTTTGTTCTTCGTGCAAACTCCGTCAATCTCTGCGCGTGACAATCAGTGCTCGGAGACTTCGGACTCTTCGAACAGCTAGCTAACAATGAGGTCCTGGACACTGACGCCGGAAGGTAGCTCCGCGTCGTTAACTCCCACTTCGACTCCCAGGGACAGGAGCTCCGTTGGAATCGAGGCTCGTGGATTGGGGCAAAGTCTGCGAATTGATCTGGAATGCCAGCCGAACTTCCACAAGCTCTCCATTCGTTGAATCGTTATGATTTCGCTCTCCAGAGTTAGGTTAGTTGGTTGTCGTGATTTGTCATATTCCATACTGGGCGCGGTGTAGCCGGGCAATCAACAGCAGGCGTCAACTCAGAAAACCAGCAATTTATCACTGTCGGAGGCACGACTTTTCAGGCGTCTCCGCATACTGGATCACAAGTGCTTCAGTGACTTCAATGTAGTAGCTGATTGACAGCTCGCGTTCAGAGCTCAGTGATTTATCTCCTGAACTTAAGCGCGCTTCGAGGAGCTGTGTTACGCATAATGCTCAGGTATATAAAGACATAGAAGTTTATTGGAAGACATCAAAGCACATCCAGTCTATCCAAATTGTCCTCGTGTATAGCTTGACGAGACAGGACAAGCCCCGCATTACGAGTAACAACAGACAGAAACGTAGGTCCTATATGACCTGAAACTAAGTTCTACTAACGCTGGCAATTTTAGACATGGATTATCGTGTTCTTCTTAACACCTGGCAGCAGCAAACAGGGCGCAACGTAAATTTTGAGGACACATTCACGGGTCCACAGAACAACGGGGAATGGACTTCGAACGTTTACAGTCAGTACCGGTCTATCTTTTGCAGAAATCGAGCCCTTCCTAATTTGCCATTTGGGCTTTCCCTAGTTGATGGCGTGCAGTATGGTCAAGGCATCGCAAGATCGTACAGACGCGCCAGAGAGGCAGCCTCATATTGGGCTCTCGTACGTCTGCGACAATTACCCACTCCTCCAGGAGTCCAAATTTGACCACGTGGGGGATACACTACCCAACCCCAACGATGATGTATTACCGTCCTAGATAGATATCCTTCGTCACTTCTACAGTATGGATACGACTCTCTTAATTACTTAGAATGCGCTGTTAAAGAAACTCTGTATCGCAGTTCGCGTTACGTAGGCCCCTAGATAACAATCTGATTGATCCACGTGGCCGCGTTGCTCTCTAAGACTCTAACCCGAACCACCATCATCGGCCTCCTGTAGCTGTATCAACGCGTCAGGACAACGAACATCGCAGGCCCCGGTGTGTCTTTTTATCTGGTGCTGCACTACATGGCTCGGACACACAGCTCTCAACCAACGCCGCGTTTCACCCATATTGAACTTTGACAACATCGCAGTCCAGGTCCATATATAATCGGCTCCGATGGAAGCATGCTCTCGGCGATCATGCCGAATTCATCATTCGTGAGTCGCCGTATAATTATTCGAGTCTCTTTCACAAGCCTCACTGGGCTATTCGGATCACAAACACCAGAGATTGGCTCTTGTGCAGATTTTTCTTGATCTTGGCTTGCGGGTTTGGGATAATCTTGCCCGGTAGAACTCATTGTTTTCCTGCGGGAGAGACGGAAATTGGAACGTCTCAGAAAGTTTTTCTTGCCTGCGAACGTCCGAAAGTAGCTGTCATAGTTTGTCATATTCCAGGCTTATTTGACATTGACGCCTGGCTGTCGACGTTGCCACGTATCCTGAAATGGATCCCTGTCGTCCAGATGAATAGGAACAAATTCCAGTCCAAAGCCTTATGCTCTGGAAATTTGATTTATGGATCAGCCCTTCCTCGTCATGACAGTGACTCATTGTCGCGTAAATCATCAACATAGCTTGCCCGGTGGGCTACAGATTGCGTCTTGTTGCCATGGATGAGCGCTAAAAATCGTGTTCCGGTTACATTTAGCTCTCGGACTCCTTCAGAGCTAGGTATTGTCGGGTGCGCCACCAGCTCTGGAGCTGAACGCCGTGAAAGCTGCTCCGCGTTGTATATAAGGGCTGTTGCGTTTTTGCTTCCGTTTCACCCAAGATTGTGAACCTGTTGTTCGTTGTACTTCGTATCCCACTCGTCTCTCCTATAGTCCTGATTAGCATGAGTAGCGATGATCGTGCGTCGAACTATCTGGATTCATTGTTTTCTTATGGAGTACTGATGCTAAACTCAGACTTTCGTGTGCGATTGAACACCTGGCAGCAGCAGACCGGGAGAACCGTTCAATTTGAGGACCAATTCATTGGGCCGCAACATGACGGGCAGTGGATTTCTACTGTTTATAGTGAGTCTTTATCCTGTGCTGATTGTTCTATCTCAGTTGACTATCCCAGTTGACCGTGTACAGTATGGTCAAGGTATTGGAAAAACTTATAAGCGCGCCAGGGAGGGAGCCTCCTTCTGGGCCCTCGTTCGTCTGGGACTGATAACTCCTCCTCCTTCCGGAGCCTGAAATCTCACGACTTTGAGCCATCGCCGCAACGAAGACATCGTTCTGGTTGGCGTCATATCGTTGAAGTACAATATGTAGTAGTGTAATAATTGTGGGCTCGTACTGTATTTGAATTTTGTTCGCACTAGGGGGATCAAGCCGTATGGCGGCCTCCCATATGCATGCACCGATGCTTTTCTTATGTCAGATTTGTAGCCAATTCCAGCGTGTCCGATAACCACAGCAAATCTCAAATTGTGGCAGGATATACCCCCTCTCAGAATGGAGCGTGTCTTACAAACTCTTGACCAATTTTACGTCCGCCGAAACGCCGAGAGATTTTGAACTACAGTATCCAATTTTGGCGATGGGGAATGGCACCAAAAATTGTACTTTTGTCTCCATACGACAGCGGCGCAAAGGTGTATTGTATTTGAGACTCTCAAGGCATACAATCTATGGTTGTATGGCTCTCAAATTTGAGCTTGCCATTGAGTTTCCCAGCCCAAGAAATCAATCTGGAATTTTGAATATTGCACAGGGCAGAATCTCAAGTTTCCGCGACTGTTGTATTTAGGTTTTCTCCCTACCTCGAACCGTCCACGAATGGAAGCTGAATTTCAAATTCTGGCCCAATATCGACTGCATTTTTGGGCGCGTGAAACTGGTCTCATATTCATACCGGCGGGACGTCCGGATGTCGGGAAGCCGCCGCATCTGGATGTCCGGATGTCTGGTGGCGGCCGCATCTGGATGTCCGGATGTCTGGTGGCGGCCGCATCTGGACATCCCGACGAAGACGCGATGTCAGTATACGCACAGGACGGTCTGTCGGATGCGACGACTATGAGGCCGGATGGAATGGAGCAGCGCGTAATAAGCAATCGTGGCGTGTCCAGGCACATTTCATTGAAGACTAGTGAGAGACAGATGGCGGAGGCAAAGCTTGTGGGTGGGGGCTACGCGGGGGAGGAGGCCAGTTTGTTTCTTCTCGAGTGAAATGACAAGCCGTTCCCTCAGGCATCTGAGTGCAAGGTCTCTACAGTGAAATTGAGAGTGTGGATACAAGATAGGATAGCAGATGGGCTATGGTACACTGTGACTACGAGAAAGCATAATACTACAGATTATGATGAACAAAGATTATCATGAAATCTATAAAAGAAGGTCAGCCCGTCAAACGACGCGTTTGCATATAGTAACGGACCTCAATATGATCACTTTGGCGGAACCAGTTCCTGAACTGGCGCCTGTGTTCCGGTGTGTTAACATGACGTGCAATCATCGCGTCGACGCTGCCAGGATTATTGCGTTCATGCACGAACGCTATGCTGTTCGCCAATCCATACCAGTGCACGGTACCGATGCACCAATTCTCCCTATTGAACACCCTGACGGTGAGATGTCCGTATGCGTCCTCGGTATCGGGATCATGCCAGGCAGTTTTGCTGTGGTACGATGACATGAACACGGCGGAACCAGAAACGACCCAGAGCGTACGCAAGAGCAAATGTGGCCGCGTCAGGACCAAAGCGGTCCGCGTGCTTTCTGACCGCATCGTGGAGGGCGGTGTAGCCCACAGTATGCCCAGTCGGTGCCTCCCAGCGAGTGAAAAGATGCGGGCCTTTGCGCGGGCGAAAGAGTCGAATAGGTGGTGCAACCGCCATGGAGAGGCCTAGACGGTCATATTTCCAGCCTGAGTCTGGAAATAACAGCAAAGACGCACCTTGCGATTGCCAGCAAATGTCGCGGTGTCGAGCGTGAATGCAGGCGTCCGCGTATGTGGTACTTGATGGATTAAGTGATCAAGCCTGCATTTGGGGTACCGGCAGCCTGATCAAGTCATCCTGGCTACCGTACTCATTTGAATCTCGCCGCCACCACTCACTCTTGCTAACACCCACTCCGAAATGAACAACGCGCTACCGACAGCGATGACGCCGCCGTACGAACGCTAAAAAGTCGGTTTTCTCGTCACAAAACCACTGTCAAAGTAAGTTCTTCGTCACTGTTTACTTCCCAAAATTGACCCCAGTGACCAACAGCACTTGTCGACCTCCAAACACGCCCGGGATGTCAGCACCACACTCAAATTGTCCGAAATACGGCGAAGAACAGCTTGCAAGCGCACACATTCAATAGCCTGCCACAGCGTGGTCAGAATGCGCCAGGAATTGGGGTACAGGGACGGACACACGGTGAGTTTCAACTTGCACCACTCTAGACCCGCTCATTCCATTCACAGGACAAAGCCGTCGCTGCACGACCGTTCCTGACACTCAGCTTGAGGCGCCTCGCCGGCGGGCCCTTGGATTTCTGGGAAAAGTGAGTTTTCTGGCATTTAGTTCACGCTCATTTTGGACTCACTTCGAACACAGTTTTAGCAATTTGAGGCCTCCCAAAAACAGTCAGGGTCGCACGGATATCGTGTCCATTGGAACGCCCTCGACGACGCGGTCCAAACGCGCCAGGATACACCGGGATTGGGGCACGAAGTCGTGTTCGTCGACGCCCAGCCGACCGCATATTGTGCTGTGACCTTCAGCGCGACGTGCCTCGCCGGGGGGCACTTGAGTTTTGGCAAGAAATGAGTTTTTGACCAACATTTTGACGTCAATTTCCGCTGAACTTTCAAAGCTGTTTGGAGGACTTTACCGTCGATTCGGACAGCAGGGAATAACATTCAGGGTCGCCACGATATCATGCGCATTCGATAGCCAGCGAAAATGCGGTCCGAACGCGCTGGGTTCCATCTGGATCGGGGCAAGGGATCATGAGCTGCGAAATGCGAATTCCATTCGCAGATTCGTCGGCACTAGGCGACCACGTAGGCTGGGACCCTTAGCGGGGCGTGCCTCGCCGGCGGGCCCTTGGGTTTTGGCGAAAAGTGACTTTTTCCGCTGTATTTCGACTTCAATTTCCACTGAGATTCAGAAGACGTTTGGAGATCTCACCGTCAATTTGGGGCCCGCGAGAAACAGTCAGGGTCGCGTCGAAATGGTGCGCATTCGATAGCCAGGAACGACACCGTTCGAATGCGCTAAGAGAGACGGCGAGGAGGGCAGGCGCTAGGGAGTTACGCCACATTTTGGGGTTTTGGTCAGTTTCCTCCGTGTTCCGTGTTCAGACTCTGACACAAATCGTTAGTGCCCAACTCAAATGGACGACACAGACGCTTACCTTCCGAGAAGAACGTTGAATGGCGGCTCCGCCACCTCCGGGTCCCGCTTAGTTTCACGCCCTGTATCCGCGAGATTCACCTTGGATACGACGTCACGAATGCTGACACGTCATGTCAGCTCTGTCCAATGGCGGCTTCGCCGCCCTCTACCTGGAATCCAACCACCCTCACCAGACTCGGAACTTGGAAGTGCGAGCCTCATGCTCGTATTGACAGATACCAGGGCCGTCTAGTGGCGAATGAGCCCGTCACCAATTTGGAATTGACCGGATCTGGAGAGGCGGATCAGTGGGAGACCAAGTTCGGGGGCACAGGTACGTTACCTGTTATCCCCTGACTCTGCCTAATACCGTTTTGCAGGCTTTGGATTCGGAAGAATTTGGTGCCCTTATATCGGGCTACGAGCTCTTGGCGCGGCTGCGCCGCGCCCCAGGACGATCACGACCTCAACATCACGCAGACGCCACACAGCGCGAACTCGGCATCCAACCGTCTGGCGCGCTGCAGACGACGTCCAGTGCGGCTTCAGGGGCCCAGAAACATCCTCAAGCTGCGATATAGTCCACTATTTCGTCAGTTGAATACGTATCTTAATTGCAAGGTACATACCTTCTCATGCCCTGATTTCATGCTAATCCTCTTCCAATTAGTGCCATGCCACCATATTCGAGGTCCCCAGTCCTGCGCTCATCCGGGACACCTCTTACCGCGCCCACCAGCCCAGATACAATGACGTTGAAGTTTGTGGGCGGGCTCCGACGATTGCCAGCAAATGTCGCGGTGCGGTATTTGCGCTACAATTTCTTTCTCCAGACTAAATGGAGGGCACGAGAAACAAAGCAACTCGAAAGCTGCTTTGCTAGTCCAACGACGTCGTCCTTGTCCAGTACAGAGGAATCGATGACCAAATTTGAAGCCTAGATGTTGATTGAGCAAAATACAGAGTGTCGCAAATCTTGGAACACGCACCTCTTGCAGAGCCTGGGTAGCGACAAGAATGACAGAATCTCCTTTGTCGTTTATCGTTCCGTCTTCCTGGAGCAACTCGATGACTACTTTCGCGCAACCGTGTTTCCAGACTCTCCGCTGACGAGAGCCATCATCCGGCGCGTAACAGCGTCCAACTCATTCCACATGGCTTCAGCGTCCAATGCCGTTCGACCATCGGCGTGGCTGCGACTCCGTTCTGCGGCAAGAGAGGCCATCTCAGTCTTGGCCTTCGCCCTCTTCCGCTCCAAGTCCTGGTCGTCTTCGTCCTTGTCCTCTCCTGCAGTTTTGTCTAACGCCCTCCCTCCCCACTCGACTAGCAAAGCTGCGATGCCCTTGATCCCGATGCGCTCTTCTCAAGGTTGTCCTTGCCACCCATTCTGCAGAACACGAGAGCTCCAAGTCGTCCGCGTTCGGCTTCTTCAAGCACACCCGAGTTCTCAATGGTCTACAGGACAATCAGGACACCCACGCGAGCATTCACGACAATGTCTGCATCGGCCATGGTGACTAGTCTCTCCTTGAACCGCTCCGCGAAACAGTTCAGAGAAGGAGCAAGGTGGTCAGGGACAGACGAAGTATAGACCCCTTGCAGTGAGAGCTCCCATCCCACATCACGAAGGTATGCTTTGGAGAGAAAGTGCGAAGAATGCTTCCTGAAGAATATGCCAAGCAAACTGATGCATTCGGTGCGAATTAGCGGGTTCGACTCAAGACACTAGGGTGTAGTCAGTGTTTGAAACCTGTGCCAGACCGATGAAAGAGTCACCCGACAATGAACTTTGTGAGGTATTTGTCCAGTTGTGCACTTCGGTCCTTCATCTTCGCCTCAAGCTCTTTGTCCCTAGTTCCGGCGGCGCCTTGGGCTTTTCGTTTCTTTTCTCCTCCGCGTTGGAGACTGAGAGCTTCCACCTCCTTCTCAACATCGCGAGTGACATCTCATAGCGCAGCCTCAACCTCGAGTGCCACGACGGTAGCAGTGTGACGAAAATCCCGTAATAAAGCGGAAAATGGTGAGGATCCGTGCAGGTAGGTTGGGTATGAGGTCGGTGGTATACAAGACACACAGATCCGCGGCAGAGGATACAAGACGCGCGAGGAACTCTGAAACCACAGGATGAGGTTGACGAGTCGGCCTTGGCGGCGCCTACAGTCTGCTCGAATGTTTCTCAATAGTCCTCGGCGGGCCTTGAAGGGCAGCGGATAGATTCGTGATGGCTGCAATGTCTGAGCTGTCGTTGCGGGAGCCACAAGATAAACATACTGTAGAGGGGGTTGTCGGTCTTGATCTTGGTGTCCTTTGCAAGCTGTTCTGGATCAAAGCAGCCGCATCCTGCAAATTTCGCTCATGCAGTTTGCGCGTCGTGGCCTTCCGTAATTTCGCGGGATCCTGGAAACAGAATTCAGACCGTTCTGGTACCGCCACACGTTATACAGACGCCCAGGTTTCTCGGGCGGATGGCGCTTAGGAGCAACGTATTCCTCCTCGGCTTCATCATCTACGCCGGCCTTGTCGTCGGCTTCGTCACCAGTAGCAGGCCGTTTCCGCTTGCTTGCGTTCGCAACTGTCGGTCGTCAGGGTAAGAAGGGGAATTTTACAAGTCTGGAGGCGCGACCTTCTTATTTTCTTTTTGGTCCCGCGATTGCCACAGTTTGGGAGAGTCCAAGTAAAAACGCGTCGCCGTACGGCTACGATGGTGGGAGTACAAGAGAAAACGCATCGCGGTACCGTCACGGTGGTGGGAGATAAAAAGTCACGAGATAATTGATGGAGAGGACAGACCTGGACCTGGACCAAGACATCGAAACGATCACTTATCGGGTTCTTCCGGCTGCTTGAGATCCTGTACTGCGAGGATCCTTTCTATCTGCACTCTTTAGATTCACTTCTAATTATTGGTCCGACACATTTATTGCTGTCGGGCATAGCGCCAGTGCCATCGGCAGCGATATCAAGTCATTCTTGGAGCCGATAATGGCCCACATCAAATTGAGGATAAGACGACCTCCTCGCCGCGCGTCGCGTCTCTTTCCGGCGCAATTATCCACTGGAGGATGAACACCGTATCGAAAGAGCCAATATTCCAGTGCATTGGGATGCTTGCGGCTGCTGTGGGACCTCATCTAACCAAATAGTTACACGATCAGTTGGATCTCATGTTCGCTGGCGGTCTCAGCGACTCGCCTTGGCAGTCTGTGTCAGGCGCTTTTCGCCATCGTTCATTCTACGATCCAAAGTTAGTGCGTCCCTGGTATTGCTTGAGTCACTCCTCAGTGTGTTTCAGACATGCCGTTGGACTTACCTTACATGATCCTGAGCGGGCAGCCATACAAACCGCTCGGAGCTCCCGCCAATCTCAGTCTGACTCGAAACGAGAGTTCTCAAATTCAGAACTAACCGCTCAGGTAAGTTCCTCCGGCTACCTCGCATAGTCGTCCCTCAACTTCAACTGTGAAGGCTGCTACCAATGAGAAGGACCCGGAGATACCTACTTTGACGTTGACAACGCTAGGATCTTTCGACTTCAGCGGTACGATCCGTCTCGCGTCTAACTTTTAAGGCTCATCTCCGCTTTCTGGACATCTCCTCAATGAGTTTGTTCAAGCGTGTGCTTTGCCATATCTCGAGGGCGGACCATACAGATGTGAGGCGTACTTCTGCATCGGCTTTCTGTCGACTCTTCCTTCGTGCCCCCATTTGCTACCAATCCAGTAGCCACGCCACGGAAATCATTGACGACGTTCTCGATAAAGTACTCACTGTCGGTATCGCTGATCCAGGCGGGACCTTACAAGTTTTCGTTGGGGCACACTATCGATTACCCGCAGATTCAAGCATACGACATAAGTAGTACTGGCGTTCCTTGTAGGGACCGTGCCGAGTAATTTCCTTCCTTCCTGTGTTGTCATCTCTCCACGAACGTTTCGACCGCCACCTGACTCAGGCAGATGACGTCTGTCGGAGAAGGTTACAGACGGTCTCACAAGTGAGAACTTTCCATTCCTCGTGGTCCTCTAATCAATGTCCTCTTTGCAGCGTCAAATCGCCAGCTTCTCCTCAAAGCTTGCTGTCGTTGAAGCAACGTCCAAGACGTATTTCATTACGTGGATTGGATCGCTGAAATTATCGATATCTTTTGAAAGGATGGTCTGGGAACAGGCAGATTCCCGCGTAACACTGAAACTTCGTGTAGAGTATGAGGACTTAGCCGTCGCCTAGCTGCCTTCGGAAATCTTCTAACATTTCCATCACGGGCGTCCTCAATTAGACCTTCCACGAGGTAGATGCATCTCTCAACTATGTGCGAGGAATCAGACGGCACGATACATTCGAGATGCCCTGTGCCCTGTGGTCACAGCCTTTCCTGGCTTCCGGATAGGAGCGGTGTCCGTCAGTAGCCATCAGTATGTCCGTCAGTAGCCGTCAGTATGTCCGTCGGCAGACCATCTCCTCCAGTAGCCTCCAGTCCTGTCATCACGCAATCGTCAATGGATTACGCAACTCGCAGGCCAACATTTTGACTCTATCTCAAATCCTCTCAAAATCTGCTCCCGGTTGCTTCCCGGTCCTTCATCGCCTGGTCATGTTAACAGTTACCGGAGACAATGTATGAAGCATGATGGTATCAACTTTCCCCGTACCTACACCTCTAATGAACCAGACATTTTCTAAATTAGATGTCTACGTATCAAACTGAAGTAAGATGGTCTGGCTCGCGGTTCATCACTGACTCACTGGCTTTAGCTGAGGTTCGGCGCGCTGCGATGCTAAGATGAGACTTTGTTGGGTAGAAACATGGGTCGCGACACCATTTCAGTAGACTAGATCATACAGCCAGAATGCCAGTAGCTCATGAACATAACGTTGCTATTTACAATAGCTACGCCCTTGGATTTTTCGGCTTGCCATTTGAGATGGTAAAGCGTAGCCGCAAAATCACTGCGAAGTCAGACCCCTCGGAGGGGTCCTTATAAGGGATTGGGATACTTCGCCAACAGAGAGTGGGTTACATTACTTACAGGGTCTTATCATCAACGTTTGGGTAGAAATTCTACTCGTGTTTAGGTACAATCTAATTAAGTTGAAGCATTCGATGTCGAATCGGCGACTGCCGCTGGCATCAGAGACTTCATCACCCTATCAAAGGCTATCAGATCTAGGGATTGAAAGTTGAGTTGGGGTCGGGTTTTTGCCCCTTCGGGGCAAAACCCGCAACCCAACCGGTTGCTCACATACTCAGTTTTCCGTCAACTGTCAACTCCAACCGGTTGTAGGGTTGACTGGGCTTTCGGCACGCACAACCGAGGGTTGCAACCGGTTTTGACCTCTTGAGGGTTCAACCGGGTGCAACCGGGCTCAACTCGGTTGAACCGAGTCTAACAGGCAGTTTACAAGTCTACATACACTACTACGAGTCTACTAGAAGTCTAAAGATACGGTCAATACAGTGTATGATACCAAGACGCCATATGTATCAATGAAAACCTAAGAGATCTGTACCAAAGAACTACGGAATAGTAGGAAAGAGCTCCAGACCGCGTTGCCAGCGCGTCTCACGATCATGATACCATTCTGCAAGGCGTTGCTCCGATGCCTCGCGAAGAAAGGTCTCTTGATTCTTGAAATCGTTCGAAACCCATCGAAACAGACCACCGGCGGTGTACTGAGTAATGGAGTAACGCCGCTCGCCCGGCTGTATGGGGCAGTTCGAATGCACAAGGAGGGCGGAGGGAATGAAAATGACGGCGCCGGGAGGGAAGTCAATGACGAGCTTGAGATCCCACAGTACGAGCTGTCCGCCTCGTTTGTGGTCGTAGGGACCGGCACCGAGAATGCCACACCAGCCATCCGGTTTATTGGCAGTGTCCGCGTGGGGTTCCGATGCAGTCTGGGGGCCACTGTTCACAGTGAGGCAAGAGAAGACGCTGTTTTGAAAGTTACGACGGAGGCGGGGATTTGACGAATGAAGGGCGGCTTGGTGGTCGGCGTATACGCGATACATGGCAGGGTTATGGGCCCGAAACAGGCCTGCAGAGGCAAATTAGTTTCCGAAACAAATGAACGCGCAAACAAGGCTTACTATTCATGAAACCCGAGGCACGCTGCATGGCGGGATTTGCCACCAATCCTTCCATGTACTTCCGAGCGGAGGCGGATAGGCGACGGTTTCCGGGGCGCTGCATTGTCAAAGGTGAGTTTTGCAAAGTGCCGCGCAGCAGGACACACACCTTTTCCCCCCCTCCGTGTGAGACCCCAATCGCCGTTGCAGGGAATGACCCGCGCTTATGGTGTTTCTCCTTCTGTGAGAAGCGTACACCACGCGACCCCGACGCGATGGCTTCCGCCAAGGGCTCTACAACCTCCTCCTTCCACGCCTTTGCATCCTTCGGCAAACCGCCGACACAGGCAAGCATACGTCGCTTGCAATCCACTAAGGGGATGCTCCCGTCACCCTCCTGATAACGGAGGCGCCGCCATCCTGGTTGGGCGCAAAGGGCGTCCGCGTCGCGCCGGTCCTTGGCATAGGAGCGGCGCAAGCCTCCAAATCCGGACGAGTTGACGGGTAGACCTTCCGCATCGATGTCAAACTCCATCGCGCGCTCCCGGGCGTCGGCCACATGCCGCCTTGTGGTCTCCTTGAGAAAAGACTCCCCTTCGTCCTGCTTCACGCAAAGCCGTTTATCTTTTCGCCGCCGGTGAGAAGCGGCTTGGCGTGCTTGTTTACCGCGAAGGTTGGGGGGCGGCGGAGAGTTCGGGGCCTGTCCCAGTGGTTGGGGTAGAGGGGGAGGCGTGTCTCCATTGCTCGCTGCAGGAAGCGGGGTACTGGGGGTGAGCGGGGAGAGCGGGGTGAGCGGGGAGAGCGGGGACCGAGACGCGTCCGACGGGGAACATGCGGGGATGTGAAGGGGAGGGAGGGAGTGGGGCACGCGGCGCGCTGCGAGAGTAGATGCAGGCCCGGCATCTGCAGCAGGGGGGAGGTCTCCCTAGGTGTTGGGTGATATCAGAGGAGCGTGTGGGCGAATAGAAGGGTTACGCACCGTCTCAGAGGGTTGACTCGCCATTGAGTCGTCCTCCAATTCCTCTTCCAGCTCCTCCGGGTCCACATCGCCCATCGCGTCGAGCTCGGCAAAACGCCGTTTGAGGAGGTCTTCGGCGTCGACGTCGAACACCCACGCCTCGCCCAGCGTGAAGGGGCTGAACGCAGCACCCGAACGGGTCGTTCTAGACATCTACGAGTTGAGTCAGCTTGTGAGATACAGACAGAGAAATGCAAAACAAAAGGTAACATGATAGAGGTGCCAACAAGCATGGATGAGCGGGCGCGTCCCATAGTGGAGTCGTCAGACCCCGCCATCCATGCTTGCCGAGACGCCAGAAGAGAAGAAAGAATGTAAGGTAAAAGCAAAGACACTCACGGATGTGGAGGGAGTCAGTGAGCAGGTGGTGGTTGGAGGCAAGGTGGTTTTGGACATCCAAACATCAACAACCCGATAAACACGACGCACGTGCACGTACCTGCACTAAAATGGGTAGGTAGTGCAAATGCGCACGGGCCAGGTTCAGAATATACACGACTTGTGTAATATTTTATTGGGTTCAGAGTGTCTGTTGAGCTGTGATAAGAAACTGAATTGTGATGGAGGTATGATATGCAATACGGGGTGGTAATGTAATATAAAAGATATGCAACCGCGGCGGTTTGTCCAGTTTAATCCTGCTCGCCCACCACAAGACGACGACGCCTCTCCACCTTGAGCTCGTCATTCCACCCACGGACGCGCATGGCCGGTTCGTCGTAGTCGTCTGGTTGTTGAAGGCGCCCACGCCGTGGTAGGAGCCCGGGATTGGCACTAGAAAATCTGTAAGTGGAGAAAGCGAGTGGCGAGCAACGAAACTCACTTATATCGCCGTTGTTGACTTTGGGAGCGCAGGAGAGGCCTCCGCGCAGCGCGGTATGAAGCGGCGTGCCGGTTCTCCTGGGCACGAAAGGTGCTGTATTCCTCCTGCGGTCCCTGTTTTACAGAAGCGCGCTTTCTAGCGTTCAAATGAGTTTAGAAAGCAAAAAGAAAAGAGGCGACGCACTTGGCCTTGGACTTCCGCCAGGTCGCGCGCCGCCGTTCGAGTTCCTCCGCCTCTTCCCGCTGCTGAGCCCGCTCCCTTTGGCGCGCAATCTCTTCCTCTCGTGCGTGCTGCCGCCGACGCCGTTCCTCCTCGAGTACTTCACGCTCCTCCGCCGGTAAGTCAGGGTTCATGTAGTGCTTGGCTTCCTCGTGCGAATAACCCTCGTGCATGAGCTCGTAGAAGATTGGCGCCTGTTTCGTCCTAGCCATGGCAGACGCAAACCGGCGAGCGTGAACGTGCGGGGGCGAGAGTTGTAGAGGGTGGGTGTTGAATGCTGATGGTGGTGGAAGCCAAGCTGCGATCGCTATCATTTGATCATGATTCGATCTCTGCGAACTTACGTGGTCAGTCCACACTGTCCTCCCTCCCTCGTTGAGCCTCATTCTGGCCGTTTACCATCACCGCCTCGACATTTCGCTGCGCGACAGCTCTGTACGCGCGACTATGGCTATCACTCACTCTCTTTTCGGGCCAGGTCTCGTTCGTTTTGTCAACTTGCGTCGCGGATTTGCATCGCCTCCTTAGTTTTGTTGTTGGTGAATTCATTTCTCAGTCAGACAAGGAGTAGTATAAAGGTCTTTCATTGGAAATGTCTAGAGAGCAGGGGGAACCATGAATTTATCTAACTTGCTCATCTCCTGATCCTCTTCTAACAGAGACTCGTACTCTCCAATTGAATAAACCTCAACGAACTTCTGATTTGCCTTGGCGAAATCAACGGCGTCCGCCTTCCAATGGGCTTTCAAAACCTGCACTTGCTCAAATCGCAGAGGACCGATCCGTGCACGGTACTGGGTGGCGTCGGGCTTGCTTGCCGAGAACAGGCGCTCACAAGGCACAGAGGACGCTTGGACGGGAATGACGTTCACAGCGATGCGGCCAACTGTTGGATACTTTCGATAGTGGGTCTGTTGGTCGCTTGAAAGGTGCATCACGGAAGAGCCATGGGAATACTCACCTGCCAATACTTGCAGAGATCGGTCTCAGGCTTAGCATTCTTGGGAATGTCGCGATTGTAGGCGCGTAGCTCCGCTTCCCAGCCAGAGTACCCCGACGCGGTGTCCTTGACCAATGTAGCACGATGGAGGAGATATGATAATGCGGGGTCGTCTACGTCTTCGTCAGCTACGCCGCTTATATTCGTCGCTGCGGTGGACGGGTCGGGGGTCGTCGAGGTATCTTCATCCGAGTCATCGTCGGAGTCTCCGGAGGATTCGTCGTCGCTCTCCGCCGTGTTGTCGTCGTCGAATACGAGGCGTGTGTCCCAGGCCTTTGCCATCTGTTGGGCATATGAGGATAGAATGGCAGAAGAGTAGAAACAGAGCGCACCGCGGTCTCGACAATCTTTTCAGCCTCAGCAATCCAATTCTTGGCATGCTTGTTGCCTGCAGCAACTTCCTTGGCCTGTTCTTCAGCGCCGCCCCAGTGGTGTTTAATCCACGTCAACTTATAGAATGGATGGATGACTGTTGAGTATATCAAGATTTGCTACAGGCCATGGAAGGGAGGAGAAACACGTACACATGCCGAGGATGTAGACAGGCTTCTCGTCGAACTTCTTGTAATATTTCCGGATCTTGGCGAGTCCGGCCTCCAGCGCGGGCCAGTAGATGAGATACTTGGACATCAGGAGCTTTTTCTCCCAACGAGAAATGAACACTTCGATGGCCGGAAGGACAAGGTAGATTGTGGGGTTCTGAGACGACGAAAAGAGTTGCTGAATGGCATCCGCATCCTATAGCGGGTGAGTAAGAACGTCCATGTGCACGCAAAGACGACCCACAGCTAGAATGTCGCGACATTCTACAACCCGCTTCCAACCATCTGCATCAATGCGGAATGCCGTCCAAGGGATATGCTTGACGACCTTGCCCTTCTGGCGAAGCGTTGTAATCGGTCCAAAAGCATAGTCGGCGGCATTTATGAACCGGTTGATGGGCTAAAGCATATCAGCGGAGGGGGTACTCGCGAGGTTGACAACTTACGTCGCGCAATGAGAATCCGCGGTCGACCATGCCGTGTGCAGTACCCCAGCGTGTGTTTCCATGTACAACGAGATTGAGCGGGCTTGTGATTTTGCACTCCTTCTGAAGGCGGTGAAACTCCTCGATCCGCTGTCCTGAACTTTGAATCTGGAGACCATTAACGGCGTAGTATAAATGATTACATCCACACACCTTTACAGCCAGTGTACGCAGCATTGCAATAACATCGAGCGTTCCACCGAGAACATGGTTGTCTGGATCTTCCGGATCGTATTCCCAGATAGCTTGGGTCGTTTCAAGAGCGGCAACTTGAGTAACAGCGGCCATGAAGTCGCCAATGCACAAGTTGAGAACATGGGCTAGACACCTATGATATGAGTGAGTTGATGCCAAGAAGTCAGAGAACCGCGCCACACATTAGCTGATTCTCGGATGCATTCCAGTTCTTGAGGCCTAGTTGTTGATGGAGGTTCTCGACGCATAACGAAAGGGTGCTGTTGTTGGAGGCGTTGTCAAAGGTGCACGGACCGAGCTAGATCAAAGGGATCAGTCAACATGAACAAACGTCACACAACTGTTCCTCTTACCCTCGAGATCTTCTGGTCAAGATCGATAATACCGACCCGGACGCACATCGACACAAAGTAACGGCCCAAATTGTCGCCGTCGTGCTTGCCTTCAAGCGCCTTGAACCCTATCACCCGTGTCCGGAGCCGCCAAATCCGCTTTCCTTTGACTTTCCGCACAACAACACACGTACTCGTCGCTCCAAGGAACTGGGCTTTATTGACATCTGAGGACCACGTATCGGCAGTGTTGCAGATGTCGCCGACGGCTTTCTAGAAGTTATGTGAGCATGCAAGCAGCCCATTCACGATCTCAACTGACCGAGAATTCCTTGCGATATACTTCAACAGTCTCGATGTACTCGTTGTGGATGTATGTCGTGACCTTGTGCGCCGATGCAAGTTCAGAAGCTACGGTTTTAGGGCGCATTGAAAACAGCACATTGCGGTAGAAGAGGTCGCTCGCAGTGGAAAATGGCTAGAGGATTATCGGTACGTGTTTGCATCAGAATTGTGATGACTTACCTGATTCTTACAGACGATAAATTTCGCCGTATGCTCCAGTGCGCTCTCCCTCGAAAACTCCGTCGGTCCAACACGATCCGTGAAACCCATAGCCAGCAAGGTTCCCGCTGCAGGATCTTTCGCCGTTGCGGCTGCCGCCGCCGCCGCCCGCTCCAGTTTGATAGCTTTCGGAACGGCTCGCTCTTCCTCCTCGATCCCTTTTGCCTTACAACGTTTCTGATACTCAGCGTAATGTTTCGATGCAATATGTCCCCGACAAGTACTCGTGCTCACACTCAAGAAAGCACGTCGCAGGGCTTTCCCCTTGGCACTTTCCCTACACAAGGTGAGCAACATTTTCTATGCAGCAAACAAGACAACTCACTTGCAGATTGTACACCATCGGCCGGAGACTTTGGTGACAACGCCTTGGTCGTCAAATGCCGCCTCCATGATGTCCGTAAAAATTGTGAGAAGGTCATCGGGACGCTTTTGAACACCCTTTCGGGCGGGGAGAGATGGGTCATGGCGCCCTCCAAGGATCTCAAGCAGTTGGTGAGTTCCAAAGCAATGAGCGAGTAATTGCAAAGCTCACACACCTCGTCATCCGAGCTGTCGGCCAGATCAATCGTCTCGGGCGCCTCCTCCGCGATCATCACTGCCTCGGGAGCCTGCGCCTTCTTCCGCTTTTTTCGTGGGGGCTCCTTCTGCACTTCGTCTTCCTCCTCCTCCTCGTCGCCGTGGCCGTCGCTGTCGTCGTCGCCGTCGCCGTCCCCGTCGCCGTCACTCTCCTCGGAATCCGGCTGTTTCCGCTTCTGTTTTCCTTTTGCTTTAGACGACGACGATTGCTGTACCCAGTTTGACAAGGAACCGGACTTTGACGACGTCGACTTTGCCGATTTTGAAGACGACGATTTTGTAGGTTTAGCTTTGGATCGTGTTGTCCGGTCGGAACTTGATGTAGCTTTTTTCGTTTTCTTGGCCATTGCAGTAGAGGTTTCAGAGTAATCGGTTGCAACCTACCCGGCCGATATTTAAACCCACACCCTAAACTCAATTTCATCACCTACTCCGTCACCTTACTGAAATTCAGTATATTTGGTTTGATATCTGAGGTGAGGTAGAGACATATTGTCACACAATGAGAAACGGATGTGCCTTTGTGGCAAAACGGTTATGCTCGGCGTGATATATAGTTACTCTTGCGCCAGGACTCCCGGGTTCAATTCCCGTGGGGTCCATTTTATCCGTCTGTACTCAAGATGGGTTGCAACCGGTTACAACCGGGTTTTCAGCGGTTGTTCAGAATCTCGAAGTTCAGAAAACCTGCAACCCCAACCGGGTTTGGAGTTGCTGAGATTTCCTTTTTTGGCATCAACTCCAACCTGAGTTGGGTTGGGTTGCAAAAAAAAACCGGTTTCCGCAACTCAACTTTTAAACCCTAATCAGATCGAACGAAACAGCACTCCTTGAAAGGCTTACGGCAATTTCCCCACAATATCGTGCTTAGAGAGGTAGACAGATATTGCCACCACGGTTGCCTGAAATGCAGCTCTCAGAGAAGTCCACAATTCTGCCCGCAACTCATCAGACTCCAAGGTACTAGGACTAAGAAGTTGCAGGAAGTGACGAATGACTTGAATTAGTTGAGAGGCGTGTATTTGCGAACTCTCGTAATGCCACATGCTGAGCAGCATACATAATTGGTGAGTACTGGTGCGTCTCACCGGGCCAGAGCTATAGCTACGAGTCCAAATCAGCCGAGTAGACCCCAAGCAAAAGCCATGAGAACTTGCCATCCGGTGAGCAACATACGCACTAGCGGGTAAGTACCAGTGCGTCTGACGGGGACAGAGCTATGTACGAATCCAAATCAGCTGAGCACACATCGAGCAAAAACAATGAAAACTCGCCACCCGGATTTGCACTCCGAAAACCACTCATCAGATACTTTCAGGTAAGTTTGGAAAGCCTCCAGGGTCACCAGTGGTCCAAGCGGGAAGAGGAAATCCCTATCAACCGCTTCGCAGTCTAGAGCACCGTCAACGTCGGCCTCACAGGCTGCTAGTAGTTCATTTGGCGCCGCCGACCAGAAAACAGTTTCACGTGGCCTGTATATTGACGGTGGCGGGAGATAGCGGTCGACTGGATCTTCGGCGCGAAGCATGGGAGGGGCGGAATGGCGCTGGAGCCGGCGCCTGTATCCGAGGCACAGCAAAGGACACAGCTATGAGTGCAAACATCTGTCAGATGCGTGTTATAGCTGCAGAGGAAGAGGTGCGGCTTGCCATGGTTGTGGTAGGTCGCTGCGAAGTGAGTATCAGAACACGATCATCAGCTTGACAGCCGGGCCCACAATGTCTGGAACCGCGAGGTCACCACCTGTTGCGAATTGCGTCTTAAGTCCACCAAAGTTTGAGGACTTGAGTACTTGAGTTCAAGATTTCGAAGAACAAACGCAACAGAAATTACCTGCCTGATTGAGTTTCCCCCAAAGCTTGACTTGGATTTGACAAATTAAGTCGCTGACACTGGTGTGCAGTATAGCGAGTATTGCATGCGGAGTGCATGCATCCAAGATATCCGTCGGTGAAGCTTCTCCGCGGGAGTCTATACATAACAAGAAGAGAAGCCTGATGAAGTCACCGGACGACGACTCGTTCTATGTTGAAGGTCGCATGTACACGCTATATAGATTCAGACACGTTCTGAATTGGGAAACCGTTTCATGATTGAAAACAAATCTTGCCCACTCTCATACTACGATATTTGAGGTGACAGGTGTGTTCTCCTCATCCTCACCGACGCCATGTACGCCGCCCGTACCCTCGCGGTGAGTGATACTTTTCGTTTGCACAAGAAAGCGCCTACCTCTCGAAGAGCTTCGTGGTCGGGACAGTCTCGAAGTATGTCGAGGTAGTGACGCTTGCAATGACTTTCGTTGTTTTCTTTTCTCTACTATCCGTTGTGTTCCTTGGTTAAAAGGGCTATTAGCTGCCCATAAGTACAAGTACTCCTTAGAGACAACTTTGGAAACTTACTCACTGATTTCATCAAAACAATAAAACAAGCTTGTAGAAGTGGGAGGACTGGTGTTCGAAGGCGTGAGGTGCATGAAGGGAGAAGGAAGTAAATGATCTGGCAAGTCCCGGAGTTCCACGAGGTAGGCAACGACGCGTAGCAGTCACAGATAAAGCCTCTATGTCTCTTCGCTAGGTGGCGTAAAAATTGTTTGAGGGTAAGGTTATGGACAGCATCAGACAAACACTCGAACATTTGTTTGTTTGTCATGGTCGTGGCTGGGGAAGGACGGTACGATTTGACGGTATCATGATCTTGTAGAGTTTCGGGGTGGGAGTAAGGAGAAATATGCAAATGGGTCAGTGAATCAGAGGAAAGCGAAGGCGGTATGCTCACACACAGTCATTGTCTAGCTCTTCCTCGCGTCGCAGTCCCCACTCACAATTACACTCGGTTCATCTCCGTCTCTGTCTCCGTGCTCCGACTCTGACAGCGTGGAGCTTGAGCTTCTAAATCGTGCTCGCCTTTTCCAAACTTCGCGACACCATTGGCTGCACCCTCCACCCCACTATACTGGCTGTCACTCTTTTTCCTCCTGTCCTTCTCCTTATGAGCCAGCTGCAAGATCCCCAGCAACGCGACCTTGCGTCTCTCACGCTCGACGCCAACGACGTGATGTACGCCCGGCATTGTCCATTAAACGCTTGTGGTCATCCAGAAAATTTCGCTTTGGGAAATGTGCCATGCGAATCGAATCTTCCGACGTCTGCTCCATTCAAACGTAGCGCCACTTCGGCAGACGACGAACTCGATCTCGAACTTTCGAACACCTCCGCATTTGTGACGACCAGCCCCCGTCGATCGTAGCGCGGTACTAGATCATACGCCAGCAAAGCCAAGTCGATGTTCCTTTCACTGAGCAGGGTGTTGGGCGTATCAGAGGCAGAGTCAGGAGTTGACCCCGCTGGAACTGCGGAACGAACAACTTATACTGCGGTGCTTGGGTGGCAGCTGGGTGTCGCAGGTGCAGGCGCAGAAGTTGTAACTTTGGGATTCAGTGTTTCGTGACTGCTGTGTGAGCGTAAGCGCGTGGGTGTGGACATTTGATGTCTAATACCAAATACATCAAGTTACTTGTTGCGGGACAAATTGTTTACCTTCAACGAGCTCTTCCGCCGTAACAGGATCCGCAGAGACCGGAGGCTACTGCCGCCTGGCGTCATATTTGTAGGAGAAGACGGAGAGAGAGAGGGAGTTTAAGATTAGACACTGGGCGAGTGGCATTGTCGGGCAACGGAGTGGGTGTGTGCGGCTCAGCGGGTGTTCGCGGGCAAGGAGATACTGGCTTATGCTGGTATAATGCCGACGTTGGCGGACGACGTGATGTGGGATAGAGTAGAAGTGAGGCATGCGAGTGGCGTAGACGACGTGATACGAGTGATACCACAGTAGCGATAGCAAGCTCTCTGAGCGCATGTCCGCAATCTTGAGTGCACGAGGGAAAGATGGTCCTGATGATGGTCGCTGATGTTGCCAACCACAGCAGCGCTCTCTGCCAGGGCGATGGCGACCTCTAGATTGCAGGGGCTGGCACAAGCTGCGGCTACGGCGACTGTAGACGATACGCGTTGTCGCTATTGATGCTCGTACTCGTGTTCCTACTGCCGCTATGATCAATTGCTAGTCGGATAATGTCGAATCGCGTTTGGCGGGAGCTGGGAACACGAGACCACCCGCAGGGGATAATGCGACGGAGGATAAAGGTCGGCGGCCTTGGCGAGGGCGGGTCGTGGTTAACTACGATATGGGTAACAAAAGAGGAGAATCGTTGAGCGCCAGCGAAACGGCAGTCAAACATAATAAAGAGGGCTAAAGAAAGCGCTTAGAAAGTCAAGACCAAGAAACCGTGGCGGCGAGTCAAAAAGATATAGAGGGAAATCAGGTGGATTAGTCGAGTATTCAACGTTCTACATGGGTGAGCGCGGGTGGAGATGGACGCGCACAGTAGAAGAGGATCAGAAGATCGGGGATACGGACTGGGAAATGTGTATTCAGCCAGCACCTATGCCGGCTTTCAGTCTAAGTGTGCGGAAAAGGGCTTGCCGGAACGTGCACATAAGCATGTGCGCGAGTCTGGTTTATGTCCTCTGAGTGGGACAAATAAGTGATTGATTCAGAGGTCTCATATCGAGCTGTGCAGACTTGCATACTGTCGTCGCTCTGAGGGGAGAGAGTAAGGATCATATATAAAGATGTACGGTAAAGCGCCAGCAGAGCTAGTACATCAGAGAGTCTGGAAAAGTGACCAAGGACAAGTTCATGGGCGTTTCTTTCAGGAAACAGGCTCAGCCCCCCTCCCGCCCCTCACCAATCACTCTGCTGCGTCAGTGTGCACTGGACTTTCCAAAATCCTCATCGTCCACCTTGGTTTCTTCGTCGTCAATTTTACCAACGAATGGAGGCATGGGAAGGTTAGACAAGCAGCTTCGCATCTGCGGTCGCAGTGTGTCCTCTATCCATGTCTGCACGGTTTGTGATAGGTCTGTCAATGCGCCGGCCTTATTCCTGCCATCTACATGGGATGCCCAGCGAAGCTCCATAGCACTGGCAACCTCTTGAAGTAAAGGGACTAGATCGGCCAGTATCTTGGACTCGACTAGTACCAGGATTACCAAGACGTCGGAATTCGTGGCATTCGAGGGATATATGCGCGGAAGAACAGGATCGTAAGCCTGCATCAAAGCTTGCACAAGGCTCACTTTCAGCTGCTTCAGAGGCGTTTCCAGAAGCGCCTCGATTGAATGTAGCAATATATCCAGCCGATCGCGTTCAGTGATGGGGGCATCTGTCCTTCGGGTGAGTACCTTTGAGGAGATCCACTACGAACAACTCACCCAGGACGCCAAGAAATTCTCCAACACGACCGACGGGTCCGCGCTCTTGTACCACAAGTCAGCCCGGAGAGGAACAAACTTGAAGGGAATCATAATCATTCACCGCGTTTCTTATACACTGCCAGTAAGGCTTCTCGCTTGCTTTCAATCCATTTTTGATCCTCAGCAGAGGTCATCAGCGACAATTTGACCAATCGGGAAGCTCGGAGGTCAGATTCTAACTGGGGATCAGCGGCTGTCGGCTCAGAGTATTCAGAACAGGTATACACCTGTGGGCTGGTTGTCGTGGTCAGAAACAGATGGTGGGCTAGAGATCCAAGCCCTAATCGCGCCTGGGACACGATGAATCAGATGGCAAGATACGTAGAACGAGGGTATTCTTACCTGTCATACTATCCCAGCAGGATTTTATACCCCCTGTGTAAGCTGTCATGGCGAGATCCTATATTGCGCCGCGTGTCTACGTACGACCTATTCCTCGAACGAATTTCTGTTTTTTCCTTTTAGAAGAGGCCTCTCAAATTCCCAATATAAACGCAATACCGTTTGCCACAACTTGGGGAGCGCCACTGAGAAGACGATACCGCCTGCCACGAAGGAAGCCGCAACAGTTATGTAGAAAAGATTCATGAAATCGAAGAACGTGGTTTGAGTGAAAAAGACAATCACGATGAGGGAACAGTTCAAAGACACGCTGACAACACGCGACCGACTGATCTAGACAGGGATTCTGCTCAGGGTCTCCGGCAAGGGTCACTGATACGCACACTACCTTTGGCACGTCTTCCTAGTGTCTTCCTGTGCGAAACCGCTTTGGAACCGCTGGTGAGAGGTACTATGAGAGACGCAACGGGCGGCGTTTTTTGAATCTAATGACTGAGGTCCAAAGTTTCCGCTTCGGTTCTCTGGTATAAATATATCGATCCCCTGGAGACGCAGCCTGACGGCGCTGGTCTAGAGTTTACTACTTTCGACGTCAACTCGCTACGCTAGGTCCTCACGCCGTCGTAATGGGCACATGTGCCGTCGGTCGTTATGCCCATGACCACGCCACAATGTTCTCGCGCCAATTTCGAGGCCGACGCACATCTAGAACGGCCACCTCAAGCGACTAGCCTTGTTCACAAGCATGCGAGCTCAATAAAATACAAGTTAGTGAAGATTGGGGGTGAGGAGAAGCGACTCGCCGCCTTTTGGAGTTCATCAGTATGTCTTGAACCAAAGCCTTAGACTGCCTCATCCCAATCGGAATCGAAGGCTGATGAGTTTACACTGGGCCAAGTGCGCGCCCCGACCTTTGCAATTGAGTTGGTCGCCACCTAGGTCTTCGCGTTATCTTGTCGATCATCCAATGGAGTCGTTATTCACCGCTTATCGGCAGACAAGGTCGCGCCCAGGATTACTTTCATCGGTGACTTTGTCGGACTGGATTACGCAGAATTTGGACAGGTCAACGTGCACGTTTGCTGTTCAATGGGTAAATCCATGGTGGGAATAGCAAAGCGAAATCGTTACTCACCGCGTCTGCGCATATTGAAAGTCCCCAATTCGATCCTTCAAAATCGCGGGCCGCCGTTGTCCGATGGGTGACTTGATTATTCGAGTTCGAGTAGTCAAACCAGGAGAATTGATACGTACCGCTTACTTTCGAAATTTGCGTCCGTCGGCAAAGAGTGTTGGACTTGGTTTGAATGGTACTAGTAACTGCATGCGTTTCACGGCGCCGGCACCGTTGTGACTGACGACAAGGTCAGTGCTGCAATTTACAAGTAGATGAAAGGTAAGTAGTCGGATGCCGATCTAGAGGAGTTTGGACTGATCTTCCTTGACGGAATGGCGGTAGTTCTTGTTGTTGTTGAGTCAACTTGTTTAAGGTGCGCACCGACATCATCGCCGATGAATCGGCGACAGCATCGCTTGTACGTCTTGTCATGCTCTATACCGCCCCCAATAAGCCGAGCTCACCAGGGAGCCATTTGGTAGAGCCTGGGGAAAACCGTGGTAGACTTATGCATCACACGGTAGATATGGGGCGTGGTGGGCGCGAAAAGTGCGCGACGAGGCTAAGTTAGAAAAAGAGGAGCGAGGAGATGAGGAGAGTGTAGTCAACATGTATGCCTCGGCGAACGTGATACCAAGCCATGCACCGCCGTACTCGGGCAATTCTTCTCCATCTTCGGCATACAGCCAGCCTCAGCCGCCAGCGGTGGCGACAGCTTTCCATTGGGTTGATAGGCGTACAGACATTGAGAACATGTTCGTGCCCGCGCATTCGACCAGTATTCTAGCAGCCATCCTTCTACAATGCTGGCGTCGCCGTCGCCGGACAACCCGGTGCCCCACCTCCGAGTCCTGCTTGGGTCGACAGTCCCCCTGTAAGATGGAAGAGGCAGTGGCCTGGATGCCTGGCCTAGATAGTGATGTGTAATTTGTCTCTCAAGTGCGGGGAAGCCGTCATCATTGACTCACTGAGATACCGCTTATTTCTGCATTCTTCTTACTACACGTTTTTCTCAGCAATCTATTGACTTCACGGAGGCAGCCTCTTCGATAATCATTCATTGGACAATGTGGTCAAACCAAGGTCAAACCCCCCTATTTCTCAAGCGCCCTCCCAGTAATTGACCTAGTACGTGGGTCGCCTTCCTTCTCGATCCGCTTGCCTACAACGCGCATTGTGCGGCAGAGGATGAAATCTTGTGGCCTACACTACTAGCCACACACCGAAGAACATCACTCCGCCAAACAGCACGACGGTGGGCAATAGACGTGAGACTTGTTGGCGATATCGAGTTCGTCTCTGGACTTGTTGGGCGAATTGCGCATGCAGCCGCACTAAGGTGTTGGATAGCCACACCCTTCTGTTCTCAAGGGCTGCGTGTTGACTCTGAGTATAAGTTGAGAAGGTACCCATCGATTACCACGAGATGGCCCAAACTCACAGAGGAATTTTGCCTCATAGCCACAACGTCTGGCGGGGATGTCATCACCAGTAAAGGATAGACTGCGGTTATCAGTCCTAGTCCGGCCCAAAAATCAGCCTTCGATAAAAGCGAACGTACCCGAACGATCAAGACTACGGCCAACCACGGGCCACTTCGATGTCAGAACGCGCTCCAGAATAAGACTTTCCGGACCTGTGAAGGGGATGATCCATGAAACCGAGCTCTGAACGACCGAAACACCAACCTGTTGACGAAATTGGTGCCACGGGCAGCAATACCGAACTCGAGTCCAATTCGCCTGTACTACGAGATGGCTCCGAGTTCCAGGCGACGTCTAGACACGGTTGCCTATGAAGTTCGGCAGTTATCAAGTACAGTTCTTGTTCATGACTGCGGATCTGCTCTTGATAATGGTGGAGAGTTTCTCGATCCTTTGACTGCTCATTGAGCTGTAACTCTATTTTTTCCTGGGCTTTCTCCAGTTTAGCGCAAAGGGTTCCAATTTCCGCTCCTTGTCGGGAGACTTGTACCTCTAAGGTAGCTTTTTGAACCTGAGAGAGCTCCATAAGGGGTTTGAACGCGGAAGCTCGTTGGTAATCATCTTTCAAGGAGGCGAGCTCGCAAAGTAGATCGTCGTTCTCGCGACGGAGGTCGGCGTTCTCGCGACGGAGGTCGGCGTTCTCGCGACGGAGGTCGGCGTTCTCGCGACAGAGATCCACATTCTGTCTTTCCAGTTCCTAGGCGGCTGTTTAGCTTCATCAGATGCAGCTAAGAGATCCTACCGGCAGGCTCTGCCACTGATCAAACGCTACCGAAGATTTCGTCCTGGAACTCCCGGTCGCGTTGGTGGACTCTGAATCATTCAATCTTTCCATATTGGTTTGGTAACTAGTGCAAAGACTTTGAGTGTGAATATCCACGCCGGTATACATGAACTGACTTTGTAACTTGTTCCTCAAGGGCTTCGATGTCGTGGGATTGCCGTTTGACTTGCTCAGTCAAACGGGCGACGAGGTCAGTCTTCTGAGCCAACCCCGATTCTGTCTGGGCCACGTCGACCTCGCGCTGGTGCCTGTAAAAATTTAGAGAGAGGGCCGGATTGTCCCCTTACTGTCCCCTTACTTACAATTCCCCACGAAGTCGATTCACCTCTTCTCTCCAAGAATCCTCTCTTTCCTGACTTCTTATGCCTTCGGCTTCTACACATGCTTCAACTTTATCCAGTTTCCCCTCCATCATTTCCTTCTCCATCAGCACCTCCTCGAGACGTGTTTGAAGAGCTTGACGTTCCTCTAGAAGCGTTCGGTGTATACCCTCCAAAGACTCCTTTTGCGCCAAGATATGAGAGCATTCAAACTGTAGACGATAGTGGTAATCGTCTCTGGTGACCATCTTCAATATTCGGAAAGCAGATAGACTTGACATACTCGGTCTCATCCATCGTCCTGGCCAAGCTCATGTTGGAAGTTCGGGTTCCGCGGTCTGAGGAGCTCTTCGATGACCCGCTTAGAGAAACTGTAGCCTACGTGTGGTGAGGCTGCTGTGAGAATGCGGTATAAATGTGGGGAAGCGGGAGGACCCCCCTGTTCAATCGCCTCTTTCAGGGCTAGCTGGTCTGCATCGCTCAAGCTCTGAATCTTCAGAATGAAGCCCTCATTGTCCGCGCATCAAACCAGCAAGACGATAGTCAAGCGACACATAACTAACACGGCCATGACGTCGTGGTATTGAGCCATACGCGATAGATTCGGGATGTCCAGGCTGGTCGAGGTCAAGAGCAGAACGTCATGGAGATACAGTGTCAGTCGGTGGTAGAGTTCCTTTAGTGCGCCGAACCGGACTGTCCAGTTTGTCGAAGGGGTACTGGTGAGACGGGATGAGGGATGGAAGTAGCGGCTATCGCTAAGAATGAAGCTTAGCCGGAAAGAGATGACGTATGTCCTGACCAGCTCTCACACTCGGCTCAATATCTCCAAGAAAGGTGGCCCATCGCACAGATCGACAACACTTTCGACCGGTCTTGTCAAGGGCAAGGTGGCAAAGAAATGAACGAAGGCGGCTAGTTCCCTATCAGGCGGGGTGATATCGGACATCGGGGCTGAGAGAAAGAGGCTCCTCCTTGAACCTGAACCTGCCCCGGTCCCCGGTGTCATCAAGATGTCCTACCGGTACCGTACGTACCGCTAACGTTGGACCCATGCCGGTTTCCTGATCCTGATCCTGATCCTTACATACAGGGCACCGTCCTACCAGGACACGGCTAGGGTAATGATAAGTGCAGTAAGTGGCAATATATTCATACGGAGCACAATTTCGATACATGGGATAAAGCTACGCAATCATAGAGCTCACTCATTACTCTGCCAAAAGACATTTGCCTGAGTTCGGGTACGAACGGCACGGTCGTATTGGCGAGCTCGGGAAATGTTGCGGGCAGCGGCGGTGCGATGATTCCCTGTGCTAGTCCTCGTAGGGACAGCAACCGTCGCTGTGCGTCCAGCGGCGGCCCGTGTGCGCACGCGTTGAAGCAAGTCTCGTACACCCTGATTGTTTTGGTTATTGGGCGGGTTTGATAGCCCACTGCCATTGTGGGTGGACCCCATGGTACTGGGACCTGCCGTGTCTGAGTCTTGAGGTTCGTCTGAGAAGTCGCTCGCCGTAGTGGGACAGAAAGGAAGACGCGATGGTAGCATGGTCCCGTGAGGATCCGCGGAGTTGAACGACCTACGAGAATAGATCAGAAATTTACTCCCTCAGAGGAGCACTGACCCTACCAAACGGTATTAGACTCAGTGGCAATCCAATAACCCCAACTGGGTTGACAGAATCCATATTCATCATATCTCCTATCCGCATCCCAGCGTGTTTGACTGCAAAGACCTCGTCCCTCGTCGACGTCAAAGTGGATGGGGGCAGTATACCCCCTACAGCGATACAGATTTTGACCGGTCAAACCCAACCGGTCCGCCTCCAAAACATCGTGGTCCATGGCACGGGCAAGAGATGGGCAAGCAAATCGCACGACCTCACCCAGAAACATAGAATCCTGTGAAAACTAGGTGAGAGTCCATCAGCCTTCACATTTCCAAAGTCTACCACGCCATGATCCAAGATGATGTGGATGCCGTTGATGGTCTCAGCCTCCATGCTGGCGTAGTAGCCATAGGTGTCGCCTCGGGCGCCTCCCTTGGGCTGTCGAGCGCCGGATCCTCCCATCTCGCCTTCACTGAAGTGCTCGAACTTGGCGCCACGATGAAGGGGTGCCATATCTGAAAACAACATAGCCCCAGGGAAGTGTAGGTCAAGAAGGCATGGGACATACGGGCTAAATTCTTCTCGTGGTTCTCCGCAAGGCGTACACCCTCAGAGTTGAACGCATTAAACATGACAAAGTCTAACTGTCATAGGGTGAGTATGAGACCAGCCAGGTTTATGCAACCTACAGGGAAGCATAACAACCTCTCGTGCGTCTCCTCGTCCTCCACCAGTATAGAACCTTCAGGATGTGAAGAATCGTGTCGGCGTCGTTTGCGGGGCCCCTGGGAGGCGCGTCTCCTCTTATTGGCAGGAACGGGAGGATTCTCCTCATCGGAAGATGGAACCGCCTCAGACGAAGAGGCGCCGCACGGAACAGCAGTCGCTTTATCCACAAGAATGATAAGTTCGTGACCGCATCGATTGATTATGGCCGGATTCTTGCGAATGGGTCGCATCCCCAAGTCGTGGGGATGATGGATCTGGGGATTGGATCCCTGAAGAGCCGAGTTACGGAAGAAAAGTGAAAAAAGAGAGGTATTTACCGGCGGACCTCCCGGAGACATTCTTTCATTCACAGGAACCAAGCTGATACCGTTGCCACAGAGATGAGAGGCATCTCGGTGCTCCACAAACTCCACCCTGGTACATCTCTGAGAGGGAGGCTCATTGATACATTGCGTGCAGCCGATGATCTGGATGAATCAGAGAGAACTCCAAAAGAGTCGAGAGAGACATTTACCTGATTATTTGTGCGATTTCTGAGGGCATGCTACCCGGTTGTCAGCCCTGGTGCAGTTCGACACAGTGGAGGGAAAACTACCTTGATCTGATGTCGATGCAGATGGGCGCGAAAGTTCTTTCGAGCGTTGTGCATCTCCACTGTCCGAGAAATGATTACTCCCAAAGCAGACTCCGGGTCGGTACAGGTCGCTTGGAAAGAGCCATCATTCCATTGGTCTATGATGAGCTTTTTCAGTTTGGAGAACACATCTCCAAGCTTTTTCTGATCTCCGTCCAAGGTCGCCACACTGTAGCCCCGAGTCTCCAACGCCCGCCCTAGCCATCTATCCCAGGCGCGGAGGAAGTTGTCAAGACCATATAAGAAAAAAACGCACTCTGGGTTTGCAATGCGAGGAATGATGTCCGGCTGGCGCTTCAGTATTCGGAGAAGATCGCGCTCATTGAGCGGTTCCTGGCACTAGGGACCAGCTGTCAGAAGGGTGGACGAAACGTGTGGAAGAGGGCTTACTCTTTCCGAAGAGTGAGGCAGAGCATGGAAGACGCGCTGTTCTGGGAGCCACTTGTGACTGACTTCCGGTGGGACCCATGTATATAGAATCAATGCAAAGGCTTCTTGAAGTCTTTGCAGGCGAGCCAACCCTTGAACAATGTGATCGGATGGCAAGCCGGCCAAGTACGAAGGATCAACAAGTCTAGAAAGCACTTGGAGTAAACCCGAAGACTGCGTGAAAGAAATGAGGAAGGAACAGAAACACGGACAGACCGGAAACGCCTACCCGGACGGCTGACCTCCACGACAGAGTCGAGTATCGTGCCGGAGGAATCTGGCGCATGGCTTGAAGAAGGAAGCCCATGGCGGCCTGTTTGGCTCGCAGAGCGTTCTGGGGAATGCGAAACCTTTGACCGAGATGGTCACAGGTGGTCTCCAAGGCATTGATGATTTCTTCTAGCGTAAAGAGGTTCTTCTGGCAAGGAAAGTTAGCTTTGCCAGTGCGCGGTATTATCGTTCCGTCAACTCACATTGACGTTCTCCAGCCCAGGAAGCAGCTTGGGTAAAATCTGGGCGAAATGGCGGCAAACGGACGCATCATCCTCCTCAAGAGATGGTAGGAAGTTGGGCAGTAACGCCGTAGGTGGATCGCGTCCAGGTTCGGAGCCGCCGCCAGCCTCGCCCAGAACAGAGGGGTCTTCGGGTACCTGGTCGTCAGAGGCGCCGCGGTCTGAGTGGGAGTCGACGCCGACGAGATCGTGTTCATCCGCCGCGTCGTAGTGGTCGATCTTGTAGGCGTCATCCGCAGCGTTTTGCTTGAAGTTAGTATTGCACTGGTTCAAATGCTAGGAAGTGGATAAGACGCCAGTGAGAGGGAACCTCGACTAAGACACGCACCGCCAGAACGACCTGGCGTTGGTAGTGGGCAGCCAACTCGGACGCTCTCTGCGTAGGGAGAGGGTTGGGGGCGTCACGGAGGTAAAGCTCATAGTATAGATCGACCGCGTCCCGCCCGTAGGTGCCGACCAAATTTCCGGACAGACACAACGTTTCCGAGAACCACGCCATGAGGTGGTGATGCTGAGACGGGTCAGTTGTCTCAATATACCAGCTGATACTGGCTCACCTGTGGCGTTCCAAGATTCCAGTAGTCCGCAAGTTCCCTTTTCAAGACGCGCGTCAGCGCACGAGAATGCTGGATACCAGTGGGGGCGGACAGAAATTTCAGAACGGTGTGCGGTAAACGTAAATTGTCTGGTCGACGCGCGGATGGCGGTAGCGGCAGCGGGACGGTCTCATACGAGTCGAGTACCCCCATGACCGTAGAAGGTATAGGCGGCCAGCTCCAGAAGCGGAGGGCTACGGAAGACGGGTAAGCCTACCGCGGTTCGTCCCGGGCCTTATATTGGTGCACGTGATTAGCGCGTGACCATCAACGGCACGCGTTGGGCACAGCCACCAGGTGGGGGTATAAATTAGTCCTGGCGTCCTGTTCTTGATTTGTGCGGTCGTCTCGACGAGTGTGCCCTAAGCCCTGGGTATAGTGGTGCCGGTACCCAGTCCGCGCGTCCTACTCCCGTACGCAACGTATCTTCTCCCCTCTCCATCCTGGCCCCTGTGCCTTCCTTCCCGCATCGTGTCGCGTCCTCGCCGGCCCCCCCTTCCGCCTGCGCCGTAATCTGCCTCGTGCGTGATTGTGGGTGGCTCTAGTCCGAAGTGCGACTCTTCCCTTTTGCAAACCTCGTCTGCCGTCGCAGAAGTCGTACCGGTCATCCGGAGCTACTCCCATGGACAGCCCCCGCTCCGATTGTTCCTCACCCAAAATGCTCAGCGCTTTCGCGGTCGTCCTGCCCTTGGCCAACCTCTCTTGCCACTGCCCTTGGCCGTCTCTCGGCCGCTCATGCCGTTCCGTGTCGTGCTCTACTATCACCTTCTGCCTAGCTTTTTCTCTTGGCGTTGAAGTGAGAACTTAAGAAGAGTTTTGGATAGAATCGGAGGCTTGCTCGAATATATTTCAAAATAATACTGCGTCAGGCCAAAACCTGGTATATCCAAAAGATCCTAACATTGCCCGTCGAACTCCGTAGGTAAGGCCACGAATACAGTCTGAACACTAGTCACCAACGAGACGCTCCCCTCAGCGGTGACAGTACTCTGGGGAAGCCATTGGATGACGGTCACTGCTGAGGTGAGGGTAGACATCGCGGTGGCAGCCGTTCGAGATGCCATTATAGCGGTTGGGACCTCCCCTATCCCTAGTAGGTAGGACCAGGCCCCCAGGAGCCATTTCATGAGTATAGGGCTCACGAAAAGGAGTGTTTGTGCCGCAGTACGGAAGGGCGCCTCCACGTCTTGGCGGGATATATATTCCTGCCCTAGGACTAGGCATAATAAGACCACTAAGCCCAACGACGCGTGGGGTAGCCAAGGAGAGACCCAAGCCCCAACCTCTTGGAAAAGGTAGTCCTATCGATCGCGGTTTTCAGCCGAGACCTCCACTTGATGAGCGCCACTTACTCGTAAGACCGTTAGCCGAGAAGTTCCCCGAACATGGTCTCGTTTCCAAATCTTGACGCTGGGGCCAAACGTTTTCTCGCTGATGCCCGTGGCTATATATTCAACATTCTTGAATTTGGTGTAGGCCTGTATCTTTCCTCGGCGATTATCCCCACATGGCCAGGCAAAACCTTACGCACCACAGCTTGAACCAAATCACCGCCTAGAGAAGCTGTTAGTAACGTCCTCAAGGGCCAAGGTGACGGACGGACACAAGGAATGTTGCAGGACGGAAACTTTGCGGGTGGTCAAATCTATCACGCTTGCCACACCGCGACTACTGCCCAGCAATAACGCGCGATCGTCATGGATGAAGGCCACGGGCAAGATCACGTTCTGGAAGATAAGGTCTGATAAATAGTCCCGAAATTCACGCGGAGAGCCTAAATTGTAGAAATCGATCCCGTCCAATAGATTTGACCCCACTAGAAGAAGTCCGTCATTGGAGATAGCTGACCGTCCACTGTCCCGTGTGATATCAGAAACTGTGAAAGACGTGTGAGGCTTCAAGAGGACACACATGCGGGCAGAAGGTTGAATTCTCCATAACGGGTCCCACTTTCCCACAGTGAGCTAATAACAGCTGGAGGAAAACGGATGAGAGCGTGAGCGGTGTGAGGATAGGTGCAATACTTACGCTATACCGTGGTTCAGAAAGGACACGATGACTCTATCGTTGTGACGGGGCACATGTATCGCAGTAGGTTCCACTACAGGATTGGGGAACAGCAGGGGATAAGGGAAATCCGGTGGCTTCAACGTGAACTTGATTTGGAAATCTGTTAGAATCCACTTCACCAGTTAGAAAGCCACCTCCACGAAATACAAACTCACCTTCTTTCAGAACGGTAACATTCTGACCGTGGCCGACTATCATGCAGCCCTTCCAATCGAAGGCTAAGCAACTGATACGACCTTCCAAGCTGATTAAATGTTTCTTGGACGTGTTGTTTTGCGTCTGTCGAGACAGTTGAGCCTGTGGGAGGCAAGACTGGATTTTCGCACCTTCCTTTCCGGTTTCTCGAATCGATAAACTATACCGGCTCTAGTCCCTACATAGATACTAGGTGCGTGATGCCGGGACTGGCGAGGGTTCCATAGCATGGTTTCGATGGCAGTGCTCTCCTTTTCGTAGACACTATGTACCCCACCCCTGGCCGTCTGAAAGACGCTGACGGTGCCGTCTTCGCAGCCACTAGCGAGGTAACGTCCGTCTGAGGAGAATTCTAACACGTTGACTGTGCCATGGTGCTGATCGCAAATCGTGGAGCGAAGCGAGTAAGTCATAACCGGAGCGCCGCCAAGGAAGAAAGAAACCAAGAGCTAGGAAGTGATCCCGAGTATATGTAGGCCGATTTCGGGAAATTTCGAAGCAACCTCATGTCGAAGGTGAGGACTGACTCAGGGAGGCGTACCAGTCCACATGTAGGGAGTGGGCGTTGGGTGCCCGCCATAACCTCGACGCGTTTTCAGGATCCAGATAAGCATGAGTGCGTCGCGTGTTGTAACAGATTCCCAAGATTACGGCTGCTCGCGCTGCGTTCTGAATCTGAAGCTGAACCTAACGGAGGGTTGAGACATTACAGGCGGCGGGGGGAAGAAATTCCAACTGAGAACTCCCGACACGAGTAGCGACGTGGAGGCCACGACCACACCTGTACATTGCCTGTTCACGTCCCATCACGAGGACGAAATAGTCGATTGCCGAATGGCGGCCATGCTTCGGCCGTACGGACTGAGAAGGGCGTTAGTCCCACGACGCTATAGCGGTAGGTTTCACCTTACTACCGTGTATTCCTTCCGGGTGCCAGACGATGATGGAGTTGAGTTCTGGTCCAACGCCTACGGGATCTACGTACGGTCTGGAACAGGGCTTGTCGTAGAAAACCAGAGATCATCTCACCTCGGTAGTTTCGCAGGGGCTGTGACCGCGTGTGATACCTCGCCTTGTACCTTATGGCGGTTAGCCGTATCCCTGGTTCGCATCTAAGTACGTCCACTGGCAATTTCCATACTTAGGGAGTACAACCTCTTGCCAGATGGGACCCGGCAAGCAATACTTTAGAATATCGAAGGACTGTGATAATATTACTTTTTGTAGAACCGAAGGCGTTATCATGTATTCTAATATGGAGCGCCGTCCGTCTTGCGGTAACGTTACACCTGTTCCTTATCCAGGACCGCCCGCCTGTAGTTTAGGTGAGCCACAATATCCGATCGGCATGTACAATTCTCGTACTCGTAGGCAGCCAGTAACCTAGCTCGGACGTGTGTCCAATCTGCGGTCTTGGCGTTGTATAGTGAAGCTGAGGCCGTCATGTCCCTGTCCAAGTCTGCCATCTCCGCCGTGAGCAAAAAATCCAAAGATGGGAGAATCCTGCTCACCCTCGTTTGAGGCAAACTCTTGGATGGATTTGAGAGATACCACCGCCCTAACGATCTAATCAGTCATGTAAATAGCAAATCATGAATCAAATCCCACCATCGGCGAATAGTAGCGTCTTCATAGAACTTGACAAGATACTTGTTTTTCGTGTGAGATCTACGGTAGGCCGCCTGCGCTTCAGAAGAAAGATATTGGCTGTCGGGATCCTCTATTACACCAGGAAACCATGCATAACTGCCCAGTTTTGCCCAAACTTAGGGGCAATTAGATCGAAAAACGGAATATATAGGCATTCACGTACCAAAGCTTCCATAGGTCGGGCGTTCCCCAGACCGAAAATAAGCCCTGGGTTTTTCTGCCGGCGGAGGGCCCATGTTTCGAGCGTCTTTCCGCCGTTTGGTTTTCAGCCTCCGCGACGCTGGGGTTTCGATAGTGTTGAGGACTATACAATCTCCCTCCTGGCATAAGAATGATCCAGAAATGCCGGCCAGTTGGCCAGGCTCCTCACGAGAAGACTCCGACAGACCATCTACAGATTTTCCAACAGCGGCAATTGATAAATGTTGGGCTCTACCCGCGGAGGCGGTACTGTCTTGGAAAGCAGCGTCCAGAGAAGGAAGACCGTTGACGGTATGATGAGTGGTGGAGGATCGCCTTACCCTCTTTTTCGACCGCCTGGAGCTCTCCTTTCTGGTTTGCGCTACTGAGATAGAAGATGAGACACCGTCCATGTGCTGGGAGGAGGAAGTAGTGGTGTCCGTCGATTCGGACGCCGATCGACTTCGCTTGGTGCAGCCCTTTCCAGAGACTTCAATCAGCGCAGGATTCATAGCGTACTAGGTCAAAAGGGGACACTGACGATGGTAGCCCAATCGACTATCACACTCTTACTCGCCGGCGAAGAGGGAGATGCTGTAGGGTCGGTCCATAATTCCAAGGAACTCTTCGTAGTACCCTTAGGGTATGATGAGTCTGATAAAACGGTGCCAGGAAATGAAAGTATCTCGAAGCTCACGGGTTCATGGGGGGAGACCTCGACGGTGGTCAAAAAGGGCACCCGCCTCTCGTAACCTTGTTCTTCCTATGATAAGAGCTATATAAGTGAGCATCGGCAGAAAGGAAAGAGCCCACCTCGTAGTCCACTCCCTGAATTGGTGGAGCCAGGCCATGGACCGCATCGGGATCATCAACTATCTCAGCAAAGGCTCCGACCGCGAGTTCCTCTTGGCCGGTGGTCTGAGTTATCCGACTGTTTTCTGTCCGGGTTCCAGCGTTAGCGTTGGTCTGTCCAGCGTTGGTCTGTCTAGCGTCTATCTGAGTTTCCTGGCCGATTGCCGTCTGGGTTCCAGCGTCAGTCTTGATTGAAACTCCAGTTTGAGTCTGAGTTTCGGTGTCGGTTTGAGCTTCGGCGTTGCGCTACATTCGATATCACCCCTTTAGAAGTGATAATATTCCGGAATTGTGCACTCACGTAGTAGCCGGGGTTCTGTTCAAGAGCTCTTCGACGACAATAGCTCAATTCGCGCCATTGTTTGTTGCGCGCATTTGATAATCTTTCTAAACATAGTCTGAGTTTCGTCAGTCAGACGATGATCTTTCAAAACGCACCTATGGCCTTTTCGACCAAGAAGTACCGGACCACTTTCTCGGCTTGCGAGTGATCTCGAAATTCCGCGTTCCAGAGCTTCAAGGCCCAGTTGATATCGTGCTGAGCTTTCACCAGTTCTGGCTGTATGTCGTCCCAAAATAGAGGAGAAGAAGCGGTATTTTCCTAGTAAG
This sequence comes from Strobilurus orientalis, assembly GCA_019915145.1. Classification (NCBI taxonomy): domain Eukaryota; kingdom Fungi; phylum Basidiomycota; class Agaricomycetes; order Agaricales; family Physalacriaceae; genus Strobilurus; species Strobilurus orientalis. The sequence continues at coordinate 263,978 of JAHLML010000001.1, read as the reverse complement.
AATGAGCCAAAAAGCGCCTGTACATGTAAGTCAAAACATGATCCACCGTTTCGGTACATAGCTCGGCGCTGGTGTCCGCCACACCCGTCGGTGTCACCGTCGGCTCTGTCGAGGAAGCTGCCACAACGTTGTCGGCGAGAGAGTCCTGCCCAAGCGCAGTACGGCGAAGCATGCTGAGGCCTCGGAAAAGGCCTAAAATGTGTGGCAAGGGCAGGAGCGAGCGAAGAGCAGAAGGGTTCTGAGACATGTTCGTCACTGAGAGAAATTCGAGAGTGAATCCAGGTCTGCGCACCTCTCAAATACGTTCCTGGTCAAAGAGGCAGGGAACGAAGGCCTATTAGACAGCCTTTGTGCTTCCATTGTGTTTAGAAGGGGTTGAAAAAAGCCAGTCTTTATGACTAGACAAAGGATGGCCTTTTCATCGAAACGGACGTCCCTCTTTGACGCGTCTCGGGCGAACTTGAGGCTAACTTGGGGCGAACTGCCAAGTATTTTGAAGTGATCAAGAGTCCGATCATCATTCAGGCGGACGAGGACGATGTGGGGGCTTGAGCGTGGACAAGACTGGACTCCGAAACCGGAGCACGCCGCAGTCGGCCGCAGGTGTGACGGCGGAAAGAGTCGAACAGGCTCGGAAGATGTCAGTTTTCGGACCGGAGGAGTCTGAGCTTCTTCGGCACGTGGCATATGTGACCTCGGTCCTTGGCTCTCTTTAGGCAGGCCGCGGCCGGAAAGTGGGACTGCGCCAGTCGACGTTGCTGAAAAGCACCAATTCACCAGGAGATATCGAGGATCTGTGCATGTATGTCGGATGGTTTTATTTACAACGAGACAAAATAGTTTTACGCGGCTGTCTACTAATGAGAGTCTGCCTTGGGCACCTTCATTCAATACCGATCAGCAGAAGATATCCAATACTCCCAGGGCGACGTCCTCAGGAATCTTAGTCTAAGGATACTTAGCTCAATACGATTTGGGTGGAAAGAACCGACGTACCCGATAGTCCTCCAAGAACTTGGAGATTTGACGAACTTCATAGTGCATGAGGTGGTACAGCTTCCCTGGCAAGAAGGCTTTTTCGCAGCTACCATCCCCGAAGACTTGCTCATACCAGATGGGCCAGCGGCGGCGTGTTGAATCCAAAGAGCGCAATTGATGTGCCAGCTCAGATGCGGTAGTCTCCAGTGCCGCCGCGCGGGATTGCACATCGTTCTCCCATACGGTGGTCATCTTCTCCAAGATACGACGCAAACGACGCCACTGACATGCCTGTCCCCGTGTAAAGAGGATGCCCACATCCATCCGGGACAACTGTAGAGCCGTGTAAGATTACACATCACAGAAAAATTCTCCTTGTCAGCAAGCTCACCGAAGAACGTGCCTCTTCTACAAAGTCCTCCAAACCGTGTACCGTTTGATTCAACAGCGGGAGAAACTTGCCAAGAGAGTGGGAGTGCAGGAGGACCAGCTCGGGATACGCATTGGAGTGCTTGTCCAGGACCTTCACGCACGTCGCAGCGTCGAAGATGGCCTCCATAGTGTGTTCATAATCGTTGATGGTCTCAGGCGCGGTATACTCTGCCACCTGACGCGCTAAATCTTCCGTGGCGGTCAAAAACGTAGACACATATCTGCAGTCTCCTCAGAGGTCGAACACCTTTATCAAAGGATTACATACCGACGGTTCTGCTGGGCTCGATTCTCGAGAGCTTTCGAAGGTAATCGGACCAGCTCAGTCATGCTCGCTCGCACAGCCTGCTGGGTTCCCAGCCAGGCCGCCAGCCAGGCCGCCAGGAACGCCACAAGTACGATGAGACGTACTTGACGAGTGGTGAATTTGAATTCGGAAGAGGGTTTCTGAGAACGTCAGAATTTGCGATCAGACACCTTAACCTATAAGACGACCTACAGATGAGTCCCGAGGGTTTTTCTGGCTGTCGGACTCCTCAACAGGGAAGTCTTCCAAAGAAACGTCGTCTTCGCCGATAACTTGGGGATCATCTTCGTCCTCGAGAGATACTGAATATGGCTCCATGCAGATCGCTAGAAGGTCCCGCGGCTGACGATTATCTGTAGAATTCTCCTCTCTGGCCATGGCAAGCCACGGATCCATGTTGAAGTCGTCCGTTGAGATCTGAATTTCCGGGTAACTCATGGTGAAAAAGAGAAAGATGAAAGCCAGAGCCAAGTCTCTCGGAGCACACCGCACGGCGGAGGCGTGTTTATAGTCATTCGGCCTACACCACACGACGGGGGCGTGTTTAGATGGCGACTTACAATGAAGCATCGATAAACGGTGTTTTTTCCCGGCAAAGGAGATAAATTGACTCTGAAACATGTAGTAAAGTCCTGTATCAGCTGGAAGCCCTACTTGCTCGGTCGTCGCCACTTACGTTGTCTGTCTGGAAGGGACTAGCTTGAATGTTCTTGACGATGAGATTCAGGAGACGGCCACTAAGTTCTGGATCCGAATCGGAATTGACCACAACTTTCAAGCGCGCGTTAGTGAGTATCTTCAAGACAACTTCAAGACGTCACGAGGCTGGCACATACACAAATGCAATGATGGCATTGACGGTGGCACAGTTCGCTAGAGTTCCTTGCTTCAACACATCTTGAATCTCAAAACGAATAACAGTCGTCTCATTTTGGATCCAGGATCCTCTTGTCAGTTAAAGATTGCCATGATCGCGCACTTTTCGACGAAGAACACCAAGTTCACTGAGGCTATCGCCAAACCTGTTAGCTACAGTGGTCCATACTAGGAGGTCGGCGCTCACCAATAACCTCGAATTCATCTCCCTCTCAATCCTGCGCTTACTTGGCAACTCACCTCCATGGTTCGTGATATTCGTATCCGGCCGCGTATATAAAAGCAACCTCACCTCCCACGGCACGTTCTGCGAAATATGTGCACGCAGTGAACTGTAAAAGCTCGTGAATCTCCGCCGTCTTCGTGCGCATATGGACACTTTCGCAGTTACCATCGGGTTCTTAGACACACCAACATAATGGTAAGCAAGCGGAAATCAACCTTAACTACACGGTACCTGCATACAACGGCTGGGCCATGCGCGCTGGCTTATTCGACGTGTATAGGCGCTGCCACGGTAAAACAGAAACCTTGAGTAGATCCGCGGCCAATATTGTGATTCATGGGCGCGACATGACATGTCACCGGTCGTTCGCGTCAAGAGAGGTCAAGAGAGAGGGACCGTCGCGGTGCCAAATGAGATCTGAGAGGCTAGCATGTGCCGACTCTGCCGAGTAGGCCGTCAAATTTGGTCTTCCACATCAAGATTTAGTCACCCAGCTGGTGCTATAGAAGGCTAGTACTTATATCCCAGAGCAAAGAGACTCGCGCAGAACCAAGTCGCTCGTTGGAGTTACGACGCCTTCTCTATGAAGAGTACGTGCAATTAGTTGAGGACAAGCGCTTACTCTGTCACTTCATATTCCCTCGCATGGACCCCACCATTCACCAGTACCTCCCTGTCAATCTCCAGCGCATTGTCCAGAATGCCTCCCAGATCTTCCATATTGACCGTAGGAAACCGAGCGAAATGGAGCCAGCCTGCGCCATCCGGTCTGTGAAGGAGCTCATCAGTCGCCTCATAGTCGTTTGTGAAAATGACGAGCGTAGTGTCGAGGCGCAGGACAATGCCGTCATGCGATTCAGCATGCATCTTAGGGCGACATTTGCAGCGAGGCGGGTTCTAGAGCGGCTCCATCTCATCCGGGAGGCGTTCGAGTGGGTGCTTGGTCAGTCTTCCCGCTCTTGAATGCGTCATTTTCTAATATCTCTCCTCAATTCTACAGGAGAGGTTGAAGCTAAATTCAACCAATTGATTGCGAACCCCGGCGAGATGTGTAGTACTCTCGCTGTGCAGTCCATTGGTGAACCAGCCACACGGATGACGCTCAACACCTTCCATTATGCTGGCGTGTCGAGCAAAAACATCACGCTTGGTGTCCCCCATCTCAAGGAAATCATGAACGTTGCCACCAACATCAAGACCCCATCGCTCAGCGTCTATCTGGAACCGGAAATTGCAGCAGATCATCGCTTGGCGAAGCAGGAGCTTGCTTACACCTCCCTTCACACTGTCACTGCTTCCGTAGAGATTTGGTACGACCCCGATCCCAGCTCGACTATCATCGAGGAGAATTCTACGTTCGTCGAGGCATTCTTTGCCATTCCTGACGAGGACACAGAGTCCAAGCTGCACCTTTAGTCGCCATGGCTTCTCCGCCGTCTCGAACTCGATCGCGCGAAGATGATAGATCGCAAACTGACGATGAATCACGTCGCTGCTCGCATCTCGGACAGCTTCAAGACTGATCTCTTCGTCATCTGGAGTGAAGACAACCCGGACAAACTCCTCCACAATCACTTCTCAGTGCGACATTGTCGTTCGCTGGCACATCACCCTCTTACAGCTCCTCACCATACTTCGATGGACAAAGAGGTGGCGCTACCTCTCCGACGTACTCGCCAACGTCGCCGGCGTTCGTCACTTCTCCTGGCTATTCACCTACTAGTCCACGATATTCGCCGAAGTCGCCATTGTTTTCACCGACTTCTCCTTCATTCTTACCCACTTCTCTGCGATACAGTCCGACACCGCCATCATCCAGCTCAACTTTGCCGACAAATGGCTATTCCCCACCAGTCCGTCGTTCAGTCCGACATCCCCTTGTTGTATGTTCATTCTATTCTCATCTGCTTTGTCACTGACTTCTTCTTTGTAGACTCTCCGAGTAAGCTTCTCGATCATCTCAGGTTTTCTTCCCTACTGACGGGTTATCTTACTGGGTGTTCTTTTCGTAGCCTGTGAGTATCTTATGCTCGGGTCTTTATCAACTACTGACCTTTCTTCGCAGCCCCCAATCAACACTCACCAACGTCGCATAAGTATTTGCCAACTTTCCTCTTGCCTCGCCGTCGTCGCCGAAATATTGTGAGTATATGGCTGGTTTCAATGCATGGGTCGTGTCTAATTATCACATAGCTCCTACCTCGCCCGCATATTCTCCAGCCTCTCCTCTGTCTCTGCCTCTCTCTTCCTTGCTGATCGTAGCTCCCCCCTCGCTCAGCGCCATCCTACTGTGAGCATCTTTGTGGCATTGACTGGAATTCACATACTGATTGAATCATAGCACCCGCGTCCCCTTCTTACAGCTCCGAGTCACCGGCGTGGTCTCCATCTTCCCCCTCGCACAACGCAAGTCCGAATGGTGCTACCACCAGTCATTCGTACTTGACCTCGCCGTCTTGGGATTGATAGTGGATTGACTGTTCCGTTCGATATCGGTATCGGAGACCCCATCGATGCAAGAGATCATCGCGATGACCAACTAGAGGCTTCTCCTGGTATGACGATTCAAGTCCTTACCGCAAGAGTCCTTCCACGCGAATGGCTGGACTCGAGGGCTTGATTGACACCGCCGTGGAGGCCCTAAAGACACCGGATACGACACTAAGCACGTCTCCCCATGTCTACGCGCTAGGATTACCTACTTTAGGATGTGAATTGCAATGTTCCGGACGTTCTGTATACATATTGTCTAGAAGAAGCCATCTTGGAGGTCTGTTGCTCCGAAAAACGTTTACTAGCAGGATAAGAAGACGACATTCCGGATTCATGGCTGCACATTGCTTCCGATATTGAAGTAGGCGGTAGCGATGATGTAGGCATCAAAAGTTTGTTGAGAACAGCGTCGAGGTTGGTTTTTGAAGATGATGATGAGGCGGACGACGAGTCTATGGGCAGGCGCCTCAGATGGTCGGGGTTAATTGCACATTACGTATACGTAGCGCTACGAACGTTCAAGCTTATCTAGGGAGGGGACAACGCAGCCAACATTCGCTTCAGTCGAGCAATCTCCTGGTCACCCAGGGCCTTCTCTTTTTCAAGCCGGTCCACTTCGTGTTTCCATTTTGCCTCTGTGGCGGCGTTCTTCGCGATCTCCCTTCCTTTCAACTACGCAAATGGTAGGGCCAACAGAGTGAGAACCAGACGACAACACTCACCTCGCTGGCATCCTGGAACTCCCTCTCTACCACAACCCATCTCTCAGTACAGATCTGCAACCACTCCTCCGTCGCGCCTTCTGTGCTGAGTAGAAGAGGGCCAGTGGCACCGTCACCCACTGTCCTAATGGGAATTTTGCCAAAAACATTCCGCTTGCCCATGGGCTTCATTGTGGGTGCATCCAAAGTGATGTACTCCGGCGGGATTGACTTGGCCAGGATACACCATACCCAGTGCGCAATCCAGTAGCAGTTGGTGGAGGTGGCACGATAGTGAGCCCCTGCCACACTGGCCTGCTCCATAATGCATGCAAGGCGCTCAAATCTAAATTGCGCAGCGGGCTCGATGATCATGGTAATGGTGCCAGGAGGTGTAACCGGAGATGTTCTGGAAACGGTGTGGATGGTAAACTGATCCTTGGGCTCTTCAGCGGAAGGAAAGCTAGCACGAACGGATTTGACAGATGTGTCAGAGATTGAAGTGTGTGAGCGCCGCAGGCTGTCTGCAGATGAAAATCCGGTTGCCGTGTGTGGGCGCGCGGAAGTAGGGCTCGTGGGGGTGACCTTGGAAGTTGAGGTGACAACTCCAATATCGTCAGTCGTACTAGTGAGGTGGGCAGTACCGGACGAGACGTCGACGTTGAACAGCGGCTGCTGTGGAGCGCACACCGTTGCTTTGTCCTGGCGGATGAATCTTTCGAACACGATAAGTGTAACCTCGGAAGTTGTGGACACGACACCGTCCGGCCCGACGCGAGCCACATAGACACACAGAGACTCGTGCTCTGCGCCGTCTGCGGCCTTCCAGTATTGGACTTGAGTGACAAGGTTCTCCGTAATAACATTGGTGCCCTTGTCGCGGACGAGGGCCAGCGCAGCATGGAGGTACCCGGAGGCACCCATAGTTAGCCCATGGCGCTCCTGGTTGGATTCACCAAACAGGATTGTATTGGTGGGCGGTGGCGGTGGGACAGACGGGGGCGGTGAGGGGGTAGTGTCCGCCATGAAGGAACGAAAGAGATTGCGAACCGCTGAGAAAATGCGCATAATGGACACTGTGGGGATGAGATAGAGGGGAGAGAACGGTGAATAGCATGAACATGCCCCTAGCGCGTTCACGGTGCGTGTCGAAGCTTCAACTGCAGGTCGGAGTGATACGAATCAGCTTTCAATTGTGTTAGTGTGGGCATAGCTGATTCCGCTCACTACCGTACGATACAAATTTTGAGGGTCTTGACGATAAAGCTTATTCGACGCGATAGGCAAGAGACTGCAATACAAAGAGATGCTTGATGGAAAGAGCGCAAGGTGTGTTATGACGTTACAACCTGGAGCGCATTGAAGATCAGCAGCGATCAAAGTCAGATACAGATTGACGGCCGTAAGTATCAGGTAACTATACGGCAAATCATCCGTTCGGATACCGCGAGGATTGTTCAAAGGAAATCACAACGGTTCGTGCAGAATGCCAACGTTGACCCCACTGTAGTTTCCAGCGAATAGGCCACCTCTCAGGCCTTGTGTCCAACGCCGGGGTTTAGATGCCCTAGAGCTGGGCCTTCCATGATTCTAGCGCATATGAATTGAGTGTATAATCTACATGAATAGGTACCAAAGGCTGGGCTAGATGAACACGACTATGATAAGTCTTCGCGCACACGAATTTGAGGGAAGCAATCCCCTATCAATCCCAAGACGATGAGGTCGAGTATGAATGGCTGCATTCCGACTTGGGTTGTGCGAGATGCTTACCATAGGAGGGCCCTGGACGAGGGGGAGCTGTCGCAATCGCGACGATCTCTTGCATCGATGGGGTCTCCGATACCGATATCGAACGGAACAGTCAATCCACTATCAATCCCAAGACGGCGAGGTCAAGTACGAATGACTGGTGGTAGCACCATTCGGACTTGCGTTGTGCGAGGGGGAAGATGGAGACCACGCCGGTGACTCGGAGCTGTAAGAAGGGGACGCGGGTGCTATGATTCAATCAGTATGTGAATTCCAGTCAATGCCACAAAGATGCTCACAGTAGGATGGCGCTGAGCGAGGGGGGAGCTACGATCAGCAAGGAAGAGAGAGGCAGAGACAGAGGAGAGGCTGGAGAATATGCGGGCGAGGTAGGAGCTATGTGATAATTAGACACGACCCATGCATTGAAACCAGCCATATACTCACAATATTTCGGCGACGACGGCGAGGCAAGAGGAAAGTTGGCAAATACTTATGCGACGTTGGTGAGTGTTGATTGGGGGCTGCGAAGAAAGGTCAGTAGTTGATAAAGACCCGAGCATAAGATACTCACAGGCTACGAAAAGAACACCCAGTAAGATAACCCGTCAGTAGGGAAGAAAACCTGAGATGATCGAGAAGCTTACTCGGAGAGTCTACAAAGAAGAAGTCAGTGACAAAGCAGATGAGAATAGAATGAACATACAACAAGGGGATGTCGGACTGAACGACGGACTGGTGGGGAATAGCCATTTGTCGGCAAAGTTGAGCTGGATGATGGCGGTGTCGGACTGTATCGCAGAGAAGTGGGTAAGAATGAAGGAGAAGTCGGTGAAAACAATGGCGACTTCGGCGAATATCGTGGACTAGTAGGTGAATAGCCAGGAGAAGTGACGAACGCCGGCGACGTTGGCGAGTACGTCGGAGAGGTAGCGCCACCTCTTTGTCCATCGAAGTATGGTGAGGAGCTGTAAGAGGGTGATGTGCCAGCGAACGACAATGTCGCACTGAGAAGTGATTGTGGAGGAGTTTGTCCGGGTTGTCTTCACTCCAGATGACGAAGAGATCAGTCTTGAAGCTGTCCGAGATGCGAGCAGCGACGTGATTCATCGTCAGTTTGCGATCTATCATCTTCGCGCGATCGAGTTCGAGACGGCGGAGAAGCCATGGCGACTAAAGGTGCAGCTTGGACTCTGTGTCCTCGTCAGGAATGGCAAAGAATGCCTCGACGAACGTAGAATTCTCCTCGATGATAGTCGAGCTGGGATCGGGGTCGTACCAAATCTCTACGGAAGCAGTGACAGTGTGAAGGGAGGTGTAAGCAAGCTCCTGCTTCGCCAAGCGATGATCTGCTGCAATTTCCGGTTCCAGATAGACGCTGAGCGATGGGGTCTTGACTCCATAGACCCACCAGCCATGCTGGTCACATCGACGCGGTAGTTGAGCTCAAACTTTGCATCCTGGAGACCAAAGGTGACGATTTTCTGCTTCTTGATGAACGCGCCGCCGTCCATGCCATCCTCTCCGTAGAAGAATTGGAGGAGATCGCCAAGCGATTTCCGCACGGTACCATCGTAACACACCATCACATCCTCCAGCGTCTTAACTAGGCGATGCTGGATGCAACCTGTGTGGACGGTGGCGCTCGAGTCCTAAAGATGTCACAATCATTTCAGTCATGCGGAATGGAGCAAAAAGACAGCAGCTTACAGAGAGCGCTACGCTGCGCCAGAAAAGGCAGTCTTGGCATCCTATTGACTCCAACTCACAAGGCGCTTCGTTGGCATCATCAGTGATCCCGCGTCCCCGACGTATCCCACCCCCAAGCGAAGTCCATGTCCGGCGGGAGCTAGACGTCGGCAAGATTCGCGCTTGTTGCGGGAGTCTGTTTTACTGGAGTTCTGAAGGCAAGGCCATCGGGACGGCGTCTGGTTTCAGGTTTTCAGTGGATCAGATATCAAGGAAAGTATGAACACGTACCAAGGGCGCTACAGCGCGATTCCGTCCACTGACCGATATGCTGTCACATCAACAAGATCCGCACATTCACCGGAGATTCGGGTCGCGAATCGAGTCGCCTCCGACCTAGGTACGATCCCGACACCAGCGGGCTCCAGCGGTCGCCAGAAGTCGCGATGAGGGGCGTCCAAAGTGAAGGATCCGTTCAATTGGCCTCCCTGGAGGTAATGGGGCCATCAATTGGGAGCTCAGCTGACGCCGTCCAGACGCCGTCTTGATATGCAAATTGAGAAAACCTGATGATTATGATTGAATTCTGGACGACGTACCGAGAGCGGCGCGCTGCACCGGCCAAAACTATGAGACCACAATTCTTCACCGGCACCCATCCCATAGCAACAGCCACCCAGCATCTGCTATGCGAAATCACGCCTTTTCGACCCAAGCGCGATCCTGATGTCGACGGGCTCGAGCGGGCGCAAAGCAAGCCAGGACTAAGAGGGGCGGGAGAACGGCGAGGGTTTGGCGAGACCCACCGCCGTGTGAGCCAAGTGTGAGCTGGCGCAACGTAGGCGGTGCACGCATCTTGACATCTTCAAATCGTGTGTTAGGTATTGGTGTTGGTTTGACGTGGGTTTCAAGTCTCGATGTCAACGAGTCGGCTGTCGGCTCATACCCCCTCCTAACGCATTGTACGGATTGTTGAATCGTCAGCGCGCGTCCATGGTACGGTCGTTGGCGCCATTCAAGTCGTCGCCCAGTGTTGGGGACCCTGATGGTCGTGGTAGGAGATTAAGTGACAATCGATCAAAATCCAGTCGTCATGGAACACCTTGCCCGATTGAGGGACACTGGTGTCAAGGTCCATGAGAAGCTTGTTGTGTGAACGCTCAGGGGTGAGCGAGCTGAAGCCATCGAATGTCTGGAAGTAGGGTAGTCTTAGGGGAAGTAGCGCAAAAGCAATTGCCAGTTTGGGAGCAGGCGGACAAGGGCCGGGGTTACGGACCGATAATCACCGCGGCAAACTCCAGCCTTCGGCAGGGCCCCATTTACCCACAGACTTGCGACGGACAGACCATCCTCAAGCCCTTTTCTCCTTTGAATTGCCCCATAGGATGCCACCACGATGCCCTGTTGCCGTCTCCGTTTCCATTTCCCGAAATGAATCCTTTCAGAGTCTTGAGAGGCCTCAGCGAAATCCTATGAATCATTCAAAGGTTAACGGTAGGTCAGAGGCAGAATCTTAGAGGCAGCGACCCTCACAAGTTACTAGCACTGTAAGCTGTTGAAGTTTGTATGGAGATATATACTAAGATTTCGTTCAGTTACGTCGTTGTCTGGTCGCCGTATTATGATCAGACGAACCTGACGATCAACCATCGCTTGATCGAGCCGCCGCGCTTTGTGTCTGATAAAACCTTTGTGGGAGTCTGTGGACCATCGGACCATCAACAATATCCTTATAAGCTGGGAAATCACGGTGAGCCTATTGAGAGCACATACTCGACACATATCATTCATCATGGACATGGACATCGACCCCGAGGGTCCTGTTGCCGCATTTGCCTTTTCACCCCAAAAGTCGAATGTTCTCGCAGTCGCCCAGGAAGCGTCTTTGAGAGGTCCAGAAGTGAGCTCTCCGCTATATCGTTGAGTAGATTGTTGTCTTATCCCTTCACAGATCCGTATCCTGGTACGTGGAACAGGGCAGGATGCCTCTAGTTCCGAATGGCTTTCATCGCTTTGCTTTCCTCTCGAAGCTAAGACGCTATGTTGGAACACAGTCAGCAGGCATCTATCGTTTGCATGATATAATTCTGATCTTTCTCAAGAACGGCTCCTGTGTTTTTTCCACTGGGCTCACAGGCGGGTACGCGCATGACCTGGCTACCGGAAAAAGTATGCCTTTTGGACGCACTGAAGTCTTGGATGCTGTGAGAGTGGAATTTGTACAATGCCGCAATTTCACGGCCATTCTCACCGCCAGCGCGTCTGGAGATCTCCAGGTAATCACCACTCAGCCACTGAATCTCTACCGGTCTCAACTCAAACCCTCACACAGTATTGGGATCCTCGGGCCTCTCGAAGTCTTGCCTCTGTCAAAGTCCCCGGAGTTCTCTATGCTGTCGATGCTTCCTATCCTATCTTGGCAGCGAGCACTTCGGAGAATCTATACATCTATAATCTGGAGGAACCTTCCCAACCTGCCATTGTGAGTAATTTACAATATACAAAGAGCGTGCCGGTCATGAAGGAACAAGATTATGCCGCGCCCATTCTCAACTGCAAGCTTTACGCAAAAGATAGTCTGCTTTCCATCTCAATATCCTGGCTTCGCTTTGGGAAGTGGGCAACAAGTAGCCGTCAGGTATACGTTGAAACACACTTCGTGAATTCAAGCTAAATCTCGCTTTTCTTCAGATACGGTGCTCCCGACTCTCAAAATCCGTCCGTCCGCCTGCGTTCAAATGTACCCAGCTAACGATTGTCACAGAACGCGTAATAATTTCACTTTCCGTGCCAGTTCTCAGCAGAGAAGCTTAGATTCTAGCTATATTACTGCTATAGCGGCACATCCCTCTCTACCGGTACTGTTTACGGCCCGTGAGTCGGTAACCCCTTTGTGACTGGGACTTCGATTGAAAGTCCCGATCTTAGGCAACAATGGCAGCGTGGATGTATGGGACAGGCACAGGCGATTGCATCTCCGAGGTATGGTTAATACCACAGGATCGGGAACACTTCTAACTTATCCAAGGAGGTAGCGTAGTGACTGAACTTTCTACCGACTGTGTGACTCAGGCTGCCTTCAACTGCGCTGGAACTACCTTTGGCTATGTGACGTCGACACAGCGCCACCTTTGGATGGAGGAGTGGTCAGCCGATGATTTATCCTTAGAAGGTAACAGTGGCACGGGTGATAGCATCAGAAAACGAGTCGTATTGCGGTGATTGTAAGAGTTCACAACTTGAAAGTTGAAATATACACTTTCAAGTGCCAGTGCTCCTCCATCTGTCAGATTATTACGCGTGAAAGGATTACCTTCGAACCAGAGACTCGCAAATCAATTGGACACACACTCAGCGCTTATCACGTCCTTTGAGAATAGACGCTCAAAAAATGTTGCACACAACCCACCCCTTGTAAGTCCAGTCGCGACGCGCCGACCGATGGATCAAGACAGTAAGTTGAAGCTCACATCCTCCCATCATCCAGTCCACAGAGAAGTTGCTTTGAAAGGGTCCTTCCAAACGCTACCAGTAAGACTGACAGCACTGAAAACACACTGCGGTGCGCCGTCTTCTCCACGTAGTACTCGGAGAACTGGTGTTTAGAAATTCCCGAATCCCCGAGATGGAAGACGTTGATATTGCCCTAGATACGCAGCTCGATGGTAAGATTAAACCCTCGAAGAGACCTGAAAGAGACTGAGTGCAAAAACTGCTCGGCGAGTCTTTGTGATCGACACCATCGTTCTCTATACTTTGACCCACTGTGAGCGCCGATGGACGCCAAAGTGGCAGGTGAGTTCTCTCACATTGGCGAACACCTTTTCTTTCACTAGCCTTAATTGGCCTCATACACGTTCAAGAGTACGTACTTTCAATCGCGCCAGCCACTTCATTCATCAAACTACGGCTATGAACAGCCTGGTACTCGCTCATACACTGATACAGATCTCCCATCGACAGCGTCTTGAGTACATCCTGGAGAAGGTCCACCACATACTGCCTTTCCAGTGATTGTAGGAGTATTACCTGACCCGATTCTCGAGCTCCGACCTAATGCATTTGACGAGAGTATCGATATCGACGACGCATAGGCCTCCGTTGGCAAAACTGTCATGCCTCGGCACGATGATTTTGCCTAAATACCCGGCGTCGATACATCTATGTTACATGCGTCAAAGAAAGGAATGAAGAAACGAACAAAAACAATGCTTGACCTTTATCAATAACATTGCCTTGACATCCCCTCTCTGCCAATCCACTAGCCTTTCATCATGTTGGCGATCCACTTTGATTCAAGCTCTGCCCACGCGAGCGTCGATCAATATCCGTTATCTCCGAGTTGGACTTCTCCTTTGATTGATTGGGCCTGGCAGCGGTGGAACTTGTCCTCGGTATTTCATCCACATGGCCAGTGTCTCGGAGGGAATATCTGTTGTCATTTGGGCACTGGAGTTGTCGAGTAATGGTCATTTAGAGTACGAGTTGCAACTTGAAGGGCGTACCGCGAGAGCTAATACGGCACAGTGCACACGAACCCACCCAGGAGTCTGGCTGGCCTTTCCAATAATCTAGCTTCTTTGCTTCACATTTCCTCCATTTGACTGCTCTGCCGCAGAAGGCGCCCCAATCCCGACGGCCAAGTTACGGCGCCCTCTAGCGGACTTCCTTTCGGAGGTTATGTCATTGTGAACTTGTCGTACGCGTATGATCGCGAAGCACATCATGCGATGCTAGAAGATTCTGCTGTCTGGGCAGTTTCGGGAGAAAGAAAGAAACATTCTGCGGCCGGGTATATCTTTGACTTTGACCCTACACCATTGACGGAAGAGGTCAAGAGACTGGCCTCTGTCTCACTCACTGCTCTGGACATCAATCCGCTTGTCGAGATTGCCTTCCACGAGGCAAGGTTGATATGTCGGGGGCTCCTCCACATCCCCATTTCTGGCGTCAAAGTCGACAAGCCGCTTGCCCTGATTCCACTAGGCTGTCCAGCTAAAATAACGCGGCAACAAGCAGACGACAATGAAGATGAAGACGACGATCTAGACAATGTGGACATTGACGGCCAAAAGGACGGAGCGGACGATAGCAAAAGTGTAGCAAAGCCAGCCTCTGAAGTCTCCCAGGACGAGTGCATGCGCTCGCGGGCCTTTGGACTCCATGACGTTTCGAATCTGACTCTACATCTCTACGGCAGTCGACGCACTGGAGATATGCGCTATGTAGTATTATCTTTCAATCATAGACTTTTTATCGACGCAGGCTCGTGGAACGCGTACTAGGTAAATCTTACGAACACGTTCATCTGCATGAGGTAGACATTTCCACTTCAAGGAAACCATTTTGTTATACCATATATACTTCTACAGCTCCGTAAGGACGTCGAAACATTGCCATGTCATTACTCCATAGAATATCCAGTCTTTGAAACTTGGAGACAGACCTGAACCAGCCCTTGGCCATTTTCTCCAGATGGTGGTTGGAAAGGCGGCCTAGATTACGAGGTCCTTGCATCTCCACCCGCATCTCCCTCAGCTCTGGGAAGCTTGCGATTTCCCTCATCCAGGTAGCCCCATCTTGCCATGGCGCACTGGGCATGCGGGGTTTACGAAGCAACTGACAGAAGATGAGCCGAAGTTCCGCAAAGAGAGAACACTCACAACCTCGATGCTCTCCTGTAATACGATAACCCTCACTTCCGGTAAACCAGCAAATGGAGCGAGGATTCTGGGAGTACTGTGTGGAGCAATGGGCAAACAGAGACGCTGGAGAGCGGTCGCCGATCGAACCAACAAATGACTAGCAAGTTCTAGGTCACGATCTGTGGTGTAGTGTAAAGTCACTGAGGTGACGGGATTATGGGGAACCAGATGTGGCGCACAGGACATTGGTCCCTCTACGTACGTGCGCCGATTGAGTCTGCCTCGTGGGACCCGACCTGAAAGAACATGCAGGGGGCACACGACGAGATTTTGCCTGGCACAAGGACCAATTGTGACCGAAGTCAATTGACAATTTGGCTGTTGCAGCCACACAGAAAGAGACGCATGGTCCATGTTGGTCTTCAACACAGTGAGATTGGCGAGTCGACGGCCAGAAAATGTGGGAGCCGACAGGGAGAGACCGCGAGGCAATTCCAAGGATAGCGTCTCTAATCGTGATAGCTGTAGTAAAATGGATCGGAGAAGAATGCTGGTGTCCAAGCAAGTTTGCGTAGATCCTGTCTGGATACATAGCTCCAAATGTGTGAGAGAAGATCGCCATTCTCTGTCGCGCCTGAGAAGTTGCTGCAGCCAATGTAATTTGCTCCATGCGAGGAGAACGATGCGACACTGTGAAGGGAATCAGGCATAAGGCAAGTGCGCGCAGGCTTGGCGTACCGGTTTCTTCTGCGCAGATATACGAATCATAAAATCTTGCTGTCTTGTCCTCATCCTGATCAAAGTATAAGAGAGAACATATGTTGTACACGTGTTGGCCATTCGAGGGAGGGAGGCAAAGCCGCGAGGCCTCGAGATAGGGTCTTTTCAGGCCTTATTGCAATCATGCGCACGTCGTGTAGTTTCTGAGGAGCTTCCAGATTGGACATGGCGAAGTAGACAATAATGTCGCGGTAGTGGCTTGAGGCTATCCCGATGTGGGCGTCAAGACATTGCTTTCTATTTAAGAACGTACAGACTTCCGCAGGAGAAAGCCGTCTGCCGTCAAGTACAAGAACCAGGATACATGAAGACTTTGATGCCGTCGATTACACAGAACTTTGGGGATCTGGAGGACTTTAATTTTGTTCCGAGTGACCCTTCAGTCTCACCTGAAGAGGAGAGAATGACAAAGGAGTCCAAAAGTCGAGTAATAGAACGGAAGATAGGTGGTAAGCAAAAGCGAGGTTGGCTTTCGCCTTCGAATTCTGACAGTGATGGGGTCCGGAACATCGGGACGGCGGGAAGTCACCAGTGCCACAGGCGGACATATCGGTGTGATGTGTCGGAAAGTCCACCCGAAAGTGTCGCGGCTCGCCTACTATTAGTACTAATGGACGTCGGTGTCACGCGTGTTCGGAATGCCAGTCGATTAGTATAATGGACACCTTTGGTAGGACTGCTCTTCTACCACATCCTCACATTTCTTGTTTATCCTCACATTATGATAAAAAATGCCATTCCTGTATCTCGTCCTCGTCCGCGCAGAGGTCGTGTCTTGTCATGGCTGTTGTTCTTGCAAGGGAAGCTCCATCGTCCAGACAGGTCGGCTCGTTGTTTCCCACAGGTCGCTGCACATGCCACTAGTCGGTCTATGGGCGTGCTAATAGAGGTATTGCTCGCCCGCTTGCTTGTCTATCGGTCACGGTCGTTCGAATTGTAGTCGCAGGCTCGTTGGGGTGGTAGGTACGAAGAAATTTACGAAATTTATTCTGCTATCGCTCGTTACTGGCCAAACCATCCCTCTCCTCTTCCAACTCATCCTCTTCCAGCACATCGTCTTCTCTCAATTCGAAACGAAGATCATGTCCGGCTTGCTTGAGAGCCCGAAGCCTACGAAGGTCGCCCGGCTTCAAAGCAGGGAATGCGGTAGTGCAAGATCCTGACACCGAGATCTCGAAGCGCCCGCTTTCTAGTCCCGATTTGAATCTATCCTCGAGCATGCGGACGAATTTGTCGTTGACAAACGTGCAAGACATGTCAACAATGGGCCCATAACCTATAACAAACACGTTTTGCAGCATTGGTGCGTACTCGTGCGTATGCCCACACTCGGAGGCATGGCCCACACAGTCACAACTCTTTTTGGTGAGGACGAGGGTAAGATTAACCATCAATATATCTGTCAATGGGGAGTGAGTTGGAAGTCTCAGCTCCAGGATTTCCAGATGCCGCAACTGCCTGAAGAGAACCAACAGATGGCCACCGAGGCCCCGGCCCCACCGTCACCGTAACCATCCAATGTCAGACTGTTCAAGTGACACTGCGACCGCCGAAGAAGTGAGCCAACATCCGACAGTGAATCAAGACTATCACTATCAAGTTTGAGAGTCGATAGTCTTGAAAGGTAAAGACGTCGAAAGTGGTGGCTGCCTCTTATGCAAAGAGATGTAAGGCCATGGCAGAGGAATGGTTTATCCTGCTGCCCGTCGGATATCATGGATGGTAGAAAGAACTCCAAAGATGTGAGGTTGGGAAGAGTCTGGAGTGTGTGGTAGAGGGAAGATGATGCAGGAAGATCGGCTGCGAAGCAGTGGTTTTCGATCGCCAGATGACGGAGGTGTGTAGGAATGAAGGGAAGATAGTGTAGCGGCAAGTCAGAAAGCACTAGTGACCTCAGGGCTGACAGCTGGAAGGCTGTGATAGGGCGCGGATTTGCTACTTTGACATAACCCGGGACCTCGAGGCGCAGCTCCTGGAGCCGCGGTAATCTACCGCGAAAACCAGAAAGCATCCGGGCCAGAGGAAGGGGAAAGCTTCCATAGAAGTAGGCGCGTTTCCACGTCTCAGAATACTGTACAAGAAGGGAGAAGATGTCGACGAACAATGCCGTCCACTCTTCTTCTCTGTCGAACCATACCTCGAACGATACGGGAAGACCGTCGATCTTGTCAAAGACCCTCTGAATCAATATCAGAGGGTCAATTGACATGGGTGGCCTGTCCTGCTGTGCATCGATCTGGAGATCACACCAGACGCGCCGGCATATATGGCGCCAGCTGCGACAGACGTGATTTATGGTCCAATGTGGGTCGCCAGAATTGAAGATTTTGAATGAGGGGAGGTAGTGGAAGATTGCCTCGACAATTTCTGGCGGAAGGGAAGATATGCCAAGTGAAGTGCACTGCTGCCACCTGAGTTCGGTCTGATTCAGCATGGAGAAGCGGGGATACACGCCACGTCGCGCTGTGGGGGGCGCTCGTTCCTAGTGGAGTGGTCCGAGCGACTGAATCACGCGAATGCGAGGAAGGAAAGGAAAGGACGAGAAATGCGCGACGATGGCTACGATAGATGATGGATCTGACAAGAACTCTAACTACGGGTAGCTATAGCCTATCGCTATCTACTGATGGTTTGATGGTAAACATGTCATAATACGCTATCTACAGTACGGTCTTGGTTTCCTCAAAAGCGCCCTCTATGCAAATTCCCAGTCTGTGATTACGCGGCTTCAGTCTAGATCGCGAATGTCATCACTCTATAAGTTTCACTGCCAGTGCCACAGTTCGGCGGTTCCTTTCAGCTCACCACGACATCGCAGGACTTCCAGAATGTGCTACAAGACCTGCACCCTCACTTCTGAGGCCGTTCAGCTGTCTATCGAGATTGACGCCCAGCGGTCCGAGGCCCTCGACGCTGTGTGCATATGGCGGGAATACGATTCAGCTCAAGGGGATTATGTCGCGTATGGCCAGACCTATTCCCGAGTTGGCACAGGTGACGTACCGCCATGACAAGAAACTGACAAGAAGGACATCGTTGTCACATATCTGAACGAGAGCGCAAGTGGCCAGGAGGGCCAGGACGTCAGCTTTGCCTTTGAACATGTATTCAACCCGTTCTCGACGCAGATGGACGTCTTCGCCGAGTATTGCAGCTGGCTCAGAGCTGCCCACGGATACTTCATTTTCGCGTATGGGCGGCCATGGTCGAGCAAATCCATCACGGGAAGAGGGACGATGCGTAACGCCGTAACCTTTTTTCTGCGCCAAAGAGAAATCTACAGATGGATAACACAGTAGCCATGATACCGCGTGCGGTTGGCCAGGTTTTCCGCATGCCAAAGGAAGGTCTAGGAATACTCATTCGTGGGACAGTATCTCGAGATCTACAACAAACCATGAACGACCTCTCTTGCTGACACCCCGCTTCTTCACCGACAATACTAAATCTGCCATGACACCTATTCCCGCACCACCAGCGTCACCAATCTTACTGCTATCACCTGTTCCGCTTAGTATCAATTTCGCTCAAGCCTACGCGACTTCGAGCAGTGATGGAGAGGAGCTCAGCATCAATCTTGCCCTTTTCCTGATAACTTCTCTCCTCTCTTACGTCGAAGACGCCCAGGCCGGTGCTAACCTCCTCCGACACGTGTACTTAGTCGAAATCTGCACAGTCGAAGAGCGCCAAATCTTTGGTGTCGAGTAATCAAGCTGCTTCCAGAACTTTTCAGCAAACATGAAACGGGTATGTCGAGATATTGAGCAGCTTTGGGTCTTTCGAAGGCTTCGTAACTCTTGTCTCGCTTTCTTCATCATCACATCATCTCTCTCATCTCTCATCTGCCAACCTAACTCTTTCCCTGTTGCTTTGCAGCCCGGTTATCTACTTACTGCTCTCCAGGTTTCGTCGTCGAAAATGACAAAGCCAAGAATGTCCACGAGCACCTCAAGGAAATCGACGCCAACGTCCCTTCCAAGTCGATGCGCGAAGCGCTTATCTATATCATAATACTCATCAGGACGGTGTCAATACCGATATCTTTGTAAACAACCATTTCGCGCACCGAGTCGACGGGACGGAATGGACTAAACAATTTCAACACACTCTGCTGGGGAATGCGGCGGGTTTGGGGAGTCGTTGTAATCAGTCCGTCTCCATTCAGGCAATTACCGACCTGACGATTCGGTAAGCTTGGAGACATTTAGGATGTGATGGGTCCGGATGCCATATTTGCGGCCAAGACAATAGAGCGCGGCGACCATAGTACGGTTGCCCATGCCGATCAGCGACTTCGCCCCAGCAGTGAAGAGTCTTCTCGAAAATGTACTGCCCAACCATCTCGCTCTCCGAGCGATCGCAAAGCCTGCGCTAAGAATTCCGCGTAACCATTATCCTCAATAGTGCACCGTGCCGTGTACTCAAGCATTGAGTGACTGATTGATGTCGTGATACGTCTACTGATACATCTAACTGATGTGAATACGCACAGACAGATTCTCTCAACAAGCGCAGCTGAAGGGTTAACTGTCAGCGACGGAGAGGTTCGTCCTACTGCAAGACCGGTGAAGTAAGTTATGAGATTGAGCGATCGGATCGGGGTTGCTGTGATTCCAAACTCCAAGCCTCGTCTCGTCCTTGAGACATTGGTGGGGCACCATCACCGGCGCAGTCGCGTGAGGCGAGTATACACATCTGAGTCAAGAACCGTCGAAAGAGATAGTGCTCCCTGCCCTAACCTCCCGTTCCCCAAGCTCGTGTTAGGCCTCGGCTTAGTCGGCGATCAATAACCATCATTCGGCGATTGCGATAATCTGTCTTTCTTTACTCCTTCGAATCATTCATTCTTCATGAATACCGCACCCACCGTCGGGGAGTTCAAGGTGTGCTCGGTCTGGGTCTTGTCTCAGTACCACAGCGTCTCAATCACTCTCATCAGCGCAAAATCTTGAGCTGCGAGGACGATGCTCATGACTTTCTCCAAGCCCTATTCGAACCGTTCCGTACTTCCAGGCGTCCACGTATCACCACCAATACACTCGAAACTCTCCGCTCCCTGGCGTTCCAGTTTTGGCTGAGCCAAACGGTTTCCTTCCAGGACGAATTTTCTATGGCCATGCAGAGAACGGTCATCGATTCGTTGACTACTCATGTCGGGTTGTCGTGCAATTGGAAGGTCTTGCTCCAGTGGACCAAGCAGCTGTTCCTGCTTTACCTGGAGGAGGACTGTCCCAACCCTCTTCCTACTATCGTTTCCTCGGCTTTCAGAGTCTTGGGGCCTGCCATCCGTACGGTCACAAACAAGGGCAACGGACAGACGCCAAGTACACAGGAGCTACTCGGAGCATCCATCTTTCCGCTATTCATCCGTGCACTTCTCAAGTCTGCCATCTTGGAGGACCATGATGTGCATATAACGCTGACAAGCATGATGCGGACGCTATACGAGAGCGTCAAATGTAACTCGGAAGCACGGGCCGTTTTGCGCCACCACCTGGACGAAACACCCTCATCTGTGGCCCAGAATATTGCACAACGCACCGTCGAGAGACTCATCAAACTCTCCAATACCCGCTCAAACTTGTGGGGATATCGACAGACGGTGGAACTCGTGTTATCTGCGTCAAATCTGATTTTCTTTATAGTGCAGTTGGGCGAGGCTCAAGTGCGGAGAGGGCCTTTTTATCGGGCTTTCATCCAGCACAATAGTATCTGCTGGGTGTGCTGTCTTCTTCGTATTGCCATTCTCCCCGCCATCAACGATTTATCCTCACTGCCCAGGCCGCACAAGGAATTCGTGATCAAAGAGGCTCTGATCAGCCTCAGCATCACATTCGAGTACATTTGTATGGCTCTCCACCGACGGCAATGGATACTGGTTGCCGTCCGGGCACACTTCTTGAGCGTTGTCCTCAAAACTGACCAGTTTCTTCTTCGCTATTCCCTTCAAAGTCGATTTGATCCTACTTTCGTCGTTGGCGCCCTTGGTCTACTGTCCAATAACGTGGTTATCTCAAAAATCTTCCGGGCCATTCAAAAACGACTGCGGAGGATGCCATCGCTACCATCAGACCCTCAGATTCGGGGAATGTGGGAACACCTCCGGCGGTCCGTTGATGCTGTAGACCCCTATATGCACGCTATGCGCGTCGCGCCACCGGTGAAAGTGACCTGTGAAGATGGCTTGGTGTGTACACTTTGCCGTCAGATCCGATTGCTTTCTAATCCTTCTGTAGTGTGCTTCGTCAGAAGGACGGTCTGCCAACAAGCGGTGCAGCGCATGTAATGTCAGGGTATATTGCTCTCAAACCTGCCAACGCAGAGATTGGCCGAATCATCGCGAAGGCTGCTTCAGACTGATCCAGGAAAGAATGGGTACGTTTTTCTTGCATTCTGGTGTCATACATGACACCTAAAACTACATCAGAGGAGGAGAGAGAGTCGATATCCACCTCTGAAAGGTCCTTCTTCAATGAGTTCTTCGAACTCGTCTTCCTAGATAACTTGTTCTCTGGGCAACGCTGGTATGAGCTCCAGGAAACATATACCGCACAGCACCAAACCGACCCACGACCGACTCAGTTTCTTTTGAACTATGCCTCTTTCCCTCTAACGGTTACGGTGGAGCCGGTGCAACCTGAGAACTTTCCCCAAGCTATGGCTGAGGGCAACGCGGCTGAGGGTAACACAGAAACATTCCTGTACCGATGGATGGTTCCGATGACTCTCAGAGATAATCGGAGTGAAACGAGGATGGTTTCAGTGGTCATGGGTGATGATGGACGGCGCCGACTTGCCTTGTGATAATAGCAAAGTGTCGCGCACTTATAGCTGGAGTATCTGAGTTTTGGGACGTGTTGGGGGTGTAGGCACATTTTGTCGTCTTGATACGCTTGCAAAGCTCCATGATCACTTGCACTGCTGGCCCGAACAGGCTCGAACGGTCTTTCATTTGGTCTGGCGCCATCCAAGAGGCAATTCTTTCGACATTAGATATGCCAATCTTTTAATCAGTGCCGGCCTTTACGTGCGGGTGTTTTCTGTCAGTATTTGGCATGATCTGACCGTATACAGTGAGCACAGAGAAAATGACCAGCGCCCGTTCGACAATTTATCAGGTACAGTGCGATTGGATCAGATCCGTCATCTTGTGTCGCTTTCAGTCGTGTAGAGTGTCATGTGATCGTGAATTGTGAGAATTCGTACGGTTCTACGAGTTCTACTAGTAGGTTGATGTATATATTTCAGGATTCAAACCGGGGCGGTATGGTGGGAAAAGCTTAGCGCTGAGCATTTGCCCCAACGTAGGGAGAAAAGCCACACCTCAATCTCACCAATCTTACATTCGGACAAAGCCCAAGAGATTGTCCAGAGCTCGCGGTCATGGGTGACTCTCTGCATACTCGAAGGGCGCGTCGCGATCGATCCAGGCAATCTTGTGGCTCAGAGCTCCGCGTTTTTCCAGCTTTGCCTCATGTACGATGGTAATGAATGTGGCAGCCTATGGCGGAGGAAGGACAAAACAAACGAACAAACGATCAAATCAAATCAAGTAAGTGAGAGGCCGTCTTTCTCTTTTTCTTTCTGTCGACGATGCACAGCGTCCAGGTTCCGATGGACACACACTTCATCGGGAGACGGTTACGAATGAAATTTTTTTTCAGAAAAAATGAGTTCATCTTTTCCCCTTGAGCTGGCGCGACTGGACCCTTATTAGCTCTTACGATGCCCTTGTCGATTCAGCAGGTACAAACAAGGCTGCTGTCCTTATCTCGCCAATCCTGCGCCAATCTTATGTGTATCTTCCTTGTGATGGTAGGATCCGACTATTATATATGGCAGGTTTTTTGTGCGTGAAAGGGCTTCCGATGCGACGTTTACGCGATTCAGTTTTCAGATGCCCCATTTAAGGTTAGGGTTTCATTCCTTCTCTCTTTACCGCAACCATCTTAATGACAACGCGCTCGGCCTCGTTGTCCAGGTCACGCAATGCCCTCAAGGTCGACAACAATGACGACCCAGATACCTCTTCGTTGCTCGTCGAGGACCACAAGGAGGAGAGGTGGAGAAGAACGAGCTGATGGACTGGATCGAATCGTTCGGCCTTCAAATCGAGCAGCTACTGCTTTCCCCATGACGCCATACACGGCGTCGACAACAAATCCAAGAAGCTCATGCGCAAGAAGTCGATAAAGGAATCGCAGGCATAAGTTCGTCGAATGTCTCTCGAATCAAGACGTGAATATCAGTGGGTCAATTTCTCAATCAACGTCCTTCCAGTATTGATCCATGCCGTGGCGGAACTTCAAAGATTTTCTTGGACAGGTATTCCCGATGCCCTCCGACCCATGGTGCAGCAGTTCTTCCTTGTGATCGCCATCTTCTACGGCACCTCGACATGCTCCCTCTGGGACACACTGCACCTACACACACACACACACCCGCGTTGGTACACTTCAACTTGACGATAGCAACTTCGATGACATTGGATTGCGGTTTCAGTGTATCGGGTGGAACGGCATGCCGCAGCGTTCGCGGTACGTCGTCAAAGTTTTGATCAAATTTTGGTATTCTCAAGGTATTCTAATAGACTATATCTAGACAATGGCAGCGCCCCATGGACGATGACGATACTTTTTAGGAAGACCGTTATGCGTATTACACCACCGAGGACGGTCTCCGCCGACGTCCGGCGCGCCCTGGGCGCTGATCTGGTTGCAGCGCGAAATTGTGGTCGGGATGGCGGGAATCTAGGCGGAAGCGCTGACACGGCTGGTGCTATGGATGACGACTTTTTGCTGGGTGTCAGTCACCGACTTGTGTACCCGCCGGACTATTGTAGCGCCCACGGTAAGCCGCCGCCATTTTGGCAATTCTTTGTGGACTAATCAATTCTGTCTTTTCAGCGCCAGTCCGATAGCTTCTAAGCTGTTACTGCCGTGACCCATCCGCATTGCGCTACCTGGACTGTCCGCCATTGCCATCCGCGACTTCCAGGACACCGAACTTGATCGGAGTCAGGACTATGGGTGGGGTGGCGGATTTTGATCCACAGGCGCCTAGCCCGCTATCTCAGCACTCGGAGTGCATTCCTTTGGTGACGCTCACGTAGTTTTGGATTGCGCGGCGCTCTCTACTTGGAACGGTAAGCTTTTCTTTTTCTCTTCTATCTTGACTTACTAAATAATTACACTAGGGCTTTCATATTGTCGATATGACTACGTAGTTGTCATCTAGGACATCTGTGCTGCCTCTGCGCTATGCTCGACCATCGCCCGCCGCCGCCGTTCATCTGACTATCATCTGTCTGTGGCGCAGGTGGGACAAGAGGCGGGACATCGGTGTTCGTGCTTCTATTGTCCCAGCGACTGCGCGGAGCCATGCGCTCTATGCATGGGCGTTCTGTGACCAAATATGGGAAGGTTTGGCACAGGACACGACTCGCGGTAAATAGATCTGTTTGGGCTCATTTCTGTATGATTGATTCTTCGCCCACAGATCCCTTTGTTGACGGGACCACAATTGGTATGGAGGTTGAACCACTCGTGTTGGGCTATGTCCACATGGTGTGACACATAGGGTACGTGACTCGCTCGCTGCGCCGCCACAGGCCGCCACCTGCTGACCCGCCATAGAGTTTGGAGCGGATTATGTATGCCTGGGCACTACAGCATCCAGCGGGTGGACATGTGCAGGGCATCAACGACCCCGTAACGCTATTCTTCCAATGAGTTGTATCTTGCTCGTGTCTCGGGCGTTGAAAAAGTCCGGGAGGTAGACTGTGGTGTTCAAATCGAGTTCGGCCGCTATGTAACAATCGAGTTCACGTTCAGACGTGTTACCTGAACAATTACTTCCGCTATTTATTGTACTCAGCTGTATGCATGTTCGGAAAGCAGTTGGAAAGCCAAGAGTAAATAGTGTATGGATAATGAAATGATTGTTCCCAGTATCTGCCGTGTGCTTCAAGCCCTGCTCAAGCCGTCACACATCGGCAAATTCACCAAGTAATTGAGAAGCGACTCGCTAGCCGCGTCGCGCCAGTCCAGAAACCGGCACACACGACTGCCCAGTTCAAACCTTCGACTTGAGGCGCACCCCCGTAGGTCCTTCCTTGAACTTTCCAGCAGCTCCCAGGTACCCACCTCCTCTCACGCCCTCTTGTACATGCCCCTTCATGCCATCTCTACTCCCTTCGCACTCTTGAGAGCACTCGCACGGTAGGGTGGGTCCTTTGCCACTACCCTTATCGTTGCCTCTCCCTTCTCCAACCACCACTATACGGTGACTTACGCACTCCAGGTGGCTGAATGGAAATACAAGTTTATCCTCATTTAAAGCTCGGAAAACGTCCTAGAATGTTGGTCAAGACTGAGGCTTTTTCTCAAGAGACCAACCTGCAGTTGAGCGGTACTCTTCTTCTATCACGCTGGCAAACTTGTAGGTTCACCATCCAAAGGCAGACCCGGTCACCCAGCCTGTGGAACCAGCAATGTGAAATTTGACACCAGCAAACTCTTGTCATCACATGCGGGCTCGCGTCGCGAGAATTCGTGTGGCTCCTCATAATTTTCCGCAGGTACATCACGAACTCACAATTAAACATCAAGACTGCGGCGACACAGCGGTTGAGAGACACGTTGGACCCGGGATGAACATCGGGATGATTGAGCACGCGGCGCCGTGTAGCTTCGCGTCCATCTCTTCCTTTTCGCAGTCATGATAGAGTTTTACACGATCGTCTGGAATTCCGCGTATCCTCGGTCCTCGGCCCGCTTGTGTGCCGGAGTGCGCAGGGTCTCGTAAGTGATGTCGTGATCATCTTCATACCATGCCACCCACCGTCGTACGACAGACTGATGCGAATACGCGCAGATCGATCTCCTCAACAATCGCAGCGGAGCAGTTGAATGCCAGCGACAGAGAGGTTTGTACTACTGGATATTTTCTGGAGTAAGTGATGAGATTGATCTAATAAGACGTACTAGATTGTCGGTGGGATCGCGAACGCAGAAGGTGTAGCTGCCTTGAAAAAGCTGATCTCCCGAATCAAGGTCCATCCACGTCTACTCCCTGTCTTCATTTCCTCATTACGCTACTGGATGGATCGCGTCACCGTCGCTGACCTCCCACTGGATGAAGCTATCTTGAAAATGCAATCCACATGCCTACATGGCGTCCTCGAGCTTCGGCAGCCCCAAACCTCCATTTTCTCTTTAGCAACACTGCAGAACATTTCCCATCCTATACTTGCCTGCATTGTTCGTTTTCTCCAGCGGTTTCTCGAGCCGGAGTGCAACACGGTCGCTCCAGACGTCGAACAGATGTTCAGGGAAATATGTCACTTTCTCTCAATGGCCAGAGCCGTCGATGTTCCTACGAAGATGTGGATATTCCACTCTATCGTTCAGACGCCCGAACTCCATGGTGCGCTCTACAGAACCTGGATCAAAACTGCCTCAGACGGGATCTACCAACATGGCGGCGCATCACGCAGCATGTTTTTTGTCTTAACGCAGGTCATGATTGGTCTGCATCCCGGCCACTCTAGTCTCATTGGCTATCCAGCCTATGACGACCCCTTGGCGGCCATACTAGATGGCATGGAGGACGTCGACATCATCCCCTTGATCGAAACTGCCGTCCAAGAAATTCAAGCATGCACCCCTTACATTTGGTGGGTGCTGAATTTTACCAATCGTGTGTCGACTACCTCCGCCAAATTTGGCCGTATGTTTTTGGCACGTCGCGTTTTACACTGGGTGTGCTGGCTCCTGGCAGAACTGTTGGCAATAGCTTCACGAAGACGCACCCGGCCAGTACGTATGCGCCGCATTGACAGGGATGCGCCATGGCATGTACAACCCACCGTGACGAGCACTGCCACGATGATAACCAGCGTTATGTCGGAATGTCTGCTATATGTCGCAGAGTCTTGTCGTCACGGTCCGCGTTGGGTGGCAGAGGTGGTCCGATCCCAAGGCATGACCACACTGTTGCGATTTGACGAATATGACGCCCTGTTTCCAGGTGCTGGATTCCAAGGTCTCCATCACTTGACCTCACAAATCATCGAGAAGATTACCGTCAACCTCGTCCACCCCAATGTTTTCAAACTGTTCCGCCGCCGCTGTGGGAATGCTCTACCACATACAAATTTCGGGCTTCCTGTGTCAAACCACGCGCTATGGGGACACATAGAAGAACTACGTTCCGAGTTCAAGGCCACGGATACAATCCGACGTCAAATGGATCTCAATGACTTGAGAATCTGCAAGCTGCCGTCAGTAAGTACTCTCCATGCTTGGGCATTATTTAGCGTCTCAATGCGGGTTCTCTGCTAGTGTGGCGAACAATCAGCCCGTCGACAATGCAGTGCTTGTCAGATAGAGATTTATTGTGACAGGGAATGTCAATCTCTCGACTGGAATAGACATCGAGTGCTATGCTTCATGTCGGCCCGGAGTCTTTCTGGCAAGTTTTCGAAGCCTGTGATCTCGTTCATCGTGAATCAATTCCTCACAGATGAGCTCGGCGCTCCCCTCGATGAACAACGTCACTGGGAATATAAATTTTTTGAGGATTTCTTTGTCCGGAAGGCTCGAAATTCACTCTCCGACTATCGTCGACAAGTCGAAGATCTATACCCCAGTGCATCCGAATATGACTTAATCTGGATTTGGGATTACTCCCTGCTGCCACGCCGAGTTGAAATCAGAGTTGGAGCTGGTCTTGATGATGAGCCCACCAAGCGTCAGTTTCTTGGGAGAAGAAGGAGGGGTTGCATAGTGATTGCGTGGAAGGTGCTCTGGGTGGATGCGCAGACCGCTAGCGGTGTTTCAGTCTTGAACTTGGGCACCACAAGCTCTATTTACTCAGGCTGTTTGATCTCATAGAGTCGTAGACCAATGCCATGGAGGATCTCAATCAATCACGCCGTTTGCGTAACATTATCCCTAGCGCTCGGTCAGAGCCACCCCAACGTACCTACTAGATTTAGGTGAGATATTGTTGACTGTCAGTGTCTTTGCCTCCACTTTAGCTCTGACTCTGGTAGTCGGAGCAGGAGTGTCGCTGGCCCCTTCTCTTACATTAGGCTCTCATCACTATCTCTACCGACCCCCTCCTCATGACGAGGAATATTGTCGATTAGGATCCCTATTCTGACTACAAGATCCGCGGAGAAGATGCTCTTTCGTCCTTGACTTAGGCTGACAGTGTCATCGTAATCGGACGTCGGTCTGGAACTGTATTCTAGCTACTTTCCGCCAACACGATAAAGTTGGCAAACAGCACCCTCCCGCACGACGACTTCTTGTTCAGCCATGTATGCTATGATGCACACATCCAGACGCTCTGGATCGTGAAGTCCAGACGAGATAGCATCATCGCACTCAAGCTCAACTTGAACTCGCCGATGCAGGAGACGAGTCGGGTCGTGGATTTGTGGACCAGGTCGTCGAATTTACCGGCCCCTAATCAACCATTCATTTTGTGATTTCAACCGCTGATGCGGATTCCAGAGGCGACGAACCGTACGCTGCATGTATTGCTGGGAAGGTGACTCCTAACGTGCTCGCTCTAGCTAATTTCTCTGTCCACTCTAGTGGAGTCGAGCAAGAAGTGGTTCATGGAGGCTTTAGCGTCGACACTGTCAAAATATCTGTCCTAGGTTCCACAAAGCTCATCAAGCGCGCATCCCAGGTGGCCTCAGTCGAGGAACTTGAACGACAATGGGAAGGGTAAGGAGAAGGACTCGGGAAGGAAACAAACCTGTCGATATCTGCGGGCCCGACATGAGCAAGGAGATGATGAAAATAGAGGACCCTAGACAGTTGGCCTACGAGGATTACGCGCTTTCTGAACCAGGGGATTGACCAGCAACGTGAGGTTTCTTTTGGAGCACTAGCAGGACCGACACCGACGCGTTCATCAGATCAACCTTTTGACTCATTGAGAATGCTTGTGCTCACAAACAGGCTGAAGACTTCGCGCGCCAAAAGAGAAGTTTCTCAAGCTGATTTTGGCGGAGCTGACCAGAAGTATGACCAGAGTCGTCGAAGTGGCCGTCAAAACAAAGTCTAGAACTTTGCGTTGCAGGTCCTGGAGAGCATCAACAAGTATGAAGTGAAAACTGTGCTCACTCACCGCTTTGGACGCGGGATTGATGATATCCGAGTCGTTGCTCAGATAAGTAATGAAGAGTTTGAAGTTGCTTGCCGGCTCACTTGCAATCCAGCGTCTCCCAGCCGAGATGGAGAACATACTCTTCTATTGTAGATAGATGGATAGATAATAGAGGTCCTCGAGGAACCGATGGGTGCCACGGAGAGTCGCTGCGAAGACACGACTGAGCAAAAAATGGTTTATCGAAACTGTCATAACTGCGGTCTTGTAGCCTGGCGGGGTTCTTCGCGATCGCCGTGCGCGCCTCGAGTCAACACGCAGAAGCTACTGGCAGCACAGACGCGCGTAAGTATGCAGTATGCTTTGAGCGGTCACCATTTGGTGGAAACGAGAGCGAGCCACAAGGGCAAACACCCCAGTGTGCAGAGCTGATATCAACTTTGAGAAATATATGTATGGTATAGTGCACAGCGCACGAGCTACATCACAGTGTACTTCCTACATTCCGATGTGACTACTACGAATACTTCGCGCCGATGCTCGTCACCTCGAGATATCTATCGATGCAATACCGAGTATACTTTGAGTAAACTGCTTCTCTTGATCCATGTAGGGGAGAACTCTGATGGTGTAAGGTTGAAAAACCTCTCCGGAGCTAGCGGATGGGAGGGATGTCGAGTAAGATCATGGTCGGGATACGGAATCATGGTCCATTGTAGGCTCCTATCCCAGTACCACACCTGACGCCCACCTTCTACAGTGTTAGTATGCATGAACACAGTGCCCACAGTTGCCGCTGAAGGAATAGAGGGTCTGGATAAGTCGGCAATTCCGACACTAAGATAGTATTCCGTTTTTCCGGGAAACTCTTCCCTTGGCTTCCAGAGGGTGGTATGCAGCCCTGTCACAAATGAGGCGTCCGAAGAGGCTTCGTGAGCGCTCGGTGTATATGGCCACTTCCGTGAAGCCGAATGGGCGGAGGAGGAGGGGGCCGCCGGGGTTTGATATTGAGCACTCCAAGATTATGAGCCAGATCAAGAGGAAAACCAAGGTGTCAACTCACTTGCTTTCATGGCCAGGATATCTAGGATGGTTTGGGGATGCGTGGAGGTGTCTTCGAACGATCTTCCGCGTGTGATCGACCTCATAGGAGCACGGCGTGAACCGTGTGTCCAGAAAACTCTACCAAAAATTTGTGGCAATTCCAGAGTTCAGAAAAAATGTTGTTACCTGGTGCTCTTGTTGAGGCTGCCCGTACATCACGTCCTGTGGGTGGAAAGAATTGAACTGAATTGAAGTTGTCGGGATCTCCGGAGAAGCCACCGGAAGAATTAACCGGTGTGACGTCCCGGGCCCTGCTGTTGCCGTATTGTTGCGGATCCTGCCGTAACTTGAGCCTTCATGTCTTCCGCTCGCGTATTCTGTGTATGCAACGTCTGTCGCCAATGGAACGAGAAAACCGGCACTTTTGGACGTCCGGGATTTCTCATTCCTACTCGAAAACTCGCCCAGCATCAAACCGCGCAACATGAGTATGAGCTGCGCCGTCGAGAGGGCTGGTCTCACAACGCAGTTCCCCCTCCACCCTCCAATCCCAATCCCACTCCGCCATCTCCAGATCCCACTCCACCACAGGCATCCTTGCATACTGCCAATCTCGAAGCCGAAGTACGAGCTTACCTCGTGGATTCGGCGCACACATCTGCTCTGGATTTCCAGGTCCCCCCTCGCCTTGGTCAAACTTTTCCGCGCCTCCTTATAGACATGACGGCCGATGTTTTGGTGGCCTGTAACACCGGTGCCGCAGCACTGAGAATCACATCTCCCCGAAATCACCGATTCCTAGATATGGAGTCCCGCCTAGCGGATATCCTCCACTGCACAGGGGACCCGACACTGGTTTTAGAGGAGAGACGTTTGGCACTGCGGGGCCTCATCCGAGATGCGCTTCATCGTCTTGATCAATGGAAAGAAGCTCAATGGGTGGGTCAACAACAGAATCCGGTACCCGGCGGTGTAACGGTGGTTCAAACAGGTATCATCAGGAGCTTCCGGGAGTAAATCATGGATCTGACTGAAGAGCTCAACAGACATGTATTTTCGGAATTACCGCCAGCGCCATCCAGGAATTATGGTCTTCACCTTCACGGTCCTCATTGCCAGTCTTTTGTATCACGTTTCACGAAGTACGGTGTCCTTGATGCTCATAGGATATCAAACATCCCTTCCTTTGCTTGGGGTGCCACAAGCTATTGCCGATGACATCCCCATCGACGTGGATACTTTGCTGAGCGACTTCAATCTTGAACCGTTGACCATCTCCTTCCTATTTTGTCCCAAATGCCATACACTGTACAACCGGGATGGTACCCAGGACCAGCACAAACGTCTACCTACATGCACCCGCTTATCCGAGGTATTCGACGACCCCGCACCCGCCGTCCCATCGTCTTCCATCCCAGCTTCTTCCGTCCCGTCTTCATCCACTCCAGGCCCAGAGGGCGGTCCAAAGGTCTGCGGCGAACCTCTCTGGAAAGAGAGGAAAGTTGGCGCAAAGGTACACTACGTACCGCGTGTTCGATACGTCCATCAACGCTTGCAGGATTGGTTGGGGCGACTATTGTCTCGTCCTGGAATGCCCGAGATTTTGGCACGCAGTAATCAGGCGGAGCCAAGCGCTCAGATGAAAGACATCCATCAATCTCCTCTTTGGCATACCTTTATGAAGGATGGGAAGCCTTTCATGACCTTCACAAATGGCGAAGGTCGTCTCATGTTTGCGTTTGGTCAGGACAGCTTCAATCCTTTCCAGTCAAAAACCGCTAAGCAATCGGCCTCATCTACTGCGATCTACATGATTCTCCTCAACCTACCTCCCGAACTTCGATATCTACGAGAGAACATGTATCTCGTTGGTATTATTCCCGGCCCCAAGGCTGCAACCCCTTCTCAGCTCAATGCTGTGTTTGAGATTGTGGTGGCCGAATTTCAGGAGTTTTGGGCGAAAGGATTCTGGTTCAGTCGGACGTCGTCAGATCCTCTTGGTCGTCTTTATCGTGCGGCTATGGTACCCCTCGTCGCCGACATGCCTGCCGCTAGAGAGGTTCTGGGCTACGCTATTCCCAAATCGACTTTTTTCTGCACGTACTGCCTTACGACTCTTCAGGACATCACCAATCTCGACGTTGCGTCGTTTGTAGTTCGTGACTGGACGGCCCAAGCAAAGCTAATAGCTGATGCTCGAGGCTCCATTGCGGACCAAAAAACACTCTGGAAAAAGCATCAGCTTCGATGGACACCTCTATACGACCTACCCTACTGGGACGGTGTCTGCCACAGTGTCGTAGAAGCCATGCATTTCGGTTATCTGGGAGCGATTCATGACCAGTGTCGCGACGTCTTTCAAGTTGATGCAGAGAAACCGGCTGGAGATGGAACTTCGGTGAGCAACGCGCCTCTGCATCCGGGGTCTCGTGTCCTGGCCAGTTGGCTGCAGAACTTGAAGGACTTGGAACCAAGTGATGCTGGAGCTACGAAGGTATTTCAGAAGAAGCTGTCGGGTCAACCTCCGAACGTCGCCTGGCATATTTGTTATCACAACGGTCTGGCACTCCAAGGCAGTCGTTCACAATTGATCAAGAACATTCTTGAATGGGTGAGCTTTCCTGTTGAACTCTGGAATATTAGTTGATTTCGAACCAGCGCCACAACGCGAAACCCGAAGCCATCATCATCCCCCCTGTGATCTTCGAGTTTGGAGGGGACGATACCGCCAGCGAATTCTCCGTTGGATCGATTACGACAACAACTACCGACAGCGCCATAGCTCCTGTCGGTGCTACTGATGCTGGTGACCCAGAGGATGGCGTAGAGAACGATGAAGGTGCGGCCCACGATTACCGGGAAAAGGCGGGCAAAAAGCGCGGAAGAGTAGAAGAGGACGTGGGAGAACCAGAATCATTTTCGAAAAAAGGCAAGGGATCAAGGGGGCAATCCACGCCTCAGGGGCCTGCGCCGACGAAGGGAAAGGGAAAAGCAAAATCGACGGAGATCAACGTAATGGAGGTGGATCGTATGAGCTTGATGTTGCGGCAAGGAGGGTTGAAGCAGTCGAGAGTGGAGAACGGCAGACTAATCAACATTCAGACTCTGTGTTTGCGCCAAGGTATAGCTTTCGCGTCTTCAGACACTAGGAAAATGCTTTGGATCAAGATCAACGCCTGGGTACCCTTGACACTCGATAATAACCGCGCATCGACTGACGATGTTTCAGATGGGCGCCAACACTTTGACCGCGAACAAAGTACCCAGGCACGTTCTCGGAGTCTCTGAGATGGCTGCTATTCGTACAGATATTCAGAACTGCCTCCTTCCGGCCGCTCTGAACTCAGCACCGCTGGATTGGGGTACTGCTGGTCGTGGCAAGCTCAGTGCCGATCAATGGAAGATGATAGGTCTCGTTCATCTTCCGGTCACCCTTATACGCCTTTGGGGAATCGAGCAGAACGATCAGCGATATTTCTCCATGCTAGACAACTACATGCACATGGTCAAGTCTCTCGATACCATGAACAACTACGTGATAACTCCCGAACACGTACAGTCCTTCGATTATCACTACCTCGAATATCTGAAGGGGGTAAGGACACTATACCGAGATTTTACGATGCGACCCAAATACCACATGGGGTTGCACATGGGCTACT
This sequence comes from Strobilurus orientalis, assembly GCA_019915145.1. Lineage (NCBI taxonomy): Eukaryota > Fungi > Basidiomycota > Agaricomycetes > Agaricales > Physalacriaceae > Strobilurus > Strobilurus orientalis. The sequence goes on along the minus strand of JAHLML010000001.1, from coordinate 229,266 downwards.
TCTTAGCCAAGATGGGTCCCGTACACGCGTGGCGTGTTCCGGCCTTCGAGCGTTACAATTTTTTGATGCAGCAAGAAAACACCAATCAAAAATTTGGTGAGCCTCCACGATCTCTTCTATTCTCCTGTCTGAGATAACGCAAAGGTGATATGGAGAGCACATTCTTGCACGACTTGGCGCGGTCGTCCAACTTGATCGCAATCTTGAAATCCCAGAACGAATTGTGTCAACAGGCGGCAGCGGTGGTAGAGAGATACCACAAGGAGGCAGACAAGGCCTCTACTCGCGTCTTTATCTTGTCCGGTGACACCTCCGCATCTCCCAATACTTCCTCCTCCAAGGACTACGGCAGCCTCTTTCACCCCGATCGCTCCCTGTGGCATAAGATTCGACTATGCGATCCCGCTCAAACTGCAGAAGGGACTGCTCGAAAGTGCTGGCACTTACGAAAAGTGGTGGCTGAGGATGTCGAATATCGCTCTTCGGCTCATCACGTCGCTGGTACTTTTGCAATGGTTCGCCAAGTCAATGACTCGGAGAGTCGACCAGTTCAGATTCAAGCTATCCTAGCCATTGAACCGGAAGCTTCCCTCCGGCACACGCCACAAGACCTCTCTCGCTCAGAATCGGAAACCCCGGCGATTTACCTGGTAGTGCAGAGACTAAAACCTGCACACAGCCTGTCTTTCCCAGACGTCTACAAGCATTATGACTTTGGATGGTTGATGTCCCCAGACCTCGAAGAATCCACTTTCGTTGTCCGGACAAGAGATATCGTTTGCCCCTTCATAAACACCGCTGTCCTTATCCGAGGTACTGTGTTGCGCCACGTCAAACCCTACAACAAAGTTTGTCTGATGCGTCTCAATTTCCATTATCTCATACCTTCTGTAGCACTCCGGTCCTTACCGTAGACATGTGAGCCGCCAGCCTCCACTACTTGCCCCGTCCAATCCTCCTCCAATCCCTCCTACCGCATCGACATCGGCATCCTCCGAAAATCCGCCATTCGCATCGACATTCATGGCCGCTGCACCTCCTTCCGCGTCAACTTCCTCTGTTGTCCGCCATTCCCTTGAGTCTTTTGATAGTACGGATGATGTTAGCATGTACGATGATGATGATAGTCATACTGTACATGCCATGGATAGTAGTCTTGATTAAGCACATCTTATTGGTCGCAAATAGCAAAGCCCTGAACATCAACATGCATCACATCAGTTGCCACTCGACACCTTACCATGATCATAGCGATCCGTACCCAAGGATGCATGCACACAGAACTTGGCTTCGCCATCGCTTGGCCCTCGTACACGATAGCCTCTGGGCGCATAACAAGCACGATCCGGAGGTGGGGTCTATTGGAGCGGCAACATTTGAGCGTAGAGGACAGAGCGGCTGGTCATATGAACGGAAGAGGGTGAACATATAGACTTGGTCTTTTGAATTTCAGCTTTGCTATTCCAATTTACGGTATTCGACAGTCTTATGTAGGAGCCAATCAAAAACGTCGCCGGCCACCAGCACCTCTAGCGCAAATTCTGCTGGAACGGAGGTGTTTTCCGCCATCGGGACTTGACCTCTCACTACGACATCACAGGCCCTCTCGACGCAACGGCAGCGTCCCGTACGACGACGACAACGCTCAACAATGCGCAACATCTCACTGAACGCTAATTCACCGTCGTTCCGCCTCTACGATGTAGCCCCCGGTCCTGGCAACGTCAAATTCGACTTTTGTTCGACTGGGAAGTCTAACATACAATTATCTCGGTTGGCTCAAAAGGATGTTGTCAAAGCCTCCGCTATTTCCTTGGCCACGACGCGCAGACGACTCATTGCCCATCTTGCTGCCCATGGGCACGCCGCGCCCGCGGAAGGCCACCGACGTCGGGATTGTATTTCGGTCGGGGCGGCGGGATCTCACTCGCTAACATCCCAGTGGCAGTGGCTACGGTGACTTCAATCAAGGACATCGTACGGCGGCATTAAGTTGCTGTAGGGAATGGTGCGCCGCAGCGCTCGCGGTAAGTCGTTGAAGTTCTCATCATCTTTCGTAATCTAAATGACAATACTTAGACGATGTAAGCGCCCAAATGTCAAGGAAGATTTCTGCTAGGACACTGATCGTGTGGCTATGACCACCAAGCACAGTCTTTGCCAACGTCGTGCGCGTGCTGGACCTCGATTCCGTTAGGAGACGAGATCTCGGATGGCGGGAGTCTGGGCGGAGATGTGGATCTGACTGGCGGTATGGATGACGATATCTCGTGGGGTGCTACTGACCGACTTCTGGACATGCCGGAGCTTTGCGCGCTCATGGTAAGCCGCCGCCGTTCCTGCTATTTTATGTCATCCAGAGGGGAGGATTCGGGATGTCGCCGCTCCCTATGACTCTGAGTACCTGGCTGCTTGCCACGTCGGAAGAGCTTTCGTTTCCAATGAGATCCTGGCAGGACTCGAGACGCTGAACCACGACGATTCTGAAACCAGGAAAGATGCGTTGACCGTTCATGTACCCAATCTATCCATGAATGCGAGTTGTTACTGAAGAGTGGTAGGTCATCGGTGCCACCGATACGGAAATGGCTCTTTGTGCCTACCTTGCCTTCGCCGGGACTTTGGTCCATTAGTATCACAAACCACTCTAAGCCTTGTGGCTAGCCTGCCCTGCCTCATCCTACACAGGGCGCTGACGATTATGGACGAGGACGCGGACGAAGCCATTGGCAATGGACGAGGACATGACAGACAGTGAACCTCAAGCAGCGAATCTATCGGATTTCCGGACGACCCTCGACTGAACGCTGGTTGAGCAACTGCCACACGATACTCAAATCTGGTGGGCAAAAAGTGGACTCGTAACGGTTTCTTCACTCGTATCTTTGGTTTCTGTATTTGGGGTCGTACCGCTGTACCAGAGTATCCGCAATGAATCAACCGACTCTTTTGTTACGATTATTCTTCGAAGAAGTATGTAAGACGAGTACGCAAGGAAGAGAAATTAGTATTGTTAATGAATTGGCACATGGCTGTGGATCAGTGTTAGATATCTCAAGTCGGAGTCAATGGCAAGGCCTACCTCATGAAGTTAGGGTCTATAGCAAACCAAGTCGGCTCCGCAGGGGCAGCCTGAATGGTGACATCCAAAGTAAATGGGTTCTGACGCTCCAACCACGCCTGATCATATGCATTCTGAGGTAATCGAGAAGGCGCAGGACGCCTGGTGTAGAATTGGGGATCGTCCTGTCGAGTGACCCGGCGGCGAGGGGGTGTTCCCCGCTTAGCGCCTTTTCTCCCAGAGCGTCGTTGGGCGAAGCGGAGACGGTCGAGAGAGTAAAAAAACTCCCGAACTTCGTTTGACCGCCAATTCATGACACGTTTAAAGAACACCCGCGGAGCTTCATCGTCGTCGTTGGACTCCTCGTCGTCGCTGCTATGTGCATCGGCCCCAAGCTCCTCAAAAGAGTGCAAGTGCTGTTTGAGGCCGTCAATGCTGAGAATGACTTTCTTGCGCGCGTCGTATATCTGAGGTCACATCAAAATCAAGATATGAATTGGAAGCTTGGATGCTCACTTCGTGACGGCGCGTCGCAGCAGCCGCTAGCAGTAATTTGTCAGCTATCGCAGGTGGCGATAATCTGGCCTCATTCCTTTTGCGCGTGTGTAGATGATTGAAGCGACTTCGGATTTGGGTGGTGAGCTGTTCGCGTCTCACGTAGTCCTTCGGATCTGTTTGATGCCTAGCCATCAAGTGAACAGCAAGAACCTGCGCCGTGCTGATATTCCATGGCTCGGCCGGTTTCTGACTCCACACAAAGCTGATGTTGTCCATAGTGCAACAAGCCTCACAAGCTCCCCCGGTCTCTGACCATTTCTGAGCAAATGCTTTCCGTTCGATCTCTGTAGGCCCATCCACCCAAGCCGTTGAAATATCTCCGATGAGCTCTTTGAGCAGGGCGCGGATCTCTCGCTGTTAGAACGTCAATTAGGGATTATAAGAAAAGAAACCCCACTTACTGCGAGATCTAGTTTTTCTTGATCGGTTGGACCTCTTTTACCTTTGGCCTTCGCTGGCGCGGTAGTGGTCCTAGGAGCGGCGGCGGCGGCGGCGGGCTCGGCGGCGGCGGGCTCGGCGGCGGCGGGCTCGGCGGCGGCAGGATCAGGCGGCGGCGGCAGCGGGTTTCGATTGGCCATGAAGGCTCGGTATAGCCCTAGGACAAGCTTCCCCATATTCTCATTGAGATCGTTGAGCGCATTGACCATGAAATTGGACTCAGGTGGCTTTCAAAATCATGATCAGCCTGAGCCATGTCTTGAAAGAAACCTACTCACCCTTCGGTCGGGATCATTGAAGGGCTGAGCCAAATTGAGACTCCCGAGCCACTCAGCTGGGTCTTCCCCGGGAGTGGGTTCCTCCTCCATGGCTCCTGGCATCGCAATGGAATCGGATGGGATCTGACGACGATGAGAGTGAACTGAAAGACACTCACCGCATGGTATGTAGGCCTTATAAACGCGGGATTTATTTGTAAGCTTTTACTACCCTGCCACAAACCGTGCTACCCTGCCGCAAACGTCAGGCAACACACAGACCACAATCGAAAGGAATATATCCCAAGAAGTAACGTCCTCTCAGTTGATCTCGGTCCAACGACCACACACGAGATGATGCTCAAGGGGTACAGGAGGATAGAACTCATGAAATGAATGACAATAGAGAAGAGGTTGGTGGTATAGAGCTAAGATTCGTAGATGAAGTTTAAATGAGAAACATACATGGCGTTAGAGGTATCATCGTAACTATGCTGCAACGCTAGAGGCCCTGTGAAGGAGCGCATTTACGAGGAGAGTATGTGCTTCTCACAACAAGTTGGGGAGTTGGAGAGGGTCGACGACAAGCTTGGATCGATGCCAGATAGGAAAGGGGTTCTCCGCAGGAAGGCGAAAGATGGTTGGCAGATGGTAAGATGGATGTCGACGACTGCATAGACGAGCCGATCGTCTCTGCAAGAGATTTTGCCCAAGGCGAAGGAAGGGTGGTGGCTGTACTGGCGGGTAGAAGGGATGGAGTGAGGTAGCGCTCGCGCCAACCGGGAATCCATGATCCACTAATCCGAAACATCGGTACCATGAATGTGCCCCAAAGGCAGTACAACACCACCAGTGCAAGTATACCAGGTAGAAGACGTCTGATTTGTCGTCTTCGACGGCGCGCTCTGGAAACGTGCTGGACAGCCTGCTGATAACGGCGTATCAAGCTCCTGGACATGGCAATTTGGTGACCATCTGGGGCATGACCGTTCTAAATTATAGACCGCGTTGGAGTCAATCTGTTCAGCATCTGGAGTAAGCAACCTACAAGGAGGCTGTTGACGAATGAAAGATCTCGATTCAGGAGGATACGACTGACGGAGACAGCTAGAAGATGTACGGAGTGAGATAGGCACCTTGCATGTATGAGACATACCCTTATCAGACGGTGCAGGCGTTGCCGCGACTACCCTCGGCCTGATTACGCTCTCCAGAAGCAGTTGCTCGACCATGACCGTTGGTGGGAAGTTTGATTGTCCGGACCGGAACAAACCCGACGGAACTTGACTTCGGAAGTTCGGATCTGAAATCGGAGTATCAGATTTCTGAGTCAGACCCGATTTAGATACTTACAGTACGAATCGTCGCTTGACCTAACAAAACTCCGCCATGAGTGAACCACCAAGACCGGAGGAGGTATGTCTCACCTTCGTCACGGCGGGTAGAACCTAATCCGCGCCGATAGCCACCACTGCAGAAGCTATATACGCCCTGCTCTTTCCAGGTCGATCACCAAAGGCAAAAGGTTGAAAGGATAGAATACCCCTCCGTCAATTCTCCTCGACTTGGGTGAGGGTCTTCCAGGTAACATGCCCCAGTACGCTTACCATCGCAGGCCCCAGGCTCCCATCACATCCAATCCCCCCACCATGGCCGGCAACGTCATAATGCCTTTCCCTGAAAATGAGAAGTGGCCTTTCACCCCTCCCGTCAACTTTCCTCGCGGAGAGCAGATTACTGTATCAGGCCCCCACTCACGAAATGGATCCACAGTACTCTACTTCAACAGTTCTGGGATATCCGATCTTCCCCATCCCACGAAAACAGCTACAGTCGCGGGGACTATATTTGTACATTCCAACAATGAGACAGGAAAGCGTCAAATCTGGATTTGGGATAGTCAGCAGAGATGGAGCATTGTTCCGTATCCAAACGGTGACAAGGCCCGCCACATGGCCCATCCTTTGGATGCCAGGAAATATTTCAACATGACGCCACATGATAACCTTCCTACCTGGATTCTCTCCTCGACTTTAGATAAGTACTACACTAAGCTAGCCAAGCAATAGAACCTATCATCTAGAGCGTCTGATGGTGAACCTTTCGTTTCGCCATTCAGCGTACGCAAGAAGTATTATGCATCGTAGCGAACGGCTGCCACAGTATAGGAACTGGTCACCGTCGCGTTGAGATCATGTGCTTATACAGTAAGTACATCCTTGATTAGATCAACCACAAACTTCCGCTGGGACGGTGTCCGCCCGTCATCGGCAAGCGAATACTTGTTGCCAGCAAGCCACTCGCGATCCTTGAGACAAGTCTCCGAGACGTGGTGAAGACGCTTGGTATCATCCAGTAAGCCGGAAACATCAGGATTAGCTCACATCGATGCGTCAACCACCTGGCACCACCTCCGTGCCCGGTACACCGAAGTTCACCGCCAAAGACAATGGGCTAGTGGACACCGACTGTTAAGCGAATCTCTCACCGTGGTGAACGCGCTGCCGCCCATCGATGTCACAAGGAGGCGTTGTTCGGTCCGGGGCATGGGCATTTGCTGCATGGACTCCACCCCAACGACCCGATGATATTGACATCGTCTCCCGACTCCGGTCACTCTCTCTCGCATCCGGACCCGAATGCCACGACGACGCGAACACAAGGAATGCGATAAGGACTGGGCACTCATGGATTCACTCACGACTGCACACGTCTCAACACCTCTGAACGCGTCTCTGATCGTACTTACATGCTTCGCTAGCGTGAGGCTATATTTCGTATGACGGACTCACTTCGTGATCCTTGAAAGCCACTTACCATAGGTCATAATCCTCCAGATGTGGCAATGTCTTGCTGAATTCGGACGACAAAGAGACGACGAGCGGGCACAACTCCAACGACAACTAGTGCCGCTTACAGGTTTATCTACCGAGGACAGCGCGCAAAACGAGTAACATCTCACAGAAAGGTATTAGCTTCGCATAGATCAATGTCAACATTTGATATAGACTACACCATTTCGTTTGACCGCCGTCTATTCAGCGTCCGCTCCAATTCACCTAGGAAGACTACGCAATGTGGGCAAATGTCAATGTGTCGGGACTGTCATCCTGCACCTCAAGATCTTCCTGCCACACCAGCCTTTGGAAGCGTGAGTCCATTCCCATCTGTCTAGGACTAGAAAACCTAAACATCCAATTCTCTTCCGGTGAAGGACGAATATAGGTCGCGAAGCGAATAGACGTTTGACCACCTAGATCTGGAGGCAAGTGAATCCAGAAGTTTCGATCTTCTTGCCAGCCGTACGAAAGAAAAACTCGAGTCAAGTTCGGTGATTGGACGGCTTGAATGAATTCGATTTCCAGTTCCTGCAGACCTGGACGTTGATCTTCTTGGCCCCACTCCTTCTCTTCATCGTCGCACGGAGCATCGTCAGAAGCATTCGTGTCTTCGAGATCTCGACGCGTTTGGACACTGTCAGGTGGTGGTGTAAGATCCCCACCATAGCTGAGTCCAAACGTCTGGAGGGCAGTGAGCTGTTCCATGACCTCGGCGAAGTCCTCGAGCCAGAAATCAGCCCCGCCATAAACCTATGCACACTGAGTTCTGATATTATAGCCAATGGCTGTACTCACATTCTGACTCATTTGAATCAATAGTAGGGTATGAAGATGTTCCGCCAGCGCCCAGTTGGACAGTATGTCCGCTATGTCGTCGATGCCGGTGTTCTCATCATAGCGCAGCGTCAAGTCCTCCAGCGCGAGGTCGCGTACATAGTCCGCCATGGTTGACTTCTCCCCTACTATGGTGTTCACGGAGATGTCAAGTGTGGTGAGCTTATTGGCATCGTAGATGAGAAACAGTTGTCCATGAAACGCGCGCGGCAGCTGGCCCATCCAGCCTTTGTGCCCAATTTCTATGATCTGAGAATATGAATCAACTTGAGAGGCAGTGATAATCGATTGAGAAGTAGCTCACTTTATAATCCCCAGCAACGGCACCCACCAGAAAATCCGAGAAGGCTTTCAAGGCTAAGGGCCGAATGCGCAATGTCTGGTGGCCGCGTGGAATCAGTCGCCTCCCATTGTCCTGGAGAGAGCAGAAAACCAGGCATAAGATGATATCAACAATTTCCTGGGGTAAGGCTGGCAGTGGGGGGGAGGGAAACAGCGCCGTCAAGCCCTTGGCAACGGTCAAGCCTGAGGACATCGTGATCGTGAAAGCGAACGTGCGGATGTCGTGATCCAGACCTGATCCGGACTCGGCCAATCAAGTACTCAGTACTCAGTACTCAGTAATCACTAACTTAGCACTCTTGCCTTCCGACTGCATGCTATGTAAGTTTATCGCACGATCTTCCTTTTCAGCCTTTTTTTTCGCTGCGCCAAAGGGTCGACGCAACAAGCGCCCGTTTTTCTCAACGACAACGATGGGCGATACGCTGGTTATATCTGGCAGCGCGCAGACTATTACTCGCGGTCCTGGAGTCGCTGACGCTACTGTAGCCAGCTACGTAGTGGGCCTTCGGCACTTAGCGAACGCGCACCCGCAAACCAAGAAACCAAAAGGGAGCAGCGACGGAGCAAATGAGCGTGCGTCTCCAGGCAAGCTTCCACGGACTACCGAACGCGGCATTCCGTCGCCCAGCGGCGTCCTCGTCCGTGGGGTGCCACCGTATGAGTGAGCCATTTTATTTGGCGGCGGGAGGTCTTGCCGTGTGTTGGCCCAGTTCATTAGCTGGCCAAATCCTCGTGCGACTGAAGCCTTGCCTGACTGCCGCCGTTCCCATTCGTTTTTGCGCGACTGCGAGAGTTCTGGCAGTACGCGTTTCCAGGAACATTGGCGTTCGTACTATGCATGGAAGACGTGGAATGACTGTGGCACTGTGCGGTACATTGTTAGAAGGATCCAGCTGCCAGCGGAATGGGGAAATGGAGCGCACCAAGTGTCCACGGTTACTGTATTTAGGCAAGCTGCCGCAGGCTCTTTTCACGCCGTCCGACATGCATACATACCTTGTTGCTGTACCAAAGATCCGACCGGTATTGTTCTCAAGGTCTTCGCCCCATTGCCGTATGTGTGTGTCGGCCAACACTCTGTAAGCCCTCACGCCGTCTACCTGCGTCCAAGTCAGAGAGAGCTCGAGTCGGATAATCATAATGTCTCCATTTCAAGTTACGAAGATCAGTGTTCAATCCAGATGGATGGAAGCCCAGGAGATTGTGATTGACATGCATGCGTTAGCGCGTGGAGATCGCGTGAAGGTAGCTTTCGAGTAGTCAGACAATAAGGTCAAGTGATACGTAGCTCGACTGGTGTGAGGATTCTTATCGCTCTTCTCATATCTTCAGTTTGAACAACCTATTTTCACACATCATTGATTCTGGTTTCGAGACTAGCCTGAGTCCGCGACGACGGTGACAGATAGTAGACATGCCTGCCCAGTACCCTCGCGACTGGCGATATCGATTCGCGAGAACCTGAGGGGTGAGGGATGTCACGATAGGCTTGCGAAGGGTAGAGAGAGACGGTGGAGCAGAGGCAATCATTATATGCGTCACATAAAATTAGGAACGTACAAGTAGAATCAGCGTAACGTTCGGCAATAACGTGAGAAATCGAGAAATCGAACGTACAGAGCAAATTGCACGTAAAAATATATCTATCTATCTATCTGAACCAAGAGAGACCGATATGTGATGGGCGGGAGCCGCAATTGACGTGCCTGCTCACAGATGGAACGGATTTCAGAAGGAAGGAGGCCCCAAAAAATGGGGTAGCATTCGTTCATGGGCAAGTCCGACATAAATCTCTGTGCTCCTAGAGCAGTGGTGAGCTTAAGATGGAGATAGAGCCCAAGCTGAAGAGCCGATGGACGTGCAAAGGAGAGAAGCGTAATTGATGAGTGTAAACTGATGACAGTGTAATGGATGGCAGGCTGAATGTCTGGAATGGCCGGTAATGTGTGAGTATGATGCACAAGACTCGAGGGGATAGTAACCTAAGCCATTCATTTTGACCCCGTGAGAATTGCTTGCATGTCGACCCGCATGTTCCCTTCATCGAGCCTGATCAGCTCCCCAGCGTGTGCCGCCTGAGCACCTAAGAAATCCCCCAATTTCCGTTCTAATTTCTGGAGCCCGTGGGCTGTAGGGACTCCAGTGCGAAGGGCCGCATTGACGTTGATGGACCAGCCTAGATATTTACAGAGGACACAGGTTATACGGACGGCGGCTTTCCTCAGCGGCAGCTTCATCATTTGCCGTCGGATGGACTCAATACCTTCTTCAGTGTTCTTGTGTAGATTGTGGCGTATGATGTATCCAAAAGGAAAAAGCACCATGTGGGCTAGGGCCAGTAGCGCGTTCTTTGGTATAGCTATGCAGTATCAGCCGGTGATTGAAAGATGTGAGCTTGAACAATCACACCTCGCGTTATAGTGGGGAGTAATATGGTCATCCGCAAGAATCCGTCGAACGTGACCGTGTCGTCGTGATTGACGTTAGTCAACACATCCCCGTCGTGTACGTCTAACAGTCGCGAGGTTCGGGTCAGATGCATGGTGTCGTACATCCAGAAGGAGGAGCCAGTGACGAATGAAGGTACCGGTGTGTACACGGCATGCATAGCTCCTGGAGGTTGTAGACTGGAAGGTCTGAGTCTGAACAGCAGATCTACTATGAAAGACTTACAGTATGGCTCCAGGAGTGACTAAGAAGGCGTACACTTTGATTCCATCCGGGTAGGTTTGGTCCTCTTCTTTATCCATGAATGAGGTCTGGAAATCGCGCAATTTGTCCATAGATGTCAATTCCTGTCCGTCAGGATATAAGACAAACCATAGTTTGACTCCCGCCTGTCCCTCGATTTGAGCCACCTTCCCGAGAGTGTCGTGATGAGCTCGCGTATTAGTCATTGCCGTGTGGACCAATGCCCAGCGCTGGTCATTGAGGTGTTCAACGGAGATAGTCTCCAGCGTTCTGAGGTTTTGTTTAGATAGTAAGGTTTGTACGATCGCAGGGACCTCCTGATTAGCGATGAGGTCGTCATTTAGCGAGCTATAACTCCACAAAAATTAGACCAGTCCAACGAACATAAGTATCTGGTACTGACCGTGTTTCTTTGGGCATTCCAAAGCTCAGGACATTGCAGTCGAGCACAAACAGGTGATCACCGTCCGGGGTAGTGGGTGCGTTTAGAACTTTCCGAATTGAGCTTGGCTGAGTGTGCGCCTGTGCTGTGTCGACCGCTTTCTGCCGCATACCTGTTCCTGGTGTTGAGATTGTCAAGTGAAGGTAACACGGTAGACTGACTGTGAGGTTGTCTAGTCTCAACATCGACGGAAATGTTCCACTCCTCCGTGAGCCACTTGCAATCGAGTACAGGGCGTTCTTGGCCAGGCGGAGGTCGGATGAAGACACACTTGTTCTGAGCAAGGGCTTTCCTGACGACTTCGCGGTTGATGACTTCGCGGTTGATTTCTTCACGGTGATTGAAAACAACAACGTCTTCGTTGCTGGTGTCTGTCAGCCTACCAGCACGCGTGGCCAATTTTTTGACCAGTGTTGACTCCTAGGGTCTGTGAGCATTCTTGCGTGCGTGGTTCAAATGAAAGTGACCTTTTCTAACAAGTTTATTTCGCCTTCGAGTCTGTCGAGCCAGGGACAATAAGCATATAACACGGCAGTCTCTCCCTCTAAGTGGATCTCATCGAAGTCACGTCTCCAGTCTACGATTCCTCGGCAGTCGAAGACGTCTTTGACTCGAACGGTGTCAGTGTCTGCATTACCGGACTGCAGGCACCCGTGGTCGGGTTCGAGGGATGGACGGACGCCCGATTGCCTTCCGTGTTTGAGACTAGCTGCCCGGGATGAGGGTGTAGGCAAAGCAGTCGCTCCGTCTAATGTACGTTTCTTTCGAGCGTCACTGTCTCATCTTCAGGCTTGGGACAGAGGCGCTAAACTAAGTACACAGACCTGTGTTTCTTTCTGTCCTTGTTTTTCCTTTCAGAATCCCTGCAATCGATGATGAAAAGAAATTTGGAAAGGAAAACATGTGTAGCCACCATCTGTCGCGACCTTCCTTTTGATGTATCGCGTCGCGTTGCCGTCTATTCCAGTGCTGTACGGTTTCGCCGGCTTTCAGAGACCAGGTATCCCAATTCTTCTCGGTAAAAGCACCACCTGGATCAATTCGGGCTCGGTATTGAATGACTTGTTCTCCGTCCCTAGGGAGCAGATCCTGAGGGTTAGAGACAGAGTCAAGGAGCTGGCGTCTGCGAGCGGCGTAATTCATTTGCGGTGGATGACGGAATAGAAGAATCACCGCGTGACGGAACTGATGGTCACTGACGGCTACTGACGGACATACTGACGGCTACTGACGGACATACTGACGGCTACTGACGAACATACTGATGGCTACGGAAGGACAGCGCTCCTATCCGAGTGCTTTGGGGTCGGAAGATGGTCAGCAATGATATCGAAAGATGGTCAGGTACTAATAGTCGAAGGCAATGAATTACCGTGGCTCATCGACCCAGCCGTTCTGGAGACCGGTCAAGAGGGTGCGGTGCGCCAATGCCAAAAGAAGCGACTATGACAATGAGGACACCGACTCCAGAAATTTTCTTGTTTACGGTGTGTGAGAAGTGCTAAGGCCGCGTGTTGTCGACTCTCACCTTCGCATCTTATTGATACCAAGTACCCTGTTGCGGTTTGTGACAGATCCTTTCCATGGTATATCGCAGCGGAAGACGGTAATGTGGCCCGAAGTTCCAGCGTCTGTCGGTGCACTCAGTAAAGGTGACACTCCAGTCTAGTCCAGTCCTCAAGCGGGGAAGCGATGACAATTAAACATCCACCGGTAAGTATCCATGCAGAATGGACATTCCTTTTATTCTTCCTGGCTTCAGTTAGCAGCGTTCAAGCCGCTGCCTGGACAGAATTGCGCGAGCGGCTGAAGCGGCCATCGACGTCTGCGCCACTATCTGCGCCATTGCTCTCAGCCTCCCTGGATCTGTGTCCTCTAGACGGAGAAAGGTTGTGACCGCAGTGCATGCCGAATGTATCGCGCCGTCTGATTCTTCGCACATAGTTGGTCTACATTGTAGAAGGCCTGATTGAGGACGTCCAGGATGGGAATGTCCGACGGCAGCTGGGCGACGACTAGCGAAAGATGTTAACTGGAGATAATGCGGGGCGGCGCAAGTGAGCTCACCTTATGAAAGTGCCGATAGCACCATGCAGCGGCATGCTTTCCTACGTGCCAGGAACGCTGGTTTCGAATGTTGTCTAGATCGTTCGCGAATGAATGCGCGTCTTCCATGGTGTGCCGACTGCCCTTATCTTCGCAATGACATCTGGCTTCTTCAAAACAGTGGACGCGCCGTTGACTGGGGGAACGAGCGGAAAGTCCTCTAGCTCGCCAGAGGATGATAGGTATTCCATGCTAAATAAGCGGTGTGGATAGCGCAAACTCTCAGGCGCCGTTCTGCAGTTCTGCAGATGCGAGAGTTCATCAATGCAAAAACCTGTCAATATGAAGCTTCGTACCAAAACCTCCGCGTGGGCCGTTTCCGCAACTAGAGCCAGATACATCACGTTCATCGTGCTTGAAATCTCCTGAATGTACTCAGCGGCTGGATGATGGCAAGTCCCGCGTCCGCCATGGCCTGTAGCGTCTCAAGCGATACCATGTGAGGCTCCGTCCGTAGGGGGGTGCGCGGAATTGGGTAGATCTGGAACAGCTTGGACATTCTGAGAGGCCAAACCGGCGCTTGCGATGTGAAAATGGCAAAAAGTGTATGTTTGGGAAAGTCTTTCCAGTATATACTATCACCAGTATCGGCGGTTTATTGGCATGGAGGTCAGACGTCTAATGATTTCGGGCCGTTGGGATTATCCACCGTGATGAGAATGGGTGATAGAGCAATGCGCCAGCGTTGCGAGGAAGTCACGTCATATGTAAACTCGTGCGACTAACGGAGCTGGAGCTCGAGTATGGCAAAAAAGGATCCCGGAAAAAATTTGGGGCTGTCTGTGATATACCAAACCCTTCAGGACAAACAATGCTGTAGAAGGAAGCCACATACATGATAACAAGATTTGAAGCGAATCCATACTCTCCGATTCTCGAGGAGTCTGTCTTGATGTCTATCTTTCCTTTACGAACGATGAATGCTTTGGAGAGTCTACCAATCCTCTAGAAAGAGCGAGGCATCGTTGAAGGCAAGCAATGATGGACCCTGGCCATCGGCTAGGTGAACGTGGAATAGGGAGCTTGTTGGTTTGATCGTGAGTGACTGCTTCAGATGTTGGGTCAGAGATAGACAGGGAGCTGATATTTATGATTACCCTAGAAGACGATGCTCGAATAAGCAGCAGTAACCATGACCTTGGGCGCGCCTCTGGCTATCCCGGGGCCACTTGGAAGTTTGACCATTCCTTCGAGTTCACGTTCTTCGTATTGACGCAAGCCTTGGACGTCCTAGGAGATGGCTTTGGACACCGGACCGTATGGGGAGCGAGCGAATCGTGCGAGGGAGGTGGCGCGTGTCAAATAAGCTGTTGAACGACGCAAATGGGTTGATGTGCTTGAGCCAGCATGCTCTGATGACAGGTGTCGGACAGGGTAAACAGGGTGTAATTGTCGCTGCTCTACCATTCCAGTCTGTTAGTATGCACAGACTCAGATGAGGACCTGTGTGCTATTTGAGTCAAGGAATCGCCAAGAGAGAGCGCGTACGCACCTGCATGACTTTTCCCCTTTTTTGACCTTTTCCTCGCCCTCTTGAGGGTCCTCTTCTTGTTCCGGACCGCTTTGAATTTGTGTCGGATGTCTCGTCACAGCACAAGTCCCCTGGCTTACATCAATGCCACTTGCGCAAGGCATAGTGTTGGGCCTGGCGGGCTCCGTTGACATTAAGTACGAAGGATAAACAGCACAGTGCCCACGACACGATGAAGGTGTACCAGATCACGTCGGGAGGAGCTCAAGGGAAGGTCGGAGATGCAAACATGAACCTCGAGACGGATATGCTTGTATAGGCGGGATAGCACACCGGAAATAACATCCAGGGCTATCTCATTGAAGATGGTGGGCATAGAGGAGCGAGGGAGGGTGAGGATCAGATTGGCTTTAAATCAGCGAGATGGAGATACGAGGCTTCAAGATATTCCGGGTCGGCTGACAAGACAGTCAGCAGAAGAGTTGAGTAGATGGAGATACATACTCACATTGCTCCAGGTACATTTTTTGACCGTACACTGGCGCCGCTTCCGTCGACGTATGTCATCAAAAATTTGCTGAGGACAAATGATCGCGAACGAGTTCGTGGGTAATCCACTCGACGATAGTCGTCTATGTCGGCATCGGAGTACCCATCGAGGGCCTCGTTGGGAACATAGTCACTGAGAGTTCTTAGAAAGATGCCGCGAATGAGACGACGTGTTGTGCTCACGCTTGGAGGATGTTGTTGTCGTCGTGAAGATCTTCGCCGTCGTCGACCTCGTCATCAAAGGCATCCTGGACGCCAATTTCAAGGTTTCCTTCGCCGTCCGAGGGATAGTTCAGTGGAGAAAATGGCGGCAAAGTGGATGAGTTGCGGGGGCTGCGGACGACGAGGCCTGGTCGGGCGACGCGCTGCGTCTTCGCTTGTGACCGCGTGGGGCAGACTACATTGTGTCAGCCAATTTGCGTAGGTAGGAGAAGCAGGTGCACCATGGCACGGGATGAGCCAAGGCGAGGCGGCGGTGATGGTGGAGGTACGCGGTGAACCCTCGATTGGGTCACCTGATCATGAGGACGACTACTCGACAACTAAGTTACTCGAGTACGAGAGGGAAGACGGGGAGGACGCGTCGTCTGACCGTCAGTGAGTGCTGCGCCGCTAAGTAACCAATTGCATGGATTCGAGGCGTGCGTGTACGACTAACCCTTCTGAGTAACACGGAGTATCTACTGGCTCGCTGCGTTTTCGTCTTGAATCAAGATTCTGTTTAAGCACTGACAAGATCTTTCGGGGAAGATTTAACTCTCGAGCGACGCAGTCGAGAGCTTCGTAGTTGAGAATTCAATTGACAAAACAGGACTTATCAAGAAGCTCAGGAGATAGGCTAGAGACGGTACATTCTATCCTAATTAGATAAGTACCGGTTATATGGTCGCCAATGAGCAAACCCACATGGCCTGCTATCGTAGGTCACAAGTAGAGACTGGCGAACAACATCACCTTCGAGATTACCCAAACTCCACACAACGGCCCATGGGCCATTAGTCAAGGAGCACTCTTTGCAAACCCTTAACTCTTGTAAGAGAGAAAAGGTATGCCCATACACCTGCGCTGATGTTTGAACTGTCACCCGCGATTTCAGGAAGGCGAGTATCTCCTCTGCATCTGGAGGGTCATCCTCGGCAGGTGGAGAGGGGTCGATGAAGTTGTAAAATTTTCGGGGCCGCAAGTAGACCTTCGCGATATCCAGAAAGCGTAGTTGGGTGAGATGATGGTTTTCTGGACCGTAGGTCAAGAATTTGAAGAAGGCCGAGGTGACCATAATATCTTGAAGTTTAAGCCTCTGTATCATGGGCGTCTCTTTGAGAAAAATAATCAAGGAGTCTGTGGTAGAGGGATCAAACAGATCGAGTTGGACCGTCAACGTCGTTAGACGGAAGGTGAAAGGAACTTTGAATGAAAAGACAGGCGGTGTTTCGAGAGGGGGATCCTGCCAACGAGTGGAGAAAAGGGATAGACGGCTGAGATTAGGGACATGTAGAAGAGCCATCAATTCTGAGATGGCCCTCAGGCTGGTCTCCTCATGCCAAGGAATACGCAGGTAGAGATGGGTGAGAAGGGGAAGGTTGATAAGAGTATGTCCTCCGACGCCAGCAGTCACGGACTGAAAATCCAAGGACAAGGTTTGTAGACAAGGCATAGTGCCCAACCTCGACAAGAGGGTGGGAATGTGGTACCCATCAGAACGGAATTCGAGAATGTGAGTAAATGGCCACGGTTGGAGTACACCGTCATCTTTAAAGGTGTCAACCCTTTGCAGCATGGGCGTATGAGTGAAGATCATGGCTCCTTGTGACGCATCGAAAAGCCGAGCTCCGTGATTGTTAGACTGGGGAAAGGTCCACACCAGATGTTCCAGGCAGTCAAAAGACGCGTGACGATAGAAATATGCTAGATTGACAAAAGGAATCTTGTCGATAGCGAGATGACTCCAGCGGCTAGTATGCCGACTGAGAGTGCGCATGATATCGATAAACACAATCTGTCCATGAGCGGTGGTAGTCATACGACCGTTGTCCAGGTTCACTGTCAAGGTCGTCGCTTGGGAACGAGCGAGACAGAGCTCGAGGAGCGCCACTGACTTCGGAAACTCCCATGGCATGCGGCCATCCTCTGTTGATAGAGTGATAAGAGACCAGAGCTTGGGCACGGAGAACGAAACGTCTCGCCAGCGATGGCAGACATAGGTAAGGACCCAGGGTGGGTCCGCGGGGTTAAGAGAGTGCCGGACCGGGTATTCTGGAAATGTGTACTCGCCCATGACCGCGCACCACTCAAATATCTCGACGAGTATATCTTTGGGTAGTGTGCGCATTGGATGGCGGATGAACTTGATTGCATCGAGAATGAAGTGAATGAGATAGCGGGCGGGAGTTGAAGAAGAGGCACGACTGTCACGGAGACAAATGACCCTCGAGGTCGTTTGATGAAAGAGATGGAGATGGAAAGTAGTGGGGGGACAGTTATTTTCAAGATACCCAAGTATCAAAGATAGGACACTCTCAAAGTGTTTCGACGCGCTATCTTGGTCACCCAGGATGTCCACAAGATTGAGGTCGGTTCGGAATGGATTGGACCAGGTACGACGCTCGTAGACACGCCGGCGGTCCTTGAGGGCTGGTGGCAAGCAGTCACTAGTGTCATCATGGCTTAGAGGCTATTACCAGGTTTTATGAGAATGCGTATATGACAACTGGGACGATCCTTACCGTCCAAGGTTTTTGTGAACTCTGTCCAGCAGAGCGCGCGAGGGTCCCCACAAAGGCCCCGAAGTCTGACAAATGCCGGAAGTGATACATCCAGGTGACTGGTGGGCCACGGTCGTCTTCAGCATATAGTGGCTTCCAAATGAAAGCCAGGTGGTCCGGCGACCAGTCCATGACCAGACATTCATTCTGAAGGTCGTACTGATGTACAATCGCCCCATCCTGAACCCCGCGTAGCCATAATCGATCGTAGATTCTGTCACATCGAATGATCTGCATAATAAGAGGGCTGCGGTCCGCAACAGAGCCAATGCGACGTCTAGAGTTGGATTCTGATCCATGCTCCATAGTCCGGAGCGACCAATCGACCTCCACATCCAGAAGTATTGTGTGCACGTGTGGCGTCGTGATTCTGGCTCTACTCGTCTTCAATCTGAAGGAGAAGTGAGTCACTTGTTCTTTTGGATACATGAAGGGGTGACCTTAACAGAAAGAGTAAGAGAAACAAGGTTGCCAAGAGCGTCCCCAGCGTTGAGATCCCTCCGTCAATACAATCGGAAATGAGATAGTGAGGCCGCACAGATCTGTTCACAACCGGTGAGAGGTGGACAGGGAGTAATGAACAGGGCCTGCTAGTACCTTTCAATGGCACGTAGAGGCATGGATTTGGAAGATGGGAGGAAAGGTACTAAGGCAAGGGATGATGACTCTCAAAGTCCTCGTTCATCGTGCATGGCTCAGGGTTGTTGCCCAATCCGATGGTAGACTTCGTTCTCGCGTCAGACGCGTGACAAGGTTGGCAGAGAATTGGCGAAGGTATGTTGAGAGCTGTCGGTTTTCACTCCAATAAAGTTCAGGTACGCGTAAACGACGTTCGGAGGTGCCTTCATTCGCTGACTCCGCGCATGCTACAGAGAAAACCAAGAACAGTGAGAAGACATTTCATATAAGGCGGAGGATGCAAGCTCACGTTCTCGCCCACACGGGGTCAAGCAGAGTGTCGATGGTCTTACCAGCGTAATCCATATGATCGGACTTCCTGCACAAAGTTGCAAACTTGATCCACATCGCTGGGTCGCGCTCGGGCTGGAGCACCAGCGTTCAGACTTGGATTCATGTCGCTAGACGTCGAATTCTTTCTGGCATCCCTGATATCTTTGCGACAAAGTTACCACTTGAAACAAGCCTTGCAAAGCTGACTTACCGTGTGTTCCACGTCTTCCGCATCGTCGGTTGTCGCTCAGGCTGATTGATTCACATGTGGCTTGTAGGTCAGTGTCAGCTTTGATCGAGTCTGACTACGGGAGACTAGCTTGTAGGCAATAATCCCCTCCATTTTCGACAATATTTGTCACCGTAACGGCAGACACAGCAGAAGGATTGAGTATCCGTACTTGATATTGCTCGTATGATTTCACAAGATTGGAAGGCAGGGCTGAACAAGACCCAACCAAGCGAGGTGTGTAGTTGACAAGGGGTGTGATAACATAGCCGGTGCTCGAGCACGCCTGGCCAACGTAGTACTGAAGCTCAGCGGTCAGAACCCGCATGATTTTTCCCGACATGATCTATCGTGTCTTCGCTAGTCACGGCGCTTGTGAACTCTCCAACACAGTTGAGCACGTTCGATGCGACCGTCGAGTCCGTGTCATTCACCACTTCAGGAGCACGCGCAGAATGGGGATCGAATACGGCTTGATGAGCCTCTGCGTCACGCTTATGAGAAACGACAGCCAGGTTGTACTTCGAGCAGAATTCTGCTTCCGTAGTTTGCTTGATGATATTACTGTAAACAAAACCAGTCTCATTCTTGTGACTGACTGTGCAGGTCTGAACGCCACAGCAGCTCAACAGGTGACAATCCTCCTTGTGTTTAGTGACTGCTCTTCATCTCGGATCTCATAGATATTGATACTTCTTTTTGTTGCCTATCGACTCTGTCACCAATCGCGATCAATTCACCTCAGTACCTCTCAGGCGCCCATCCAATTGTCCTGATGACCAGACTCTCATTCCGCTCCTTCACCTCATCGGCCACCTCCAGCTCCAACTCATAATCATTACTCCGCACATACGCATCTCCCTCCTTCTCAAAATTGCGCAGATTGCCTTGCACAGATCGCTGCACGTCGACAAGATGGACAAGTCTTCGTAACCCACTCCGACCCAGAGCATCAAGCAGAGCGATGTGCACGCTGGCTGGATTAGGTTGTTCGACGCGAAGCTTCTCGTCAACGCGATCTTCGGGATCCCGGGATCTCGCTTCCATCGCCTGGACGAAATCGTCCACCGCCTTGATCAAGAGCTCGGAGGCTTTGCCATCTGCCACAAGTGCGTCCACGGTCGTGCGCAAACGTAGTAAGTCCTCCTTTCCAGGACTATAACAGGCAATGTCCGTGGGAAGGTAGCTCCTCAGGTCCGTAGCAGTGCCAATCTGTCTTCGGTAACTGTGGGCGGTGAGGCGGCTCTGCAAAAACTTGACATCCGCCATCTCCAGCGCCGTATTGCCAACACCATTCTCGCGTTGGATGAGCTCGGGCTGAGCAGAGGTGAGCAGACGAACAATGTCGACAAAGCCGCAGGAGACGGCTGTGTGCAGAGGGCTGAAGCCATCGACGTTCGACATGTCCAGCGAACGAAGGCTAAAGTCGAGAATGAGCTTGACAACGGCTGGTTTGCCCGATTTGACAGCAAGATGGAGGGGCTAGAAATTCAATGAGTGAACGAGCATGCACTCAAAGCAGAACATGACGGACAGTGTCCTGACGAGTCTTCGAAGGTTGACACAACATTGTTTCGCTCGTGTCTATGGGGAGCTTCTTGAGAAGGTATTCCAAGAGGTCAAAGTTCGAGTCTCTCCTGCCTGCACAAATAATGTGATAGATATTCCAGCTTGAAGTATCGGTCAATGCAAGCTTATGAGAACAGCACAATACCACATACCCTCTAGTCTGCTCGATGACAGTGGGATCTATCCCTCGTCCAAGCAAAAAATCGACGACCTCCTTCTTAGATCCAGTTTGAATAGCAATACCGAGAACGTTGGATCCAATAAACTTGATACTAAGTGAGCGTGGTCAATACCACCTATACCCGCCAGTTTGATGTATGGGGTGTGGCATTTGGCACCCTTATATGATGCATAAAACAAGCCAAATGGCAGGGGGGTGAAATGGCAGGGCGCTTGGGATAAAAGGGCGGGAAGGGGGCTGGTGAGCGACTAGCTGCTCACTGTGTGTCGGGAGGGTAGCTTAGGTGAGCATGAGTGAGCAGGTGGGTGGCGGGAATGACTGCCTGATTGGGAAGGATGAAGAGAAGGGGAAAATGGGGACTGGTCGGGATTAGGGTAGGGTGGGGGCTAGGGTCTGGATATGCGGTAGGGTGATGGGGGTGGGATGGGGCCCTTTTTGGCTGATTGGGATGGGGGTGGTGGTAGCTATAAAAGTGTGGCGCATCTGGGGATGGGAGTGGGGCTTGCTGATAATGGGGTGGGGTAAATATGTGGGGGGTAGGGTAGGCTATTGTAGCTACTGTGGCGTACATAATAGGGTATAAAAGTGGGTACCGGGGGTGGGTGGATGGGATATAATATTGGGGTGATCGGGATTGATGAGGATGTGATCGGGAATTGTTTAGGGGTCTCCTGGGCTTGATCAGAGCTCCCTCTTCATGAGTGCTCGAGAAGGGGTCCCACCTCAAATTGTGGCGCATTTTTCAAAATGCAGAAAACCAATAAAACAGTGAAAAAGATCTTACCCGCTGCAGAACAGATCGAAAAAAAAAAACGCCACGCATTTTTTTCATCTTCATTCAAAAAAGACTCAGATACGGTAAATTATCAATTTATTCAATTTATCTACTACAAATAGGGGGGTAATGGGAGTCAACGGGCAGCTGTGAGGGAGTGGTTGGTACGTCGTTGTCGCCATACCCATCTGGACGGTTCGACATATCGAACGGGTTCCGCAGCCATCACCCGTCGTCGTCGTCTGTGCCCCGCCGTCGTCGTCCATCTTCCACTCCGTGCCGGGGTACGCTTGGCGCCTGGTGTTCGATGCGCAAGTCGAAGGGGGTGGTTGCGGAAGGTTGAGTGGGTGTGGTAAATGCTAGAATGGACGGGTCAAGGTGAGGGAATGACTGTGAATGAACGGGAGAGGGCGTACGTGCGGGGGAGCAAGCATCAATCCAGGCTTGGCGTCGCATAGTTGCAATGAAGGGAGGGCTCGGATTTCATGCTGCTTGAGGTGGGCGTAAATCTGCAGCCGGCGTCGTCTGGATTCCGATCGTTGCTGTCCGTAGACAATACCGCCCCTCGGCAATGTTGTCGCCACCGTCCAGGTGTTGTTGTCGTCGTACCCGTTGTCGTCATCTAACCCGTTGTTGTCATCCAGCTGCGACATAGCCGTCATTCAGCTGAGACGAAGATTCTGCAAAGCAGAATGAAGCTCACCTACCTGGCAGAACCTAATTGGTCTGCCAGGCCCATAACTTCCTCCGCGCCCGGGCAGTCGCATCCGGACGCGTCAATCCCTCCCCACACCATTCACCGTCGTCAACGTCGTCGTCCAGCATCGTGGCTGCCTCGTCCTGAGGGCTTACACGACTGGCGGCGTCGTTGAACAACGGCTTACCGCGGACGGATGAGTCGAACGTCATCCGCGCGTATTGCGAGGCGCGGAGACGGTGTCGTCGGCCGAGGCGTCCGGTATCCAATGCAGGAGGGTGGTGGGAGGGCCTGAGAAGGAGGTGGAGGCTGGATGCATCGTCGTTGCCATCCCGCTGCGGTGGCAGGAGGCAAAGACGATGTTCGATCGCTGCTCGGACGACCGGACCGAAGTGTCCGATCGTCGAGCTCAACGACGTCGAACATGTCCGAGTCGTGTTCTGCACAACGGTAATTAGTACTAGATCAATTGAAAAACAAAAGAAAAAGAAAAGAAAAAGTAAATCAAAAAGTAAATAAAAGCGTCGACGGTTCACCCGAAGGTTTTGCGCAATGCGACGCGGTGCCGCCTCCTCCGGCCCTCCAGGGACGTTAGCGTTAAGAGGACGGCACCGGGAGAAGCCAAAAAAAGTAATCTAAATGCGCAGACGGCCCAACGCGAGGCTTAGCCAGTACTGCGCGGTGCTGCTGGGCTGCGGCCCTCCAAGTGCGTTAGCGTACACCCAGCAGCACCGGGAGAAAGGGGGTTGGGGGACAAACAAGAGAGAGAAGCAAGTCAGAAAACACACCTAAATTTCACCTCCGGATGCCTCCCGTGCGCGTGTTGCCATTCTCTGGTCGTCCTGGGCAGTGCAGGTGCAGGCATCGGTCTGTCCCGGGCCAAAAGTCCGTGTCGGGATCGAGATAAACGCACCAGAGTGAGCAGGGCGACGGGCGCGACGTCAAATGGGGTCTGACGACGTTGAGAGGAGGCGGTGGTGGTGGTAAGACGACGAGGAACGAAACCGAACACGGCTCGATCACGTTCCGGCTTTTGCCGGATCGTGCTCAGACCATCGTCGACGACGTTCGGGATGAAGACGTGGGAGTCCGCACATTGAAAACTTTGTTGGAATGTAAAAGTACATACCTTATTGATGTATATGTCAGCGCTCCGAGGTAACAGTCAGCCAACTAAGCATGCATTGATTGACTTCAAGTCTCGCTTGAGCATGCACATTGTAAAGACATTTAATCCCGGAGGCGTGTTGCGTTACAAACACCCCAAGCGAGCTAGATACATAAATAGAGCGTAAATTCTAATTGATTCTTGCACTTGGATCAAACAGCATAGTACACTAAGTACACCCATAACTCAATCTATACTAACTGTACGATCATCACCAAAGATTCGTACCCAGGATGTTCAAGAGAGCTGACCGCTACGTGTGACGCTATTGTGTCCAGAATCCGGGCGTCAAGTACACCCAGATGTTCCCTAGATTTGCTTCCCCGCCATACCGGCCTTTATCTAAGACCTGGAAACGTCGGGATTTATTGTCTTGACAGACCGCCGTTTGGCGGGTTGGATATCAGGGGACGTGAAGACTGCACAGGAGTGATATATTTGGCTAAGTCTAATTGAATTACACTGAGAACACAATAACATAGTAATCTGTAAAAGAATTAAGTAGCCGTAGTGAGACGGACGCGAGCAAAACGCGTTCGACGTTGTCGAGCTCGACGATCGGACAGAGCGGTCCGATCGTCCGAGCAGACGATCGCGCGTCGTTCTTGCCTCCTGCCACCACAGCAGGACGGCGAGGACGAAGCATCCAGCCCCCACGCTCATCTGGGGCCCTCTCCGGACCCGCCACCATTGATTCACGGACGACCTGGACGCCGCCGCCGTCTCCGCGCCTCGCAAACGGCGCGGATGACGCTGGATCCCAACATGGCGCGTAAGCCGGCTTCCGACGCCGCTGCAGGACGTGTAAGCCCTCAAAATGAGGCATCCACGGCTCCCAACGACGACGATGGCGGCGGTAGGCGGTTTGGGGAGGAGTTTGACGCGCCCGGATGCGACTGCCCGGGCGCGGAGGAAGGTATGGGGCCTGGCGGAACGCCTACGGGGTTCCGCCAGGTAGGTAAGCTTCATTTTCGTTGTTGGAGTCCCCCTCACGCCATGACGACGGCGAATCATGGCTGGATAGCCACGGCGCGCGACGGCGGATACCGACAACGACGGATACTGACCATGTCGAACTCGGACGACAGCGGCGGGAGCTCGGGACGACAGCGGCGGGAACTCGGACGACAGCGGCGGGCAACACGTACGACGACGACGGTGACTCAGACGCCATAGCCGCCGTCGCATTCATCCCTCACCCCCACTCGTTGCCCACCACCACAGTCCATCCGAGATCTGCAGATCTGGATCGGGCTGTGGAGTTTTTGCAGGCGGTGGCGACGAGGATGGACCTCAGTTGGACGACGACGACGACAACGGGATGACGACAGCGATGGCCGGATGGCGACGACGTGCAGCCGACTGAGGAGGACGCGAACAGATACCCACCACCACCCACCCCGTCCCATGTACTCCCTCCCCATTGCCCTATGTATTCACTTCCCACCCTTCCCCCCAACCCACCCATCCACTCGGCGCCGTGACAGTCCATATTAGATACTGAAGATCTGAATCGGGCTTGGGGATACTGGGCCACGACGACTGATACCGGACTTCGGACGGCAACGACACACTAACGACGACGGCGAATAACGACGACGACGACGAAGCACGGTGTCGCACGGGCATTGCGTGGATGACGACCGACGATGACGCGCTGAATATAACCCACCCCCATTCACTCGACGACGACGGATACACTCCCTCTTCCATTTCCCTCCATCCCCGCCCCCCTTTTCGTCGACGGTATGTCGGTCGCCCATTTGGGCTTCTGGCGCCGTACCGAAAAATGGCCTTGCTTCCCGATCCTCGAGCCCACGTATCACTGTAGTGTATTTAGTATCCAATAAAATAATTTTTTTTGCTCAACAAAAACCAAAGTGCGGCGTATTTTTGAATTCAAGGTTTTTCAGTGGCGGGTACAATCATTTTCACTGTTTTATTGGTTTTCTGCATTTTATAAAATGCGCCACATTTTGAGGTGGGAACCCCCTCCTCAAGCTCCCGTGATGAGAGTGCCTCGATCGAGCTCAGGAAACCCCCAGACATTGCCCCGATCACTTTTTGATCAATCCCGATCATCCCATTATTATAGCCCATTCACCCCGCCCCCAATACCAGCTTTTATACCCTATTATTTACGCCACAGAAGCTGCAGTAGCCCACCCCACCCCCCACACAATTACCCACCCCATTCCCAGCACGCTCATCCCCCATCCCCAAATGCGCCACATTTCTACCCCCACCCCATCCCAACCAGCCCAGCAAGGGCCCCACCCCACCCCCACCACCCTACCATATTTAAACCCTAGCCCCCACCCCACCCCAATCCCATCTGGCCCCCATTTCCCCCCCTCTCCCCACACACCCCAATCAGGCAGCTATTCCCGCCACCCACCCGCCCATTCATAGCCAGCTAACCTACCCGCCCCGCCACCCAGTGACCAGCCTGTGCGCCCCAGCCATTCCCGCCACCCACCCGCTCTCCTGCCAGTATATCCTGAGCCCCCATGCCATTTGGCACGCTTTATGCATCACCTATGTGTGCCATTTGGCACCTTTTGATACATGTAAGTAGCAGCTAAGGCTGTCAATACAACGTGAACGATGTATACGAGAAACAGGATACCGATTATGAATGGCCGTTTCCGGTAAACTGTTTCCTGGCGCCTTGATATTGAAAATAGCCTTGATTGTCTCCAGCTTCCCGCTCAGCACCGCAGCGGCGTAGGGCGACTCGCCCAGTGTATTGACTTTCCACCCTAGCCAGCCCGGGAGAATTGTTTCCAACTTCCTACATTGATTCGCCCTCCTGATCTTGACAGCCAAACCGTCGTTGTGGGTTATGGAGTAATGTTTGTAGGCAGCAAGGGGACGATCACTTGCCAGGTACTGTACCACCGCTCTGGCACCCATGTGCGCCGCCCGCCACACGAGCGGTTCCTCGGGGCCATTCTGCCACAGAGCGTTGCGGTCGCCTTCCTTCGCCAGATCGCTTCGCTTCTTTCCATGCACATTGAGACCCAGATACACGCGATTCCGGTTGTCGTTCCTTGCCACTTCCTTTTCCTCCTCATGACGCTTTTCAACAAGCAAGCCCTGACCACTCCGGCGAATGAACTCGTCGAGCATATATGGACGGTCTTTGGTCATGAGTTCGGAAAGGATGGCGTCGCCGAACGGGATTGGTCCATCCTTGGCGGTCTGGTAGAGCTTGAGGACATGCCGGAAGGCTTCGAGGTCGTTCTTGTGAATCGTCTCGGAGATGATGCTGAAGTTCCCACCGGGGACGTCCATTATCGTCTCGTCGAGGTAGACCTTCTGCGAGATAGAGCTCTTGACCTGGGATGGACGTGACGTGAGGTCGAAGAATACGTGCTCTTCAACGATATCGTCGGACTGGTACGAGATATCAGAAGCATCATTGTTGGAGTGACCATCTACATAAGTCAGAACAATGATGGTGCAATAGAAGGAGCACTTACAGAAGTCGACATTGGGGCTATAATGATGGTCTTCATTCTCATCCTTTTCGTACTGTGCGCCAATGATGGAAAACACGAGCTGGACGGTGTGCCAGTAACGACCACAAACGGCAGCGTAGAGGGGTGTGACGCGAGGGCCGTCGTTTGTCGTCACCGACATCGACAGGAGGTGTCTGTCGGTGGTGACTTCCGCGGGCAAACACAGCTCCTCAATCTTGTCATTATCGCCAACGTAGCAAGCCTCGTAGAGCTCGTCGTAGAGGTCATTGAGGGTCTTAGGGACGTCGATTCTTGACCGGCTAGGAGTCGTAAGGTACAGGTAACGCTCTGGGCCAGTTGTGTTGTTAGTATAGTCATCGCTATCGTCGTCGGTGTTCTCCGACTGCTTTCGGCCAGGGAAGACCTCATTCCACGGCCTGCCGCCATACTCCTGCAGCAACTTCTCCGTATCCGCAAAGTACGCCGCAGTCTCCTCCATCTGCTTCCGCTCCTTCTCAGCTCGTTTCTGCTCCTCTTTGGTTCGTTCGTCATTCGACCCTTCGGACTTTTCCACGAGAAATTTCGCGGAGAACACCTTCCAGCTATCGCCAGTGGGCGGGGTGGCTGGTTTCTTGATGGGTTTGGGCCTATCCTTGAGAATCTTCCTCTTAGCCCACCGCGCATAAGTGAAGAAGGTGAACATATCGTCGCCGTATGGACGGAGGGTACTCCTCGTCGTACCGTTGGGATCGGCACCAAGGGCAAGGAGCAGATGAACCATAGCGTCCCGGTTTCCCATGGCGCACTCCAGAGGCATCTGTACGTTCTTGAATGCGTCACCAGCGTTGTTGATACCCAACCGACGCCGTCCGTTGCCAAAGCTATAGTAAGATATAGGCATTCAGAAAACAGGCAGAGTAAGATTTTGCTCACTCCTTGGCACTATGCCGAGAATTGACCAACGCCCACGCCCGCTCAACATCCTCCTTCTTGAACACCAGACTAGCTCCATACGCCACCAAAGTGACGACCATCGCGGGATCCTGGGCGGTGACGGCAGTGCCGAGCGGGAAGAGGACGCTGTTCCATTCGATGGATGGAGACTGGATGACAGAGAGCGCTTTGGGGTCGTTCGAAAGGAGAAGGTGTACAAGCTTTGTCTTGCCCGCAGCGACTGCTTCGTGGAAGACGGTGTACATACTAGCGTCGGCAGTAGAGGATACCGCACCAGCCTTGAGCAGAATATTGGCAATGGCGCAAGCGGAGTCCTCGTCGTCGCGCAGGATTGTGAGGCTGAGAGGGTACAAAACCGGGGCATTGCGATATTTGGCTTTGGACACTTGCGTGATCCTCGCTCCGGCAGCGAGGAAGGCGGAAACAAGAGAAGGGGAGGCGTACAGAATGGCGAACATGAGAGGAGGAAAGTCGAGATCCCAATCCGGGACGTTGATGTCGAGAATGTCGGGAGTTTCACCAGAATCGTCTCGGGTACCATCTCCTACAATGTGGGGAGTGGCGGACTTTTTAATATCGATTGGTCCCTTGTTTCCGCCATCTCTTTGTTCAACATTATGGCCGTCCTCATTGACATTGCTGTCTTCATCGTTCTCATCCTGATATTCGTCTTTGTCATGAATGACTCTATCGCCCTCAGACATCTACTGGCAATCGTCCTGCAAACTCACACTCTCCTTCTCAACTGCCCCTCGATTGCTCCCATTCTCACCACCAATCTTCTTCTTTGCCTCGTTTGCCCTGCTCTTCTCCAGCAACCTCTCCACTACCCTGCTCAAGTTGTACTGCGCTGCCAAATGCAGTGGAGACCTTCCATCGACCATCCGCGCAGAGATCCGCGCTCCGCGGTCGATGAGGTTCAGCGCAATGTCTGCATGGCGGCAGATGATAGCAAGGTGAAGGGGTGTGCGTCCAACGTAGTCCCGCCGACAAATTTTCACCTCGGGTTCAGCCCCAGCCAGCATGTAAGAAACACCATCTCGGTCGCTTGTGGCAATGGCGCTGAATAGCTCTGACATGGGCCAAACGTAAACTTGTTCGCTCCATTCGCCGACATCTACAGGATTGAAACTTCCTGTCATGCTCTGACGACCTGGGTCTTCTTCGATGAATCTACCATATGATCATGATCAGCAGGAAATCAAACATGTTGATAGTAACGGTGACGCACGAAATCCGACCACAAATATGATTCGTATTCTCTTCTTTCACGAGTGTACGCTCATCTTGGTTGATAGCTCGTGGGCAGCACTACTCTCTTGTTAACATTGCCAATCCTCGAGCAAACATGAAAAACAACCTACCTCACAACAATCCTCCAGACACTCCTCAATCGTCCCAAAGAATGCAAGATGGCGATGCCAACTCCGCCCCCGGTTGTTCTTCGGATACGATGTTGCTATCACAATCACATTCAGACTATGTCCAAAATTCAGGCATCGACTCACAATTCATGAAGAAATCTGTTTGATACACTAGCTTCTCGATCCTCCTGGCGTCCCATCCAGGTCCATATGGGATTTGCAACGATGCCAGGTCATAGTTGTTCGTCTTTAATTCACCACTGACAGCTCCTTCATCCTTCGAACCTCCCTGGTGCTTTTCCTGGCGCCGATAACCGTTCTCGTCGGGCCTCCCGCGAAGCATTCGTCGATTCCGCAGGAACAGGACCCGATCTTTGATGTTTTTGATCTTTTCAAATACCAAGAGTCGAGCCAGACCTTCGATCCGGGCAATGCGTCGTTCGTAGATCTAACCCGGCCAACAAACCATGAGTTTCATTGAAATTGGAAGAGCCAGAAAAGACTCCAACATACAGTAGGATCCACATCCTTCCTATTCAGCGTAGGGACGTGTATTTCAAACGCCCTAGCGGAGTACTTGGCCAGGCGGACCTCATATGAAGGCGAGCGGCGCGTCATGTCCACGGTATTGCACTGGCGCATCATGGCAACGAGGGCACGGGGGTTTGCCCATACGCAAGTGCCGTCATATGCACAGCAGGGTGCATCGATGTCAAAACCAGTTAGAATCTCGGAGACGGAAGTATAGAGGCGCAAGATGATCTGAACGGAGCGGTACGGGTATTGAGCTAGAGAGGAGGGTGTGTTAGCAACATACAAAAAAACAGAATGAAAAAGAGCCATACAATGAATAGACACGGTATGTTTCGTCCGGACGCAGGTACAATCCCATGGGACACTGTCCCTCACCGCCTCGTATATCTTGACAATCTTCACCTCAGCCTGCTCAGGCGTCAACCCCCACAAGAACAAATCAACATCCGACGTCGGGTACGCGCTGTCATGGTAGAACTTGCGCGTCGCCCTCTTACTGAGCGTGGCGCTCTCAGGGAGGGGCGTAAGACATGCAAGGACGCTCCCGCCCGCTGCGACAACGTTGTCCCAGTCCGATAATTGGGCTAGAGTGCCTTCGGAGAATATGGTCCAGTTCTTGTTGAAGCAGTCCAGGTTGGGGACGATACACGGGGTGCCGGAGGCGCGGCGCTGGTCGGGTGACAAGGGCATCACATACTTGGCCGTCAAGTCGCTTTCGTTGTCTTGGATGGCGCGAGCGCGTGTAAAGAACACCCCATCCATGCCCTCCCCAAGCACGTTTACGAGACCGACGTACGGGTCCTTGAGGCGTGCGTTGGACTTGTCCATAGCAAACAGCCGGCGAAGCTCAACTTCGTAATCCAAAGAGGGCCTAAGGACGTCGTCTAGTGGCAGCCCTGCTTGGAGGCGGCAGAGAAACGCGGTAGATTCTGTCATAGAGGGAGATCGAGATGGATAAGGGATGGAGGGCCCGGGTATTGTGCGAGAAGTGAGTTTGCGTCCGGAGCAGGTCCTGAGCGCGTATCGGGAGCAAACCGGTCCTGAAAACACAAACAATGTAAATGAATATTCAACAGACATATACAAGGAGAAAGTGCGCGTTCGTTATCATACAAGCTCGATACTACTCACCATAGCGAGACGGCTTCATCTGTGATGGATACATTAGCTGCCGGCGAGAGCACAGATGTTTGACAACTGTCAATAAAATTTGGGCTAAGCTGTAAGACCATATCTGCCATCGTTGGCCTGTCGTACTGAGCGTTTTTTTTGGAGGGGGGCGGGGGGGGGGGGGGGGCGAAGAGGTATAGAAAGAAGCTTCCGTCAATACGCAGAGTCGTGGTCACTGGCCAAGTTGGAGGATCCACCTCTGACCCGAATCGTCACGATCACCGATCTCGCGTTCGTTTCTGGACTCCGACACTTGAGTCTAGACTCTAAAGCCAGTCGAATTTAAAGTGGAGTTTTATAAAGTATCAGTCCCGACGTCCAAAGTTTCTGGGCAGGTGTCGGGATGTCCAGATGCGGCCGCCATCCGACATCCGGACATCCAGATGCGGCCGCCATCCGACATCCGGACATCCAGATGCGGCCGCCATCCGACATCCAGACATCCAGATGCGGCCGCCTGCCGACATCCGGACATGCCGCCGGTATGAATATGAAACCAATTCCACGCGCCCAGAAACACTGTCAATATTGACCCAGTATTTGAAGTTCAGGGTCCATACATGAACGTTTAGAGGAAGGGAGAAAACCTGTATATGGCGACCGCGAAAACTTAGGATTCTAGATCATCTGATATCCAGAATTCCGTGAGGATTTTCTGAGCTGGCATACGCACTCTCAACGTCAAATTCCAAAGCCATACACCGACGCGGCGTACGGCTTGAGAATCTCAAATATAAAACTCTTTTCAGCCATTACATTACGGAGGGGGAATTTGAGATCTCGAGGAAATTCCCAACGTCCAAATATGGACATTGTATGCTGAATTTTCAAGGCATGTCGGCTGACCGCGAAATGTCTGAGAATTTGTGAAACAGAGACCATGTCGTAGGAGGCAATATCTGTATAAAATTCAAAATTTCTCAGGACTTTTTGACCTCTGAGAATTACCTCCGAATCTAACATAAGCAAAGCGTCGGTGGATGCATATGGGAGGCCAGGATACCGTTTAATCCCCCTAGTGTCGGTCATTTGGCGCACGCAAGCCGCCGAAATGATCGATCGTAGCAAAATTTCGAGCACGTGGCCACGTTGAATGGAACAACTTTGGGCTTCGCAGCTGGAAGGTGGGAAGAAGCTCACCTCGGCAAGGCCCATCATAGATTCTCGAACTGGATTCTCGCTGAATGTAGGTGACTACTGACAGGAGATGATTCTTGAACAGGACGTTTTCTAGCGCGTCTCCAAAATCGTTCCAGGCCAGCACCTTGATACTACCCGAATCTGTGTGTCCCATCAAGTTGTCAATTTTTGTAACTGAGAAGACTCTGCTTCCGCGCTTGATGTTTATCTCGACAAGTACGGCATATCCTTCGGGCGGATACTGAATGGCTGTTTTGTGGCTATCAGATTACAAGCTCACCCGTGCCTCTCCCTACCACGTTCATCAACAGCTATGAGCTCGCTGTCAATGTTGCTAACACCACCCAAAACGGAGCTATACAGGAAGCGAATCTTTCGTGATCTTTGGACCGCGGCCCTTGACAAGTACGAGAAGCAGACAGGCATCGATCTCCATGACAGTACTGTCGGAAACCATCTCACTCGCTGTGAGAGTCGGGACGACTTGCTGGGTACCCTATCATCCGAGTTTCAGCACCTTGCCACCGCTCGCTCTACACGAGCGACATGGCAGTCAATGAAGAGCAAGCTGTACCCGGTTGTCGATGTCGTCCGTATCTTCAATGAGGCCATCGGAGAGCTTGCATCGTCTCTGGTAATATCTTCGACGCAATTGTATGTTTCACAGTCTCAATGTGGCGTATAGCAGGTCCCTGGTGGAAAGGCAATCCTTCGGCCCTCGGAGTGAACTGGCAGCACGAGATGCCCTGATGAATCTCAGTGTTATCAAAGGCTAATAAATTACGGTCAGATACTCTTCCTATGCATGTGGTTTGGCTCAATGTCTGTCCTCGTACATCGCGCATTCCTCACAACACTGATTTTTGGGGGATCGACATGAAATTCTCTCTTATACAGTTGATTGATGTTGCTACACGATGACTTCGTATTTATTTCTTGCCGGCCTTCTTCGCCGCGGTCCTAGCACGGGTAAGAATCTTCTTCCAGTTATAGCACTGGTTGCAGTCTGAATCACAGCATCGTCGTCAGAACGCGAAGAGCCAAGGGGAAAGGTATGAACGTACTGCCAGATCCGTGTTTCTTGCACTGGTAGGTTCCGTCCTTGGTGACGATGGCGGCGGGGGCTTCTATACCTTCGCGGTCGATGGGGTCGTACTGGGATTCGACGTCAACTCATGTTATCGATAACAAGAATAGGTAGCACACCCCGAAGAACGCATCGTTCTCTTCCCGTCCGTCATAGTTGCACTCAGTACACTGTAAGACGGACGAATGAGCGAAGCATGGCTGGGAGAGGAGAGGCTACGTACGACTTCCTTGAAGTGCTGGCAGAAGATGGCGTCGTTGATCTCGATGGTGGTGGGCTCGGTCTGAACGTCAGCCATGGGCACTGGACAGACGACAGGATGAGCACACAATTACGATGAGGAAGAAGAGCAACATACAGGTCAACACTCGGGAGGGGAAGGACGATGATGCCGGGGTGTACGAAACGACGTGCTGTGGTGGTGGTAGTGCTGGTGGTGGTAAGAGGGAAGCAAGCCTAGACGTGGGAAGCTTATGAGGCCGAATTGAATGAGGGGAAGCCCGACTGATTCAAGTGGGGCGTCAGATGATCGGGTCTCGTGCGCAAACGGTAGTGTTATGCCCTTGGATTGCAGGATGAACAAATGGACGTCGGGGCCTTATATTGACTTCATGGTGAACCTACGGCCTGGGCACCCCTTCCGAGTTTTGGACGAAAATGAAGCGCGTCTGAAGAGCTGGAATGTTGGAGGCCTTGTATGTACGGGCTAGACTTGTGACGCATAGACCTCGCCCCATGATCATACCGGTCAATCCCGAGACACCTGAACAGACAGGGTCTGGATCCCGGAATCCAGTAGCGTGTACGTACGTATATAGGACGCGGCCGAAGGCAACGCGAACTGAAGATCGTTATTCGGATACTACACGTTACATATTGGTCCATGCGCGGAACGAACGATAAAGCGAAATCTTTCTCTCGAGTATCGATTTCAGCTCATCTGCTGCATTTGAGAGAGATTAGCTTACAAGTTCAGTGTACTCCCGCGCTGGATAGCATCATACCACTTGTCGCTGCATTTGCCTGTGCCATGCCCTGTGCCTTTACATATCCTTTATCAGAGCGTGAAAGAATCATTTCCTGAAAGACAAATGCAGCAAGGATGTAGTCGACGAATGGCATCGCCTCGCTCGAGATGACCAATGACCGAACGGGGGCGTCTGGCTGGACGTACACGATCGGTGACTGATATTCCGTGTCGCTTTCGTGAAAGAGCTGGAATGATGTTACAAAGTGATGCCCATTCACAAGACGTTTGGGAGAAACACTCACAGCCAGTCGATACACCGGGTGAATGCGCCATAAGTACGTTCCATGCACTGTTTCCATGGCCTTCACATTTCTAGATCCACGTATGAGCCCTCGCACTTAGAGAAAAGAACACGTCACGCACACCAGACCCACTCTCATCGGCTTCAACCACTTCTTCACGCTCATCTTGTTACCACGAATGGTCACCGTATCGCCAAACAGCTCCTTCTCCAGTATATGAGTGATGACATCCTTCGTGTTTGCGTCAGCAATCCGTATCGATGTCTGAATCGTCCCTGGCGTGTGGCTAATCTCGTATATGACCTTGCCAGATGAGCCCGACGAGACGGTCGTGTTAATAACGCTCCGTTTGTCAAAAACTAGAACAGTGGGAGGCGAAGGGTTGATAAGGGTTATCGCACTGGCTGTATCGTCAAAATCCATGGTCAATGTAGGGTGTGTATCAATGGTCGTGTCGTAAAGGATTTCGAGCACAGCCTTTGAGGAGCGTTTAAAATGAGTCGCTGTAAATTCGGACATTCTTGCGCAGCCTTCTGGACACATGCATGGTTCTGTCAAAATCCTCAGTCAGGCGTTTGCGTATGTGCGTGCATTGAACGGGGACTGCGGGAACCCGGAAAACACCTGTGGGCTGTGGACTGGATGTGGTGGTTCCGGATAGAAAGTAGACTCGTAATACCAGTTGGTTCATTCGATACCCACCGGTCCGATTGACCGATTGCTTGGTTTGTTTGGCTCGGGCAGGTAGGGATCTCATGAACCGACTGGGCCGCATGGCGTGGAGTCAAAGATAGATATATATATTTTAACGTGCATCTAGCTAGCCCTTAAAGCTTAAAGAACGTCGTGCTGACTTCGACAAATTTTTGGTCAGTCTCAAAAAAAAGCAAAATCCGACGGAGATCGAGTTCAAGCGCGGCATTAGACGTTCGGCACGTTCGGTCCTTGCCGGAGCACAATGGGGCGGCGCCGCGGCGGGCCTGAAGCAAGCTAGCCGAAGCTGTGAGCGCAATGGGCATAGGCGCTTGAGCCGTGACCCGTTTTGGCCGGGCCATTGTGCGATAGCGTCGCGTACTGATACATTCAATTGCATCCAGTCTGAGTGCATATATCAACAGTCGAGAGCCCGTCGTCCTCAAGAGATTTGCACGGAGCCCGAGAGATTGGACCATGGTCCAGAGTGAGATCGCGTTCCGTAGCTTCTTGTCTCACGGCAATTGAACAACGCCACACATGGGTGATCCAGCCTTCCATCAATGAGTTGGATTTTCATCAGTGAGGCATTTTAAGACCACGGGTGGTCCAGGAACTCCGAAACATTTGGGAGCGGGTTGAATACAGAACTGCAAAGAACCCATTCGCTGTATTCGGTTCTAGGGCACAATTTACGCGGCGTCGAGGTGGAATCGGGGCACCGCGAGCCAACAATCTTGGCATCAGAGAGCTTCGAGGTCGCGCTCCACAAGAACTCTTCCCCGTTGTGAAGTCAGACTCAAGCCTCGAGGGACTTATCGTTCTTCCTAAAAGCAAACGGCAGACGGCGCGACAAAAAATGGTTCAACTTTTGCAAGTCATGATTGATTGCGGAGAAGCGGGCCGGGCCGATGGGTGATGACCGCGGACGTCAGAGAGCGTGGTGGCTGTGTTCACCCTTGCTTTTGAACCCGACCACCATGTTCCCCGTCCTCCGCGCACCAGTCTGTTGTCGCACGCGCCCGGAGCCCTCACATCGGAGGATCTTTTACTCTCCGTGAGAGATTGCGCATCGCCATTCATATCTGCTCAACCGTGGTCCGCCTAAAAAGGGAAGGTCACCGCAGCCCGCTAGGTTTGCCTGTCACCAGAGTAAATACCGACGCCTTCCATTCCGCTCCAGCATCGGCCTGGAATTCTGAACCACCATTCAATCATTTACCGGGGTTGCTCTCTCAATCTATCAGTGATGCTATCTTCCTTTTGAATACTGTCGTCCCGGCCGATTTACCTACCGTCTTACCATGGTTCTGAAACAAGCCAGATTGCGGGTTACTTTCTGAGCCTCTGGGAATGGTTACTCTCGAGGCATTAGGTTGACCATGATGAACACGATGGTTTTACGGTGTCGGCGAAGGTACGTATGGCGTGTTTATCTTTTTGTTGTGGGACTGATAGGTTCTATTCAGAGATCGTTATTCCGCAGATGCACTTATCCGGAGTACGTTACCATCTGGATAACTTAGGGATGCCTATCTTTCTCACCGGGGTTCGTAAACGCTGCCGTGGTATCGCCTCAGCCGTCAATACAACGACAGGGTTAATGCGCCAACCTTAACATTACTGGAACGGTGCAGATATCATTCTATGAGTGCGCGGCTGGAAAACGAAGCTGCTCGACGAGAGGGAGCAAAGCAGAGAACAAATTCGACCTCAATCGTGGACTGGTGATCAAGATCGCCAAAGATGTGGAGATACTGAAGCCTCCCTGCAGCGCACTTTAGCGAAGGGGCGCCATCATGGTGCACGTTTGATCAGTGATATGGTGCCTTGTACCCTCTATTTGTGCGTATGTCCAGGCCGGCTCAAAAAAGGTATTTATTGAGGCTTCACCTCGTAACTGCTTCTCCAGGCTTCCTCTCTCTTCCCCTTCTTCCACTCACCATGACTCCGACTCGCAAAATTCTCATGCTTCACGGGTACGTAGCCTCTTTTCGTGCTCGTATCTGATGACTTATGGATGCGCATGTAGCTATGGCCAGAACGCCTACTTCATGAGCCGATACGTGAGTATCGCATATTATTTTGCTGTCGCTTTCTCGACCTGAACTCTGCCTAGACGGCCGACTTCGTCAAGGAGAACGAAGACATCGAATTTGGTTTGTCTCTCAATCTAATCCTTCTATAGTCTTCTCATCGATATGTCCAGTATACCTCGATGCTCCGCACAGACTCGTTCCAGTCGACCTTGTTTCCCCCAAGGACGCGCCCTCCCCAGACACCGCGTTTGTATGCGACGTTCCCACCGCTTATCCACCGGAAAGCGAGTCTCCGCGAGGCTGGTTCACGATAGTGAACTTTGGCGGGAACACCATGGAGGGAGTGTGGGAGTCTTTGGCGCTCTTGAAGAAGACCCTATCGGAGAATACGTTCGAGGTTCGTCCTTGCCTCCGCTCGTAGCTGTTCAAATCTTTGACACATTCTTGTTAGGCGATTATGGGTTTCAGGTATGCTGTATCCATCAGAGCCGTCTAGCGCCCATATCTAACGCCGAACGCAGTCAAGGTGCAGCTATGGCCGAGCTTCTTGCTGCGATGGTGAGTATTGATGATATCAGTTCTACTTCGACTATCATATTAACGTGCGTTCTTTCTTTAGCTCGAGCATCCCGACCTGTACTCCGAAATGACAGATGATAACGGCATCGCTGTTCACCCCCCGTTGTAAGTCGACGACTGGAAAACGGCTGTAGAGCAGTATTAAAGGTCTCTATAGGAAGTACATTGTGTCTGTATCGGGCTTCCTGCTCCGTGGTCGTGCCGCTGCATGGGATGGAGCGCCTGTCAGTCCCGAATTCCCCGACCCGCAACTGGAGACACCCGTCCTCCATGTCCTGGGCGACACGGATCTGGTCGTGCCTCGGGAGCGGGCGATGATCTTCGCTGGGTTCCACAACAACAAGCGAGTTGAGCGGCACATCGGCGGTTAGTTTACAAGCCTCTTGTTCTCTCATTATCTGACTGTATGATTCCACAGGTCACTTTGTACCCCGCCAAACCAAATGGCGCAGCTTCTTCACCGAGTTTTTCCAGGCGCCTTTCGGCGAAATCGCCTCTCCCACGCCTGTGGCTATGCGGAAGGGATACGGGTCGTTCAAGATTGGACAGACGCTGGTCGCCTCTGGGCCTGATAGATCCAGCGCGTCGACGCCTGATTCCCTGGGACCAATTACGCCCATCGAGGAGATAGACGAGGAGCCGATCATGTCCGGGAAATCCCGTGTGGTCGAAGAACTCGCGAGTATGTGGGAGGTGTATGACGGTCTTGTATATCGCGGATAGTTATAGGGCAGTAGAAAGCACGGTTTCGTAGGCGAATACGTGATGCCACTTGTATTAGTATTAGTATTAGATTCTGGGTCGTCCCCCATGTAGAGTAGTTATAGTGTCTCGGACTGTCCTGAAGTTGTCCTAAATTATTGTATGTTTGTCTGTTGTGCAGCTCCTCAGGCCTCAGGCTTGAATGACACCATGATTGATGAGAGCACTCCGCGCCGCCAGTTCTTTGGCCCCTCGCAAGGTCGACGCCGATCCTCTGCCTGACTCCACCCCACCGACTACATGATCAACTCAGACACGGTCCAGACAGAAGCATTCTGAGACTGACCATAAACAATGACAGTCCAAACCGTTGCATGCTGGTGGCCTGAGCTTGATTCGTGCATCTCTATGGTCTGACGCGTTCTAGCAGCCCATGTGTTGAGAGCGTTTCTATAGTCTTGAGGAGGGTAGCTGCAAGCCTCAGGAAATGGAGGGAAGAGGTGCGGCGTACTTACGAGATTGATTATTGCCCAACATAATGAGTACCGATGTGAATGCAAGAGCGAATGAGTTGGATGGTTGTGCTGGGCTACCTCATTGTACTCGACATCGAATAAGTAGGAAGAGCTTTGAACAGCACTGACCGAAGGGGACGCTGGGTTCACGACTCATCGGGCGATGCCATATACTGAAAGACCCGCTATCTGGAAGCCGCAGACCTCAGACCCCGAGGAGAGAACCAACGACTGGATTGGCGCGTGTGTCTGGAAGGAATTCTCACGCGGCACTGGGAACCTGCTTGATAGCTTTTGGAGCTTAGAGCATGACGGGAAGTATCTGAAGCGCTTGCACTATCCAAGAAGGGCCTACTGGATCTTATCAACTCATCCAGACGATGTGTTGTCACCGTTTGACTCCTGAGAGAGACTGTCTACTGCCAGTCAAATAGCGCCACAAAATTGATCGTTGACTTTATGTAGGTACTCTGTGACGTTTTCGAACTCTGAACTATACTCTACAAACACTGAGCTCAGAGTCACGGAAAAGGATGGTTGATCTTCCTCAAAGACGTCGAAATGTCCTGTCCAAATTTCATCGGCTCACTCACGAGTCCCAGGCCATCTTTCCGTATTTCACCATTTTGTGACTATAAAGGGAGTGAAAGAGTGTTGAGTAGCCTGTTGAACAATCACTAAGCTGTAACTGTCTTAACAAAACTTTCGGCTTTGTAGATATCATCTAGTAACGACTACGACCGCGCGGAAGTATCCAAAAGAGACGTCAAAAGCTGTCAATCCGCGTGGAACGGAGCGCGCGCGATGCATATTGTAGAGTCCACATATGTGAATAGGCGCCAAAGCTGTGAAGTATTGTGGCGAGAAATGCTACTGAATAACACCTAAGCGCGTACGCGCACTTGAACTCATCTCAAACCAGCAGCTTGGAGAACGATTTCGTGCTGTCCATGAGCTTTGTGCATGACATCCTACTGTATACTTACTACCACGTAAGGACAATCAATTCCATCCTGATCGTGCTGCAGATTCGGCTTTACGAAAAGAGAGGTACAATTAGCTGCTCGGATCTATTGTCCCACGTCGCCATAACTCTCCATACCGGATGGTGACGGGGAGCAGCCTGTAACGAAGTTCAATGCGTCATTCATGACATATTTCCCTATACGAGACGTACAAGCATCTAGTCCAAGCTAGCATGGCAGTGAAGGCATTGGTAGTATTCCCCAGACATCGATCGTGGTTACCACACCAGTTGTTACGACCGATAGAACGAACGCTCGGGCGGCACTAACCATCGTGAACGTCAGCTCCGTCGGCCCTGAGAAAAGCACGAGGACTGCTGCGCTGCTTTCTGCGCTCCGAGAATACATCACATCTACGTTGTAAGCGGCTATGGGACTGAGTAACATCTGGTCCTGTCAAATCATTAGTACAGATTGTAGCTCAAAGTGGACCGCATACGCCGAGGCCATTCACAAAGAGACACAGAATACAGCCTGCGAGCCCTTGAAGGCCGTTGCCATACTCCACGGCCAGAGCAAATGCCAAAGTAGAGCCGGGAACTAGCAGTCCCGCAGCTAAGAGGGTAAACCGTAATCGATCCTCGGCTTTCAAGGCTGCCTCCCGTAGTTTCCGGAGCTTCATATCGGAAAGAAAGCCGGATATAGGTGCACCGACTGGTAAAAATGAGCGAAGCAATGAAACGAGGTCGGCGTCTACCATGCATATGTTTCCTAATCCGCTAGGCAGGTGCAGCAAGCTGATATGAACGAGATCCGCCTGGCCAAAGCGAGGCGCCTGGGAACAGAAAGGTCACTAGCGTACACGTTAAAAATGTACACCACGAAATAAGGATCAGGAAATATTGGCCATTTTCTGGATGCCTTACGAGATATGTCATGGTAATTCGGTGACTTGGGAAGCAGGAGATCTGTGTCGGGGGCGCCGAAGAAGGAGAGGGCCAGAAGAATTTACCGTGAGTGTGAATTCACGGCCACGGTAAAATGCCAGGAGTATGCCACGCCAGCAGAGTAGTCACAGCGACATGGCTGTGACATGAATCGAAGATGGCTCGGCTGGACACGATACCTCCCATTTTGGCGACGGAACTTGTGGCTTTGAACTGCCATAGGACGTCTGCATGGTAAAATAAGCCGAGCGGCGGATCGTCAGGGTCCATTGGCCGGTAACGTGATCACGGCACTCACGGCTGCGGCGTCTGCCGCCTTTTTCAAGTTTTTGCATTACATAAGGCTCCAACCGAATATTATATATAAGTGTATATAGACAGTTACACTATATAAGTATACCCTATATGTATATGGTCCATCGCGAGGTCAGGTATAGAGTATACATATAGTATATATACGGTATATAGTGCGCTCCTGCGGCCGTATGAGCACGCGGCTACGATCGGGCTACGATCGGGCAAGTAGACGTCAGGCAGTGGAGAGAGAAAAACTTCCTTCCTTCCTGCGCTGCGTCTCCGGTCCATCATCCTCCTCCATGTCGTCCGAAACTGCTAAAGCCAAGCAGACCATCGTCCGAACATTAGTTCCTGCCATCCTTACCCTCGTGAAATGCTTGCCCAGCTCTCTTCCCATAGCCACTGCAAAGGATCCCATTGCCGACAGATTTTCTCGCGTAGAACTTGACGACTGGGAGTCGTTCGATCGCGTTATCAACACCCTTTTTGGGGAAAACACTCGTGTCAATGGCCGCTTGATCAACGTTGCTTACAGAGGCTCAGAGGGCATGCTGTTCGTCGCAGATTACCTCCAGAGGGCTGCGAGAGAGGGATGGATTGAATGGGCAGCTGCTCTCCCAAAATATCAGCGCATTCACGATGAACTTGCATTCCTTGGGTACGTACCATTATCCTGGCCTTCTTGCAGCACCTACAACTGTTCAACAGCGGCGAAAAGTCTGGCCGAGGACGGTCAGGACAGAACCTTGCAGAATCCTCGGACGAAGAAGGTGGTCGGCGTAAATCAGGCAAGAAGCGTCCGGATGCTGCCTACAAGCCGCCAAAGCGTCCCGCACCCGATGAGGAGCACGATACAGTCTTCGACTCTGATGGAGCAGAGATTGTTGAAAGCGACACTGAGCTCGCTGCACAATTGGTGAGTTACGGCAAGATCCGATTGTCTCCCACTTACACATTGCCTAGAAGGAAAAGCGGGCTGCAGGCACCAAGAAGGCGGCAGAGCGCAAGAAGGCGCTGCAGAAGACGACAAAGGAGAAGACAAAGAAAGCAGCTACTAAAACCAAAAGCCGAAGCTCGGTAAGTACCGATCTTTGCATCGCGGCTTATCTTAACCTGTAGTAGGGTCCAGCGTTAACCTATAGTGATGTCGAAGGAGACATTGATGATGGAGAAGAGTCGGATGGTCAAGGCGCTCTGCGTGATGTTCTCGAAAAGGAGGGTCGCAAGGGTTTACGGCGTGGACCTTCTAACAGATCAGTCGATTGGTTTCATGTTGCTGTGGCTGTCGTCAACACGGATGGCGCGAAGCTATGGAAATTTGTCTGTAAACATTGCGGATCGTGAGTGATGTTTGGTACCTTCGCTTGAAATGAGAACTTACACATCCAGGTTCCGACACGTTAGACGAACAGTTGATGCCGAAGGTGCTACTGTCGACGATGAACCCGTCTTGCCAAGCATGACAAACATAGCCGGTCACCCAAAGCTGTGTAGCAGGAAACTCGATGCGAACAGCAATGCCGAAGAGGTGAAAAAGAGCGTTGTGGACGAGATGAATCTAGAGGCGAGTCGTAGAATGTTGGAAGGGTACTTGAAAGACGGTGATCTTGATCCGGATGCTGTAATCACCAAGCGGGGGTTTCTGCGGCTATTTGCCGCATGGATTCTTGACGAGTCACTTCCATGGACGAGTGGAGAAGCTCCGTCTCTTAGGCTTCTTTTCAAGT
Source organism: Strobilurus orientalis (assembly GCA_019915145.1). NCBI lineage: Eukaryota > Fungi > Basidiomycota > Agaricomycetes > Agaricales > Physalacriaceae > Strobilurus > Strobilurus orientalis. The sequence continues at coordinate 185,893 of JAHLML010000001.1, read as the reverse complement.
ACCTCAAGATCAATCAGCACCTTCCCAGCGACACGACTGTCAGGAATCAGCTTGCTCACATCTTTGACGAGCTCCATACCAAGGTGGTCAAGACTTTTGCGGTACGGATTAGTCGTTCGTAATTGCGCATAGTTCTGACGTCTGATGTTAGGATGTTACGTCCCGCATCTCCTACGCAACCGATACATGGACGAATCGTCAAATGGTCTATACCTTCGCCTGCACTATCGGGTCCTTCATAAACGAAGACTGGGAGCTCATGCAATATGTCGTCGACTTCCAGCCCCTCGCTGAACAGGATCATGTCGGTGTCTATGGCGGGAAGGCCTTTGTGGAGAGTGCAAGGAGCGTTGGTGGACTAGATAAGGTCATTATCGTCCTTGTCCGCATGCACTGCCCACACCTGACAGCTTATAGTTCCTTGCCATGACAACAGACAACGCCAGTCCGAACATTCCTCTAGTCGAGACTGCGTCACGAATCATCCTTACAAAGTACGGTGTCCCTGTCAATAGCGACGCCCACGTCCGATGCATCCTTCACGCTATCAATCTCTCAGTTCAAGACACTCTACATGCCCTCGACGAAGCCCCAGATCCCGACATCGAGGACTATTACAACGCCGACAAGCATGCTCCAGTACACTGGGATCCCAATGCAGATGACGAACAAGTTGCTTTAGACAAGGAACTCGAGATGTCAGATGACGAGCTCAAAAAAGCGGAGGCCTCGCTTATGGACGAGGACGATGATGTCGTCTCAGAGCTTAGTAACAAGAGCCCTCTGAAACGGGTGTGTATCATATCTCTTCTGTGTTCTACCATCTAATTCTGGACCAGCTTCGCTTCCTTATCAGCAAGATAGTCTCATCGCCCCAACGCCGAACTCGGTTCCATAGACTCTGTCGCGCAGAGTACACCGATGAGCGCCTCTGGCACCTGATGGTCATCCGGGACGTCCGTACTCGGTGGAACTGGACATACTGCATGATCAAGCGCGCGTTCCAGTTGAAGGAAGGTGTCGATGCATGGACTCTTCAGGTCGATAAAGGAGCCTTCAGTGAACTTAAGATCAAGAAGAGCGAGTGGGAAGAGCTCGATAAGCTGAGGCAGCTACTGGAGGTGAGTCTATCGTCTTCCATGCTCATTCTGCCCTGTGCCGTACTCAGTCATCTTGTAGCCCTTCTACCGCTTCACAAAGATTCTATCCACGGAGAAGATGCCGACGCTACCGTTGTCCCTTCCCTACTACAAGAAAATGGAGGATCATTTCCGCGATGTTGCCGATGACATGACCTACCCTACCACTCTCCGGTACGCAGCGGGTTGTGGGCTCAAGAAGCTACTTAAGTATGCGGACATTGCGCGCGACTCGCAGTATCACAAGCTTGCAACCTGTATGTGCAACCTCACCCTCTCAACATCATCGAGCTCATTGTGCTTCAAGTGCTGCACCCTAGATTTCGGTCAACGTTCTTTCTCAAAAGCGGTGACGCTGACCAGAAAGCAAGGGCCGAAATCCTTCTCAGGCACGTTGCGCTCTCGTACTTGGAATCTGCACCTGTGTCGGCAGCTTGTGTTGTCCCTGACGCCATGGCTGTCGATGCAACAGACTCGGACAACGATCTTGAAGACTATGCCATGGAGTCGGGCCCAGTAACTGCCGATGCACCAGCTCGGACTCCGGGAGAGGCACTTGACGAGGAGATCATGAACTATCTCTCTGGTGGGAAGAGTGGGGGTGATGTCTGCAAGTCCAATGAAGGCTCTCTTCATTGGTGGAAGGTACGACTGTCATGTCCCACTTGTGCAAACCGTACTCACATTGATTCCGATGTTTGTAGAAGCACCAGTCTATGTTTCCGACCCTTGCTCGCATGGCGCGGGACTACCTGGCTATTCAGGGTAGTAGTGTCGCGGTCGAACGAGTCTTTTCGAAGTCTCGTCACATCTGTGCTGACCTTCGAAGCTCTTTGAAGGCACCAACGATTCGCAAAGCCTTGCTTTCGAAGGTCTGGATCCGCAGTGGCTTGCTGGAGGTGAATGAGCCTCCATTGCCGCCTCGAAAACGTCGCAAGGTGGGCGAGCACGAGGCCTAGAATTTCAACTGTATATACTTTATATATACCATATAATACACTGTATATACCATATATTCTACTATATATGTATACGGGCCCTCTGAGGCGTATACATATACTATATGGTTGGAGCCTTAGCATTACACGGACAGTCGGCCGGACTGACATAAATTTCGCTAACCACATCGTACTTATGTAGGTACAAATGTCGAAGACTTTCATTTAAATCGCCTGTCTAAAGACGTAGACGGTAGGGTCGTGGTGCTGCTTGCACTACATTCAAGACGTAAAAGTGTCCATCTACTGCCGTATCGCATACAGAAATCCGTCGAACCCTTTCTCAGACGCAGTTCCGACCGTCGTGCACTCTACCTCGGTGTCTCCCTTCAGAACCTCGAGAAGCTGTCTCACACCCGTCACAGCCTCGTCTTCATTCCCTTCCTCCAGAAGATGGCCGAATAGTATCATGTTATCGACGATCTTATAATGCTCCAGTCAGTAACTCGGCACAGAACAAGTAAGTAGACAGAACGCACTATGATTCCGCCCTTTCGCACGAGGCGTTTTGATTCGCGATAGTAGTCTACGTTGGACTTCTTGTCCGCATCAATGAACACGAAATCAAAGGGTGGGTCGGGCATCATTTCCGCTAAGGTTTTCGCTGCTGGTCCTACGATGACCTTGGCAACTGAAGATAGCCCCGCAATGTCGATGTTCTGTTTGGCGACCTGCACAATGAGAAATAAAAGGTCAGTGTCCATCGTTCAGAGCGAGTGAGACACTGCAACTAACCTCGGCGTACCCATCATCGATTTCCAATGTTATGAGGGTGCCGTTTTTCGGCAGCCCTCTTGCCATCCAGATTGACGAGTATCTTCCACCAAAGTCAGATAGAGATATACGTTAGAAAGTGAAATACACCCACCCGCCAAGTGTCCCTATCTCTAAGATTCGGCGGGCCCCAGATGTCTTGACCAATAGCTCGAGAAGCTTCCCTTGCTCCGGCGGCACCGCGATTTCGGCAGGCAGGCCACGAAGGCGGGTGTTCTCCATCACGGCGGCCATGATCGAATCGGTTGGCAGACAGTATGAGTTTGTGAGCGCCATAGTCTTTTCCCATTCGGAAACGGTGGTCGGGTGAGCGCTGGGATCGATACCTGCAGCGTGTTTCGGCATATTCGGTTTAAATGGAGTTCAAAAAAGTGGGCACTGAAAGTGATTTGTGATTCGAGCTTTTATGCAGGTGTCGGTCTACACTTGGTCTACACGATCCATCGGAGTCACAGGGCTACATGATTAGACATTGATGTGGTTCAGAGTTGAATTAGAACGGCGCAAACGGCATTTCGTCACAAACGGTCACTCCACAGATAGTATGACATGATCCATACGCTCGCCGCCCCATACCGCCCGCCCACCATGAACGGGATGACACTGTACGAGTACTATGGGTCATCAACATTCCAACTTTGAGCACCGAGCATTGAGCATCACTTTTACGTGTGTAAAGATGGTCCAGGGATAGAAAACCCATCGATACAATCTAAGGCTCCCGCTGACCTACACCCCGTAGAATCTAGCGTTTTCCATTCCCTTTCTCATGCTTTCCATACCCTCTAATCGGTACTGTCTTAGAGCCTCCACATCGTCACCTAAGCATGCCTCCCACCATTGCCCTTCTGTTTCCGCCGCCTCGCGCCAACCGCCTGTCAAAAACTTACGTACCTCCCTTTGCGTGACCATGCCTTGCATGCGCTCGTAGACACCCGAGTCGGTACCAACTTGGAAGCCATTCAGAGCCATGATCAGTGTTGGTGGAACGGTCACTCGTCCTACTTTGAAGCACAGCTGGGATATCGAGACGCAATGAACAAGCGCGCCATCCGTCTCTTCACCTAACGCGGGGAGACCCAACCGTGCAGTGAGCGCTCGCAGCTCCTCATTGAGATCCTCTGGAGCCGACTCCGAGTCCACGGGGGTGTGTATGGTAGCCTTCATGCCCGTCGCGGTAATCCCAGCCCCAGCTTTCCGACCCTTGCTCTTCGGTGGTTTTGACACGAATTTAGCGACACCGTATATCTGGGGAACGTGAGGACGTTCGCATCAATGACATACGGGTGACACATGCGGTAAAGATGACAAACGTACCCATTTATCTCCCCACGTCGCCATCGATATTCTGATCTCATATGGCCGCAGCATAGGGATCTCTTTCAGGAAAATGTAGTGTGTCCCTGAGTGCACGATGTAAGTGAAAGGCCTGGCACCTGGGGACATGAAAAACAGACCGCCGAGTGCGATATGACCGCCTATATCCTCGCGAAAGAGCTGGGGACAATACTTCATAGCCCATTGAAAGCGAATGTAGTCGAGTGCCTGCGGGTGGATGATTCAATGCTTACGGTTGGAGGTGATTATCGTGGCGCCAACCTTGGCGTAGGATGAGTTGCTGAGGTGGAGGTTGAAATCGCAATCATCGAGACCTGAGGAAAAGATGGGTTCCGATTGCGAAGGAAACAAGATCGAACGCACCCGCGAAAGAACGTTCTACACATCCGACATGGAACGGGTTGCGCCCCACCGGTGACCTGTCATGCCACCATTTCTGAATGAGAACTTTTTTGACCTTCGACGATCTGAACGATATTAGGGTTCTGTGGATGCGTCTGACAAAAATGAGTCGAAAGATGGGAGAAAGCGTCTTGACTGTAAATACAAGCCGTCAACAGAGAATTCAGTACAAGAAAGAGAATAACATACGATGCCAAATGAGTGGAAATGACTGTATGTTCAAGACGACCAGTAATAGAGCTAGATACTTAGCAGAGGTAGCTAGACGCATAGACGTCACGTCTGCAAGGCGCGCAAGGAGAGTGTCCATGATGTAGATTTGAGGGATTGGGGATCGAAAGAGTTGGATTTGGGGAAATGTAAAGATGTTTATAGAGTGTTAAGGATCGTGCCTTCATTGGGGAGGCATGTTATAATTATAGTCCTAATGATAGATCAATAACCCACTGTTTTGATCCGCTCAAAAGTCGCGCACGAGCGCTAAGAAATCGGCTAGTACATCCAGAGAGCAAATTCAAGCGAAGAGCCGGGTGACAGGGCATCATTCGGGGACCGTGCCAGGACCGTGTTCGAGGTTGACAAAGACAAAGACAAAAAAATCGCGGGGTTCGGCAAGGGTTCGGGGTCGGAAGATATCAAAAGGGATTGCCAAGCACTACCAAGCTTTCGGACCGGGATAAGTACGGTCTCCCGGTACCAAGTGTCACTGATAGGTACTTGCGATCGCGCGACGCGACCTCTCAGGTTAACATTTCTCGGTCAGCTGGCTGAATAATCGCCTGCTTGATCATTACTCGCGCAATGGTGCAATTGCTATCATATAAAACGAGAGGTCGTACCTCCCCTTCCAAAGTGAGTAAGTAATGTCGTCCCCCGCCAAAAATCTTCCAACCTTTCACATTAGGTCGATATTCGCTACAAAATCGGTTACCTATTTCTCATTTGTAAATCGAAAGATTCAAGGTACTGTACCTCGAGAAAAGAGTTTCAGGCGCGTGCCGAAAGGATGTACTGATTAGTACGACTACCTACAAGTGGAATGGATTTCATTACGGTTGCGAAGTATGCGAATGTCGCTCTTCCTTAATGAGATTCCAGACGCGTGTACGGCTGGAGGGCGAGGTGGTGGTGTCCACCTCGGGGACCATCTCCTTCCGCATGTGGCTAGCATGGAATTCATGCACGCCTAGCACGCACGCGGGACACGCTCTGCAAGTCCAAGGCCGGCGAAGCGTATGTGCCGTATGTACTGGCGAGGTACGCGAAAACAGGGAGGCGACGTAAATGATGTTGCTGGCCAGCCCACATGACCATCTAGGGTAAGCGACTTCGCCAGAAAAAAAGCCAAGGACAATTAATCGTAGTTGAGCTCGATCCAAATGGGCCGAAGCCTGCATCGCTGACAACCGCAGTAGTGATATTCGCCCGTTACGATGCCACTAATGAACGTTCAGCGAGAAAGGAACAACATCGAATCAGGGAATATACTCGCATGGGTGCTAGACGTCTGCCCGGAGTCCCTCCAACACTGGTAGTCCACGTCCAGCCGAGACCACTTTGTAAATTGATAGGATGGATTGTGCCGCGTCGGCGAAGATCGAGTTCGCGCGACCGTTGTGTAAAGGACGACGAACGACGTGCCTGCCATAGTATTAACGTCTGCCGTCTGATCTTTGAGAAGGAGGAAGTGATGAGTGGGACAAGTCCAAAGGCAAGGGTGTGCTGAGACCGATGATGGCTGCTGGGGTCGGCCCACATCGAACAAGTACCAAAGAGATAACCCGATGCGGTTTTCGCTAGACAAATGTGATCACACTGCGTGAAAGCGCGAGTTTTGAGAGGGAGGCATGCATGCGACGAAGATAGAAAGCGACGCCAGAAAATTGATGCGACCATCTTCACGCTGGCGAAAGATGAACGGGTCCGGATATTGCTAAGCTCGTAACTTAGAAGCATGTCAGACCAGAGAAGTAAGCAAGGTTGCGGCGCACATAGATGATTCTCTGCATTTCATGTACTACGTCTCCGTCTTGTCTCTGCAGTATGCAGCAGTAAACATTTCTGCGGGGAGAGGTCAGACAAGCACCGTCAATGCGGCGACTTTCATACCTAACACGGTTGTGAGTTCCACCACACTCCAGTGACAGACATAGGCTATGATGAGCGAACGAAGGGTGTCTTCATTGGAAGAACGTCGATGAGCAAGGGGACCCTGAGTAGAGGATGGCCGTTTATCCAGATTCCTTTGAGCGCAAGGTGCAAGAGAGCGCCAAATTCCGAGACAGCAAGACAAAGGCTCGGTCGAGGTGCATAGCCAGGTAACCTAGCCGTACTGTAATGAGCAGGCGTCGATACAGTAGGCTAGGAAAACCGGCAGCAATAAACGGCGTACAGGACTTTTGGTGATCGCATCAGCCGGGCCGCGCTCTATTATACCATATTAGGACGTGGAAAATGGCAGAGCGAACTTCGACTTGCACAGGCTTGCGCTGGGTAGCGTCAGGAAGGTCTCAAAACATTGTCAAAGAGAAGAATATGCATTGATACTGTTTTTGAAGGACTAACAACAGCGGTTGACATCTAATTGTGTCCTCAATGAGACCAATGCTGTGAGCATCATGAGCAAGTCATTCAAGGCTCCTCCGTCAGTCTAGAGATGCTTGAAAAGCTTGTATATGCAACTAGCCATAATATCGAGTCCTTTAATACCAGATATGGAGCCCCCAGAGCCTCCCGCTGAGCAGTTCTCCTTCGCCCGCCATTTTTCACGTCCTAATATGGTATAATAGAGCTCGGCACTAGCTCGGCGATCACCAAAAGTCCTGTACGCCATTTATTGCTGCCGGTTTTCCTAGCCTACTGTATCGACGCCTGCTCATTACAGTACGGCTAGGTTACCTGGCTACGAGGTGCAGTGATCATCTCGACCATGACCGCGATGAAGAAAAAAGACAGGTGACCCTGGGCTTTCCCGATTGGGACGCGGTTCTCTGTCGGACCGCTGGACCGCTGCCAAGTAATGACTGTGGCTGTGCGGCGACTTGCTTTTGACGCCAACAACGTCGACACGCCTCGAAAGTTTACCTGCTGGAATGACTTCCCGAAACGCCCATGATACTAGTGGCTCTGCTTCCAGAATAACTTCTGACTCAAGGATTTTTGCCTGGTGCTGATCGGCCTTCACTGCATTAACGGCAGGAATCTTTCTCCGCGACACGTCCATTCTGTATACTTCTAAAAACACTCGTCCTCGGTAACTGATTGCAATTTATGTGGCCACTTCGGCAACATCTTTGGGGCTGTGGAGTGATGGGATGGGACGACTTGGCACCCGGACAGAATCGCAGTCAAGCATGCATTGCGACACCGTCTTTTATTTAGGTGCGTACTGCCATAATCATCATCCAGCCAATATCTCGACACCCGTATGTTCCCTTCTGTTCTCCACCTTCCTCAATGCAAGCTCTTGAATAATGAAGGAAGCCAGAATGTATTCCACGAACATCATCGCGTCACTATTGACAGTCAACCCCGTCGAAGGTTGACCGTGTGCCATAGGGACAAGATCGTCTTCGCGACAGAGCGCGAGCCGATGTTCAAGGTGCAATCGCCAGATGTAACGGCCGTGCGGCGTGTGTATCGCTTTCCCGTTGCTGAAGGTGGGGCATTGGAATCAATCTCGAAGGCTATAGCACATGTACTCACGTCCCATCAGCCAACTTGGTATCCTTGATCCACTTGCTGACTCGGATCTTATGTCCTCCTAGAGTGATGGTGTTGGGAAGCAACTCCTTGACTTCAATGACTATGACAACACTTTGAACGCGCACGTCGAAGACATCGATGCGCGTCGATGCCGTGTTTGTCTTGTGACTGATGATGTATGCAGGTTGGCCTGTGCTCGCCAGGGTCAGCGTTGCCTTCAGCACACTGTCTCTGTCGAAGTTGAAAACTACAGGAGGGATCGCGTTGACAAGGGTCGCGGAGCTGGATAGGGCGGAGTCCATGCAGCGTAAAGAATAGCAGTGTTATTTTATACGACCAAGTTCATTTCCGATGTGATCTGGCTTTGTAAAGCTCGGATTCACACGGCTAGTTATTTTGGTCGCGCGCATTCGAGATTTTTATCGACGTGAGCCGGGTGGCCTTATGCCGTGGACCTACGTTTCGAGACTTGATTGGATCAAGAAAAGCAGTGAAGGACGCGAGCGTTACCGAAAAGGGTAAACTCCAAGTCGGCGCAGGGCGGGATCTCGGAATACGTGTCAAGTCCATTGTCGGTTCAGACGTTCCCGTGGACGACAATCGACGTCTGCTTTGGGCGGGGCCACTCTCTTTATTTGTTGTTGTTTAAGGTATCAGCCCATTGTTCGCGCATTTAAGGGTCTTTTGTCGTTCGTGGTCTCACTATAAAGGATCTGCAAGTGATGTGGACTTCCAACTTCCCCTTTGAATCTCCTGCGACATGACATTCACAACCCCAGGAGTTTCCGAACTTTGTGGATCTTCCCCAAACGCTGAAAGAACGTCTCCAGCTACGATTCTCCTACCAGATGATGGTTGAACCTAAATGGATTAACGCAACCACGGCCCTCCCGGTGAGTCTCCAGCCCTTCTCTTATACTGGTCTCATTAAAGGCGATGAACAGGTCTTGAAGACAAAGCTCTGGGAGTTGATCAAACCCGAGATGCACAAGCTGTCCCTCGTGTTCTCACAGAACATCACTGAGAAAGACCTGCTGGAGCACACGACGGTGTCAATATGTTTTCATGCCGCCGACGGCCCGGGGACGAGCGAGTTTCCTGTTATATCAGAGAAGCAGTGGCGACGTGTTATGAGCATAAAACAAACATACTCATTGGGAGTGAAGGTGCCCATTGGGCTGGTAGTCGAGGTTTAAGTAGATGACTCGAATGTAGTGCCCAGGCGTAGATTGTATCAAGTGTATCCGAGCAAGTTGTACTTAAATTACGGCGGCAGGAAGCGACAGAGCCGGAGGTAGTGTGTAATGCGATAGAAATTACACTAGGGGGATTAAGGCGTTTCGAGGCCCCGGGAATGCATACAATATTGCTTCTGGTATGTCGAATTAAGGACCCGTTTCCGGGCAGCTTGAATTGCATTTCAGGGCCCGGGATATGAGCCAAAAATGATAAATTTGCTGCCAGTGGATATCATACATTCAGAACCAATTCTCGGCAATGAAAAATGCGATGAGAATCCCAAATTCCTTACCCATTCTCGGAGGGTCTGAAGTCAAAAAACCCGGGGGATACACGGCCGTGGTATATGGCAGGAATATTTTGAGTTCTTGCCCAATTTTCGGCAGCCGAGAATGCAGCCGGAATTCAGCATTCTGGGCCTATATTTGCCGAGCCAGAATGCATTTTTTATTCCAAATTACGGTAGCATATAGGGCGGCTGAGAATGCTCTGTGTATTCATACTGGCGGGACATCCGGACATCGGGACGCGGCGGCGTCCGGATGTCCGGATGTCGGGTCATTGGGCGTCCCGACATCGAGACATCGGGAGATCGCGAGAGCAAGCTATCCATGGGTGCTGGATAGCTTGCTCTCGCGATCCTGCTGCGGTGGCAGGAGGCAAGGAGCGAGACGATCATTGTTTGGACACTCAGACCGGTGAGTCCGATTGTCGTCGAGCTCAATCCACTCTGCCCAAGACTCTGCCAGAGCTCATCAAGCTCTGCTTTGCTCAGGGCTTGACCGGTGATGAGTTTCCAAGATAGCTAGATATCGGGACGCGGCGGCCTCCCGATGTCTCGATGTCGGGACGCCCAATGACCCGACATCCGGACTTCCGGACGCCGCCGCGTCCCGATGTCCGGATGTCCCGCCAGTATGAATACACAGAGCATTCTCAGCCGCCCTATATGCTACCGTAATTTGGAATAAAAAATGCATTCTGGCTTGGCAAATATAGGCCCAGAATGCTGAATTCCGGCTGCATTCTCGGCTGCCGAAAATTGGGCAAGAACTCAAAATATTCCTGCCATATACCACGGCCGTGTATCCCCCGGGTTTTTTGACTTCAGACCCTCCGAGAATGGGTAAGGAATTTGGGATTCTCATCGCATTTTTCATTGCCGAGAATTGGTTCTGAATGTATAATATCCACTGCATTTCAGGGCCCGGGATATGAGCCAAAAATGATAAATTTGCTGCCAATTCAAGCTGCCCGGAAACGGGTCCTTAATTCGACATACCAGAAGCAATATTGTATGCATTCCCGGGGCCTCGAAACGCCTTAATCCCCCTAGTGTTAGCATTCTGTAAAACCCTTACATTCACAAGGTGGACTTGAATCGCGATAGATTGCAAAAGCTACGATGTGAACATAAAGTAAAAGACTAAGGAGTGTTTCCGCGTGATCGAGGCCTCTATATACGACGGATTAGGTAAGAACGGCGCGCAGCGCCGGATCTGGGAAATCCCGCCTTACACATTCTCATCGAGATACATTTCGCCCAACAGAGGCTGTGGCGCTTCTTAGTTGAGGCACAGCCCCAGTCAGCACATTGGCCCGACCACGACGGTTCCCATGGACGAACGCAACACACAGCGTCTCCTCATCACCACACAGCGTCCCCTCATCACTGCCTCATGATATTTGGAACCATGGGGACTGGCAGTTTGTCTCCTCCCGAAGGTTCTGGCGCACAGCTACTGGAGTGATTCGCGTAATCAACCGTCTCGGTGACTGCTTACACGACTCATCACACGCCAGACACAACTGCTCTTCTTCCCATTCTGCAAGCCAAGCGCTTCGTCCCACGATTACTATTGTCTGTTAGCCGTGCCAGCTCGAAAGGTACCATCCAGATCATCTAAGCAGCGCCAATGCCGCGACTGTATGAGTGGATTGAATGTATGCAGTACGTGATGATGTATATCAATTCATTAACGGCGTGCGATTGTGCCAGTGCCATCTCAAACCTGGCGCCCAGATGTATAGCACCCGTTTCAGGCTCTAATTTTGTGATGTTTAGCCACATAAGACGACGAGGCGTCTATCTTGTCCGCCAGCGCTGATCTTCCCTTCCCTTCCCACCCTTCCTTGAGGCTGACTCTCGTCGGAAAATCGACCACTGCTTCTACCCTTTGGTCGAACCGAGCTCTGCAACATTGACAGGACTGGTACGATGGTCCAGTTCCTGACTTTACGAGACCCTGAGGACGAGACCAACGAGTTGCTCTCGTATTTTGACTGCTTCGTCGAGAGCGAGCGCAATCAAGACATGCAAGGCTTTTTGGTGCGCCTGTCAGGTACATTTTGGTCTCTGTGTGTCTCGTAAATATATTGATTCATTTAGCGCTTGTGGTCAACATATGCCTTGGGATTCTGATCAAATGGTCCGAAGAAGATCTCGAGGCTTCAGTAGGCGTCGTGTTGGTGCAGGTCTATACAGTTCTCCTCGCCACCTTCATTTCCATGAAGTCTCGGTCGCTCTCCATCGCCGACGCCCACTTTGCTCTCGTTCTTACCATATCACCATTGGCGGTGTACCTGATCTGGGCGGCCTGTCGCTTTCTGTTGAACCGTCGCAAACCCGGGCTGTTATATGCCCGTCTTTCCGGGAGTTACCGCCTTATTGTCATTGCGAGCACATTCATCATGGTCGCCCTCTGGATTGTCCTACAACTTCTCGTCTACTTCGCGCGAGACCGCGTTTTTGATATCCAAGATGTCGCGTGTAGTCGGCCGACGACACGGGAGTGGTTATTTTATCGCGCGGTGGAGGCGATCATGTACCTCAACTGGTCCTGGCAGCTAGTCGTCATTATCCCGGTGCTGTATCTGATATACTCCCTTCGCCATGTTGTGGATATATGGAGAGAGTTTAGACGTCGGCAGAAGCGGATTGTGAAGTGGCACCATCTCCGCTGGCTCCAGGTGCCATGGTCGTGGCTGAAGAATATATCAATGTCAAACTGGTATGTGTTCTTCTACTGGTCGGTATCCTTCGACGTCTGACTCTCGCTAGGATCGTCGTTACCAAGTCACATCCGTGGTTCCTCTTTCTCATGGTGGCCACTATCTATATCTGTTGGGCAGGTGCCATTGGGATGGGGTATCTCTCCATGACCGTGTTCTACAGAGAGATTTCCGACGATCTGCATTGGATCTTTGGACAAGATCCAAAGAAATTTGGCCCAAAGCCCGACGATGACTCTATCGACAACATATTCAGCTTTGGTCAGCTGTTAGCCTTTGCGGCTGTCATTGTGCCCGTCTATCAGGTTCTTTGTTTAGCTTGGTTGCATCAGCGCGATCTGTTTGGTGGGATCAAGGGAATACCAGGATTCATCTGGACTGGGCTGGTATACTTCTTGACTAACAGAAGGAACCCTTGGAAGCCGATCCTCCAGCAAAAATTGGATCAGGAGAAGTACGGTACCTCACAGACTTATAGCGTGGTAAGTGCACGCGGAGATAGCCAAGAGAACCTCGTTAGCCTGCCACATGCCGAAAAGGCCGACATGGAGTCTGGCAATGGTGGCGTTTATATATTGCATAATTTGAGGGTGACCTAGAACCAAAGCGGCGTTGTATTTATTGTAATTTGTCAACTTGGCGTCGAACTCTTATTTACACTATGACATTTTATTGCTCTGCCGCTCTAAAGATTACGAATTCACTCGATCGACTGTCATCGAGTCCAGTGTTTTTGGTACTGCCAGTGGTTCGAGTCTACAGGTGGGTAGCCGTCCCTGCGCTCTGAGCCCGGCGGCGGGTTGATCTGGTATTTTTGAAGAGGAGCCTCCGCCCGTGTCTTGAACCTCCCAGTACACCCTCTGTTTCTCTGGAGAGGGACCTCGATCTGAGCCTTGTAGAGGTCTTGCGAGAGCTGCCGTGTAGCGCCAAATAACTACGAGCGCTGCTCGCGCTCGCACTCAATGAAGTACCTCTGCTTACGTCTCGGAATTTTACTCGATGAAAAAGCGTCGTAGAAGAGCATGAACTCGGAGACCGATCGACCACAAATCATGCGCCACTTCAACAGCCATAGGTTTTCACCCGAGATATCACCGGATAATCAGACTTTCATTTTGTGAGATCCGCCATCTTCTCGTATTGTACACCATTGCGTCAAACTCGAATAGTACATACAGTACTTCTTCTAATTATCATTACCAGGCATCACATCCTGTCCATGCGTCGAACTCTGCGACGTATATGCGACGTGCCATTCCACGAGTCTCTTTACTACACTTCTTATCCTGTCTTATCCTGTCTGGCACATGTCGAGTTTTGCGACCAATCTGTCCCGCGTGTTATCAAGAACGTTTGCTCTTCTAGCTATCCACCTCTAGCGATTGAAAATGGTCTTTCACAAGTGGGCCTTCATCACCGTCGAGTCCTCATAGAAGGGATAGTCAATGTACCCCTTTGGCGTTCCTCTAGCATAGAAGGTCGACCTGTCGTACGGCGTGAAGGGCAGTTTGTTGCGTATCCGGTAAACGATGTCCGGCTACGAGCGACAGTTAGTGCCAAACCACGAAGGAAAGATAGCTATGTAATCCTCACATTGGCGATGAAATGCCGCCCAAACGCGATGAGATCAAACTTGTCTTCTGCGGCAGGTATCGCATTGTCGGCGGTATACCCACCCGCCGATATGACCGGGATAGGCGCAATTATCTCGCGAAGGAAGTCGTTTCCCTCGTCAGGACGTATGTCCTCAGCTGGTCGATCTTCTCGAGCAAGAACGCGGGGCTCGATGACAGAGAGGTAGGCAAGGTTCGGGTACCGAGTCCTGATAGCGGTCGCCAAGGCGGAGAATGTGGGTTTAGGGTCTTCCGGATCCTCGCCTAGATCAGAGCATGAGAGCGCTACGAGGCGAAACAAGGTAAAGACAGACCGAAGTTGTCCTTGAGCCATGGGCTCACGCGATATCCCACCCGGTCTGCACCAACCACTTTAACCACGGCGTCAAGCACCTCCAGGGGAAACCGAAGTTGGTTCTCGATGCTTCCTCCGTACTCGTCCGTTCGCTTGTTTGAACAAGCACGCATGAACTGCTCGAGAAGATAGCCATTGGCGCCGAGTAGCTCGACTATGAAAATCAATCATGATAAGATCTCCTACCAAGCGTTTCAGCCTGCTCACCTCCGTCAAAGCCTGCCTCCATCGCATTCTTCGCTCCCTGTGCGAACCAACTGACGTACTCCTGTATTTCGCCCACCGTCAGAGGACGTGGGGCGATATCCCTTCCAGGCATGGGAACATCCGATGCAGAGACATATGGAAGAGATTCTGGAGCGAGGACCTTCAATTCCGCTACGCGACCAAGAGCCCAGAGTTGGAGGAAGATAACGCATCCTTTCGCGTGGACCGCTTTAGTGACCTGGGGTTACGGAGACTGATGTTATCATCTCTACGTAGAAAGCAGAGAACACAATGCGTACTTCCTTCCAGGCATCAATCTGTTCCCGACTCCAAATACCAGGCGCATTCCGATAACCGCCCGCCTGCGGAGAAATGATAGTGGCCTCTGTCACCAGAAAAGTCCCCGGTGAATGAGACCGCTGGGCATAGTATTCCGCGACAATTGAGAGAGGGACGCCATGCCGGTCTGCCCTGAATCGCGTTAGCCCCGACAAGGCTACACGATTCTGCAGAGTATATGGGCCCAATTTGAACGGCTGGAAGAGCTTTGGAGACTCTGAGAATTCGGACGACATCAGACAATGTAGGATGTGCGGTGTGCAAGGCGATCGACCCACATTTTATATAGTCAAGCTAATCAGTACGTTGGGGTACGATTAACCTGCTTTGTGATTGAGGAGCTCCTAACGTATGGCCGAAGGCCGACAGACAGGGAATTGACTGTGTGGTGGCGACATCAGATGGGCGATAGAAACGGGCAAGAAAGCCGAAATACTTGCCTGTAACATGACCGAGGGTTCACCTTCCCCACTAGCCCCTACGCCCAGACAAACCGTCTTCATATGGTTGACCCATGGGGGGAAAGATATATCATCCATTGGGCCAAAAGAAGCGGAAGGGCGCTGGTATTATCCGCGAATGTAGTGAAGTCCTGACGAGAGGACCGAGGTTGCGGCGCTGGCGATCCATCGCGAAGATGCCGCGAAACTGAAAAGCTGCACGTAATCCTTGAACATCCTCTGGCAATATGAGTTCACAATTCGAAACACCCTCTGATGATAGTCCGACACGAAGTAGATCACTTCAGTGACGGTATCAACAACTGTCGAATACGACTTCGACTAGCTTATCATGTCAGCCCCGTTCAATCATAGACTTGCTCCCTCTGTGATGTGGCTCGCAGGTGACAAAGGGACACGTAGATTCGGTGTTTCCTGTACGGCAGCATAAGTGAAGGAGAAACACGGAGTAGCTCTTGGAGCACCTACAGAATGACAGAAAACAGCACCGACGGATCGAGACGAAAATAGGTAAGTCGAGAACAAAACGAGAGCAACGAATAGAATGAGTCTTCTCGTGGTACGTACGAAGATAGATGGATCGAAACGAATATAGGTAAGCCACGAACAGAAGTAGACCGACGAATGAAACGGGAGTGTTTACTTGCTACGTATGTACGCGAAAAGATAGATAGGTATGATATAAACATATGCGTAGCGTAACAGAACTCCCAAGGGTCAACCAATTTTAGAAAAGGCTTGACAAGTCCAGCTGCCGCCTTGGGCTCTCGACGCAAAGAGCGAGAAGGAAGGTAAACGAAAAGGAGGATTCGAAACGGACTGTCACGTAAAGTAGGTGAATGGAAGAGAGTAGATGATACAAGCAAGGGCGCGTACGACGCCAAAAAGACGCCGTCATCGTAGGGGATAACATAGTCACGGTCAAGAGTAAGACGTTGACCGGGGACGAGGCCAAAGGATTGGACAGTGGCGAGCTAAGACAGAGGTATGACATCGCTGATATGTTTCCGCCATGAGTCCGACGCGACAAAGGTCGCCGAGGCCCATGTGAGCAAGGATGAGGAGACCATGCTAGACGAAATGATGTCGGGGATTATCACTCGCCCACGGAGGCGGAGAGAAAGAGCATTGAGCGCGATATGCCGGTGAGGGAAGAGATGTGAGTGCCACCAAAGAGCGCTGGTCAGCTTCCGACTGCCAGAAGTCGACACATACGAGCCATGCACCCAAGCTCAAACATGGCGTCGACGACGTGTTCGACACAGGACAACTTCCTCGATGCCAGAGTCCATGGGGCACGTGTAGGTGGAGGCCTTGAAAGTCGCATGAGTGGCGATGGAATCCATGGAAGCGCCTGTAAGGTCGCCTTTCCAGGTCGGGCGAAAAGACAAGACTGGGGGGGGGGCGCATCTGCAAAAGGATGAGCGAACATTCTTGGAGAGCTTATGATGCGCACCATTCTACGGCGCCTCTCACGCCGTCGAAAGACTGGGAAGCGATTTTGGTGCAAGACTGCCGTGCTGGGCCATAGAGATCGCATAAGAAAGGGGACGTGATGCGAGCGCCGCGAAGAAGCGTCGGTCCACTTCGAATTGCCGGCAAATGTCTTCCATCTAAGCCCAACATCGTTGTCGCAGCGCTCAATAGGAAACGGGTGGGACTTTGAGACCGGGTGGGCGAGGTGCATCTGCAGAGGTCAGGACAGCAATCATTTATAGCTTAAGATGCGCACCATTCTATGATTCCTGGATACTGTGACTCGTCCAGAGACTCGCTCGCAATCTTAGAGCAAGACTGGCCTGCAATATGGATGCTTAAGCATCAGCGAACCCAGAGCAACGCGAAGGAACACACCATGCGCCATCTTGCGTTCGATTGAGGTTGAGCAGAAGGAAAAGGATTTCGGTCCCGGCTGGGTCATGTCGGAGAGCCAGAGAACGGGACTGAGATGGAAGCGGGAAGCAAAGGCGGACAAACGCCTCCGAAATCAAACAACCCGTCATCAACGCGGTCACGCTTTTCAAGCCGCGAAAATCCTCGAACATTTCGATAACGCTGACCCACACATGCAACGCGCGGTTTTACTTTCGGTCTGTACCTTGAAAAATCTGAGAGGCTGTGATCTCTATGCCCTCCCTGAGATTTTCGCTTCTCCCGGGCCTAAATAAGGATTCGGAACACATACGCTCACACAATGAGGCTATGCACAGCCTCAATCCTCGATACTGCCACCACGAATCGGGACAACTATGTACTTCAGGCTATAAAAGAAGCGTCTCTTTGTGATGGAACCAACGAACTCTGAACCCAACCAACCTTTGCGATCATCTTCTAGTTCTCTACCCCAATGCCACCCCACACAGACGACCCAGAGCCCACCTCTGATTCTTCACGGTCTCGGACATCAAGTTCACTGACGTCTGTCCAGCGCGCAGCTGATACACCCAGTGCTGAACCACCCAACTCGCCGGCACCGAGCCCCGAATCCGAGTCTCCAACAACGCCAAAGATTAGGCTCCACTATCTCGAAGAAGGAGCCTCCCTTCATTCTCCACTCACCACCTCCTACAAACAATTGGACTTGTCGGGTGTCTCCAAGTCGTCGCTCCATGCTTCCCAGTCAACTTCCGAACTGTTCACGTTTGACGTATCCTCGGACGTGCAAGATTCTGAACTATCGCCCTTGGTCCTCCCAGTCTCTTTACTCAGAATGCCCAATGATTACGGCGGGCCCTCTGAGTCGGCATCAGATGCAGACACGACAGGAAGGAGTCCTCGCAAACACTCAAGGAGTTGTCAACATGACAGTTCCGATGATGAGAGGTCTGGCAGCCCGAATCGGACACCAACTGCATCGTTTTGTGCATTCCATTCCGAGAGTACTAGTGTCGAGGTCGAGACGGAAGAGCATCGGAACAGTGACCATTAGTCGCAGAGTGCATGTAGTGTAGAGTGTGTACGCTAATCAGGCCAATACAATGTCACCATCTCGTCTGTATCTGTGGCGTACTTAGTCAAAAACGGGTCTGCCGTTCGTCCTGGTAGTGTCATCAGGCGCAAGTTGGCATCTGCCTGGATTTGTGGGGTGCCGGAAAGACCAGGACCGACGATTCGAAACGAAAATAGGTAAGGCAAGAACAAGACAAGAACAACGAATAGAACGTACACGCAAAGATCAACGAGAATGGGTAAGCCACGAACGAAAGTAGGCCAACAAATGACACGGGAATCTTCTCTGGCTATGTACGCGGAAAGACGAAGCGGTATGATATGGACGTATGTGTAGCATGTCAAAAGTCCTCAGTGCAATCAGACAAGGCGCAAGTGCCGCCTTGCGCTGACGACGTGACGGTATACAGACATATGTTGCCAAAGAGCGAGAGGTAGAGTACACGATGACAGTTCGAAGATGACTGGCGGTGTGAAAAGGTGAATGAAGAGTCAATGATACATGTAAGGGCGCGTACAACGCCAAGGACGCCGTGATATTAGGCGGTAGAATAGCCACGGTCAGTGAAGAAATCGCCCGACCCATACGTATCACATGGGTTGACAGAGACGTGATTGGCATGAATGCGACGAGTTCATGTCCGCCCAGGCGAACAATGTTCGCAGAGCACGCTCCCAAATCAAAGGGTCGACGTGGAGCACAAAAGACGGTGAATGTTCTTAGGAGATCCCGAGGTCGACGATAGCGATACAAGGAAGAAGACCTTGCAAAACCGAGACAGGTGAATACCGGCATGATAGACTTTGTCCAGAGTGTTGCCTGGTGACAGGCTGTGGAGCAGGCGGAAGGGCGAGGACTAAGTATCGAAAGATGGCAGGCTAAGATGAGAGTATGAGTCTATGACATCGCTGGCAGGTTTCTGCGATGGATGGGACCCAATGAGTGTCGCCGATGCGCATATGGGCAAGGATAGGGAGACCATGATAGCGGAGGGATGTCGGGGATTGCCAATCGCCCACGGAGGCAAAAGGATGGAGCATGGAGCGCAATACGCCTGCCAGGTTGCGTTAGGGAAGGGACGCGAGCGCCACCAACGAGCGCATGTCCGCTTCTGACTGCCAAATTTCAGAGTGATCCATCCAGGCAGGCTCAAACATGGCGTCGACGAAGCATTCAAGCGCGCGGCGGAATGCAGGATGGCTTCCTCAATGACAGAGTCAATGGGACAGGTGAGGATGGAGTCCGTGACAGTCGCATGAGTGCCGATGGAAGCCTCTACTATCGCTTTTCCAAGTGGGGCGGAAAGATTGTTCTGGTGGCGTGCGTAGGCCGCACCATTCTAAGGCGCCTGCTGAGTGTAATCCGTCGGTAGATTCGCAGGCAATGTCAGAGCAAGACTGGCCTGCAATAAAAATGCGTAAGCATCAGCAACCCAGGAAAAACGCGAAGGAACACACCATGCGCCACCTTGCATTCACGTCAAACAGAGGAGAAAGAATTTCTGTCCCGGTTGGGTCATGTTCGCGCGGCCAGAAAAGCAAGACTGAGATGGAAGAGGGAAGCAAAGGCAGACAAACGCCCCTGAGGTCAAACAACCGTCATCAACGCGATCACGCTCTTTCCTGCCAACGTCCACGAAAACCCCGCGAATATCTGAATAACGCCAATTCGTACATGAAGCGGGTGGCTGGACACTCGGTCTGTACCTTGAAAAAGCTTGAGAGGCTGTGCTCTCTCTGCCCCCCCTGAGATATTCGCTTCTTCCGGGCCTATATCAGGATTCGGAACAGAAATGCTAACACAATGAGGCCTCGCACAGCCTCGACTGTCGATACTGCCACTGCGACTCGTGCCAACTACTGCAGGCTATAAAAGAAGCGTCTCTTCGTGATTGAACGCACAAACTCTGAACCCAACCAACCTTTGCGATCATCTTCTCTACCCCGATGCCACCCCACACAGACGACCCAGAGCCCACCTCTGATTTTTCACACTCTCGGACCTCAAGTCCACTCACGCCTGTCCACCGCGCTACTGATGCGCACAATGCAGAGCCATCCAACTCGCCGGAACCGATGCCACCCTCCGCAATCGGTGCTTTTCCATTGGACTCTGATTTGCCACAATCACCGTCCGACTCTGATTCGTCACTATACGACTCTGATTTCCGACAATTCGAATCTGATTTCCGACAATCCGACTCTGGCTTGCCACAATCCGAGTCTAATTCGTCACCGCCCAACTCTGATTTGCGACAATCCGACTCTGATTCGTCGCAATCCGACTCTGAGTCGCCGCAATCCGACTCTGAGTCACCACAATCATCTAATTCGCCACAATCCGAATGTAATTCGCCACAATCCGACGCTGATTCGCCACAGTCCAACTCTGGGTCGCCACAACCCGACTCTGAGGCGCCACGATCCGAATATGAGTCGCCACACTGGCAATCCGATTATGAGTCGTCACAGCCCCACTCTGACTCGCCATCGTTCCAAGCACCAACTCCATACTTTGAACCACTTCTTCCCGACCCGCAACCGGTTTATGACCCGCCTCAAGTGCTTGAAGAATCCAGGCCTAATACGCTTTATCCTCACGATTCGGAACTGGCATATTTGCCGCGTCTCTTTCAGTCATCGTCTTCCCAGCCATTGCCTTCTCAGTCATCGTCTGAGCAACCTTCAGAGCCCCAGCCATCTTCCGCATTGTTTCTGTCTGACGAATCGTCACGCGTAGAACGCTCGGATTCTGCACTATCCCCGTTGCCCGCCGGTTTCGCTCAATTGGACACGGACGACGACTCGAAGTCTTCTGAGTTGGCGCCAAATGCAAACTCGAGGAGCTCCGAGGAGGAATTACTATTCCCATTCGACGAGTGATGCTTTGTGGGACGAGTTGCAGAACGCGTTCGAGTAGCCACGGAGCGCTACAGAAAGTTGTATACTAGTTAGGGCAATGTGATGTCGCCATCTTATTTATTTGAAACTCTGCTTGAGAACGAGCGATCTTTCCACTGAATGTTAGTAACAGCAAACTTGATCCAAATGCCATGAAGATATAGGGAAGGAAAGCTTCGATAAGCAGCCATCATCGACTTGAAGAGCTGTGAGTGCTCATTGGGCCCAGGAAAATCGGAACGTAGCCAAATTAATGTCCCATATCTGTCATTGAGAAACCCCTGTTGTGAAGCGATCCTTCCACTGAACGTTACAGCGAACTTGATTCAGATTTCATGGACATAAGAGAAAGAAAGACTCGATAAGCAGTCATCATCGACTTTGAGAACCCTAAGAGCGCATTGTGACCAGGGGAAGCGGAACTTGCCATCGATATGAGCAACAAACATCGATCAACATCTGTTCCTCCTTTACTCTCAACCCTCACGACAGGACATGCAGGACTCCCGAATATCTGACCTCAAGGAGGAGATCAGACGCGTAAAAGAGCAGTTGGAGGCTGCCGCGACCCAGCGTGCTGCCGAGGAGGCCGAACGGAAAGAACAAGAGCGGACCGATGCGCTGAGACGGGATGGAGAGCTGAAGAGCGACGTTTCGGAGATAATGCAGTCCTTGAAAGGAAGTGGGGAGAGTCTGTGTGGTGTTCGGGAGGATACGACCGAAAGACGATTGGAGAAGGGGAAGGATGTTGCGCTTCATGGTGAACGGATCCAGAAATTGAGGCAGAGGGTCAATGAATTGAAGGAGGAGTTGGAGAGGATGAGAGCTGAAGGCGCCTCCAAGAATGGTACGTGTCTCCGTGATACATGGATTGGTCTGTATGTCGATACCTTCGACAGATCTTGAGAAGATCGTCGAAGAAATCAAAGAGAGAAACGAGGAGAAGGAGAAATTGCTGAAGGAGACATACGAAGGTAGGCTCCGATGATTTTGAAGTTTGCCTCCGCTCATCTCCTGTAGCGTGGAGTGCAGACAAAGCGCGTCGGCTATCAGAGATACGCGTTGCTGCTGCATCGACTGGCTGAATCCGTCCTGTTAAGCTTCAGCAATTGCTCATCACGAATCTACGGCTACGTGGAGGAGTGAAACGGATGGAGGTCTATGATTGTCTTTGCTCAAGAGTAAGAATCCACATGTAAAAAGCCTTGTTTTCTGCCAGACGCTAACGCGCGGTGATGAGTGTGAGACAAGCGGATATATCCGGGCGGCCCACCGGACCGTCACGAAGTTTCGACCTCCGCCCACGCCAGGAGTCTTCGTGTCGGACTGCCATCGTCGCCTTCAATTCGTCCTGCGACACGAACAGCACATCCCCCGAAGTTTAACCTCCATGGTCCCTGATTCTCTGACGGTTTTGTTTGGCGCGTGCCCCTGTGCCCGTCGCACGCGTAACATGGCTCATGGCGCATAATCATCAAGGGCTCACCATGCCGTTGGACGCCGTCGCCTGCCACCATCCTCATGAACGCATTCATTCACGACCATGGCACGATCACAGGCGGCACTGCACATACGAGCAGAAGACCACGGAAACGTTGGCTGCCCCCTCCTCACGCCCCACGCCACATCTTCCAGCCTTGTCAAACGACCATGCGTGCATCTAGGATCGCACTCGGCGCCCCTTGTACAAGATCTCCAATACACTGACAGTCGCACATCATTGCATACCTGTCTCCCCGGGCGCCCATGTCGTCCAGGCGATCGCACACTCATAAGCTGACCTAGATGTTTATCCAGTTCGTTTTCTTTCCTTTCCTCTCTTCTGCTTCTAACGCCCATTCCTTTCAGCGGCACTTTATAGGACCAGCGGCGCTCCTGTGCACTCATTGCGTTTACCGATTCATTCACGAGATGGGGTTCGGGGCAGGACTGTCGGAGGATGAGATCCAAGAGGTCATCGCGTATTTCGACTGCTTCGTTCTGAGCGAGCGGAACCCCGACATGGAAGGCTTTCTAGTCCGCCTGTCAGGTACGTCTTCGTCGCGCGCTCATCTAATCCCACTCTAACCATCCTCTCAGCGCTCATCGTCAACATATGTCTCGCCATCCTCATCAAATGGTCTGACGAAGACCTCGAGTCCACCATCGGCGTCGTTTTCGTGCAGGTCTACACCATCCTCCTCGCCACCTTCATCTCCATGAACTCCCGCGCCCTCTCCATCGCTGATTCCCACTTTGCCTTGGTCCTCACCATCTCCCCTCTTGCGGTCTATTTTGTGTACGCGACCTTCCGTTTCGTCCTCATGCGTCGTAAACCCGGTCTTCTCTACCTCCGTCTGCCACGGAGCTACCGCCTCATTGTCGCCATGAGCACGTTCATTATGCTCGCGCTCTGGATCGCTCTGCAGATATTGGTGTACTTTGGCCGGGAACACGTCTTCAAGGTTAATGACCAGAGCTTCCAGTGCAGCAGACCGACGTTCAAGGCGTGGTTGTTCTATCGTTCGGTGGAGGGAGGCATCTACTTGAGGTGGTCCTATATCTTGGTCCTGCTGGTTCCGACGCTGCATGTCATGTACGCTATTCGGCACTCGCTTGACATATGGGGGGAGTTCAAGCGTCGACAGGCGCTGGTTGTGAAATGGCGGAAGTCCGTACGTTGGTTACAGGTGCCTTTGAATTGGATCAAAAACATGGTCGTATCAATATGGTGCGCCCATTGCTTTACTGATCCCTCAATCGAACTAATGAACATCAGGATCGTTGTCGGGCACTCGCATCCCTGGTTCTTCTTCCTCGTCGTATCGGCCGTCTACCTCTCATGGGCTGGCGCCATCGGCCTCCCATATCTCTCCATTACCCTCTTCTACCGCTACGTCTCCAACTCCATCCATGACGCCTTTGGGATCAAACCCTTGACCTTCACCGGCGACCCAGACGACGATTCCATCGATAGCATCTTCAGCTTCGGGCAGCTTCTGGCAGGCGCTGCTGCAGTCGAGCCCGTATACCAAATTCTGCGTCTGGCGTGGATCCGTCGATATGATATGTGGGCGGAGATTAGGGCGTTCCCGGGGTTTGTAAAGGGCGGGTTCGTGTATTTTTTGACGGGGAGGGGGAATCCGTGGGATGCGGTCTTGAAACGCAAATTGAGCGAGGAGGTACAGGCGCTTAGGGATGTACAGAGGTACAAACCTGTGCATAGTCGGGAGAACAGTCGAGAGAAGGTTGGCTCGGTGCTTGAGGCATATGGTCAGGCGGGGGATACTAGCTATGGGGCAGGTGGAATCTATGATTTGAGGGAGACGAAGTTGAAGCATTCTGGCGATGTGTAGATATGGGACTTTGCATGACTTTTTATTTAACTTATTATATTTCAGATTCGCACATACGTATACACTATGAGTACCAGCCTACATACTTACGACTACGAGGCCTGGTAGTGGCGGTCACAGGGTCTTCGCGGGGGTTGAGACATGCGGGAGTTTACGGGATGTCGAAACTGTCGTGCATGTGTCAGTGGGGGACGCTTGGATCTTGATAATCTACGGCCATGTCGACTGTGCATACCCAACAGGATCTCGAGCTCGACCTGCGGGCCCCAGTGTCTGACAGCCCTAGAGCGGACATTCCGGTGGAACCAACGCGCCGCTACCAGATACTGCTCGTCCTCTCTGGATTCGTAATGATCTTCCACACTATCGGGATCAACTTCATCTTCGGTATATTCCAGGTGAGACTATGTTTCCTTGCCTTGGAGTTCTGTAGCGTCTAAGCTCTGCTCATTTAGGATTTCTACACCTCGGCGGAGAGCAACGTCCAGGACGCAAAGTCGCAGTACGCGCTCGTGTCCCTCGTTGGCACGATTGGGAGTGGTCTCACCTGGAGCGGAGGGATCTTCGTGAACCCTCTTCTCACGAGGACGCATTGCGTCAAAACTATCACTCTCGCGGGCGCGTTCTTGATGAGTCTTGGATTGTTTCTCGCTAGTTATAGCTCAAAGGTGTGATCCTACCTCAGGTGCTCCTACTTTTGCCTGACTCTATCCCATGTAGTTATGGCATCTCTACTTGATCCAGTCTTTGCTATACGGCATCGGGTCTTCGATGTACTACTTCCCCATCATGACGATCCTACCCACGTACTTTACGCGAAATCGAGGATTCGCGATGGGCGTTGTGCTGTCCGGAGCTGGGGTGGGTGGATTAGTCCTCGCGCCGGTCACACACGCCTTGCTGGAGAAGGTTGGGATACGGTGGACTCTCCGGTTGTTTGCACTGTGGAATTTTGCTGCAGCCGTTCCTGTGTCTCTGGTCATAAAGGCACGGGAAGGGTCAGCGTTTAGCGCTGGTGCGCAGCGGACACCGACGAGACTGAACATGTCGCTGATTAGGCGAGGGACGTTTCTATACCAGGTATCGTTTGCGTCACTTCTGCTTGGCGCGTCTCGGCTAATCTGTGTACCTTCCAGTCGTTGGGAGCATTCCTTCAGGCCGCGGGAAACATCGTGCCCACATATTATCTGACACTGTATGCATCATCGGTGTTGCTCTACCCCACATCAACGGGGAGCACGCTCTTGGCAGTCAACTCTGGCGTCAACAGCATTGCTCGCATCGTAATGGGTCTCGTTGCCGACCGCGTCGGGAGGCAGAATACCCTGATCATTGGAGTGAGTGAACACATCTCAGATTTGTATGACTTGCATCAAACTGACGCTTTCTAGGTATGGCTATCAGGCGTAGCAGTGTTTTCACTGTGGTACTCTGCCGCCCGCGACCGCTTCATTGCCTTCGTGGTCGTCTACGGAATCTACGCCGGCGGGTACAACGCCTTGTTGCCCACCACGATCACAGAGATATACGGGGTGGAGAACTACGCCAGCGTGAATGGATTCATTTACTTCATTCGCGGATTGGGCTCTATGTTTGGAGCGCCAGTTGCTGGTCTGATCCTGGGGACGCATAATCGGTCTGGCCACCTTGACGGAGGCAGTGGTTTGCGGGGAAAGTTCAACGATGTGGTGATGTATGATGGGGCTCTGTTGTTGGCTGCGGGGATGTGTGTACTGTATGTTCGTCTGCTGGATGCGCGTGACAAGGAGAGATGGACCTGGCGGGCATGATACAATAACAAAATGGCAACATTTGCACTGACTCTCGGGATATTGTTGGCTCGAAGATGGACACTGTTTCTAGACGCGGTACAAGTCAAAACACATTGGGGTATCTCGGCCGTTTTGTTGTGATGCAACCAGGAGCGAGTGGGGACCGCCGGGGCGTGAGCACTGAATCTGATGAATGATCATCGCTGAATCATATTTGAATTTTACAAGTAACAATGATATCGATCCTAATATCGAAATCCAAAATTACAACAGTGAGCACTGAGTCCTACAGTGTCCAGAGTCCAGACTCCAGTTCCACCTCGGGGCCCGAATTTCGAATAGGGCTGCGAAGTAAAGTGTTTGTTTTGATACCGGTCGGCTTTACGGCTGTTTAAAACCGGTTTCGATACGTTTCAAACCTCGGGGCGGCTGGAGGGAGGTTTCAATACCGACACGTGATACTTTCACGTGACGGCGGTAGAGTGCTCAGTGCTATGGCCCTGGGTCGGGCGGGGGTGAGGCGGGATGGCCGTTGAACAGAAATGACAGGGTCTGAAAGCCATGGTTAGGACCAGCACAATCTGAGACAGCCATTGAGGCCATTTTTGTCTGTTGTGATGCAGAAAATGGATAAGTGTCAGATCTTGACCATCGGCGAGAATTGCGCCACATACAGCACGTGAAAGCATCACGTGCCGGTAAGTAACGGTATCAAAAGGTTTGAAACCCGGAGCCTCCAGAGGGGTCGGTAAGTAACGGTTTTAAACACCCCCTCCGAGTTTACTTTAGGGTGGCGAAGCAAAGGGTAGGTATCGGTACCAGACCGGTTTGTGACGGTTTGTTACCGGTAACTAACTGGTAAGATACCTGGAGGGCTGGGAGGTAGGTAAGTTACCTACACGTGATCGTTTCACGTGCTCAGAACACGTGCTCCGGCCGGTAATTTTCGCTGGCGTGTCTCGTCACTCCGTGTCATTTGCTACTTGCACCGCGGCTATGCCGCCCGCTCGACCCGACGTCAAAACGATACAAGAGCTCAAAAAACACACTTCCATTCCCTCAGACTTCAGAAACATCCTACTGCTACCTCCCAAAGCCCTCAATAACCAGTTACTGGACTTCAAACTCCCTCATGTCCATTCAAAGCCCCTCGTTACGCCAAGCATGTCGGCATCCCTCACCACGGTCCGGGGATCGCTCACAGTCATGACTGCGCGCGCCGCTCTCTCCCATCTTGGAATGCCAGCCATGGAGGAGCTGAACAAAATCAGTCACAGAGCACTGCAGGAGTTTTCGGGGGCTTACCATTCCTTCACGGTCGGCGGACTGCGCCTCGACTGGTGGGTCCTCTTGATATGGTATGCATGGCATGACCTTGGGGCACGGCAGAAGGAGCTGAAGAGGGCCTTGGAGTGGTTAGATACAATGCGGAAGAAGTGGTCGGGACCTCACGCGACAGAATGCTCCCGAGCTCGACAACTCCTCCAGACGTTGCAATGGAACACCCACCTCCCAAAATCAATGAGCTCCATCCCTTGCCCCAACCTCTACACCTACGCCAGTCACCGATGGCTGTCCGACGAGCACATTCTCCAAATGACCGTTCTCCTCAACACGGACATCGAGCAGCACCGAACTGATTGTGTTGCACTCACCCCTTATTTCTTCCGATCTATGCGCAATGAGCTGTCGCTCTGCGGTACGAAGGAGGAATATTTTGCCCCCATTGCCAATACAGATCGTCAACACAAGCGAGGAGGGCTATTGAAGTATGGGAAGATGCTGGCGTTGGGAGAGCTGGCACGTGTTGCCTTCAATGTGAACGTTGTGGTGACGGGGATGGCCGATACTGCATCAGTCCTTCCACAGGGCGAGAGTTCGGGTAACCACTGGACGACTGTCATCGTGGATTGTCAGTCGAAGTCTCTATATTACGGCGATTCTTACCATCTTAACGCACCGCCCGAGATGCTCAAAATCATCGACACCTGGCTTGACTACCACGATATCGGGCCGCTTACACGAAAGGATCTGCCCTGCACTACCCAGAGCGACAGCTATTCGTGCGGAATATTCAGCGTTCACATGGCGGCGAACAAATTCCTTCCGAGCCTATACCCCGTCCTTCGTTCTGATGAGCCGGATCAGGAGCGAGTCCGTGTTCTGAATGCCATACTGGAGATAGTACATCGCGAAGTGAGCTCTTAATTCTGCAGAAAAGGATGTTGCTCACCAGTAACAGGTAAACATAAATATAGCTACCGACAAAACCCGCAGTGACGCCACTGTAGAGTCCGAGATCGCTATAAATCCTGTTCCTATCAACGACGAGACCCCTCAACAAGACGTTACCGAGCATACCAATGTTCCATTTACGGCGAAGAAACTCGACCATCGAAATGACGAATCTATGCTTGACGAAGGCAAGGACATCAAATCTTTCATCTTCGGCAAGGACGAGAATGCCGGCTTTTCGTTCTTATCCCCTGGAAAAGGTATGATCGTTATGTCGGCATAGGTGTTACAGGCGCATGCTTACCTTTCGAAAAGGGTTGCCAAACGGGAGCGGAAAGGAACACGAGAAGAAGAAAAAGGATGCTGCTAAGTCGAAGAAGACCGACAATGGTGGCGGGTCCGGGAGCACGCAAATGAGTCTACGCACGGCCTTTGCTGGGAAGGATAGAAAGCAAAAGGTGAATTAAGCTGTCGTAATTCTGTCAGAGTATGTGCTTACCTCTAAATTTTGCAGCGTGCTAGACGCAAGGAAGACGAGTACCAAGAAGAGAGCAGCGATGGTAACTCGGAATCAGATACAGATTTCGACGACGATGGGCCAGACGATGACGACGATATCGATGTTGAAGATGTTGCGCGTCCCGGTCCTAGCGTAAAACATGGCACCAGCTCCCACACAAAATCAGCTACTCCTGTCAGCCCCCTCATCGATGTTCGACGTCCGAGGCGCAGCGACTTCAGTAAGGGTGGCAAGCCACGTTCAAAATTCCTCGATCGGCTCATGCAGCCATGCTATCGGCGCAACGATCCTAAAAAGAAGAAAATTTGGCGATGTGTGGGAGCAGGATGTGGGAAGACATACGCATCTCGGGCGATTCGTCGTGTAACACGGCATGCAAAGGATTGTCGACGACTTTCGGTAGAGCTGCGCACGCTTGCAAAGGAGAATGCCTTGAAGAAAGCTCCGTCGACACTAGCAGCTGAGGCGGAGCAGAAATTGGAGGAGGAGAGCGAACGGCCAAATAAGCGAGCGAAGATGGAGGGCGACGGCGGCATGGTCTATGAAATGGCATCAGCAGCGAGTCGGAAGACTAGACATGCACGCACCAATCGCGAGATGACTGTTCTCTTCTGCGTCGCCGGTCTCCCAACCCGACTTGCTGACCGTCCGTGGTGGAAATCAACCTTCACCGCACTTGATCCCATGTACAGCGTCCCAACTCGCGAGGCCTTGGAGTTGGAAATGATAGTCGGCGAGCAAGAGCTTGTCAAGGTGGAGACCATGGCGCATATGCGCCAGCACCGCTACTGCATGCTGTCGTCAGATGGTGGCACAACAGAGGGAAGGGAGGCTTTCTATACCCTGAATATGTCGGATCCGAACGGCATCGTGTATCTGATGGAAGCCAGAGAGTGTACTGATGTCTCTCATACGGGCGAATGGATCGGAGCCCTGGCCATCGAGGTAGGAGCATGATGATGGTTGAGGTCAGAGTCCCGTTCTGATCAGAATTTTAGGTTATCGATCGAGTCGGACTCAAACACGTTGGCGGTTACATCTGTGATAGCACAGGCAATACACGCGTTAGCAGGCGCGTCGTTGAACGCGAGCGCCCCACCATCATCGTTCTTCCCGATGCTTGCCACCATATCAATAATTACTTGAAGAACATTGCAAAACTACCCTACTTTGAATTGGTAAACCCTTCGTCGTCTGAGTAATATCCTACAAAAAGCTGATACTGTATTCTTCCAGCCTATCCAAGTCGTGCGCGGGACTATTCGCTTCTTCCATGAATCCCACTTCGGCATTGCAGACTTGAAGGCCGCGCGCGCCGAACTCAATATCACTCGAGGACTGGAATCAATCGGCAAGACGCGCTTCAGCTCAATCTATCATTCTTCCCGCTCTGTTCAACGATGCATTCCAGCAATTATGAGGACAATAGACTATGGACGGATATCCTTCGAGGTACGTATCTATCATATGCATTGTGTTATGCCGTATACTGAATTGAGGACCTCATCAAGCACGAGGAGTACTTCCGTGATCAGACAACGCGCTCCGCATTCAACTTCACACAAGGTCTTCGGCAGCTAATTGATGTCGGAAGACCGGCCGCAAACGCCTTGACGTGCCTCGAAGCCTTGGACGTCAATGTTTCCGACGTGTTTATCTTCTGGCATTCAATTGTTGCCCATACGACACACACTCTCCTTGATCCAAAAAAGGAATACCCAGTGAATGTGCAACGAGCTGTTCTTGGTTTCCTGAGATACCGTTTCAATCAGTTATTCAGTGAGCTCGGCGATCTTTCTAGTCCCGCATATCTCGCTGCGACATATCTGAATCCGAGTGCGTGTATACTTTCTTTTGATGTCTTCGTCATACTGAAATTGCTATTCGCGAATGCTAGACTATCTCCGTTCCGATTTGTTCAAACCAGAGCATGCGGATCCTGATCTTGCCGGCATACAGCATCCTGCAACCTTTCGAAAGGTTTCGCAATACCTTGCTGACCTGATCTGCACCGAAATCGAAGCCGAACTTCACAAACACTTCACCGTATGGAAAGACAGAGCTGTAGCCTTTCGTACGCAGTTCAAGAAGGAGATATTGACCTATGCACGCGGGCAATTTCCTTTCAACATGCCCATCACTAATGAGAGTGCACCCCATGCTGTACGTCAATGGTGGTCAGATATTCTTATTCGAGATGCCGAGCAGCCCTTCGCCAGTCGTTCTGCTTGCGTTCTTCCCATATGTGCTATATCTTTCCCGTTATAAGTACTGACCGTGTGATTGTTTTAGCATGTTGTTATCAAACTTTACTCCCTGCGCCCGAACTCGATGCCCGAGGAACGAACTGTCTCGAACTTTACGTGGATGACACCTCCGGAACGTAGCCAAATGGCCGTCGATACCCTTTGTGGTCGTGTTCAAGTACGTCAGTTCTACCTGACCCAGGAAAAAATGAAAGTATGTATCGCATGATGATGATTATCCTTCTATGCAAATCTGATGTATATGTCAGTCTCGCTCTCCGCTGAATCACACAAAGGCCAAGTTCCTTGATGTGAAGAATGCTGGTCTTGACCCTAACATTGAGCTTCACGATGACAAGGACGACTCATGGCTCGACAAGTCCAAGCCACAGGATGTTGATGTTGACCCCGAGTGGGAAGTTCCGGATCAGACATGGTCTGAAGTACTGGATACACCGGTGAATATGAAGTCAGCAATCATTTGGAATAGGCTTGCAACGGAGAAGGAGATGCACCGAGATCAGGAGAGGTCAACATTGACTGAAGAAGTCATGAGCATGGAGGTAGATGAGAATGACAGGGACTACAGCCGCATAGTTTTTTAGTATGATCATACTTAATTGAATAGATTACTGTTTCTGTGCCTCGCAGCGACCGGGTTTGAACTGACATTGACGCCAGAGCCCTCGAGCAAAAATGCGCCACGGATCACGTGGAATCCTCACGTGAAACCATCACGTGAGTATCGGACGGTAACATACCGTATTGATACCTCGGGGGCCCAGAGGGGTCGGTAAAATACCGGTAACATACTGGGGGGTAGGTATACTTCGCCACCCTAGTTTACTTCGCAGCCCTAATTTTCGAAGCGACTTAGGGTGGCGAAGCAAACCATAAGTATCGATACCGGTCCGGTTTGCGACGGTTTCTTACCGGTAAGTTACAGGTAAGATACCTCGGCCGCTGGAGGGTAGGTAACTTACCTCCACGTGATCATTCCACGTGATGGGCGCGCGGCGCGGCGGGAAGGGGCGGAATAGCTTGAGGAGGTGCAGCGGGGCCGCAGAGACTTGAGTAAGGCAGTATCTCACTAAATCATACAGCAGCAGTCATACAGTTAGGAGGTTATGAGTGCCAGAAGCAAAATTCACTCGTCTTTGTGAGCTTGGCGGAAAATGCGCCACGAGCATCACGTGAATCAGTCATGTGACTATCGGACGGTAACTTACCGTATCGATACCTCGGGGGTCCGGAGGGCTCGGTAAAATACTGGTAAGTTACCGAGGGGGAGGTTTACTTCGCCACCCTAAAGCGACTACTAAAACCAAGCAAAACGATGACTTGCTGCGCCACGTTGCCCACTAGCCGGATTGAACGACTGACCTCATCATTACAAGTGATGCGCTCTACCACTGAGCTAAGCGGGCGATACATTGTGTTGTCCTTGGGCGGACCTGACGGACACGGCTGCCACTCATACGAAAGTCTTGTCCAATGTTCAATTCGATGAATGACATGTCAAGCGGCCGCAAACGAAACTCCTGTACTCTCGTGCTTTCTATATCGTTTGATTTTTTACTTGGTCATGAGGACTGCTGATTACTTAGTAGGCTTCCCCCTTGGTATCTCCCTTGGCGTCCAAAGAATCATTACGAGTCCCGTCTGCTGACCTCGCCATTGAGTCGCCAAACACGCTGCCCGTCGTTGCCTTCTCTCCCCGCTTCTCTCATGATGACGGACTCCATTCCTTTGACAGCACACGCCGCCCTACTCACGACATTTGGTCAGGACTACGAATTGAAGACGGATTTCCCTGTCACGCAACCTTCAGCATTGAGACTCGGCGAATGTCTCGTCAAGATAGAATACGCCGGGGTGTGTCACAGCGACCTTCACATCCGCAACGGAGTTTGGGCGGGCACCAAGACGATGTCGATGCCCAAGGTTGGCGGACATGAAGGTGTTGGACGGGTGGCCGCCATCGCGAAGGGGACGGCGACAGACGTCAAGGTGGGAGATCGAGTTGGTTTGAAGTGGCTGGCGAATGTTTGTATGGAGTTCGTTTATGCCCTTACATTGAAATGAACGTGATTCTCATGCTTGAGTAGCTGCGAGATGTGCAGGCAGGCTCACGAGTCTGGTAAGTATTTCTTCATATTCGTCCAAATAGTGTGACCCGAGGAACAGCGTGCTCAAAATCAAGCACTCACGGATATGCCATTCATGGAACGTTCGCGGATTATGTTGTGTGTCATCTCTGTCGAACTACCTTCATCTTTGGCTCATCGTGCGTTCTTCTTCTGCTAGACCACATTTGTGAATTATGTCACGCCGATCCCGAACGAACTTGGAAGCGCTGAAGCAGCGCCCGTTCTTTGTGCAGTGCGCTACTTTGGATTTTTTTTGCGTAGTCGCTGACACAGAACAGGGAGTGACTATATACAAGGCTCTTCAGCAGACCAAGCCCAAGGCAGGTAAATGGGTCGCCATTGGAGGCGCAGGCGGCGGTCTCGGTCATCTTGGTATTCAATACGCAGTCGCGATGGGCCTTCGCGTCATTGCCATCGGTACGTACATACGGTGGCCTTCATGCCAATCAGAGGTCGAATGGATCACGTAGATACTGGATCGGCAAAGCGCGATCTCTGCATGTCCCTCGGCGCGGAGGTGTTCATCGACTTCAAGGAAACTGAAGACCTCGTGCAGAAGGTCATCCATGCGGCCGATGGTCGGGGACCCCATGCTGCTGTTATTGCTGCTGGCGCTGTGAGTTAATTTCTTGATATGTGGCCCTGAGAGGCTGCTCACACTTGCCATCCCAGTCAGCGCCTATGCTTCAAGCTGCTATGTATCTTCGAGCCACGGGAACCTTGGTTGTTGTGGGAATGCCTGACTCAACTGCGACATTGGGTGTTCCAATCAACGTGATAGTTGGAAAGGTGACTACCATTCGGCTCAGGTGACAGTGCTCGGCTGAGTGATGTGTTCTTGTAGTCGCTGACAATTCTGGGATCGGCTGTGGGGTGATCTTTCATCGTACTCTCCGTATACGAGAATTCAAACTAACCCGTGACGCCTAGGAATCGTCAAGACGCATATGAGGCTCTAGCACTTGTAGCCAGAGGAAAGGTGAAGTGTCAATACGAAGTCCGACCGTTCGAGGAGATCAACAAGTAGGTGCCACTCCTTTTGGAGTTCGCACATGAACTGATGGATGTCCTGAGTGTAATGGCAGATATGGAGAATGGCAATATTGTAGGAAGGGTCGTCTTGAAAATAGGGTGATAGAATCTTTGAGACAAACTGGAAAGCTGTATTCGTGCCGATCTGAAGTGATACTGTCTGTACACGTACTGTTTACTGTCTCGGCAATTCCCCTTCATTCAGACTGATAATTCATCTGCGACTCATCGTCCTGTTAACAAGTGAGACAATGTGTACTTGCCCCACCGCCCGTGGGCCTCGCTCACCGCCGCGTTGTTGCATTCGTTGAGCAACTCGTCTCAAAGAGCCTCTTTCTTCGAAGTTTCGAGACGCAAACTCGTAGATTCGACGATCGGGTAAGGAACAATAGATAACGTGTCTCAAATAAACGTATACAGTTCATCAAAGGTACCGTTAATCCATTACTGCTCTTCGGGGGGCAGAGCGTCGTATGTAGGACACAGAGTCTTCCACTCCTGGGGCTGAATTTGAGCATGTGGGCCGTCAATGTTGTCCGCCGGATCCTCAGCGAACACGATGGCGAGGCCGGCCTCGAGATGCCAGTCGATGTGACTACGAATCGTTAAATCGGTGCCGCGTCATATGTGTAAAACACAAACCAGTGTAAGAACTGTGAAATGAGTACATCAGCGCCGCCTCGTACATCTCAGAACAAGAATAGACTGACCCAAGCTCCGGGATTGTCTGTGAAGAATCGGAAGGTCGTGTTTCCGCCGTTGACTAGGATACAAATTAGATTAGGGAATGAGGTGGGAAGGCGTAAGTACTCGGAGTGACATCTCGACGAGGGGGGTTGACGAAGTTGAAGTCGACAGCGTTTGGCTGTAGAATGACATCGAAGTTGTGTCCGTGAACTACATCCGTAAGCTAATGCAATGCTCCCAAACAGAAAGCTCACGATGGAAGGGATGAGCCCCCGCCCCAGGGATGGAGATATCGACCGTCTTGTTGGGCGGTAGAAGGAATATCTGTTATAGGCTCGTTAGTTACATGTCCGTAGCTAACAGATTGTTACCGAACTTGTTCCTAAAGAGATCTCAGAAAGTAATTCTCATCAACTCGTGCGGACGTACGGATGGCAAGAAATCCTGCGGTTGCGCAGCTCCACTCAGGATTTGCAACAGCACAGGCACCGTAGGGGAGACATATGAAATTCCGTTGATATCGAAGAACGGCGGATTGGGCTGACAGGCTCATATTAGTGAGTTGGTGTGATGAGACGAGAGAGTCTACTTGAGCAATGGTCAGCGTGTAGGCGACGTCAGGGGCGCCAGATCCCAGCTAGACCCCGGAGTTAGCAAGACTAGAGTTGTTGATCAGTTCACTTCACCTTTCCCGGACCCTCTTGAGCTATTGGCTGTCTCGAACGCTTAATGGTCTGCAGGCATTGTAACAGAATCTCACGTACATGCATCAGTGAGTCATCGACCTTGAGTCCCACCGTCCTATTCGTCGTAGGCTCCACTGCCGGAGCACCTTCGTATCTAAGAATGGCGAGAGCGAGAAGGGGGTTCTCTGAGAATTGTGTTACAACCATGAAAGTAATCAAGCAACCGTGTACTTACGGTTTGGGTTGCTTGCTGCATTTCCACCGGTGGGGCTAAGAGGAATTAGTACGGGACTTGCAGGTGGGTGAGGCCGCTTGTACTCACGGCGCTCGAATCCAGTAGTTATCTATAGGTTGGTTGGCCTCCAGGATGACCGAAGCACGCTGAGCTGAACAAGAATCAGTCTACAAGTTCTAGAGTAAGGCCATGAACCATCGACGCACCAGCGTAGACATCGACGTTCTCTCCCGTGACGGGATCATGTTCGACGCCGTCCAGTTCCATCACGGTGATGTTGTGATTGTCGACTGAGAAGGTGAAGAACGGCCGACACGAAATCGCGATGAGGCGCAACCTAACAGAAAGTCAACGTGACTGAACTCTACAACAGCCACGGTCGATTACCTGTAGCGCAACCCGGGCTTCACGTTGATAACAGAGAATGGAACCAGTGGCTACGAGTATATGAGCCATTTTACGCTAAGTTGAAACGGAGGTGATGTACCCCGCCATTGTACCGACCGGCACCATTGATTAGAGCTGAATGGATGTCAGGTATCAGGTCGACCGCGTGGGATAAATTGGCCTACTGGAATCAGGAATACTGTACGGTAGTTAGATCAAACCTCCACGAGA
This sequence comes from Strobilurus orientalis, assembly GCA_019915145.1. Classification (NCBI taxonomy): domain Eukaryota; kingdom Fungi; phylum Basidiomycota; class Agaricomycetes; order Agaricales; family Physalacriaceae; genus Strobilurus; species Strobilurus orientalis. The sequence continues at coordinate 148,945 of JAHLML010000001.1, read as the reverse complement.
GAATGAAGCATGAACGCACGGAACAATGCCGGTGGTAAAGAACGTATTTTGTCCAGCGGGTGCTACAACATGGTACCAGTCCGCAAGAGTGATGATCGTACTTTCTGGATCTCACATTAGTCTTCATCATCAAGGAGTAGCGGGATATCTCACCGTCATCGACGTCGTAGAGGTGCCCCAAGGGGTCATGCGGATCTTTGCAGGTGGTGTCAGCGCTGTCTTGAGGGCAAGGGTGCGTGTACTACCATAGATGATGAAGGATCCCCTAAACCCATCGCAGTACTGAGTCGACAGATGCGAATGATACCAGTAGCTGCGATCGCGGTTAGACTACAATGTCATAAAGTGTGCAGTGTACGTACGACCCAGTCTGACCGGCTGTGCTGAAGGCATATGTGAAGTCATCCCCTGGGGCAACTGGGCATTGGTTGACGAAGCTGAGAACACTCAGGAGCTGAAAGATGAGTGGGTGGGTGTCGGAGGGCTTACGACGGTCCGTCCATGGCAGAGGTACGAGCTTGGAAAAGTCCGTGCCAATGCTGGGTTGAAAGGGTGAGGATGAGCGGCAGGAAACAATCTCAGAAATGCCTACAATTGAGTAGCTACGCCTCATGGTCGGGTCCGTAAGCCGATTGTGGGTGACAATCTGCACGTCGTCGTTCTTGTTGAAGGTCAACGTTGGACCAGGGAAAGTGCCACCAGGTGCGATGATGCTAGCAATTTTGAATTCGATAAGCGCACAAGAAGGGACATGGCTACAAACGTACGACCGAGAGAAGCCATCAGGTGCGAGGACCTTGTTTTCGATGACTAGGTCATAGTTCTTTGTAACAGCGGAGACGATGACAAGGACAGAAAAGATAACGAGCAAGCGGGAACAAGACGAGGAGAGACCCATCGTAGACGGCTACCGGACTGACTGATTGAACAAGATGTGTTCTTTATAGTGTTCGCGATGAGACCGTTTCGTGAGTAAGTCCCTCTGGGCTACCGTCAGGCACATGGAAGCCATGCTACTCCGTACCATTTGACTGAGAAAAACGCCTATTCATTAGATTGATGTATCTCACCGACGTCGACAGTACCCGTGAAGTCCGGAAGCCGGTTCCAAGTTGTTGATCTCGCGCAGCGGGCCGACCGACTAACTGAATGTACCCTCGCTGAAAGTATCCTCGCCAACAGAAACGCTCCAGCATAGAGATGAAGCTGTCGTGACTGGCCAAAAATCCAAAAATAAGCACACCAACCCGTCAATGATGATTGTTGAAACTCACGACAGTCGCGTCCGTCCCACGAGACGGGACAACTGTGTTCTCGCAAGTGGGAAAAAGATCTCATTTGTCTGGGCAATGATCTTCACGTGGGTTCGGTTTCTCTGCACGCTCGCACGAGAATAGGAATATCATGTCTGTATTGCAATTTTGTTAGCATCATGGCCGTGAAGTAAGGGTCCAATATTACCTTCCACATCGTCCGCTCCCTAATCCATGAGAGTATGTTCAGCTTTGCCACCTACGGCTATAACCGTGAGAGCCGCACCTGGTCCTGAGCGGAAAATTTTCGAGGCCAAACCCTCGGAGCCGGCCAGGGCAGGGAAATCGCAGACTACGAAACGGGGAACCCGAGCGCTATAATGCAAAAAAGATAATGGAGAGGGTATCAGACAAGAATCATGATCAAAGACGACCGGTCTTCGGTATCTTCAATAATGCAAAACGGAATTTTCTTTTGTGTCGTCGGTGTCGGTGTGCAGGGAAGTGAGAAAGACAGCGTCATCGATTTCCTCTTCCGGCAAGACGATTCCCACGCTCGGCGGGGGTCATCGAAAGCAGGAGCCTCGCCTCGCAAGTCGCATCGGCTCGCATGGAGGGCCTGCCAGCTTTCTGGTGGTGACATTGATCGCTGCCTAAACGCACCAGCATAAAGATCTTTCTGTGTTCGAGGCCAGGTAGTAGTAGAGTAGGTAAAGTACATTGTGTATAGGACAAAGAACGCCGTGCATTCGGTACTAGTATGTTATATTCATAGGGGAGGAACACAAGCAATTTCGTAGCCGTAGAGATATTGATCGAGGGATTTTCTGTCCACCTGAAGAAGGAGTCTGAAGTCAGAGGTAGAACTTCGATCGACGAAAGCCATCTGAGGCGCTCTATTCAAGCCCAGCAACGATATTGGGCATCGCTCGCCGATTCGCAAGGAGTCGTCGCTCAATCGTTGCACCAGCGAGCCAAGGAAGGCATCCTGCTCGCACTCGAGCTCCAGGACCTCAAGAAGCTGACCATATTCGAGGCGCATTTCGATGCTGAACAATGCTCCATCATCAGAAATATCGGATATGAGGAGCGCAATGTGACTTCCGTCGTCGTACTGGCGCTGGAAGAACACGCCGCCTGGCTCTGGGCGGAATATAGCCTCGCGAGGAGCGGCATCCAGGAGATGACAGGGCTGGAGCATGATCTCATGCTGTTGAGGTGACCGTTGAGATGCGCGGGGAGGAGAGGAAATATTTGAACTACGAAGTCTTCGACTTGGGGAAGTTGGGATGCGGACTTCTTGCGTGACGTGGAAAGAGGCCTCAGCGGTGAAGCTAGGTGCGCCACTAGAGGCAGGCGAAGTCGGCAGTAGTTCGTATTGTGGTAAAGGCGTCAAGATAAGAGAAGTTCTGGCACAGTCTCAGCACAACAAGAAGATCGAGGCAAAATCAAGGTCATACCTGGGAGAGTCGTCTCCAAGAACGTCGAATCGATAGTTGTGACGCGCCTGAGGTGACTCCTGCGCTTCAATGGCCTCCAGAGCTGGTCGGGAGAGGCCAGGCATTGGTCTGAGGAGATAGGAATCTTGTCAATGCATTGGAAGTGTACAGAAGTCGAGGGACTCACAGAAAATGCTCCACAGGTGGTGATTCCCGCGGAGAGAGCCTACGTAGCATGTTAGCGGAAAACGAGACGAGGTATTGACTCCCACATACGGAGGAGAATTGAAGCAATGAAGAGAAGCCAGGACGCCAGGACGTCGCTCCTCCATGTTGCGAAGGACAGGAGAAGATCTTCGCAATCGATTGGATAGGGAAGAGGTATCAACTGGCGAGGTTGTATTGGCATCTCGGGCAATTACCGAGGCTAGAGACCACCGGCCGCCGATATGAACATCAGGTGTCGAACGAGCAGAGGCTGGATCTGTGACTGGGAGTAACATAGATGGTGAATGACGCGAAGAAGCAACATAGATCTCATGTCCCTCTGGAGTGTGTTGACCCAAGAGAGTCGAAACATGCGTTGACAAAGGTGATGAATCGGGTTCGCCGTCAAGGCTCCTTCGGCGAGAATGGTCGACAGGGGAGAACACTGTCAGTGACTCCAGACCCGCCAAGATTGAGAGCCTGTTCTGAGCAGTGATCTCGCCATCCCCGCCATCGCGAGTATTAGAAGAGCGTACAGCGGCATCTGCCTGAGTGACGGCATTCTGAGGCGGAGAGCCACGTCGCAATGGCGATGCTCCCTCAGTTGAATTCGTCGTCGATGAAGTCGCAGCTCGTATCGCTTGATGGGCGATGGCCAATGGTGACAAACTAGTCGGTGCAGTTGGCACCCTTTGATGTCGAGTATACTGATGAGATCGGACTTCTGCGCCCTGGCGATGCGACGGTGCGTGGATGACAGCCGGGACCACAGGCTCGACTGCTCTATGTACGGGGGAAGGCAACTCGGGATGTACACGATGGGAGGGATAACTCCGGGTGGAAGCAGGCTCGGAGAATGGTTGTCGTCGCTCGGAATTAGTGATAGATACAGTGGTGGATGGCGCGGTCGAAGGTGGGCTAGCGTCGTTTGGTAGGCGAGGAGAGGGGACAAAAGGAGCAGGGATAGTAGACGGCGATGATGCCTGACGACCGCCGCGACGAGACAAACGAGACCTTGAAACGGTTGAAATCGGAGAGGGTATAGTCTCGGGCTGAGGATGGAAAAAAGAAGGAGGTGTTACTCTTGCCCGCCAAGCAGAAGGTACGGTATGTGTCTGGTGCGACACCTACAGAGGTTAGTTAGATAGGTGGTAATAAAGCATCTTAAAAGCGTACCGTAGTTGTAGCATCCGAAGGGGGGGACAAGAGTGCGGTGGGAGAACGCGGTTTCTGAGCATCCGGGCTGTGTCTCCACTGACTCCATGAGCTGTTTGTACGAGATGAGGTTACATGCTGTGTAGCCTGGATATGAGGAGGGATCTGTCCGTCAAGAATATATGCTTCCTTGTAGAATCGGAAGACTAGGTTGCGTGCCGCTGTGGTCAGATCAACTTGTGGTTTACTGGAGGTGATGTTAATCACCTATACACTACGTACAACTGGGCGAAGACACACCTAAACCGGGCAAGTAGTTCGGAAATCTCCTTAGTTTTCACATAGTCGTGGTCCTCGCTGATCTGCAACGCTGGCATACCAACATAGACGAATGGTTTGGGGTGCTCCCTGTGGTAATGTGGTTAGCTTGGGAGGCACAGAGTCAGAATCAGTTACCGATCCGGTTCGGCGTTGCGTAGGATCATCGACAGACAATTCGCCTCGATGCGACGCAACATCACCTCCGTGATGACGATGAGCGCATATCTTGCACGCTGCTTCCGCTGCAGAATGCTGGTCAAGATAGGATCAGCGTGATTCACGAATTTGAAAGGCTACGCACTCCGCCAATGAGGTGGGCTCCTTCTTTAGCAAGTTCGCGACTTTGTCTATCACCTTGCGGCACTCCCTGACCTGTCGTTTTCCACGCCAGCGCTTAAGCTGCTCCACCCTCCAATTGTAGTCCTCTGTCCACGCTTTCCATTTTTTATTGATGGAACTTCCTCCCCCAAATTCGTTCATGAAGAGGTCGAGTATGTCGTATACTGGTGAGTGCAAATTCCTGTCAACGCAGCCCTTACGCTTTGCAAGGATGTTCTCGAGTTGGTGATAGATCGGTGTCATGAGATAGACAGCAAAGAAGTGGATCGACTGAGAGCAGACAAGCCGGTCGTGCTGGTCCATGATGAGGGGCATGGCTGTCGAAAGTGGTGGTTGCTGTGAAAGTGGCAAAGGGAAATGAATCGATGACGATAGTCGCTCCGATCCGGTAAGATCCTCATGGACCTGGTCGGAGTATCTGACCGGGCGGCCACGGCACAGCACTTCGACGGCCGTGTGACGAGGGAAGGTGTAAGCACTGGGAAGCGTCAATCAATGTTCCGAGAAGAATAAGGCGGATCAAAACATGCGCCTGGCGCATGGCCGAGACGGATACTGCCTTCTGAGCCTGCACATTCTTTGCAGCCGAGTCGTAGACGCTGAGAGAAGACAACGGGACTTACCAGTGCGACCACGCGTAAACAACGTGTTTTGCGCCACCGTCAAGAGAAATTGCGGCAGTTTGAACCGCATGACAACCTTCAATGCGATAAGAGAAATGAAATCAGACCCTCCGACGTTCACGTTCATACTTGAGGCGGGCGTCTAGAGCCACAGCCTCTGGCAGACATGGACAGATTATCGTGTACATCAACGTCTATGCGTCATCGTCCAAGCCCAAAACAGGACAGCGGGTTGATTTGTCCCCATATGGCGCCTTCTTTAGCACGGCTTGCAAAGCCTGAGAGAATACGAACAGCAGACAGGAGAATGACGAATGTGAAGACCTGAGAGGGAGTCATCAGCATTGGACAAAAGTGGGAGACCAGGAAACATATGAAAAATCGCTTGTTCTCGAACGACGTTGACGCGTCTTGCGCCAATGACTCACAGTGTAACCAGGGTTTTCTAGGCATTGTGGAGAGGGCAACTGGGGGCGAACAGATAGATGATTGAATCTTCGCAGTGATGGTTGTGGTACGAGCCGGGCTTGAGGGGCGGAAAATTTTTTGATAGCCCCGACAGGTGTCCCAGCTGACACGCACAACAAGGAAGGGGAAAAGCCCTAACAACCATGGGCTCTTGGCACAGGGGTAGCGCGCACGCTTCGCATGCGTGAGGTCGTGGGTTCAATTCCCACAGTGTCCAATCAATATTTTTGTTGGCCGTCCCGCGTTTGGTCGACTCACGAGGCACGACTCACGACGCAAGACTAAGACTTGTCACTTGTGCGACGCAAGAAGTCTTGCAGCACTAGGGCAGTGGGAAAAACCTCCGGGGGTGGTATCATACCAGTATTTTACCTACCCCGCCTCCCCGCCAGGTTTGAAACCGGTTTTTTACCGGTTCAAAACCTGGACGTGATAAGCTCACGTGATCCCGCCGCGCGCTTCCCGCCTCAGTCCCGCCTTGGTCTAGCGACCAGAAATGCGCCACATACGGCACTCCTCTTGCCAGTACATCACATGATTTTATCATGTGACAGGTTTCAAACCACCCTCTCGACCCCCGAGGTTTCAAACCAGTATGAAACCTAGTAATTTACTGGGGAAAAACCTATCGGTATGCAAACCTAGGTTTTTTCCACTACCCTATGCAGCACTGCCAGCCGCCAGCGCTTCAGGGGTGGCGTAGTAACCAGTTGAACCTTGGTTAAGTGTACACTTCTAAGTTGGTGAATAACAACACTACTCCAGATAAATACTCAGTCAACGTCTCGGCTGATACAAACCCACTCCTTCAAAACATCAATCCTGATCTTCCCGCATAGCTTCAAAGTGATCCTTTGGTTCGAGAACGAGAACCCCTCAATGGTAAACTGCTCGAATGACGGTCTCCACTCATCTGCTGTCTCTATAACCCTGAACTCGTATGGCGGCCCGGTTTGACGCACGATGCTACTGATATCGTCCATGTATTCCGCTAATACCTTGTAAGTCTCCCCGTTCTCGCAGATACTTCCTTGCAACAAGGATGCTGTCAGCTGCGGCGAGCAACTGGCAACAACCACGGCCCAATTATCTGACCGCCTCATGATCGACATGTCGCTGATTGACCATACAACGCCGTTATCCTCTCGTATAAAATCCCGATTGACGAGGGACATCGGTCGTAGGTCGAAGTCCGTCAGCGGTGTGCTTCTCTCGACTCTATCCCAGACTGGTTTCACGGTCTCGACCAGAAGCGGCTGAGGGGTCATGATCTTCTCGCGGGGAGAGGACGATTGAGCGACCTGCCTGTGGCGGACAGGCTGAACAGCCCCGAGAGATTTGGCATACGGAGAGTGGGGATCGGGTTCAGAATACGAAGGAGGCTGAGATTCTGGGGATCTGGATATGTTGAACATCCGCTTTGTGTCAAGCTCTAGTTGCGTTAGAGGCGGCTGTGACCGAGGTTCCAGTCCGCCTTCCAATTCCCTGCCATCGACGGTCATATTAGAAATGCACTGGCGAAGATCTTTAGGCCTCACCAAACTCCTTCCAGCTTCTGGAGGAGATCGGTCAACGGTGAAAATGGGGCGGACTCCCTGGCCTTTCCGCAAGTACTACGTCTGAAATGGTGGTCAAACAACGGTGAAACCCACTACAAGTCAGACTCTTGATACGTACCGTACAGCGTCGATCGGTGGTTGACTTGTGCGCGCCTGTAACATGGTCGAGCACACATCGGGGGTCCATTTTCTACCCAGAATCAACACAGCTATGGGAATGAAAGAAGAAAGAGCTCACTCGAGGCTTAGCAATCGTGCAGCTACATCCATTACATCTTCGCTTGCCGCGTCTCGTCCAACCACCAGGATACTGTCGATCTCTTTCTCCTCCGGAAGCATGTCGATATGGAAGGACTCAGTACCGTCAGAAGTCATCCTGCAAGACATGAGCTCTCAGTCAAAGTTTTTGACTATGGGCATAAATCAACGCACAAATCAGAAGAAATACGGGCCGCTGTCTGCTCTAGAAACATCCTAGACGTCGCGAATAGCGGCAACACACGTCGAATGAGGGCCTTAACAGTCATCTTGGTGTAAACGTGGAACAGGAGTCCCCTGGTAAACGAGATCAATTTCAACGATGCAAACAATGCTCGTACACCACTTACTCACGCCTGATTTCCTTTTCTACACCTTCACGGAACCTCTCTTGCTCTTTTCCGACCCACATAATCATCTCTCGTATCTCCCCGTACGTTTGTACTGCCCAAAACTTCACGTCGAGAACTCCCCATAGATGCTCTATCTCATCGTCCACCCTCGCACGCTCATTCGTGTCCATCATCGCGAGGATCTGCGTACACCAGACATCCTCTTCGTAATTCTGTTTGACCTTCGAGGCGATGACTCGTGCGAGAGCTTTCGAAGCGGTCCGAAACTGGGAGTGAATGTCAATCGATGCTCCGGATGTAGACGCCATGGATGATGGTGGGCAGATTGAAAGGAGGGCTGGAATTGACAGGCATTCATGAAGGGCACGGACACACGATTGCCTCGTGTCGACACTCTGGGCTTCGAAGGTTCCATACAAGGTTGTAATCGCACTGCCTTGTGATGGGCTGACAAGGAATCGATATGACGGACATAAGTACAGGGGGATAATTACACGAGAGCGCAGTTCACGAGTTACGAATGGACCTACTGTTCCGCAGATAGGGCTTTACAAACTCCGCCGAACATCCCTTCCTCGATATCGTGATCCCAAAAAGCTTTCCGTCTTTGACACCCGACACACTCACTAACTCGTAGTCGGCACCACGCCCCGTCACCTCGAGATCCTCGAATTGCAACCTGTCTCCCACCATGGGAAACAAGAAACCTGGTCGGCTGTGGTACATCTCTAAAACGGTCCCGATGTCATCGTTCAAGCACTCGGACCTCTCTAGAAGACGACCGAGGCTGTCCATCGTATGTGTCTCAACGATATCGTAAGAGTCCCTCACCAAATCCATATCGTGAACACGCCATTTGACTCCCGACTCGACGAGCACGAACGACATCCCACCGCTTGAGACAAACAAAGGATATCGAATGAAGAGATCCACCAACGATTCTATCGGCGAAAGAGTGGGCGGCTCTGACGATTCGATGTTGTTGCGAAGATCGCGTTCAACGAGCTCAACATCACAATTGTTTGATGGAGTGAATCGGGAGGCCGATGGTAGGCGTACGGGGCGATTGTCAGAAGAAAGGAATGGTTCGATGCTGTATGAGTAGGGTGGTGGGTGGGGAGAGGGAGTCCTTGTTGGCCTGATAACTTGCTGCTCTACAACCCAAGCATCAAGATCACGATGCGAACGTTGGGAGGCAGTTGGAATCCGACGGGGCGCGTTGCGATTGGGGATGGGAGACGATGCCCGAGGGGGTATGGCTGGAGTATCGTTGGCAGGTGACGACGCGGGTAACACTGGTGCTACGGGAGTCGGTATGATAGAAGATGGCAGTACGCCAGACGTTGACGATACATCTGGAGTGAGAAGTGTCACCGCCGTTTGTTGCCTCGGTTCGTCGTGTGGAGTCCGCGGTGTCTCAAAAGTCGAAGACATCTCGGAAGTCGGGTGGGAGGAAGTAAGTTTGAGTTTAACCGGCGCCTGGAGGGTCTTTATGTCCGGAATGGATCTATGCAACAATGAGGTAGGGCGGAGAATGTACGAAAGTTTACGAACTCGTAAAGCTTCAGAGTTTCGCTGAGGATAATCGGTATCTTTTCAACATCACCACATCCGGCGATTTGCTCATTCCTTGATTCGTCGTTGCAAAGTTCGTTGTAGAGCGTTTCGTTTGTCGGTAGACTCCAGTTATGCCGCGTAGACGCAGGATGTCTACGTCAACGTTAACATTTTGCAGTGCACAGACGAAAAGGAACATACAGAAACTTCTCCGTCCATTCCAGAATCACCCAAATCCAATAGTTGGGAAGAGGTCGAAGGATATTGCGCGTCAGAACTTTGATAGCGCATTGAGCATGCGCTCGCCTCACGGCCGGGTTCATTCTAGTGAAGTTCAGCCAACTCAATCGCTGTTACGGTGATAGATCCTACGTTGCGGGTGTGATGCTGCGAAGTGGTAGGATCAACGTGCCAAATAAGAAGACTAGGTCCTGATATCCAAATGTTTGATTGCGCTGCTTCTCGAGAGAGGCCTGGGCGGAGTCGTAGTCTGCTTGAGTCTGGTCATGGGTGACAGAGGATTCGTGTTCCCGCTTGACGTTCTGAGCTGCCCTCAAACATGTGGCTAACGCGAGGCCAACTGATTCGCAGAAATTGCGGCACAGCGGCGTATGTGCTTGCACGCTCATGATGGTGGGCGATAACGACCTCGTTCCCTCCGGGTAGAGCCACCGTGTGACTAGAAGTCCTGTCCATCACGGCTCGACAAGCGGCAGGTCTAAACCAAGCTCCTCATCCGAGTAGGATTCCTGCCGGAGTGGGGACGGCTTCCCAGGCCCAGTGACGAGTAATGGGCGGAAATTGGGGGCAGGAGTAGAAGTTCGCCAGAGTATCAGTCAACCGTTCGTCTAGATGATGTCTTCGGGCAACAGAAAAGTGGAAGGTCATGTCAGGAGGAGAAGACGGAAAAAAATGATGCGCGTCGCAATTACCTCCGGAACAAACAGGCATCAACACCGCGTCCGCCTTCGTACTAATCCTGTACTATCCATGTTCTGACGCATGATACGCACGCCATCTGTCTAACCCTAGTGAATCCCACAAGTTACGGCTAGGCCTGCTCCACGAAAACACGGCTCTTACTCTTCCTGCGCCCCATAACAATTTCGCTATAGCAAGCACAAATTGTATTGCGCAATGTGCAGATTTGTTGTCTAGAATTGTAGGTATGTCTGTCATTATATCAAGGTCTGCGATGACTAACAGCGAGCCACCGTTTCAATAGATCCCTGTCCACACGGCCATCCAACTTCAAAAATGTCACCCCATTACGCTTATGGGTCTGCCCAACGATTGCAAACTCCGTGAACGACGGGACTGCTCTGTCTGTCGGAACTTCCACACGAAACCTATACGGATCACGCCTCTCTCCGCCTTTCGGTACCAGACTCCTCGGATCCTCCGTGAAAGACATCAGCAGTTCGTCGATATCTCCGTTCCCGCATGTACTGCGCTGCAACAAATCGCCGACGAAGTCTATCGGACAACGGGACGAAATCTTGGCGAGACAGCCAGTCGTCGTGATATCCTCTTCGATCTCGTCCACCGTCCATTCGAGGGCAAAATCGTTTCTCTCGAAGTATTGTCCGACCAAAGACGAGGGATCGCTGTCTATCAGTGCCGGAAGCACGCGCGGTTCTCCTTGTCTACTTCCAGACGGGATTTCGAAGCCTTTTTTATCGTCATTGCCTCTACTGGAAGCGGACTCAGCCCGGAGAACGGGGTCTGGAACGAACGGCGAGGACGTATTGGATTCAATATATGATGGCGGATCGCCGGCCCTGTTCCACTGTACGCGGGGGCTGGCATCTAGCGCCGCGACAGAATCGCGGTCTGCAGCTGACGCAGAGAGAGATCGGCTATATAACTCTGGGTTAGTTTTGGATAAAGGTTATTGCGAGTACCATACCTGTGCATTCCTAAATTGAGGTCAATATCGTTGGTCGAGTGACGCTGGCGCTGGGATAACGACCGTCCAATTGTTGACGGCTGTGGAGATTCTTGAGGATGTCCTTTGGCCTTGCCTTTCCTGATGAACTGTCATGAGGGGAGACTAGAAGATATTGTAGTCCCGCAACCCACTTCAAAGTGGCCATTTCATCGAAAGGCCCTTTCTGTCTGCTCACAGCCAGCTGTCGGTCTGTCTCTTTCGGAGACCAGTTCCTTTACGTGTAGCATTCAGTCATTACAGTTGACCCTAGAACACGATTATTACTTACTCGAACTGCATAACTTCCCGAGCCAGCCGGCATGCGGTCTCCTTGGAGGAAGTCCTTCCCGAGCTCAAGATAGTGTTCAGATCATGAACATCAGGAAGTGCGTCCGAGTCTGCCTGGCGCGTTTCGATGTTCATGGATCTACGAGATTGTCTTGTGAGCCGGGGAGAATGAGAGTCTGGAGTTCTGCAACGCACAGAAATCGGGAAATATTTGAAATCGTCGTTCTAATCAAGTCATCATGGTGTGTAAGGAGAGGCAGAACGTTCCGTAATAACACTCGGAGCAGGAATGTCGTGTAGAGATTGTAGAGAAGACCACTATCACTACGTCGTCAGATTTCAATCTCCGGGATACAACAGTCACTGACTCTCTCTCGAAAGCTGGAGCTCCTTCTTTGAACTGGTCTCGCTCTTGTGCCAATACGAGAAGCAATTCATGCATCTCGGCGTAAGATCGAAGGGCCCAGCACCTCGCCTCGAGCTGTGAGCGCTTTTCCTCGACCTCCGACTTCACGGTCTCCCTGATGATATATTCTTGCACATCCTGAGGATACCTCGAACTATGCGCTCTAAGAGAGAGGCCTTCGAAGAAGTTCTCCTTGATGAGTGTGGCCGTAACCTCAGCGATCTCAGAGGCAATGCGGGAAATGGATGGAGAATTGACAGCCTGCGTAGATGGAGACACCATGATGGTAGGAAGGTAAAGAGTGCACCGACCTCAACACATGACGATAAAGATCAGTACGTACCCCTCGACTCCGGTCCATGCCGCCCCAGCTCTCAGAATGGCAAGGCGCCCTCAGGAACCCGCGCGTCAATTTGGGAAGACTTTCCGACGTGTAGGATGGAGATATCATCGCCATTCAAAACTAGTACTCGATAAAGGATCCCGACCGTCCACGATCCCGACCGTCGATGAGTCCGCACGATGATGCGACGTTTGTCCAGTTAAGTTGACTGCGAGTATGAACAAGTATGTCAGTGTTAATTTTACCTGCCCATACAGAGACAGAGATCCGGACGACCAAGACTGGGACTTAGCCCTGCCGCTTCGCGCCACAACAAAGCCCACACGTTCGAGCTCGAAAGTGTCGCGGCGATGGCCAGATAATGAGTTTTGCGCCTGAATAATTTTCAAGTCTTCAGGGAGTAAAGCTGCGAATGGAAACAATCATACGGTCGCTAAGTTCCTCTTGGAGCAATCGTCGAGCGCCCAATTTCTTGATATTCCTTTCCCACTTGATCTTCCTTTCCGCCTGGCGCAACGCTGGTCTATGGGAGCCAAGCAACGCAATGTACTGCGTTGACAGGTCAAAACATCCGCGCCAAGTTGATGACAGCTCGAGGAATCGGAGGATGACCCGGAGAGTGTCCACGTGATTGAAATTACATCTTAGCCACGTGGCCATATCATCCGACTCATCGTCCTTTGCCTCCTGCCACTTTAACCAGCTCGTATCCGTTTTAGGTGACCGGCGTGTGTGCGCCCAGGATGAGCATGTCTTACACCACTGGGGACATGAGCCCATCCGCTCAGATCTCGGATAGCCTACCGAGATAAATGACTCGCCATTTATTCGAACATGGCGTCTGACGGCCTATTTCCGCGGAATACAGTGTGACTCTTCCCCAGAGGGCATCTGTGAAATTTTGCGAATGGTTTGGGACGTCCCGATGTGTTACACCTCAGTTTGTATCTTTCATCTTCAATCAGGCAGGCGTTTACTCAATTATTTCACCTCAGAGCCAACCCTCTGGCTTCGGTCATCGCCCGCCAGTCGCCCGCAGTGGTGTCTCAGCTCGGTTGCGGACATTGCCTTGGCGTAACCCGGAGCTCAAAGAGACCGATGAGACTGAGCGTCTGCCTCGACTGCCATCTCTCCAACTAGCCGTCGTTGGTATCAATCATAGTTACGATGCCGTGAGCCTATACTATCTTAGGACTTGATTTCGGTTGTGTCGCCATTTTAGAGATGTGAGTCATATCTGTCATACAATCAGCGCCTCTGATGATGTGTTGCACAGCCTTGAATCTGTCCTCTGGTGTCATCATCTCTTCGTTCCGCCGAAAGTGATATCCCCCAGGCGAGGCGTTCAATCTCTAAGCCAACACTGCGGGAAACTCTGACTCATGAATGGTCATACCGCGCAAAGGTCGTGGACAACGCTTACGAAAATGGAATCGCAACCCATCCACGTAGCACACTCGGTGTGATTTCTCTTCCGTTGCCGAACAATGTTCCAATAGTTGCCAAGTTGATAACTCAACGTAGTGGATCAAGTCTGGAGACTTCTACGCATGGAGTGTCTCAAATTGCACTAGGGCGTCTTGTGGTGTAGTACCGAACATCGCCGTCATTTCCTATCTGATATATCCAATTAGGCATGCCGCCTCTATTCGGATACAGAGGCTACGCACCATGGCGGCAAGTAGACGCCTGTTTGCATGCGATGCGCGTGGACGTATATGTAAGTCAGTATACGGGAGATAATTTCTTCTGATATTTCCGGGGTTTTCTACAGCTTGCATATGCGTCCAATGCGCAGGCGCTTCACATCATCTTGCGTATTGGGCAAGCAATCAATGTTGAGCCGTGAACTCCATCTCACCTTGTTCCACGGGTTGATTTAGGACTCATGTGGCATCCTTTCGAATGTAGGTTGTACGGACCACTCCGCATTTGAGCTTTCTGATATCGCACCCGTAGAATACGGCTTGACATCCCGATGGCGCTCTGCCCATGCTTCTTGGGTGATGATGATTAGGTTACGCGTCTACTTATAAGGCCCGGTAATGCTGTTGAGAAATGAGAGAGACGCGTCCGACATCCGTAAGAGTGAGTTCCATCCCCTATCCCATGATCGTTGTCCTAATGACTTCATAGAGCAAGTCGCAGCGCTATGAGCCCGCCATTCATGTGGCTCTCTGTCGAGCTTCAGTTGATCATCTTTCAACTGTGTGTCGACTTGGCCCTACCTCGCGGCTTTCCTGTGGTCCGACCTTCTCCTTCTAGAGTGCTTTCCCTGTACCGCACGAGCGCGCCAGTACTTTTGACGCGTGTCTGTCGGTACTGGCGGAGACTGGCAATCTCTGAAGCCTCTCTATGGACGTTTATCTGCATATTTGTTGATGAGTCGAAATCGCGCGTCTTCCCCCATCCCAACATGATCTCCCTTCTCCTAAAGCGGTCCTTGGACCGTGGTCTCCGCATCTCTTTCACTCAAGTCGGCCCTACAGGACGCACCTGTCTTGCACAATCTGCAATGAGCCAGCTCACACTCCACGCCCGACGCTGGGAGTCAGCGGAATTTCGCCTCTCCTCATTTCCTCATTTTCATCCGCTTTTGGGTGTCAAAATCACGGAGATGTTGTCTCTCAGAAACATACACTGCGCGATGGAAGTCATTGGCAACGCGGGCAGAAATCCACAGGACTTCATGCAGCAGCCACCTACCAGATTTGTTCAGCGCTCGGCTGTAACCTCACTACCGGCACTGGTGCGCATCGAAATTCGCGGGACTGCCGCGCCCTTCTGGTTGCATTCGGTGTACTCTCGAGCACTGCGACATCTTCGCATCCAACCGTCGTTGAATGTGCGCGAGGCCGTCGCCATCCTCTCTCATTGCCCTTGCGTCTCCAGCTTGTACATGGCCGTTCATGGTGATCATGAACGTTGGACGTCTTCTCTCCCACTGCCATATCTCCAGAGCATAACTCTGCTATCGGACAACTATGCCAAAGAAGGGATCACAGGACTCCTTAGTGCTGTAGTTACTCCATCCCTCGAGGAGGTTGACCTACGGATTGACAACTCGTACTCCGTTACATCAGATCAGCGCTCGCATTCGCCGACGTCCGCACTTGTTGATCTGCTCCAGCGATCCAGATGCCAGGATTCGATTCGAGGTTTGACGCTTCATGGATTTGCATACCCCATTCATGATACCCAGTTCATTCACCTACTCCAGCATACCCCCATGTTGCACGAGCTCGCAATTTTCACTCCTGCGCCATCGACGAGAAGGGTCGTGACAGCTAACGTTCTTCACGCGCTGAATATCACCCCAGGGACGCCACCTATATGTCCACACATTTGCTCTTTTGGCTTTCACGGGTGTGCGTTGACTGCTCCGGATGGCGCGCTAGGCGACATGTTGAGATCGCGCTATACATGTCCCCGTCCTAATCTTCACACCGCCTACGTTTCGCTCTACAGCAAGCTGGGAAGGCTGGACACCATGGTTGGTACGGATATGATAGCACATGGCCTAGACTTCGAGTTCCGTACTCTTACTATACCCGCAGGGCAAAGGTGAATGATATGATTCCTGTTAACCGTACAAACATCGATGAGGTATCTTCTACACCGCCACTGTTCACAATAAACAATTTATATAAGTGTACACACCCGCTAGACTGGCGCACGCCATGGGTCATCATCCCAATCGCTAGTCCGTGATCTCGAGGGACAGCTAATACTCATGCCACCGGACTCAAGTGCTATTATCTCATGTCCACGACTGTGCGACTTGTCACTTTCGTCCAGCCGGAGGACTGAAGGTGGTGTTTGGGTGGCGCGTATTTCAGCTTCGTAATGTGAGGTGTCGTCGTACATGGACTGTTGAAGTTTCACAAGAATAATGATCATCGTGGGATAGAGTCCCTAGAGCCGCGGTCAGAAATATGATATACGCGTACGCAGAGTGACGCACCGATATCTGATCGCCCATCGTATCGACACAAAGGTAGAAGTAGAAGCGGGGCGTTGTTGCTCGAGGGATATTGAAGAACTTCACAAGTTGAAGAAGCTTGCCGAATGTCAGTTGCGCCCATTGATGCGAAAGGTGACACACACCCAGAAAAGACCGTATACAAAGCCAGATTCGACGAGGAGAAGCAGAAGCTTCTCCCCTCTTGATCTTCGTGCGTTCCGCCCCATGCCCTTCTTCAAATAACGTCGGTGCTCCCTTCAGTGTTCTCAGGAATGATGAATGTAAGAAGGGTCAGGTTCACGCACCAGGCTTTCACTGCAATAAACCCGGTGGATATCACGTTGGTCAGGATAGAGATGGCCCAGGCTATTGGCTCCGCCCAGCGGCATGTCAGCGACCCGTCTGGGATAGCGCTCTTGACTGCAAAACTGTGTGTAGACAAGCAGTGGACGTCGATGATCGCAAACACTGGAGTCGATGAGTCAGGCGAGACGACGAAGAGGCGAAGAGGCGTACCGAGCGAAACCGTAAGCAGTACGATAGGGACAGCAAGTATCTTACGTATCCTGTCCCCGCCCCATAGAACCCAAGCACGCCAGATTACAATAGCGTCCCCGACAAGCATCTGAGTTGGCATGAGATAGAGAGAGTCGCGTGAGGCAGCGAACACGCACATTGAAAAGGAAGAGGGCTTCCATCGGTGTCCCAAATTTAGAGATTGTGCGGTTTGAGAGCTCGATGCGGTCACTGAGGGAGATATCCTTATTCCAGAGCATGCGCTCTTGCTGGCGAATGAAGAACACGGCCAGGTACATGGCCCAGAGTGCAGTGGATGAGACGAAAAGCAGAACAGTGATGGTGAACATAAATACGGCGCCTCTCGTTCGAAGGCCTTTGCTCCTACAAAAGGCTAGTCAGATTATGCAGAGCATAGACAGCTAAGAGCACGCACAGTTGGATATATGTTGCGACATTGAACATCGTCAAGTACATCGCCCACCACATCGTCTCGGATACGATGCCAACAACATCTTCTATCGTGTACTCGCCCAGGAGGGAAAGTGTTGCCTCATCCGCTCCATCGAGCATAGCGGGGTGGTGGTTTCAACCAGAGAGCGGTAGGGAGGGCTTTTGCGATATGACAGTCATGGGTAAAAGCCACGAGGTGTCCCTGACGAATTGCAATTAACTGTCGCGCCACGGTTTGATGCGCCAGGGGTACATACGGCTGTTACCGATCACTCTTAGAAGAGCCGCGTTGGGTTCGATCTTATGTTGCCTCGTCTGTTTGTCAGCCCTCTCCTTCGACCGTACCAGACGCCTTGGCCACGTTCGCTTTCTGCTTCATGTATGAAGTAGCGTCTACCAACGGGCGGATCTCGGACCGGAGTGTGCCCTTCATTTATCAGTGACATATCAATGATCGTACCTTTGAAAGATAACGGTGCTTTTGGTGGCGGGTGATGCTTGGCCAGCAACAGGTTCGGATTCGAGAATCGAATGGACCGCACTCATTGTCACTCAATGACATGACATGACCGGGACAGCCCACCAACAATTCGTTATCCATAGAGTCCTTGACAGTTGGCCTCCACGAAAAAGACGGCCATACCCAAGCCATACCAAACCGGACACCAGGCAATGTCACCGCTGTTGATTCCAGTGGTCATCTTCTCACAGGCTCTGAATAGCCAATTGCGATGCAGTCCCGCGGTACCACCTCCGGGGCTACGTCATGGGAAAATCAAAGTCTGCTCTTCATAGCTCGCCGCAGAACTCTACAGGGCGGTGGTGACCCCCGGCAGGTAACACAAGAAACCCCCAGCAGTGGTCATCATGAGGATACTGAGGGCGATGCATGTAGAAGGGAAGAGGGAATGGCGCAATGGCGAGACGCCGCAGAGAAGTGGGAAACGGAAGCGCTGAGGTGGGAGTCAGACGCTACAGCTCACGCGGAAGGTTTGAGGACGCGGGAGGAGGTGTTGGATGCCAGGGAGGCTGAACTGGAACGACGGGAGAAAAATCCGCCTGCAACCCCGACATGGACTCGGCCAGCTGCCCGGCGAAACTTCACCCATCCACTCGCATCAGCGTCACTCCAAGAGCGGCTCACGGATGTCCGCCACAGTGATATACCTCGTATTCGCAACTGCCCTCAAGTGCTGTGTTCTCGCGATAGATCCTCACCCGGTGTTCTGCCATTGTCAGCGGCAGAGCCAGCTTCTTTGCTACCTCCGTTTCCACCAGCTCCTCCAGAACGCAATATGGGCGGAGCGTCTACTATGCATTCTAGGCGCTCCAGGAATGTCCCTACTGCTTCGTCTTCATCGGCGGATCTTCGTCGTGTGCTACTTCGTAGGGTACCGTCTCACGATCCACTGGTACCGGTGAGTGTTTTCTCTGTATACTTGAGTCTTTGTTGATGTGGAATCGTAGGTGGGTAGTGATGCTCGTCAATGACCGTAGAAATACAATATCATATACACTCATCATACACTTACGACTTGAGTACTTCATGCGGAAACATTACTGCTCATGCTTTGTAGTCAGTGATCGTCAGAATAACTTTTGAATCTTTAAATTTCCGCGCATGCCCTTCCTCCTCGGGCCTCCAAGTTTGATTGCCGGATGTTGTGTTGTGGATCCCGTTACTGATGTGTCCTACCACTCTGAATCAGGTGCATGCTATGGTGCTTCGCCACAAAAAGCGTGCTGTTGAACGACAATACAAGGAGAATGACATGTAACATCGGCGTAATGTCATCAATCCCGCTCTGCGCCGATCGCACGGCTGTTGTCTAGAAAGATAACAGGACACATTTGTAGGCAGTGCTCTTATTGTGATCGATTTTATTATAGATATCAACATACAACAACAGCTTGACCTCCTACGCAAGCAAAAATGCCCTGATGGCTCTAATTCACGATTGTGCTCTCACGAGATCTCTCGATATCATTGCATATCACTCGCAGTAACACCCGAATCCTATCCCAACGATGCTGTCATCACTACCCTTGTCTACATCCGAAACGAGTACCTTGCCTCAGGCCTGATGGATGTGTAGATCTAATTCGCTCTTACTTCAACGAACACCTGCATTACCATTGGGGATCTTCCCCTTACGCGTGGATACTGTTCAACGACCCACGATACATCCCACTCGAATGTACAGAGTAGTATCTCAACCACAAATACGGTCCCACTTGTCGCTCTCGCCACTGATATCAAGTCGTTTGATACGCAAACTTCACGACCGACCCTATCTCTCAGAGAGTACCCGCGGACATGCTACTTGTGTTCACTGACTGCATTAAAGGACTATAAGTCCTTCGAGACTCGAACGATAGTGGAGACGTTGCGGATTCTTTCAGAGATCGCATGGTCTCCCTCTAAGTATGCGAGACAGCCCACACTCGCCATATCATGCATGACTTGTCGTGACATTATATGTGGCGCAATTGACGGTATACGTGGTATCTCAATTGCTGGTGCCGTCGGCATGCTGGAAGCTGTGTTGGAAGACCTGAGGGAGCAACATAGCTTCCACCCATCGATTTCCGATCTCTGTATGTCTTTGCGTTTGCGTTATGAGTCATACCGATTGCGAGGTTGATATCAGATTTACAGCCTGAGTTCGCGTGTATACATTTATACCCCTTTGACCTGCGCAGCGAAATGCAAGCCCTCATTGTATGGGCGTACAGCTGTATTGCCCATCTCTCTCCGGTATCTCTGCATGCAAGTTGTAACACGTTCACTATGTCATGTGTACCTCTCTTCGTGTTCGCTCTCTCCGCTTTTGAGCTGGGAGCACGGCGGCCACGTTGGATCTCACGAGATCGGTCGCGAGTTGTGCCTGCATGTCGTTGGTCATATGAACTTTGCAAAGATGAGTTCATACCTCGACTGACTGATAGGGTGTACTACATCGCAGTGCGAGACATCAACTTTTGAGCGTAGGTTTAGCGTAGCTGCGCGGCTGAAAATGGAGGTGTATTAGCTTCAACTTCGCGGCAAAGCGGAGTCTTACCTCTCTGTCAGCGTCCGATGAACAACAAGGCGCCCACATTTCAAGGACTTCAAAGCTTCTTCCCAGGATACCGCGTGATGGACAATCTCGACCTCCGTCTCCTCGAGATCATCCATATAAGGGGACAACTGGTCCAGGAGCTCAATTGGAGTCGACGGCGTCAGTTGCAGATACAAATGTTTGATACGCGGCTGTGTGTGACTTGGCACAGTATCCGACGCTAAGAATGGCAGCGTCTGAACGTCATTGAGACGTAGAGAGTTCAGATTCGGCCAATTCGAAATCAGCGCCGTGAAGTTGGCGCACAGTCCACGAATGGAGACGTGCGTGAGGGTTCTGCATGTAGAGATAGACATCATAGTAGCGGGGGATATGTTGGGTGAGTCTCCAAAGGAGGAAGACCGTGTCTCCAGATGGAGAGTTGTAAGCCGGGGGAGGGAAGCGAAAACTGCGAGCAGCGGGGAGGATGTGCAGTCTTCCATCAACCACGTCGATGTACGCAAGCCAAAAAGCTCCCATGCGTCAACGACAATGAGAGATGATACGATGGATAGCGTGGTAGAAGACAAATCGAGAATACTCCTCGATGATTCGGAGTCCTTCAGAGCGATTGTCTTCCAGAGGTAGCGTTTCGCGATCTGGGAAAAGACATGGTTGACCAACGTGCACGATGTGAGCGACTGGGTGTCGCGGATGTGACTGAGGATGCAAACGATGAGCTCTGTGGGAAGACGTTCCATGGGTCATGGGGGTTAGACAATGAGTCCACAACAGCCAAGGTATTTAAACGTTTCCGCATTCACCGG
This sequence comes from Strobilurus orientalis, assembly GCA_019915145.1. NCBI lineage: Eukaryota > Fungi > Basidiomycota > Agaricomycetes > Agaricales > Physalacriaceae > Strobilurus > Strobilurus orientalis. The sequence goes on along the minus strand of JAHLML010000001.1, from coordinate 127,645 downwards.
CAGAACCTACAGATGCCGCACATTCAATGTTAGCGCACACAAACGCTGCGTACCAACCTCCGTGCCGTTCACACACCGCTACCGCCTACCCATATGATTCAGATCAGCGCCCTCAGGATTGCTGCATTCCCGGGCTTCACGTGTCTCTTCGTGACTGTCGAAATCGATTTCTGAGTCCCCGTCATCCAGGCTCGTCCATTGAGGTTGGTCTTACTTGTAGATTAATGGCCACACTGGTGAAACGGAGAGTAGTAATGAATTGAAATCAGAGAAAACATACGGCAACGGGTAATCATCATCTCAAGATTTTTGGCAGGGTTATGATCCATTCCCCAGACAACAACGAGGGACGAAGCCAAGGGGAGCGGGTAGGGTGGGGATGCTGAGGGACGAAGATCGGGGTCAGAACAAAAAGACGCTCGGCAAGCATGGTCTACGGTTTCACCAGAGTCTGACCAGACAAAGGCGCAGGAAGCTGTGAGAGAGGACATAAGCGAGGTCCACCAAAGGGGATTAGAGGTTTCGAAGAGGCGGATCATGCCAGGAATGCATACAACCCTCAGTGAAAGCAAAGCAAACCGTAGGAGCAGCCGCTGAAAATTGCAAAGGTGCAAAGGGTGCCGACGGCAAAGCCCGAAGCCCCACCGTGTTTGTCCTTATATCGCTTCGCCATTTCGCACACCTTGCCCTTCCTAGCAACGCATTGTCATCTGTGCCTGTAAACATTGTTGGAGCCCTACAGTTCTTAGCTCACCCACACGTACGAATCCCTCAGGTCGCGTCAACTCCATGTCGGGATCGCAGAAAGAAAGCCCCACCATACGCACAAAGGTCGGCTTGACGCGTCGTTTCGTCCTCTGTCGCGTGATGCTCATGCAGTCTAGGCATTGTGCGCCGCCCTTTTGCGCGACTCACCTCCCGTGGGGGCGGGCGCCGAGCTCGTCCATATGGCGCGGTGCGAACGCGTGCCTTGGAAGATCACTTTCCCCACCATACGCGTCTTGTTGGAGGCCGAAAGGCTCAAACCCAAGCCAGAGGGATCGCCCCGGCCCACGCCTATATCCACCGCACTGGAATGCTTTGAGCTGATCGCCCTCGGAGTGCAAAGTGCCATCCACCCCATAACGCGCGTTATCCCCCCGCCAGTCGTATCACATATGCTTGAGCTCCTCCCGAGGATCAAGGACTGGACCACCCACATCGTCAGTGTGCTCTTTGGTGGCGACGACTCCGAGTCGGACGATCCCGCCATTCTGCTCCCCGTGCTAGACGAAGTCCTCCGCGCGCTCATAACCCTCGAACCCTATCTCCAACCCCCATTCAACGACCGCGGGGAGCAGAACACCGCCTTCCTGCGCGCGCTGACGCGTGTGTGGCTGTACGCCGCCTGCGAGGATGGCATGAGCCACTTTACGCATTGCATCATCCACGTCCTGGGGAAGTCAAATGGTGCGAGCACGTCGGTGCGGAACCACCCCTCGCACGCGGAGCTGGTGCTGCACCCCCGGGAGGACGTCTCACGCGCCTTGAGTGCATCCCTCGCGCGCGTCGCGTACGCCCCCGGCCCGCTGGACGCGGAGCACCTGAATTTGCTCATGCACCTCGTCGGGTACGCCACGAGCATCGGCAAGTCGAGCGTGTTCTTCGCTACGGAGGCGTTCATCCGGCATCTCACTACGCTCATCCGGCGTGTCCTCACTCTCCCGCCCTCGGTGATACCCAAAGTCGAGGCGTTGTTTGGTCTTACGGATACGCTGTTTTCGCAAGTGCGCGGCGGTTACGTGCCTATGCTGCATGCGGTTAAGCAGGGCCTGCCGAGACTGCTGCTTGATGCGCATGTGCATTATGCGGCGGTAATGGGGACGTCGTATCAACATAACGACTACTATGAGGCACCGCATAATCTGTTTGCTATGATCTTGGAAAGGGAGATGCCGCATCTCTTCTACCCGTCCATTCTAAGGGAGGCGAGGAAGACGTGCACGGGGAAGGCGCCGAGTCCTGGGGAGGACCTTTCGAAGGAGTGGGACAAGTTTCAGGAGATCATGACAGTTTGGGGGAACCTCCAGAAAGAGTTCCGGAAGAGTGTGTATTGTCGCTGTGGGAATGAGAAGGTACGAGTCTTCATTCTATTTGATCTTGCTCGGCGCTCACACCGTGCTAGTGTCCAGCACAGTCTCCAGCTATCGTCATCAAGAAGCGGTGCGGCGGGTGCTTACACACCGCGTACTGCTCCGTTGCATGTCAAAGGGAAGACTGGGTACTGGGCCATCGTGAGTATTGTCGACAAGTGGTCGATGATCGAGGTATCTCTATCTTCCTCCTTACCTTCCCATACACTTGCTCACCACACCATAAACCAAGATACAGGCCGTCTCTACACCTCCAAGATACCACACATGGACGAAGAGTTCTGGCTCTGGCTCGCCGCGCGAGACGTCCGCTCACGCGCGTACAGTACCTCTCGCGAGATTATGAACGGTGACTCGAATTCGGACTCTGAGATCATCCTGGTCCTGGACTACCAATACGCCCCTCTGGGCCCACCTGACGAGTATCACGCCACGTACCTCCCTTCTCGGGACGACGGGGAGGTGTTGGCGGAGTGGCTGGACGGGTGCCGGAAGCACTGGAACGACTGGGTGGACGAGACGCCGTGGGCGGTGTTTTGCTCACGGGTGAAGGGTATGGTTATCGAGGGAGAACACCCGGTGTTGCTCGTGGCGCCGTTGGTGGATGATAGGACGCTGAAGTTCTTGACGAGCGTGGAGAGGCTTGAAAGGAGGCGGTATCATAATGGCGTCGAGTTCAAGGGTTACTTGTTGTAGGGTCTCATTTCTTGATGTATTTACGAGGATGTGATATTATTGTGTACTATACAGAGATTTTGGAATCGCGATAAACTAGAAATTGTGGCGGTGGCGCGCTTATCGATACAGATGTTCGATACACCGACTTCCCGCTCGGGGATTGGACCGCCAATTGATCGACACATTCGAAGCGATGCATCTACGGTGCCGGAGCGCTTTGACAAGAACCGGGCACGTCTCTGGTGAGAGTTGGTTGTTTCTGCGTATGTGGATGGCTGTTTGAGGGACGTCCAACCCAAGAGACAGTGCGACAGACTCCCTAAGGAGCTGGAGAAGTAGAAGCTCGGCCCTCGCACGAGGAAACGCATTCCTGAGAGTGGACTGCTCTGACAGTGTCAACTCGACGACCGCCTCGGCTAGTTCATTGCGTTAGAACATCTCGATGCCATAGAGCTTGTTATGCACGCACCGTTGTGATTGTAGTACCAAACTGTTCCATCCGGATGAAAAATGGTTTGTGAAGCCAATGCAGAGCCGCCTTCCATGTGCGCTGACCACAGGACGATGCTCGACGAGTCGCGTTCATGAATGTTGCGGTAGCTCATCAGACGCGGCAGGACACCGCTGGGGCCTTCTTGGATTGGGGATGTCCACGCGTCGCTGTCGAAGACATGAGGTGACAGCGGTGTTGCGGCGGCGGTTTGCCGATATCAGGTGTGCCAGAAATCGCAGAGTGTGGCGGAGGTTTCGACTATCCCTCGAGGAGAGCCTTGACATGACTGAATGAATGGCGGGTGACAAGTGGGATGGATGGAGGAAAAGAGGTGCGATGCTGGAAGATGACGATGAGTCGATGATCTTTATACTACCTGGCATAGCAACGGTCTCGTTGACTCTACAGCACTCACAGTAGATCATCGCTTCCGGGAAGGATTATTGCTTGCAGCGCCGGTGCTGTAGAGTCATGGCCCTTTGGGTGTGTGAGAGCATTGTTTTGCATAGAGCACGGGCGTGTCAGCAACCATTGACGATGCGGCGGTGGACCTAGGTCATGTTTGGGGCCATGTCAGTAGTGAGAGGAGGGAGTGACCGCACGCGTTGATGCCCAAAAAAAACTAGGGGGCGTTAGAGCACAAAGATGATACTCAAAACTTGTGATTGGGCGGTGATGACCGGGATGAGTTTGAGTCGCAGCTCTGCTCCTGCTTATTTCGAGCTCATGATCTGGTACAAAAACAATGTATTCATCATGCTACATGAACACTCAAAAGCTAAGAACTTGAGCTGAGCAACTCAAGTCCGAGTCTCAACTTGCGCCACCCTGAGGTACCGACAGTCACTCAAAAAATGAAACTTGTCTGTTTGTAAGATCTCGAGTGCAAACATGAGCAAAAGCTCCCAACTTTGGACCTGAGGTGCGGCTTGAGTTTTTCAAGTTTGACTGCTAAACCTCGGGCTCGGTGACTACAGGAAACCTTATGAGTTAAGCCACGAATCGAACTCACACCGGTGATGAGGGTCTCCATTTCTGTTAAAGCTCAGAATCAGTGACGACTGAGCAGGAGGGGATAGTAAGACTTGAGAGCGCCGTGCGCCACCCTATACGACACAGCCTGTGGCAAAAAAAAAGATGACTTGGGGCCAAGACTATACACCGAAGGGGAGTCGAACCCCTGCCGCTTGCTTCAACATTACAGTGGAGAGAGCGATGGAAGGCAAGCATGATAACCGCTTCACCATCGGTGTGCGCATCCTGACAGCAATGTTATTTGTTTCCGGCCAAGAGATTGATGCACGGCGCAAAAGTCAACACTGAGAACGCTCCACATATGAACAGCGAGCGGCGTTGGGCTCTACGGCTGTGGGGCCATGGAACGCTCCATCGTAAGGCATCCATCGGCGCTGGATTATTGTGGTACGCACATGTCGGTTGCGGGAGGACCCCCGAATACAGCCTGGAGGTCTGATCCTGACCTTCGAATTTTGGTCCGCACGACATGGAAAATTTTGGTCCGCACTGGGCCTCAGACAACAGCCTCCTCAATTTTGGTCCGCACATAGCACCAGATAAATTACCATAAATGGCAATTTCTTGCGCCACAGGCCTAATTTTCTCCCACATTCGACCCTTTTGGCCAAATTTTGGACCGTCAACCTGGATTGGGCCATTTTGGTCCGCACCCAGGCTCAGACATCGCGTCAATCTCTCCAAATTTTGGTCCGCACTTGCATCAGACCTCCAGGCTGTATTCGGGGGTCCTGTTGCGGGGCCTTGCCATGCTTCATCGTAGCTGCTTACGGGTGTAGTCTGCAGCTGCATTCAAGGTGTGTGTAAGTCGACGATACTCCAGCCAATTGTCCACACACACACACACACACAATTCACATCGCGAAGAAGATCTCACAAGCACGCGCCTGGGCAACAAGTCGTCGGGATTCGGATGCACGGAAACACGTCTTGTCTACCATGACCACATTTTTCTCTGCCCAGCGGATATTCGCACCTGACATCCCCGCATGCCTCCAGTCCTCAAAGTAGCGCATGCTCTACGGACACGCGTTGGATGTTGTGACACGCAAACAGGCTGAATACCAGCAATTGAGACGCTACACGCATGTTGAGTGTATTCACTTCCACGGCTCCCTCTCCTCACCCCAAGCGGGACAAATCACACATTCAGTCGAGTCCCATCCCTTTTCCCTCCCTTCTCCGACACCTCCTTGCTACCAACCTTCCTTTCCGGTTGCTTGTGCCACTCGGGTTACTATTTGGGCGTCACCGTCGCGTCGCTCACAGCATTGTCACACCGATGGTGAAGCGGTTATCATGCTTGCCTTCCATGGACAATTGTCTCAGACGCATATGTTGAAGCAAGCGGCAGGGGTTCGACTCCCCTTCGGTGTATACATCATCGGACTGTCAGTTCGTTTTTTTTGTCTTTTTTGAATTCGGGGTTAACTTACTTCCAACGACCCGCAGGACAGTGCTGTCAGTGTCAAGGAGCACGCCCCCACGCCACGTAGCATGGGTACTATCACCACCAATCCCTCACCCCCATCCGACGCGTGAGAGTATGTCGTTGGACTCGGCGCTCACGTCTGGTAGGTCGGGTTACTTTTTACGAATGGAGGCGGTTATCGTGGTGAAAAGCGGCGTTATTGTCATTATGGCGCGCAAAGTCCAATTGTAACGGTCGCGCTCCCTTTTGCCTGTGCATCTTCCGGCGTCCCATATTGTTTTTTTTTACCAAACGCTAGAGGCCGCTGAGTGGACGTCCGGGCCCGCGTCGAGTATGACGCCGAGATTTGAGAACGTCACCTATATAACAACAGATTCGGTGCCACGCGACAGGCGGGATAACGAACGGTACACATCTACATTGACTTTGGTCTAATTCACTTCTACTCTTTTACTTCTCTACTCCCCTCTCCCTCGCGAAATATCTCCCCTCCTCCTGGCTCGCCCCCTCCCCCCTCGCTAAAGCTCGGGGCTCACTTGTGCTCATCATTAACCCCAAACCTAGTCTCCGGGTTCTTGAGCAAGCCCTCCACGATGGGAACCACCTCTGCGAAATCGCCAAATACGCGGTGGGGGATGTGTTCGCGGCGGCAGTAGGCGGCGAGGTCGTTGTCTTGGTGGTCTGTGGGGTGGGGGTTAGCGGGGTGGGGGGAGTGGGTGGGAGGGGGAAGAGGGTGGGAAGACGCACCCTTCTCCTTGACAAACAACCAATCGGCATGCTTCGCCGCGCTCATATCGCTCACGCCATCCCCAAAGAAGATGACCTTTGGCTTGTGTCCCAGGCCCTTCTTCGCGTTTTCCTCCGCCAGCCTGTGTTCCCCGTTAGCTTCTCGCGGGTCGTTCCTCCCCCCGCACTCACCTCCGATACGGCAAGATCGCCTGACTCTTATCATGGCCAAAGCCACTGGTCGGGTGCCTGAACTTGATCTCCCAGTGCTTGTCGCCCTCGCCCTTCAACACCACGTCGTTGCTGACGATGGGGATGGACTGGGCGTCGGCGGGGTCGAGGAGGGTGGTGAGGACGGCGCGGATGGTGGGCTCCATGCCGGAGGACACGATGATCACGGGGATGGAGTGCGCCTTGCAGAACGCGTGGAACGTCTTGAACCCGGGGTCCAGGTGGATGTCTGCCGTCGAGCTTTAGCGAGCCGCCCAACTATACGTGGAGCACTCACTCTTCCTCAACACCTCCTTGCACTCGTCATACCCATGCCCCCGCTCCACCACGCTCTCCAGCATCCCGCGGAACGCGTCCCGGAACGTCGCCTTGCCGCTCAGGATGTCCAGGTTGCCTTGCCGCCGCAGCTCTTTGCCGAACCCGAGGTTGTCGGTCAGGTAGTCGTTGGAGTCGTACGTGGTGATGGTGCCGTCCCTGCGAGGGCGTTAGCGCTGAGGTTTACCGAGGTGTGCGAGCTTTAGCGAGCAGCCCGGCCGAGTTTTGACGAGGGGAGGAGGAGGAGGAGGGCTAGAGAGGGAGGGCTCACCAATCACTCAACACCACAATCTCCGCATCCTCGTACAATGGCGGGTACGGGAGCGTGCTCTCCGGTGCGTCGTCGTAGTCGCCCATATTCTATGCTCTGGTCTTTTTGGTGGTGGTAGCGTGCGTTGGATGATGACGGTGATGGCAAGAGTTCCAGATCGATTGTGGAGTGACGACGCACGTTGATGGGTGGCGGGTGTCGGGCCGGGTGCCGACGGCTGTGTTTTCTTCTCCCTCCTACCGCGCATTGCTTGAACCCGCCGTCGTTCACTCCTTTGTTCAGGATTCTGTGATGGTTGATACCCTACGACGACGCTGCTATGAGTCATTTCACGGCGACCACCATATCTCACGTTTTAGTCCTACAAAGCGACTATAACATTTTGCTCGTCCGGTACTTCTCCACGCCCCGCTGCGGTTTTTTCTGAACTCAACCTCCCGACGCGACGCCTTCTTCGCACTGACTGGTACTTGGGCCACTCTCAGCGCCCCAACCTATATATTTCGCTTTGCCGGACCCCCTCCACCTGCTGCGCTCAGCATGGAACCTCCCAAACGCAGACTGTTTGTTTTGTGCTTCCATCTGTTCGAGCATAGCCGTCCCCTGGGCCCGGCGATAGTTTGCGAGGTGATTCTAGGCCTCCGACAACGCTGCTTTCGAATCATTCCCCGCGTGACTACCAAGCAGCACCCGCCATATCTCGTGTTTCAGCATTTGTTCAGCCGTTTTCCCACATGCCCAGCTACGGTGCCTAACGTTCGCCTTCCTGAATCCAACCTCCCCGACACACCTTCTTCGCACTAACCGGGCTTGCGACGACACGCTTTTTCCCACCGGGATTTTCTCAGCGCACAAACGACTCGGACTCGGACATCCCACCTCAAAAAGGGACATTTGTGAGCATCTATGACCACACGACGCCATCACACCACCTAGATGCAATTCGGGCTCTTCTCCCACCGAAATTTTATCTCACTCTCAGCGCTCAATTGCAAATGGACTTAAACTGCGTTTTGTGAGCATCCCATTCTCGACTCTACATCGGTCTTGTCAGGTTGCCGGGAGACGGCCCGGTGACTACACGACGTTCTGGTCCCCCCTACATGTCACAGCGCCTTGGGCTACATCCCGCCCGCTTTCTCGCAAGTACGACTTGTCACAATGGGCCCGGACCCAAATCCCACACCAAACAAATACAAGTGTGTTTCTTATACTAAACTGGAGAGTGCTTGCACGTTAACCAGCGATGTGCGTCTTTCGCACCTGACACCGCCTTCTGCACATCCGTAAAGTCGACAACTACGCTTCTCGTTGGATACCTGAGCGAGTCTGGTCGTTGCGAGGGTGCATATCGGCTTCTCATTGACGAGAACAGACCTTGCGCGGGTTTTGCGAGACTCTGGATGTTCCATATCGAGTTGCGATTCAGGCGTCTGCTTCCGACTCTACAAGCAAGACGCCGCCTCTTCCTCGTGAAGTAGCATTAAAGGGCCATGTTGTTGTGCGTTTACGCTTTTCCACATCGAGCTCTGGCACTGAGGGACTCGGGCTGTTGTGGCGCTGGGAAGAGTCACGGTGAAGAGAAGGAGTCTTGAGCTGCCCCCCTTGGCGTGCGTGCGTGCGATGAATGTGCCGCGGGTGTGGTTTCGTTGAAGCCAGACGTTCCCAGCCTACACCGATGAAAGAGCCTTTCATTTCTGTATTAACAAGCATCAATAAAGCAATCTCGCCTCTTTCTGGCAAGCACTGTGCCTTCCGGTGCGTATTTTCCAAACCGAATCAAACTGAATGCCCGGGACCTCGGCGCGCAGAAAAGAGCCTGAAGGTCACGGTATGGCGGTTGTGGCGCGGAGTCGAGTTGCCCTCGATTCTTTGGGGCATGCGTGCGAATGGATATTTGTGCCCGTGTCACCGTGTTGGGATCCTGATCCACGAAAGTTTTCCCGATGTTTCTACCTCGGTCAAGGTCGCGCCGTCGATGGACGAGGGGATTGATGTGGCGTCGAGTTGGAATGGCGAGCGCGTGTCAGAGAACTCTGAGTGCGCCACGATCCTGTCTGCCCTGTCAGATTGATTCTTTTTCCTCCGGGACGAATGACACTTGCTATCTCGACTTCGACGTATGGGAGGGAACCTGCTCAGTGTTAGAAATGAGTTATGAGCATAGCTCCATAGTGAATCTCGAACTCCAGCTCGTCGATCCCCACGACCAATTGTGGCGTAGCGTGGCTTCCTCGCCTAAAATGTTACATGTGATGATTCGAGAGTCTAGAGATGATCTGGAACTTCAGCGCTATGATATCTGGTAAGCAGCAATGTGTCCGTGTCATTGACTCATCAACATCTGTGACTCCTTGAGTGACGATTTCCTTTTTTTGCCTCGGTTCCACACCAGATACTTCGGTTCCACACTGCTGCACAGCATGGAATTAGCGCTGTCTGATCGGACGCTTCAGTTGCCCAGTTCTGGCAGTATAAAAGGCGTCCAATTCTTTGTCCATTCTGCATTCAGCGCCTTCTGCAGTTTACTGCATTCAGTTTCACCAACAGCCCTTCAACGATCTGACTATGAATCCATCCACTGATCCAAACTCTCCCAGCTCGCAGTACATAGCTGCACAGACCAGCACTGGACCCGCTATCGCTCTGGAAATTTTAAACGCCTACATTGCGATGGTTGAATCTGGCGCTCACGCTAACACGCTATCGGTTTACAACAACTATGGCGGTTTTCCGTGGATCTACGTCCCGCCTGGTACAGCATATAACCCTGGCGACGTCTTCCTCCGAGTCACCGATACAGCGAGGGCCACCAGTCTTACATTCAGTCTTTTATCTGTTGCGAGGTATCGGCCATCGACCACCCCACCTTTACCCGACGAGGACAGAGTCAGGTGGTCCCTTCAAGTCGAATCCAGTCATCCCTGTAAGTATTACATCGCAACTTGAAAAGAAATGAAAGCTCACGTACGGCACTCAGTCGCTCTTCAAGTCGAAATCATCGGACTCCATTTTCTTCAGCGCATGAGGAAACATCAGAACTTAGCCAAACGTTGGGTACTGCATCTATTTTGGCATGCACTCGCCCTTGGCAAGAACGTTCAGGGGTCGTACTTCGACTACAGAGTGCTCCCCCTTGGCCCTGACGAGGAATACTTAGACGTGTCGCCTCGCTTCTCTTATGTTAGGTTCACTGACATTGTCAATGGCCGATATATGGAGCGAGTGTTGAGCAATCCATTGGCAGTGGAGGAGGCGATCGCTTCTTAACTACTTACTCTACATGTCTTTCGCCTCTCTACATTGTACCGTAATATATTCATAAATAGATCTCTTGACTGCTACACTGAATTGTCAACACATTATGGTTACTGTGACAGTAATGACTTGCGAGCCCATTAGATGTGGTCCACTTACAATCGTGGCGCATACACTCCGTAGGTTTGTCTCGAACCCCAAAACGATGGCCGGAGTGATCATCGTAGTTGAGCCCATGGAGTACACGGTAGCTTTATCAAGTTTTTGACCGTCACAAAAGGCTGGGAAAGACGCCCCGACCTGTGCAGTGCAGCACCAAAGGCCGTTCGCCAATTCCCGAGCGGACTTTCAACGATGTAGAGTCGAAATCTCGAATAGGGCTATCCAGCGATTCACGACGCGCTGCTCATACTACACTTAGAGACCTTTACAAAGCTTGTCAGAGTTCACCTCTAGCAGACGGCTCTTTTCGCCCACAATGCACCCGTAATTGATGTGAGCTTGCTAGTGAATCGTGATATGTTGGCCCGGCTCTGGCCGGTGGCTCGTGGTCTCCGTTGATGCAAACGCGCGGTGGGTTTCACTATGCCATTATTGCGCTTGCAAATCCCACTCCGCGGCTCATTACAAACAAAAATCAAGTCTTGACCTACGAATATGAGTAGGATACCATGATTTACATCTGGTTGATACAGCAGGAGAGCAAAGAGACTCAGATAGCGTGTTGCTCGTTTACGTCACGACTCTGATCCCACCACCCTCGGCTGCAATAACGCTCTTGCCAAATGACCGCCATGTTCGACTTTCTTTTCCGTGTCTACTCGCCCGAACGGAGAAATTCCGAATAATGGACACGAAACCGATCTGAAGCGCGCAAGAGTAGGATGAAAGGTGTTGAGATGAACGACCTTTCGGTGCGTTTTCGACTCCCTTTGCACCTCTCAATCCTTGCATATGCTCGCTGTAATCTCTTTCGGGGGTTTCGATCCCCTCTCCTCCGATTTCTCCATCCTCCCTTCCCACTCCTCCGCTTTGCCGCTCCATCTTATCCGACCCGCGCATCTTTCCAGGTTCTCCGCACCGCATGAACCGGCATATAGGACCTTTTGATCCATCACGGCGGGGATAAAGCATCCTGCCCGCTCTCGTCGTCTCGTAGGATTCTTTCTCCCTCCTGATACTGCGACATCGGTACCCCCCGCAACAGCTTCTTTCCCCTTCGTCATCCACTGCTCGTTGACATCCTCCAAGCTTTTCCCCTTCGTCCTAATCCTCCTCGCTTTTGGACCCCTTACTTCCTTGTTTGTGACCTCAGCACCCCTTGCCCCCCGAACATTCACTTTGTCCGCGCTCCCTCATGTCGCTAACTACACCTTCATTTGTCTTTGCTCACCGTCGTTTGGACTTTGCAATGGATGCCCATCACAAGTGCTCTTCGCTTAGGCACCCAGCCTGCTCCTGTGGCGCAATTTCAGATAGGTTTGTGGAGTGGATGTCTTCCCGGGGAGCCCTACACGTACCCTTCACCAACGCGCGGGTGTTTTACCGCTAGCGCTATTTTTTTTCCTCATCCGTTTGCTCTCCGATCCTGACCCTACGTGGTCGCCCATATTCTAGGTTTTTGGTCGTGTTGGTGGTGGTAGTCTAGGTGTGCGTTGGCTATGACGGTGATGGCAAGAGTTCCAGATCAATATGTGGAGTAGATCGGCCGACGACACACGTTGATGGCTATGGGTGTCGGGCCGGGCGCCGGGGGTGTTTTCTCTTCCCTCCTACCGTCTGCTTGAACCCGCCGTCGTTCACTCCTTTGTTCAGGATTCTGTGATGGTTGATACCCTACGACGACGCTGCTATGAGTCATTTCACGGCGACCACCCATATCTCACGTTCTAGTCCTACAAACCGACTATAACATTTTGCTTGTCCGGTACTTCTCTACGCCCCGCTGCGACTGCTAACATGTTTCGCTCTAGCCTTTCTGAACTTAACCTCCCGACGCAGACCGTCTTGTCTGTCTTGTGCTTCATCTGTTCTTTTGCGGGGCCGAAGGAGCTGTTTTCTTTGATTTCGCCCTCGTTTGTACTTTTCCTCTGCGTTGTTCTCGGGACCCCCCAGACGGCAACTCCACTCTTGGGATTCTGTTATGCTCCACAGGACGGCAGTATCTCGTGATGACGCTGCTCCGATCCTTGTCGCGCGCGGCGCCGCCATATCCCGACTCGCGTTTCAGTGCTACCAACCGACTATACAAGTGTTGCTTTGCCAATATTTCTCAGGTCACTACGTTCTGGCTCTCCCAACATGTCACGCCAAGTCCCCCTAGACCCAGCCTCCACGACGCACTTTTCATGCTTCGGTGCTCTCCGTCTTTCCTCCTGCCCTTGCTCGAACTCTTAGCTGTTCAAACACTCTCATGAGCGCAACACGGGGGCAGCTCGACGCAGATAGTTTTTTTTTCTGACAACTGAACACTTGTATAGCGTGTATACATTCTCCCTGTAATAGGGTACGTCCACCCTGCGCAAATACCTTTTTCTTATAGCTAACACAGGGAATCTGACAGAAAAGGAGCCGGCCGGGTACGTTTCTGTTTGGGGCGTGCGATGACCAGGCCGCGGGCGTCGTTTGTACACGGTTCATTTGCCATGGACACTAGGAATTGGAATCGTCGGAACTCGTAGCGCATGAATTCGAGGCTTCCAGTCGTCGTCTTCCCATTCGAAACCCGTTTGTTTTATGTGATGTGCCCGACACAGGGGAACTCGGGAGCAAAGAGTCGTTGTTGATTGAGAAAATGCCGTTACTCATCTCGGTGACGAGCTCTGCCTTCCTCAGCTGTGGCACGGATGCCTGTCAGGAGTAGCCTGGGTGTAGTACACGCTCTCAAACTACACCCAGTCCGGGGATGAGATTCGTTTGCTTCATCATGCCGCCTCCGAGTTTCCCTCGAGGAATACAAACTGACGTTGTGCGTTGATGCTTTCTACCCCGGCCGGTACGCAGAGAAGAGTCACGAAGTTGAATTCCACCCCGGGATGTAACTTTCCGATCCTTTGTAGTATGCGATGGATGGACGATGGTATACCTTGTCCCCGTTTCTTCCACTGTCGCAGTTGACAACAACAACGAAGATACTCAGACGATACTGGCGCGCCTTTCGTTGAATACCTGTGCGAACCTGGTCGTTGCGACTCGGCGAGGGCGCACATTCACATGGTGGGTAGTCTCCTCATCCCATTCGTCGATGCTGAGTTTCTTCCATCCCATCTTCACCGGCGTCAGTCTACGGCAAGATGATCCAAATCGGGTGATTTAGCTTGACTACAACCCCTCACCTCTGGATCGGAGTCTTCTCGTTGGTTTCTTACTCATTGCGCGGACAGACAAGGTCTCTTCCTACCTAGGACGCGCACTGCTTGACTGTAGGTCGGTGAGGCATGGCGAGTGGCAGGCAAGTTTCTCCATTGCCATCTTCGCGCTCTCGACCCGATCGAAAGACTCCTTTCGCGGCTCATACAAGGATTGAGTCTTGGCCCCTCGAGTCTGTGTAGAGTACGACAAATAAAGGGCGAGAGTTAAGCCTCATGGAGATACCCGAATATCACACAGGATGTGACGATGGTGGTGGAACTTGGAAGTACGAAAGTCTGAAATCGCTGTTCCGTTTTTCGAGCAATGGATGATAGTCGTACATTCCGGATGTCCATTATTGGTCGCGGATCTGGTCATGGGCTGTGCTGCGAAATCATGAGGCGCTACCCTGAGGATGTATAAAAGCCCTATGAATTCGGTTGGGACGTCTCCATCCCATTCCTCATTATCCATTCCTCTCCAATCGCACTCAACTCATTACAATGTCAAACCAACCTGATAGCCGTCTAAGCGTCGTCTCAATGCTGTCCGGGCAGCCACTCGCAGATGAGGATGTCACGCGGTTTACCAAGACCAGAAACAAGCTCGCCACAGCCATTGCCGACGTTTTGAACGACAAATCTCCCTTCCCCCATTTCGATCCCGAAAATCCCATTAAAAGTGCAGAATGGTTGTGGCAGTTTCTTGCGCCAGAGGAATCACCGTGCACTACCTTCGGGCTTTCATCTGGTATGCGTGGTGACGGACGCATGTGGTGGTTTGCCTCCTTCCTACGGCGGCCGTACAAGAACAATCACGAAGAAGAAGTTCCACGCTCTACACGTGCACGTAAGAACTTCACCTTCTCAAACACTCTTCAGAAGCACTCATGTATCCTAGAATTGAATCCTGTCGTTCTGTTGGAACCGTCCGCACATAACGCATTTCTGTTGTGGGACAAGAAACATCGCGAACTCTTCATCCTGCAGCTCTTGTATGCAGCGACAAAGTTATCAGTCGAGCGACGTTATGACATTGCCGTGCGCCTAGTCTCCAAGCCAAGCATGGAAGTCAACGACGTCGAGTATTGCATCTACTCGCAACTACCACCCTCTGGTGATTTGGTGCCAATACCAGAGGCGCCGGAAGGGAAAATCAATATCAAAGTTCCTGTACATTAGAAGACAGTTGTAATATTCCAGAAACATGGTCAAATTTATCGCCACATTACCTGCCAGATTTCCCAGCATGCACGCGTTCCAGAACCTCAGGTAAAGCCACCTCTTACACACCCGCCCATCCAGTCACGGCGGGGACAAAGTAATCCATCCTCCTTTGTTGCCTCGTAGGGGTTTCTCTCTCTCCTGACACTGCGACATTGGCACTCCACGCAACAGCACTCGTTCTTCCCGTTTGCTCTCCCCTTCCTCGCTTAGCTCCCGCAATTCTTTTCTCCTCCCCTCAATCAACTCGAGCGTCCCCTCCTTTCTACTCCTACTTAGCTGTAGGTTACCCTCCTCGCAGCGCACAGCCGACATCTTCCAAGCTTTTCTCCTTCGTCCCAACCCTCCTCCCTTTTGCTTACTTGTTTGTGACCTCAGCGACCCTTGCCCCTCGAACATTCCCTCTGTACGCGCTCCCTCATGTCGCTAACTACATCTTCATTTGTCCTTGCTCACCGTCGGTCTGGACTTGGATATGGACACTTACCACAAGTGCTCTTCGCTTCGGCACCCAGTCTGCTTGTGTGGTGCAAGTCCAGATGGGTTTGTTGAGGGGATATCTTCCAGAGAAGCCATACACGCATCCTTCACCGACACGCGTGCGTTTTCCTGTGACCGCTAACCGTGTTCCACACGTTTGCTTGCCGATACCTTATGTTTCTACCTACACACACATTTCTTTCGACTCATACGTACTCTTGTAGTAGATGGTAGGTAGTGGCGACTCAGGAATAACTGAGCTTGTCTGCAGTCTCTTGATTGATTGGTCGGTCGGGGTAAGTATCGACGACGCAGTGCTCGCCTGTGTGTGTGCGAAATGTGCTTGGACGACCAGATACCCCGATGAAGAACGTAACGATTTCCCATGTGGAAAACTTCTTACCCTGCCAGATAGCCTGTCGGCCTATGAGAGAGGCGTCGGCATCTGCCGGCGGATGCGGATCGATACAAAACTCGCCCATCAACTCACCGTCGCTTTGTCCGCTTATGCGTCTCGCAGTCTGTGACCGGCGACCCCCATGTCTGACTCTTACACTAACTGTCCGACAGCAAGCAAACAGAGTATATACTCATTGTCATGAGAGCTGAAGCAACTGTTTTCACGTCACCGATCGACAGAAATTCCTCCCCTTGAATTACCTGAATATCTGCTCAAACCTTCGACGACGAGCTACTCGAATGACGCGAAATGAGGGGGATCTTGTCCACGGCCAGTGGTCCTGCTTCTACGTCCACGTGAGCCTGAATATAAGTCGCAATTTCTTTCAAGCTCACCGTCATATTCATCGTCTACGTAGGAGACTCGCTTTGACAGAGAGTGAACTTGGCAAGTCTCTTCGAGCGTCTCGATTCGTCTGTTCTGTTTCTCCAGATGGCGAATGATGTGCTCGAGTTGTGCCAAATTTCCCGGAGCGTCACCGCTTGTATGTCTCACGTCGGCGAGAAGTCTGTCTGTTGTGTTATCATCCTCGCGGAGAGACGGCTTGCTGTGCGCAGTGATCAAGTCAGAAGTCCAGTAAGCTTGGGAATTCAGGGAATGCTCACCGCCAGACACAGCGCCAGCAATCAGCGTGAATACCTTCCAGAGCGCAGAGACCATCGCAAAGGTAGAGACAAAGACACTGGTGATGGCCGATCCAAGTGGCCTTAGGCGCGGAACCGTGCGGGTATAAAACATTGCTGGGACGCGTACAATATCCGCCATTTCCTTGGCGGCTTGGGGTGTAAGTTGGACAGTAGTAGGATTTGCACGTGAGGTATTGGCAAAGGCTGCTGGAGGATCAAATGTGCTAGGAAACACACCAGGCACATAAACTGGGGATATGCTTTGATTATACATATCCGTAGATGTGTAGATCTGGTTTGGCATCAAGATCCCAAGATCCAGTCGGACCATATGGTATAGACTCTGAAAGATATTCTGAAGAAGAGTGTCGAGGGGGCTAAATGATGCTTGATCAAGGAATATGGTGACATTGGCCCCGTTAGAATCAAGGCAGGTTGCGGGAAAGAGTGACGGACTGTGGGGAGGATCACCACAAGTCTCGATAGGCCCATCAAAATAGAGTCCCAGAGCATAGTTGACAGGCATAAACCTGGGTGTGCCCAAACAGGGTGGATATGCCTTGCTGAAGTTTCCAGTATTCCAGTCGGTGTCTCCGTGTGGCTGACAGTCACAGCATGGACCCACTGTCAAGTCCAGCCTGTAGAGATTTCCTTGTCCTCCGTAGCTCCAGCTGCCTCGTGGTATATGCTCAACAGCTGGTGCTGCAGAAAAATCTCCTAGACCCCTTTAATGTAAATTAGCAACACAAACTCAATGTTGCAACAGTGGAAATGTACCAGTTATACCAGCTGTAAAACTGAGAGGGTGAGAAAATGCATCAACCACTAAGAAAGAGATAGACATACCAAGTCCATATAGAATCCATATGGACCGTTAATATAAGAAGCAGCAGGCGCCAACGTCCTAAGCAAGTCTCTGGTTATATCAAGAGTGAGCATGTATACGGAAGGCTCCCAACATGTCAATACAATCTGTGTGAGAAGTCATCATTCTTGTCAAGGATACTCAACGGGATGAGCTAACAGATGTGAGGAATGGTTCATTGTTTGAGATGGGACTACCGGTCCCGTAGTTGCCCATATAGGCAGAGACATTGCCTAGGAACAATGCAATATTTGTCTGAATGATAAATCATACAATCAAAGGCCAAAATAAATGATATACGCACAATATCACATGAATGAGACAGCGGATTGTTGTAGTACGGGAAGGATATGACAGGTTTAGTGATGTTAAATCTGTCGTAGGCCGCAGAGATGTTGTAGGTAAAGACGGAGCCATTGGGCTTGAAGGTATCGCCTACGTGCAATATCTGTGGAGTGAACGGTGGTCCTTGAGTTGGTGCCTGAAGCACCGAGAGAACCGTGTTGCTCAGCAGGAATGGAGGAAGTGATGCATTGGGATAGAGAGTTGTCTCTGGGACGAATGTGTATGCCGACAGCGGGACTGCTCAATGCATTGGAGACAATGTGCACGGAGTCAGTGAAATCAGCGCACCGTTGATCAGACCAAGCACAGCTGTTATAACCACAAACACGGATATGACAACCGGGGTCGTCCATCGCCCAGCGTACGCTGAAGACATGGAACAACATCAGTACGATACAGGTGGGTCGTTCAAACTGCCCAGAGCCGAACTCACGCCGCGTAATGGGGTAACTGAGGCAAAAATTGATGATAGAGTCGACGAGTCCTTTCACGAAAGGCATTGCAAACTGACGCTGAATGAGTGTTCAAGACGAAGAGACTGGGGCAGGCACCGCATCAGAAACAGAACATGGACCGCTTTCTCACGTTGACAGGGATCGACACGAACGGGCGCTACGCAATACATTGTAATGTACTGATCAATATGAGTGACCCTTACCCTCCCCGTCGAGACCGAGGCTATGAATCACATCTATCTTTAACGCAATAAAACGTTCAATAAGTGCGGGATTCGCGGGAGATGGGTCTAATGTTCTCCAGGAACAGTGGATCTTGTGCCTTTCTCAATAGGCTCTGTGGCGCTCGCGAAATTGTACACGAGATGGGGCCCACATGCGCGCCTATCATATCATTTGTCAGGGGAGCTCTCCGCCATGAATCAATGTCAGAAAAACATCAGTGCCGATAAGATCGACACATTTTCTACCGGACAGGCGGCGACGTTCAAACTCTCCTGGCGGTACCATTTGGCTTGCTGTGACTGCACGACTCCTAGATTTTTACCAGCGGTGCGGCAGCTGGCGCCGGCGACCAGGAACGCGCGGTCTGGTGCTGTGATGAGAGAACGTCCCGCCCCGCGTTCTCGAGCCAAAGAAAAACCCTCTACCCGATCTTGCCACCAATAGAGAAGAAAGCATTTCAGACCTATCTCTCATCGGCGTGGTCCTCTTCTACGACCTGTGTGCGGAGCCAAAACCAACGCCGCAGTTATGTTTCAGTGTCGTGATCCATGAGAAGGAAGATATTGCGCTCTATGTATCTTGGACCGAGTGCGAAGAGGCAGAAGGAAGAAAAGGATGTCAAAAAAGGAGACGTGACGGCGTTGTTTGAAGGCCGATCGGCACGAGTTCCCGGCCAATGACTCATGTTTGCTTTTGACGACGCGCATCCATCACAATCGACCACAACGCCTAGGTGCTCTGGGCTACTGAGCACACCTGAGACTTTACTTTCTGGAGGCAAATTGTACGCTCGGCTATAGGGTTTGGATCTAGCGACTCGAGTCTGGTAATCTTCGCGCGCATATTTCACCGTTCACGAACCGACTTGCTGCATGGACTGGTCGAATTGGGCATCGAAATCAGAGCTTTTTGGGTAAGAAGTGAATACACCTTTCTGAGGCGAAATCACCGCTTGTTCTAGGATTGAACGGGTGACCGTTTATTCACAGGGTACAGGAAGCAATAATGTAAGAGTCTCAAGTCCGCGCCACCTTACTTCGCTCCACCCTCGTCCGCAGTCTCGTCAGGGATACACGCCGGCGCGCATCACTGCTGATGGGGCTCGGGCATTCATGTGTGATAGTGTGCAAAGCCTTTGTTGCAACTATGAGCGCACAATAGCTCCCAGCTGACCTCTCCACCTTTTTTGCCTCCTCCGTCTGCTATTTCATACATGGTTTTGGTGGTGTCGAGGTGCTTCTGGATCGACTGGGTCACGCCTTCAGAAAAGAGGATGGCCATAGACGCTGTCGACTCGGAATGTGAGAGCAAGTCAAGGAGGAGTCTTAAAACCATAAGCACGCCAGATGTCCGGCGGTCTCCCCAGAAGAGCCACTGGACTTCGGCGCCGCCGAGGTAGACTGTTGCTAACTCTGCAACGCATGTGTGGTGAGTTGGTTTCTCTTTTCGAGGCACAAGAGACTGTTAGCAGCAGGTAAGATTGAGAGAATATGAGCTTGTGATTGTGGGTCTGTATTGTTTTGTACAAAGGTAACTATGAGCTCCTTATATATGTTTCTACTAAATCTATCTATATCTGCCGGTGTACGCGTGTCGGTACACGCGCCGTACACGCGTCGGGCCACGTAGCCAGCTCGGGGCTGACGCGTACTTCCTGCCGGCTCTCCTACGTGTCCTGCCGCTCCGAGACACGTCGTCTCGTCGGCTTGCTTACTCTGCTGACACTCCCCCTCAAGCCGAATTCAGTCCAAGTGCTTCAACGAGCGGTTTGAACTTGAAAGAGGCTAGTGCTTTCGTGAGGATGTCGGCAGTCATCTCTGCGGTAGGACAGTAGACAACGTCTAGGGTGCCGTTGTGTACCTGGTCCCGAATGAAATGATATCGTATGTCAATGTGCTTGGTCCTAGCGTGAAATTGACCAAGCTCTGCGTGTGTAAGTGCGATAGCGGACTGATTGTCGTTGTAAATGATGAGTGGAAATGAAACCGGTCTGATGAGCTCTGTAAGAAAGTGCCTGTACCACAGGGCTTCCTTTGCGCAATATGTGAGTGAGATATACTCTGCTTCTGTGGTTGAGAGAGCTGTGATCTCCTGTTGTTTTGATGACCAAGATACGGCTGCGCCGTTCAAGATCAATGCATATCCAGATATGGCCTTCCGATCCATGATGGACATTCCGTCTGCATCTGCGAATATATCGAGTCCGAGTGACTCGTCAGAGCCATTGTATGTGAGTCCTAGTGTGCGAGTACCCTTGAGATACTGGAGTACTCGTTTAGCTGCGTCCCAATGTACACAAGCAGGGTTGTCAATAAATCGTGATAGCATGCATACGGTGAACGCGAG
This sequence comes from Strobilurus orientalis, assembly GCA_019915145.1. Lineage (NCBI taxonomy): Eukaryota > Fungi > Basidiomycota > Agaricomycetes > Agaricales > Physalacriaceae > Strobilurus > Strobilurus orientalis. The sequence continues at coordinate 106,698 of JAHLML010000001.1, read as the reverse complement.
ATCCGGACGCGTCGCTGTTGCTAGCCAGACTAGTCCGCCAATGAGTTCTCTGTATGGAACTTCTTGCATTGCGCGGATAGTGCCGTAGTCATCTTTAGATGGACATTGGTCGCGTGATAGCTGGGTAGAGGGATCGAGTGGTACTGAGACGGGTTTGCAGTCCGTCATTCGAAACTTCTGGAGTAGCGAATTGATGTATGTTGTTTGTGAGAGTGCCAGTGTGCACTTGTCACGATCCCTTTTGACTTCCATTCCAAGAAGCCAACTAATCGGTCCCAGCATCGTAATCTTGAAGATACGAGCTATCTCTTCTTGGACTTCATGGATGAGTGTGGGTGATGTTCCAGTGATGGTGCTATCGTCGATATGGATAGCAATGAATATAGTTTCGTCTCCGCGTATGAGACGGTATACAGCGTGATCTGTGTGGAGAGGGTAAATCCCGAGTGTGGCGAGAGCTGATGTGAGCTTCTCATACCACTTCCGACTTGACTGTTTGAGTCCGTATATAGTGCGTCGGAGTCTGATGACATCGTGCGTGTTTCCGTTTGAGTAATGCGGTGGCTGTTCCATGTATATCTCCTCGCTGTCTGTGAACTCGCCATTGAGGAATGCGGCTGAGTAATCGAAGACTTCTATGTCCCAATCAAAGCGTGCAGCAAGAGATAGAATGGTTCGGAGTGATGAGAGTTTGGCGGTGGGTGAAAATGTCTCATAGTAATCGACTCCTTGAACTTGTGTGAATCCGCGTGCTACAAGCCGTGCCTTGTATTTGTCAATCTCGCCATTAGCTTAGCGCTTGATCCGAAGCGCCCACTTTGATCCGACGACATTCTGTCCTGTCGGTCGTGGCACAGGTCCATCTCCAAATGTGCCTGTCCTCTTCATAGCTTCCATCTCGATGTCCATAGCCTGCTTGAATAGCAGCCAATCATCTCTGCTTGTTGCTTCTTCAACACTTGGTGCATCCGACATATCTGCAATGCCGGCATATGCATATTCAATATCAGCATCAGTGTCTGAGTCAGTGATGACATGATGGGCTGCTCGACGTGTTTGAGTGCCTTCAATAACGTTCTTGATGTCGATCTTTGCTGAAATATCGCGTGGTGCCAGTGGCTTTGCTGGCTTTGGTGGTGGACTGGATGGTGGTGTATCTGGTGGCGTGTCCGGAGGTGTAGTGAGAGGTGATAATGGTGGGCTTTGGGATGATGGAACTGTTTGTGAAGGTGTGTGCTGGATGTTCTCCTTCTTTTCCTCAAGCCTGATCTCATCATTCTCCCCCTCATTCAGCACTCTATGGATTCCTCCACCTCCTCGCCTTGCTTCTGGGAACTTTACGCTCCGCTCGACTCGTATTGATCGATTATCAGGGTAATAGATCCGATGGCCATTGCTGTCCTGATCAAAGCCAAGCCATCGACCCTCGCGAGCGCGTCCCTCCAGTTTAGATCCATCCTCCACGTGCACCCAGACCTTGCATCCCCATTCCTGAATGTTGCGCAAGTCTGGCTTCGATCCGCGGAACACTTCGTATGGCGTCCGACCTCCAATTGCTTTGGATGATGTCCGGTTCTTCAGCCAAATAGCGTGCTTTAGCGCTTCACCCCATAGATTCATTGGAAGTCCAGCCGCATGCAGCATAGCTCGGACTTTCTCTAGAAGCGTGCGGTTGAGTCTTTCGGAGACTCCATTATGTTCGGGGGTATCGTGGACTGTGAATCGACGCTGAATCCCTTTTTCATCCAGAAATGCGTCAAACTTGTGCCCCTTGTACTCGCCTCCCCCATCTGAATGCAGTATCTTGATTTTGATACCAAATTCCTTGTCCCATCGTGCCTCGAGATCCTTGAAACTCTGTAAGGTTTCATCCTTTGAGTGCAGCAACATTGCTACCGAGTAGCGTGATGCGTCGTCCGTGAAGGTGACATAGTACTTCTTGTGTTGGGGTGTTTCGACGGTTCCAGGACCCCACACGTCACTGTGAACTTGATCCCCAACTCCTCCTGACGCTTTATGCTCCCTAGATTTGGAGATAGCACTCCTTGTCATTCTGCCATGCAGACATGACACACATTGATCCGTCGAGGCGGGTGAGCTTTCATCCAGCTCCAACCCTTCAACAAGTTGATTCTTGACCAGCTTCTTTGCTGTGTCAACTGGTAGATGACCCATCAGGCAGTGCAGCTCATCTGTTGTGACAATACGTGGTCCATTGTCAATGTGATACGCCTGGGGTTCAAGTGCAGGTATGCGCAACCTATACAATCCATTCTGCAGAGGTATCGAACCAATCAGATTGAACTTCTTGTCTCGAATACCGCACTTCTCTTCTCCAAAGTGTACGTGGAAGCCTGCCTTGTCAATGCGGCTCACGGAGAGAAGTGTTACTCCCAAGTTTGGTGCGTATAAGACGTCCTTGACCATGATATTCGATGTCTCCTTTGTGTCGTTGGAGACTGTGATCTGCATGTCACCTCGTCCAATTGCCTCAAATGGCTTCTTGTCTGCTGCCATGATCCTTCGTGGTGTGATGGTCCTATAGTTTTGCAATCGATGACGTAGTGGTGTCATATGCTGGGTAGCGCCGGAGTCAAAGATAGTCACATCATACTCGCGCTCTGTCTCAATTGCCGCTGCAGCAAGTTGATCGGAGGTAAGGGATATCATTTCGCCAATGAGCTCTGCTTCCTCAGGCTCGTCATCCTCTTCCTCGTCCTGGCTGCTCTGAAGTGATGACATCTCGTCATCTTCTTCATCCTCGCTATCATAAGCGGTCTGGAGTGAGGGCATGTCCGGATCCGCAGGATACTCTTCCTCGGCCAGATCAAATTCTACCTCCTCCTCTTCAGCAAACCATGCAGCATCAAACTCTTTTTCGACTTTGGCTGTGTTTGCCTTCCCATGACTGTGACCTTTCCTAGGTCCCTGACCTTCCTTCCCTCCTCCCTTAGCCCAACAGTCGCGTGACATATGCCCCTTCTTGTGGCAATTGTAGCACTCCACTCCCTTCTTGGAACCTTTGCTGCCGCTCTTTCCATAGAACGCGGCCTCCTTCTCGCCCTTATCGCCGGTCCTGACTCTTCGTCGGTCCGCTTCATCGGTGATGCCCTGTAGCACCATATCGGGATCGAGAGATTTTCCAAGGAGTGTAGCTGCACCTGTCAATGCGGATAGGTACGTCTCGAATGAGCTGGGGAGGGAACCGAGCACGATTGCAACAAAGTTGTCGTCTCCGGGGTCTGCTCCCATCGCGATCAGGTCTTCGCGTATGGACTGTAGTTTCGTGAGATGAGCCTTGACATCTCCTCCATCTGCGCATCGCTCATCCTGGAGCTTCCTACGCAGGTCCACTGTCACCATCTTTGACTTCTTCTCATATTCTCCCTTCACCTTCTCCCACATTAATTTTGCCGTTGCCTCACCCTTAACCTTCAGAAACAACGAGTCCAAAATCACAGAGGCAATCCCCTGCTTGATGACAGCCTGCTCGGATTTCCAAATCCGGCGCCGTCCTAGGTACTCGTTCGTCGCCTTTATCTCATCGGCGGTCGGGTTTGCTGGAACCACAACTTTTGGTTCAGCTGGCGGAATAGACGTCCCGGCTACTGTGCCCTCGAAATGGTCACTAAGACCGGCGGCATCGACTGCAAATAGAAAGCGGTCCCAGAAGAATATCCAATTCGTTCCGTCTGCCTTGCAGGCCGGGAGCTTCGCAAAGTACTCGCCGAGTTTGGCGGTCGACGATATCGTGTTGGTTGTCATGGCGATGTGGTGTTAGAGTGTGTGAGTAAGAGTGTGTTATCGATGTGCGTGTTCAGTTATGGCCGGGGCCCATAACCTGTTAGCAGCAGGTAAGATTGAGAGAATATGAGCTTGTGATTGTGGGTCTGTATTGTTTTGTACAAAGGTAACTATGAGCTCCTTATATATGTTTCTACTAAATCTATTTATATCTGCCGGTGTACGCGTGTCGGTACACGCGCCGTACACGCGTCGGGCCACGTAGCCAGCTCGGGGCTGACGCGTACTTCCTGCCGGCTCTCCTACGTGTCCTGCCGCTCCGAGACACGTCGTCTCGTCGGCTTGCTTACTCTGCTGACAGAGACAACTTACGAATCTCTGTGCCATCACTAGGAATGACACGCCAAGCGCCCCAAGTATAGCAGGGAGCTGCGACCTTCTTTATGCTGCCTATGGGTTCCATCGATAGTTTACAGCGAATCTCGAAGTGACGGTCGAATTCATCAAACATCACTGCTCGGACCGCCGGGATCGATTCCAATTTGGGAACCGGGAAGTCTGTGGCGAGCTCGTAGACGTCTTCTGGATAAGACGAAGCCTGAGGATCGACTTTCTCCTCGATGTTTTCGAGGATATCGATGCATTGTTTGATGATGTCGGAGAGACGGGTCTTGTTGTTGGACATGATGAGTAAATTGAGGCGACAAGCATTGGTGTGAGCCCTCTATATAGGATTATTTGAGGCGCACTGGTGATCTGCATGTGAACAAAAAGACGCCGATGATCATGGACGATCTCGTTCCTGAGAATGAACAAGGAATGGTGTAGCATTGGCAGTGATATAACGTAGGACAGTATGAGTTGCGAGCAATCATGATGAACTGCGTCGAAGCTCATGTTCGCCGCATCTTGACTCGTAGTCCTCTCGCAGTGACTTGAAGGAGTAAAGACGACTTGAAACACATCCACAGCAGCTCAGATCGCACACACGGGGATTTCGACTTGAACTTTTCCACATGGCCCGTAAGGCCGTTAGACCTTAGACAAGCGGCACTCTGCGCAAGACACATCTGGGCGTACACTGCAGAGTGCTCATGCAATTCGGATGTTGCAACGCGACACATCCAGCGATCCAAACTCGTGGTTGAGTATCATACCTTACATTGTGAATCTAGTAGATGAAACATACGGCCGCCGACTTTCTTCCCTCCCCCGAATGCCAGCTTCAGTCCTGAAACCATTGTAAAAGTTCGGATATAGGAACCCCGCCTGCTGAAGCACAAGCTCTCCGTCATTGTCTGTTTTTCGTAAGCAGCTCGAGTGTTGAAGGCAAGGGGAGATCTGCGGAGTCGTATTGCCGGGTAGCGAAAGGGATGGATCGGTGCGAAATGAACGTCGACGTTGATTTGCTACAAAGCATCAGTCGGTCCGCATCAAACTAGTCAGAATGTATAACTCAGTGGCGACTGCTGGCCGTGATTTAGAGTGGCCCTTGTGCTCGATGGGCGGCAAAGTTAACACATTTAAGGGTGCGGTGCCTCTGAGTCTATGGCCAATGAGTCAGTCCGCGTTGAGCAAACCCCAATGATAATCAACGCCCCACCAAAGAAAATTACGGCCATCTGAATCCGTCTCCAGTGACGGGAGGGCATGGCGCAATCGTCCCGTACATTGCCGCACGGACGATCTGAGCTGCTGAACTTATTTGGTCAGACTGCGTAAAACTAAGCTATAATCGACAACTCACCGGCAACACTGGAAGTTTGATGCGACTTCCGCTGGGGGCGTCGTGGATTGATAAGTGTGGAGCGGTCCTGCGTCCAGTGGGGGTCGACGGCGAGGGCAGCGACGGTGGTGGTACGGAAGAAAGCAGCGTTGATCCCGATCACACCGACACGCGCCTTCTCGTACGACGCGAGTGTGAGTGTGCATGCCGGAGTGTGGGTGTGCATGCCCGGGTGTGGGTTTGCGCGCTCCAAGCTGCTGTGGATGTGAAGTTGTATGTACTCCACTTGAAGAAAGACTCCGTTGTCAACCCCTCCACTTCACGCGCAATGAGTCCGTCAAGTAATCAATAGTATTCGTAAAGCATTCCTTTATATATATGTACAGCAGTAGAGACGAGAAACTCAAAAAAGGGGAACCGTAAGATAATAAAACAACAACCGAAGGGAGAAAGAAAGCCGTGAATGTGTATGAGTGGGGAGAGGGGCAGAGGTTGTTGTACAGTAGGTGTGGCGTCATCAATATGGGATATAGTTCTTGGAGGGGAATGTAGCGAATGGTGTGACGCGTCTTCCTCACAAAACGCGCTCGCCTTCCTCAATCCTGATCTCGACGACCTCGACGGTGTCGTAGTCGGAGCTGAAGGGGGAGTGGGACGTTGGTGGGGAAGTGGACGCGATATCTGAAGGAAGCGAATCAGCATGTTGCGCAAGAAACGTGTCGAGGAAGACGCGCGACTCACATCGGTCCTTACAGTACGCCGGCACGAACAGATCCTGGTTCCACACAAACCCCCCGCTCCTCTGGATCGTCAATATCGGCCTCAGCATAACCGGCCTCTCCTTCCTCCTCCTCTCGCGCTCCTCTCGTCGCCGCCTGCGCCTCTCCTCCGGCGTGGGCTGCGTCTCCTTGCCTTTGCCCTTCACGTCCACGTCCTTCCCAGTTTCGTCTGTCATTGGGTGGTCCTTGGGCTCTTCGTCCGATGATGATGATGACGAGGAAGGGAGATCGTGGTGTTCTTCGTCGATGTGGCCGTAGTCCTCGTCGTCCTCGGAGCAGCTCTCGCTCGCGCTGTCGTCTGCGTGGAGGATCTGCTCGTAGCACGCCCAGGTCGGCGGGGAGGAAGCGCGCCCGAACGGGCGGCGGCGGAAGTACGTGGAGGACATGGTGGGGTACGTGGCGCAGGTTTAGTGATATGACAGACGGAAGATGGAAGTGCTAAACCAGCCGATAAGTGAGCGTCCTTATATGGGTAAGGAGACCCAGCTAACGTACCAGTCCTGGACGATCCGGAGGTAAACGGGCTGTGGAGGCGGCTGGTCCGTGCACGGGGATGTAGGGAAGCGTGTGGCGGGATAGTTCCGTCCGAATGAATGGACGAGGTGCTGTTGACGCTACGACTGCAGCGCTGGTAAGCTAGGGAGGTGGTCCGTGCGCGGAGAGCTACGCCGATCGAGAACGACTGTCCAGAGAGATGACGGGCGCAGACAAGAGGAGGCCCGAGACGGTGGTCGCAGGAGAGGGAGATGATGGTGTGTGGACGAAACGAGGCAAGTGCCAGGCGTGTGACTCACCGGGCTTGGGTAGCAGCGTCATGTCATGTCCTTTACCTGCGCCCGGCAAGACGGCCCGAACCGCCGCGTGCATCCGACTGTAGACACTCTGTCGCTGTCGCACATTTCCTCTGGGCTGTGCAGGTCTACAGTCAGATGAAGACAATCCCATATCCGCGTTTTCTTTATTCGGATCATATTCTCCAGAAGGTCACCGAGTGCTCTTCCAGGAGGCTCTCGCGCAATACTTAGTGTGGCGGTCCACGGGACGATGATCTGTTGATCGAATCTCCGCGGTAGCCACAGTCTGTAAGATATCCTGACAATGGTACATGTTATGCACTTGTCCTTTGCCTCAAATGCGTGTAAGCATTCCTCAACCGGAATCCAAAAATGGTTGTTCACGCCTCGTTCTCGTACTTACTGACACAGCCATGAAAGGTTCCGGAACCGCATATATTCTGAGGTGGTGATCCGCCAAGTCTCCCGCAGCGCAGATCAGGCTTGGATACGCGGTTCTTTTTGTGCCCTGGGAGTATTAAAAGTCGAGATTCACAGAGAGTTCACGCTCCCCACACAACAGCTTACCTATCACGCCACATTCTCCCATCCTCGACGCACGTACACCAGTCATGTTATCCGTCCAGGAAGCGAGAGGCGTGATCTCGAGACGGCCCAAAGATGACCCTCCACCATATCAAATCCTCCACGCACATACACCAGTCAAGTTATCCATCCAGGAAGCGAGAGGCATGATCTGGAAGAGGCTCAAAGATGGTTCCACCATATGGCCAGATATGCGAGATGGCTCCAACACATTGTGTAGCAACGAACCTAGAGCATTCGCGATTAGTTCCACCCAATATGTGAGAATCAGACACACTGGATGGTCTCTCGATCGGTTACTTCGGTGTCCGATTGCCACATGGTTTGTGGAGATTCACACACAGCGAAGACATTGTGCCAGTGGTCGTTACAGAAAGTAAGATGCCGTATTCCTGTCGGTGAGGCTCTGACCAGACTCTCAGTGGCGGAATGTAGTATAAGAGGCTATTACCTATACAAAACCTTGACGCCGGAAATCCTCGGGGAATCCAATGACCAAGAAGGACTGCTCAACCTGTTATGCCTCTCGCTAGTTGAACTCGGCCGCAAAGTGCACACCAGGCTGTATTACAGGGTAGCATCTTTTACGGAAGGCACTGGGGATCGGAGGACGTATCACATCCTCCGAGTACTTGAGGACAGCACAGTAGGGAAGTTATTAGCCGAAAGGGAGATGTCTCTGGATATGCTATGTGTTCCCGCAGACCTATGTGTTCCCGCAGGATGTCTTCCATAAAGTTGTTAGGACGGGGTGTGAAGTCGAATAGCATGGATCATTAAACTAGATGTCAAACTCTATGTCAAACTGCTCATCACTTCTATCCCACGCCAGCTCGGGTAGCACCTCGCGGACAAAGAAGCGACTGTTCCTCGCACCTCCCGATATTGCATTATAATCGAGACAAGTGAAAGAAGTACTTGGACCGAAAGAGAAAATCTACGATACAGAGGGGATCAAAGGCATCTTCAAATCGCTCGGTGGTTCTCGAGAACGCCACATATCAGCCACTGCTGATGGTTTTCGGCAAAAGGCGTGCACTGCCACTCAGTCACCCTGCATCAGCCACAAATCCATTTTGGACTCAGCGACGTGCATCCTGGATTTCTACATTGAACGCGCCTCCTCGCCTGATACCGAGCATGTTTGTATCCCTTTGTCTTGCGTTTTCTAGCGAGTGTACCCCTCTGCGGGCATCTCCAGCTGACTCGGAGCAAAGATCTCAATCCGCCGCACCGAGGGTTCAAGTACGTAGCTTCCGCACTTCTATTTCTGTCTGCCTATACTTACCGCCAGAAGAGGCGCGCCTCCTCCTCCGACGTCACTGTGGTGGTCCGATGATGCACTGCTGCTCCAGGACCCCTGACAACACACCCAAATGTCATTTCCGTTTTTTGACCGAAAGTCGGGTTTTCTTCCGCACACGTTTTGGCCAAAATCTTCCGCACCGAGGCTCCGACCCCTCCAAAATTTCCAAAATTTCCGCACATGGACAGAAACATCAAAAATTTGGCCCAAATTGCGCCACATTTCGGCGTTTCCCGGCCGGCAGCCCCACGGCAACCTCGGTGAGCCCTCAGACTGCCAAAATTTTCCGCACATGCCTCAAACCATGCCGAGAAGTGCCATTTTTTTCCGCACATCTGACACTCACATTTTCGCCGAATTGTCCGTTTTTTTCCGCATCTGGGCCTCAGATATACCTCAAAATCGCCAAAATTTTCCGCACAGCGCAATGACATTTGGGTGTGTTGTCAGGGGTCCTGCTGCTCCATCTCTGGGGCGTCCCGAATTAGCACGGAAGCAGGCTTCGCGGTCTCCTGATTGCGCGGTTGTTTAAAGACTGCGACGAACGAACAGCATCTCATCAATCGCCCTTCCTCACTCCCACCTCCAACTTCACCTACACACAACAAGCATTATGAAGGTGCGTGCTGCTCCTGTGTCGTTGACGCTCTTACACCATGGCTCCAGGTCCTCGCCATCCTCTACAACGGCTTCAAGGCTGCCCAGCAGGAGCCCCGCCTTCTCGGAACCGTCGAGAACAAGGTGCGTTCACCAACCCATCGACTATCCTCACCTTTCTGACCTGCTGCGTAATAGCTCGGAATCGCCAAATGGCTCACGTCGCAAGGACACGAACTCATCGTACGCGAGCCAGCCATCCCGCTTATCGCCAACTGTGATCTGATGAGCGCGTCATAGGTGTCGAGCGACAAAGAAGGCCCCGACAGCGATTTCCAGAAGCACCTTGCCGATGTGAGATATGGAGCAACTCCCATGACGACTTGCACTGACTACGTCCACAGGCGGAGATTCTCATCACCACCCCGTTCCACCCGGGATATCTTACACGCGAGCTTATTGGCAAGGTGCGCGTCGTGTTGCAAGTGGCTTCGTCGCTACTCCTACTGACGCGATTCATCAGGCGAAGAACCTGAAGCTGTGTGTGACGGCCGGTGTAGGATCGGACCACATTGATCTGGATGCCGCCGTTGAGAAGAACATCCAAGTTCTCGAGGTGTCTGGCTCCAATGTTACCTCTGTCGCAGAGCACGCAGTCATGAGCATTCTCAATCTCGTCCGCAACTTTGTCCCCGCGCATGAGGTACGTCCCTCAACCAGAGATCCGCCTTGATACTGAGCTTTCACTACAGATGGTAGAGCGTGGCGACTGGGACGTATCTCAAGTAGCCCGGAACGCCTTCGATTTGGAAGGCAAGGTCGTCGGTACGCTGGGTGCGGGACGCATTGGGTTCCGTATCCTCCAACGATTGGTGCCCTTTGACACCAAAGAGCACCTCTACTACGACTACAACCCCCTTCCTGCAGCCGCCGAGAAGGAAGTCAAGGCTCGACGTGTCGAAGATCTGAAGGAGTTCGTTTCACAGGTGGGTTCACCCCCCAAGCTGATTCGTTCGATGACCGATTTCCTGTAGTGCGATGTTGTCACTGTCAACACGCCGCTACACTCCGGTACTGTGGGTTTGGTCAACGATGATCTTCTATCCGCGTTCAAGCCCGGATCCTGGTTGGTCAACACCGCACGAGGCGCTATCTGTGACAAAGACGCTGTGGCGCGTGCTTTGAAGAGCGGTCAGCTCAACGGCTATTCTGGTGAGCCCATCTTTTTTACATATATGTTACGCTGCTCACCTGTACCCGCAAGGCGACGTCTGGAACGTCCAACCGGCTCCCAAGGACCACGTTTGGCGTACGATGAAGAACCCCCTCGGTGGTGGAAACGGCATGGTGCCGCACTACTCTGGTACGACGCTGGACGCACAGGCTCGTTATGCCGCCGGGACAAAGCAGATCATCGAGAACTATCTTACTGGGGCCAAGCAAGAGCCGCAGAACGTCATCGTTGGACTGGGCGGGTACGAGTCGAAAGCTTGTAAGTCTCTCGTTGCATTTTTTGATGTTGATGGTGCTGATATTGTTGTAGATGGACAACGTTAAACGGAGGGATGTATGATTTGAAAAGAACTATGTATGATATTTGTAGAATGGACTTTCAATTGTTATCGTTTTTAGATCATCGTTTGTTGGGTCGGACCGAACGCCTCTGTGAGAGACGGCGAGATTCGATACGTGGAAATATCGTTGTGTCGCACAATCGAGGCATCGTACAAGCAAAGAGAAACTCTTGGTTAAAACACAAAGAGTACAATCATCGGTGAGCGGTGAGCAAGTGGCCATCGATGACCAGAAACGACAAGTTATGCTGTGATTTTACGTTCAGCCGTCACTGTAGAGGGCAAGAATCAGCAAGGAGCGCTTGTGGTAGATGGTGAAGGAGAGCGCGTCGGCCAACGTGATTGCGGCATCGAAACATGACGTACCCCATGCTCTCCGGTCCATCGGACACTGCTGTTTCGAAGACGCCGTTGAGATCCACTTCAGTAGGCAGTGCATATGAAAAACGTGCGTGCACTCTCCCCAGACTGGCAGACACATCGTCAGCAACGATCGAACAGGAAGTAAGAAAGGGAGGAAGAAAGAAAGAAAGAAAGAAAGAAGGGAAGGAAACGCACTCAACGGACAATCATCCCCCGGGACCTTGCATGCGGGACAGCAGCCCTCATACGCGACTCGACATATCCCACAGACGTCTTCCTCCTCGGACGTGTCCTGCCCGGAGGACCCGAGATCCCATTGCCACTGCGCTACGGCGTGGTATTTCTTGACGAGGACACGCATAGTGATGAAGAGCGAGGAGTGGGGCTACGGGGGTGCAAAGACTCGGAGGCGACGGAGGCAAAGGATGAAAGAGATCAGGAGTATTTGCTCCTGTGTACGCGACGCGTCAACATCAACATCACGTGGTGGATGACCAGTGTTACTCCGGTCTATCCAGGTCCCAGCCTGGAAACGGCCGGCTCTATAGCGCTATTGTACTAGTAAGTAGTAGCGAAGACAAGGTCTATCCAGTCGTCCCTTGTTTTGTGTCTTCATCATGACATCTCTGAATGGTTTCTGGGCCACCGGAATCTCGGGCGTGCGGCGTCAATCAATTCAGCCACTTTATCAAAGGCCAGCTTATACCACCACATCAGTAAGTCGGGTCGTGTCTGGTTGGTCTGGTGCCAGACCAACCAGACCAACCAGACACTTATATTCCGGTATGGCCCCAGACGAGACTTGCATAAAGCCATACCGTTCAGCCATACCATCCATACCGTCGAGCCAGACCGAGCCATACCAGCCATATCATCACATTATGCCATTCCATACTGACCCATATTCCTTGTATGCATCGATGTCGAATCTTATTCATCATCAGACTACTCGGAGAGAAGCAAAACACATTCATTTTGACACTGCAGAGGGTACAGAAAGTAATATTAAGGAGAATGGAGAACGGTGCACGCGCAAGACAACGCTGGACCTGCGAAGAAGATAAGAATACAAGATGTATAACCTGAGAGGGGGAAAATACCTAAGATTGCCCATCCCTGCGTTCTGCGGCAAGAGTATTTGCAGAGCGTCGGAGCGGGTCACTGCGAATTGAGAGGCGGGTTAAGGTGTGGTCGCCATCGTCGCAGTGTAGCGGTAGCCGTGTCCTAGTCGTAGGATATGTCGTGTCCTCGTCGCAGTGCTCTAGTTCGTCCTAGATGGGTGATCGTCCTCTCCGTCCTCGTTGCAGCAGATGTAGTGTCGACGTTAGGGGATGTCCGTTGCTCAGCGTAGAATTCTAGTTCGTCCTGGTAGACAGCCGTCGGGCTCATCTTCTCTTTGTGTCCTCGTCGCAGCATGCGTATCGTCCTCGTCACAGTGTGTATCGTCGCAGTGAGTGTATCGTCCTCGTCATGCCGTGTCCTCGTTAAAATGTTTGTATCCTCTCGTCGCAGCGTGTCCTCGAGCTAGGTTTGAGCTGTGTCTCGTAGCGGGCCCGATTCGTCCTTGTTTTGCGGTGGCGGACACGGCGTCGGCAGAAACGAGAGAGACTCAGAGGGAGAGAAAGACAGAAAAGATTTCGTGACCCGAACTGTTCAACATGCACGTGCCGATGGTGTCATCGCGCACGGACCAGATCGAATTCGGACTTGGCAAATTCTGATCGATTGTTACAATGCACTACCCGACTGGTTGTAAGTAAAGTATAGGGCGTTGCACAAAGAGCCCATTTCCATCATCTGCCAGTGCCCGTCATCTACTCATCCGATGTCTTCTTGGTCTATCACCATCGTACAATCACACTGACACTGCATCGAATCCACTGTTTGGCACCTTGCACATCACAAAAGGAACTACACCTACACCTACACAAGTGAAATATTATAAGACTACACGGGGCAGTTGTGGTCAAAGTCTTGCCCAAAAAGTAGAGTAAGTTTGTAATTATTGGTCTGGCAAAAGTCGCATGGTATGGGTGTATAATGGTCTGGCCGGTATAATTTGGGTCTGGCACCAGACACCCGCCAGACCGCCAGACCAACCAGACCAACCAGACGGAGAGGAACTTACTGATGCACCGCAAGCCAGACATGACGATGATATCGACATTGTCCTCTGATGGAGAGCGGAAGACTTCCAGGATGGACACGCAAAAATTGAGGAGGTTTCCAAGTAGATTGGGTTCCGAGAAGGACAGTCCAATCTCGAGTTTTCCTGGACAGTCTCGATGCGCAATCATTTTAGATCTTTTCGGGGGCCAGAACTCCGTCAATTACAGCTGGTGTCTGAGAATCTGTGAGACGATTGACGGAGATAGCGACAGTCCTACCGAGTAGGGAACACTGTTTGACCTGGCGTAATTGCTCCGGTCTCACCTGACCGTTCAACGCTGAGTGTGTCCCGGGGCAGATACCCGTGAGAGCAAAGGAGAGGCAGATTGTCGCCCCACAGCTTCTCGGTAGGACTCATCAACATCACAGCGGTGATCTGTGGACTTCGATTGGTCACGGATCGTTTCCCGGCCCCCTTCTCCTCAAAGTCACACTTCCTAAGCCAATGATCCTCGCCAGTCCGACATAAGTAAGGCTGTAGAAATGTGACAACCTGATTGGCTGTTGACATGGCGGTACCGCTCATCAATCGATCATCACCTGCGACTACTTAATGACGCCTCAATGTGAGATCCATCCTTTCCCGCTACACAGAATTTTAGAAATGGAGTGAGTTGAGTTTCCTAATGTCGTTATGCACATCATGCTCATTCCAATTTTAAGCGCCTTCCTTAAAACGTTTCTCAGCATTTTTGGTACGCTTAGACTGATCCTGGGAGTTGACTGACCTACATGATATTCGCCACAGGTTTCTGTCTGTGCTGTTCCACCATATGCGTGCGGGAGATTCAGAAGCAAAGTCGTGGGCAGAGGGAGGCTGATCAGCAGCGATGGACGAGTCTGCCCGACGCTGGGCAAAGAGACACATCAGGACAGCGATTCGAACTCGCCAATTTCGAAAATCGTGGACGAACACCTGCATACACGACGTACTCTGGACCCGATCTGGCAATCCCGCCCCCAGCCTACTCGAACCCCAACAACATTCGTCCAGGCAAAGGAGAACGGGCTCTGGAACGTTAGCTATATTTTCTCGCCACATTGTACAGCATTTCCCAAATTCCAACGTTGATGTCGTTATGATTCATAGTAGAGATACAACAGTCATGAAAGTCCGTCCGAGAATAAGGTAACAGTCTCAAATATGGGCCCCGCCGAGGCAGTCTGTCCGAACATAAGGTCCCAGTAATGCACCAGGGCGACATTCGTCGTGAGGGTCATCTTCCATCCCGTCGCGGTCCGCAAGGAGTGTGTCGGCGTGTGCAGCGCGGTGTGCAAGGGCGTCTGTTGAACGTGAGACTACCATCTCCAGGGAGGGAAAGAAAATAGGCATACCTCGAGCGGCGTCTGCATAAAGCGTGGCGTACGACGTAATCCCCTCCTCGTAGAAGAATGACTCGTATGCCAAGGTCTTCAAGTCCGCCCTTGCTCGTGGGTCTTCGACCAGCATCTACGCCACAGCCAGCCAACATAAGGTTCAATTCACCATCTAAACCGCGGTCGTACCTTTTCATACAAAACTTCCCCGCCGGCGTCCAACACCTCCTTCCTTGTGCCATCCTCTTCGAAGTCCCAAAGCCCATCCGTAACTTTGGCCGTCGGTCGCACACCAGCTAACCGGACAATCATCTCCCAAACAACGACACCAAGTGCCCATACGTCCGCCTTGACGCCGTCGCACATCTCACCTCTGCGTACCTCCGGGGCCGCGTACAGACATGAAAATGCTTCGCATCGAACGAGAGCAGGTTTGTCGTTGGTCCAGAGCTGCGACAGTCGGACACGAAGTGAGCGATGCTTCGTGGTACGTGGCGCGGGCGCAGGTGGGAGGTAAGAGTACTGCTCGTCATGGTGCACCCCGAAAGTCTTGCTGTTCCCAAAATCGATAAGGCGGACGTGCAATGCGGGGGTGTCAAGAGCTATGTTCTGGGGCTTGAGATCGAGGTGGGCGATGCCGTGCGAGTGAAGATGGTGTAGGGCGCCAATCTAGTATAGATAGTTCAGTACACGAGCAGAGGATAAGGATAGAGTCAAGAGACGCACCAACTCCAGGCAGATCCTGCGGAACGGAAAGGGTTTGAGTTTGGTGTCCAAGTCGTCATGATGTCGCGTCGCAGAGTGTAAGACATCTGCTAGCGTAGTCGTGTATTTGGGCTATGATAGAGCTCGTTAGTTCTCAAGGTAGAAGTGGAGCCAAGAAGGGAACGTACCATGAAGATGTACGCCATCCAGTCATCGCGTCCCACGCCCAGCAGCTCCCCAATCAGTGGACTAGCTTTCCCCACCTTGCTCAGTGTCAGGATCTCCCTGCATGCGGCCTCTTCTTTGCCTGGCCCTAGGAAGAGAATCTTGCAAGCGCAGACACGGCCTCGTTCGTGTAACGGGTAGAAAGATGAGGTGGAGGACTCGGCGGTTGACGGGCGTTTTCTCTTGCCAGGCGAGGTCGAGCCTGAGGAGGTGGATGGGATCGACGAAGACGAGGACGCTGCCTCGGACCCGGAATCATGCCAGGCATCCACGACAGCACCCTCTACACCCTCTGCAATCTTGGTCCGCAAACGAAAGTGTAGCCCAGAGGGAAAGGTAATGCTCCGCGGTATACGTACGACGATGGAGGGTGCGTCTGAAGTAGGCACAGGTGCGAGGACCGAGGCTTCCTTCGCGTTCCGAGCATCAGCGTCGTGCCTGCCCGCATGCGCCGATTTCTCCACGTTCTTCTCATCCGGTTCCGAACAACTCTCCCCATCGCTATGCCCGACATCATGGTGCCTCCAGAGCCTTGCGGGAAACGACAGTACGGCGATGAACGCGCGCCGAATTGCGTGGAGAGACATGGGTTATGGGAGGGGAGGGCAGGTGTGGGTCCCGCATTGATGTATGATATTCGAACAAAGACCATGCAGGACGAGAAAGAGCCGACAGGAACAAATGTCAGACACGACGCAGATCGAGTTCATTGTCTTGGTGACCCTGCCATAAACAAAGGAATCTGGTCCGGATTTGGAAAAGCATGCACCGTTCCACTGTCTCTGCTTCGATGGACCTCCGTGGATTAGTAAATGAGGTGCGACGATTTCGTCGTGGTCGTGGTCAAAAAGAGAGACGGGCCTTCGGAGTCCGGCATAACATCCGTATTTTGATGCGCAGGGCCCATGCCGGGGCTGTCTCTCGCCACGTGTTCCTTCTTTTTGGATTCATGTCCCGACCGCTGCCAGGTTCTGCCCTTCCACAAAATGTAGTCGGTATTGGGTGATTTGTTATCCACCACTCCCTGATGTACTGACCGAACTCTTCCCATGCCTATGCTTGAAACAGAAGTCAACTGAGAAGCATGTAAAGAGCGGAATATAACGCGATGAGGCGAAGCTCGCCCTCAGTGAGTAGAGAGCGTAAGAAGCGTTATGACACCTCACTGGTCTTGAGGATGTCTGACTGACTCGGGATTGTGGTGTTTCGGTGGCATTGATATCAATACTTAGATGCGTCGTTGATGCCACATTGCGCACCTCGGCGTCTGGAAATTGAAAACTCGAAAGTGACTTCCAGCAGTATATGGTGACTACCCATATGTCCTGTCGTGCTAATCCGTGGCTGATCATCTCAAAAGAGAACAATAGGGCATCGTCCGACCCCAGTGATCAGCGCTCACTGTCATGCCGACGCGCTGCGGAGGCTTTTACAGCTCTTCTCTAACGACCGGAAGATCAATTCCGACTATCTTAGGGTATATAAGGTGAGCTCTTCTGGCTGTGTCCACCAACATTTTACCCATTTCACCCATCCTGAACCTGGTCTTGAGACCAGTGTCCCACATTCCCCAGCTCCTACCCATTCTATCCAGTCATTCACGCCCCACATGGCCCACCATCTTCCTCCCGAGGTCTACACAAGGATCTTGTCATATGTTCGGGACGGGGACGACTATGACGCGTCTATCAGTAACTACACCAGCATCGTTCAGGCCACTATGGGTAGGTCGGCGCTGGAGCCACAAGCTCGCTATGCCCGACTTGAACATCTATTCCTCGGTTCCGACGATGATCCAGACGCCTGGTTTTCCCGTGTGCTCCGCGAGCTCAAGGGGACGGCGAACTTGGGTCATGCGATCAAGACATTGACTATCGAGGAGCAGGACGACGACACAAACTACCCAGTGTCGCAGCACCGCAAACTCCCCGAGCTCATGTACAATTCCCGTGCTCTCTGTACTCTGGAATTGCGGGGGCTAGATCTTAATCTTGTGCCCATCGACTTCTGGAGAACAAAGAACAAGAACCTCACGGCGTTGTTCATACACAAGTGCAAGGTTTTCCCAGCGCTACTTTCCCTCATCCTGTACCATCTATTCCAGCACCTTGTTGGAACTGAAAAGACCGTCCCCAGGATTGAAATCAGTCATCCAATCTGGACGGCTCAGAGTGCACGGACGCAGGACGCGTGGGTAAATGCGTGGCGCCAATCCATCGGGTCCTTTTACATTCATGTCGAGGATCTTATTCTCAAGACCAGTGGTGGAGAAATTACGGAGAGCATGTTGATGCCCACCTGGAACGGGGCACCTATACTTCGTCCAAAGGATCTCTATCTTCAGGACCTATGCAAAATCACACCCGACACGGTCATGGCGTTGCAGCAACTCATCCGAATTTGCGCTGGTCGTATTGCTGGGACACCTGATTTTTTTGAAGGTCTTGGACTCTACACAGAGCCCAACGTAGTTGTCAGTCAGGATTTGAAGCCGCTTCAACTTCCGTCGTGCCTACAGAGGTTGGAACTCGAGCTTGGTGTTGAGGACGGAAGCGCGATCGACAATCTCTTGAAGTGGTACTATCGCACTTTGAGAACTGTACAATCGCCCCTCAAATTGTTGAGGCTGGACCTCGGCATCGGGCAATTCCACGAGGCACGGTGTCGTCAGCGTACCTGTCACTGCCCAAGGCGCGTCACAGCGCCGTCTACCCTACACCCACCAGAAAGCTGGCAACGCTTCGATAGGACTGTGGCAGATATGCCACTGAAGAAGTTGGAGATCACTATCGAGTGGTATTCCGATAACGCCGACCATCACAAGGCCGGACAATACGACGACGAGAGAATTTCCCCAGACTCATCTATCTTGGGGACCTGCATGAGAGTTGACGAGCCTGGGGAGAAAGCCATCACCGAGATGAAGAAGAACATATTGGCTAACTTACCACTCATCAAGCGTAAGTATTTTGTGGAGGGGAAGCGAGGTGAGACCAAGGCCAAAGGCGGAATTGTACATAAGAGGGTATTTTATTCTGAGTGACCACGTATCGTGGATCTCCTATGCCATAGTGTTCATAATTAGGCAGTCAAACATGTGTCATGGATTGTATTTCAAATGTTGTTCTCCCTGTCGACGAGTTCTAGATCGAACATAGGTTGAGATGACTGAAGCTCCAAGTGGTAGAAGTAACGAGCAGGCCAAGTGGATGGGCCGAGGTTCTTCCTGTAGACACTTCGGACAGGTAGTTATTTTCCGTATGTAAAATTATGTGTAAAAGACTGTGAAAAACCTCAGGTTTTGCGTGAAAGTTTACGGCTGTCAAAGTGCTGCTTTTTCGGCTGGAAAAAACTTTGACAAAGACTCTCTTTCACCTTTGTAAAATATAACATTTCTCACTGCCAAACGTCAGCGGGCGCTCATTGGGCGATGAGCGGGTTGGCTGTGAGAAATGTTGTCTTTTACCATCGTAGAAGTTTACCTTTGTCAAAGGCTTTGCCGGTCGAGAAAGTGGCACTTTGGCACCCGTATATTAACATGCAAAATATTATGTTTTTCAGAGTGTTTTACAGATAATTTTACGTGAGGAAAATAACTACCTGTCTGCAGTGAGAGGAAGGGACCCGTCCGAGCCACGAAAAATGGTGGCTGTGTCCATTTGCAGCAGCATGTGACATACAGGACACACAGGACTTTCCAACCTACATTGATGTCGCCAGCCCCCCCGGACCAAGATTTCGCCCGCATCTTATACCCTGAGGTCAAGGGGAGCTCCCTCTGGCTGGCATCCTCCCAAGGCGGACAAGGACTGCGACAATCCGACGGCCTTCAGATTGGCGATATCTTCCTACATTATCAGGATGCGGGTGTCTACCTCTTCAATATAGCGTTGCCGCCATCCCACCCACGCAACAAAAGTGCACCTGCGGGGCACATGCCCATCTTTCTAGATCCCGTCTGCGACGTCACCACAAACGCTGGCGCTTTTCCTCCTCGCAGTCTCCTGGGCGCCACAAACGCCAAAGACAAGCCTTTGAGCCTGACGCCAAAGTACGTGATCCGTGTCATTTACTTGATCTTGTCATTATGTGCATTGCAGAGACTCGGATCCTAATCGTTACACCGTGAAGAGTTCAGCAACGGAGGGTGCATTCTTCGCGCTTCCGTTCGGCGCCTCATCCTACGAGTGCACACCGACAGGCAAACATAAGATTTTCGACTATGTTCTAAAATACGGCTATGCACTCAACTATCACATCAAAGAGCTGGGATATCTTTGGTGGAACGGGGAAATCTGCGTCATCACTGGATGCGACAAGGCGTCATACTGGGCAGCGGCCACCTATCGCAGTATGTCGAAGAAGACCCTGTTCTCCTGCGATGTACATATGCAACGGAAAGACTCGCTACATGAGCGAATCCTCTTGCCCACCGACGATGCAGAGTTTGATGGGACCATGAACTCGCATCAGATCAGCGAAGTGGACTACAGCCCCACCGGAGAGCGGGCGTGTCTCTCCTTCCGTGCTTTTTATGTTAGTATTCAACCATATGTTTTCAACACCACCTTCGCCCCCACCCGTGCGGCCTTTTTAAGCCCAACATATTTTGTTGCACTACTCCCGTGGTCTTTTCGTCCACCGGTGGCATCGGAACGTCCATGGTCTTTCTCGGTCAGTTCGCAGGGCCTGTTCTGTTGATTTATTTTATACAGGTCTCCTCAGGTTTTTCTCCCCTCTCGCGCAGTGGGGGAGCTAATGCACCGATCGGTGGGGCTATTGCAATTGTTCGGTTTTCCGACGTCTTTTGACAGTAGCTTCAGACACCTCGTAACATCTGTATCTGTGTTGTACACGACGACGATCTTATGTCCGTCCTTGAGAAGGTATGCACCTACTTCTTTGTTCTTTTCTGTAACGTCTGTACCTATCATTTCTAGAACGAAGCTGTCCTGCCAACACAACACGAATTGCTTAGACGGTTGACGCGTAAGTTCTCAATCTCCCTCACTTCGAGTAAGTCTCTTCCGCATTCTGTTGACAATCTTCCATCTCATTTGTTCGCCAGACGGTTCGGCGTACCTTGTTCCTCGCGAGAAGCCAACTGGGATTGTGTCAAAGGTCCTTGCACTTTCGCGCGACGCTCTCGGTGCATGCGGGCGTTTGCGATTTGAGACAAAGAGAAAGGTTGTTGTACTATGATAGTTCAATCAGGCCAGAAAATTCGAGAGAACAGACACCAGCGCTCCCAGTCAGCGATCCCGGGGAAGCGTATATGCCATGCGCCACAAGATGACGGGGGACTTGCCTAACATAGGCAAGAGGGGCGAGTTTAGCACATAAGGTGGATTGTCGAAGTTAAAATTTATATCGTGATAGAAAACCGTCGATGGTTTTATGAGGACCATCAGGATCCAGTGGAAAACCAGAGGGTATCTGAGGGTATAGTGACGCGAGGCGAGGAAAGAACTCGCAAGTAGCGGGGGCGCGGTGAACGGTGTCAGAAATGGGTCGAGGGAGGTCTCATCGATAAAGCAGCGGTAGGACCATAGCCCTCCATGTAGAGCTGTCCGAACGATGAGATCAGGAAAGTTGAATCTGTCGGCATCGTTGTCGGATGCAAGGAAGGATTGGATCACGTGTGGGTTCAAATTTCTCGGCTCATCACGTCATCGATCGGCCTTTCTTTCGTACTACTACCTGCCGTCGTCTGGCTGGTCCTTCAACGCTTTATTCTTATCGGGCTTGGGTACCTCTTGCTTTCTGTGCGCTTCTGTCGACCGATTGAATTCTGCCTACACTCAGCCGAAACGTCTGGATATGACCACGCGGCGCCAAGTGAGCCGCCATAGATTGGGTAGAGAGTGACATGATATCTGCATACTACTAGGACTAAAAACTTTGTGGATTCTCCTGTGCGCCATCATGTGCGCTATCATTATTTACCGCCTGCTTCCTCCTTCTCCCCTCGACTTGCCGAGACGACTGAGTCTACCTTTGATAGACTTCCGCCTTTTCTCCTCTTTCTCCTCTTCATACCTCACCTCACTTGCGATGAAATCCTGGGCAGCCGTTCGCAGGGAGAATATCTCATCTCTCAGCCATCTTTCTCTTCTATCTCGATCGTATACACACTCCGGCGGCGGTCCCGGATGCCCGATATCGGCCAAATACTTCTCGAACACTTCAGTCCGGCTCAAAGTCTTCCCATCTCGACGAACCCTCCACACTTCAGGACCTAGCCTCCAGTCGCGTTGAGGGATGTAGTTTCGAGGACGATTTTTCCGAGGAATGGGGTTGTTGCGCGCATAAAAACGTTCAACCTTTGCGTTCCATTCGGCGGGAGAGAGCCACCGATCAAAACAATCTACGTCTGCATGGTCCGACGACGACGAGCCGTTGTTATATGTGGCGTGGGAGGGATGTGATCGGTCGTTATGGTGGTCAATGCGGAGGGACCCCAAGGCCATTAAGGTGTCGGCGTACAGTTGTCCCTCCCCGCCTGAGAGGGCTGCATCGTAGCCAGTTGTGGCGCTGACAGACCCGCCACGTCCGTGATTCCCAAGCCCATAATCTTCGGAGTAAAGTGGTTCGGTGGTGTAAATCGACGGATGCAGAGCTTCATGCGCTCTATCTCCGTTGTGTCCTGGCGCGTAAGGAGGTGGTGCGGCTGGTTCGTCGTGACAATAACAAGCGCAGTCGAAGTCTCGGAACGTACGCGGATCCATTGACGTGGTGTTGTAAAGAAAGAAAGGGAAAGTAGTGGGGTGGTGGCGGGGAACAAAGGATGTTAGCAGCCTTTTTATAGTGTAGGGTGCATGGGAGATCGGATCAGACCAGGTCCATCTAACGGAAACAATAGAGCGGAGATCTTGACGACTGGCTGTAGAGCCGTCACGTGCATGGTAACGGACATCTTGACATCAACTTCAACAAGAGTTCCAAGTTAGTAGGCCTCTCAGTTACTCCTTTTTCTTTGTGCGTTCCGGCCGACCGACTGAAATCTGCTTACCCTCGTAAGCCGAAACGTCTGGATAAGACTACGCGCCGTCAAGTACGTCGTCATAGAAATTAGATTGGGGAGAGAGTGACATGACTTCTGCATACTACTAGGACTAGGAAAATTGCGGGTTCTCCTGCGCGCTCTCCTGTTCAAAAGTGATGTTCATCGCCTGCTCCCTTCTTCTCCTCTCGACTTCTTGCCGAGACGACTGAGTCTACCTTTGATAGACTTCCGCCTTTTCTCTTCTTTCTCCTCTTCATACCTCTGCTCACTTTCAATAAAATCCTGGGCAGCCTTTCGCAGAGACGTCGCCTCATCCCTCAGCCATCTTTCTCTTCTATCTCGCCTGTGTACACACTCCGGCGGCGGTCCGGGATGCCTGAGACCGGCCAAATATATCTCGAACGCCGCAGTCTGGCTCAAACGACTCCCCCCTCCGTGGCGACGCATATTAAAACTCTCCTCGGGGCCGAGCCTCCAGTCGCGTATTTCGACGTAGTTCTGAGGACGATTCCTCCGAGGAACAGGATTATGGAGCGCCTCGAAATGCTTGACCGCTGCTTTCCATTTATCAAGGGAATTAAAGGATGGAAAACGATAATTCAGGTTTGCAATGGCCGGCGGCGGCGAGCTATTGTTGTATGTAGCTTGGGCGGGATGCAATCGTCTGCCAAGGTTGCGGGGGACCTCTGGGTCCATTGAGGTGCCGACGTGCCGTTGTCCATCTCCGCCTGACAGAGATACATCATGGCGCGTTGTGGCGCTCATAGGCTCGCCACGTCCGTGACTCCCAGTCCGGAAATGGTCGTAATTCTGCGAGTCGAGCCATTCGGTGGTGTAAGTCGATGGGGATGGAGCTTCTTGCGCTACATCTCCGTTGTGTCTTGGCGTGTAAGGAGGTGGTGCGGGCTCATCGTTATGATAACGAGAGTAGTTCAAGTTCCGGGGCGTACGTGGATCCATTGGCATGGTGCCCGGAAGGGAAAAGGAAGTAATGGGGTGTTGGGTGGGGGACAAAAGGATGCCCAGGAGCCTTTTTATAATCTAAGGTGCGGATCAGACAGGGTATAACGGGAACAATGGCGCGCGGAGATCCTAACGACCACTGCTGTACAACGATCACGTTGGACGGTAACTGACCTTTCAACCTTGTCAACAAGTCCGGCGTTGTGCGAGTTAGGCACCTCGAGAATGGAAACGGGAACGTCTTGGCGTCCATAACTTCTCGCCCAAACTATGTCCACAGCGGAATCTGCATTGCGCGTTACGCCATGCAGAACAAGACACTTCAAGACACACAACGGAGCCTGTGTTACCTGTTACGCTGCTACTATACAATCGAGTATGATCTAGGTAGTGTGTTTGGGCTTTGAAGAGGTGATGAGACACGTACTCTGTACGCTGCCGAGGTGTAGCACAGAAACTGCGAAACTGGACTGCACTACGCGTAGTAACCTATGGGTTGACGAATTCGTGATAGGTTCTTCAAGGTCGTCGTGTAAGACCAATGCGCACAGTGCTGAAAGCACGTACAGCTGTCGCTGAGGGATATGAACGATGAGAATGAATCGAGATGCGAGAAGGAATGACCTCCGTCAACTCCAGTGGTTGAACAAAGCGCCACAGTGGAGAGCCTTGTCGAATACATACCCGCAATATCATAGATCAATATCCCTTCAAAAATAATGAGTGGAAAGACGTCTATATTGTCTCGAAATCTATGTACGGAACAGAAAGAGAAACATTCTACGTGATCAGTTACATGGCAACACATTTACCATCCTTCTTATCCTTCTTATCTTTTCCCTTGCCCTTCTTACGGAGGGACAACCGTGACAGTATGGATTTCTTTTTATTGTCCTCCGAATCGGGAGACCACCGGGAGATGTCTGCGGAGTCGGGTTACCACCTGGAGATTTCAGCGGCGGGTTGTTGTAATGTAGAGGCCATGTGTGTAGTGTGAGTGTGTGGGTGTATGTAGAGGAAGGTTGAGAGGATGCCATTTGTCGTCCGAGCAGAAACACTCAAATACTCGACGGTCGAGCGGTGAGCGTACATTGAGTTGATCGCCGCGCACCGCGCATGGAATCATGATCCGCACAACGATGTGTGATGTGTGATCTCTAATTTGCGCCACAGAACCAAGAAACTCTTTTCGAGGGGCGAGCAGCGACCGTGTGTTGAGCTAATTGCCGCACAGTGTGCATGGTACATCGGACTCATGTAGCACGACAGACTGACATTGCTGGGTGTTTGAGGATTGCGCCCAAAAGCAAAAATAACGGTCCATCCCCTGTGCATTCCCGCTAGCCGGATTGAACGACTGACCTCACCATCGTGTACAACGAATATCGCTACATGCCATACGAGTGGTGCGCTCTACCACTGAGCTAAGAGGGATGGCGCGTTGATTGGTCTCTGCCCTCTGCTGGACGGAAATGGCACTTCGCGGTGATTGGGTCTGCGCTCCACCGGTCCCTTTAGCATTCCTGCCTCGGAGGATGTTGTGGTGCGCATGGGCGGGAGACAGTTCGGGAATGAGAAGCCGGAGCCTGTACGAGCTACCATCGCCTCCGCATCGTACGACATTCATTGGGCATCAGACCCTCAGGACTTGCGCACAATGACGGCGGGGTTGCATAAGATACAAGATTTGAACTTGAAAAGCGGAGAAAAGATGGAAATGGGATACAGCAACTGCTCTCCGCGCTCACGCCCAACTCACGCGACGCACACTCCTCTCCCCGAGCATCGGCCACGCACAGCGCCCCTCTCGTTCGGGCTCTTCGTATCATCGGCCGCCGACCTCTTAAAGGGCATCGTTAGCACATAATGGGAGGGGAATAACGAGACAAAAGGGGCGAGGGGGGCCGGTTGGAAGGGGAGGAGGGGGAAAAGGGGGTTCGGCGAGAGGAGGAGGGCGCGGGGGAGGGGAGGGCCGACGGGGGAGGCGGGGGATGAGTACGTAAGGGGAGGAGGGGAGAAAAGGGGGGGGGGGGAAGGAGAGGGACTCACGCTCAACCATGACGTCAATCGTATCGCTATCCTCCATATCCAACGACGCAGGCGTATCTTCGTCGCTTATTCGCTCGCCGTCATACAGAAATCTGTTGGGGGGGATGGTGTCAGTGAGAGGGAAGGGAAAAGAAGGTTAGGACGAGGGGGTGAGGGGGTGGTGCAAGGGGAGGGGAGAAAAGGAGGTCGGTGGGGACGAGGGGACAAGAGACGAAGGATAAGGGGGTGACGACGGTAAGGATGTAACGATACGCACCGTATACTGCCTACGTCTTTGCCAATCTTGTTCGCATATGCGCCCTGGAGTTTCGATAGCTTGGTGCTGCGTTTGATCTTGAAGAACACTTCTTCGCCGGACGACGCTAGTACCTGAAAAAAAGACAATACATTAGCTTGACTTGATGAGCGAGAAGAGGGGAGGGAGAATGGGCCGTTTTGAGGCGAGGGTGGAAGAAACAATGATGCGAGACGTGATGCGCTGGGTGAACGAGCGAGCTTCTCAGAGTCGAGAATACAAAAGCGAAGGTCGAATTGTCGTCCCGCAGAGATCTAGCCTTTCACAAAATGAAACGGTTTTAGCCATCAACCGTTCCCAATTTCCGCCTTTCATGACGCGCCAAGATCCAAAGCCATGCTCAACGACTTTGATGGCAATCTAACGCACCTTGATGCTAATCGGCGCATTCGGATCCTTCGCCTGGCTCTGCTCCGGCTTCACCTCAGCGTCCTCTCCTCCTCCCTCCTGCTGACTCGGCGGGACTTCGTTGTCCGACATCCTAGTGCGTTAACGTGAAAGCAAGTGTGGTCGTGGGTTGCGCCAAGATGCGCTGAGGTCCCAATTCCAAGGAGGACCAGACCAGACGACGCGACTGACGATGGTGGATGCAAGCAGAGATGAAAATCGAGGCTTACAGCGCTTTCTGAAATTAAACGGAATCGCCGAAATTTAAAATCGTGTGTGGCAGTGTTTGGATCAGAGGCCAAGGCAATCGCCGAGGTCGCGCGTTCGATTCTGAGCTGTTCTCAGTTATTAAAAAACTCTGATTCTGCCTCATGTAATATTTGTTCTACTTTCAAATGGCAACATTCATTTTAAAAAAGTACTTTGTCAATCATTGAGGTCTTCCCATTGCGTGCACCTTGGTAGAGCAAAGAATCACATTTATCATAAATCCGGGCATGCCTGTGGAATCCAGGTGGAATCGTACGCGCGACCTCGGCGATTGCCTTGGCCTCCGATCCAAACACTGCCACACACGATTTTAAATTTCGGCGATTCCGTTTAATTTCAGAAAGCGCTGTAACGCGCTCCCCCGCCGGCATGATCGGCGCTGACACATTGCTTCCCACGGCTATCCTCCAGATTCCACCCTTCGTCGAGGGCTCTCTTCCATTCTCAGGCCAACGTCTCTTCCATTTTTCGGGATGAGTTAATCGCAGATCAAGTCTTTGCTCCCATCGTTCCTTGAGAAAGGTGGCTCAGCATTTCCTCCCTACATAGCGCCCTGTACTCGAGGTGACTTCGCATTGACCCTCATCAAGAAGCTGACTCGCCTACCTTTGCAACGTATGGATGCATCTTGCTTTGACTCTGTTCATCGTACTGAGTCCGCTCACAACTTTACTTCCGCAACATGCTCATCTCTCCGGACTATGCAACCAAAGGACAGCCTGAGATACGCGCGTTTCTAGCCCGGAACTTCGCGCATCCATCCATATAGTCAGATTTTGTGCGCTTTGTTGGTCAAAACTAACGAATGCCTTGTCATTCTGCTCCTCTGCAGTGCTCTCATTCAGCTCGATGACGCGATTGCCCGCCTCGCTATCACAGCACGCCCGAAGCTTCTCTCGCAATGCACGCATCCTGTACTTGAGCATCCAATCTGTCTCCTGGCCTTCCATGACGTCGCCTTTTCCGGTGAACGACCTGCTCTTGAGCTTGGGTTATGTAGGCTCTGTACTTTGTCGAATCTCAAACGAAGGCCACTGCACCGCGGTCGGGAGGCCGAGCACACAAGCGAAGAGTCATCCCTCTTAGCTCAGTGGTAGAGCGCACCACTCGTACAATTTCTTGGCAGTTGAGTACACGATGGTGAGGTCAGTCGTTCAATCCGGCTAGCGGGAATCAGAACGCCTGGAACAATTTTTTCACTGTGACGTGTACATTGTGGCGCGGGCGGCGGCGTTGCGGTGCAATGGAACTCCTGGATTCTCAGACGGTGGCGGCAGTGCTTTGTTGTGAGCTCTCGACTTACTGGAGACGCCATGACCTCGTCAGCTAACGATATATGAAGTGTGGCGTACATGCGGGGCATTTTCATTGGTTCCCCTACGTTGCCAGACCTTAAATTCCGGTCTAAGTGCTAACGTGGGTTCTAGCAGCAATGTGTATATTATGCTTATGATGTTGCTGGCGGTTCTATGTATAATACAAAACGACACACTTAGCAGTCCGTTGCTTCCCCTCGAATTTCCTATTCAAACTGGAGATACTCAGACTGACATATTTTCCGCTGCATCGAAGTCGTCGTACCACTCATAACGAACATGGCAAACGATAAATTGATCGCCGTCGCACAAGTAGACACAGACGATCAATCGTCAACGCACGCATATAACGCCGATCAAACCACCGTCTGCGCAGATGATGAGTAAACTACACACCGCCAAAGTATAAAGGACGAGAGACTTCAACGAGAATAGCACCAACCAACACCGATACTACCTCCTCCGCATCTACACACACATACATGGCATCCACATCCAATCCGAACGATCAATCCGCATGGTTTGACGACAAACAGAAGAAATCGACGAAAGGCAAGAAGATACACGAAACAGAATCTGCTTGGCTCGGCGAAGGAAGCTCAGATCACAAGAAACAGGCCAAGGAGGCCGAGAAAGCGAACAAGAAACGTATCGCCGCAGAGAAAGAACGTATCGCTGCAGAGAGGAAACGTGACGCTGTTCAGAAGAAAAATGACGATGCAGATAAGAAGCGGGACCGCGACTATGTCAAGAAGTTGAATAGGGAGACAAGAGAGGAGGATATTGCACAGCGCACTGGGGTACGTGGGGAGAAGGGCGGTTGCGTTGCTATGTAGTGCCTGTCTCGCTTGCTTCTCTCTGTCGTCGTACATACTTAGATCTTTGACAATTTAGACTTCCTTTCACCTATGATTGTTTCAGTCGGAGAGAATGAGCGTTTTGAGTCGTCGGCACGTAAGAAGTACCAGCGGAGTCTTACAGTCTGCATTCCACCCATCAAGTGCCGAAAGCACTCGCCGGCGCCTTGATTCGTAGATCCAAAGTTGATATGGCCATATGGATAGCGATTTGGTTGCGGTGGCGCGGTGACGCCACGCAACTCGTCAGTCAGTCTGAGCTTGAGTTATCTCAAGGGTCCAAATTGAGGGATCTCGGGGGCGTGGAGGACGTGAGCAAGACGTGATGACAAGAATTGTAGGGGACGCGTCGTTGTTGTTGACCAGGAATGAAAATCCGCGGGCCGCAATCGGCTATTACTAAGCTGTTCCCACGGTCGTGGCTTGAGATGTTTGACTTTTCGCGCTCATGTCTTTCGCTGCTAATCGCCCATTGGCGGGTCTCCTCGCGGATTGGCACCAAGCCGTCGTCTTCCTGCCTTCCCCGCGATACAGTGGCAAACGGTCCGAATGCTCTCGACTGTGATCTCTCTCGGACATGCCGTTGGCGCTCTTGCACTCGACGCTTCTTATAACGTCTAAACCACACACAGTCGTCTTTCCGTCTCTTATGACACTTACTTTGTCAATCGCTGTCTCATCGCTTGCGCTCGCACTCTGTTGTGGTATTCAAGGACGCCCACATGTCGGTGACACCGATCCGCTATCCGATGTTCTCAAGATTCTACGAATCCATCAGGAACTCTAGCCGCGCTTTGTGGCTGGGAGGGACCTCTCGGAATGGACATCCGGATATCACATGTTGGAGGATCATGGCTCGGAGTCGGCGCATCGCAGCATTCTACTGACAAAATGATATATTATAAGTGAGGAGATCCGATCAAAGTACAATCCACATGGTTGATAAGCTAACTACGTCGGAGGTGTTACGGTACTGGATGTTCAGCGAGGCTCTAACAGAATTTGCCCTTTGGTTCTCGACCGACAAAGTAGGTAGCCGCCGTGACTGGGAGGTTGAATAGGATATTGTCACACATCGTGTCGTATGCGCCTTCGGGGTTGCGAACCATATCCGGCTTGAACATCAGGCATAAGTCTGGGGGGTCGTGTATATGTGTTTGACGGCAAATCCGAGACCACCACCTCGGAGCTATCCGAAGCTTTTCGACAACCAGTCTTGAAATTATCGAATCGAGGATCTTCCAAGTCCCACGTGGACGTAGAGTGTTTGGGGTTGCGAGATGTGGCAGAGGGCACTGGTTGCAGTCCTTGCAGTCGTGTCGTCTGCAGTCTGTCGAGGACTGTTCGATATCCAGATAGAGGTTGAGGCGCTTCAGCGAAAGCCTTGACGTGGCGCGTAAGGTACGACGATACCAGTCAAGCATGTTCCTGTCTGTGCGTCCGTTGCCATTGCTCTCTATATGAATGCGCAGCGTCAAGGTGGTCAAACTTGATGGAAATTTCAGTGGGTCAAGATTCGGCTCAACGCGCACTGAGGCTCCAATCTGCTCGGGTCGCCAGAGTACCATCTCAAATTCTCTCAGCGGAAAGGGAGGGCTGATATGGTGCGTGGATATCCCTCCCGAAGGCTTGATGAGTTCTTGGAGATGGCGAACAAATGGGGACGTCATTTTGCAACATCGCAATGTGAGCGACTCTGCCCTGGCAATGACACGAAGGATGCGGAGAAGCTTTGCGTCTTCCGAAAAACCGGTCACCATTGCGATACAAATTTTCCTTGCATGGACGGGATTGGTTATGTCATCGGGGTCTTCCACCAGGAAGCCTTCGTAATGAAAGGTGATGCTCAAAACTTAAGTTTTGCCGGTGATCACCAGGGTGAGCATAAGCCATGGCTCATCTTATGTTTCACCTGTACGAATCCGAACTCAACCACGAAATAAGCCATCGACACTCAAGTCATAGCTCAAGCACGCCCGAAGTCACAATCAGGTTGTCACAGACAGGCATTATCATACAACTCAACTTCTCAGTCATATGTGGGCTTGACACGGAACAAGATTAAATTGAACATAAAAGCGGGAAGAGGAATACTGGTATGATAAGGCAATGGTAGTACAAGAAGCGGCGCGACGCGGCGCACCACTACCTCCTGGCATGCTGCAGATGGTCTGGAGAAATTGACACATAGTCAGCGGGAGTAATGAAAAACATGGAATCGACGTACCACCAGATAAGGGACATCACTATTAATACAGCTACGACGCAAACAGTAATTGGGCAATGGTGGAAAGGGCGTTGCTGACAACAAACGGCAGTGCATATCGTGAACTGGGGTCTTGCCCATCAACACGACCCATTAACGCGATGGCAAGCCCGGTCAATCAGTATGAGAGGAGTAGACGCACGATTGGGCACGTATATCAGGAACTTCTTGTAGTGAAAGCTGAAAGTCTGGAAGCTGGAGCGCTACTTTGCCTCGCTCCATGTCTGCCTCTCGCTCCCGTCATCTATGCCGGATAGGTGCAATACGTGAGCGCGTGAGCTGTTTTCAGGTCTCCGCTTTCGCCTGCGAGCGGGGTTGGTAGGCTGAGACTGTCCAGTCGGTGGGTGAATGCTGGGTGAACCGACGACAGACCGACGATGAGGGGAGAGAACAAAAGGCGGACCTTGAAAAATTGCAAAACACGGACTGATGCCCCTACGTGCCTGATGCACTTTGGACATTAGTGCGACCTGAACACGTTGCCGTGATTGATGGATGACTAATTATTTGCTCTTTTTCTTCCACCACCACCACGGCGACGACGCCTTCCACGATGACAGGCCTGCTTTCCAGCGACGGCCTCGCTGCCCACTCGCCGGCATCGCGTGACGAATCACCTAGGGCGACGACGACGCCCCCCACGACAACAGGGCTGCACTCCAGCAACAACGACACCATCAACGACAACCTCAGTGGTATTCTTGCTGTCGCCGCGTCACAAGCAAATCATGGTGGAATATTGGCGCGTCGCGAATACGATGAAGGACGGCTGACATGACCTTCGAGAGAATTGGTTGGGTACGTCGTACTTTTTCATATCTTATCATCTCCGCGCTAACAGTGTCGACGCCAGCTCTGTTTGCATTGTGCGGATCTTTCGACGTTTTGGCCCCCCTCTCCAATTCCGACCGATTCCGCCTACCTGCATGGTCCGGCTTTGCTAAGCGCTTCGGTGGTCTGGAGCCTCTCCCTGGAATTTGCCGTTCCGACGGGCCGTTGATTTGGGCCCGTGCGCTGAACTCAAGTTCAGCTCGAGCCTTAACTTGAGTTCAAGTCGAGCTGTACATGCAAGTTGAAGTACGGCCCCTGAGCTCGAGTTTAGTGAGACTCGAATTCAAGCTTGAGCGTCAGCTCAAGTTTGCAACTCCTCGAGTCTCTCGACTTCAATTAGCCTCGCAACTTCAGTCATTCAGCTCGAGTTTAGCACACGTATATACCTGATAAAGTTTAGTGTATATAGCATAGTGTGTCATAGGGTACCGATGAATGCATATTTTCATTTCTCAGAACATGAGCTGAACGTGAGTTAGACCTGATTGAAACATAAGACGAGCCATGGCTCATGCTCACCCCGGTGATCGCCAGAGTAGCTTAAGCCTAGAGTGTCATCTTTTTGCTTCGTACGAAGGATCATGATCCAACGCGATGTCTCGTGGCATTGGATCTATCAATTCCAGCTTCTCTATTTCCCGGCCTCCCAAGGAATTGTGCAAGAACAAGCCAAACTCGGCTGCAGTCATGTCGCACAGCGAGAGAGTCAGAGTTGTGAGATTCTTGGTGCACGTTGGGATTAGGTCCCAAAATTTGACGGGAAGCGCATTGAATTTGATTCCCGATAAGTTTAGATGGCGCAGGTTTTGAGCTTTCGAAAGGAGGATCAGTAGCTTGTGATTCCTCGAGACCGGGTGTTCCAAGTTGAAGTCTATAATTTGAAGGCCTTCGATGGCTAGGTTCAAATTCTCGGTCCTGTGTAGCTCCACAAGAATATGGGTGAACCAAGCATCGGGGTCATGGGTCTTGGTGTCGAGGTGAAGATTTGTGAAAGCGGCCTGGCGACGTTGTTGTAGCATCGCAGCATGCGCCCTCGCAGATTCCCGAGTGGCCACGGGACTGAGAGAGATGACACGTCGACCATGACGGTGACGTTGTGACATGACGGGAAAAGAGGGATGAATAAGTGGTGGGGAAATTGGACAAGAAGGGAGGGTTGGACCAGATGGTAGGAGAGTGATGGGAGAAACGGATGGTTGCAGTGCTTCTTATATAGTCCCAGGTACCAGCGGATCAATCGAGGTGTATAGATTGGCGCGATGAGGGGCACACACCGCTGATCAGTCGGCCGCCCACTGATCGGTGACAAGCAAAACATGGGAATTTGTTCCACTCGCTGATCCGGTGACACAACGCATGTTTGTTCAACGCGACGAATGATGTGATGTTCTCATGAGAGTGCACTGAGGTTTCAGTCACAAAATGCACTGCTTGTTCTACTATATTCCATCCTTCCACAGCCTGAGACCAGATATTGTATTTGCTATGACGACGTTTCTAGAGGCCTTGGATGATAGCCTCGATGTACGCCTCAGGATCGTCCCAGTGAACCTACGACAACTTAGTGGTACAGGTCAGTTTGAGACACGAAGGACGTACAAAGTGATTTCCCCCAGAAATCTCAATAAATTTGATCTGCCGAACCTTCCTGCCAGTTGCATTATGCTCTTGAAGAAGCCTTTCAGTGTCAAAAAAGCCCCAGACACACATCCAAGACGACGCGGTACAGTATTGGTGCACGATTTCTAGGTCAGGAAATGCTCGCTGTATCACGGTTTCGTCCCACAGAGCGAGATCTGTTTGTGCCTTCATTGTCAGCTGCATGGGAGAGGAAAACCTAGCGCAATGTTAGAGCCGCGTGGAGATCCAGGAAAAGGACGAACATTGGGAGTTCCGAGCGTACAGCGGCGTTCAGGTCAAAGTTCACCACCATTTCTTGTTGAGTCATATTTTCTAGGGAGCGACGACCGCTAGGCTTGCTGTCGTCTAATCCATGCGATGAGCGAGAGGCGATGTCGGGGTGTTTGTGGTACGCCGATGACCAAGCACCCAAGTTAACGAAGACGTCTTTCGGTGATTTGACATCCTCACTAGCGCATGGGTTATAGAGGTTTGGCATAGTCTTCGACCCGAAGGCGATGGCAGGAGGGTCTAGTGAGAAGTCTGAGATGAAGGTAGCGCAAAGGAACTGAATTTCCGTGCCGTAGAAGATCATCTGCTTGAAATATGGCTCGACCGTGTCATACACATCTTTGGGAATCGCGTCCGGATAGGCGAGCATAGAGAGAGATCTACGGCATCATCAGTTTATCATAAAACATAGAGAGCTAACTGACTGACGTGCACGTCCCCATGCTCCATCCGAGAGTCACGAATCCACCGGTGTTGCGATCCGGGATCAACGTAGGGATGTCATGTGTCCTCACGAACCATGCAATAAAGCTCATGATCTCCACAGCTACCCTCTCCAAAACTTCACGCTTGCCCTCCCGCAGCGACTGTAGCTCTGCTTTCGTGTACTTGGTAGACCCGGTATAGTCTCGACGATTGGGAATAACAAGACGAAGCTCGTTGGATGCAGCAAGGGGCAGGAGTCGATGGAACGTATCTGACAGTACAGTGACGTGGATACGCTTGAACATGCACAATCACAAACTCACTACCAGTAAACGCGCTTCCGTGGAAGATAAACACCGTCCTGTAGGTGGTCGAGTTTTGTACAGCTCCGCTATCTGTGTAGAAGAGGCGGCCACCCTTTCCGTCGATAGGGCCGTATCCAGTTTCATAGCTCGACATAACGAGTCTCAGTGGGGGGAGTTGTACGCGGGGAGTTATACACAAAGGAGGTTATACATCCAGTCGGGTAGGCAGCAAATCCCCGTGTTATAAAAGCAATTCGTCTCACATGTACCTGGGCATGGACGCACCCTTCCAGATCTGGGCGGACCCGTGATCCCGCGATCCCACTCACCTGATTCTGCGTCCCCAGGTGCCTGTAACCCGACGCTGTCACTCCAAAAGTTCCCAGGATTTTGACCCAACCGTCATCATATGAAGGCCATCTTGAGATACTTGTCGCTCCTGGGGTGATATGAACAGTGTCTTGCCTTGTTTGAACAGCAGAGCCAGTATAACCGGAGTATCATTGCATCCATGGGAAATCTCAGAAGGCGGTGATTGATTATGTGCGGATAAAATAGCGGGAAACGAACAGTTGTTACGTCGTTACGAAGTATCACCTCCTGCCTTCTTGTACTCTGACCATTGTGCCTTCGCCCGAAGTGCCTCCTGCTGGAGAGTTCCACCCATCCTATTATCTGAAAGTATGAGTCGTATACATCGGGATCCTCATCCTCGAGCCTTTTCCTTTGCCGACAGAACCATGCCGATATTTGGCTCTTCTTCAATCCCGTCACCTCGATGAGCCGAATGATCTCCAGAACATCAGGAAAGATCTCCTCAGTAAAGGATGTTTCGAGGAGGGCCAGCTGCTCGGGGCTTTTATGTTGAAGACGAGGTCTCCCTTCGAGGGCTTTGGCGCGAGCTGGAAACCACCTAATAGCATATCGTCAAATACGCGGGCAAAGCAAAGACAATGCCGCACCTTCCGACATCCTGTGAGGTTACCTGACATCCTAGGTCCGAGGCCTCGAGAGAAATCCTGATGCAATGGTGTTTTGGGGGCCGTGGGCTGCATAGCTCGTCAATGATACCGCGCATGTGGGGACAGCGCGACGAACCTCCCTAAAAAACGCCACCTTTCCATCTGGGACTCCAAATAGCTTACTTGCTCCGCATTGAACAGTTGAGAACGCGTCGTGTCAGTCTATAGAAAGAATTGGATTCCAGGGCGCGTAAACAAGTTTGCGCAGAGGGGTCCGTACGGGGTTCGGGCTGTCCATTCTCAACAAGGATCGCGTTTTCAAAAGAGAATTCCCGTTGGAAGTGTGTATCGTTCTAACGCGCGTAGGCGCAAACGGGCTCGTCCACTGCCAGGCGACTTGATGGGAGTAAAATCAGGAAGAACCTGGCGGAGTTTGTAATTTCGGAGCCGTCGCGGTGGCGGCCGGTGATCGCGATCGGTTGATGAAGCCAAACTGTGTTTGGTTGCCGGGACTCTTCAACCCACCGTCATGATCACCGCGTGGTCACCACGATAATCAGCACCTTTGTGGGCACAGGACCCCCCCAAAAAACTCAGGCTTGGGCTCCCTATATAAACCTGGGCTCCAACGGGTAGTCCTCCTTCTTCATCGACCTACCAACATGCCCATAGATTTTGGCAGCACGTTTGGTTGCATCTTCATAGCGCTCGTGATAGACCTCATGTGAGTGAATTCTTCCCGTGTTCTTACTATACCTATACCTGAAAAATCACTCTAGCTGCTTTGGTGCTGGGTTTGTTCGTCTTGAGTCGCATCTGAAGTCTCTTGGACTGATGTCTGCACAGCTTGTCGTTCTGCAGTACTTCCGTAGTCCCCTGTTGAAATCGGACTCCATGGGTGTACGTCTTGTGGTCGGATCACTCTGGTATGTCTTCCTCCTCATGTTGACCCCCATGCTCAGGTGCTCCAGCGTCCTCGCGTGTGTACACATCGCAACGTTCGTCGCCGTTATCTACCAGGTGGGGTAGCTGTGCGTTTCTCCGATGTCATCAAACTTCCTGATGCGTTTTGCCAGAGCTGCATTGGTGCGTGTCCCTGCCGTTGTTCCCTCATTGCGTGTTCGAACTGGTGCAATCAGGTTCAACTCTTAGCGATTGTGAGTCTTTTCCAAGTTTGGGCTCTGCGAGGGTACCTTCCCCCTCCACTGACACTGGGAAACGAGCAGTATCTCGTTTCGTTTCTTTCCCAGTGGTGAGTACCTGACGTCAGTTTTCCCTCCGAATCACTCTGTGTCTGATCTGGTCCATTTTAGTTTCTTTGTGTCGCGAATCTGGTACCGTTAGTTTTAGTTATCTCCCTGCGTGCATTGTCACTGACACGACCTCAAAGTGACCAAGGCAGTCTATCTCTGTACGCCCATTGTACGAGTTTATTAACTCCATGTGCGCCCTCCCTCTCAATCATAGGCGCTACTCGCTATACTGAACCTCTGTGAGTTACCGAAATCGTCCCCGCTAATTTCCCCCTCACCGCGAAAGTAGGTACCGGTATCGGTGCGTCGAAGGTTCACAGGCAATCATTACTGTGATTGATTGATGTGGGACTCGGTTCTTCTAGCGCAGACGACCCTCGCGTGAGTGGATCACAACCACTTATCACCATATCTCATCGTCTGGCGTGTCAGAGGAACTGGCCGCACCTTCACGAACTTGGTTCATACCGAGGTATGTTATCTGCTCATGAAAGCTGACTATTCGCGTCATCCTCTTGGTGCAGATCGTTACAAGTTTCCAAGCCGGTGCAACCGCGGCATGTGATCTCGCTATCACTGTTGTTCTCTGCTGGACTTTCCATCGCAGGCGAACTGGTGTCAAAGCGTATGCCTTATCTCAATCGGCCTGCCCGCATTCACCGTTCCAACAGAACCGATACGCTGCTCGATAAATTGATTGTGCTTGCCATTAACCGCGGTGCTATCACCAGTCTGGCGGCGTTGTTCAACCTCATACTGGTAAGCGCGTCCTCGAAGATGTCATTTCCATCGAAGAACCTACCTGTCTATAGTTTGTTTGGAAGCCAACCGCCACGATCTTGTGAGTTCACTCCGTACATTTCCGGCCATCTTGATAGGTGACGTCTCTCTCAGTATGATTCCTTTGCTTCCTAGTTGTCAATGTAGGTGTCAACTGAAGTGGTAAAGATCGCGTTACTCACTCGTCGAGTCGTAGTCTATGTTGTCTCCGTCGTCGGAAGGTGGGCTTTGGCCACTTTCCGTAACACCTCTAATTTATCGCTCCCAGTCTCAATTCCCGCGCTCGTATGAGATCAGACTTATCCCAAGACGTTTTGTCATGGTCCGTGGGACCAATCGGCCCATTTCAGATCAACGAAGATGCTGATATACGCGCGGTCGGTTTTCCTCGCAGTGTCTTTCAGTGCACATCGCCTGATACGTTGCTTCATAGACAACTAGCATGGTCACTTGCGATCGTCACAATCTCGGTGACGGTCAGACGAACGACGTGAGCTCTCACGGCCGAACCCATGGACATACACTTATCACCGTTGTAGAGCGAACTCAAAATCGATGTGTGATCGTCAGGCACATAACTCTCTCTCCTCGTATTTTGCATTTTGTCTTACTACTATATCGTCTATGTTCAGTGCTTCTGCACCGCTGGCATTCGGAAGGACTAGTCCCCACTACAACGTGCCATCAATGTGCTAGAAGCCTCGGATAATGGCGTTCATATAGGCCTCGGGGTCGTCCCAGTGAACCTAGGCATGAATCAGCGCTACCCACATATGTAAGTTTGAATGGCGTACGAAATGGTTTGCATCGGGGATCTCGATGAACTTGATCTGGCGGACCTTTCTTCCCGCTTCAGTGTACTCATTGAAAAGCCTCTCCGTATCGAAGAATCCCCAAGCGCACATCCAGGACGTTGCCGTACAGAATTGAGACACAATTTCGAGCTCGGGAAAGGCTCTCTGGATGACGGTCTCATTCCATACAGCGAGCTCGGTCTGTGCATGAATCGTCGCCTGCATCGGAGGGGCGAACCTGCATGCGTTCATAAAGTTAGTCAAGATATGTCTACCAAATAGGATGACATGGACTAACAAAGGAATCTCGCAACGTAGAGCGGCGGTGTGATCCATGTTGACCGCCGCGTCCTGCGGAGTCATGTTTTGCAATGAATGATGATCGCCGAGTCTCCTGTTGTCGAGTCCTTCAGGTGTGCGCGAGGCGAGGTCCGGATGTTTGAAGTAGCCCGATAACCAGACGCAGAAGTGAGCGAAGGTATCTTCAGGAGTTTTGCACTCTTTGTCCGTGAAGGGGCTGTAGAGCTCGGGAGTTGTCCGAGACCCAAAAGCAACGGCGCCGGGGTCTAAAAACCGTCAGTCGATCAGGTTTACTGCAGTGAATAAGCGCCAGATATACCATATAATATCATCTGCTTGAACTGCGGCCGAAGGGTCTCGTACATATCGCTGGGTATCGCCTCTGGGTATGCGAGCATCGCTAATGCGCTGTCCTTTCTCAGATGCTGATGAGACAGGTAGAAGTCGTTATACGTACGTAGTTGTCCCCATACTCCATCCTATGACAACGATGCCGCCAGTGCTACGATCGGCGCTCAACGGAGGCACATTGTGAGTCTTGACAAACCAAGCGATGAAGGAGAGCGCATCCATCCCCATTCCCAAGAGGAACTCGCGCTTGCCTTGCCTTAGCGATTCCAGCTCATTGTCGGTGTACTTTGTCGAACCTGGGTAGTCTCGACGATTCGGAATGACTAGGCGAAGGTTGTTAGGAGCGGCGAGAGGAAGGAGTCGATGGAATGTGTCTGCCCAGAACCGTTCTGTGTTAGGTGCTTATGGATCAGCTATCACCAAGGCTCACTTCCGGTGAACATGCTCCCGTGAAATATGAAAACTGTCTTGTATGTCGTGGAGTTTGAGACCGCGCCGCTATCGGTGTAGAATAATTGGGCGCCTGTGTCGCCAATCGGCGCGTAGCCAGTTTCGATGGACGCCATGGTAGTGGAGGGAAAGGCGGATGTTCTTTCCTTGTTGCACATGGCTATAAAATCTGATGTGACGTAAGTGGGGTCAGAGGCGCCCGACGCGTCCTTCCGAGTCCAGGGAACCCGCTTTGATCCAACGTACAGACCTTGGACTTGCTACTAACAGAGCCCCATCGTATGAAGTAATAGAAGTCGCCTTTATTGAGCTTGGATTTCAGCGCCACCACGGTACAGACAGTATTCCCCAAAGATATCTTGATGCGATTCCTCAATCAGAATAATCAGATGTGTGGACTGATGGACACTCTGACAGAATGCTCGTGTATCATCGCCGACAGGCGCCATGTTGATATAAGGTCCCACGACCAGACGCAGACCTAGTAGTAGTAACTGACTGCGAATCTTCTTGCTACATTTCGGGCAACGTTCATCGGAGATTGTGATCGAGCATTTCGACATTGTATCTCGGTCAACCGAGAGCTCGAATGTAGTCAGTATTAGCATTTCATTGTGAACAATCTTCGGGACTACAGAGCGGCGGGTACGTCCTCAAGGTAAGATACGAACCGCTTGGGATTCTCAGCCTCTAGCTTCTTCCTCTGCCAAGAAAACCAAGACGAAATTTGGCTCCGCCTCAATCCAGTGACCCGTACGAGACGAGAGATCTCTTCGTAATCGGGGTGAATGTGTTCGTTGAAAGACGCTTCGAGAATAGCCAGCTGCTCGGGAGTTTTGTGCTGTAGACGAGGTCGTCCTGCGAGGTCGTGTGCACGATTGGAGAACTATCTTACGGGGTCTATCAGCTGTACGTTTTGGAAGGGGAATTTTTCACGTACCGTCCGACGGGACTGTGAATTGGGGGCCCATCTCTGAGATGATGATGGCAGTCATGAGGCATCGACTCTTGGGGGGTCTTTCTACCCTGGAAAAAGCAAATCTGATTAGCACAGAAGAGAGCACACAGAGTGACATACCCCGTGGCGCGCCATGTATCCATTTGTTGCTGCAAGTACGCTAATTGCTTCTCGTTGAGGAGATCGGCACGAGTCATTGTGAGGAATGAGATTTCGAGCTTCGATGGGCGGCGAATTTATAAAGCAGTCGCTCGGACCAGTAAGCGCATTGATCGGGTCGTCCATGACAATCGACTGTGGACAAAACACAAGACAGACGTGGGCAAAGCGCAGAGCAAAGATTGTAGCCGCATGACTACGAGACAGAGCAGTGGGTCGTCCCGGACAAAGGGTCTGCACGATGCATTCTACGCAGCTATGTGTCGTCCACCGACGAAGATAGACTGAGTTTCGTAGTAACATGGGCTCGCAAGTCGTCTCGAAGTTTCCAGCGAGATAGAGCAGCGTCAGCTGTTGAGAGGCGGTTCTCATCGGTCGTGGTTCAAAGGCAAGAAGTGCAGGAACACGTGGATGAGTATTTGTGATGACGTCAGGTTTCGTTTCTCTCTTCCTGCGCTTTGCAGTCACTCAGCTCGGGTCGCGGCCTGCGTCCTTTCATATGCTCGGCGTCGCTCTCACCTGATGCTCGAGGTATCAAGCTTCAAGGCGCTGTCGTTGGATCGTTGGAGGGAAAGGCGGCGGGAGTGTTTGTTACAGCGCTACCATTAATCTCGTTCGTGACGTCGTTCTAGATAGATGCTTTGCTCGTGAATGACACACTGTCTGGTCGAGCTACCTAGATGGTCTCGGTTCACCTGCTGATATACAATACATATAGAACTTGCACCAAGGGCTGGGTATTCGTTCTGGCGCGTCGATGTTTGCTTTGACACAAACGTTCAAC
Source organism: Strobilurus orientalis (assembly GCA_019915145.1). Classification (NCBI taxonomy): domain Eukaryota; kingdom Fungi; phylum Basidiomycota; class Agaricomycetes; order Agaricales; family Physalacriaceae; genus Strobilurus; species Strobilurus orientalis. Next base: position 65,141 of record JAHLML010000001.1, on the reverse strand, counting down.
GATCATCCAATGTCGATCTATTGCAGCTATATGGGGAGCTGGCTGATACACTGTTTGAGGGGCGTGCGACGATCTGCCGAAAGGAGTCTCCACTGGATGGTGGCTCTCTTGGCGCCACACAGAAATCATGGCCTCTCCTAACAAAAAGGCTGAATGGGTATCCATTCCCGCTAGCCGGATTGAACGACTGACCTCACCATCGCGCCTTGCGTAGCATACGAGTGGTGCGCTCTACCACTGAGCTAAGAGGGATGTCAGCTCGAGTGTGGCGCTTCCATCGTGCCCAGACAGACGCGAACCAAAAATACTTTATACTAATCTTTCTCCGCCAACGGAAACATATTTCATTTTCACAAGCACTGCACAGTGGTATCATCGTATATACATACGCAACAAATAGACAAGAGTAAAGAAATAAACGAATGGAGAGTACAAGGAAAGAAAAGCGAGGAGGATTAAAGTTACACAGAAACGTAGTATACGCACACGAAACGCAAAGACAGAGTGGATACCGATATATATAATATAAGAAACAGTCAACAAAACAAACCCTATGAACGCCCGTTTTCGGAATAATAAGCTCCGCCCCCGTACCCCGAGGGATACCACTGATTTTGAAAGTCGTACGTCGCATACTGCTGGTTGGGCGAGGGAATCGCATAGTCGTAGTTGGAAGGCTCCTGCTTTGGCTGGTGTGGCGGAGGCCCACCAGAGGTTCCGTTCCCACTGTTTCCATACGGCCCAAACTCGCCCGGACCCGCGCCATGGCCGTACGGCGGCACAAACTCGTAGTCTCCCATCTCGATGTAACGCATAGCATGTTGTTGTTGCTGCTGCTGCTGGGGAGGCGGAGGAGGTGGCGGAGGCGGTGGACGGAAACCATTACTGCTGCTGTGAGAGTGCGGCGGCGGCGGCGGCCCCTGCCAGTATTGAGCTTGCGGCGGATGGTACATCTGCGCGGGGGTCATTGCAGAGCTCCAGGACTGAGAGGCGTCTTGAGGCGGGCCTGCTCTCTGGGGCGGGATCTCCTGGCCCGGCGGCGGACTCTCCGTCTTGACCGTTGGCGGGGACGTGGAAGGAAAACGGGCTCTCGTCGCCGAGGAAGGCGGCGGATGGAACCATTGCGGCGCTGTTGGGTCCTGCGCCGGCGGTGGACGGTCGTGGGAAGAGCGAGAGGGTGGGTGGCGCACCGGCGGTGTGTGGTCGTCGAAATAGAAGGCCGGGCTGCGGGAGGGGGAGGAGGGACGCGAGCGACGGCAGGCGCTCTCCGCTGCCTGTCCCGGGCCGAGACCCGGTTGGGGCGGGGAGATTGAGCGCGCCGTTGCCGTTGTTGGCGTGACCGTGTGCGGCGTTGCTGGCGCCTGCGAGGGCGGACTGGGGATATGTGGCGTGTGTGACTGGGTAAGCGGGGGAGTCACGAAAGGACTGGCCGGCAGCGGCTGGGACGGGAAAGGACTGGCTGGCGTGCGCTGGAAAGGACTGGGAGGATGCGTGGGAGTCACGAAAGGACCGAAAGGAATGCGGGCCCGCCCCGCCCGTGTCCGGGCCGGCGGAGGTGGCGCTCGTCGGCGTCTGGATCTGCCATTCGCCGCCCTCGTACCCGGTCGACGTCCCCGGGCGCACGTCGACGGCCTTGGGCTGCGCGGGCCGCCGCGACGAGCGCGACTTGGACGCGGCCGCCATCGAGGCGTGCAGCGTGGACAGATCCCGCATCATCTTCTCGTTGTCCTCCTGCTTGTCGGCGTGCACCGTCTGCGCGTGTTGCCGGAGGTTGTCGAGGCGCGAGAACTGCTTGCCGCAGTGGCAGGTGAACGGACGCTCGCCGGTGTGTTTTCTGTGTCTCGCTCAGTCTGCGATGCCGACGCCGTCGGTCGTCGAAGTACGCACCGGATATGCCGCGCCAGATGCTCGCTGCGGCTGAACACCATCCTACACTCGCCGTATCCGCGACACTGGAACGTCTTGGACGGCGCGGGACGGTAGCGCTTGGTGATTGCGGCGGTGGGCGGGGGAACAACCATGGTGGCCATGTCTTGCTGCTGCTGCTTCACGTCGTCGTCGTGCGGGCGTCCTGCAAACATCGAGCACGTCGTCAGCAACAGTGAGCTCAAGCCAAGTGGCGACGCGCACCGTTCAGACTTTTTTCAGGGGGACCACTGCCAGGGGAGAGGGACATGAATGAAGGGGAAGGAACGCACCACACTCATCATTTTATCGCCACTGTGCCTGATTAGCACCCTGTCGGAGTTTCAACGCTTTGTTCCCACCCCTGTCATCCTCCGGACGTGGGCTCCTTCTGATTCCCACCGCGCAGCGTCGATGTGAGCTGTCTGCCAGTCCATTCCTCTTGTAGTTCTCGTTGTTGCTGCTGGGTTTTTTTCTCTGCTTTGTTCGCTCGCCTCGCCCCGCCATCTGGGCCCCAATCTGGGTCTTTTCAAGCCCAGCGACACCCGTCCCGCGTGCTCCGGTATCATCGCCTCCACGTGCCACCGATCTTCCCATCAGAAATCGCATCCAGCCTTGACGTGCCTGCCGTACCGCCACCGTGCGTTCGTTCCTCTCCCGGTACCCCAAGCCGCATGCGCAGACTCTTTCGCCCACCGTGGATCAGGCCCAAGGCCCCAACCATCCGCGCAGCTAGCTCCCTCCGCCTCCCGCCTCCGAAATGAATTCTCATCATTACTCTCTGTCCCGTTTCGTTATCGTCTCCTTTTCTGTGGCGGAGAATTCTCGCATGGCCATGTGCACACGTGGACTGCCCCGGCCCCAGACGATGCGAATCGCTATCCGGAATAGTAAGCCATGCCCGGATTCCTTCTGCCCACTTGCGTATCTCTCACCAGTTTGTGTGGGGAGGGAGACGAGAGCGCGTTCTGATCCCCACAGTCGTTATTCCATTCCGGTGTTGCCAGGCTCCGTGCATCATTCATTCATTCATTTAGGCTTCGACTGATCCCTTCAAGCTCCGTCGTAACCCTTCCTCGGTTCCCTCCTTCCTTCTGACCTCCTTCCTCTCTTTGTCTTTCCACATGCTCCCTCCCCACGTCAAGATTAGCGTCTTGCACGCTCTCATTCATCAAGCCTCCAGTGATTAATGGCTTCTGCGCATCGAGGGTAGGTTTGATTAATGGACGTGTTCTGTTGGCAGATCTGATTTCGTGGAGGTGGTGATGCAGCGCCCATTACTCTGTTCCGAAGCCAGAGTACGTTTCGCGTTTGTATTGCTTTGATCCTTACCTCGAGGGTCCTCAATCAGTCTTTCGGTGTGTTCGTCATTGTCTATTCAGCTCGTTCTGACAAGCGAGATGGAAGACAGATTCATCAAGTTGCAAAAGATCTCGCTCGTCCGTACTGTCCGCGATTCCTATTAGCGTACGTACGCGACTTATATCCACGCCAATCAGGTCCTGCGCTCGTTTTCATCTTCTAAACCGCGCTTGCGTCCTTTTCGCGTCTTGTCCCTGTTTATACAATCGACTCTCATCAGTTGTTCGACGGACGTATGTCAATCCCGCCGGGCAATTATGTCACGGAACGATCTCGGGAAAAGAGGCGCATCGTCGGTGACGGCAAGATTGGCGTTCCCGTAACCCCTAAAAGGCGGGTGGCCGTCTGTCGCAAACTACCGTAAGTTGCCCTATCGCGATGTGGTCAATCGTTATTGACAGCCGACTCCATTACCTTTCATAGCCGTCCATACGCCGACTTTACGAGCGCTTTATCAGACGCCTCCGCATCGCTCGGTTGCTGACATCATGTTCCAGGCATTCAGATTCGCCGCCTAACGAGCTTTCGCTTGCAGTGGACATCGAAACAGTTGGTAACGTTCACTTTTCTCCCTCTTGATGGAAAACCTGAACTCGTTTGTCATAGCGAGTCTTCCAGGCAGATAACGGGGTACGTGGTCTGCTCCCGCAACAAGTCGTTCCTAATTACCAACAACCAACGGCAGCTCCGACCCCACAAACGCCCACAGTCGACCATCCAGGCCCAGGAACTCTCATCGACTACTGACTCGACTTGAGGTACGCGAAGAGTTTATCAGTCCGAGATCGACTCGGCTACTCAAGAGAGTTGACGTGGACAGGCCGCGTGAGAGAAGACGTGCCCCATAACGCTATCCGTAAGGCGTCGAGAGAGGGAGTCGCTGTCGAGCGCGTCCACTCGGAGGTTTGTACACAATATTCGCGACTATACTTTTCTTTGTGTTCTTACAATCGACCAATGCAATTGCTGTTCGACCAATATCACGTTCATGGTTCACACCGCTGGGGGTAGGTGATTTCTTGTACAGACACCCATTTGGTGGCCGCCACTTGATAGACCGTTGTCCACCCATCGCCCGTTGATGTTTCAAGCATTCTCTCCCCACCCAGGCCCAGGCACTCCCGTGTCCGTATTACAGCAGGTACGCGCCATGACCCCGCACTCCACACTCCACGTCGGTAACTCAACGAACTCATTCAGGTACTTCGGTGTTCTTCTTGAAAGTTGCAGTCACATCTCTGTAGAATGTCTACATTCGTGTTTGGACCTGGGGTGTGTCGGGTGCGAGACGGCATCCCGCCATCGTCAGTCTTTCCCGGGTCCGGCGTATGTGCTTTATTTGACAAATCTGGCGTATTCCAAGTCTCGAACAAGCTATCCCTTGGTGGTCTGGCCTCGGTACATTTTAATTGTGATGGGGATTCGGCCGTCAGTCTACATACCCATTCACATTTGACGCGAGATATTCGGCCATCGGGTTTCAGATACATTGACGCGAGATTTACGCTGTACGTGCCAATCAGGCCCAGGTACTTTCTCTCTCCCCAATTGAGTAAGTTGTTCATGATTTCATTCTTCGACGAGAGTAAGCCGTTCACAGAATGATGTTCTTCGACTGCATCAGACGGAAAGTCGAGCCCGCGTTTACCACACCGTGAACAATGACATCAAATTCATACTTGCGTTCCAATTGACGCGAGCATGTGGGTAGCACGCTTCTGATATGGAAGATGTCAATGAAGCACTGGCTTGATGGGGCAGTTTGATTGTTTGCTCGGGATTTAGGACGTGGCGTGATGAGATTGCCGCGGATGTTGCGGGAACCGCTGAGATCCGGTCCAGGCCGGTTGTGGTCTCTGGAATTCTGGAGTCTTGCTGTGAGTAAGAGAAACGGAGCAGGCTCAACGCTCTCACCCACTCATTGGACGTGTGCGGGATGGAAATATAGTCGAAATGTGGCTCCCGTGCGGAGGTATGCGCCACATAGTCATTATCACTCGCCCGCTGATAGAGCGCATCACTTACTACAATGGGATGATTCGTTCCGTCGTAGCTTGTGCCATTTTACAGTCTACCTTGCCCAATCTCCGAGAGGCGGACGGCCGAGATAGCTATGTCCTCGCCCTGTACTCTCCACGTGTGTGTCGCAGGCAGCTACTGCGCTATTGAGTGTGCACTAGATGTGATGCGATTCCCCCCAAAAATCCACGATGTGAATATGGTACAATGGGAGTCCGTGAATGCGCCGCTTCCGCTTGGTTTCCGTGAATGTGACTATGTGGCGAGGCACTTGGAACTGGAGCGACTGACGCTAGATTGTTAAAGACACACGCTCTCTCGGATGAAGCATTCTAAATTTCTGCAAAACATGGGGCATCCTGACAAGGAGCAGAGATGCAATCTGAACGTGTCACGCAGTTTATGGCCAGCGAGCAGAGCAGCGGCTTACCAGCAAAGACTCGGCGTAAGCACACAAAGGCGCTGTCCAACAGGAGGTAACGATCCATATGTAGCCAGCTATGTACGGTCACATTGAATGACTCTCCGGTCAACTAGTTTAAACCCAACGATACAAACTTGATTCTGGAATATGCTAGTCAGAACACGAACATGAAGCTATCAGTGCAAAGTTATGCTACCTTCAAGACGTTGTATGAGTAGGGTATGCCGTCGAAGAGGTAGAGCTCGTGGAGGTCGATGGAAAGTCCGTCATTGTTCCTCCGTCCCAACTACTTGTGCTGCTTTCGGTGCTACCATCGCCGGGAAACGTAAACGTGATGCACGTCGTGGTTCCAGCGTCAGAGCCACTTTCTGTGGTGAATTGCCTATCCTGTTCAATGATTGAGCTCGACATCGATGGAAGCCGCGGATGAACCAACCGCAATATACAGAGCTAAGCCCCCAGCGCATCCGCTGATAAACAGGAAAGCTTTGAGCATCGTCGTATGCATATTCTGGGTGGCTTGGGGAAAGTTTATGGCGCGATTTGCGACACAATATAGATGTCTATGACATGCCAAGACAACGATTTCTGAGCATATGATGTATGGGAGAAAATTCGGTACAGGAAGAGATAAGCATCACATTCATTGTGCAAGTTGCGCTGACGTACGTGTGCACCACTGTCAGGATGCCCATCCGATGACTCTCCGCCCAGTGGCAGGACACGTTCTTGGCCACTCGAGCTCACAGGGTATGGCCCCAGCGTGGCCTTGACCTCGCTGCAGACAAATATCTTAGTGGGACGATTTCCTAGATTTACGCAACATCCTCTCCAGTACGGCGTTTTTGGAGGCTGAGCTGCATGTGGTGTTCGTCGCGTTAATTCACCGTTGCTTGAGAGCACCATCATAGGGAAGCGCTGCGTTTGATCAATGAAGCAGTTGCAGAAGCACGCGTAGATGGAAGCCAACAGAACAGATCTAGAGAAGAACTCGGGCGCGTAAGTGACGATGATATTACTGCGGTCGGCAAATGTGCCTTGGATCCCACGACGCCTGCAGATCGTCGTCGTTGCGTCTCCCTGTTCTACCCACTTGCGCATAAACTAAGGTTTCGCTTCTTGTTGCCATCTCTGGTGCTGACCATTCGTTCTGCTCATATCACCGCCTGCCCAATCTCTAAAGGGGCACGGCATGTCGGGCCGACTTTGGGCCACGTGTCCGTCTTGTTGAATTGATTGCCTTACGGCAACGAATGAATTCGCCTTCACTTTTACTACCATCGCGCATCCCGTCGTATACCGCATGTCCACGTCTTCGGATACCGACTCCGATGAATTGGGTGCTGTGATCGAGGCAAACTTTGCGTCGATAGCAGCAGGCGGGACTTCTCTCGACCGCGAGCCCGAAGCCGGGGCACCACCACCTCTGACGGCGCGGCAACTCTTTGACAAAATCCTGTCCTTTTCACCCAATGTCATGGAGCCTGAGCGGGACGTGGAACAGCCTCATTTGGATTGCTCGCCGTTGACGCCTATGGACAGACATCTACAGGAGACGCTCCTCTTGAAACGCGTCGAGTATCTACCGTCCCTCGTCGATTCCTTACTCCAGTACTCTGACGAGCTACTCGACTCGTTCTGGGAAAATGAACACGACGTTTCGACCGAGGAGCTTCGCGAGCCGCTCAACAAGCATCACCGCGTCTCGTCGGCGTCCTCCGTTGCAGCTACTCGTTCTCGTTCAGCTTTCTCTGCGTTACGGCTGGCATCCATTGTTGCTCTTCATCCCCATGACGCCACAATTTTCCCCGTTGTTTCCCTCAGCCAGAATCCTCATCTCGATGATCCGACACTATTTTTTTCCCAATCACTCTCTGTCAAGTTCAGTGAACGAACTTTAGATGATCACCGAACTCGGTCGCTGGTGTCCTTGCTCAGACACCACATGCCGCTCCTCTCCACATGGGACGTGTTTAGTCTGACGGGAAAAGATTTCCTACAAGATATAGAAAAGCTCTTTGGTCGCCCTTTTCCATGGAAAGTCTGCTCTACGGTTGGTCATCGGCCATTATCCCTCTCCAAACATTTCTTACGAGATGCGCCCGAGACTATCTGGACTTTACCTCGGGTCCAGTGGACACCATTACTCTCGTTCATCAGTTCGTACGATCTCAAGGGTGGGAAGCGCCGCCTCCCAACCACAGGAAAATCCACCCGAGGTGACGTCTTTTGGCCCCCGGCAAAAGTCAACGATGGCGTCGGTCCCGCCGATTTTTTGACTCGTGTGAGTGGTTATAATTTCCGTAGTTGCTTGTTGCGCTAACATGCACCATCCAGTCCTGGATCCGTGCTGTCGAAACAGACAGTACCGTGATCGTATTGGATGCGGGTACCTCTCTGCGCATCGGTATTCGGCACAGAGCGAGGCAAACCTTATTCTTGTCTGACGTTGTCGATCTCAGTGGAGAGGGCGCCGATCCTCCTTTCACGAAGATCGTTTTGGCTGTCGTCCTGGCCATGATCCACGATGCGCGCATGCGCTTACCATTACTCGAGAATCCTCGGCCCTCGCGCAAGCGATCCCTTAGCGGCGCTGACAATCAGCCTGCGCTGAAACGATCGAAGCAGCGTCTAGATATTAGTGGCAGGAAGAAGGACGTTTACATTGGACGTCGGTCGTTTCAGGTACGCCACTCATACGATCGTGTTATTATCAGACATATAGACAATATGATCTAGGAAATCTCCGAGATGGCATCGACACGCGATTCGCTGCTTCTCTATTTTGGATACGGCATCTACTCGTCTCCCGCGCCGTTATACTTGAGGAGGGAGTCTGCTTCCCCTCATGTTGGTGATACGCTCCGTCATGATGAGTCTATCGTCCTGCGCATTGTAGAGAAGGTCGGACAAGGGGCCATCGGTGATGTATATCGTGGTATATGGGAGGTCCCTGTCTCGTCCTCTCTCTCTCATACGTCAGACCGAATGGTAGTTCTAAAGATGACCAAAACCCCGAAAGGCCGAGATGCACTGCAGCATGAATACTCCGTCTATCAGTTGCTGTCGCAATCAGCAAAGCTGGATCGTGGTATCGCACCATGTCTTGGCCTTTTCGAGAGTCGTGAGTCTCAACACACTATCCTGATGCTTGGTGACTGTGGAAAAACGTTGGCTCTTCGTACCGGCAATTACGAACCGTCTGTGACAGTATCAGCGGAAGAGAGGTATGTGAATCACCGGTTCTTGAACATCTCTGACATTTTTTTCTTGTGCCAGGCAAGAATATCGGCGCATCCTCAATGAAATGCATTCCGCGGAGGTTCTCCATGGTGACATTCGCACGTGGAATATGGTCACTGCTCAGAACGGTGACGTAGCTTTGATCGACTTTGATCGCGCACGCTTGAATCCGACTAGGCAGGAAGTCGAGAGCGAAATGGCGCGTCTGGACGAGTTGTTGAATGGACATGCGGTAGATCATGAATCTCCCTTGTAGATACAACTTGTGCGGCTAGGCAATATCAATCAATTTCTGTGGCAACGGTGAACTGGAATGAGTCCAGCCGTTTCAGATCAGCACTCTCCCTCTCTTGTATCATACCCTCCCTCCACTCGAGCAGCTCGATGGCTGTGGCCATGAGACGTTGACGTATTGTTTCTCGCTCTGTGCGAGTCTAGAGCACTCTCATTGATACGGCAGAATATATACTCGAGAATTGTGCGTACCTTCTCCGTCGAGGGCTTCTTGATCAACTCGTCGAGCCTATGCTGCAAAGCGTCCTGACGACCTCTCAGCGTGGCCTCGTCCACTTTATGAGTAGCACGACCAAAGTGCTTCAGAGAGATACGATATTGGTTTGGACCCGTATGAATGACGTGAAAGACAGCAGGACTGAGATTTCCATGTGTGATCTGGGCCTCGTGGACGGCTTTGACTAAAGTTCTGACTTGTGGCCTGGTTACGTGTAAGCTCTCGTGTCTCAGTAAGAGAGAAATACTGACGCAAGGTTTGCCTCAGTTGCTCGCCCAACGGCAGACATGGGCTGTCCATTCCTTGGGAGCACGAGAACTAGATGCTCCTCTCCCCATGACGTGTAACCGCGGAATCGACCATACGGGGAATCTATGCCCTTGATGTTGTGCTCGGCAAGAATCTTGTAGATTCTGAACTCGTTCGTGATGACTTCCTTCGTAGCGTGCGTTGGTCCAGCAATCTTTACGTCTAGAGCACCAGCAGTCGTTAATCCATCCGAGTCAATCACCATTGCGTCGAGAACAGCCTCTCCTTGTCCGTCCTGAGTGGTTTGCAGGACGAAGATAGAGAGCACTTCAGTGCCTGCCACTATAAGTCCTGTCATTTCGATTCGAAATGACTGCGACACCTCCGATATTTCTGTCCCGCTCAGTCCAGGACCGTTTAGGTGGTGGGAACAAGATTCTGAAATCAGCTAGTCGGGCTTTGCACCGTGCGGCTCGCGAAACCCGGTTCTTTCCTTTTGCTCAGTCCATCCTATCCCTATAAGTCATTGGAATTCGATTCGATTTCCAATTTGCACCTCGGATTTCTTAGTCCCTACCGGCACGGCTAGCCATATGGTGGAGGGTGTCAATTCCAAAAACGGCTAAGCCGTGCGGTTGATATTGGCTGCGCGACGACTGTACCTTTGTGTTCGCTCAGTCTATCCTATCACTATAAGTCCTGTCATTTCGATTCGAAATGACTGCGACACCTCCGATATTTCTGTCCCGCTCAGTCCAGGACCGTTTAGGTGGTGGGAACAAGATTCTATCACTATAAGTCCTGTCATTTCGATTCGAAATGACTGCGACACCTCCGATATTTCTGTCCCGCTCAGTCCAGGACCGTTTAGGTGGTGGGAACAAGATTCTGAAATCAGCTAGTCGGGCTTTGCACCGTGCGGCTCGCGAAACCCGGTTCTTTCCTTTTGCTCAGTCCATCCTACACTAGTCAGAACGGTTAGAGGTCAGTATGCACCGTGTCACCGGGTTATGTTAGAGAGGTTTAGGTTAGAAAGTTAAGGTCTGTCTCGGTCAGTTGAAAGACGTTTATTCTGTGTTGTGATACGTGTGTGTTGTGTTGGATTGATCCAGCTATTGATGGGCTCTATCACTATAAGTCCTATCCCTATAAGTCCTATCACTATAAGTCCTGTCATTTCGATTCGAAATGACTGCGACACCTCCGATATTTCTGTCCCGCTCAGTCCAGGACCGTTTAGGTGGTGGGAACAAGATTCTGAAATCAGCTAGTCGGGCTTTGCACCGTGCGGCTCGCGAAACCCGGTTCTTTCCTTTTGCTCAGTCCATCCTATCACTATAAGTCCTATCACTATAAGTCCTGTCATTTCGATTCGAAATGACTGCGACACCTCCGATATTTCTGTCCCGCTCAGTCCAGGACCGTTTAGGTGGTGGGAACAAGATTCTGAAATCAGCTAGTCGGGCTTTGCACCGTGCGGCTCGCGAAACCCGGTTCTTTCCTTTTGCTCAGTCCATCCTATCCCTATAAGTCATTGGAATTCGATTCGATTTCCAATTTGCACCTCGGATTTCTTAGTCCCTACCGGCACGGCTAGCCATATGGTGGAGGGTGTCAATTCCAAAAACGGCTAAGCCGTGCGGTTGATATTGGCTGCGCGACGACTGTACCTTTGTGTTCGCTCAGTCTATCCTATCACTATAAGTCCTGTCATTTCGATTCGAAATGACTGCGACACCTCCGATATTTCTATCACTATAAGTCCTGTCATTTCGATTCGAAATGACTGCGACACCTCCGATATTTCTGTCCCGCTCAGTCCAGGACCGTTTAGGTGGTGGGAACAAGATTCTATCACTATAAGTCCTGTCATTTCGATTCGAAATGACTGCGACACCTCCGATATTTCTGTCCCGCTCAGTCCAGGACCGTTTAGGTGGTGGGAACAAGATTCTGAAATCAGCTAGTCGGGCTTTGCACCGTGCGGCTCGCGAAACCCGGTTCTTTCCTTTTGCTCAGTCCATCCTACACTAGTCAGAACGGTTAGAGGTCAGTATGCACCGTGTCACCGGGTTATGTTAGAGAGGTTTAGGTTAGAAAGTTAAGGTCTGTCTCGGTCAGTTGAAAGACGTTTATTCTGTGTTGTGATACGTGTGTGTTGTGTTGGATTGATCCAGCTATTGATGGGCTCTATCACTATAAGTCCTATCCCTATAAGTCCTATCACTATAAGTCCTGTCATTTCGATTCGAAATGACTGCGACACCTCCGATATTTCTGTCCCGCTCAGTCCAGGACCGTTTAGGTGGTGGGAACAAGATTCTATCACTATAAGTCCTGTCATTTCGATTCGAAATGACTGCGACACCTCCGATATTTCTGTCCCGCTCAGTCCAGGACCGTTTAGGTGGTGGGAACAAGATTCTGAAATCAGCTAGTCGGGCTTTGCACCGTGCGGCTCGCGAAACCCGGTTCTTTCCTTTTGCTCAGTCCATCCTATCCCTATAAGTCATTGGAATTCGATTCGATTTCCAATTTGCACCTCGGATTTCTTAGTCCCTACCGGCACGGCTAGCCATATGGTGGAGGGTGTCAATTCCAAAAACGGCTAAGCCGTGCGGTTGATATTGGCTGCGCGACGACTGTACCTTTGTGTTCGCTCAGTCTATCCTATCACTATAAGTCCTGTCATTTCGATTCGAAATGACTGCGACACCTCCGATATTTCTGTCCCGCTCAGTCCAGGACCGTTTAGGTGGTGGGAACAAGATTCTATCACTATAAGTCCTGTCATTTCGATTCGAAATGACTGCGACACCTCCGATATTTCTGTCCCGCTCAGTCCAGGACCGTTTAGGTGGTGGGAACAAGATTCTGAAATCAGCTAGTCGGGCTTTGCACCGTGCGGCTCGCGAAACCCGGTTCTTTCCTTTTGCTCAGTCCATCCTACACTAGTCAGAACGGTTAGAGGTCAGTATGCACCGTGTCACCGGGTTATGTTAGAGAGGTTTAGGTTAGAAAGTTAAGGTCTGTCTCGGTCAGTTGAAAGACGTTTATTCTGTGTTGTGATACGTGTGTGTTGTGTTGGATTGATCCAGCTATTGATGGGCTCTATCACTATAAGTCCTATCCCTATAAGTCCTATCACTATAAGTCCTGTCATTTCGATTCGAAATGACTGCGACACCTCCGATATTTCTGTCCCGCTCAGTCCAGGACCGTTTAGGTGGTGGGAACAAGATTCTATCACTATAAGTCCTGTCATTTCGATTCGAAATGACTGCGACACCTCCGATATTTCTGTCCCGCTCAGTCCAGGACCGTTTAGGTGGTGGGAACAAGATTCTGAAATCAGCTAGTCGGGCTTTGCACCGTGCGGCTCGCGAAACCCGGTTCTTTCCTTTTGCTCAGTCCATCCTACACTAGTCAGAACGGTTAGAGGTCAGTATGCACCGTGTCACCGGGTTATGTTAGAGAGGTTTAGGTTAGAAAGTTAAGGTCTGTCTCGGTCAGTTGAAAGACGTTTATTCTGTGTTGTGATACGTGTGTGTTGTGTTGGATTGATCCAGCTATTGATGGGCTCTATCACTATAAGTCCTATCCCTATAAGTCCTATCACTATAAGTCCTGTCATTTCGATTCGAAATGACTGCGACACCTCCGATATTTCTGTCCCGCTCAGTCCAGGACCGTTTAGGTGGTGGGAACAAGATTCTGAAATCAGCTAGTCGGGCTTTGCACCGTGCGGCTCGCGAAACCCGGTTCTTTCCTTTTGCTCAGTCCATCCTACACTATCACTATAAGTCCTGTCATTTCGATTCGAAATGACTGCGACACCTCCGATATTTCTGTCCCGCTCAGTCCAGGACCGTTTAGGTGGTGGGAACAAGATTCTGAAATCAGCTAGTCGGGCTTTGCACCGTGCGGCTCGCGAAACCCGGTTCTTTCCTTTTGCTCAGTCCATCCTATCCCTATAAGTCATTGGAATTCGATTCGATTTCCAATTTGCACCTCGGATTTCTTAGTCCCTACCGGCACGGCTAGCCATATGGTGGAGGGTGTCAATTCCAAAAACGGCTAAGCCGTGCGGTTGATATTGGCTGCGCGACGACTGTACCTTTGTGTTCGCTCAGTCTATCCTATCACTATAAGTCCTGTCATTTCGATTCGAAATGACTGCGACACCTCCGATATTTCTATCACTATAAGTCCTGTCATTTCGATTCGAAATGACTGCGACACCTCCGATATTTCTGTCCCGCTCAGTCCAGGACCGTTTAGGTGGTGGGAACAAGATTCTATCACTATAAGTCCTGTCATTTCGATTCGAAATGACTGCGACACCTCCGATATTTCTGTCCCGCTCAGTCCAGGACCGTTTAGGTGGTGGGAACAAGATTCTGAAATCAGCTAGTCGGGCTTTGCACCGTGCGGCTCGCGAAACCCGGTTCTTTCCTTTTGCTCAGTCCATCCTACACTAGTCAGAACGGTTAGAGGTCAGTATGCACCGTGTCACCGGGTTATGTTAGAGAGGTTTAGGTTAGAAAGTTAAGGTCTGTCTCGGTCAGTTGAAAGACGTTTATTCTGTGTTGTGATACGTGTGTGTTGTGTTGGATTGATCCAGCTATTGATGGGCTCTATCACTATAAGTCCTATCCCTATAAGTCCTATCACTATAAGTCCTGTCATTTCGATTCGAAATGACTGCGACACCTCCGATATTTCTGTCCCGCTCAGTCCAGGACCGTTTAGGTGGTGGGAACAAGATTCTATCACTATAAGTCCTGTCATTTCGATTCGAAATGACTGCGACACCTCCGATATTTCTGTCCCGCTCAGTCCAGGACCGTTTAGGTGGTGGGAACAAGATTCTGAAATCAGCTAGTCGGGCTTTGCACCGTGCGGCTCGCGAAACCCGGTTCTTTCCTTTTGCTCAGTCCATCCTATCCCTATAAGTCATTGGAATTCGATTCGATTTCCAATTTGCACCTCGGATTTCTTAGTCCCTACCGGCACGGCTAGCCATATGGTGGAGGGTGTCAATTCCAAAAACGGCTAAGCCGTGCGGTTGATATTGGCTGCGCGACGACTGTACCTTTGTGTTCGCTCAGTCTATCCTATCACTATAAGTCCTGTCATTTCGATTCGAAATGACTGCGACACCTCCGATATTTCTATCACTATAAGTCCTGTCATTTCGATTCGAAATGACTGCGACACCTCCGATATTTCTGTCCCGCTCAGTCCAGGACCGTTTAGGTGGTGGGAACAAGATTCTATCACTATAAGTCCTGTCATTTCGATTCGAAATGACTGCGACACCTCCGATATTTCTGTCCCGCTCAGTCCAGGACCGTTTAGGTGGTGGGAACAAGATTCTGAAATCAGCTAGTCGGGCTTTGCACCGTGCGGCTCGCGAAACCCGGTTCTTTCCTTTTGCTCAGTCCATCCTACACTAGTCAGAACGGTTAGAGGTCAGTATGCACCGTGTCACCGGGTTATGTTAGAGAGGTTTAGGTTAGAAAGTTAAGGTCTGTCTCGGTCAGTTGAAAGACGTTTATTCTGTGTTGTGATACGTGTGTGTTGTGTTGGATTGATCCAGCTATTGATGGGCTCTATCACTATAAGTCCTATCCCTATAAGTCCTATCACTATAAGTCCTGTCATTTCGATTCGAAATGACTGCGACACCTCCGATATTTCTGTCCCGCTCAGTCCAGGACCGTTTAGGTGGTGGGAACAAGATTCTATCACTATAAGTCCTGTCATTTCGATTCGAAATGACTGCGACACCTCCGATATTTCTGTCCCGCTCAGTCCAGGACCGTTTAGGTGGTGGGAACAAGATTCTGAAATCAGCTAGTCGGGCTTTGCACCGTGCGGCTCGCGAAACCCGGTTCTTTCCTTTTGCTCAGTCCATCCTACACTAGTCAGAACGGTTAGAGGTCAGTATGCACCGTGTCACCGGGTTATGTTAGAGAGGTTTAGGTTAGAAAGTTAAGGTCTGTCTCGGTCAGTTGAAAGACGTTTATTCTGTGTTGTGATACGTGTGTGTTGTGTTGGATTGATCCAGCTATTGATGGGCTCTATCACTATAAGTCCTATCCCTATAAGTCCTATCACTATAAGTCCTGTCATTTCGATTCGAAATGACTGCGACACCTCCGATATTTCTGTCCCGCTCAGTCCAGGACCGTTTAGGTGGTGGGAACAAGATTCTGAAATCAGCTAGTCGGGCTTTGCACCGTGCGGCTCGCGAAACCCGGTTCTTTCCTATCACTATAAGTCCTGTCATTTCGATTCGAAATGACTGCGACACCTCCGATATTTCTGGCCCGCTCAGTCCAGGACCGTTTAGGTGGTGGGAACAAGATTCTGAAATCAGCTAGTCGGGCTTTGCACCGTGCGACTCGCGAAACCCGGTTCTTTCCTTTCGCTCAGTCCAGCCTACACAAGTTAGAACGGTTAGAGGTCAGTATGCACCGTGTCACCGGGTTATGTTAGAGAGGTTTAGGTTAGAAAGTTAAGGTCTGTCTCGGTCAGTTGAAAGACGTTTATTCTGTGTTGTGATAGGTGTGTGTTGTGTTGCCCACGGCAGCTGCGCGATATTGGTCCAGCTAACTATCTATCACTATAAGTCGTGTTACTCAGACTCAAAGTATCACGACCCCCCCAGATTTTTCTGCGCTCGCCGGTGCTGCTAGCTATTAGGGTCCCGGTCACTGTCCCAAAAGGGCGGAACGGCCCCTTCTCTCGTTGGGCGGCACCAGCTGATTCTTTATGTACGGTATCACGAGCTCATGTTCGGCCGCACCAACCAACGGGATATCATAGGCACCTAATTCTTGTTGCTGCCATGACTCTATCGCTATCCCTATAAGTCCTGTCATTTTGATTCGAAATGACTGCGACACCTCCGATATTTCTGGCCCGCTCAGTCCAGGACCGTTTAGGTGGTGGGAACAAGATTCTATCCCTATAAGTCCTGTCATTTTGATTCGAAATGACTGCGACACCTCCGATATTTCTGGCCCGCTCAGTCCAGGACCGTTTAGGTGGTGGGAACAAGATTCTGAAATCAGCTAGTCGGGCTTTGCACCGTGCGACTCGCGAAACCCGGTTCTTTCCTTTCGCTCAGTCCAGCCTACACAAGTTAGAACGGTTAGAGGTCAGTATGCACCGTGTCACCGGGTTATGTCAGAGAGGTTTAGGTTAGAAAGTTAAGGTCTGTCTCGGTCAGTTGAAAGACGTTTATTCTGTGTTGTGATAGGTGTGTGTTGTGTTGCCCACGGCAGCTGCGCGATATTGGTCCAGCTAACTATCTATCACTATCCCTATCACTATAAGTCCTGTCATTTCGATTCGAAATGACTGCGACACCTCCGATATTTCTGTCCCGCTCAGTCCAGGACCGTTTAGGTGGTGGGAACAAGATTCTGAAATCAGCTAGTCGGGCTTTGCACCGTGCGGCTCGCGAAACCCGGTTCTTTCCTTTTGCTCAGTCCATCCTATCCCTATAAGTCATTGGAATTCGATTCGATTTCCAATTTGCACCTCGGATTTCTTAGTCCCTACCGGCACGGCTAGCCATATGGTGGAGGGTGTCAATTCCAAAAACGGCTAAGCCGTGCGGTTGATATTGGCTGCGCGACGACTGTACCTTTGTGTTCGCTCAGTCTATCCTATCACTATAAGTCCTGTCATTTCGATTCGAAATGACTGCGACACCTCCGATATTTCTGTCCCGCTCAGTCCAGGACCGTTTAGGTGGTGGGAACAAGATTCTATCACTATAAGTCCTGTCATTTCGATTCGAAATGACTGCGACACCTCCGATATTTCTGTCCCGCTCAGTCCAGGACCGTTTAGGTGGTGGGAACAAGATTCTGAAATCAGCTAGTCGGGCTTTGCACCGTGCGGCTCGCGAAACCCGGTTCTTTCCTTTTGCTCAGTCCATCCTACACTAGTCAGAACGGTTAGAGGTCAGTATGCACCGTGTCACCGGGTTATGTTAGAGAGGTTTAGGTTAGAAAGTTAAGGTCTGTCTCGGTCAGTTGAAAGACGTTTATTCTGTGTTGTGATACGTGTGTGTTGTGTTGGATTGATCCAGCTATTGATGGGCTCTATCACTATAAGTCCTATCCCTATAAGTCCTATCACTATAAGTCCTATCACTATAAGTCCTGTCATTTCGATTCGAAATGACTGCGACACCTCCGATATTTCTGTCCCGCTCAGTCCAGGACCGTTTAGGTGGTGGGAACAAGATTCTGAAATCAGCTAGTCGGGCTTTGCACCGTGCGGCTCGCGAAACCCGGTTCTTTCCTTTTGCTCAGTCCATCCTATCCCTATCACTATAAGTCCTGTCATTTCGATTCGAAATGACTGCGACACCTCCGATATTTCTGTCCCGCTCAGTCCAGGACCGTTTAGGTGGTGGGAACAAGATTCTGAAATCAGCTAGTCGGGCTTTGCACCGTGCGGCTCGCGAAACCCGGTTCTTTCCTTTTGCTCAGTCCATCCTATCACTATAAGTCCTGTCATTTCGATTCGAAATGACTGCGACACCTCCGATATTTCTGTCCCGCTCAGTCCAGGACCGTTTAGGTGGTGGGAACAAGATTCTGAAATCAGCTAGTCGGGCTTTGCACCGTGCGGCTCGCGAAACCCGGTTCTTTCCTTTTGCTCAGTCCATCCTACACTAGTCAGAACGGTTAGAGGTC
The DNA here is from genome assembly GCA_019915145.1 of Strobilurus orientalis. NCBI lineage: Eukaryota > Fungi > Basidiomycota > Agaricomycetes > Agaricales > Physalacriaceae > Strobilurus > Strobilurus orientalis. The sequence continues at coordinate 46,705 of JAHLML010000001.1, read as the reverse complement.
AGTATGCACCGTGTCACCGGGTTATGTTAGAGAGGTTTAGGTTAGAAAGTTAAGGTCTGTCTCGGTCAGTTGAAAGACGTTTATTCTGTGTTGTGATACGTGTGTGTTGTGTTGGATTGATCCAGCTATTGATGGGCTCTATCACTATAAGTCCTATCCCTATAAGTCCTATCACTATAAGTCCTATCACTATAAGTCCTGTCATTTCGATTCGAAATGACTGCGACACCTCCGATATTTCTGTCCCGCTCAGTCCAGGACCGTTTAGGTGGTGGGAACAAGATTCTGAAATCAGCTAGTCGGGCTTTGCACCGTGCGGCTCGCGAAACCCGGTTCTTTCCTTTTGCTCAGTCCATCCTATCCCTATAAGTCATTGGAATTCGATTCGATTTCCAATTTGCACCTCGGATTTCTTAGTCCCTACCGGCACGGCTAGCCATATGGTGGAGGGTGTCAATTCCAAAAACGGCTAAGCCGTGCGGTTGATATTGGCTGCGCGACGACTGTACCTTTGTGTTCGCTCAGTCTATCCTATCACTATAAGTCCTGTCATTTCGATTCGAAATGACTGCGACACCTCCGATATTTCTATCACTATAAGTCCTGTCATTTCGATTCGAAATGACTGCGACACCTCCGATATTTCTGTCCCGCTCAGTCCAGGACCGTTTAGGTGGTGGGAACAAGATTCTATCACTATAAGTCCTGTCATTTCGATTCGAAATGACTGCGACACCTCCGATATTTCTGTCCCGCTCAGTCCAGGACCGTTTAGGTGGTGGGAACAAGATTCTGAAATCAGCTAGTCGGGCTTTGCACCGTGCGGCTCGCGAAACCCGGTTCTTTCCTTTTGCTCAGTCCATCCTACACTAGTCAGAACGGTTAGAGGTCAGTATGCACCGTGTCACCGGGTTATGTTAGAGAGGTTTAGGTTAGAAAGTTAAGGTCTGTCTCGGTCAGTTGAAAGACGTTTATTCTGTGTTGTGATACGTGTGTGTTGTGTTGGATTGATCCAGCTATTGATGGGCTCTATCACTATAAGTCCTATCCCTATAAGTCCTATCACTATAAGTCCTGTCATTTCGATTCGAAATGACTGCGACACCTCCGATATTTCTGTCCCGCTCAGTCCAGGACCGTTTAGGTGGTGGGAACAAGATTCTATCACTATAAGTCCTGTCATTTCGATTCGAAATGACTGCGACACCTCCGATATTTCTGTCCCGCTCAGTCCAGGACCGTTTAGGTGGTGGGAACAAGATTCTGAAATCAGCTAGTCGGGCTTTGCACCGTGCGGCTCGCGAAACCCGGTTCTTTCCTTTTGCTCAGTCCATCCTATCCCTATAAGTCATTGGAATTCGATTCGATTTCCAATTTGCACCTCGGATTTCTTAGTCCCTACCGGCACGGCTAGCCATATGGTGGAGGGTGTCAATTCCAAAAACGGCTAAGCCGTGCGGTTGATATTGGCTGCGCGACGACTGTACCTTTGTGTTCGCTCAGTCTATCCTATCACTATAAGTCCTGTCATTTCGATTCGAAATGACTGCGACACCTCCGATATTTCTATCACTATAAGTCCTGTCATTTCGATTCGAAATGACTGCGACACCTCCGATATTTCTGTCCCGCTCAGTCCAGGACCGTTTAGGTGGTGGGAACAAGATTCTGAAATCAGCTAGTCGGGCTTTGCACCGTGCGGCTCGCGAAACCCGGTTCTTTCCTTTTGCTCAGTCCATCCTACACTAGTCAGAACGGTTAGAGGTCAGTATGCACCGTGTCACCGGGTTATCACTATAAGTCGTGTTACTCAGACTCAAAGTATCACGACCCCCCCAGATTTTTCTGCGCTCGCCGGTGCTGCTAGCTATTAGGGTCCCGGTCACTGTCCCAAAAGGGCGGAACGGCCCCTTCTCTCGTTGGGCGGCACCAGCTGATTCTTTATGTACGGTATCACGAGCTCATGTTCGGCCGCACCAACCAACGGGATATCATAGGCACCTAATTCTTGTTGCTGCCATGACTCTATCGCTATCCCTATAAGTCCTGTCATTTTGATTCGAAATGACTGCGACACCTCCGATATTTCTGGCCCGCTCAGTCCAGGACCGTTTAGGTGGTGGGAACAAGATTCTATCCCTATAAGTCCTGTCATTTTGATTCGAAATGACTGCGACACCTCCGATATTTCTGGCCCGCTCAGTCCAGGACCGTTTAGGTGGTGGGAACAAGATTCTGAAATCAGCTAGTCGGGCTTTGCACCGTGCGACTCGCGAAACCCGGTTCTTTCCTTTCGCTCAGTCCAGCCTATCCCTATAAGTCCTGTCATTTTGATTCGAAATGACTGCGACACCTCCGATATTTCTGGCCCGCTCAGTCCAGGACCGTTTAGGTGGTGGGAACAAGATTCTGAAATCAGCTAGTCGGGCTTTGCACCGTGCGACTCGCGAAACCCGGTTCTTTCCTTTCGCTCAGTCCAGCCTATCACTATAAGTCGTGATACTCAGATTCAAAGTATCGCGACCCGTCCGGATTTTTTCGCGCTCGCCGGTGCCGCTAGCTATTAGGGTCCCGGTCACTGTCCCAAAAGGGCGGAACGGCCCCTTCTCTCGTTGGGCGGCACCAGCTGATTCTTTATGTACGGTATCACGAGCTCATGTTCGGCCGCACCAACCAACGGGATATCATAGGCACCTAATTCTTGTTGCTGCCATGACTCTAAGGTCGAGGGCTTATGGGAAAACAGGTTTCATGGTTGTCGGATATTCGCAGCCTCCGCACCGTGATCACGCATAGTACCGCAGATCTTCCGCCAGTTGGTGCCGCTGCAGGACACCTCCTCGGGACTTGGGATATAGACGAAATATGTTTCTAATAGCAATATGAAGGTGCACAGGTTGTGGGAAGGCGGCCCCTCACACGCGTGGCTGGTATCACTATAAGTCGTGTCGATCCGACTCAGATCGACATTTGCGCTCTCGATTTTTTGGCCCGACTCAGCCCGATTAGCTCTAGGGTGTAGGAGGTCAATCCCAAAAGGGCTAAGCCAGGCGGTCAATATTGGCTGCGCAACGGCTGTACCTTTAAAGGTGTTCGCTCAGTCTATCCTATCACTATAAGTCGTGATACTCAGATTCAAAGTATCGCGACCCGTCCGGATTTTTTCGCGCTCGCCGGTGCCGCTAGCTATTAGGGTCCCGGTCACTGTCCCAAAAGGGCGGAACGGCCCCTTCTCTCGTTGGGCGGCACCAGCTGATTCTTTATGTACGGTATCACGAGCTCATGTTCGGCCGCACCAACCAACGGGATATCATAGGCACCTAATTCTTGTTGCTGCCATGACTCTAAGGTCGAGGGCTTATGGGAAAACAGGTTTCATGGTCGTCGGATATTCGCAGCCTCCGCACCGTGATCACGCATAGTACCGCAGATCTTCCGCCAGTTGGTGCCGCTGCAGGACACCTCCTCGGGACTTGGGATATAGACGAAATATGTTTCTAATAGCAATATGAAGGTGCACAGGTTGTGGGAAGGCGGCCCCTCACACGGCTGGCTGGCACCGGGACGACATGATGCAACACAACGACCAGACACTGTTTTTGCCCAAATGTTGTTCAAGCCAGTCTTGTAGCCTTATAGAAGAGTGGGGAAAAATGTTTCATGGTCATGCGATATCCGTAGCCTCCGCACCGTCTTCATACATAATACCGCAGATCTTCCGGCAGTTGGTGCCGCTGCAGGACACCTCCTCGGGACTTGGGATATAGACAAAATATGTTTCTAATAGCAATATGAAGGTGCACAGGTTGTGGGAAGGCGGCCCCTCACACGCGTGGCTGGTATCACTATAAGTCGTGTCGATCCGACTCAGATCGACATTTGCGCTCTCGATTTTTTGGCCCGACTCAGCCCGATTAGCTCTAGGGTGTAGGAGGTCAATCCCAAAAGGGCTAAGCCAGGCGGTCAATATTGGCTGCGCAACGGCTGTACCTTTAAAGGTGTTCGCTCAGTCTATCCTACACAAGTCAGAACGGTTAGAGGTCAGTATGCACCGTGTCACCGGGTTATGTTAGAGAGGTTTAGGTTAGAAAGTTAAGGTCTGTCTCAGTCAGTTGAAAGACGTTTATTCTGTGCTGTGATAGGTGTGTGTTGTGTTCTTCTATCACTATCACTATAAGTCGTGATACTCAGATTCAAAGTATCGCGACCCGTCCGGATTTTTTCGCGCTCGCCGGTGCCGCTAGCTATTAGGGTCCCGGTCACTGTCCCAAAAGGGCGGAACGGCCCCTTCTCTCGTTGGGCGGCACCAGCTGATTCTTTATGTACGGTATCACGAGCTCATGTTCGGCCGCACCAACCAACGGGATATCATAGGCACCTAATTCTTGTTGCTGCCATGACTCTAAGGTCGAGGGCTCATGGGAAAACAGGTTTCATGGTCGTCGGATATTCACAGCCTCCGCACCGTGATCACGCATAGTACCGCAGATCTTCCGGCAGTTGGTGCCGCTGCAGGACACCTCCTCGGGACTTGGGATATAGACAAAATATGTTTCTAATAGCAATATGAAGGTGCACAGGTTGTGGGAAGGCGGCCCCTCACACGGCTGGCTGGCACCGGGACGACATGACGCAACACAACAACTAGACACTGTCTTTGCCCAAATGTTGTTCAAGCCAGTCTTGTAGCCTTATAGAAGAGTAGGGAAAAATGTTTCATGGTCATGCGATATCCGTAGCCTCCGCACCGTCTTCATACATAATACCGCAGATCTTCCGGCAGTTGGTGCCGCTGCAGGACACCTCCTCGGGACTTGGGATATAGACAAAATATGTTTCTATTAGCAATATGAAGCTCCACCGACTGTGGGAAGGCGGCCCCTATCACTATAAGTCGTGATACTCAGATTCAAAGTATCGCGACCCGTCCGGATTTTTTCGCGCTCGCCGGTGCCGCTAGCTATTAGGGTCCCGGTCACTGTCCCAAAAGGGCGGAACGGCCCCTTCTCTCGTTGGGCGGCACCAGCTGATTCTTTATGTACGGTATCACGAGCTCATGTTCGGCCGCACCAACCAACGGGATATCATAGGCACCTAATTCTTGTTGCTGCCATGACTCTAAGGTCGAGGGCTTATGGGAAAACAGGTTTCATGGTCGTCGGATATTCGCAGCCTCCGCACCGTGATCACGCATAGTACCGCAGATCTTCCGCCAGTTGGTGCCGCTGCAGGACACCTCCTCGGGACTTGGGATATAGACGAAATATGTTTCTAATAGCAATATGAAGGTGCACAGGTTGTGGGAAGGCGGCCCCTCACACGGCTGGCTGGCACCGGGACGACATGATGCAACACAACGACCAGACACTGTTTTTGCCCAAATGTTGTTCAAGCCAGTCTTGTAGCCTTATAGAAGAGTGGGGAAAAATGTTTCATGGTCATGCGATATCCGTAGCCTCCGCACCGTCTTCATACATAATACCGCAGATCTTCCGGCAGTTGGTGCCGCTGCAGGACACCTCCTCGGGACTTGGGATATAGACAAAATATGTTTCTAATAGCAATATGAAGGTGCACAGGTTGTGGGAAGGCGGCCCCTCACACGCGTGGCTGGTATCACTATAAGTCGTGTCGATCCGACTCAGATCGACATTTGCGCTCTCGATTTTTTGGCCCGACTCAGCCCGATTAGCTCTAGGGTGTAGGAGGTCAATCCCAAAAGGGCTAAGCCAGGCGGTCAATATTGGCTGCGCAACGGCTGTACCTTTAAAGGTGTTCGCTCAGTCTATCCTACACAAGTCAGAACGGTTAGAGGTCAGTATGCACCGTGTCACCGGGTTATGTTAGAGAGGTTTAGGTTAGAAAGTTAAGGTCTGTCTCAGTCAGTTGAAAGACGTTTATTCTGTGCTGTGATAGGTGTGTGTTGTGTTCTTCTATCACTATCACTATAAGTCGTGATACTCAGATTCAAAGTATCGCGACCCGTCCGGATTTTTTCGCGCTCGCCGGTGCCGCTAGCTATTAGGGTCCCGGTCACTGTCCCAAAAGGGCGGAACGGCCCCTTCTCTCGTTGGGCGGCACCAGCTGATTCTTTATGTACGGTATCACGAGCTCATGTTCGGCCGCACCAACCAACGGGATATCATAGGCACCTAATTCTTGTTGCTGCCATGACTCTAAGGTCGAGGGCTCATGGGAAAACAGGTTTCATGGTCGTCGGATATTCACAGCCTCCGCACCGTGATCACGCATAGTACCGCAGATCTTCCGGCAGTTGGTGCCGCTGCAGGACACCTCCTCGGGACTTGGGATATAGACAAAATATGTTTCTAATAGCAATATGAAGGTGCACAGGTTGTGGGAAGGCGGCCCCTCACACGGCTGGCTGGCACCGGGACGACATGACGCAACACAACAACTAGACACTGTCTTTGCCCAAATGTTGTTCAAGCCAGTCTTGTAGCCTTATAGAAGAGTAGGGAAAAATGTTTCATGGTCATGCGATATCCGTAGCCTCCGCACCGTCTTCATACATAATACCGCAGATCTTCCGGCAGTTGGTGCCGCTGCAGGACACCTCCTCGGGACTTGGGATATAGACAAAATATGTTTCTATTAGCAATATGAAGCTCCACCGACTGTGGGAAGGCGGCCCCTCACACGCGTGGCTGCTAGTACCATAAGTCGTTCGGATTTGGATCAAATCTGGAATATCACTTCGGATTTGTAAGCTCATCACGGTACGGCTAGTCTTAGGTTCCAGAATGTCAATTCCTTACTACCTACGCTCTGGACCATGGGGCATGGTCCGTCACAGACCATGGTACCTGCAAATGATGATATTCGGCATAAGCGCTACCAGAAATCTAATACTCGATGCCCATTATTTAACGCTGGCTGACTTTCGGCGTGGGTACCACCTGTTCAGGTACTTACTACCTACGCTATACACCATGGGGCATGATGTGAAATGACGACCCTGAGCCCGATTGACTGATTTCGGCATGAACGACGCCCGGTTTTTAACTCTGATTGATTTTGGGCGTTGGGCTTAACTTGTGATTGACAGACAGTACTGGGAGGGTCTAACTATCTAATAGACAAAATGGCTAGCCATATTTTTATTTCCTTTTATGGTAATCTGACAGCTATCACTATAAGTCATTGGAATTCGATTCGATTTCCAATTTGCAGCTCGGATTCCTCCGAAACTAAAAGTGCCGCAAGATATTAGGGAGTGGGTCACTGTCCTCAAAGGGCTAAGCGGCATCTTTTCTCGTTGTCGAGTTATCACTGCGTCTTTAGTTAACGCACGAGGAGGTCCGTGTCCAGCAAGGCGACCAGACCATGTATGGACCCAATTCCTATCACTATAAGTCATTGGAATTCGATTCGATTTCCAATTTGCAGCTCGGATTCCTATCACTATAAGTCGTGATACTCAGATTCAAAGTATCGCGACCCGTCCGGATTTTTCTGCGCTCGCCGGTGCCGCTAGCTATTAGGGTCCCGGTCACTGTCCCAAAAGGGCGGAACGGCCCCTTCTCTCGTTGGGCGGCACCAGCTGATTCTTTATGTACGGTATCACGAGCTCATGTTCGGCCGCACCAACCAACGGGATATCATAGGCACCTAATTCTTGTTGCTGCCATGACTCTAAGGTCGAGGGCTCATGGGAAAACAGGTTTCATGGTCGTCGGATATTCACAGCCTCTGCACCGTGATCACGCATAGTACCGCAGATCTTCCGCCAGTTGGTGCCGCTGCAGGACACCTCCTCGGGACTTGGGATATAGACGAAATATGTTTCTAATAGCAATATGAAGGTGCACAGGTTGTGGGAAGGCGGCCCCTCACACGGCTGGCTGGCACCGGGACGACATGATGCAACACAATGACCAGACACTGTCTTTGCCCAAATGTTGTTCAAGCCAGTCTTGCAACCTTATAGAAGAGTGGGGAAAAACGTTTCATGGTCATGCGATATCCGTAGCCTCCGCACCGTCTTCATACATAATACCGCAGATCTTCCGGCAGTTGGTGCCGCTGCAGGACACCTCCTCGGGACTTGGGATATAGACAAAATATGTTTCTATTAGCAATATGAAGCTCCACCGACTGTGGGAAGGCGGCCCCTATCACTATAAGTCGTGATACTCAGATTCAAAGTATCGCGACCCGTCCGGATTTTTTCGCGCTCGCCGGTGCCGCTAGCTATTAGGGTCCCGGTCACTGTCCCAAAAGGGCGGAACGGCCCCTTCTCTCGTTGGGCGGCACCAGCTGATTCTTTATGTACGGTATCACGAGCTCATGTTCGGCCGCACCAACCAACGGGATATCATAGGCACCTAATTCTTGTTGCTGCCATGACTCTAAGGTCGAGGGCTCATGGGAAAACAGGTTTCATGGTCGTCGGATATTCACAGCCTCCGCACCGTGATCACGCATAGTACCGCAGATCTTCCGGCAGTTGGTGCCGCTGCAGGACACCTCCTCGGGACTTGGGATATAGACAAAATATGTTTCTAATAGCAATATGAAGGTGCACAGGTTGTGGGAAGGCGGCCCCTCACACGGCTGGCTGGCACCGGGACGACATGACGCAACACAACAACTAGACACTGTCTTTGCCCAAATGTTGTTCAAGCCAGTCTTGTAGCCTTATAGAAGAGTAGGGAAAAATGTTTCATGGTCATGCGATATCCGTAGCCTCCGCACCGTCTTCATACATAATACCGCAGATCTTCCGGCAGTTGGTGCCGCTGCAGGACACCTCCTCGGGACTTGGGATATAGACAAAATATGTTTCTATTAGCAATATGAAGCTCCACCGACTGTGGGAAGGCGGCCCCTCACACGCGTGGCTGCTAGTACCATAAGTCGTTCGGATTTGGATCAAATCTGGAATATCACTTCGGATTTGTAAGCTCATCACGGTACGGCTAGTCTTAGGTTCCAGAATGTCAATTCCTTACTACCTACGCTCTGGACCATGGGGCATGGTCCGTCACAGACCATGGTACCTGCAAATGATGATATTCGGCATAAGCGCTACCAGAAATCTAATACTCGATGCCCATTATTTAACGCTGGCTGACTTTCGGCGTGGGTACCACCTGTTCAGGTACTTACTACCTACGCTATACACCATGGGGCATGATGTGAAATGACGACCCTGAGCCCGATTGACTGATTTCGGCATGAACGACGCCCGGTTTTTAACTCTGATTGATTTTGGGCGTTGGGCTTAACTTGTGATTGACAGACAGTACTGGGAGGGTCTAACTATCTAATAGACAAAATGGCTAGCCATATTTTTATTTCCTTTTATGGTAATCTGACAGCTATCACTATAAGTCATTGGAATTCGATTCGATTTCCAATTTGCAGCTCGGATTCCTCCGAAACTAAAAGTGCCGCAAGATATTAGGGAGTGGGTCACTGTCCTCAAAGGGCTAAGCGGCATCTTTTCTCGTTGTCGAGTTATCACTGCGTCTTTAGTTAACGCACGAGGAGGTCCGTGTCCAGCAAGGCGACCAGACCATGTATGGACCCAATTCCTATCACTATAAGTCATTGGAATTCGATTCGATTTCCAATTTGCAGCTCGGATTCCTATCACTATAAGTCGTGATACTCAGATTCAAAGTATCGCGACCCGTCCGGATTTTTCTGCGCTCGCCGGTGCCGCTAGCTATTAGGGTCCCGGTCACTGTCCCAAAAGGGCGGAACGGCCCCTTCTCTCGTTGGGCGGCACCAGCTGATTCTTTATGTACGGTATCACGAGCTCATGTTCGGCCGCACCAACCAACGGGATATCATAGGCACCTAATTCTTGTTGCTGCCATGACTCTAAGGTCGAGGGCTCATGGGAAAACAGGTTTCATGGTCGTCGGATATTCACAGCCTCTGCACCGTGATCACGCATAGTACCGCAGATCTTCCGCCAGTTGGTGCCGCTGCAGGACACCTCCTCGGGACTTGGGATATAGACGAAATATGTTTCTAATAGCAATATGAAGGTGCACAGGTTGTGGGAAGGCGGCCCCTCACACGGCTGGCTGGCACCGGGACGACATGATGCAACACAATGACCAGACACTGTCTTTGCCCAAATGTTGTTCAAGCCAGTCTTGCAACCTTATAGAAGAGTGGGGAAAAACGTTTCATGGTCATGCGATATCCGTAGCCTCCGCACCGTCTTCATACATAATACCGCAGATCTTCCGGCAGTTGGTGCCGCTGCAGGACACCTCCTCGGGACTTGGGATATAGACAAAATATGTTTCTATTAGCAATATGAAGCTCCACCGACTGTGGGAAGGCGGCCCCTATCACTATAAGTCGTGATACTCAGATTCAAAGTATCGCGACCCGTCCGGATTTTTTCGCGCTCGCCGGTGCCGCTAGCTATTAGGGTCCCGGTCACTGTCCCAAAAGGGCGGAACGGCCCCTTCTCTCGTTGGGCGGCACCAGCTGATTCTTTATGTACGGTATCACGAGCTCATGTTCGGCCGCACCAACCAACGGGATATCATAGGCACCTAATTCTTGTTGCTGCCATGACTCTAAGGTCGAGGGCTTATGGGAAAACAGGTTTCATGGTCGTCGGATATTCGCAGCCTCCGCACCGTGATCACGCATAGTACCGCAGATCTTCCGCCAGTTGGTGCCGCTGCAGGACACCTCCTCGGGACTTGGGATATAGACGAAATATGTTTCTAATAGCAATATGAAGGTGCACAGGTTGTGGGAAGGCGGCCCCTCACACGGCTGGCTGGCACCGGGACGACATGATGCAACACAACGACCAGACACTGTTTTTGCCCAAATGTTGTTCAAGCCAGTCTTGTAGCCTTATAGAAGAGTGGGGAAAAATGTTTCATGGTCATGCGATATCCGTAGCCTCCGCACCGTCTTCATACATAATACCGCAGATCTTCCGGCAGTTGGTGCCGCTGCAGGACACCTCCTCGGGACTTGGGATATAGACAAAATATGTTTCTAATAGCAATATGAAGGTGCACAGGTTGTGGGAAGGCGGCCCCTCACACGCGTGGCTGGTATCACTATAAGTCGTGTCGATCCGACTCAGATCGACATTTGCGCTCTCGATTTTTTGGCCCGACTCAGCCCGATTAGCTCTAGGGTGTAGGAGGTCAATCCCAAAAGGGCTAAGCCAGGCGGTCAATATTGGCTGCGCAACGGCTGTACCTTTAAAGGTGTTCGCTCAGTCTATCCTACACAAGTCAGAACGGTTAGAGGTCAGTATGCACCGTGTCACCGGGTTATGTTAGAGAGGTTTAGGTTAGAAAGTTAAGGTCTGTCTCAGTCAGTTGAAAGACGTTTATTCTGTGCTGTGATAGGTGTGTGTTGTGTTCTTCTATCACTATCACTATAAGTCGTGATACTCAGATTCAAAGTATCGCGACCCGTCCGGATTTTTTCGCGCTCGCCGGTGCCGCTAGCTATTAGGGTCCCGGTCACTGTCCCAAAAGGGCGGAACGGCCCCTTCTCTCGTTGGGCGGCACCAGCTGATTCTTTATGTACGGTATCACGAGCTCATGTTCGGCCGCACCAACCAACGGGATATCATAGGCACCTAATTCTTGTTGCTGCCATGACTCTAAGGTCGAGGGCTCATGGGAAAACAGGTTTCATGGTCGTCGGATATTCACAGCCTCCGCACCGTGATCACGCATAGTACCGCAGATCTTCCGGCAGTTGGTGCCGCTGCAGGACACCTCCTCGGGACTTGGGATATAGACAAAATATGTTTCTAATAGCAATATGAAGGTGCACAGGTTGTGGGAAGGCGGCCCCTCACACGGCTGGCTGGCACCGGGACGACATGACGCAACACAACAACTAGACACTGTCTTTGCCCAAATGTTGTTCAAGCCAGTCTTGTAGCCTTATAGAAGAGTAGGGAAAAATGTTTCATGGTCATGCGATATCCGTAGCCTCCGCACCGTCTTCATACATAATACCGCAGATCTTCCGGCAGTTGGTGCCGCTGCAGGACACCTCCTCGGGACTTGGGATATAGACAAAATATGTTTCTATTAGCAATATGAAGCTCCACCGACTGTGGGAAGGCGGCCCCTCACACGCGTGGCTGCTAGTACCATAAGTCGTTCGGATTTGGATCAAATCTGGAATATCACTTCGGATTTGTAAGCTCATCACGGTACGGCTAGTCTTAGGTTCCAGAATGTCAATTCCTTACTACCTACGCTCTGGACCATGGGGCATGGTCCGTCACAGACCATGGTACCTGCAAATGATGATATTCGGCATAAGCGCTACCAGAAATCTAATACTCGATGCCCATTATTTAACGCTGGCTGACTTTCGGCGTGGGTACCACCTGTTCAGGTACTTACTACCTACGCTATACACCATGGGGCATGATGTGAAATGACGACCCTGAGCCCGATTGACTGATTTCGGCATGAACGACGCCCGGTTTTTAACTCTGATTGATTTTGGGCGTTGGGCTTAACTTGTGATTGACAGACAGTACTGGGAGGGTCTAACTATCTAATAGACAAAATGGCTAGCCATATTTTTATTTCCTTTTATGGTAATCTGACAGCTATCACTATAAGTCATTGGAATTCGATTCGATTTCCAATTTGCAGCTCGGATTCCTCCGAAACTAAAAGTGCCGCAAGATATTAGGGAGTGGGTCACTGTCCTCAAAGGGCTAAGCGGCATCTTTTCTCGTTGTCGAGTTATCACTGCGTCTTTAGTTAACGCACGAGGAGGTCCGTGTCCAGCAAGGCGACCAGACCATGTATGGACCCAATTCCTATCACTATAAGTCATTGGAATTCGATTCGATTTCCAATTTGCAGCTCGGATTCCTATCACTATAAGTCGTGATACTCAGATTCAAAGTATCGCGACCCGTCCGGATTTTTCTGCGCTCGCCGGTGCCGCTAGCTATTAGGGTCCCGGTCACTGTCCCAAAAGGGCGGAACGGCCCCTTCTCTCGTTGGGCGGCACCAGCTGATTCTTTATGTACGGTATCACGAGCTCATGTTCGGCCGCACCAACCAACGGGATATCATAGGCACCTAATTCTTGTTGCTGCCATGACTCTAAGGTCGAGGGCTCATGGGAAAACAGGTTTCATGGTCGTCGGATATTCACAGCCTCTGCACCGTGATCACGCATAGTACCGCAGATCTTCCGCCAGTTGGTGCCGCTGCAGGACACCTCCTCGGGACTTGGGATATAGACGAAATATGTTTCTAATAGCAATATGAAGGTGCACAGGTTGTGGGAAGGCGGCCCCTCACACGGCTGGCTGGCACCGGGACGACATGATGCAACACAATGACCAGACACTGTCTTTGCCCAAATGTTGTTCAAGCCAGTCTTGCAACCTTATAGAAGAGTGGGGAAAAACGTTTCATGGTCATGCGATATCCGTAGCCTCCGCACCGTCTTCATACATAATACCGCAGATCTTCCGGCAGTTGGTGCCGCTGCAGGACACCTCCTCGGGACTTGGGATATAGACAAAATATGTTTCTATTAGCAATATGAAGCTCCACCGACTGTGGGAAGGCGGCCCCTATCACTATAAGTCGTGATACTCAGATTCAAAGTATCGCGACCCGTCCGGATTTTTTCGCGCTCGCCGGTGCCGCTAGCTATTAGGGTCCCGGTCACTGTCCCAAAAGGGCGGAACGGCCCCTTCTCTCGTTGGGCGGCACCAGCTGATTCTTTATGTACGGTATCATGAGCTCATGTTCGGCCGCACCAACCAACGGGATATCATAGGCACCTATCACTATAAGTCGTGATACTCAGATTCAAAGTATCGCGACCCGTCCGGATTTTTTCGCGCTCGCCGGTGCCGCTAGCTATTAGGGTCCCGGTCACTGTCCCAAAAGGGCGGAACGGCCCCTTCTCTCGTTGGGCGGCACCAGCTGATTCTTTATGTACGGTATCACGAGCTCATGTTCGGCCGCACCAACCAACGGGATATCATAGGCACCTAATTCTTGTTGCTGCCATGACTCTAAGGTCGAGGGCTTATGGGAAAACAGGTTTCATGGTCGTCGGATATTCGCAGCCTCCGCACCGTGATCACGCATAGTACCGCAGATCTTCCGCCAGTTGGTGCCGCTGCAGGACACCTCCTCGGGACTTGGGATATAGACGAAATATGTTTCTAATAGCAATATGAAGGTGCACAGGTTGTGGGAAGGCGGCCCCTCACACGGCTGGCTGGCACCGGGACGACATGATGCAACACAACGACCAGACACTGTTTTTGCCCAAATGTTGTTCAAGCCAGTCTTGTAGCCTTATAGAAGAGTGGGGAAAAATGTTTCATGGTCATGCGATATCCGTAGCCTCCGCACCGTCTTCATACATAATACCGCAGATCTTCCGGCAGTTGGTGCCGCTGCAGGACACCTCCTCGGGACTTGGGATATAGACAAAATATGTTTCTAATAGCAATATGAAGGTGCACAGGTTGTGGGAAGGCGGCCCCTCACACGCGTGGCTGGTATCACTATAAGTCGTGTCGATCCGACTCAGATCGACATTTGCGCTCTCGATTTTTTGGCCCGACTCAGCCCGATTAGCTCTAGGGTGTAGGAGGTCAATCCCAAAAGGGCTAAGCCAGGCGGTCAATATTGGCTGCGCAACGGCTGTACCTTTAAAGGTGTTCGCTCAGTCTATCCTACACAAGTCAGAACGGTTAGAGGTCAGTATGCACCGTGTCACCGGGTTATGTTAGAGAGGTTTAGGTTAGAAAGTTAAGGTCTGTCTCAGTCAGTTGAAAGACGTTTATTCTGTGCTGTGATAGGTGTGTGTTGTGTTCTTCTATCACTATCACTATAAGTCGTGATACTCAGATTCAAAGTATCGCGACCCGTCCGGATTTTTTCGCGCTCGCCGGTGCCGCTAGCTATTAGGGTCCCGGTCACTGTCCCAAAAGGGCGGAACGGCCCCTTCTCTCGTTGGGCGGCACCAGCTGATTCTTTATGTACGGTATCACGAGCTCATGTTCGGCCGCACCAACCAACGGGATATCATAGGCACCTAATTCTTGTTGCTGCCATGACTCTAAGGTCGAGGGCTCATGGGAAAACAGGTTTCATGGTCGTCGGATATTCACAGCCTCCGCACCGTGATCACGCATAGTACCGCAGATCTTCCGGCAGTTGGTGCCGCTGCAGGACACCTCCTCGGGACTTGGGATATAGACAAAATATGTTTCTAATAGCAATATGAAGGTGCACAGGTTGTGGGAAGGCGGCCCCTCACACGGCTGGCTGGCACCGGGACGACATGACGCAACACAACAACTAGACACTGTCTTTGCCCAAATGTTGTTCAAGCCAGTCTTGTAGCCTTATAGAAGAGTAGGGAAAAATGTTTCATGGTCATGCGATATCCGTAGCCTCCGCACCGTCTTCATACATAATACCGCAGATCTTCCGGCAGTTGGTGCCGCTGCAGGACACCTCCTCGGGACTTGGGATATAGACAAAATATGTTTCTATTAGCAATATGAAGCTCCACCGACTGTGGGAAGGCGGCCCCTCACACGCGTGGCTGCTAGTACCATAAGTCGTTCGGATTTGGATCAAATCTGGAATATCACTTCGGATTTGTAAGCTCATCACGGTACGGCTAGTCTTAGGTTCCAGAATGTCAATTCCTTACTACCTACGCTCTGGACCATGGGGCATGGTCCGTCACAGACCATGGTACCTGCAAATGATGATATTCGGCATAAGCGCTACCAGAAATCTAATACTCGATGCCCATTATTTAACGCTGGCTGACTTTCGGCGTGGGTACCACCTGTTCAGGTACTTACTACCTACGCTATACACCATGGGGCATGATGTGAAATGACGACCCTGAGCCCGATTGACTGATTTCGGCATGAACGACGCCCGGTTTTTAACTCTGATTGATTTTGGGCGTTGGGCTTAACTTGTGATTGACAGACAGTACTGGGAGGGTCTAACTATCTAATAGACAAAATGGCTAGCCATATTTTTATTTCCTTTTATGGTAATCTGACAGCTATCACTATAAGTCATTGGAATTCGATTCGATTTCCAATTTGCAGCTCGGATTCCTCCGAAACTAAAAGTGCCGCAAGATATTAGGGAGTGGGTCACTGTCCTCAAAGGGCTAAGCGGCATCTTTTCTCGTTGTCGAGTTATCACTGCGTCTTTAGTTAACGCACGAGGAGGTCCGTGTCCAGCAAGGCGACCAGACCATGTATGGACCCAATTCCTATCACTATAAGTCATTGGAATTCGATTCGATTTCCAATTTGCAGCTCGGATTCCTATCACTATAAGTCGTGATACTCAGATTCAAAGTATCGCGACCCGTCCGGATTTTTCTGCGCTCGCCGGTGCCGCTAGCTATTAGGGTCCCGGTCACTGTCCCAAAAGGGCGGAACGGCCCCTTCTCTCGTTGGGCGGCACCAGCTGATTCTTTATGTACGGTATCACGAGCTCATGTTCGGCCGCACCAACCAACGGGATATCATAGGCACCTAATTCTTGTTGCTGCCATGACTCTAAGGTCGAGGGCTCATGGGAAAACAGGTTTCATGGTCGTCGGATATTCACAGCCTCTGCACCGTGATCACGCATAGTACCGCAGATCTTCCGCCAGTTGGTGCCGCTGCAGGACACCTCCTCGGGACTTGGGATATAGACGAAATATGTTTCTAATAGCAATATGAAGGTGCACAGGTTGTGGGAAGGCGGCCCCTCACACGGCTGGCTGGCACCGGGACGACATGATGCAACACAATGACCAGACACTGTCTTTGCCCAAATGTTGTTCAAGCCAGTCTTGCAACCTTATAGAAGAGTGGGGAAAAACGTTTCATGGTCATGCGATATCCGTAGCCTCCGCACCGTCTTCATACATAATACCGCAGATCTTCCGGCAGTTGGTGCCGCTGCAGGACACCTCCTCGGGACTTGGGATATAGACAAAATATGTTTCTATTAGCAATATGAAGCTCCACCGACTGTGGGAAGGCGGCCCCTATCACTATAAGTCGTGATACTCAGATTCAAAGTATCGCGACCCGTCCGGATTTTTTCGCGCTCGCCGGTGCCGCTAGCTATTAGGGTCCCGGTCACTGTCCCAAAAGGGCGGAACGGCCCCTTCTCTCGTTGGGCGGCACCAGCTGATTCTTTATGTACGGTATCACGAGCTCATGTTCGGCCGCACCAACCAACGGGATATCATAGGCACCTAATTCTTGTTGCTGCCATGACTCTAAGGTCGAGGGCTTATGGGAAAACAGGTTTCATGGTCGTCGGATATTCGCAGCCTCCGCACCGTGATCACGCATAGTACCGCAGATCTTCCGCCAGTTGGTGCCGCTGCAGGACACCTCCTCGGGACTTGGGATATAGACGAAATATGTTTCTAATAGCAATATGAAGGTGCACAGGTTGTGGGAAGGCGGCCCCTCACACGGCTGGCTGGCACCGGGACGACATGATGCAACACAACGACCAGACACTGTTTTTGCCCAAATGTTGTTCAAGCCAGTCTTGTAGCCTTATAGAAGAGTGGGGAAAAATGTTTCATGGTCATGCGATATCCGTAGCCTCCGCACCGTCTTCATACATAATACCGCAGATCTTCCGGCAGTTGGTGCCGCTGCAGGACACCTCCTCGGGACTTGGGATATAGACAAAATATGTTTCTAATAGCAATATGAAGGTGCACAGGTTGTGGGAAGGCGGCCCCTCACACGCGTGGCTGGTATCACTATAAGTCGTGTCGATCCGACTCAGATCGACATTTGCGCTCTCGATTTTTTGGCCCGACTCAGCCCGATTAGCTCTAGGGTGTAGGAGGTCAATCCCAAAAGGGCTAAGCCAGGCGGTCAATATTGGCTGCGCAACGGCTGTACCTTTAAAGGTGTTCGCTCAGTCTATCCTACACAAGTCAGAACGGTTAGAGGTCAGTATGCACCGTGTCACCGGGTTATGTTAGAGAGGTTTAGGTTAGAAAGTTAAGGTCTGTCTCAGTCAGTTGAAAGACGTTTATTCTGTGCTGTGATAGGTGTGTGTTGTGTTCTTCTATCACTATCACTATAAGTCGTGATACTCAGATTCAAAGTATCGCGACCCGTCCGGATTTTTTCGCGCTCGCCGGTGCCGCTAGCTATTAGGGTCCCGGTCACTGTCCCAAAAGGGCGGAACGGCCCCTTCTCTCGTTGGGCGGCACCAGCTGATTCTTTATGTACGGTATCACGAGCTCATGTTCGGCCGCACCAACCAACGGGATATCATAGGCACCTAATTCTTGTTGCTGCCATGACTCTAAGGTCGAGGGCTCATGGGAAAACAGGTTTCATGGTCGTCGGATATTCACAGCCTCCGCACCGTGATCACGCATAGTACCGCAGATCTTCCGGCAGTTGGTGCCGCTGCAGGACACCTCCTCGGGACTTGGGATATAGACAAAATATGTTTCTAATAGCAATATGAAGGTGCACAGGTTGTGGGAAGGCGGCCCCTCACACGGCTGGCTGGCACCGGGACGACATGACGCAACACAACAACTAGACACTGTCTTTGCCCAAATGTTGTTCAAGCCAGTCTTGTAGCCTTATAGAAGAGTAGGGAAAAATGTTTCATGGTCATGCGATATCCGTAGCCTCCGCACCGTCTTCATACATAATACCGCAGATCTTCCGGCAGTTGGTGCCGCTGCAGGACACCTCCTCGGGACTTGGGATATAGACAAAATATGTTTCTATTAGCAATATGAAGCTCCACCGACTGTGGGAAGGCGGCCCCTCACACGCGTGGCTGCTAGTACCATAAGTCGTTCGGATTTGGATCAAATCTGGAATATCACTTCGGATTTGTAAGCTCATCACGGTACGGCTAGTCTTAGGTTCCAGAATGTCAATTCCTTACTACCTACGCTCTGGACCATGGGGCATGGTCCGTCACAGACCATGGTACCTGCAAATGATGATATTCGGCATAAGCGCTACCAGAAATCTAATACTCGATGCCCATTATTTAACGCTGGCTGACTTTCGGCGTGGGTACCACCTGTTCAGGTACTTACTACCTACGCTATACACCATGGGGCATGATGTGAAATGACGACCCTGAGCCCGATTGACTGATTTCGGCATGAACGACGCCCGGTTTTTAACTCTGATTGATTTTGGGCGTTGGGCTTAACTTGTGATTGACAGACAGTACTGGGAGGGTCTAACTATCTAATAGACAAAATGGCTAGCCATATTTTTATTTCCTTTTATGGTAATCTGACAGCTATCACTATAAGTCATTGGAATTCGATTCGATTTCCAATTTGCAGCTCGGATTCCTCCGAAACTAAAAGTGCCGCAAGATATTAGGGAGTGGGTCACTGTCCTCAAAGGGCTAAGCGGCATCTTTTCTCGTTGTCGAGTTATCACTGCGTCTTTAGTTAACGCACGAGGAGGTCCGTGTCCAGCAAGGCGACCAGACCATGTATGGACCCAATTCCTATCACTATAAGTCATTGGAATTCGATTCGATTTCCAATTTGCAGCTCGGATTCCTATCACTATAAGTCGTGATACTCAGATTCAAAGTATCGCGACCCGTCTGGATTTTTCTGCGCTCGCCGGTGCCGCTAGCTATTAGGGTCCCGGTCACTGTCCCAAAAGGGCGGAACGGCCCCTTCTCTCGTTGGGCGGCACCAGCTGATTCTTTATGTACGGTATCACGAGCTCATGTTCGGCCGCACCAACCAACGGGATATCATAGGCACCTAATTCTTGTTGCTGCCATGACTCTAAGGTCGAGGGCTCATGGGAAAACAGGTTTCATGGTCGTCGGATATTCACAGCCTCTGCACCGTGATCACGCATAGTACCGCAGATCTTCCGCCAGTTGGTGCCGCTGCAGGACACCTCCTCGGGACTTGGGATATAGACGAAATATGTTTCTAATAGCAATATGAAGGTGCACAGGTTGTGGGAAGGCGGCCCCTCACACGGCTGGCTGGCACCGGGACGACATGATGCAACACAATGACCAGACACTGTCTTTGCCCAAATGTTGTTCAAGCCAGTCTTGCAACCTTATAGAAGAGTGGGGAAAAACGTTTCATGGTCATGCGATATCCGTAGCCTCCGCACCGTCTTCATACATAATACCGCAGATCTTCCGGCAGTTGGTGCCGCTGCAGGACACCTCCTCGGGACTTGGGATATAGACAAAATATGTTTCTATTAGCAATATGAAGCTCCACCGACTGTGGGAAGGCGGCCCCTCACACGCGTGGCTGCTAGTACCATAAGTCGTTCGGATTTGGATCAAATCTGGAATATCACTTCGGATTTGTAAGCTCATCACAGTACGGCTAGTCTTAGGTTCCAGAATGTCAATTCCAAAATCGCTAATCTGTAAGGTTGATATTGGCTGCGCAACAGCTGTATCTTTGTTTCCGCTCACTCAATCCTATCACTATCACTATAAGTCGTGATACTCAGATTCAAAGTATCGCGACCCGTCCGGATTTTTTCGCGCTCGCCGGTGCCGCTAGCTATTAGGGTCCCGGTCACTGTCCCAAAAGGGCGGAACGGCCCCTTCTCTCGTTGGGCGGCACCAGCTGATTCTTTATGTACGGTATCACGAGCTCATGTTCGGCCGCACCAACCAACGGGATATCATAGGCACCTAATTCTTGTTGCTGCCATGACTCTAAGGTCGAGGGCTCATGGGAAAACAGGTTTCATGGTCGTCGGATATTCACAGCCTCCGCACCGTGATCACGCATAGTACCGCAGATCTTCCGGCAGTTGGTGCCGCTGCAGGACACCTCCTCGGGACTTGGGATATAGACAAAATATGTTTCTAATAGCAATATGAAGGTGCACAGGTTGTGGGAAGGCGGCCCCTCACACGGCTGGCTGGCACCGGGACGACATGACGCAACACAACAACTAGACACTGTCTTTGCCCAAATGTTGTTCAAGCCAGTCTTGTAGCCTTATAGAAGAGTAGGGAAAAATGTTTCATGGTCATGCGATATCCGTAGCCTCCGCACCGTCTTCATACATAATACCGCAGATCTTCCGGCAGTTGGTGCCGCTGCAGGACACCTCCTCGGGACTTGGGATATAGACAAAATATGTTTCTATTAGCAATATGAAGCTCCACCGACTGTGGGAAGGCGGCCCCTCACACGCGTGGCTGCTAGTACCATAAGTCGTTCGGATTTGGATCAAATCTGGAATATCACTTCGGATTTGTAAGCTCATCACGGTACGGCTAGTCTTAGGTTCCAGAATGTCAATTCCTTACTACCTACGCTCTGGACCATGGGGCATGGTCCGTCACAGACCATGGTACCTGCAAATGATGATATTCGGCATAAGCGCTACCAGAAATCTAATACTCGATGCCCATTATTTAACGCTGGCTGACTTTCGGCGTGGGTACCACCTGTTCAGGTACTTACTACCTACGCTATACACCATGGGGCATGATGTGAAATGACGACCCTGAGCCCGATTGACTGATTTCGGCATGAACGACGCCCGGTTTTTAACTCTGATTGATTTTGGGCGTTGGGCTTAACTTGTGATTGACAGACAGTACTGGGAGGGTCTAACTATCTAATAGACAAAATGGCTAGCCATATTTTTATTTCCTTTTATGGTAATCTGACAGCTATCACTATAAGTCATTGGAATTCGATTCGATTTCCAATTTGCAGCTCGGATTCCTCCGAAACTAAAAGTGCCGCAAGATATTAGGGAGTGGGTCACTGTCCTCAAAGGGCTAAGCGGCATCTTTTCTCGTTGTCGAGTTATCACTGCGTCTTTAGTTAACGCACGAGGAGGTCCGTGTCCAGCAAGGCGACCAGACCATGTATGGACCCAATTCCTATCACTATAAGTCATTGGAATTCGATTCGATTTCCAATTTGCAGCTCGGATTCCTATCACTATAAGTCGTGATACTCAGATTCAAAGTATCGCGACCCGTCCGGATTTTTCTGCGCTCGCCGGTGCCGCTAGCTATTAGGGTCCCGGTCACTGTCCCAAAAGGGCGGAACGGCCCCTTCTCTCGTTGGGCGGCACCAGCTGATTCTTTATGTACGGTATCACGAGCTCATGTTCGGCCGCACCAACCAACGGGATATCATAGGCACCTAATTCTTGTTGCTGCCATGACTCTAAGGTCGAGGGCTCATGGGAAAACAGGTTTCATGGTCGTCGGATATTCACAGCCTCTGCACCGTGATCACGCATAGTACCGCAGATCTTCCGCCAGTTGGTGCCGCTGCAGGACACCTCCTCGGGACTTGGGATATAGACGAAATATGTTTCTAATAGCAATATGAAGGTGCACAGGTTGTGGGAAGGCGGCCCCTCACACGGCTGGCTGGCACCGGGACGACATGATGCAACACAATGACCAGACACTGTCTTTGCCCAAATGTTGTTCAAGCCAGTCTTGCAACCTTATAGAAGAGTGGGGAAAAACGTTTCATGGTCATGCGATATCCGTA
Organism: Strobilurus orientalis; assembly: GCA_019915145.1. Classification (NCBI taxonomy): domain Eukaryota; kingdom Fungi; phylum Basidiomycota; class Agaricomycetes; order Agaricales; family Physalacriaceae; genus Strobilurus; species Strobilurus orientalis. The sequence continues at coordinate 24,151 of JAHLML010000001.1, read as the reverse complement.
GCCTCCGCACCGTCTTCATACATAATACCGCAGATCTTCCGGCAGTTGGTGCCGCTGCAGGACACCTCCTCGGGACTTGGGATATAGACAAAATATGTTTCTATTAGCAATATGAAGCTCCACCGACTGTGGGAAGGCGGCCCCTATCACTATAAGTCGTGATACTCAGATTCAAAGTATCGCGACCCGTCCGGATTTTTTCGCGCTCGCCGGTGCCGCTAGCTATTAGGGTCCCGGTCACTGTCCCAAAAGGGCGGAACGGCCCCTTCTCTCGTTGGGCGGCACCAGCTGATTCTTTATGTACGGTATCACGAGCTCATGTTCGGCCGCACCAACCAACGGGATATCATAGGCACCTAATTCTTGTTGCTGCCATGACTCTAAGGTCGAGGGCTTATGGGAAAACAGGTTTCATGGTCGTCGGATATTCGCAGCCTCCGCACCGTGATCACGCATAGTACCGCAGATCTTCCGCCAGTTGGTGCCGCTGCAGGACACCTCCTCGGGACTTGGGATATAGACGAAATATGTTTCTAATAGCAATATGAAGGTGCACAGGTTGTGGGAAGGCGGCCCCTCACACGGCTGGCTGGCACCGGGACGACATGATGCAACACAACGACCAGACACTGTTTTTGCCCAAATGTTGTTCAAGCCAGTCTTGTAGCCTTATAGAAGAGTGGGGAAAAATGTTTCATGGTCATGCGATATCCGTAGCCTCCGCACCGTCTTCATACATAATACCGCAGATCTTCCGGCAGTTGGTGCCGCTGCAGGACACCTCCTCGGGACTTGGGATATAGACAAAATATGTTTCTAATAGCAATATGAAGGTGCACAGGTTGTGGGAAGGCGGCCCCTCACACGCGTGGCTGGTATCACTATAAGTCGTGTCGATCCGACTCAGATCGACATTTGCGCTCTCGATTTTTTGGCCCGACTCAGCCCGATTAGCTCTAGGGTGTAGGAGGTCAATCCCAAAAGGGCTAAGCCAGGCGGTCAATATTGGCTGCGCAACGGCTGTACCTTTAAAGGTGTTCGCTCAGTCTATCCTACACAAGTCAGAACGGTTAGAGGTCAGTATGCACCGTGTCACCGGGTTATGTTAGAGAGGTTTAGGTTAGAAAGTTAAGGTCTGTCTCAGTCAGTTGAAAGACGTTTATTCTGTGCTGTGATAGGTGTGTGTTGTGTTCTTCTATCACTATCACTATAAGTCGTGATACTCAGATTCAAAGTATCGCGACCCGTCCGGATTTTTTCGCGCTCGCCGGTGCCGCTAGCTATTAGGGTCCCGGTCACTGTCCCAAAAGGGCGGAACGGCCCCTTCTCTCGTTGGGCGGCACCAGCTGATTCTTTATGTACGGTATCACGAGCTCATGTTCGGCCGCACCAACCAACGGGATATCATAGGCACCTAATTCTTGTTGCTGCCATGACTCTAAGGTCGAGGGCTCATGGGAAAACAGGTTTCATGGTCGTCGGATATTCACAGCCTCCGCACCGTGATCACGCATAGTACCGCAGATCTTCCGGCAGTTGGTGCCGCTGCAGGACACCTCCTCGGGACTTGGGATATAGACAAAATATGTTTCTAATAGCAATATGAAGGTGCACAGGTTGTGGGAAGGCGGCCCCTCACACGGCTGGCTGGCACCGGGACGACATGACGCAACACAACAACTAGACACTGTCTTTGCCCAAATGTTGTTCAAGCCAGTCTTGTAGCCTTATAGAAGAGTAGGGAAAAATGTTTCATGGTCATGCGATATCCGTAGCCTCCGCACCGTCTTCATACATAATACCGCAGATCTTCCGGCAGTTGGTGCCGCTGCAGGACACCTCCTCGGGACTTGGGATATAGACAAAATATGTTTCTATTAGCAATATGAAGCTCCACCGACTGTGGGAAGGCGGCCCCTCACACGCGTGGCTGCTAGTACCATAAGTCGTTCGGATTTGGATCAAATCTGGAATATCACTTCGGATTTGTAAGCTCATCACGGTACGGCTAGTCTTAGGTTCCAGAATGTCAATTCCTTACTACCTACGCTCTGGACCATGGGGCATGGTCCGTCACAGACCATGGTACCTGCAAATGATGATATTCGGCATAAGCGCTACCAGAAATCTAATACTCGATGCCCATTATTTAACGCTGGCTGACTTTCGGCGTGGGTACCACCTGTTCAGGTACTTACTACCTACGCTATACACCATGGGGCATGATGTGAAATGACGACCCTGAGCCCGATTGACTGATTTCGGCATGAACGACGCCCGGTTTTTAACTCTGATTGATTTTGGGCGTTGGGCTTAACTTGTGATTGACAGACAGTACTGGGAGGGTCTAACTATCTAATAGACAAAATGGCTAGCCATATTTTTATTTCCTTTTATGGTAATCTGACAGCTATCACTATAAGTCATTGGAATTCGATTCGATTTCCAATTTGCAGCTCGGATTCCTCCGAAACTAAAAGTGCCGCAAGATATTAGGGAGTGGGTCACTGTCCTCAAAGGGCTAAGCGGCATCTTTTCTCGTTGTCGAGTTATCACTGCGTCTTTAGTTAACGCACGAGGAGGTCCGTGTCCAGCAAGGCGACCAGACCATGTATGGACCCAATTCCTATCACTATAAGTCATTGGAATTCGATTCGATTTCCAATTTGCAGCTCGGATTCCTATCACTATAAGTCGTGATACTCAGATTCAAAGTATCGCGACCCGTCCGGATTTTTCTGCGCTCGCCGGTGCCGCTAGCTATTAGGGTCCCGGTCACTGTCCCAAAAGGGCGGAACGGCCCCTTCTCTCGTTGGGCGGCACCAGCTGATTCTTTATGTACGGTATCACGAGCTCATGTTCGGCCGCACCAACCAACGGGATATCATAGGCACCTAATTCTTGTTGCTGCCATGACTCTAAGGTCGAGGGCTCATGGGAAAACAGGTTTCATGGTCGTCGGATATTCACAGCCTCTGCACCGTGATCACGCATAGTACCGCAGATCTTCCGCCAGTTGGTGCCGCTGCAGGACACCTCCTCGGGACTTGGGATATAGACGAAATATGTTTCTAATAGCAATATGAAGGTGCACAGGTTGTGGGAAGGCGGCCCCTCACACGGCTGGCTGGCACCGGGACGACATGATGCAACACAATGACCAGACACTGTCTTTGCCCAAATGTTGTTCAAGCCAGTCTTGCAACCTTATAGAAGAGTGGGGAAAAACGTTTCATGGTCATGCGATATCCGTAGCCTCCGCACCGTCTTCATACATAATACCGCAGATCTTCCGGCAGTTGGTGCCGCTGCAGGACACCTCCTCGGGACTTGGGATATAGACAAAATATGTTTCTATTAGCAATATGAAGCTCCACCGACTGTGGGAAGGCGGCCCCTATCACTATAAGTCGTGATACTCAGATTCAAAGTATCGCGACCCGTCCGGATTTTTTCGCGCTCGCCGGTGCCGCTAGCTATTAGGGTCCCGGTCACTGTCCCAAAAGGGCGGAACGGCCCCTTCTCTCGTTGGGCGGCACCAGCTGATTCTTTATGTACGGTATCACGAGCTCATGTTCGGCCGCACCAACCAACGGGATATCATAGGCACCTATCACTATAAGTCGTGATACTCAGATTCAAAGTATCGCGACCCGTCCGGATTTTTTCGCGCTCGCCGGTGCCGCTAGCTATTAGGGTCCCGGTCACTGTCCCAAAAGGGCGGAACGGCCCCTTCTCTCGTTGGGCGGCACCAGCTGATTCTTTATGTACGGTATCACGAGCTCATGTTCGGCCGCACCAACCAACGGGATATCATAGGCACCTATCACTATAAGTCGTGATACTCAGATTCAAAGTATCGCGACCCGTCCGGATTTTTTCGCGCTCGCCGGTGCCGCTAGCTATTAGGGTCCCGGTCACTGTCCCAAAAGGGCGGAACGGCCCCTTCTCTCGTTGGGCGGCACCAGCTGATTCTTTATGTACGGTATCACGAGCTCATGTTCGGCCGCACCAACCAACGGGATATCATAGGCACCTAATTCTTGTTGCTGCCATGACTCTAAGGTCGAGGGCTTATGGGAAAACAGGTTTCATGGTCGTCGGATATTCGCAGCCTCCGCACCGTGATCACGCATAGTACCGCAGATCTTCCGGCAGTTGGTGCCGCTGCAGGACACCTCCTCGGGACTTGGGATATAGACGAAATATGTTTCTAATAGCAATATGAAGGTGCACAGGTTGTGGGAAGGCGGCCCCTCACACGGCTGGCTGGCACCGGGACGACATGATGCAACACAACGACCAGACACTGTTTTTGCCCAAATGTTGTTCAAGCCAGTCTTGTAGCCTTATAGAAGAGTGGGGAAAAATGTTTCATGGTCATGCGATATCCGTAGCCTCCGCACCGTCTTCATACATAATACCGCAGATCTTCCGGCAGTTGGTGCCGCTGCAGGACACCTCCTCGGGACTTGGGATATAGACAAAATATGTTTCTAATAGCAATATGAAGGTGCACAGGTTGTGGGAAGGCGGCCCCTCACACGCGTGGCTGGTATCACTATAAGTCGTGTCGATCCGACTCAGATCGACATTTGCGCTCTCGATTTTTTGGCCCGACTCAGCCCGATTAGCTCTAGGGTGTAGGAGGTCAATCCCAAAAGGGCTAAGCCAGGCGGTCAATATTGGCTGCGCAACGGCTGTACCTTTAAAGGTGTTCGCTCAGTCTATCCTACACAAGTCAGAACGGTTAGAGGTCAGTATGCACCGTGTCACCGGGTTATGTTAGAGAGGTTTAGGTTAGAAAGTTAAGGTCTGTCTCAGTCAGTTGAAAGACGTTTATTCTGTGCTGTGATAGGTGTGTGTTGTGTTCTTCTATCACTATCACTATAAGTCGTGATACTCAGATTCAAAGTATCGCGACCCGTCCGGATTTTTTCGCGCTCGCCGGTGCCGCTAGCTATTAGGGTCCCGGTCACTGTCCCAAAAGGGCGGAACGGCCCCTTCTCTCGTTGGGCGGCACCAGCTGATTCTTTATGTACGGTATCACGAGCTCATGTTCGGCCGCACCAACCAACGGGATATCATAGGCACCTAATTCTTGTTGCTGCCATGACTCTAAGGTCGAGGGCTCATGGGAAAACAGGTTTCATGGTCGTCGGATATTCACAGCCTCCGCACCGTGATCACGCATAGTACCGCAGATCTTCCGGCAGTTGGTGCCGCTGCAGGACACCTCCTCGGGACTTGGGATATAGACAAAATATGTTTCTAATAGCAATATGAAGGTGCACAGGTTGTGGGAAGGCGGCCCCTCACACGGCTGGCTGGCACCGGGACGACATGACGCAACACAACAACTAGACACTGTCTTTGCCCAAATGTTGTTCAAGCCAGTCTTGTAGCCTTATAGAAGAGTAGGGAAAAATGTTTCATGGTCATGCGATATCCGTAGCCTCCGCACCGTCTTCATACATAATACCGCAGATCTTCCGGCAGTTGGTGCCGCTGCAGGACACCTCCTCGGGACTTGGGATATAGACAAAATATGTTTCTATTAGCAATATGAAGCTCCACCGACTGTGGGAAGGCGGCCCCTCACACGCGTGGCTGCTAGTACCATAAGTCGTTCGGATTTGGATCAAATCTGGAATATCACTTCGGATTTGTAAGCTCATCACGGTACGGCTAGTCTTAGGTTCCAGAATGTCAATTCCTTACTACCTACGCTCTGGACCATGGGGCATGGTCCGTCACAGACCATGGTACCTGCAAATGATGATATTCGGCATAAGCGCTACCAGAAATCTAATACTCGATGCCCATTATTTAACGCTGGCTGACTTTCGGCGTGGGTACCACCTGTTCAGGTACTTACTACCTACGCTATACACCATGGGGCATGATGTGAAATGACGACCCTGAGCCCGATTGACTGATTTCGGCATGAACGACGCCCGGTTTTTAACTCTGATTGATTTTGGGCGTTGGGCTTAACTTGTGATTGACAGACAGTACTGGGAGGGTCTAACTATCTAATAGACAAAATGGCTAGCCATATTTTTATTTCCTTTTATGGTAATCTGACAGCTATCACTATAAGTCATTGGAATTCGATTCGATTTCCAATTTGCAGCTCGGATTCCTCCGAAACTAAAAGTGCCGCAAGATATTAGGGAGTGGGTCACTGTCCTCAAAGGGCTAAGCGGCATCTTTTCTCGTTGTCGAGTTATCACTGCGTCTTTAGTTAACGCACGAGGAGGTCCGTGTCCAGCAAGGCGACCAGACCATGTATGGACCCAATTCCTATCACTATAAGTCATTGGAATTCGATTCGATTTCCAATTTGCAGCTCGGATTCCTATCACTATAAGTCGTGATACTCAGATTCAAAGTATCGCGACCCGTCCGGATTTTTCTGCGCTCGCCGGTGCCGCTAGCTATTAGGGTCCCGGTCACTGTCCCAAAAGGGCGGAACGGCCCCTTCTCTCGTTGGGCGGCACCAGCTGATTCTTTATGTACGGTATCACGAGCTCATGTTCGGCCGCACCAACCAACGGGATATCATAGGCACCTAATTCTTGTTGCTGCCATGACTCTAAGGTCGAGGGCTCATGGGAAAACAGGTTTCATGGTCGTCGGATATTCACAGCCTCTGCACCGTGATCACGCATAGTACCGCAGATCTTCCGCCAGTTGGTGCCGCTGCAGGACACCTCCTCGGGACTTGGGATATAGACGAAATATGTTTCTAATAGCAATATGAAGGTGCACAGGTTGTGGGAAGGCGGCCCCTCACACGGCTGGCTGGCACCGGGACGACATGATGCAACACAATGACCAGACACTGTCTTTGCCCAAATGTTGTTCAAGCCAGTCTTGCAACCTTATAGAAGAGTGGGGAAAAACGTTTCATGGTCATGCGATATCCGTAGCCTCCGCACCGTCTTCATACATAATACCGCAGATCTTCCGGCAGTTGGTGCCGCTGCAGGACACCTCCTCGGGACTTGGGATATAGACAAAATATGTTTCTATTAGCAATATGAAGCTCCACCGACTGTGGGAAGGCGGCCCCTATCACTATAAGTCGTGATACTCAGATTCAAAGTATCGCGACCCGTCCGGATTTTTTCGCGCTCGCCGGTGCCGCTAGCTATTAGGGTCCCGGTCACTGTCCCAAAAGGGCGGAACGGCCCCTTCTCTCGTTGGGCGGCACCAGCTGATTCTTTATGTACGGTATCACGAGCTCATGTTCGGCCGCACCAACCAACGGGATATCATAGGCACCTAATTCTTGTTGCTGCCATGACTCTAAGGTCGAGGGCTTATGGGAAAACAGGTTTCATGGTCGTCGGATATTCGCAGCCTCCGCACCGTGATCACGCATAGTACCGCAGATCTTCCGCCAGTTGGTGCCGCTGCAGGACACCTCCTCGGGACTTGGGATATAGACGAAATATGTTTCTAATAGCAATATGAAGGTGCACAGGTTGTGGGAAGGCGGCCCCTCACACGGCTGGCTGGCACCGGGACGACATGATGCAACACAACGACCAGACACTGTTTTTGCCCAAATGTTGTTCAAGCCAGTCTTGTAGCCTTATAGAAGAGTGGGGAAAAATGTTTCATGGTCATGCGATATCCGTAGCCTCCGCACCGTCTTCATACATAATACCGCAGATCTTCCGGCAGTTGGTGCCGCTGCAGGACACCTCCTCGGGACTTGGGATATAGACAAAATATGTTTCTAATAGCAATATGAAGGTGCACAGGTTGTGGGAAGGCGGCCCCTCACACGCGTGGCTGGTATCACTATAAGTCGTGTCGATCCGACTCAGATCGACATTTGCGCTCTCGATTTTTTGGCCCGACTCAGCCCGATTAGCTCTAGGGTGTAGGAGGTCAATCCCAAAAGGGCTAAGCCAGGCGGTCAATATTGGCTGCGCAACGGCTGTACCTTTAAAGGTGTTCGCTCAGTCTATCCTACACAAGTCAGAACGGTTAGAGGTCAGTATGCACCGTGTCACCGGGTTATGTTAGAGAGGTTTAGGTTAGAAAGTTAAGGTCTGTCTCAGTCAGTTGAAAGACGTTTATTCTGTGCTGTGATAGGTGTGTGTTGTGTTCTTCTATCACTATCACTATAAGTCGTGATACTCAGATTCAAAGTATCGCGACCCGTCCGGATTTTTTCGCGCTCGCCGGTGCCGCTAGCTATTAGGGTCCCGGTCACTGTCCCAAAAGGGCGGAACGGCCCCTTCTCTCGTTGGGCGGCACCAGCTGATTCTTTATGTACGGTATCACGAGCTCATGTTCGGCCGCACCAACCAACGGGATATCATAGGCACCTAATTCTTGTTGCTGCCATGACTCTAAGGTCGAGGGCTCATGGGAAAACAGGTTTCATGGTCGTCGGATATTCACAGCCTCCGCACCGTGATCACGCATAGTACCGCAGATCTTCCGGCAGTTGGTGCCGCTGCAGGACACCTCCTCGGGACTTGGGATATAGACAAAATATGTTTCTAATAGCAATATGAAGGTGCACAGGTTGTGGGAAGGCGGCCCCTCACACGGCTGGCTGGCACCGGGACGACATGACGCAACACAACAACTAGACACTGTCTTTGCCCAAATGTTGTTCAAGCCAGTCTTGTAGCCTTATAGAAGAGTAGGGAAAAATGTTTCATGGTCATGCGATATCCGTAGCCTCCGCACCGTCTTCATACATAATACCGCAGATCTTCCGGCAGTTGGTGCCGCTGCAGGACACCTCCTCGGGACTTGGGATATAGACAAAATATGTTTCTATTAGCAATATGAAGCTCCACCGACTGTGGGAAGGCGGCCCCTCACACGCGTGGCTGCTAGTACCATAAGTCGTTCGGATTTGGATCAAATCTGGAATATCACTTCGGATTTGTAAGCTCATCACGGTACGGCTAGTCTTAGGTTCCAGAATGTCAATTCCTTACTACCTACGCTCTGGACCATGGGGCATGGTCCGTCACAGACCATGGTACCTGCAAATGATGATATTCGGCATAAGCGCTACCAGAAATCTAATACTCGATGCCCATTATTTAACGCTGGCTGACTTTCGGCGTGGGTACCACCTGTTCAGGTACTTACTACCTACGCTATACACCATGGGGCATGATGTGAAATGACGACCCTGAGCCCGATTGACTGATTTCGGCATGAACGACGCCCGGTTTTTAACTCTGATTGATTTTGGGCGTTGGGCTTAACTTGTGATTGACAGACAGTACTGGGAGGGTCTAACTATCTAATAGACAAAATGGCTAGCCATATTTTTATTTCCTTTTATGGTAATCTGACAGCTATCACTATAAGTCATTGGAATTCGATTCGATTTCCAATTTGCAGCTCGGATTCCTCCGAAACTAAAAGTGCCGCAAGATATTAGGGAGTGGGTCACTGTCCTCAAAGGGCTAAGCGGCATCTTTTCTCGTTGTCGAGTTATCACTGCGTCTTTAGTTAACGCACGAGGAGGTCCGTGTCCAGCAAGGCGACCAGACCATGTATGGACCCAATTCCTATCACTATAAGTCATTGGAATTCGATTCGATTTCCAATTTGCAGCTCGGATTCCTATCACTATAAGTCGTGATACTCAGATTCAAAGTATCGCGACCCGTCCGGATTTTTCTGCGCTCGCCGGTGCCGCTAGCTATTAGGGTCCCGGTCACTGTCCCAAAAGGGCGGAACGGCCCCTTCTCTCGTTGGGCGGCACCAGCTGATTCTTTATGTACGGTATCACGAGCTCATGTTCGGCCGCACCAACCAACGGGATATCATAGGCACCTAATTCTTGTTGCTGCCATGACTCTAAGGTCGAGGGCTCATGGGAAAACAGGTTTCATGGTCGTCGGATATTCACAGCCTCTGCACCGTGATCACGCATAGTACCGCAGATCTTCCGCCAGTTGGTGCCGCTGCAGGACACCTCCTCGGGACTTGGGATATAGACGAAATATGTTTCTAATAGCAATATGAAGGTGCACAGGTTGTGGGAAGGCGGCCCCTCACACGGCTGGCTGGCACCGGGACGACATGATGCAACACAATGACCAGACACTGTCTTTGCCCAAATGTTGTTCAAGCCAGTCTTGCAACCTTATAGAAGAGTGGGGAAAAACGTTTCATGGTCATGCGATATCCGTAGCCTCCGCACCGTCTTCATACATAATACCGCAGATCTTCCGGCAGTTGGTGCCGCTGCAGGACACCTCCTCGGGACTTGGGATATAGACAAAATATGTTTCTATTAGCAATATGAAGCTCCACCGACTGTGGGAAGGCGGCCCCTCACACGCGTGGCTGCTAGTACCATAAGTCGTTCGGATTTGGATCAAATCTGGAATATCACTTCGGATTTGTAAGCTCATCACAGTACGGCTAGTCTTAGGTTCCAGAATGTCAATTCCAAAATCGCTAATCTGTAAGGTTGATATTGGCTGCGCAACAGCTGTATCTTTGTTTCCGCTCACTCAATCCTATCACTATCACTATAAGTCGTGATACTCAGATTCAAAGTATCGCGACCCGTCCGGATTTTTTCGCGCTCGCCGGTGCCGCTAGCTATTAGGGTCCCGGTCACTGTCCCAAAAGGGCGGAACGGCCCCTTCTCTCGTTGGGCGGCACCAGCTGATTCTTTATGTACGGTATCACGAGCTCATGTTCGGCCGCACCAACCAACGGGATATCATAGGCACCTAATTCTTGTTGCTGCCATGACTCTAAGGTCGAGGGCTCATGGGAAAACAGGTTTCATGGTCGTCGGATATTCACAGCCTCCGCACCGTGATCACGCATAGTACCGCAGATCTTCCGGCAGTTGGTGCCGCTGCAGGACACCTCCTCGGGACTTGGGATATAGACAAAATATGTTTCTAATAGCAATATGAAGGTGCACAGGTTGTGGGAAGGCGGCCCCTCACACGGCTGGCTGGCACCGGGACGACATGACGCAACACAACAACTAGACACTGTCTTTGCCCAAATGTTGTTCAAGCCAGTCTTGTAGCCTTATAGAAGAGTAGGGAAAAATGTTTCATGGTCATGCGATATCCGTAGCCTCCGCACCGTCTTCATACATAATACCGCAGATCTTCCGGCAGTTGGTGCCGCTGCAGGACACCTCCTCGGGACTTGGGATATAGACAAAATATGTTTCTATTAGCAATATGAAGCTCCACCGACTGTGGGAAGGCGGCCCCTCACACGCGTGGCTGCTAGTACCATAAGTCGTTCGGATTTGGATCAAATCTGGAATATCACTTCGGATTTGTAAGCTCATCACGGTACGGCTAGTCTTAGGTTCCAGAATGTCAATTCCTTACTACCTACGCTCTGGACCATGGGGCATGGTCCGTCACAGACCATGGTACCTGCAAATGATGATATTCGGCATAAGCGCTACCAGAAATCTAATACTCGATGCCCATTATTTAACGCTGGCTGACTTTCGGCGTGGGTACCACCTGTTCAGGTACTTACTACCTACGCTATACACCATGGGGCATGATGTGAAATGACGACCCTGAGCCCGATTGACTGATTTCGGCATGAACGACGCCCGGTTTTTAACTCTGATTGATTTTGGGCGTTGGGCTTAACTTGTGATTGACAGACAGTACTGGGAGGGTCTAACTATCTAATAGACAAAATGGCTAGCCATATTTTTATTTCCTTTTATGGTAATCTGACAGCTATCACTATAAGTCATTGGAATTCGATTCGATTTCCAATTTGCAGCTCGGATTCCTCCGAAACTAAAAGTGCCGCAAGATATTAGGGAGTGGGTCACTGTCCTCAAAGGGCTAAGCGGCATCTTTTCTCGTTGTCGAGTTATCACTGCGTCTTTAGTTAACGCACGAGGAGGTCCGTGTCCAGCAAGGCGACCAGACCATGTATGGACCCAATTCCTATCACTATAAGTCATTGGAATTCGATTCGATTTCCAATTTGCAGCTCGGATTCCTATCACTATAAGTCGTGATACTCAGATTCAAAGTATCGCGACCCGTCCGGATTTTTCTGCGCTCGCCGGTGCCGCTAGCTATTAGGGTCCCGGTCACTGTCCCAAAAGGGCGGAACGGCCCCTTCTCTCGTTGGGCGGCACCAGCTGATTCTTTATGTACGGTATCACGAGCTCATGTTCGGCCGCACCAACCAACGGGATATCATAGGCACCTAATTCTTGTTGCTGCCATGACTCTAAGGTCGAGGGCTCATGGGAAAACAGGTTTCATGGTCGTCGGATATTCACAGCCTCTGCACCGTGATCACGCATAGTACCGCAGATCTTCCGCCAGTTGGTGCCGCTGCAGGACACCTCCTCGGGACTTGGGATATAGACGAAATATGTTTCTAATAGCAATATGAAGGTGCACAGGTTGTGGGAAGGCGGCCCCTCACACGGCTGGCTGGCACCGGGACGACATGATGCAACACAATGACCAGACACTGTCTTTGCCCAAATGTTGTTCAAGCCAGTCTTGCAACCTTATAGAAGAGTGGGGAAAAACGTTTCATGGTCATGCGATATCCGTAGCCTCCGCACCGTCTTCATACATAATACCGCAGATCTTCCGGCAGTTGGTGCCGCTGCAGGACACCTCCTCGGGACTTGGGATATAGACAAAATATGTTTCTATTAGCAATATGAAGCTCCACCGACTGTGGGAAGGCGGCCCCTATCACTATAAGTCGTGATACTCAGATTCAAAGTATCGCGACCCGTCCGGATTTTTTCGCGCTCGCCGGTGCCGCTAGCTATTAGGGTCCCGGTCACTGTCCCAAAAGGGCGGAACGGCCCCTTCTCTCGTTGGGCGGCACCAGCTGATTCTTTATGTACGGTATCACGAGCTCATGTTCGGCCGCACCAACCAACGGGATATCATAGGCACCTAATTCTTGTTGCTGCCATGACTCTAAGGTCGAGGGCTTATGGGAAAACAGGTTTCATGGTCGTCGGATATTCGCAGCCTCCGCACCGTGATCACGCATAGTACCGCAGATCTTCCGCCAGTTGGTGCCGCTGCAGGACACCTCCTCGGGACTTGGGATATAGACGAAATATGTTTCTAATAGCAATATGAAGGTGCACAGGTTGTGGGAAGGCGGCCCCTCACACGGCTGGCTGGCACCGGGACGACATGATGCAACACAACGACCAGACACTGTTTTTGCCCAAATGTTGTTCAAGCCAGTCTTGTAGCCTTATAGAAGAGTGGGGAAAAATGTTTCATGGTCATGCGATATCCGTAGCCTCCGCACCGTCTTCATACATAATACCGCAGATCTTCCGGCAGTTGGTGCCGCTGCAGGACACCTCCTCGGGACTTGGGATATAGACAAAATATGTTTCTAATAGCAATATGAAGGTGCACAGGTTGTGGGAAGGCGGCCCCTCACACGCGTGGCTGGTATCACTATAAGTCGTGTCGATCCGACTCAGATCGACATTTGCGCTCTCGATTTTTTGGCCCGACTCAGCCCGATTAGCTCTAGGGTGTAGGAGGTCAATCCCAAAAGGGCTAAGCCAGGCGGTCAATATTGGCTGCGCAACGGCTGTACCTTTAAAGGTGTTCGCTCAGTCTATCCTACACAAGTCAGAACGGTTAGAGGTCAGTATGCACCGTGTCACCGGGTTATGTTAGAGAGGTTTAGGTTAGAAAGTTAAGGTCTGTCTCAGTCAGTTGAAAGACGTTTATTCTGTGCTGTGATAGGTGTGTGTTGTGTTCTTCTATCACTATCACTATAAGTCGTGATACTCAGATTCAAAGTATCGCGACCCGTCCGGATTTTTTCGCGCTCGCCGGTGCCGCTAGCTATTAGGGTCCCGGTCACTGTCCCAAAAGGGCGGAACGGCCCCTTCTCTCGTTGGGCGGCACCAGCTGATTCTTTATGTACGGTATCACGAGCTCATGTTCGGCCGCACCAACCAACGGGATATCATAGGCACCTAATTCTTGTTGCTGCCATGACTCTAAGGTCGAGGGCTCATGGGAAAACAGGTTTCATGGTCGTCGGATATTCACAGCCTCCGCACCGTGATCACGCATAGTACCGCAGATCTTCCGGCAGTTGGTGCCGCTGCAGGACACCTCCTCGGGACTTGGGATATAGACAAAATATGTTTCTAATAGCAATATGAAGGTGCACAGGTTGTGGGAAGGCGGCCCCTCACACGGCTGGCTGGCACCGGGACGACATGACGCAACACAACAACTAGACACTGTCTTTGCCCAAATGTTGTTCAAGCCAGTCTTGTAGCCTTATAGAAGAGTAGGGAAAAATGTTTCATGGTCATGCGATATCCGTAGCCTCCGCACCGTCTTCATACATAATACCGCAGATCTTCCGGCAGTTGGTGCCGCTGCAGGACACCTCCTCGGGACTTGGGATATAGACAAAATATGTTTCTATTAGCAATATGAAGCTCCACCGACTGTGGGAAGGCGGCCCCTCACACGCGTGGCTGCTAGTACCATAAGTCGTTCGGATTTGGATCAAATCTGGAATATCACTTCGGATTTGTAAGCTCATCACGGTACGGCTAGTCTTAGGTTCCAGAATGTCAATTCCTTACTACCTACGCTCTGGACCATGGGGCATGGTCCGTCACAGACCATGGTACCTGCAAATGATGATATTCGGCATAAGCGCTACCAGAAATCTAATACTCGATGCCCATTATTTAACGCTGGCTGACTTTCGGCGTGGGTACCACCTGTTCAGGTACTTACTACCTACGCTATACACCATGGGGCATGATGTGAAATGACGACCCTGAGCCCGATTGACTGATTTCGGCATGAACGACGCCCGGTTTTTAACTCTGATTGATTTTGGGCGTTGGGCTTAACTTGTGATTGACAGACAGTACTGGGAGGGTCTAACTATCTAATAGACAAAATGGCTAGCCATATTTTTATTTCCTTTTATGGTAATCTGACAGCTATCACTATAAGTCATTGGAATTCGATTCGATTTCCAATTTGCAGCTCGGATTCCTCCGAAACTAAAAGTGCCGCAAGATATTAGGGAGTGGGTCACTGTCCTCAAAGGGCTAAGCGGCATCTTTTCTCGTTGTCGAGTTATCACTGCGTCTTTAGTTAACGCACGAGGAGGTCCGTGTCCAGCAAGGCGACCAGACCATGTATGGACCCAATTCCTATCACTATAAGTCATTGGAATTCGATTCGATTTCCAATTTGCAGCTCGGATTCCTATCACTATAAGTCGTGATACTCAGATTCAAAGTATCGCGACCCGTCCGGATTTTTCTGCGCTCGCCGGTGCCGCTAGCTATTAGGGTCCCGGTCACTGTCCCAAAAGGGCGGAACGGCCCCTTCTCTCGTTGGGCGGCACCAGCTGATTCTTTATGTACGGTATCACGAGCTCATGTTCGGCCGCACCAACCAACGGGATATCATAGGCACCTAATTCTTGTTGCTGCCATGACTCTAAGGTCGAGGGCTCATGGGAAAACAGGTTTCATGGTCGTCGGATATTCACAGCCTCTGCACCGTGATCACGCATAGTACCGCAGATCTTCCGCCAGTTGGTGCCGCTGCAGGACACCTCCTCGGGACTTGGGATATAGACGAAATATGTTTCTAATAGCAATATGAAGGTGCACAGGTTGTGGGAAGGCGGCCCCTCACACGGCTGGCTGGCACCGGGACGACATGATGCAACACAATGACCAGACACTGTCTTTGCCCAAATGTTGTTCAAGCCAGTCTTGCAACCTTATAGAAGAGTGGGGAAAAACGTTTCATGGTCATGCGATATCCGTAGCCTCCGCACCGTCTTCATACATAATACCGCAGATCTTCCGGCAGTTGGTGCCGCTGCAGGACACCTCCTCGGGACTTGGGATATAGACAAAATATGTTTCTATTAGCAATATGAAGCTCCACCGACTGTGGGAAGGCGGCCCCTATCACTATAAGTCGTGATACTCAGATTCAAAGTATCGCGACCCGTCCGGATTTTTTCGCGCTCGCCGGTGCCGCTAGCTATTAGGGTCCCGGTCACTGTCCCAAAAGGGCGGAACGGCCCCTTCTCTCGTTGGGCGGCACCAGCTGATTCTTTATGTACGGTATCACGAGCTCATGTTCGGCCGCACCAACCAACGGGATATCATAGGCACCTATCACTATAAGTCGTGATACTCAGATTCAAAGTATCGCGACCCGTCCGGATTTTTTCGCGCTCGCCGGTGCCGCTAGCTATTAGGGTCCCGGTCACTGTCCCAAAAGGGCGGAACGGCCCCTTCTCTCGTTGGGCGGCACCAGCTGATTCTTTATGTACGGTATCACGAGCTCATGTTCGGCCGCACCAACCAACGGGATATCATAGGCACCTAATTCTTGTTGCTGCCATGACTCTAAGGTCGAGGGCTCATGGGAAAACAGGTTTCATGGTCGTCGGATATTCACAGCCTCCGCACCGTGATCACGCATAGTACCGCAGATCTTCCGGCAGTTGGTGCCGCTGCAGGACACCTCCTCGGGACTTGGGATATAGACAAAATATGTTTCTAATAGCAATATGAAGGTGCACAGGTTGTGGGAAGGCGGCCCCTCACACGGCTGGCTGGCACCGGGACGACATGACGCAACACAACAACTAGACACTGTCTTTGCCCAAATGTTGTTCAAGCCAGTCTTGTAGCCTTATAGAAGAGTAGGGAAAAATGTTTCATGGTCATGCGATATCCGTAGCCTCCGCACCGTCTTCATACATAATACCGCAGATCTTCCGGCAGTTGGTGCCGCTGCAGGACACCTCCTCGGGACTTGGGATATAGACAAAATATGTTTCTATTAGCAATATGAAGCTCCACCGACTGTGGGAAGGCGGCCCCTCACACGCGTGGCTGCTAGTACCATAAGTCGTTCGGATTTGGATCAAATCTGGAATATCACTTCGGATTTGTAAGCTCATCACGGTACGGCTAGTCTTAGGTTCCAGAATGTCAATTCCTTACTACCTACGCTCTGGACCATGGGGCATGGTCCGTCACAGACCATGGTACCTGCAAATGATGATATTCGGCATAAGCGCTACCAGAAATCTAATACTCGATGCCCATTATTTAACGCTGGCTGACTTTCGGCGTGGGTACCACCTGTTCAGGTACTTACTACCTACGCTATACACCATGGGGCATGATGTGAAATGACGACCCTGAGCCCGATTGACTGATTTCGGCATGAACGACGCCCGGTTTTTAACTCTGATTGATTTTGGGCGTTGGGCTTAACTTGTGATTGACAGACAGTACTGGGAGGGTCTAACTATCTAATAGACAAAATGGCTAGCCATATTTTTATTTCCTTTTATGGTAATCTGACAGCTATCACTATAAGTCATTGGAATTCGATTCGATTTCCAATTTGCAGCTCGGATTCCTCCGAAACTAAAAGTGCCGCAAGATATTAGGGAGTGGGTCACTGTCCTCAAAGGGCTAAGCGGCATCTTTTCTCGTTGTCGAGTTATCACTGCGTCTTTAGTTAACGCACGAGGAGGTCCGTGTCCAGCAAGGCGACCAGACCATGTATGGACCCAATTCCTATCACTATAAGTCATTGGAATTCGATTCGATTTCCAATTTGCAGCTCGGATTCCTATCACTATAAGTCGTGATACTCAGATTCAAAGTATCGCGACCCGTCCGGATTTTTCTGCGCTCGCCGGTGCCGCTAGCTATTAGGGTCCCGGTCACTGTCCCAAAAGGGCGGAACGGCCCCTTCTCTCGTTGGGCGGCACCAGCTGATTCTTTATGTACGGTATCACGAGCTCATGTTCGGCCGCACCAACCAACGGGATATCATAGGCACCTAATTCTTGTTGCTGCCATGACTCTAAGGTCGAGGGCTCATGGGAAAACAGGTTTCATGGTCGTCGGATATTCACAGCCTCTGCACCGTGATCACGCATAGTACCGCAGATCTTCCGCCAGTTGGTGCCGCTGCAGGACACCTCCTCGGGACTTGGGATATAGACGAAATATGTTTCTAATAGCAATATGAAGGTGCACAGGTTGTGGGAAGGCGGCCCCTCACACGGCTGGCTGGCACCGGGACGACATGATGCAACACAATGACCAGACACTGTCTTTGCCCAAATGTTGTTCAAGCCAGTCTTGCAACCTTATAGAAGAGTGGGGAAAAACGTTTCATGGTCATGCGATATCCGTAGCCTCCGCACCGTCTTCATACATAATACCGCAGATCTTCCGGCAGTTGGTGCCGCTGCAGGACACCTCCTCGGGACTTGGGATATAGACAAAATATGTTTCTATTAGCAATATGAAGCTCCACCGACTGTGGGAAGGCGGCCCCTCACACGCGTGGCTGCTAGTACCATAAGTCGTTCGGATTTGGATCAAATCTGGAATATCACTTCGGATTTGTAAGCTCATCACAGTACGGCTAGTCTTAGGTTCCAGAATGTCAATTCCAAAATCGCTAATCTGTAAGGTTGATATTGGCTGCGCAACAGCTGTATCTTTGTTTCCGCTCACTCAATCCAATCACTATCACTATAAGTCGTGATACTCAGATTCAAAGTATCGCGACCCGTCCGGATTTTTTCGCGCTCGCCGGTGCCGCTAGCTATTAGGGTCCCGGTCACTGTCCCAAAAGGGCGGAACGGCCCTTCTCTCGTTGGGCGGCACCAGCTGATTCTTTATGTACGGTATCACGAGCTCATGTTCGGCCGCACCAACCAACGGGATATCATAGGCACCTAATTCTTGTTGCTGCCATGACTCTAAGGTCGAGGGCTCATGGGAAAACAGGTTTCATGGTCGTCGGATATTCACAGCCTCCGCACCGTGATCACGCATAGTACCGCAGATCTTCCGGCAGTTGGTGCCGCTGCAGGACACCTCCTCGGGACTTGGGATATAGACAAAATATGTTTCTAATAGCAATATGAAGGTGCACAGGTTGTGGGAAGGCGGCCCCTCACACGGCTGGCTGGCACCGGGACGACATGACGCAACACAACAACTAGACACTGTCTTTGCCCAAATGTTGTTCAAGCCAGTCTTGTAGCCTTATAGAAGAGTAGGGAAAAATGTTTCATGGTCATGCGATATCCGTAGCCTCCGCACCGTCTTCATACATAATACCGCAGATCTTCCGGCAGTTGGTGCCGCTGCAGGACACCTCCTCGGGACTTGGGATATAGACAAAATATGTTTCTATTAGCAATATGAAGCTCCACCGACTGTGGGAAGGCGGCCCCTCACACGCGTGGCTGCTAGTACCATAAGTCGTTCGGATTTGGATCAAATCTGGAATATCACTTCGGATTTGTAAGCTCATCACGGTACGGCTAGTCTTAGGTTCCAGAATGTCAATTCCTTACTACCTACGCTCTGGACCATGGGGCATGGTCCGTCACAGACCATGGTACCTGCAAATGATGATATTCGGCATAAGCGCTACCAGAAATCTAATACTCGATGCCCATTATTTAACGCTGGCTGACTTTCGGCATGGGTACCACCTGTTCAGGTACTTACTACCTACGCTATACACCATGGGGCATGATGTGAAATGACGACCCTGAGCCCGATTGACTGATTTCGGCATGAACGACGCCCGGTTTTTAACTCTGATTGATTTTGGGCGTTGGGCTTAACTTGTGATTGACAGACAGTACTGGGAGGGTCTAACTATCTAATAGACAAAATGGCTAGCCATATTTTTATTTCCTTTTATGGTAATCTGACAGCTATCACTATAAGTCATTGGAATTCGATTCGATTTCCAATTTGCAGCTCGGATTCCTCCGAAACTAAAAGTGCCGCAAGATATTAGGGAGTGGGTCACTGTCCTCAAAGGGCTAAGCGGCATCTTTTCTCGTTGTCGAGTTATCACTGCGTCTTTAGTTAACGCACGAGGAGGTCCGTGTCCAGCAAGGCGACCAGACCATGTATGGACCCAATTCCTATCACTATAAGTCATTGGAATTCGATTCGATTTCCAATTTGCAGCTCGGATTCCTATCACTATAAGTCGTGATACTCAGATTCAAAGTATCGCGACCCGTCCGGATTTTTCTGCGCTCGCCGGTGCCGCTAGCTATTAGGGTCCCGGTCACTGTCCCAAAAGGGCGGAACGGCCCCTTCTCTCGTTGGGCGGCACCAGCTGATTCTTTATGTACGGTATCACGAGCTCATGTTCGGCCGCACCAACCAACGGGATATCATAGGCACCTAATTCTTGTTGCTGCCATGACTCTAAGGTCGAGGGCTCATGGGAAAACAGGTTTCATGGTCGTCGGATATTCACAGCCTCTGCACCGTGATCACGCATAGTACCGCAGATCTTCCGCCAGTTGGTGCCGCTGCAGGACACCTCCTCGGGACTTGGGATATAGACGAAATATGTTTCTAATAGCAATATGAAGGTGCACAGGTTGTGGGAAGGCGGCCCCTCACACGGCTGGCTGGCACCGGGACGACATGATGCAACACAATGACCAGACACTGTCTTTGCCCAAATGTTGTTCAAGCCAGTCTTGCAACCTTATAGAAGAGTGGGGAAAAACGTTTCATGGTCATGCGATATCCGTAGCCTCCGCACCGTCTTCATACATAATACCGCAGATCTTCCGGCAGTTGGTGCCGCTGCAGGACACCTCCTCGGGACTTGGGATATAGACAAAATATGTTTCTATTAGCAATATGAAGCTCCACCGACTGTGGGAAGGCGGCCCCTATCACTATAAGTCGTGATACTCAGATTCAAAGTATCGCGACCCGTCCGGATTTTTTCGCGCTCGCCGGTGCCGCTAGCTATTAGGGTCCCGGTCACTGTCCCAAAAGGGCGGAACGGCCCCTTCTCTCGTTGGGCGGCACCAGCTGATTCTTTATGTACGGTATCACGAGCTCATGTTCGGCCGCACCAACCAACGGGATATCATAGGCACCTAATTCTTGTTGCTGCCATGACTCTAAGGTCGAGGGCTTATGGGAAAACAGGTTTCATGGTCGTCGGATATTCGCAGCCTCCGCACCGTGATCACGCATAGTACCGCAGATCTTCCGCCAGTTGGTGCCGCTGCAGGACACCTCCTCGGGACTTGGGATATAGACGAAATATGTTTCTAATAGCAATATGAAGGTGCACAGGTTGTGGGAAGGCGGCCCCTCACACGGCTGGCTGGCACCGGGACGACATGATGCAACACAACGACCAGACACTGTTTTTGCCCAAATGTTGTTCAAGCCAGTCTTGTAGCCTTATAGAAGAGTGGGGAAAAATGTTTCATGGTCATGCGATATCCGTAGCCTCCGCACCGTCTTCATACATAATACCGCAGATCTTCCGGCAGTTGGTGCCGCTGCAGGACACCTCCTCGGGACTTGGGATATAGACAAAATATGTTTCTAATAGCAATATGAAGGTGCACAGGTTGTGGGAAGGCGGCCCCTCACACGCGTGGCTGGTATCACTATAAGTCGTGTCGATCCGACTCAGATCGACATTTGCGCTCTCGATTTTTTGGCCCGACTCAGCCCGATTAGCTCTAGGGTGTAGGAGGTCAATCCCAAAAGGGCTAAGCCAGGCGGTCAATATTGGCTGCGCAACGGCTGTACCTTTAAAGGTGTTCGCTCAGTCTATCCTACACAAGTCAGAACGGTTAGAGGTCAGTATGCACCGTGTCACCGGGTTATGTTAGAGAGGTTTAGGTTAGAAAGTTAAGGTCTGTCTCAGTCAGTTGAAAGACGTTTATTCTGTGCTGTGATAGGTGTGTGTTGTGTTCTTCTATCACTATCACTATAAGTCGTGATACTCAGATTCAAAGTATCGCGACCCGTCCGGATTTTTTCGCGCTCGCCGGTGCCGCTAGCTATTAGGGTCCCGGTCACTGTCCCAAAAGGGCGGAACGGCCCCTTCTCTCGTTGGGCGGCACCAGCTGATTCTTTATGTACGGTATCACGAGCTCATGTTCGGCCGCACCAACCAACGGGATATCATAGGCACCTAATTCTTGTTGCTGCCATGACTCTAAGGTCGAGGGCTCATGGGAAAACAGGTTTCATGGTCGTCGGATATTCACAGTCTCCGCACCGTGATCACGCATAGTACCGCAGATCTTCCGGCAGTTGGTGCCGCTGCAGGACACCTCCTCGGGACTTGGGATATAGACAAAATATGTTTCTAATAGCAATATGAAGGTGCACAGGTTGTGGGAAGGCGGCCCCTCACACGGCTGGCTGGCACCGGGACGACATGACGCAACACAACAACTAGACACTGTCTTTGCCCAAATGTTGTTCAAGCCAGTCTTGTAGCCTTATAGAAGAGTAGGGAAAAATGTTTCATGGTCATGCGATATCCGTAGCCTCCGCACCGTCTTCATACATAATACCGCAGATCTTCCGGCAGTTGGTGCCGCTGCAGGACACCTCCTCGGGACTTGGGATATAGACAAAATATGTTTCTATTAGCAATATGAAGCTCCACCGACTGTGGGAAGGCGGCCCCTCACACGCGTGGCTGCTAGTACCATAAGTCGTTCGGATTTGGATCAAATCTGGAATATCACTTCGGATTTGTAAGCTCATCACGGTACGGCTAGTCTTAGGTTCCAGAATGTCAATTCCTTACTACCTACGCTCTGGACCATGGGGCATGGTCCGTCACAGACCATGGTACCTGCAAATGATGATATTCGGCATAAGCGCTACCAGAAATCTAATACTCGATGCCCATTATTTAACGCTGGCTGACTTTCGGCGTGGGTACCACCTGTTCAGGTACTTACTACCTACGCTATACACCATGGGGCATGATGTGAAATGACGACCCTGAGCCCGATTGACTGATTTCGGCATGAACGACGCCCGGTTTTTAACTCTGATTGATTTTGGGCGTTGGGCTTAACTTGTGATTGACAGACAGTACTGGGAGGGTCTAACTATCTAATAGACAAAATGGCTAGCCATATTTTATTTCCTTTTATGGTAATCTGACAGCTATCACTATAAGTCATTGGAATTCGATTCGATTTCCAATTTGCAGCTCGGATTCCTCCGAAACTAAAAGTGCCGCAAGATATTAGGGAGTGGGTCACTGTCCTCAAAGGGCTAAGCGGCATCTTTTCTCGTTGTCGAGTTATCACTGCGTCTTTAGTTAACGCACGAGGAGGTCCGTGTCCAGCAAGGCGACCAGACCATGTATGGACCCAATTCCTATCACTATAAGTCATTGGAATTCGATTCGATTTCCAATTTGCAGCTCGGATTCCTATCACTATAAGTCGTGATACTCAGATTCAAAGTATCGCGACCCGTCCGGATTTTTCTGCGCTCGCCGGTGCCGCTAGCTATTAGGGTCCCGGTCACTGTCCCAAAAGGGCGGAACGGCCCCTTCTCTCGTTGGGCGGCACCAGCTGATTCTTTATGTACGGTATCACGAGCTCATGTTCGGCCGCACCAACCAACGGGATATCATAGGCACCTAATTCTTGTTGCTGCCATGACTCTAAGGTCGAGGGCTCATGGGGAAAACAGGTTTCATGGTCGTCGGATATTCACAGCCTCTGCACCGTGATCACGCATAGTACCGCAGATCTTCCGCCAGTTGGTGCCGCTGCAGGACACCTCCTCGGGACTTGGGATATAGACGAAATATGTTTCTAATAGCAATATGAAGGTGCACAGGTTGTGGGAAGGCGGCCCCTCACACGGCTGGCTGGCACCGGGACGACATGATGCAACACAATGACCAGACACTGTCTTTGCCCAAATGTTGTTCAAGCCAGTCTTGCAACCTTATAGAAGAGTGGGGAAAAACGTTTCATGGTCATGCGATATCCGTAGCCTCCGCACCGTCTTCATACATAATACCGCAGATCTTCCGGCAGTTGGTGCCGCTGCAGGACACCTCCTCGGGACTTGGGATATAAACAAAATATGTTTCTATTAGCAATATGAAGCTCCACGACTGTGGGAAGGGGCCCCTATCACTATAAGTCGTGATACTCAGATTCAAAGTATCGCGACCCGTCCGGATTTTTTCGCGCTCGCCGGTGCCGCTAGCTATTAGGGTCCCGGTCACTGTCCCAAAAGGGCGGAACGGCCCCT